>HG995316.1:0-1231059 GCA_905332915.2 Hecatera dysodea
TAACCTAACCTAACCTAACCTAACCTAACCTAACCTAACCTAACCTAACCTAACCTAACCTAACCTAACCTAACCTAACCTAACCTAACCTAACCTAACCTAACCTAACCTAACCTAACCTAACCTAACCTAACCTAACCTAACCTAACCTAACCTAACCTAACCTAACCTAACCTAACCTAACCTAACCTAACCTAACCTAACCTAACCTAACCTAACCTAACCTAACCTAACCTAACCTAACCTAACCTAACCTAACCTAACCTAACCTAACCTAACCTAACCTAACCTAACCTAACCTAACCTAACCTAACCTAACCTAACCTAACCCCGTCGTGATATCTTTGACTCCTGTAGTGCGTTTTTGAAGCGGTTTTCGATCCCGATCGTCCTAACTAGGCGACCGCTGACCTACAGTCACGAAAAAATTGACCTCCCCTCAAGGGTGTTTTTGATTTAACACTTACCCCTATTTTCAAAATTTTTCAATCTTCAAAATTTTATATCTCCTAAACCTAACGATAGATTTCTTTTCGGTTCTCGGAATCCAGTTCTCGCCAACATAACCTAGGTTTTACTGCGCTGTGCGCGATTTTAAAACCCACCAGGTCGCTGAAAACTCGGGTTTTTCGCTAAAAATAGTGGTTTTTTGAGGTTTTTCGACCATAATCAAAATTTTTTGTTCTAAAAGTAGTGCTGAAAACCTCGCTGCGAGCTCGCCCGCGTCGAGACGCGTCTCCCGACACCTCGCGCGCCCCGCTGGCTCGTAGACTCTGTAAAATATCAAAATTTTATTAAATTCCATACATAGGTACATATAACAGAATCCACCTTAGGGAGCATTGCTAAAACACAAGTCGTGATATCTTTGACTCCTGTAGTGCGTTTTTGAAGCGGTTTTCGATCCCGATCGTCCTAACTAGGCGACCGCTGACCTACAGTCACGAAAAAATTGACCTCCCCTCAAGGGTGTTTTTGATTTAACACTTACCCCTATTTTCAAAATTTTTCAATCTTCAAAATTTTATATCTCCTAAACCTAACGATAGATTTCTTTTCGGTTCTCGGAATCCAGTTCTCGCCAACATAACCTAGGTTTTACTGCGCTGTGCGCGATTTTAAAACCCACCAGGTCGCTGAAAACTCGGGTTTTTCGCTAAAAATAGTGGTTTTTTGAGGTTTTTCGACCATAATCAAAATTTTTTGTTCTAAAAGTAGTGCTGAAAACCTCGCTGCGAGCTCGCCCGCGTCGAGACGCGTCTCCCGACACCTCGCGCGCCCCGCTGGCTCGTAGACTCTGTAAAATATCAAAATTTTATTAAATTCCATACATAGGTACATATAACAGAATCCACCTTAGGGAGCATTGCTAAAACACAAGTCGTGATATCTTTGACTCCTGTAGTGCGTTTTTGAAGCGGTTTTCGATCCCGATCGTCCTAACTAGGCGACCGCTGACCTACAGTCACGAAAAAATTGACCTCCCCTCAAGGGTGTTTTTGATTTAACACTTACCCCTATTTTCAAAATTTTTCAATCTTCAAAATTTTATATCTCCTAAACCTAACGATAGATTTCTTTTCGGTTCTCGGAATCCAGTTCTCGCCAACATAACCTAGGTTTTACTGCGCTGTGCGCGATTTTAAAACCCACCAGGTCGCTGAAAACTCGGGTTTTTCGCTAAAAATAGTGGTTTTTTGAGGTTTTTCGACCATAATCAAAATTTTTTGTTCTAAAAGTAGTGCTGAAAACCTCGCTGCGAGCTCGCCCGCGTCGAGACGCGTCTCCCGACACCTCGCGCGCCCCGCTGGCTCGTAGACTCTGTAAAATATCAAAATTTTATTAAATTCCATACATAGGTACATATAACAGAATCCACCTTAGGGAGCATTGCTAAAACACAAGTCGTGATATCTTTGACTCCTGTAGTGCGTTTTTGAAGCGGTTTTCGATCCCGATCGTCCTAACTAGGCGACCGCTGACCTACAGTCACGAAAAAATTGACCTCCCCTCAAGGGTGTTTTTGATTTAACACTTACCCCTATTTTCAAAATTTTTCAATCTTCAAAATTTTATATCTCCTAAACCTAACGATAGATTTCTTTTCGGTTCTCGGAATCCAGTTCTCGCCAACATAACCTAGGTTTTACTGCGCTGTGCGCGATTTTAAAACCCACCAGGTCGCTGAAAACTCGGGTTTTTCGCTAAAAATAGTGGTTTTTTGAGGTTTTTCGACCATAATCAAAATTTTTTGTTCTAAAAGTAGTGCTGAAAACCTCGCTGCGAGCTCGCCCGCGTCGAGACGCGTCTCCCGACACCTCGCGCGCCCCGCTGGCTCGTAGACTCTGTAAAATATCAAAATTTTATTAAATTCCATACATAGGTACATATAACAGAATCCACCTTAGGGAGCATTGCTAAAACACAAGTCGTGATATCTTTGACTCCTGTAGTGCGTTTTTGAAGCGGTTTTCGATCCCGATCGTCCTAACTAGGCGACCGCTGACCTACAGTCACGAAAAAATTGACCTCCCCTCAAGGGTGTTTTTGATTTAACACTTACCCCTATTTTCAAAATTTTTCAATCTTCAAAATTTTATATCTCCTAAACCTAACGATAGATTTCTTTTCGGTTCTCGGAATCCAGTTCTCGCCAACATAACCTAGGTTTTACTGCGCTGTGCGCGATTTTAAAACCCACCAGGTCGCTGAAAACTCGGGTTTTTCGCTAAAAATAGTGGTTTTTTGAGGTTTTTCGACCATAATCAAAATTTTTTGTTCTAAAAGTAGTGCTGAAAACCTCGCTGCGAGCTCGCCCGCGTCGAGACGCGTCTCCCGACACCTCGCGCGCCCCGCTGGCTCGTAGACTCTGTAAAATATCAAAATTTTATTAAATTCCATACATAGGTACATATAACAGAATCCACCTTAGGGAGCATTGCTAAAACACAAGTCGTGATATCTTTGACTCCTGTAGTGCGTTTTTGAAGCGGTTTTCGATCCCGATCGTCCTAACTAGGCGACCGCTGACCTACAGTCACGAAAAAATTGACCTCCCCTCAAGGGTGTTTTTGATTTAACACTTACCCCTATTTTCAAAATTTTTCAATCTTCAAAATTTTATATCTCCTAAACCTAACGATAGATTTCTTTTCTGTTTGCGGAATCCAGTTCTCGCCAACATAACCTAGGTTTTACTGCGCTGTGCGCGATTTTAAAACCCACCAGGTCGCTGAAAACTCGGGTTTTTCGTTAAAAATCGTGGTTTTTTGAGGTTTTTCGACCATAATCAAAATTTTTTGTTCTAAAAGTAGTGCTGAAAACCTCGCTGCGAGCTCGCCCGCGTCGAGACGCGTCTCCCGACACCTCGCACGCCCCGCTGGCTCGTAGACTCTGGAAAAAATCAAAATTTTATTAAATTCAGTACATTACCTACTTACCGTAAATCCACCTAAGGGAGCATTGCTAAAACACAAGTCGTGATATCTTTGACTCCTGTAGTGCGTTTTTGAAGCGGTTTTCGATCCCGATCGTCCTAACTAGGCGACCGCTGACCTACAGTCACGAAAAAATTGACCTCCCCTCAAGGGTGTTTTTGATATAACACTTACCCGTTTTTTCAAAATTTTTAAATCTTCAAAATTTTATATCTCCTAAACCTAACGATAGATTTCTTTTCTGTTTGCGGAATCCAGTTCTCGCCAACATAACCTAGGTTTTACTGCGCTGTGCGCGATTTTAAAACCCACCAGGTCGCTGAAAACTCGGGTTTTTCGTTAAAAATCGTGGTTTTTTGAGGTTTTTCGACCATAATCAAAATTTTTTGTTCTAAAAGTAGTGCTGAAAACCTCGCTGCGAGCTCGCCCGCGTCGAGACGCGTCTCCCGACACCTCGCACGCCCCGCTGGCTCGTAGACTCTGGAAAAAATCAAAATTTTATTAAATTCAGTACATTACCTACTTACCGTAAATCCACCTAAGGGAGCATTGCTAAAACACAAGTCGTGATATCTTTGACTCCTGTAGTGCGTTTTTGAAGCGGTTTTCGATCCCGATCGTCCTAACTAGGCGACCGCTGACCTACAGTCACGAAAAAATTGACCTCCCCTCAAGGGTGTTTTTGATATAACACTTACCCGTTTTTTCAAAATTTTTAAATCTTCAAAATTTTATATCTCCTAAACCTAACGATAGATTTCTTTTCTGTTTGCGGAATCCAGTTCTCGCCAACATAACCTAGGTTTTACTGCGCTGTGCGCGATTTTAAAACCCACCAGGTCGCTGAAAACTCGGGTTTTTCGCTAAAAATAGTGGTTTTTTGAGGTTTTTCGACCATAATCAAAATTTTTTGTTCTAAAAGTAGTGCTGAAAACCTCGCTGCGAGCTCGCCCGCGTCGAGACGCGTCTCCCGACACCTCGCGCGCCCCGCTGGCTCGTAGACTCTGTAAAATATCAAAATTTTATTAAATTCCATACATAGGTACATATAACAGAATCCACCTTAGGGAGCATTGCTAAAACACAAGTCGTGATATCTTTGACTCCTGTAGTGCGTTTTTGAAGCGGTTTTCGATCCCGATCGTCCTAACTAGGCGACCGCTGACCTACAGTCACGAAAAAATTGACCTCCCCTCAAGGGTGTTTTTGATTTAACACTTACCCCTATTTTCAAAATTTTTCAATCTTCAAAATTTTATATCTCCTAAACCTAACGATAGATTTCTTTTCGGTTCTCGGAATCCAGTTCTCGCCAACATAACCTAGGTTTTACTGCGCTGTGCGCGATTTTAAAACCCACCAGGTCGCTGAAAACTCGGGTTTTTCGCTAAAAATAGTGGTTTTTTGAGGTTTTTCGACCATAATCAAAATTTTTTGTTCTAAAAGTAGTGCTGAAAACCTCGCTGCGAGCTCGCCCGCGTCGAGACGCGTCTCCCGACACCTCGCACGACCCGCTAGCTCGTAGAAAATTTTGCCCGCCCACCCGCCCTTTTTACTATAGGAAGGGGAGACAAAGATTTTCGCCAAAAAAATTTTATTTTTGATTTTGGTTTACAGCAGTAAGCCCGGACCAAAACAATAAATTTTATTGTTTTTCGGCCACTCTAGCACCATTTTTTGGGGCAGAGGAGCCTATTTAGTGTTTTTGTTTTGGACCTTCTTATAAAAATTCGACATATCGACTAACCCATAGGGTTTACTGACCTTTAATCATCAAATTGCTGGCCCCCTCTTTACAGGGACCAGTAATTACTGACTAATCGCTTTTGGTATAGACCATACTTTATTATATTTTTAAGACAATTTTCCCCGTTCTCTTAACTGCGCCCTTTACACGCAAGCCGAATAACAGTACAAAAATGGTTCTCGGAATTCGCACCCCAGTAAAAGCGAGAGCGCCAGTGGCCAGTGCCAGCGGACCACAGGAGACGGCATCGTCTTCCCACTCTGGTAACGCGGGGCCCTCTGGAGCGCGCGAAGCGCCGAAGGGGATATCCCTGAAATTCGACGCCGTTCGAGGACCCCTCGTGGGAACAGCCGAAACGCCACGGGCGTCGGCGGGGGCCTCTGGCGTTCTCGCTTCTACCACCACCCCCAGCCCGTCGGGCTCGTCTGGACAGGTGCTGGACGCCGCCAGGACCTTTATCCGCAGACCAGAACGAAAACGAAGATCCGTCGACAACATGGAAGCTTACACAAAGCAGGCCGATGTCTACACCACCTCATCTAACGACAAACTTCTCCAGGAAGTGATGAAGACTTTTGAAGACATCCCATCTAGAGTCAAAGATTACCCTCAGATGAGGAGAGATATAAAGATCTTCCTGGAGACTCAGTCGGATAGGTGCCTACGGATCCTGTTTGAAATAAGTAAGCGGGTAAAGGGCCTGGAAACAGCGCCCAAAATTGCTCCACCATCAAAAACTCGCTCCCCACCTATGTCACTCGAATTACCGGAGAGAGTCATAGAAAGGTTGGAAAAGGTGGAGATCAACATAGAGACGCGGCTCAACAACCTTGAAGAGAAGGTCGCGAAAAGCTTTCAGGAGATGACCGACCACTACACCGATAGCGGTTCCGACATCATCGACAAGGTCGTCGATAAGATCGTCGAGGTCAGCGACAAGATTGACCTAGTCAAGGAGAGCATTGACCACACTACAGAAGGGGTGAAGAGTGTTGGTCATGCCGCGGCTGTCCTCGAGGGTAGAATCGACGACTTTGTCGGTGAGGTCGCCACCAGAACCGACAGGCTAAGGGAGGTCATAACGGAAGTGGCTTGCGACCCAAAAAGAGATTCGCACACCTACGCCCAAGTTACGGCAGCCAAACCCAGGCATCGACCGGCACTTCACTCGCTGGCGATCACCCTCGAAGGCAATCAGGAGACTGCTGACGAGGTGCTCGCCAGGGTGAAGAAGGCGGTCGATGCCAGGGGAACAGGCCTAAAAATTAATAAAGTCCGGAAGGCAAAGAACCAGACGGTCATACTGGGGTGCGACTCAGAAGCAGAAATGACCAGAGTGCGTGAAAGGATCGAGAGCCGAGGTGAAGGGCTGGTAGTGGCGCCTATGAGAAATAAAAACCCGCTCGTCGTCCTAAAAGACGTCTTTTTGGACAGTGAGGACGACGAGCTGGTTCAGGCGCTCTACTCCCAGAACCAAAACGTCTTTAAGGACCTAGACCAGGAAGAACGAGAGATAGTAATTAAATTTAAGAAAAGGACAAGAAATCCAAAAACGGCGCACGTTGTCGTCCAGGTCAGACCCAAGGTGTGGCAGAGGATGACGGAGGCTGGGGCCCTCTACCTTGACCTGCAAAGGGTTAGGGTGGAGGACCAGTCGCCGCTCATCCAATGCACCAAATGTTTGGCATTTGGGCACGGCCGAAAATTTTGTACGGAGAGTGCAGACAGGTGCAGCCACTGCGGAGGACCGCATCTGCGTGACAAATGCGTGGAATTTGTTGCAGGCAATGAACCGCAGTGCTGCAACTGTTTGCACTCAAAGCATCAGAGGACCGACCATAATGCCTTCAGCGTGGAGTGCCCGGTCCGAAAGAAATGGGATTATCTGGCCCGGACGACAACGGCGTATGCCTAATCTATCCCCCCCCCCCCGCTAGATATACAAAATATATTATAATAATATACGAATATATCAAGCACCTGACCCTAAAATCCCCTAAAACCTGGAAAAGTTAACTGACTAAGAAATGTCAATAAATATATAATATCTTAGCATATATATATATATTATTGCCGAAATGTTTAGATAAAGAAATAAACGCATAATGAAAGTAATCCATCCCCCTACAGTAACCCCACCTCCCCTTCCCTTACTCCCCCCCCCTTTTTTACCTATGACAGCCTGGAAAAATATAAATAAGAATGGTCTAAGGTTATCCTATAAAAACTGCATATGTAATTCTGTTATTACAGAGCCATTAAATTAATAAAATAAAGCTGTGTAATTTAATAAAAAAGAAAAATACAACATAGTAATTAAATAAAATGTTAAATAAATAAATCTGAATACCTTAATAATCTTAATAGAGTAAAGTCAAAGAATTGCAGAAATAAGACAGAATAGTGGAAGATTCACCCGGCCAAGAATAAAGGATGTATGAAAGAAGACAGTGCGAAAAAGAATAAACGCGAGAATCGAATGAATGAGGAAGTTAGAATACTAAGATCTTAAAGAACAGTTAAAATTAGACAAAATAGTGAGAATGTAAAGGATGTATGAAAGAAGACACAGTGTGAAGTATAAATGCGAGAACCGAATGAAAGAGGAAGTCAGAATAAAAAGATCTTAAAGAATAGTTAAAATTAGAAAGAATTGTGAGAATGTAAAGGTAGAACGATAGCAAAAAAAAAAAAAAAAAAAAAAAAAATAAACATAAGCTTCAAAGTGCGAGAGGAATGAACGTGAAAACAGAATAAATGAATAACTTAGAAAAACAAGGTCCCGTTGAAACCTTGAACGGGGAAAAGCAAAAAAAATAAAAAAAAAAAAAAAAAAAAAAAAAAAAACCTAACCTAACCTAACCTAACCTAACCTAACCTAACCTAACCTAACCTAACCTAACCTAACCTAACCTAACCTAACCTAACCTAACCTAACCTAACCTAACCTAACCTAACCTAACCTAACCTAACCTAACCTAACCTAACCTAACCTAACCGAACAAGCTGAAGTTTGCGCCGCACAAGACCTGTGCGATGCTTATCACCAGGAAGCTGAAGCACGATGTCCCGCTCCTGAGCATGGGCGGGGTCGACATTGGCATGTCCAAGGAAATAAAAATACTGGGGCTGACCATAGACCACCGGCTCACTTTCAACAGCCACGCGGCAAATGTTTGTAAAAAGGCTTTGAATTTTTACAAACAGTTGTCGCGAGCAGCAAAGGTGAGCTGGGGTCTCAATACTGAGGTCATACGCAGTATCTATACCGCGGCGGTCGAACCGGTCATTTTGTACGCAGCCAGTGCCTGGGCACCGGCAGCGAGGAAGGTCGGAGTCCAAAAACTCCTAAATTCAGTCCAGCGGGGGTTCGCTCAGAAGCTCTGCAAATCCTACCGCACTGTTTCACTCAACGCCGCGCTCGTGTTGGCTGGGATACTCCCGCTTGACCTCCGAATACAGGAGGCAGCCGCCCTGTATGAGGCAAAGCGAGGGGTACCTCAGCCGTCACTTGCGGGCCGCGAGGTGGAGCGGGTGGTGGCATTTGCAGAGCTTCCCCATCCGGCAAAACATACGGCCATGGGGTTCGTGAGCTTGGTAGATCAGTCCCATGTGGAGTCCCACAACAGCCAGGCCATTCGGATTTTTACCGACGGCAGCAAGCTGGAGGGCAAAGTCGGAGCAGCACTGTCCATCTGGGACAGTGCTGCCGAGATTAGGGCCCAAAAGCTTAGCCTGCCAACCTGCTGTACTGTCTACCAGGCAGAACTCCTGGCCATATGCGAAGCCACGCGCCATATCCTGCGACGCAGGGAGGGAACCTTTGGTATTTATAGTGACTCGATGGCGGCACTGCAGACGATCACAAACCAAGGTTCCTTCCATGCTCTGGCAGTGGAGGCGAGAGCGAACCTCAATGTGGCCTTATCCCAGAGCAAAGATGTCTCTTTGTTCTGGATAAAGGCACACGCTGGACTGGATGGGAATGAACGCGCAGACCACCTCGCTAAGGAGGCGGCACTGCGCAGCAAAAAGAGACCGGATTACGACCGCTGCCCGGTATCATTCGTCAAGCGGCAGATCCGTATGGGGTCGCTTGACGAGTGGAACCGGAGGTATAGAACTGCAACTACAGCCTCAGTGACAAAGATCTTCCTCCCAGACGCCATCGACGCCTTCCAGATTGTCCGCCAGATCAAACCGACCGGGGTGCTGACCCAAATGTTGACGGGGCACGGTGGGTTCTCCGAATACTTGCATCGCTTCAAGTGTAAGGAGAACCCATCGTGCATCTGTGAGCCGGGTGTGCCGGAGTCTGTTCCGCATATCCTGTTCGAGTGTCCTGTGTTCGGCAGGGAGAGGATGGACATCGAGCAGGAGCTGCGGACCAGACTAAGCCGGGACACCACGGGAGCTCTCTTCAGTAATAGGAGAAACAGAGAGGCCTTTTTGGCATTTGCCATCAAAATCATAGAAAAAGTGGTCAACAGAAATAGGATAGGGTAGTCTATGCTTCCCTTATATTACTGGAGAATATAACGCGGCAAGCATAGAATCACAACCGTCTTATTTCTGTACTTTTTCCAAAATTGTTTTCTTTTATTTAGTTTATTTAATATTTTTTGTAATTTTAAAAAGATGTTATCAAAATTTTTTATTTTTTCGAATGTAAATAAAAAATAAGAACAAAAAGGTCTCTGACTATGTTAGAGGGACACCAGCAGAGCAGGAGTGGTTTTTAGTCGGTTCGAGTCCGACACTACCTGAACTGGCTCTCGGCTCATTAGACCGAGAGACAGTTCAGGTGTCCGTGGGGATTTTCCACTCCTGCCAAAACAAAAAAAAAAAAAAAAAAAAAAAAAACCTAACCTAACCTAACCTAACCTAACCTAACCTAACCTAACCTAACCTAACCTAACCTAACCTAACCTAACCTTTTTTTTTTTTTTTTTTTTTTTTTTTTTTTTTGCGCTGGGAAAAAATGCGTTACGCATACCTCCCGCTCGGGGGAGCGGGGGGCTATGT
The DNA here is from genome assembly GCA_905332915.2 of Hecatera dysodea. Taxonomy (NCBI): domain Eukaryota; kingdom Metazoa; phylum Arthropoda; class Insecta; order Lepidoptera; family Noctuidae; genus Hecatera; species Hecatera dysodea. The sequence continues at coordinate 10,210 of HG995316.1, forward strand.
GGGACTCCCCGAGCTAAGCCCGGTATACCCACTAAAACGACCCAGCGGCATTCCCGCATCGTCTTACTGGAGGGGGACTGGGAGACCGGCGCAGCCTTTGCGTCCAGTCCTCCTCCGACGAACACCCACCCAACCCATCACGCCCTCCCCGTAGGGAGAGGGCCGGGAATGACGGACGAAGGCGATGACGAGTGCAATGCGGGCGGAGGCACCCCCGTGCCGGTCGCCCGCGTGTCACCACCAGGAGGAGGGAGAAAACGACCTCTTCTCCGACCTCTCCTTCGTCTTCGGAGCGGTGCAGCGAGAGGGTCTTCCTCACGCGCGCGCTCCGCCGCCTCCTTTTGCGAGATGACATCCTCGCAGAAGGAGGCGACCGCTGCCCAGGACTCCTCGCTCTCCAGCATAGATTTGACCACGCCGGGGAGTGAGAGGTCCTGTCCGATCTCCGCGATGAGACTACGGCGCCGCTCGGACCAAGCTGGGCACACCTCGAGAGTGTGCTGCGCATTGTCTTCCGCGGCGCCGCAGTCGTGGCACGCCGCAGTCTCCTCCCTCCCGATCCGGTGCAGGTACGAGCCAAAACAGCCGTGTCCTGACAGCACCTGCACCAGACGGAAGGAGAGGAAGCCGTGTCGCCTCTCAAGCCAGTCCTGCAGGACCGGACCGAGCGCGTCCAGGGTACGGCGGCCAAAGGTGGCGGCGGCGAGGTCCTGCGTCCAGTGGACAACAATGGCGTCCCTCGCCTCCCTCCGCACGGCCTCCCTCTCTTCCGCGACGGGGCGCTCCCCGAGCGCTTTCCGGCGCGCCGTCCATTCGTACACTCTGGCGAGCACCCACGCCTCCAACTCCCAAGGAGGGGTGCTGGCCAGAGCGCACGCCGCCGAAAAGCCTACCGAACGATAGGCCCTCGCAACCCGCAGTGCAATGGCCCTTTGTGGCCTGCGGATCGCCGTCGCGTTCTCCCTCCTGTGTAGGGACTCCTCCCAGATGGGGGCGCCGTATAGGGCCATGCTCCGCAGGATGCCACTATACAGGCGCCGGCATAGCGCACCAGGCCCCCCCAGGTTCGGCAGGAGCCATGACAGCGCGTCCGCGGCTTTCAACAGGCGCGTCGACAGCCCGCTGAAATGTGGGCCGAAGCGCCACCTGCTATCAAGTACCAGACCCAGATACTTCATCTGAGTCTGTACGTCCACCCTAGTGCCCTCCACAACGATGTGGGCATCCGGAGGGCAGCGCTGCCGAGGCCCGTGGAAGAACACGGCCTCGGTCTTGTTCAGCGCCACCTTCAACCCCAAGCGGCGGATCCTTCCTGCGACCAACGATCCGCCGGCCGAGGCCAGACAGGCCGCCTCCCTGAAGTTCCTGCCCCGGGCAGTGAGGAGAGTGTCATCCGCGTAGCAGATGACACTCGTGCCCTGGAGCAGGGCTCCCCGCAGGAGCCAATCGAATCCGATGTTCCACAAAGGAGGGCCTAGCACCGACCCCTGTGGAACACCGGACTCTGCGCCGTACCGCCTCAGAGTGGCCGATTTGTCTACAAGGAGGACCGCGAGGTCCTCCAAGTAGTCGGCCAGCAGGTCCCTCAAGTACTGGGGCACTCCATGATACCGGAGCGCCTCCAATATCGTCGAGTGGGGAACGGAGTTGAAGGCGTTGGCTATGTCGAATGACACCGCCAGCACTCCGTCCCCCGCCTCAAACGCCCCCTTCACCTGACCCTTGAGTAGGGCCAGCGCATCGATGGTCGACCGACCCTGTCGGAAACCAAACTGGGCGTCCGACAGGTCCGGGCCGACCCTCCGCAGATGGCTGTTCAGCCGACTGGCGATGATCCCCTCGAACAATTTACCGACCTCATCGAGCAGAACGATGGGCCGGTACGCCGAGGGGGAATCGACCGGACGTCCCTCCTTGCGCAGTAGGCATAGCTGCCCCTCCTTCCAAAGCTTCGGGAACCTCCCAGCGGTAAGGCACGCGCTGAAAAGGTCCCGAAACCTGTCCTCCATTTGAGCGGCAGCTATGGCTACCACCCGTGCTGGAACGCCGTCCGGTCCAGGGGCCGTCTTTTTTGCGCGGAGGCTGAACAACCCCGCGCTAAACTCCTCCGCCGTCACCGGAGGGACCTCCTCGTCCTGTGACGCCTCCCTCTGTGGAGGATCCATCGTTGGTGGGGTGAATTCGGTCCTGCGTGGAAACAAGGACCGAACCACCCCATCCAGCAGGGCCGGCTCGAGGGTCTCGGTCAGCGGGGGACCGCGGGGGCGCAACTTGTTCCGCGCCGCCTTGTACGGTCTCCCATAGGGATCCCGGTCGAGACTCTCCAGCATCTCGGCGTTCGCCGCGTCCCTGGCAGCGCACATAGCCGACCCGAGGGCCGCCTGCGCCTCTCTGTAAGAGGCGTACAGGAGGTCCTCGGCTGCCAGATCACGTGCGCTGCGCCGTCGGCTTCGCGTGTAGGCCCTCCTGGCCGCCACGCAGTTGGCACGGAGCCCCGCCAACTCTTCCGTCCACCAATAAACGGCACGACGGGGAGGGGGACGGCGAGACCGAGGCATGCTGGAGTTGCACACCTCGGTCAGGGATCCCCTGAGCTGCACGGCTGCGACGTCAACGTCCAGGACCTCAACAGGGGGCGACAGCCAGTCCTGCAGGAAGGCCGCCTCCTTGGCTGCCTCCCGGTCCAAGCGAGTGAGAGCCCACCGAGGGAAGGGAGACCTGCCAGAGCGGGCCATCTCCCCCCGGGAGCTCGAACTCGAGGTGGAGATGTCGAACCGCACATATCTGTGGTCCGACATGGTCTCCACCGTCTCCACCCGCCAGTTCACGATGCGTGCGGCTAGCAAGGGGGTGGCAAACGACACGTCAACCACCGAACCTCCGCGTTGCCGCACACACGTGTGGACCGACCCCCTGTTGAGGAGGGTCACACCGCAAGACGCCGACCAAAACTCGACGGCGCGGCCCCGGACGTTGCAGGAGGCAGCCGGGTTGCCCCAGGCCTCCGACTTGGCGTTGAGGTCGCCCAGCACCACGACCTGGCGTGGCGCCGCCCTCCCGACGACGGCAGTGAGGATTTCGAGGAAATTCTCAAAGTCTGCGAGAGGGCGGTTCGGGGAGAAATAGACCCCCACAAGGGCTAAATCTCCCCACGCGGCGGCCACGTATCCCTGACCCTTCTCTAAAAGCGAGAGGGGAGGGGAGTCCGTGGAAGACCGCGACACCACTGCCACCAAGCCGTCTCGATCGCCTACCCAATTGGCAGGGACCGAGTAAGGCTCAGCGACCACCACTAAGTCCACCAACCACTCGGCCATGGTCTGCATCAGCAGATCCTGGGCAGCTCGGCAGTGGTTGGCGTTCGCCTGGAGGATGCGATGCTCGACTCTATCCATCAATAGTCATCGCACCCCCCTCCTCCGCAGCCGTGCTAGCGGCAGGCCCGACTGGCGCCTGCGCTTTGCCCTTCTTGGCGGGGGGATTGCACATCCTCCCCTTCATCATGTGGTCTGCCGGGCGGCCACTGGCGGCACACACTAGGCAGTGTGGCTTGGCGGCAGTGCAGGACACGGCTTTGTGGCCGACCTTGCCGCAGCGGTAGCAACTGTCCGTCCTGTCGACCTGGGACGGACACAGGGCTCGGGTGTGGCCGATACCGAAGCACCTGTAGCAGCGCAGAGGCTGGTCTACAAGTGCTCGGACTGCACCCGAGCTGAAGCCTACGCAGAGCCGTCCCTTGTCGACGACGGCTTTAGCAGCGGCGACTGGGCACTCGAGCCGAATAGTGCCCATGCCACCGCGGCCAGGTCTTATATCCCTGGCTTGCACCGCTGCGACACTACAGCCACCAATGGATGCGACCGCGGCCACCACCTCCTCTTTAGTGACCGAGTCGTCAAGGTCGGCCACCTCCACCGCCGCCAGCTTTACTGGTCGGGCCACCTTGGCCACGTCAGCGACGGCCTCCTGCAGCTTGGCTGCGAAGAGGTCGGCGCTGGCACTGCCCTCCGCACCCGGGAACTCGAATATCCGAGCCCCGGTTTGGGTCCGCCGGCAAGAAACTTTGCCGATTCCCAGTTGGGTGGGATCGGCATTGGCACGCGCCCGCACTAAAATGGACGCATACGTCTCCCCTCTTTCCGCAGCCTCCGCGGTGAGCGTCACCACGACGGCTGCGGACTGAGGGGGATTTCTCCTCCTCCGTTTTCTCTTCTTCTTTCCTTGCCCAGTCACCTGCGACTGGCTAGGAGGCGCGGCGTCGGGGGTGGCGGGAGCGGCCGTTGCCTTGCCCTTTCCCTTGCCCTTCCCCTTCCCCTTCCCGACCACTTCGGTCCAACCTGCATCGTTGGCCGGAGTGGTGGAAGGGAGAAGCGCGTCCTCTCCTGGTGGGGACGGCGCCGGCTCTTCGCGCATCTTGTCCGCCTTAGTTGAGGACGGCCCCGGCTCTTCACGCCTCTTGTCCGCCGCAAGCGGGGGCCGGAGGCGTTGTTCCGGCAAGAGCCGGTCCTCGATACCTGCGATGCAGGCTCTCGTGAACGCCCGCTCCTCCATTACGACCTTTCGGATTATATCCTCAAGGTTGGAGGAGGGGGCTTCCACCGCAGGCCTAGGGACCGCGCTTGGAGCGGTGGCTTCGGCTAGCTTCTGATGAAGCTGGCTGACCTCCGACTGCAGGCGATCGACCTTCGCCTGCAGTTGCCGCGTCTCGTCGGTCGCTGTCCTCTTGACCAGCTCCTCGACTATGCCGCGCAGGCTCGCAGCACGGCATTTAAGGGCCTTCTGAAACGTGCCCTTCAGGTTGGAGGACTTAGAGGCGACCTCCACGATCTCTTCCTCGTCCTCCTCCGCCATCCGCTCCAGCTCGGCCAGGGAGTGGTCCGCGTACAAAACGCGAGACGCACCGTACCCAGACCTGGTCCGAGCAGCACGAGCACGCTGCTCCTTGGCAGCAACGCGCTCTTCGAGCTCCTGCTGGTGCAGCGTCCGCCTAGCCAGGTCTAGCTGACGTTGGGCGTCCGCGAGACCCACGACGTGTGAGTCCGCCGCTGTTACCGCCTTTTTGGGCTTCGACTTGCCCATCGAGCCCGAGCCCGAGGAACCCTCGGATGCCACCTTACGGAACTCGCGCTTTCGCGACCGGACTTCACCCGCATCGGAGACGCTGGCCAGGGACTCGCTCTCCGAGTCTGACGTCTCGACCGCCCTGAAGCTAGCTGCAGACGGCGCGCGGCTAGCCTCTGACGCAGAAGCGTCGGAGTGGCCCTGAGAAGGGCCTTTGGTTTGGCCCTGAGAAGGGCCTTTTGGTTGGCCCTTAGAAGGGCCTTTGGGTTTTAAAAAACGCCCTAGGGCGTCCCGCGGTGGAGCAGGCATAGCCTCCCGCGAAATCGTAGTGACAAGGCGTTCAAAAGAGCTACGATGCACAGTGCACTTTGGCCGATCCCAGTCTGCCACTCCGTTACGGTGACAGAACTGGGTCGTTTCCAGGGGACGCGACGTGGACGCAAGCACTGTGGGGTGGTCCCCCAACCTAACCTAACCTAACCTAACCTAACCTAACCTAACCTAACCTAACCTAACCCGTGATATCTTTGACTCCTGTAGTGCGTTTTTGAAGCGGTTTTCGATCCCGATCGTCCTAACTAGGCGACCGCTGACCTACAGTCACGAAAAAATTGACCTCCCCTCAAGGGTGTTTTTGATATAACACTTACCCGTTTTTTCAAAATTTTTAAATCTTCAAAATTTTATATCTCCTAAACCTAACGATAGATTTCTTTTCTGTTTGCGGAATCCAGTTCTCGCCAACATAACCTAGGTTTTACTGCGCTGTGCGCGATTTTAAAACCCACCAGGTCGCTGAAAACTCGGGTTTTTCGTTAAAAATCGTGGTTTTTTGAGGTTTTTCGACCATAATCAAAATTTTTTGTTCTAAAAGTAGTGCTGAAAACCTCGCTGCGAGCTCGCCCGCGTCGAGACGCGTCTCCCGACACCTCGCACGCCCCGCTGGCTCGTAGACTCTGGAAAAAATCAAAATTTTATTAAATTCAGTACATTACCTACTTACCGTAAATCCACCTAAGGGAGCATTGCTAAAACACAAGTCGTGATATCTTTGACTCCTGTAGTGCGTTTTTGAAGCGGTTTTCGATCCCGATCGTCCTAACTAGGCGACCGCTGACCTACAGTCACGAAAAAATTGACCTCCCCTCAAGGGTGTTTTTGATATAACACTTACCCGTTTTTTCAAAATTTTTAAATCTTCAAAATTTTATATCTCCTAAACCTAACGATAGATTTCTTTTCTGTTTGCGGAATCCAGTTCTCGCCAACATAACCTAGGTTTTACTGCGCTGTGCGCGATTTTAAAACCCACCAGGTCGCTGAAAACTCGGGTTTTTCGTTAAAAATCGTGGTTTTTTGAGGTTTTTCGACCATAATCAAAATTTTTTGTTCTAAAAGTAGTGCTGAAAACCTCGCTGCGAGCTCGCCCGCGTCGAGACGCGTCTCCCGACACCTCGCACGCCCCGCTGGCTCGTAGACTCTGGAAAAAATCAAAATTTTATTAAATTCAGTACATTACCTACTTACCGTAAATCCACCTAAGGGAGCATTGCTAAAACACAAGTCGTGATATCTTTGACTCCTGTAGTGCGTTTTTGAAGCGGTTTTCGATCCCGATCGTCCTAACTAGGCGACCGCTGACCTACAGTCACGAAAAAATTGACCTCCCCTCAAGGGTGTTTTTGATATAACACTTACCCGTTTTTTCAAAATTTTTAAATCTTCAAAATTTTATATCTCCTAAACCTAACGATAGATTTCTTTTCTGTTTGCGGAATCCAGTTCTCGCCAACATAACCTAGGTTTTACTGCGCTGTGCGCGATTTTAAAACCCACCAGGTCGCTGAAAACTCGGGTTTTTCGTTAAAAATCGTGGTTTTTTGAGGTTTTTCGACCATAATCAAAATTTTTTGTTCTAAAAGTAGTGCTGAAAACCTCGCTGCGAGCTCGCCCGCGTCGAGACGCGTCTCCCGACACCTCGCACGCCCCGCTGGCTCGTAGACTCTGGAAAAAATCAAAATTTTATTAAATTCAGTACATTACCTACTTACCGTAAATCCACCTAAGGGAGCATTGCTAAAACACAAGTCGTGATATCTTTGACTCCTGTAGTGCGTTTTTGAAGCGGTTTTCGATCCCGATCGTCCTAACTAGGCGACCGCTGACCTACAGTCACGAAAAAATTGACCTCCCCTCAAGGGTGTTTTTGATATAACACTTACCCGTTTTTTCAAAATTTTTAAATCTTCAAAATTTTATATCTCCTAAACCTAACGATAGATTTCTTTTCTGTTTGCGGAATCCAGTTCTCGCCAACATAACCTAGGTTTTACTGCGCTGTGCGCGATTTTAAAACCCACCAGGTCGCTGAAAACTCGGGTTTTTCGTTAAAAATCGTGGTTTTTTGAGGTTTTTCGACCATAATCAAAATTTTTTGTTCTAAAAGTAGTGCTGAAAACCTCGCTGCGAGCTCGCCCGCGTCGAGACGCGTCTCCCGACACCTCGCACGACCCGCTGGCTCGTAGAAAATTTTGCCCGCCCACCCGCCCTTTTTACTATAGGAAGGGGTAGACAAAGATTTTCGCCAAAAATTTTTATTTTTGATTTTGCCTCTTGGCTGTTAGCCTAGGTCATAAACAACGATTTTCTTGTTTTACGGCCACTCCAGCACTATATTCTGGAGCAGACGGGCCTTTACTTAGTCTATATAGGACTCAAATTCAATTTATTCGATAATCAGCTCACCCATCGGGTGTCTTGACCATTCTTTTTCTTTGCTGGCCCCCTCTTTACAGGGTCCAGTAATCACTGACAATCCCCCTTTTTTGGTACAGACCATATTTTATTTTAAAATACTGACAACTTTCCCCGTTCTCTGCTGTGCCCTATACACACAAGCCACACACTTACTTAAATAAACGGACGCAAATATATTTAAAATGGTTCTTGGAATTCGCACCCCAGTAAAAGCGAGAGCGCCAGTGGCCAACGCCGGTGGACCACAGGAGTCGGCATCGTCTTCCCAGTCGGGAATTGCGGGACCCTCTGGAGCGCGTGAAGCGCCGAAGGGGATATCCCAGAGATTCGACAGAGGAGACGCTGCTCGAGGCCCCCTGGTGGGGACAGCCGAAACGCCACGCACGTCGGTGGGAACCTCTGGCGCAGTCACAACCACCACCACTCCCAGCCCGGCTGGCTCGTCTGGACAGGTGCTGGACGCTGCCAGGACTTTCATTCGGAGACCTGAACGCAAGAGAAGATCCGTAGACAATATGGAAGCATACTCAAAGCAGATGGACATCTATGCTGCTTTGTCAAACGATAAGCTACTCCAGGAAGTGATGAAAACCTTCGAAGACATTCCGACCAGGGTTAAGGAATACCCTCAGATGAGGAAAGACATCAAGACCTTCCTGGAGTCCCAATCAGATAAATGTCTACGGATCCTCTTTGAGCTTAGTAAGCGGGTCAAAAGCCTGGAAACAGCGCCTAAAACCGCTCCGCCCCTAAAAACCTATACCACGCCTACGCCACTCAAATCGCCGGAGCAAATAATGGAGAGGCTGGAAGAGGTGGAAGCAAATATTAAGACGCGGCTCAACGACCTCGAGGAGAAGGTCTCAAAAAGCTTCCAGGATATGACCGACCATTATACCGACAGCGGTTACGACATCATCGACAAGGTCGTCGGTAAGATTGACGAGGTCAGCGAGAAGGTTGACTCAGTCATGGAGAGCATAGACCACGCGACAGAAGGGGTCAAGAACGCTGGTCATGCCGCGGCTGTCCTCGCGAATAAAATCGACGACGTTGTCGGTGAGGTCGTCACCAGAACTGACGGAATAAGGGAGGTCATCAGGGAAGTGGCTTGCGACCCAAAGCCCGTCTCGCAAACTTACGCCTACGTCACGGCAGCCAGACCCGGGCCTCGGCCGGCGCTTCACTCGATGGCGGTCACCTTTGAGGGTAGCCAGGAGACTGCTGACGAGGTGCTCGCCAGGGTGAAGAAGGCGGTCGATGCCAGGGAAACAGGCCTTAAAATAAATAAAGTGCGTAAGGCAAAAAATCAGACAGTCATACTGGGGTGCGACACGGAAGCTGAACTCCAAAGAGTGAAAGATAGGATCGAAAGCCGAGGTGAAGGGTTAATAGTGGCGCCTATGAAGAACAAAAACCCGCTCGTCGTCCTAAAAGACGTCTTCTTGGACAGCGAGGACGACGAGATGGTGAAGGCGCTCTATTCCCAGAACCAAAGCATCTTTAGAGACTTAGACCCGGAAGAGAAAGAAGTTATGATAAAATATAAAAAGAGAACAAGAAACCCTAAAACGGCGCACGTTGTCGTCCAGGTCAGACCCAAGGTTTGGCAGAGGATGACGGAGGCTGGGGCCCTTTACCTTGACCTGCAAAGGGTAAGGGTGGAGGACCAGTCGCCGCTCATCCAATGCACGAAATGCTTAGCATTCGGGCATGGCCGGAAGTTCTGTACGGAGAGTGTAGACAGATGCAGTCACTGCGGAGGACCGCATCTGCGCGAGAAGTGCGAGGAATTTGTCGCGGGAAACGAACCGCAGTGCTGCAACTGCCTGCACTCAAAGATTCAGAGGACCGATCACAACGCCTTCAGCGTGGAGTGCCCGGTCCGTAAGAAATGGGACTATCTGGCCCGGACGACAACGGCATACGTCTAAGCCCCCCTATACCCGTCCCCCCAGGATATATAAAATATATAGTAAATATATAGAATAAATATCCAAACACATCCCAAAGAACCCCTAAAAACCTAGTAAGTTAAAAAACCCAGACTAAGAAACGACAATAAATATGTAATATCTTAGCATATACACAATATATTATTGCCGCAAACCTAAGACGAATAAATAAACGCAACAGTAAGAAAGGAATCCATCCCCTTAGCTACCCCCTACCCATACCCCTATCCCTACCCCTACCCCTTTCTCCCCTTTTTCCCTACAATAGTCTGAAAGCCAATTAAGAAAGGTCTAAACTTAATCCAATAAAAGTGTAAACGAGAAAAATAAAATCACTGTATAAAACCCAAACTAAACAATCTTTTGGAATAAAAATTTAAGTAGAATACTAGCTTATAGTCTTGCCTAATAGTGATAGAATAAGGAAATAGACACGTAGAATTAGTAATGTAAGAAATAGATTAGATTTATGTAAGGTAGAAAATAATAATTAATGTAAGAAAATGAGGCTAAGTTAGGGAATAGATTAGAAAGTAGCTAGTAAAATAAAAATGTATCGAAATAAGGGAACATAATTACGTATAAATAACATAGTAATGAGAGAAAACGTTCACACAAAAATTGTTATAAAATAAAGTCGTCTAATGTATTAAAATAAGGAAGTAGGTAAAATTGCAACGTAGGATTTAGAGAAATGTCCATACAAGAAATGCTAATAAAACTGAGCTGTATAATACAGGTACACATACAATTAGACAAAAGGTCTACAAAAATGTTAAATAAAAATAGAGCTGAGTAAAGTATTAAACTTAAGAAACATAATTATGTACAAATACAATTTAGTAATTACAGAAAATGTTTACACAAGAAGTTAATCAAGTTTTTTGTTTAAGTATCCTAAATAAAGTAAAGAAGTAGAAATAGATAGAAAGCGGGAGTTTCACCCGGCCAAGAAAAGAAAGGAAGTAAGAAAGAAAGACAGAGTGAAGCTTAAAAGTGCGAAGGAGAATAATGTAAGAACAAGAATGAATGAGAAAATTAGAACAACAAGATCCCGTTGTTCCCATAAACGGGGAAAAGCAAAAAAAAAAAAAAAAAATAAAAAAAAAAAAAAAAAAAAAAAAAAAAAAAAACCTAACCTAACCTAACCTAACCTAACCTAACCTAACCTAACCTAACCTAACCTAACCTAACCGAGATATCTCAGACTCCTGAAAAGCTTTTTTGAAGCGGTTTTCGACAGTAATCATTATAAATAGGCCTCCGCCAACCAACTGACGCAAAATATTTGACTTTCCTGCAAGGGTGGTTTTATTTTAGTACTTACCCCTATTTTCCAAAATTTTACATCTTTATAAATTAATAACTCACAAACCTTACGTTAGATTTCTGTTTTGTTTTCTGAATCGGGTTTTCGCCATACTAACCTAGGTTTCCCGGCGCTGCGCGCGAATTGAAACCCTTCCAGGTCGCTGAAAACTCGGTTTTTTTCATTAAAAATCGTGGTTTTTTGAGGTTTTTTGACCACAATTAAAGTTTTTTCTTCCAAAAGTAGTGCTGAAAACCTTACAGTGAGCTTGCCCGCGCCGAGACGCGTCTTTTGACACCTCGCACGCCCCGCTAGCTCGCATATATCTGCAAAAAACTTAAATTTTATTAAATTCCATACATAGGTACATATAGCTGAAACTACCTTAGGAAGCACCGTCGAAACACAAATCGAGATATCTCAGACTCCTGAAAAGCTTTTTTGAAGCGGTTTTCGACAGTAATCATTATAAATAGGCCTCCGCCAACCAACTGACGCAAAATATTTGACTTTCCTGCAAGGGTGGTTTTATTTTAGTACTTACCCCTATTTTCCAAAATTTTACATCTTTATAAATTAATAACTCACAAACCTTACGTTAGATTTCTGTTTTGTTTTCTGAATCGGGTTTTCGCCATACTAACCTAGGTTTCCCGGCGCTGCGCGCGAATTGAAACCCTTCCAGGTCGCTGAAAACTCGGTTTTTTCATTAAAAATCGTGGTTTTTTGAGGTTTTTTGACCACAATTAAAGTTTTTTCTTCCAAAAGTAGTGCTGAAAACCTTACAGTGAGCTTGCCCGCGCCGAGACGCGTCTTTTGACACCTCGCACGCCCCGCTAGCTCGCATATATCTGCAAAAAACTTAAATTTTATTAAATTCCATACATAGGTACATATAGCTGAAACTACCTTAGGAAGCACCGTCGAAACACAAATCGAGATATCTCAGACTCCTGAAAAGCTTTTTTGAAGCGGTTTTCGACAGTAATCATTATAAATAGGCCTCCGCCAACCAACTGACGCAAAATATTTGACTTTCCTGCAAGGGTGGTTTTATTTTAGTACTTACCCCTATTTTCCAAAATTTTACATCTTTATAAATTAATAACTCACAAACCTTACGTTAGATTTCTGTTTTGTTTTCTGAATCGGGTTTTCGCCATACTAACCTAGGTTTCCCGGCGCTGCGCGCGAATTGAAACCCTTCCAGGTCGCTGAAAACTCGGTTTTTTCATTAAAAATCGTGGTTTTTTGAGGTTTTTTGACCACAATTAAAGTTTTTTCTTCCAAAAGTAGTGCTGAAAACCTTACAGTGAGCTTGCCCGCGCCGAGACGCGTCTTTTGACACCTCGCACGCCCCGCTAGCTCGCATATATCTGCAAAAAACTTAAATTTTATTAAATTCCATACATAGGTACATATAGCTGAAACTACCTTAGGAAGCACCGTCGAAACACAAATCGAGATATCTCAGACTCCTGAAAAGCTTTTTTGAAGCGGTTTTCGACAGTAATCATTATAAATAGGCCTCCGCCAACCAACTGACGCAAAATATTTGACTTTCCTGCAAGGGTGGTTTTATTTTAGTACTTACCCCTATTTTCCAAAATTTTACATCTTTATAAATTAATAACTCACAAACCTTACGTTAGATTTCTGTTTTGTTTTCTGAATCGGGTTTTCGCCATACTAACCTAGGTTTCCCGGCGCTGCGCGCGAATTGAAACCCTTCCAGGTCGCTGAAAACTCGGTTTTTTCATTAAAAATCGTGGTTTTTTGAGGTTTTTTGACCACAATTAAAGTTTTTTCTTCCAAAAGTAGTGCTGAAAACCTTACAGTGAGCTTGCCCGCGCCGAGACGCGTCTTTTGACACCTCGCACGCCCCGCTAGCTCGCATATATCTGCAAAAAACTTAAATTTTATTAAATTCCATACATAGGTACATATAGCTGAAACTACCTTAGGAAGCACCGTCGAAACACAAATCGAGATATCTCAGACTCCTGAAAAGCTTTTTTGAAGCGGTTTTCGACAGTAATCATTATAAATAGGCCTCCGCCAACCAACTGACGCAAAATATTTGACTTTCCTGCAAGGGTGGTTTTATTTTAGTACTTACCCCTATTTTCCAAAATTTTACATCTTTATAAATTAATAACTCACAAACCTTACGTTAGATTTCTGTTTTGTTTTCTGAATCGGGTTTTCGCCATACTAACCTAGGTTTCCCGGCGCTGCGCGCGAATTGAAACCCTGTTCCACCCCCACCCTGTTCTATATAGGGAAGGTAGAGAAGGATATTGTCGAAAATTTTTATTTTTTACTTTGCTCCGCAGCGGTAAGCCCGGGCCAAAACAACTTTTTCTATCGCTTTGCGGCCACTGCAGCACCAGATTCTGGAGCAGAGGAGCATTTATATAGATAATTACTATTTCAACTAGACTTTGTTATTTGACTCGCCCTTAGGGTGTACTGACCGTTTACTTTTCAATCTGCTGGCCCCCTCTTTACAGGGACCAGTAAATTTTAACAGTATTATATAGTTTTAGGATTTTATTGACATTTATTGACGCGAATTTATACAAATTTAAATTATTATTTATATTTTGATTTTTACATATATTAATAGGTCTCCTGGTCCCCCTTTTACAGGGATCAGAGAGTCGAGTGTACCCTGACCATATTCTGACTTACCGTACTACCCCTCATTTTTAACATGTTCGGGATCAGGACGCCCGTCGGAAAAATGACCAAACCCGTCGATAAGAGCTCGGATGCGGGGACGTCTCGTATTGAACAGCCGGGCCCCTCAGTGAGACGCAGCATTGGGGAATGGGAGGCCGACAAGTTCGCGACAGCAAGACCTCTCAAAACACCAACCCCCCCTAAAAAAGCCTTAAGGACATCTCCTCCTACAATGAAGACTAAGGCAGCTCTCTCGCAAGAACCAAAGTCCGTTAATGTGCAGCCTATGGTCCTTGACAGTTCGCCGCCCAATTCGCAGACCACTCGGTACCTCAACAGGACCTCGGAGGCGAAGGCCTGCCTCTCGAAAGCCAAAATCCAGCTGGTGAGCTCTCGGAACCTGAAAAAAGAGATCAAAGACGAGATCACGAAAGCGGTGGAGAGGCTCTACCAGCTGGTGAAGGAATCGGAGGCCGACAGAGGTGCTGAGTCGGAAGAAAAATTGGAATGCGAAAGCGACGTCACACCGAGTGCAGTTGTCCCGACAGAGCTCATGAAACAGCTCATGGATAGCCTTCAGCAGCATAATCAGGCTCTGGAGGAATGCCAACAGCATACGCGAGCCCTGTCGGAACAACTGAAACAAACTCCTTCCTACGTCCCAGGCGGCGGGCCGACCTTTGCTGAGGTCGCGAGCTCTAGGAAAAATTTCCAAAGGCCTCTTCACTCGATGGTCATTTCATCTGTCAACGAACAGGACACCGGTGAAGAGGTCATTGAGAAATTGAGGACGGCGGTAGACGCCAAGAACGAAGGCACGCAAGTCGAGAGGCTACGGAAGGCCAGGGATCAGAAGGTCGTGGTCGGTTTTAAAACTCGTGAGGAGTTGACGAGGGTGTCGGAACGCGTCAGGAAGGCAGGTAACCTGGTCGTGGAAGAAATAAAAAACAAGGACCCCCTCGTCATCGTAATGGACGTCCTCTCCTGTCACTCCGACCCGGAGGTCATCGCAGCATTAAAACGTCAGAACCATCATCTGATTGGAGACATACCTGTGGATGATGATAGGATCGCAGTCAAGTACCGTCGCAGGACTAGGAACACCCATACCTGCCACATCATCCTACAGGTGTCTCCAACGATATGGCAGAGGCTGACAACGGCGGGCCGAGTGCACATCGACCTGCAGAGGGTGCGAGTGCAGGACCAGTCCCCACTGGTGCAGTGCACCCGCTGCCTGCGGTATGGCCACAGCCGCAAACTGTGCACAGAGCCTGCCGACCTCTGCGTTCACTGCGGTGACCCCCACCTTCGTGTGGACTGCCCCAAGAGAATGTCTGCGGAGGCCCCGAGTTGTCGCAACTGTCTGTCGGCAAAGATGGCCAGAACAGACCACAGCGCCTTCGACAGCGAGTGCCCGATCCGCGTAAAGTGGGACGCATTGGCGCGCCTGTCGGTGGCGTATTGCTGAGGTGGTCTTGGCGACATCTGAAAGCGACCCCAATACCGGCCCAAACTACCGGGTGATCCAAGCGAATCTGCAGAGGAAGAATCTTGCAACCCAAGAGCTCCTTATAGCGGCTAGCGAGCGAAGGGTTGCATTCGCACTGCTCCAGGAGCCGTACGTGGGTGGGATCAAAAGGATGCGAGACTACCATGGAGCGAGAGTCTACCAGTGCGCGGAAGTAGGAGATGGAACTGTGAAGGCGGCCATTGTCGTCTTTGACAATGACCTAGACGTCACACAGTGTCCGAAACTCACCACCAACAATATCGTGGTGGTGAGGATCCGAACCCGCGCCTGGGAAATCGCAGTAGTCTCCTTCTATTTTGAACCCGACCAGCCCATAGGGCCATACCTGGAGCACCTCAGGCAGATTCGCGAGGAAATGAACCAGCTTAAAATTGTCATCGGCGGCGACGCCAATGCCAAAAACACCTGGTGGGGTAGCTCGACAGTCGACAGCAGGGGCGAAGAACTCTTTGGAACTCTCGAGGAGATGGGCTTGCAGGTGCTCAACGTCGGCAACACTCCGACCTTTGACACCATCAGAGGCGGCAAAACCTACACCAGTTTCGTTGACTTAACAGCTTGCTCAACTGAAATGTTGGAACTGGTGGAGGACTGGGAAGTTGAAGAAGGCATCACGAGCTCGGACCACAACGGTATTGTTTTCAAAATTAATTTACAGAAATCTACAGGCATTAACATAAAAAGAACAACTAGGTTATATAATACAAGAAAAGCAAATTGGAGCCAATTTCGTGAGAAATTGGCTCAATTTCAAGCAGAGAGTAAAATTAACATTTTAGAAATAGACAAAATTAAAAATAAAACAGATTTGGATAAAATAGTAAATAGCTACATAGAAATAATAACAAAAGCCTGTAAGAAAACGATACCTAAAATTAGTAATAAACAGAAACTTACCTTACCGTGGTGGTCCACCGAGCTCGTGGATTTGATGTCTGAAGTCAACACCAGAAGACGCCGCATACGATGTGCTGCACCGGGTCGGAGGCAGAAAGTCGTCGAGGAGTACCTGCAAGCGAAAGAAAAATATGAGTTCAAAGCAAAACGGGCGCAGATAGAAAGCTGGAAAGCCTTCTGTGAAAAGCAAGATGGGGAAGGCGTCTGGGAGGGGATCTACAGGATCATTGGACGGACCTCCAAAAGGCATGAAGACCTGCCGCTGGTGAAGGACGGAGTATCACTGAACCCGCGAGATTCGGCATTGCTGCTGGCAGAGACCTTCTACCCCGAAGACCTGGAAGACGGGGATGATGACGACCACCGTCGGATCCGAGAAGCGGCCAGTCGTGTAAACGAGTGGGCGCATGATGAACACCATGACCCGCCGTTTACGCTTCTGGAGCTGAGATCCGCGGTGGAAAGCTTCAACCCGAAAAAGGCACCCGGGGCGGATGGTCTCACCGCCGACATCTGTGCGCAGGCCATTCTCCGGGACCCGGGGGTGTTCCTTGCACTGGCTAACAAGTGCCTTGAGCAGGGTCACTTCCCCGGGGTCTGGAAAGTGGCCACAGTAGTGATACTCCGGAAACCCGGCAAAGACTCCTACACAACCCCAAAGTCGTACAGGCCCATCGGCCTTCTACCTGTCCTGGGCAAAATTCTAGAAAAGATGTTGGTAGCTCGCCTGAAGTGGCATCTGGTCCCGAGGCTGAGTACTCGCCAGTTTGGTTTTATGCCCCAGAGAAGCACCGAGGACTCCCTCTACACCCTGATACAGCATATCAACGCAAAGCTAGAACAAAAGAAGCTGATCACTGTTGTATCGCTGGATATAGAGGGAGCCTTCGACAGCGCATGGTGGCCGGCCATAAAGACCAGACTGGCTGAGGAAAAGTGCCCGGTGAATATCCGGCGGATGATAGGCAGCTACCTCAGTGAGAGAAGCGTCCAGGTCAGGTACGCGGGAGCGGAGTGCCGAAGGAGTACGACTAAGGGGTGTGTACAGGGTTCGATTGGGGGTCCGATCCTATGGAATCTAGTGCTGGATCCTCTGTTGAAGGGGCTCGGGGAACGAGGAGACCACTGTCAGGCGTTCGCCGATGACGTGGTGCTCGTCTTCGACGGGGATACAGCACTAGAAGTCCAAAGACAAGCCAATGCCGCCCTCGAGTATGTTCGGAGGTGGGGCATCGTGAACAAGCTGAAGTTTGCGCCGCACAAGACCTGTGCGATGCTCATCACCAGGAAGCTGAAGCACGATGTCCCGCTCCTGACCATGGGCGGGGTCGACATTGGCATGTCTAAAGAGATCAAAATACTGGGGCTCACTGTAGACCACAAGCTCACTTTTAACACCCACGCTGCAAATGTTTGCAAGAAGGCTCTTAACTTTTTCAAACAGTTGTCCAGAGCAGCCAAAGTGAGCTGGGGTCTGCACCCAGAGGTCATACGCTGCATCTATACCGCGGCGGTCGAGCCGGTAATACTCTACGCTGCCAGTGCATGGGCGCCTGCAGCGAAGAAGGTTGGAATACAAAAACTCCTCAATTCAGTCCAGCGGGGGTTCGCTCAAAAACTCTGCAAATCCTATCGCACCGTCTCGCTTAACTCCGCGCTTGTGCTGGCTGGGATACTCCCACTCGACCTCCGGATACAGGAAGCAGCCGCACTGTACGAGGCAAAGAGGGGGGTGCCCCAGCCGGCGCTCGCGGGACGGGAGGTGGAACGGGTGGTAGCATTTGCAGAGACTCCACACCCGGCGAAACATACGGCCATGGGGTTCGTTTGCTTGGTGGATCAGTCACATGTGGAGACCCACAACAGCCAGGACATACGGTTTTTCACCGACGGCAGCAAGATTGGCGGTAAGGTCGGAGCGGCCCTGTCACTGTGGGACAGGGACGCCGAGATCAAATCCGTCAAGCTTAGCTTGCCGACGTGCTGTACTGTCTACCAAGCGGAACTCCTGGCCATATGCGTAGCAACACGCCAGATACTACAGCGCAAAGAGGGAACCTTCGGTATCTTCAGTGACTCAACAGCTGCACTACAGACCGTCACGAACCAGGGTTCCCTCCACGCACTGGCAGTGGAGGCAAGAGCGAACCTCAATGAGGCTTTATCCCAGGGCAAAGATGTATCTTTGTTCTGGGTAAAGGCACATGCTGGACTGGATGGGAACGAGCGCGCAGACCACCTTGCAAAGGAGGCAGCACTGCGCAGCAAGAAGAGACCGGACTACGACCGCTGCCCGGTATCATTCGTCAAGCGGCAGATCCGCATGGAGTCGCTTGACGAATGGAACCGGAGGTATGGAGAAGGCGAGACCGCCTCAGTGACGAAGATCTTCCTCCCAGACGCAAAAGATGCTTACAAACTTGTTAGGCAGATAAAGCCGTCCGGAGTCCTGACACAAGTCATGACGGGGCACGGTGGGTTCTCCGAATACCTGCACCGTTTCAAGTGTAAGGAGAACCCATCGTGCATCTGCGAGCCAGATGTGCGGGAATCGGTCCCGCACATAATATTCGAATGTCCAGTTTTTGCAAGGGAGAGGCACGACGTTGAGCAAGAACTGGACATAGAAGTAAATAGTAACACTATCGGCGAATTATTAGCAAACCGCAAAATAAGAGAAAAAATTTTAGAGTATCTTGTCCGAGTGGCAAAAATAGTCAATAAAAGAAACAAAGCACTTTAACCTATGCTTTCCTTATATAATAATATGCAAAGTATATGAAAGTATATAACCGCGCAAAGCATAGAAAATCGTCTAAATTAGAAAATTAAATAATAATAAAAAGTACAAAACACAAATAGAAAAATCAGGTCTCTGACAACGTCAGGGGGACACTCGCAAAGGCAGGAGTGGGTTTTAGCCGGTAAGAGTCCGGCACTGCCCCTACCGTCTCACAGTGTGGGCGGTAGAGGCGTCCATGAGGATTTCCCACTCCTGCCAAAAAAAAAAAAAAAAAAAAAAAAAAAAAAAAAAAAAAAAAAAAAAAAACCTAACCTAACCTAACCTAACCTAACCTAACCTAACCTAACCTAACCTAACCTAACCTAACCTAACCTAACCTAACCTAACCTAACCTAACCTAACCTAACCTAACCTAACCTAACCTAACCTAACCTAACCTTTTTTTTTTTTTTTTTTTTTTTTTTTTTTTTTTTTTTTTGTTTTTTTTTTTTTTTTTTTTTTTTTTTTTTTTTTTTGGTATCGGGTTGGAAAATCCTCATGGAGTCCCTTCGACCTCGGGGAAGGGCGAAGGGGACTGTCAGACTCTTACTGACTAAAAACCAACCCGTGTTCCTCATGTACCCGTGTGTCGGAGGGGCGGGTATCGCCGAAGCATTCGTCGCGACCCCCCGACGGGTATCGGCCCGCCAGATGGTCAGGCGGGCTCCGTCACCCACTGCGGCCGTCACCCCGGCCGCAGGACTCCACTATGAGGCGCGCGCGGAACACGACGCCGCCGCCTCGAGGCCTGCTGCTGATTGGACGACAAGACTCCCCCAGTCTGCCGTCCGCAGGCCGCACCCTACGGTGGCCGGAAGTCAGCCACCCTACGACGCCCAGTGCGTCTGCTGCGGGAGGGGAGAGAGGAGGCAGCCTCTCTCTCCCTTTCCGCCGCCTCCTTTGCGAGCATAACGACCTCGCAAAAGGTGGCGACAGCACTCCACCCTGACTCGCTCCCGACCATGGTAGACACAACAGCCGGAAGCGAGATGTTTCCCGCAGCACCTACGGCCGCGACCAGGTCACGGCGCTGCTCGGCCCAAGCAGGGCACTCCGCCAACGTATGCAGCGCCGTATCGTCGCGGCAATCACCACAGTGGTGGCACTGGGACGTCAGCTCCCGGCCTATGCGACACAGGTACTTCCCGAAACATCCGTGTCCGGTAAGCACCTGCGTCAGCCGGAAGCTGAGGGCGCCGTGTCTCCTATTGAGCCACTCCTCTAAAACGGGCCTCACCGCCGCTACAGCGGCGTGCCCCGCCGTGGTTTGCGCTAAGCGCGTCCGCCACTCCGCCACTAGGACCTGGCGGAGCTCTGCCCTGCGCGCCTCAACCTGTCGAGGCACCAGGCGCTCGCCCCGCTCGACCGCCTCCGCGCGCCACCAATAGAGCGACGTGAGGAGCTTTGCGTCGAGGTCCCAGGGCGGGGATCCGGCTAGGAGGCTCGCTGCCTCAAAGGAGATCGTACGGTATCCCCTTATGATCCTGACGGCCATCGCACGCTGCGGCCTTCGCAGCGCAGCGACGTTGCGGGCCGTCAGGGCATCCGCCCACACTGGCGCGGCGTATAACGCCATCGACCGTACGACTCCCATGTAGAGCCTCCGGCAGGAGGAGTTGGGCCCCCCCAGGTTGGGCAGCAAGCGCGAGAGCGCAGAAGCGGCGCCCAACAACCGGGGGGCGAGCCGTGTAAAGTGCGGCCCGAAGCTCCACCGACTGTCGAGGACGAGTCCAAGGTACTTCATCGTCGGCTCGACAGTGATGGAGACCCCTCCTACTATGATGCTGGACCCCGGAGGCGGCATCATCCTCGGCCCATGAAAACACAGGGCCTCAGACTTGTGCAATGCCACCTCTAAGCCCAGTCGCCGGATCCTACCCACGACGTGCGCGACACCAGCAGTCGCGCGTATGGCCGCCTGCCGGTACGACTTCCCACGCGCTGTAACTAGCGTATCGTCGGCGTAACAAATGACGCCGACGCCGTGGAGAAGCGCCCCGCGCAGAGCCCAGTCGTACCCGACGTTCCACAGGAGCGGCCCCAACACCGAACCCTGCGGAACGCCGCACGATGTCTCTCGCCGACCCCATCCTTCTCGACCCGGGTACACCACCGATCTTTCCGACAAATAGGCCCCGACAATGCGTTGGAGGTAGCGCGGCACCCCGTGGTACCGGAGTGCCTCTCGGATGGTACTCCAGGGCAAGGTGTTGAAAGCGTTCGCGATGTCGAGCGACACCGCCAAGACCACCTCACCCCGGGCGACTGCCTCCTCCGCGAGGACCCTTACGCGCATAATCGCATCCACTGTGGAGCGCCCATGGCGGAAACCAAATTGGTTGTCCGCTAAATCCGGCCCCTCCCTGGTCATGTGCTGGATGAGGCGACTGGCGATTATTCGCTCAAAGATCTTACACACCTCATCCAGCAACACGATTGGCCTGTACGCAGATGGCGAGTCTGCTGGGCGCCCCTCCTTCTTGAGCAGGACCAGCTTTCCGGTCTTCCACCGGCTTGGAAACTGGCCCCGCTCCAGACATGCGCTTAAGAGCCCCGCTAGTCGGGGCCCGAGAGCCTTCATGGCCAGGACCCATGCACGGCCTGGAATGCCGTCGGGCCCTGGGGCGGTGTTCCTGATGCGAGCCACCGCCACTCTCATCTCTACCCGGGTCACTTCGGGCACGTCGTCGTCACTGTCGTCTTCCGCGTCGGGCACATTGCGAGGCGGAACCATAGCCGGTGGTGTGTGCTCCGGTCTCGACGGGAACAGCGCACACACCACCTCCTCCAGCAGCTGTGGCTGAAGACTCCGGGACAACGGGGGAGCCCATTGGCGCAACTTGCCCCGTACCATAAGGTAAGGGCGTCCCCACGGCTCTCGGTCCAGAGTCTCCAGCAGCTCTTCGTTGGCCTGGGCCTTTGCCCGGACAATGGCCAGCTGGAGGGCGCTCTTCGCCTCTCTATAGCGGTTGTATAGTTCCGCCTCTTCCTGTTCGGCCGCCGCTGTAAAGGGGCGGCGGCGTCTTCTTCTTCGGCACCTTGCGTACTGGCGTCGCACCTGCACACAAGCGATGCGCAACTGCGCTATTGACTGCGACCACCAGTACACTTGGCGCCTGGATGGTAACGGCCGGACTCGGGGCATGCCAGCGTCGCAAATGTGCGACATGCTCTCCCGGAACCACTCCGCCTCCGCGTCGATGTTGGTTGGCCTGTCTGGAGAGTCCAGCCAGGCCTTGACGATAGAGGCCTCCAGGAGAGCCTCCCTGTCCAGCCGCTTCAGTGCCCAACGCGGGCCGTCTCCGAAGCCCACCGGGGCCGCTTGGACCGGCCCAACCGAGGTCTGGGCGGAGACGCTAAATCGGATATACCGATGATCGGACAGCGTCTCCACCTCCTCCAGGACGTGCCAGTCCTGGACAGTGCGCGCGAGGGCGGGGCTAGCGAACGACAGGTCCACTATAGACCCACCCCGCTGCCGCACGCACGTCTGCACGGAACCCCGGTTCAGGAGAAGCAGGCCCTGCTCGACCGCCCACTCCTCCACTAACTCGCCCCGCGCATCCGTAGCCGGGGAACCCCAAGCCGAAGATTTGGCATTGAAGTCCCCTAGGACGATCACGGGACGAGGACGGCTACGACTGACGACCGTGCCCAACTCCAAAACGATATCCTCCACGTCGGCGAGAGAGAGGCTGGGGGCTAAATACACCCCCACGACCATAACATCTCCCCAAATTGCCGCGACATAGCCCCGCCCTCGGGTGACGGCCTCGAAGGGAAGGGTGTCGGCGGCAGACCTCATAATCAGTGCCACCGAGCGGTTCGTGTCGCACACCCAGTCATCCCTGGGTGGCACAAAATACGGCTCGGCGACAACTGCCACATCGATCGACCACTGCGCCATGCTCTGGAGCAAAAGATCCTGAGCCCTGGCGCAGTGGTTTATGTTGGCTTGGAGGAGACGACGTAGGGCCATTATTGTGTGTCCATGGCCGTTGTCTCCTCCCCAGCCCTCGGCGGATGTTCTGCCGCAACCGGCGGGTGAACCGGCTGCGAGGAGCTGGTTGCCTTCTTTGAAGCCGTGATACTAGCCGGCGGATGAACCGGCTGTCTCCTGGCATTATCCTTCTTGGGCCTGGCGCAGGCCCTTGACCCGGTCTGATGGTCGGCTGGCTTGCCAGATGCCGCACAGATGACGCAGTGCGGCGTGGCAGTGCAAGAGCCAGCCTTGTGACCGGGCTGACCGCAACGGAAACACATTTGGCTGCGGTCTACCCCAGCGGTGCATCGTGCCCCCGCATGTGCTCCTTCCAAACAGCGGTAGCACCGATAGGGCTTGGGCACTAGGAGTGTGACCTGCGCCGAGACCCATCCGACCAGAAGCCGTTTTTCTTTCAACTTTTTGGCCGCCGCTACGGGACAGCTGACAAGAACTGTCCCGAGACCGGAGATACCCCAGCGTATCGTGCCCGCCTTGACTTGCTCTGGCGGGCATCCTCCGGCCTTGGCGATGGCAGCGGCGACCTCCTCCTGTGTGACGGAGTCGTCCAGTCCTGAAATGCGCAGGTCTGCGCATTTGGTTGGCCTAGACACTCTAACGTCATCCGAGCCTAGAGACGCCCTTAGTTTATCGGCGAGGGCGTCTGCTTTAGGACCACTGGTGGTTCCCGATAACTCCAGTAGGCGGCCGCCGGTAGCAGTGGTTTTACACCGGAGGCCCGTTATGCCGAGATCACTCAGCGAAATCTCGGCTTTCGCCTTTGCGAGGATCCCGGCATACGTGACGCCCCGCTCCTCCGCTCCTGGCTGCAGGGTAAGAACCACTGCTGTAGAGCGGGGGGTATTGAGCCTCGCGGTCTGGCTCTTAGCCGCCGCTTGCTCCTCCCGGGCTTTTTTGTTGGCCCGCTGGCGCGCCTTTTTTGATTTTTTGGCGGCGCCTGCTTCCGTCCACTCCGCCTCAGGTCTAGAGGCGGGTTCACGTGTTTCTGGCCCAGCAGTTTGTGCAGGTGGAGCAGCCGTAGCACCTGCCTTTTTGGCTAGTTTCGCCTCCTTTTTCAACTGCCTTTTCGATTTATGCCCCGCAGTTTCCTTTTGCGAGGCGGCAGTTGAGTCAGTCCGCTCTTGGGTGGCAGCAGCCACTTGTGCTGGTTGGGCGGCACGGGGCGCTGCGGCTTGGGCCGCATATGTCGGCGCTGGTGTGCTGCGTTGATCGGCAGCTAGGGGGGGACGTAAAATCCTCCCTTCAAGCACCGAGAAGCGTGCGTTGAAACTCGCCATCTCCTGACGGATCAGGCGAGTCAACTCCGACTCCTGTGATGCCTGCGTCGAAGCAGCAGGCTGTAACGGCACCTGCGGTTGCGGCGTAGCGTGCGAAAGGCCCACCTCCCGCCTGAGGTGCTCGCGGCGGAAGTTGGCCATCTCCGCCTTGAGTTCCTCGTGCTCCTTGCGGAGCTCCGCCATTTGCGCTGCGAGCTTTGCGTTTTGGGCCCGCAGCAGCGCAGTCTCCTCTGTTGTGGTGCGGGCCAAAAGCACCTGAGCACTTTCCACAATGGAGGCTGTGGCCTCTTTAAGTGCCTTTTGGCTGCAGCCGCTAAGGCCCTTCGAGACCTTGCTCACCCTTTTTATGGCTGCAACCGCATCGGCCATTCTTTGATTTAGATCGGAGGCAGGTAGCTCCTCCGCATCGACTCCCATATCAGAGACGACAGATGACGACTCCGACAGGCGAGTGACTCTCCCTTCCGTTACCCTTTTCGTCAGAGCCGCAATCTGCCGCTCGTCCTCCTCTAATTTTTCGGCAGTTGCTGCAGCCTTCATAGCAGCCGCAGCCTCACGCCTGGATAGGCCGATACCAACGTATTTTCCGGTAGTAGCGGGCCTACCTCTCCCTCCTTTTTTGGCACCGACCTTGGGGGCCGGCACCGCTGTGTCGCTCAGGGCCGAGTCCGACTCTGAATATACATCCTCTCTCGGGCGTTTGCGTAAACGTGAATTTACGCTCCCCGCGCTCGCCACACTCATAAGGCTGGAAGCGCTGTCGGAATCCGACAGCACACCCATCCGCTCAACCAGTACCATAGGTACTTTTTCACCCACTACGTCGTTTTTTGTTTTATTTTCTGTAAGGTTCTCCATATAGTTCCCACGAGTAACATAGGTAATAAATGTCCACCGGGCAGAGCCTAGATGCACCGGTAAGCCTACATACTGCTGGGGGCGGCAGGTACCAGCAGGTGGGAGCGCTAACGACCGTACACCCAACGGCCATTCATCCCCTCGCCGCGCTCCCGAAACTTGGGATTGGGTGGTTTTTTTATCTTAGAGGTGTCCTTCCTCTGGGGCCGGGCGGTTAAGCCAAGCCCCCCGACGGCGGCATTGAAGCATGCCTCTGTCCGCTGTCCGGCCAACCCGACTCAGCGGACCCGCCGGAAGCTCTCTCGTCAGGATTGCTCCGTGAGGAGAGAGCGACTGCCGCATTGGTGCGCCTGCACCGCAGCGGCATTGGTCGCGTCTTTGCCAATCGGCGACTGTCGATCGGAAAAGAGCGACACCATCTCTGACGTTCCACCTCAGGATGTGAGGAGAAACGTCGTGGAGCACCATGCTCCCCCACCCCGCAGAAATCCGCCACAGACAATAGCCCCTCCGACGTGGAGAACCTATTGCCCGTGCCCAGGGTGCACCGGCCCGACGACTGCTCTTTCCCCCGAACGTATTCGTAAGGAACCAGCAGCCATCAGGCACACGAGGAGGTTTTCTGCACGCACCCCAACCTAACCTAACCTTTTTTTTTTTTTTTTTTTTTTTTTTTTTTTGCGCTGGGAAAAAATGCGTTACGCATACCTCCCGCTCGGGGGAGCGGGGGGCTATGTGGGACTCCCCGAGCTAAGCCCGGTATACCCACTAAAACGACCCAGCGGCATTCCCGCATCGTCTTACTGGAGGGGGACTGGGAGACCGGCGCAGCCTTTGCGTCCAGTCCTCCTCCGACGAACACCCACCCAACCCATCACGCCCTCCCCGTAGGGAGAGGGCCGGGAATGACGGACGAAGGCGGTGACGAGTGCAATGCGGGCGGAGGCACCCCCGTGCCGGTCGCCCGCGTGTCACCACCAGGAGGAGGGAGAAGACGACCTCTTCTCCGACCTCTCCTTCGTCTTCGGAGCGGCGCAGCGAGAGGGTCTTCCTCACGCGCGCGCTCCGCCGCCTCCTTTTGCGAGATGACATCCTCGCAGAAGGAGGCAACCGCTGCCCAGGACTCCTCGCTCTCCAGCATGGATTTGACCACGCCGGGGAGCGAGAGGTCCTGTCCGATCTCCGCAATGAGACTACGGCGCCGCTCGGACCAAGCTGGGCACACCTCGAGAGTGTGCTGCGCATTGTCTTCCGCGGCGCCGCAGTCATGGCACGCCGCAGTCTCCTCCCTCCCGATCCGGTGCAGGTACGAGCCAAAACAGCCGTGTCCTGACAGCACCTGCACCAGACGGAAGGACAGAAAACCGTGTCGCCGCTCGAGCCAGTCCCGCAGGACCGGACCGAGCGCGTCCAGGGTACGGCGGCCAAAGGTGGCGGCGGCGAGGTCCTGCGTCCAGTGGACAACAATGGCGTCCCTCGCCTCCCTCCGCACGGCCTCCCTCTCTTCCGCGACGGGGCGCTCCCCGAGCGCTTTCCGGCGCGCCGTCCATTCGTACACTCTGGCGAGCACCCACGCCTCCAACTCCCAAGGAGGGGTGCTGGCCAGAGCGCACGCCGCCGAAAATCCTACCGAGCGGTAGGCCCTCGCAACCCGCAGTGCAATGGCCCTTTGTGGCCTGCGGATCGCCGTCGCATTCTCCCTCCTGTGTAGGGTTTCCTCCCAGATGGGGGCGCCATATAGGGCCATGCTCCGCAAAATGCCAGCATACAGGCGCCGGCATAGCGCTCCAGGCCCCCCCAGGTTCGGGAGTAGCCATGACAAGGCGTCCGCGGCTTTCAGCAGGCGCGTCGACAGCCCGCTGAAATGTGGGCCGAAGCGCCACCTGCTGTCAAGTATCAGACCCAGATACTTCATCTGGGTCCGTACATCCACCCTGGTGCCCTCCACAACGATGTGGGCATCCGGAGGGCAGCGCTGCCGAGGCCCGTGGAAGAACACGGCCTCGGTCTTATTCAGCGCCACCTTCAACCCTAGGCGGCGGATCCTTCCTGCGACCAACGATCCGCCGGCCGAGGCCAAACAGGCCGCCTCCCTGAAGTTCCTGCCCCGGGCAGTGAGGAGAGTGTCATCCGCGTAGCAGATGACACTCGTGCCCTGGAGCAGGGCTCCCCGCAGGAGCCAATCGAATCCGATGTTCCACAAAGGAGGGCCTAGCACCGACCCCTGTGGAACACCGGACTCTGCGCCGTACCGCCTCAGAGTGGCCGATTTGTCTACAAGGAGGACCTCGCGGTCCTCCAAGTAGTCGGCCAGCAGGTCCCTCAAGTACTGGGGCACTCCATGATACCGGAGCGCCTCCAATATCGTCGAGTGGGGAACGGAGTTGAAGGCGTTGGCTATGTCGAATGACACCGCCAGCACTCCGTCCCCCGCCTCAAACGCCCCCTTCACCTGACCCTTGAGTAGGGCCAGCGCATCGATGGTCGACCGACCCTGTCGGAAACCAAACTGGGCGTCCGACAGGTCCGGGCCGACCCTCCGCAGATGGCTGTTCAGCCGACTGGCGATGATCCCCTCGAAAACCTAACCTAACCTAACCTAACCTAACCTAACCTAACCTAACCTAACCTAACCTAACCTAACCTAACCTAACCTAACCTAACCTTTTTTTTTTTTTTTTTTTTTTTTTTTTTGCGCTGGGAAAAAATGCGTTACGCATACCTCCCGCTCGGGGGAGCGGGGGGCTATGTGGGACTCCCCGAGCTAAGCCCGGTATACCCACTAAAACGACCCAGCGGCATTCCCGCATCGTCTTACTGGAGGGGGACTGGGAGACCGGCGCAGCCTTTGCGTCCAGTCCTCCTCCGACGAACACCCACCCAACCCATCACGCCCTCCCCGTAGGGAGAGGGCCGGGAATGACGGACGAAGGCGGTGACGAGTGCAATGCGGGCGGAGGCACCCCCGTGCCGGTCGCCCGCGTGTCACCACCAGGAGGAGGGAGAAAACGACCTCTTCTCCGACCTCTCCTTCGTCTTCGGAGCGGTGCAGCGAGAGGGTCTTCCTCACGCGCGCGCTCCGCCGCCTCCTTTTGCGAGATGACATCCTCGCAGAAGGAGGCGACCGCTGCCCAGGACTCCTCGCTCTCCAGCATAGATTTGACCACGCCGGGGAGCGAGAGGTCCTGTCCGATCTCCGCGATGAGACTACGGCGCCGCTCGGACCAAGCTGGGCACACCTCGAGAGTGTGCTGCGCATTGTCTTCCGCGGCGCCGCAGTCGTGGCACGCCGCAGTCTCCTCCCTCCCGATCCGGTGCAGGTACGAGCCAAAACAGCCGTGTCCTGACAGCACCTGCACCAGACGGAAGGAGAGGAAGCCGTGTCGCCTCTCAAGCCAGTCTTGCAGGACCGGACCGAGTGCGTCCAGGGTACGGCGGCCAAAGTTGGCGGCGGCGAGGTCCTGCGTCCAGTGGACCACAATGGCGTCCCTCGCCTCCCTCCGCACGGCCTCCCTCTCTTCCGCGACGGGGCGCTCCCCGAGCGCTTTCCGGCGCGCCGTCCATTCGTACACTCTGGCGAGCACCCACGCCTCCAACTCCCAAGGAGGGGTGCTGGCCAGAGCGCACGCCGCCGAAAAGCCTACCGAACGATAGGCCCTCGCAACCCGCAGTGCAATGGCCCTTTGTGGCCTGCGGATCGCCGTCGCGTTCTCCCTCCTGTGTAGGGACTCCTCCCATATGGGGGCGCCGTATAGGGCCATGCTCCGCAGGATGCCACTATACAGGCGCCGGCATAGCGCACCAGGCCCCCCCAGGTTCGGCAGGAGCCATGACAGCGCGTCCGCGGCTTTCAACAGGCGCGTCGACAGCCCGCTGAAATGTGGGCCAAAGCGCCACCTGCTATCAAGTACCAGACCCAGATACTTCATCTGAGTCTGTACGTCCACCCTAGTGCCCTCCACAACGATGTGGGCATCCGGAGGGCAGCGCTGCCGAGGCCCGTGGAAGAACACGGCCTCGGTCTTGTTCAGCGCCACCTTCAACCCCAAGCGGCGGATCCTTCCTGCGACCAACGATCCGCCGGCCGAGGCCAGACAGGCCGCCTCCCTGAAGTTCCTGCCCCGGGCAGTGAGGAGAGTGTCATCCGCGTAGCAGATGACACTCGTGCCCTGGAGCAGGGCTCCCCGCAGGAGCCAATCGAATCCGATGTTCCACAAAGGAGGGCCTAGCACCGACCCCTGTGGAACACCGGACTCTGCGCCGTACCGCCTCAGAGTGGCCGATTTGTCTACAAGGAGGACCTTGCGGTCCTCCAAGTAGTCGGCCAGCAGGTCCCTCAAGTACTGGGGCACTCCATGATACCGGAGCGCCTCCAATATCGTCGAGTGGGGAACGGAGTTGAAGGCGTTGGCTATGTCGAATGACACCGCCAGCACTCCGTCCCCCGCCTCAAACGCCCCCTTCACCTGACCCTTGAGTAGGGCCAGCGCATCGATGGTCGACCGACCCTGTCGGAAACCAAACTGGGCGTCCGACAGGTCCGGGCCGACCCTCCGCAGGTGGCTGTTCAGCCGACTGGCGATGATCCCCTCGAACAATTTACCGACCTCATCGAGCAGAACGATAGGCCGGTATGCCGAGGGGGAATCGACCGGACGTCCCTCCTTGCGAAGTAGGCATAGCTGCCCCTCCTTCCAGGGCTTCGGGAACCTGCCAGCGGTAAGGCACGCGCTGAAAAGGTCCCGAAACCTGTCCTCCATTTGAGCGGCAGCTATGGCTACCACCCGTGCTGGAACGCCGTCCGGTCCAGGGGCCGTCTTCTTTGCGCGGAGGCTGAGTAACCCCGCGCTAAACTCCTCCGCCGTCACCGGAGGGACCTCCTCGTCCTGTGACGCCTCCCTCTGTGGAGGATCCATCGTTGGTGGGGTGAATTCGGTCCTGCGTGGAAACAAGGACCGAACCACCCCATCCAGCAGGGCCGGCTCGAGGGTCTCGGTCAGCGGGGGACCGTGGGGGCGCAACTTGTTCCGCGCCGCCTTGTACGGTCTCCCATAGGGATCCCGGTCGAGACTCTCCAGCATCTCGGCGTTCGCCGCGTCCCTGGCAGCGCACATAGCCGACCCGAGGGCCGCCTGCGCCTCTCTGTAAGAGGCGTACAGGAGGTCCTCGGCTGCCAGATCACGTGCGCTGCGCCGTCGGCTCCGCGTGTAGGCCCTCCTGGCCGCCACGCAGTTGGCACGGAGCCCCGCCAACTCCTCCGTCCACCAATAGACGGCACGACGGGGAGGGGGACGGCGAGACCGAGGCATGCTGGAGTTGCACACTTCGGTCAGGGATCCTCTGAGCTGCACGGCTGCGACGTCGACGTCCAGGACCTCAACAGGGGGCGACAGCCAGTCCTGCAAGAAGGCCGCCTCCTTGGCTGCCTCCCGGTCCAAGCGAGTGAGAGCCCACCGAGGGAAGGGAGACCTGCCAGAGCGGGCCATCTCCCCCCGGGAGCTCGAACTCGAGGTGGAGATGTCGAACCGCACATATCTGTGGTCCGACATGGTCTCCACCGTCTCCACCCGCCAGTTCACGATGCGTGCGGCTAGCAAGGGGGTGGCAAACGACACGTCAACCACCGAACCTCCGCGTTGCCGCACACACGTGTGGACCGACCCCCTGTTGAGGAGGGTCACACCGCAAGACGCCGACCAAAACTCGACGGCGCGTCCCCGGACGTTGCAGGAGGCAGCCGGGTTGCCCCAGGCCGCCGACTTGGCGTTGAGGTCGCCCAGCACCACGACCTGGCGTGGCGCCGCCCTCCCGACGACGGCAGTGAGGACTTCGAGAAAATTCTCAAAGTCTGCGAGAGGGCGGTTCGGGGAGAAGTAGACCCCCACAAGGGCTAAATCTCCCCACGCGGCGGCCACGTATCCCTGACCCTTCTCTAAAAGCGAGAGGGGAGGGGAGTCCGTGGAAGACCGCGACACCACTGCCACCAAGCCGTCTCGATCGCCTACCCAATTGGCAGGGACCGAGTAAGGCTCAGCGACCACCACTAAGTCCACCAACCACTCGGCCATGGTCTGCATCAGCAGATCCTGGGCAGCTCGGCAGTGGTTGGCGTTCGCCTGGAGGATGCGATGCTCGACTCTATCCATCAATAGTCATCGCACCCCCCTCCTCCGCAGCCGTGCTAGCGGCAGGCCCGACTGGCGCCTGTGCTTTGCCCTTCTTGGTGGGGGGATTGCACATCCTCCCCTTCATCACGTGGTCTGCTGGGCGGCTACTGGCGGCACACACTAGGCAGTGTGGCTTGGCGGCCGTGCAGGACAAGGCTTTGTGGCCGACTTTGCCGCAACGGTAGCAACTGTCCGTCCTGTCGACCTGGGACGGACAAAGGGCTCGGGTGTGGCCGATACCGAAGCACCTGTAGCAGCGCAGAGGCTGGTCTACAAGTGCTCGGACTGCACCCGAGCTGAAGCCTACGCAAAGCCGTCCCTTGTCGAGGACGGCTTTAGCAGCGGCAACTGGGCACTCGAGCCGAATGGTGCCCATGCCACCGCGGCCAGGTCTAATTTCCCTGGCTTGTACCGCTGCGACATTACAGCCGCCAATGGCTGCGACCGCGGCCACCACCTCCTCTTTCGTGACCGAGTCATCCAGGTCGGCCACTTCCACCGCCGCCAGCTTTACTGGTCGGGCCACCTTGGCCGCGTCCGCGACGGCCTCCTGCAGCTTGGCTGCGAAGAGGTCGGCGCTGGCACTGCCCTCCGCACCCGGGAACTCGAATATCCGAGCCCCGGTTTGGGTCCGCCTGCAGGAGACTTTGCCGATTCCCAGTTGGGTGGGATCGGCATTGGCACGCGCCCGCACCAAAATGGACGCGTACGTCTCCCCTCTTTCCGCAGCCTCCGCGGTGAGCGTCACCACGACGGCTGCGGACTGAGGGGGATTTCTCCTCCTCCGTTTAACCTAACCTAACCTAACCTAACCTAACCTAACCTAACCTAACCTAACCGGTGATATCTTTGACTCCTGTAGTGCGTTTTTGAAGCGGTTTTCGATCCCGATCGTCCTAACTAGGCGACCGCTGACCTACAGTCACGAAAAAATTGACCTCCCCTCAAGGGTGTTTTTGATTTAACACTTACCCCTATTTTCAAAATTTTTCAATCTTCAAAATTTTATATCTCCTAAACCTAACGATAGATTTCTTTTCTGTTTTCGGAATCCAGTTCTCGCCAACATAACCTAGGTTTTACTGCGCTGTGCGCGATTTTAAAACCCACCAGGTCGCTGAAAACTCGGGTTTTTCGCTAAAAATAGTGGTTTTTTGAGGTTTTTCGACCATAATCAAAATTTTTTGTTCTAAAAGTAGTGCTGAAAACCTCGCTGCGAGCTCGCCCGCGTCGAGACGCGTCTCCCGACACCTCGCACGACCCGCTAGCTCGTAGACTCTGCAAAAAATCAAAATTTTATTAAATTCAGTACATTACCTACTTACCGTAAATCCACCTAAGGGAGCGTTGCAGAAACTTAAGTCGTGATATCTTTGACTCCTGTAGTGCGTTTTTGAAGCGGTTTTCGATCCCGATCGTCCTAACTAGGCGACCGCTGACCTACAGTCACATAAAAATTGACCTCCCCTTAAGGGTTTTTTGATTTCGACACATACCCCTATTTTCAAAATTTTTCAATCTTCAAAATTTTATATCTCCTAAACCTAACGATAGATTTCTTTTCTGTTTGCGGAATCCAGTTCTCGCCAACATAACCTAGGTTTTACTGCGCTGTGCGCGATTTTAAAACCCACCAGGTCGCTGAAAACTCGGGTTTTTCGTTAAAAATCGTGGTTTTTTGAGGTTTTTCGACCATAATCAAAATTTTTTGTTCTAAAAGTAGTGCTGAAAACCTCGCTGCGAGCTCGCCCGCGTCGAGACGCGTCTCCCGACACCTCGCACGACCCGCTAGCTCGTAGACTCTGCAAAAAATCAAAATTTTATTAAATTCAGTACATTACCTACTTACCGTAAATCCACCTAAGGGAGCGTTGCAGAAACTTAAGTCGTGATATCTTTGACTCCTGTAGTGCGTTTTTGAAGCGGTTTTCGATCCCGATCGTCCTAACTAGGCGACCGCTGACCTACAGTCACATAAAAATTGACCTCCCCTTAAGGGTTTTTTTGATTTCGACACATACCCCTATTTTCAAAATTTTTCAATCTTCAAAATTTTATATCTCCTAAACCTAACGATAGATTTCTTTTCTGTTTGCGGAATCCAGTTCTCGCCAACATAACCTAGGTTTTACTGCGCTGTGCGCGATTTTAAAACCCACCAGGTCGCTGAAAACTCGGGTTTTTCGTTAAAAATCGTGGTTTTTTGAGGTTTTTCGACCATAATCAAAATTTTTTGTTCTAAAAGTAGTGCTGAAAACCTCGCTGCGAGCTCGCCCGCGTCGAGACGCGTCTCCCGACACCTCGCACGCCCCGCTAGCTCGTAGAAAATTTTGCTCGCCCACCCGCCCTTTTTTCTATAGGGAAGGCAGACAAAGATATTGCAAAATATTTTTATTTTTGACTTTGCTCCGCAGTTGAAAGCCCGGGCCGAAACAACATTTTATTTTGACTTGCGGTCACTCTAGCACCATTTTTCGGGGCAGAGGAGCCTTTATTTAGTATACTTTGACCTTATTTTATATTTGTGACGTGACTTTACCTTTAGTATAGTCACTTGTTGAACTTTGACCTTATTTAATCATATTTTTTGATTCTTGATTTTGACTACTGATCCCCCCTTTACAGGGACTCAGTCGTTCTATAACTTTTGTCCTCTGACGATCAGCTGTTGGAGTCTCTCTTAGCTAAACATGTTCCGTACCCCAGCCAAATCTGGCGTGAGCTCGCAGGGCTCTGCGGCTTCACCGAGATCTGCGGAGAGGGCTGGGCCCTCAGGCCTGAGTGTGAGGCGAAGTATCGGGGAATGGGAGGCCGGGAAGGCAGAGCCTCAGGCAAAGTCCCCGGCCAACCCAAAACCAGACGCCACTCCACCACCACCACTCACCGTTACCAAAAAGGGACCCAGCTCTCTAAGTTCCCGTCGAGCCCTCGTGGAAGCTGCAAGAGCTCCTGACTCAGCCGACACAAGCTCACCGCCAAAACCGAGCTATGTAGACCGAACGGCTGAAGCGAAAGCCTGTCTTATAAAAGCAAAACTCCTTATGAACAGCTCGCGAAACACAAAGACGGAGATTAAGACAGGCATTATTCAAGCCGCGGAGAGACTCTACCAGCTGGTCAAGGAGATAGAGTCGGAGCTGAAGGTAGAAAGGAAAAAACCTACCAAGGAAGCACCTTTGAGGACGGAACCTGAACCGGTCGTCACACAGCCCACTTTTGACCCGAGTGACATAATGCACAAAATAGAGAAACACTCTCAGCTCCTCGTCGAAAGTAATATGAAGATAGAGGAGCTGAGAGTGTCTCTAGATCACCGGGCCAAAACAACAGAAAACGGCAAAACCTACGCGAGCGTGGCCGCAGCTCAGGGTGCAAAGTCACTGCCAGCGTGCAGTACTTTGCACTCGGTAGTGGTCACCTCGAGGGATGAATTGGAGACCGGGGAAGAAGTGTTAGACAGAGTCCGGAAGGTCGTTAATGCTAAGGAAGGATGGATAAAGGTGGAAAGGGTCAGGAAGGCTAAAGACAGGAAGATAATAATAGGACTGGAAAGCAGGGAGGAAAGAAGCAAGATCAAGGAATGCATACAAAAAGAAGGAGCCAACCTCACTGTCGAGGAAGTCAAGAACAAGGACCCGCTTCTGATACTCAAGAACGTCCTGGTAATCAATACCGATGAGGACGTTCTCAAAGCCTTGAGAAATCAGAACCGGAGTGTTTTTGACGGCCTCGACAGTGAGGAAAGCAGAGTGACGGTCAAATATCGAAGACGGACAAGAAATCCTCATGTGGGGCACGTCATAGTGTGCGTCTCGCCCACCATCTGGCGACGTGCATTGGACATAGGGAGCGTGCACATCGATCTCCAGCGTGTGAGGGTCGAGGATCAGACCCCGCTCGTCCAATGCACCCGCTGCCTAGGATTCGGCCACGGAAAGCGGTTCTGTACTGAGCCTGCGGACCTATGCGGCCACTGCGGCGGACTCCACATGAGGCCAGATTGTCCGGATTGGATATCGGGCTCACCACCTGTGTGCCGTAATTGCGAGAAGGCGAAAGTCGGGCATGGAGCGCCACACAACGCGTTCAGCCACGATTGCCCAGTACGGCACAAATGGGAGCAAATAGCCCGATCGACCGTTGCTTATTGCTAAAGGCTCCTCAAAATTTAATAAGCTGCATCGGGGAGAGACGAACACCTTGGAGTGGATGAAGGATTTGATAGTTGACGGCAACAAACCTGGATCACTACGGCATTGCCTTTGGATTCACACTCAATTGGTCCAAGTTTCGTAAGAAACTTGGCCAATTGAAAAAAGATTTTACAAACCTGGCAACCTTGCCGTGGTGGTCCAGGAAAACCGCTGACACGTATAGCATCGTCGCTTCCACAAACTCGAGGATCCATCGTGTTGCCCAAATCCAGAAGACGAAGGTCCGAAAAGAGCACCTGCAACAGAATAGGGAGTTAAAATCAGTTAAAATTGAAAATGCTTTAATGTCTTTGGATTGTGTTAAAATTAGTTTAAGTATAAAGCAAAAGATATTAGAATAAGAAAACTATGCTAGAATAATATAATATAGTATATTAGCGGCTAGCATAGAATAGAAAATAAGGTGTAGAATAAAGTAAACAATACAACAATCTAACTACAAATAAGCTAAAAATGTTATTTAATAAGTTAATTAGGCTAAAAACAGTAAATAAAATAAAAAACTGAATTCCACATTTGTAACTCATAATTAAATTAGGCAATAGAAATAGAAAATTTTTAGGTAATAGATATATAGATAAAATATAAATAGTACAATAAGATAAGTCTCTTGTAGGTAAGTCCCCATGCCCTTTCGATTAAAAGTAGACAATCCAAATTTCTAAAATAGCTTCCTAAATCTAATAATACAATAGATAATTGAATCCTGGTAAAAACAGGCTCTGATTATGTCAGAGGACAAAAAGCGTGGCAGGAGTGGGTTTTAGCCGGTAAGAGTCCGGCACTGCCCCTACCGTCTCACAGTGTGGGCGGTGGAGGCGTCCATGAGGATTTCCCACTCCTGCCAAAACAAAAAAAAAAAAAAAAAAAAAAAAAAAAAAACCTAACCTAACCTAACCTAACCTAACCTTTTTTTTTTTTTTTTTTTTTTTACGGGGGGAAATCCTCATGGATGTCCTCCACCCTGGGGCGGGCGGAGGGGTCTGTCAGACTCTTACTGACTAAAACCACCCCGGTGTTCCATCTCTCACCTACGCCGGGGATCGCGGGAACGTATACCACATCCGTAATCCCCGGCTGGTGCCGGCCCGCCTCTGCGGGCCACCTCGCGTCTACGGAGGGAGTGAGGTGTTAAACACCCTCCGTGACTTCAGAGAGGGGCGCACGGGAACACCTCGCGCCGCCACCTCGGGTCCAGATGAATGGGGGGCGACAGACGTCCCCAAGTCCGCCGCCCCTGGACCCAGTTAGGGGGGCCGGAAGAGGGCAGCATACGCCCTCCTCCGACGCCCGGTGCGCCTGCTGCGGGCGGGGTCAGAGGTCGAGATCTCTCTTTCCCTTTCCGCAGCCTCCTTCTGCGAGATAACTGTTTCGCAGAAGGAGACCACCGCGTCCCAGGACTCCTCGCCGCCGACCATAGATTGGACTA
Organism: Hecatera dysodea; assembly: GCA_905332915.2. Lineage (NCBI taxonomy): Eukaryota > Metazoa > Arthropoda > Insecta > Lepidoptera > Noctuidae > Hecatera > Hecatera dysodea. The sequence continues at coordinate 47,138 of HG995316.1, forward strand.
CGGCCGGTAGCGAGAGGTCACTGCCCACCACAGAGATGAGGTCACGGCGCGGCTCCTCCCAAGCGGCACACTCTGCCAGCGTATGCCGCGCCGTGTCCTCCCGACAGTCGACGCAGTGGTGACACCGAGCGTCCGGCTCCCTGCCTATGCGACACAGGAACTTCCCGAAGCAGCCATGCCCCGAAAGGACCTGTGTCGCACGAAACGTCAGGGAGCCGTGCCTTCTCCCGAGCCAAAGGTCGAGCACTGGCCGGATGGCCTCGACAGTGGCGAGGCCGGCGGTAGGGCGTGCAAGCCTGTCCCGCCATTCCGCCACCAGGACCTCGCGCAGCTGCGACCGACGCAGCTCAATGTGTCGCTGCATCAGTCGCTCGCCGCGCGCCCGCGCGTCCTCGCGCCACCGATACAGTGACGCGAGAACCTTCGCCTCCAGGTCCCACGGCGGAGATCCGGCCAGTGCGCAAGCCGCCTCGTAGGAGATCGTGCGATAACCCCTGATGACTCTGACGGCCATCACCCTCTGCGGCCTCCGCAGAACTGTGATAGTGCTGGCCGTCAGGTCAGCCGCCCAGATCGGGGCCCCGTAAAGGGCCATCGATCGCACGATCCCCACGTACAACCGCCTGCAGGCGGTGCCCGGGTCCCCCAGATTGGGAAGCAGCGTTGACAACGCCCCAGCCGCACCCAACAACTTGGGCGCCAGCCGCCGGAAGTGGGGGCCGAAATCCCACCGGCTGTCGAGCACCAATCCCAGATACTTCATGGTCGACTCGACAGCGATACGGACCCCCCCGACCACGATGTGTGATCCCGGCGGCGGTGCCCGCCGGGGGCCATGAAAAGCTATGGCCTCCGACTTGCTGAGGGCCACCTCCAAGCCGAGGCGACGTATGCGGCTCACCACCTGTGAGACCGCAGCCGTCGCCAGCAACGCTGCCTCCCTGTACGAGCTCCCCCGGGCAGTGACCAGCGTGTCGTCAGCGTAACACGTCAGGTCCACTCCCGGCTGGAGCTCGCCCCTCAGCACCCAGTCGTACCCGATGTTCCACAGGGGCGGGCCCAAGACCGAACCCTGTGGAACGCCGCACGACATGGGGCGCTGGTGTCTGCCATCACGTCCCAGATAGGTGACACACCTCTCCGCTAAATAAGCCCCAACTACGCGGCGGAGGTAGGGAGGCACTCGATGGTAGCGCAGTGCCTCCCGAATACAACTCCAGGGCAGGGTGTTGAAGGCGTTAGATATGTCCAAAGACACCGCCAACATCACCCCACCCCGGGACACCGCTTCCTCCGCCAGGACTCTCACACGCGATATCGCCGTGATAGTGGAGCGCCCATGCCGAAACCCGAACTGGCATTCCGCCAGGTCCGGCCCCTCTCCGCACAAGTGGCTGACGAGGCGGGCTGCAACTATCCGCTCGAACAGCTTTCCCACCTCGTCCAGCAGCACTATGGGCCGGTACGCGGACGGTGAGTCCGCAGGGCGCCCCGCCTTCCTGAGCAGGACCAGACGACCAGATTTCCACTGAGTGGGAAACTGGCCCTGCTCTAGGCACGCTGTGTAGAGTCCTCTCAGTTGGGGCTCAAGCTCCTTCAGAGCGAGGGCCAACACGCAGCCGTGAATCCCATCCGGCCCCGGGGCAGTATTCTTTGCCCGGAGCCGCATCACGGCCGCCCTCAGCTCTGCCTGTGTCACCTCTGGGACGCTGGCGTTCTCCTCGGGCTCTGCGGCTGTGGGCAGAGCCATCGGCGGCGGAATGTGCTCCGCTCGAGCCGGGAAGAGGGCTGCGACCACGTCCTCCAGCAGCTCTGGTTGGAGACTCTCCGTAAGCGGGGGCGCCCATGGTCCGAGTTTCCCCCGGACCGAGCGATAGGGACGCCCCCACGGATCCCGGTTCAGAGTCTCCAACATCTCCTCCCTAGCTCGCGTCCTCGCCTCGCCGATGGCCAGCCACAGAGCCTCCTTAGCCGTGCGGTACACCTCATACAGCGCGGCTTCTTCGTCAGGGACCCGACGACGTCTTCTTCGGTATCGGGTGTACTGGCGTCTCACCTCCACGCACGAGATGCGCAACTGCGAGATCTCGGCGGACCACCAGTACACCTGGCGCCTTCTGGGTTGTATGTGGACCCGGGGCATGGACGCGTCACAAATTTGCGTCATCGCCCCGTGGAACCACTGCGCCTCCTCTTCGACGTCGACGGGTCCGGTCGTCGCCGACTCCCGGATCCAGGCCTGCACAATAGCGGCCTCCTCGAGTAGCTCCCTGTCGAGGCGCTTGCGCGCCCAACGCGGACCGTCCGTTCTCGGGGCCGATGGACCGCGGCCGGCCGCGGTCTGGGCGGAGACGTCGAAACGGATGTAGCGATGATCCGACAACGTCTCCACCTCCACGGCGACACGCCAGTCGCGGACACGGCTCGCGACAGCAGGGCTAGCGAACGAAACGTCCACTATGGATCCGCCCCGCTGCCGCACGCACGTGTATACCGAACCCCGATTCAGGACGGTCAAGCCGGTCGTGACCGCCCACTCTTCCAACGCCTCGCCCTTGGCATCGGTGACCGGGGATCCCCACGCCGCAGACTTGGCGTTGAGATCCCCGAGCAACAGCACCGGGCGAGGGTGGTACCGGTTCACGACGGCACCCAACTCGACAAGGAAGCTCTCGAAGTCGGCGAGGCTCTTGTTGGGCGAAAAATACGCCCCAACAATGCCAATGCCGTCCGCGAGGGCGGCCACCCAGCCGTAACCTCGGGACGGGTCGGCAAGAGCCCCGCCGATGATGGCCACCGAGCCGTCCAGGTCACCCACCCAGTTATCACGAGGGGGGACGTAGTACGGCTCGGCGACCACAGCCACATGAATCGACCACTCTGCCATGCTCTGGAGTAAAAGATCCTGAGCCCTGGCAGAGTGGTTGATATTGCCCTGGAGGAAATGGAATTGTGCCATTAAACACAGTCCATTTCCTCGGCACCATTCTTAGACCGGGAGTCGGCCGAAGAGCAACCAGGCTGAGGGGGGTGTAAAGAGCCCCCGACAGTCTCGGTTGCCTCCTTCTGTTTTTTGCCCTTCTTGGGGGCGGGCGCGCCACAGGCATTGCCACCCGTACTATGGCCCGCGGGCCTCCCTGCAGCTGTACAGAGGCTGCAGTTTGGCGTCGCGGAGCACTGAGCCGCCTTGTGGCCGGGCTTTCCACAGCGATAACATTCATCGCTGCGGTCTATGCCGGCGGAGCACCGTGCCCTGACGTGCCCAACGACAAGGCATCGGAAGCACCGCATCGCCCTGGGTTGCAGCAGCTTCACCCGTGCCGCAACCCATCCCACCAGAAGCCGTCCGCTGTCGGCGATCGTCCTCGCCGCCGTCACCGGGCACTTCACCCAAATGGTGCCGAGCCCGGCAGCGTCGGCGCGGATTTCGCCCACACGCACGTCGCCCGGCGGACATCCACCACTGCGGGCGACGGCCGCCACGACCTCCTCCGGGGTCGTCGAGTCGTCCAGGCCATTGACGCGCAATTCAGCGGTCTTTACGGGCCTGGACACTCGAACGTCCTCCTCATTGAGGGCCTCCCTCAATTTGGCGGCCAGGATGTCCGCCTTCTCGCTGCCGGAGGGGCCCGACACCTCAAACAGCCGCGCCCCCGTAACCGCCGACTTCATCCTGAAGCCGGTCGGTGTACCCAGGTCGGGAAACGCTACCTTGGCCTTTGCCTGCGCCAGGACCTCCTTGTAGGTAAGGCCCCTCTCAATGGCTCCGGGCTGCAGTGTAAGCACTACAGCCGCGGAGCGTGGGGCCCTACCCTTGCGGGACCTCCTCTTCTTTTTTTTTGGCGCAGACTTGGGCTCAGCGGGTGCCGGCGGCGCCGTCTTCTTCTTGCGGCCTTTTTTGACGACCGTCGTCCAGCCCTCTTTTGTGGGGTCAGACGCGGTCGCCGGGGTCGCAGTTGAGCTGGGAGGGGGTGCTGACGCACCCTCCGTGGGCTTCTTGGGCCCCTCCGCGGGCTTTTGGCCCCCCTTCCCAGCTTTGGCTGCCTCCTCCGTCCTCCGTTTGTCCGCCGCTAACGGCGGCCGGAGGTTCTGCGCCGGGAGGAGCCTAGACTCCAAGGCCTCCAGGCGGGCATTCATCATGCCCCCGCACTGCTGCATGCAGATGCGGACAATCTTTTCGATGTCCGCATCGGGAACCTAACCTTTTTTTTTTTTTTTTTTTTTTTTTTTTTTTTTTTTTTTTTGCGCTGGGAAAAAATGCGTTACGCATACCTCCCGCTCGGGGGAGCGGGGGGCTATGTGGGACTCCCCGGGCTAAGCCCGGTATACCCACTAAAACGACCCAGCGGCATTCCCGCATCGTCTTACTGGAGGGGGACTGGGAGACCGGCGCAGCCTTTGCGTCCAGTCCTCCTCCGACGAACACCCACCCAACCCATGGGAATGACGGACGAAGGCGGTGACGAGTGCAATGCGGGCGGAGGCACCCCCGTGCCGGTCGCCCGCGTGTCACCACCAGGAGGAGGGAGAAAACGAGCTCTTCTCCGACCTCTCCTTCGTCTTCGGAGCGGCGCAGCGAGAGGGTCTTCCTCACGCGCGCGCTCCGCCGCCTCCTTTTGCGAGATGACATCCTCGCAGAAGGAGGCGACCGCTGCCCAAGACGCCTCGCTCTCCAGCATGGATTTGACCACGCCGGGGAGCGAGAGGTCCTGTCCGATCTCCGCAATGAGACTACGGCGCCGCTCGGACCAAGCTGGGCACACCTCGAGAGTGTGCTGCGCGTTGTCTTCCGCGGCGCCGCAGTCGTGGCACGCCGCAGTCTCCTCCCTCCCGATCCGGTGCAGGTACGAGCCAAAACAGCCGTGTCCTGACAGCACCTGCACCAGACGGAAGGATAGAAAACCATGTCGCCTCTCGAGCCAGTCCTGCAGGACCGGACCGAGTGCGTCCAGGGTACGGCGGCCAAAGGTGGCGGCGGCGAGGTCCTGCGTCCAGTGTACCACAATGGCGTCTCTCGCCTCCCTCCGCACGGCCTCCCTCTCTTCGGCGACGGGGCGCTCCCCGAGCGCTTTCCGGCGCGCCGTCCATTCGTACACTCTGGCGAGCACCCACGCCTCCAACTCCCAAGGAGGGGTGCTGGCCAGAGCGCACGCCGCCGAAAAGCCTACCGAGCGATAGGCCCTCGCAACCCGCAGTGCGATGGCCCTTTGTGGCCTGCGGATCGCCGTCGCGTTCTCCCTCCTGTGTAAGGAGTCCTCCCAGATGGGGGCGCCGTATAGGGCCATGCTCCGCAAGATGCCCGCATACAGGCGCCGGCATAGCGCACCAGGCCCCCCCAGGTTCGGGAGGAGCCATGACAGCGCGTCCGCGGCTTTCAGCAGGCGCGTCGACAGCCCGCTGAAATGTGGGCCGAAGCGCCACCTGCTGTCAAGTACCAGACCCAGATACTTCATCTGGGTCCGTACGTCCACCCTGGTGCCCTCCACAACGATGTGGGCATCCGGAGGGCAGCGCTGCCGAGGCCCGTGGAATAACACGGCCTCGGTCTTGTTCAACGCCACCCTCAACCCCAGTCGGCGAATCCTCCCTGCGACTAGGGATCCGCCGGCCGAAGCCAGACAGGCCGCCTCCCTGAAGTTTCTGCCCCGGGCAGTGAGGAGAGTGTCATCCGCGTAGCAGATGACACTCGTGCCCTGGAGCAGGGCTCCCCGCAGGAGCCAGTCGAACCCGATGTTCCACAAAGGAGGGCCTAGCACCGACCCCTGTGGAACACCGGACTCTGCGCCGTACCGCCTCAGAGTGGCCGATTTGTCTACAAGGAGGACCTCGCGGTCCTCCAAGTAGTCGGCTAGCAGGTCCCTCAAGTATTGGGGCACTCCATGATACCGGAGCGCCTCCAATATCGTCGAGTGGGGAATGGAGTTGAAGGCGTTGGCTATGTCGAATGACACCGCCAGCACTCCATCCCCCGCCTCAGACGCCCCCCTCACCTGACCCTTGAGTAGGGCCAGCGCGTCGATGGTCGACCGACCCTGTCGGAAACCGAACTGGGCGTCCGACAGGTCCGGGCCGACCCTCCGCAGGTGGCTGTTCAGCCGACTGGCGATGATCCCCTCGAACAATTTGCCGACCTCATCGAGCAGAACGATAGGCCGGTATGCCGAGGGGGAATCGACCGGACGTCCCTCCTTGCGAAGTAGGCATAGCTGCCCCTCCTTCCAGGGCTTCGGGAACCTGCCAGCAGTAAGGCACGCGCTGAAAAGGTCCCGAAACCTGTCCTCCATTTGAGCGGCAGCTATGGCTACCACCCGTGCTGGGACGCCGTCCGGTCCAGGGGCCGTCTTCTTTGCGCGGAGGCTGAGTAACCCCGCGCTAAACTCCTCCGCCGTCACCGGAGGGACCTCCTCGTCCTGTGACGCCTCCCTCTGTGGAGGATCCATCGTTGGTGGGGTAAATTCAGTCCTGCGTGGAAACAAGGACCGAACCACCCCATCCAGCAGGGCCGGCTCGAGGGTCTCGGTCAGCGGGGGACCGTGGGGGCGCAACTTGTTCCGCGCCGCCTTGTACGGTCTCCCATAGGGATCCCGGTCGAGACTCGACAGCATCTCGGCGTTCGCCGCGTCCCTGGCAGCGCACATAGCCGACCCGAGGGCCGCCTGCGCCTCTCTGTAAGAGGCGTACAGGAGGTCCTCGGCTGCCAGATCACGTGCGCTGCGCCGTCGGCTCCGCGTGTAGGCCCTCCTGGCCGCCACGCAGTTGGCACGGAGCCCCGCCAACTCCTCCGTCCACCAATAGACGGCACGACGGGGAGGGGGACGGCGAGACCGAGGCATGCTGGAGTTGCACACTTCGGTCAGGGATCCCCTGAGCTGCACGGCTGCGACGTCAACGTCCAGGACCTCAACAGGGGGCGACAGCCAGTCCTGCAAGAAGGCCGCCTCCTTGGCTGCCTCCCGGTCCAAGCGAGTGAGAGCCCACCGAGGGAAGGGGGACCTGCCAGAGCGGGCCATCTCCCCCCGGGAGCTCGAACTCGAGGTGGAGATGTCGAACCGCACATATCTGTGGTCCGACATGGTCTCCACCGTCTCCACCCGCCAGTTCACGATGCGTGCGGCTAGCAAGGGGGTGGCAAACGACACGTCAACCACCGAACCTCCGCGTTGCCGCACACACGTGTGGACCGACCCCCTGTTGAGGAGGGACACACCGCAAGACGTCGACCAAAACTCGACGGCGCGGCCCCGGACGTTGCAGGAGGCAGCCGGGTTGCCCCAGGCCTCCGACTTGGCGTTCAGGTCGCCCAGCACCACGACCTGGCGTGGCGCCGCCCTCCCTACAACGGCGGTGAGGGTTTCGAGAAACTCCTCAAAGTCTGCGAGAGGGCGGTTCGGGGAGAAGTAGACCCCTACAAGGGCTAAATCTCCCCACGCGGCGGCCACGTATCCCTGACCCTTCTCTAAAAGCGAGAGGGGAGGGGAGTCCGTGGAAGACCGCGACACCACTGCCACCAAGCCGTCTCGATCGCCTACCCAATTGGCAGGGACCGAGTAAGGCTCAGCGACCACCACTAAGTCCACCAACCACTCGGCCATGGTCTGCATCAGCAGATCCTGGGCAGCCCGGCAGTGGTTGGCGTTCGCCTGGAGGATGCGATGCTCGACTCTAGCCATCAATCGTCATCGCACCCCCCTCCTCCGCAGCCGTGCTAGCGGCAGGCCCGACTGGCGCCTGCGCTTTGCCCTTCTTGACGGGGGGATTGCACATCCTCCCCTTCATCATGTGGTCTGCCGGGCGGCCGCTGGCGGCACACACTAGGCAGTGTGGCTTGGCGGCAGTGCAGGACACGGCTTTGTGGCCGACCTTGCCGCAGCGGTAGCAACTGTCCGTCCTGTCGACCTGGGACGGACAGAGGGCTCGGGTGTGGCCGATACCGAAGCACCTGTAGCAGCGCAGAGGCTGGTCTACAAGTGCTCGGACTGCACCCGAGCTGAAGCCTACGCAGAGCCGTCCCTTGTCGACGACGGCTTTAGCAGCGGCGACTGGGCACTCGAGCCGAATAGTGCCCATGCCACCGCGGCCAGGTCTTATATCCCTGGCTTGCACCGCTGCGACGCTACAGCCACCAATGGATGCGACCGCGGCCACCACCTCCTCTTTAGTGACCGAGTCGTCAAGGTCGGCCACCTCCACCGCCGCCAGCTTTACTGGTCGGGCCACCTTGGCCACGTCAGCGACGGCCTCCTGCAGCTTGGCTGCGAAGAGGTCGGCGCTGGCACTGCCCTCCGCACCCGGGAACTCGAATATCCGAGCCCCGGTTTGGGTCCGCCGGCAAGAAACTTTGCCGATTCCCAGTTGGGTGGGATCGGCATTGGCACGCGCCCGCACTAAAATGGACGCATACGTCTCCCCTCTTTCCGCAGCCTCCGCGGTGAGCGTCACCACGACGGCTGCGGACTGAGGGGGATTTCTCCTCCTCCGTTTTCTCTTCTTCTTTCCTTGCCCAGTCACCTGCGACTGGCTAGGAGGCGCGGCGTCGGGGGTGGCGGGAGCGGCCGTTGCCTTGCCCTTTCCCTTGCCCTTTCCCTTCCCCTTCCCGACCACTTCGGTCCAACCTGCATCGTTGGCCGGAGTGGTGGAAGGGAGAAGCGCGTCCTCTCCTGGTGGGGACGGCGCCGGCTCTTCGCGCCTCTTGTCCGCCTTAGTTGAGGACGGCCCCGGCTCTTCACGCCTCTTGTCCGCCGCAAGCGGGGGCCGGAGGCGTTGTTCCGGCAAGAGCCGGTCCTCGATACCTGCGATGCAGGCTCTCGTGAACGCCCGCTCCTCCATTACGACCTTTCGGATTATATCCTCAAGGTTGGAGGAGGGGGCTTCCACTGCAGGTCTAGGGACCGCGCTTGGAGCGGTGGCTTCGGCTAGCTTCTGATGAAGCTGGCTGACCTCCGACTGCAGGCGATCGACCTTCGCCTGCAGTTGCCGCGTCTCGTCGGTCGCTGTCCTCTTGACCAGCTCCTCGACTATGCCGCGCAGGCTCGCAGCACGGCATTTAAGGGCCTTCTGAAACGTGCCCTTCAGGTTGGAGGACTTAGAGGCGACCTCCACGATCTCTTCCTCGTCCTCCTCCGCCATCCGCTCCAGCTCGGCCAGGGAGTGATCCGCGTACAAAACGCGAGACGCACCGTACCCAGACCTGGTCCGAGCAGCACGAGCACGCTGCTCCTTGGCAGCAACGCGCTCTTCGAGCTCCTGCTGGTGCAGCGTCCGCCTAGCCAGGTCTAGCTGACGTTGGGCGTCCGCGAGACCCACGACGTGTGAGTCCGCCGCTGTTACCGCCTTTTTGGGCTTCGACTTGCCCGTCGAGCCCGAGCCCGAGGAACCCTCGGATGCCACCTTACGGGACTCGCGCTTTCGCGACCGGACTAGACCCGCATCGGAGACGCTGGCCAGGGACTCGCTCTCCGAGTCTGACGTCTCGACCGCCCTGAAGCTAGCTGCAGACGGCGCGCGGCTAGCCTCTGACGCAGAAGCGTCGGAGTGGCCCTGAGAAGGGCCTTTGGTTTGGCCCTGAGAAGGGCCTTTTGGTTGGCCCTTAGAAGGGCCTTTGGGTTTTAAAAAACGCCCTAGGGCGTCCCGCGGTGGAGCAGGCATAGCCTCCCGCGAAATCGTAGTGACAAGGCGTTCAAAAGAGCTACGATGCACAGTGCACTTTGGCCGATCCCAGTCTGCCACTCCGTTACGGTGACAGAACTGGGTCGTTTCCAGGGGACGCGACGTGGACGCAAGCACTGTGGGGTGGTCCCCCAAAGTATCGTCACAAAGTGGGGATCGAACCGCCGACTCTTGGATTCATACGGAAGTGTCGACCGCTAAGCGAAGGAGCCACTTGAACACATCGGGAACCTAACCTTTTTTTTTTTTTTTTTTTTTTGCGCTGGGAAAAAATGCGTTACGCATACCTCCCGCTCGGGGGAGCGGGGGCTATGTGGGACTCCCCGAGCTAAGCCCGGTATACCCACTAAAACGACCCAGCGGCATTCCCGCATCGTCTTAGTGGAGGGGGACTGGGAGACCGGCGCAGCCTTTGCGTCCAGTCCTCCTCCGACGAACACCCACCCAACCCATCACGCCCTCCCCGTAGGGAGAGGGCCGGGAATGACGGACGAAGGCGGTGACGAGTGCAATGCGGGCGGAGGCACCCCCGTGCCGGTCGCCCGCGTGTCACCACCAGGAGGAGGGAGAAGACGACCTCTTCTCCGACCTCTCCTTCGTCTTCGGAGCGGCGCAGCGAGAGGGTCTTCCTCACGCGCGCGCTCCGCCGCCTCCTTTTGCGAGATGACATCCTCGCAGAAGGAGGCGACCGCTGCCCAGGACTCCTCGCTCTCCAGCATGGATTTGACCACGCCGGGGAGCGAGAGGTCCTGTCCGATCTCCGCAATGAGACTACGGCGCCGCTCGGACCAAGCTGGGCACACCTCGAGAGTGTGCTGCGCATTGTCTACCGCGGCGCCGCAGTCGTGGCACGCCGCAGTCTCCTCCCTCCCGATCCGGTGCAGGTACGAGCCAAAACAGCCGTGTCCTGACAGCACCTGCACCAGACGGAAGGAGAGGAAACCGTGTCGCCTCTCGAGCCAGTCCTGCAGGACCGGACCGAGCGCGTCCAGGGTACGGCGACCAAAGGTGGCGGCGGCGAGGTCCTGCGTCCAGTGGACAACAATGGCGTCCCTCGCCTCCCTCCGCACGGCCTCCCTCTCTTCCGCGACGGGGCGCTCCCCGAGCGCTTTCCGGCGCGCCGTCCATTCGTACACTCTGGCGAGCACCCACGCCTCCAACTCCCAAGGAGGGGTGCTGGCCAGAGCGCACGCCGCCGAAAAGCCTACCGAGCGATAGGCCCTCGCAACCCGCAGTGCAATGGCCCTTTGTGGCCTGCGGATCGCCGTCGCATTCTCCCTCCTGTGTAGGGACTCCTCCCATATGGGGGCGCCGTATAGGGCCATGCTCCGCAGGATGCCACTATACAGGCGCCGGCATAGCGCACCAGGCCCCCCCAGGTTCGGCAGGAGCCATGACAGCGCGTCCGCGGCTTTCAACAGGCGCGTCGACAGCCCGCTGAAATGTGGGCCGAAGCGCCACCTGCTATCAAGTACCAGACCCAGATACTTCATCTGAGTCTGTACGTCCACCCTAGTGCCCTCCACAACGATGTGGGCATCCGGAGGGCAGCGCTGCCGAGGCCCGTGGAAGAACACGGCCTCGGTCTTGTTCAACGCCACCCTCAACCCCAGGCGGCGAATCCTCCCTGCGACTAGGGATCCGCCGGCCGAAGCCAGACAGGCCGCCTCCCTGAAGTTTCTGCCCCGGGCAGTGAGGAGAGTGTCATCCGCGTAGCAGATGACACTCGTGCCCTGGAGCAGGACTCCCCGCAGGAGCCAGTCGAACCCGATGTTCCACAAAGGAGGGCCTAGCACCGACCCCTGTGGAACACCGGACTCTGCGCCGTACCGCCTCAGAGTGGCCGATTTGTCTACAAGGAGGACCTCGCGGTCCTCCAAGTAGTCGGCTAGCAGGTCCCTCAAGTATTGGGGCACTCCATGATACCGGAGCGCCTCCAATATCGTCGAGTGGGGAATGGAGTTGAAGGCGTTGGCTATGTCGAATGACACCGCCAGCACTCCATCCCCCGCCTCAAACGCCCCCCTCACCTGACCCTTGAGTAGGGCCAGCGCGTCGATGGTCGACCGACCCTGTCGGAAACCGAACTGGGCGTCCGACAGGTCCGGGCCGACCCTCCGCAGGTGGCTGTTCAGCCGACTGGCGATGATCCCCTCGAACAATTTGCCGACCTCATCGAGCAGAACGATAGGCCGGTATGCCGAGGGGGAATCGACCGGACGTCCCTCCTTGCGAAGTAGGCATAGCTGCCCCTCCTTCCAGGGCTTCGGGAACCTGCCAGCGGTAAGGCACGCGCTGAAAAGGTCCCGAAACCTGTCCTCCATTTGAGCGGCAGCTATGGCTACCACCCGTGCTGGGACGCCGTCCGGTCCAGGGGCCGTCTTCTTTGCGCGGAGGCTGAGTAACCCCGCGCTAAACTCCTCCGCCGTCACCGGAGGGACCTCCTCGTCCTGTGACGCCTCCATCTGTGGAGGATCCATCGTTGGTGGGGTAAATTCAGTCCTGCGTGGAAACAAGGACCGAACCACTCCATCCAGTAGGGCCGGCTCGATGGTCTCGATCAGCGGGGGACCGTGGGGGCGCAACTTGTTCCGCGCCGCCTTGTACGGTCTCCCATAGGGATCCCGGTCGAGACTCTCCAGCATCTCGGCGTTCGCCGCGTCCCTGGCAGCGCACATAGCCGACCCGGGGGCCGCCTGCGCCTCTCTGTAAGAGGCGTACAGGAGGTCCTCGGCTGCCAGATCACGTGCGCTGCGCCGTCGGCTCCGCGTGTAGGCCCTCCTGGCCGCCACGCAGTTGGCACGGAGCCCCGCCAACTCCTCCGTCCACCAATAGACGGCACGACGGGGAGGGGGACGGCGAGACCGAGGCATGCTGGAGTTGCACACCTCGGTCAGGGATCCCCTGAGCTGCACGGCTGCGACGTCAACGTCCAGGACCTCAACAGGGGGCGACAGCCAGTCCTGCAGGAAGGCCGCCTCCTTGGCTGCCTCCCGGTCCAACCGAGTAAGAGCCCACCGAGGGAAGGGAGACCTGCCAGAGCGGGCCATCTCCCCCCGGGAGCTCGAACTCGAGGTGGAGATGTCGAACCGCACATATCTGTGGTCCGACATGGTCTCCACCGTCTCCACCCGCCAGTTCACGATGCGTGCGGCTAGCAGGGGGGTGGCAAACGACACGTCAACCACCGAACCTCCGCGTTGCCGCACACACGTGTGGACCGACCCCCTGTTGAGGAGGGTCACACCGCAAGACGCCGACCAAAACTCGACGGCGCGTCCCCGGACGTTGCAGGAGGCAGCCGGGTTGCCCCAGGCCGCCGACTTGGCGTTGAGGTCGCCCAGCACCACGACCTGGCGTGGCGCCGCCCTCCCGACGACGGCAGTGAGGATTTCGAGAAAATTCTCAAAGTCTGCGAGAGGGCGGTTCGGGGAGAAATAGACCCCCACAAGGGCTAAATCTCCCCACGCGGCGGCCACGTATCCCTGACCCTTCTCTAAAAGCGAGAGGGGAGGGGAGTCCGTGGAAGACCGCGACACCACTGCCACCAAGCCGTCTCGATCGCCTACCCAATTGGCAGGGACTGAGGCGTTGTTCCGGCAAGAGCCGGTCCTCAATACCTGCGATGCAGGCTCTCGTGAACGCCCGCTCCTCCATAACGACCTTTCGAATTATATCCTCAAGGTTGGAGGAGGGGGCTTCCACCGAAGGTCTAGGGTCTACCGCTGGCCGGGCAGTGGCGTCGGCTTCTGATGAAGCTGGCTGACCTCCGACTGCAGGCGATCGACCTTCGCCTGCAGTTGCCGCGTCTCGTCGGTCGCTGTCCTCTTGACCAGCTCCTCGACTATGCCGCGCAAACTCGCAGCACGGCATTTAAGGGCCTTCTGAAATGTGCCCTTCAGATTGGATGACTTAGATGCGACCTCCGCAATCTCCTCCTCGTCCCCCTCTGCCATCCGCTCCAGCTCGGCCAGGGAGTGGTCTGCGTACAGAACGCGAGACGCACCGTACCCAGACCTGGAACGAGCAGCACGAGCGCGCTGCTCCTTTGCAGCAACGCGCTCTTCCAGCTCCTGCTGGTGCAGCGTCCGCCGAGCCAGGTCTAGCTCGCGTTGGGCGTCCGCGAGACCCACGACATGTGAGTCCGCGGCTGATGCCGCCTTTTTGGGCTTCGACTTGCCCGTCGAGCCCGAGCCCGAGGAACCCTCGGATGCCACCTTACGGAACTCGCGCTTCCGCGACCGGACTTCACCCGCATCGGAGACGCTAGCCACGGACTCACTGTCCGAGTCTGACATCTCCACCGTCCTGAAGCTAGCTGCAGACGGCGCGCGGCTAACTTCTGACGCAGAAGCGTCGGAGAGGAGAGGGAAATCCTCATGGATGTCCTCCGCCCTGGGGCGGGCGGAGGGGTCTGTCAGACTCTTACTGACTAAAACCACCCCGGTGTTCCATCTCTCACCTACGCCGGGGATCGCGGGAACGTATACCACATCCGTAATCCCCGGCTGGTGCCGGCCCGCCTCTGCGGGCCACCTCGCGTCTACGGAGGGAGTGAGGTGTTAAACACCCTCCGTGACTTCAGAGAGGGGCGCACGGGAACACCTCGCGCCGCCACCTCGGGTCCGGATGAATGGGGGCGACAGACGTCCCCAAGTCCGCCGCCCCTGGACCCAGTTAGGGGGGCCGGAAGAGGGCAGCATACGCCCTCCTCCGACGCCCGGTGCGCCTGCTGCGGGCGGGGTCAGAGGTCGAGATCTCTCTTTCCCTTTCCGCAGCCTCCTTCTGCGAGATAACTGTTTCGCAGAAGGAGACCACCGCGTCCCAGGACTCCTCGCCGCCGACCATAGATTGGACTACGGCCGGTAGCGAGAGGTCACTGCCCACCACAGAGATGAGGTCACGGCGCGGCTCCTCCCAAGCGGCACACTCTACCAGCGTATGCCGCGCCGTGTCCTCCCGACAGTCGACGCAGTGGTGACACCGAGCGTCCGGCTCCCTGCCTATGCGACACAGGAACTTCCCGAAGCAGCCATGTCCCGAAAGGACCTGTGTCGCACGAAACGTCAGGGAGCCGTGCCTTCTCCCGAGCCAAAGGTCGAGCACTGGCCGGATGGCCTCGACAGTGGCGAGGCCGGCGGTAGGGCGTGAAAGCCTGTCCCGCCATTCCGCCACCAGGACCTCGCGCAGCTGCGACCGACGCAGCTCAATGTGTCGCTGCATCAGTCGCTCGCCGCGCGCCCGCGCGTCCTCACGCCACCGATACAGTGACGCGAGAACCTTCGCCTCCAGGTCCCACGGCGGAGATCCGGCCAGTGCGCAAGCCGCCTCGTAGGAGATCGTGCGATAACCCCTGATGACTCTGACGGCCATCACCCCCTGCGGCTTCCGCAGAACTGTGATGGTGCTGGCCGTCAGGTCAGCCGCCCAGATCGGGGCCCCGTAAAGGGCCATCGATCGCACGATCCCCACGTACAACCGCCTGCAGGCGGTGCCCGGGTCCCCCAGATTGGGAAGCAGCGTTGACAACGCCCCAGCCGCACCCAACAACTTGGGCGCCAGCCGCCGGAAGTGGGGGCCGAAATCCCACCGGCTGTCGAGCACCAATCCCAGATACTTCATGGTCGACTCGACAGCGATACGGACCCCCCCGACCACGATGTGTGATCCCGGCGGCGGTGCCCGCCGGGGGCCATGAAAAGCTATGGCCTCCGACTTGTTGAGGGCCACCTCCAAGCCGAGGCGACGTATGCGGCTCACCACCTGTGAGACCGCAGCCGTCGCCAGCAACGCTGCCTCCCTGTACGAGCTCCCCCGGGCAGTGACCAGCGTGTCGTCAGCGTAACACGTCAGGTCCACTCCCGGCTGGAGCTCGCCCCTCAGCACCCAGTCGTACCCGATGTTCCACAGGGGCGGGCCCAAGACCGAACCCTGTGGAACGCCGCACGACATGGGGCGCTGGTGTCTGCCATCACGTCCCAGATAGGTGACACACCTCTCCGCTAAATAAGCCCCAACTACGCGGCGGAGGTAGGGAGGCACTCGATGATAGCGCAGTGCCTCCCGAATACAACTCCAGGGCAGGGTGTTGAAGGCGTTGGATATGTCCAAGGACACCGCCAACATCACCCCACCCCGGGACACCGCTTCCTCCGCCAGGACTCTCACACGCGATATCGCCGTGATAGTGGAGCGCCCATGCCGAAACCCGAACTGGCATTCCGCCAGGTCCGGCCCCTCTCCGCACAAGTGGCTGACGAGGCGGGCTGCGACTATCCGCTCGAACAGCTTTCCCACCTCGTCCAGCAGCACTATGGGCCGGTACGCGGACGGTGAGTCCGCAGGGCGCCCCGCCTTCCTGAGCAGGACCAGACGACCAGATTTCCACTGAGCGGGAAACTGGCCCTGCTCTAGGCACGCTGTGTAGAGTCCTCTCAGTTGGGGCTCAAGCTCCTTCAGAGCGAGGGCCAACACGCAGCCGTGAATCCCATCCGGCCCCGGGGCAGTATTCTTTGCCCGGAGCCGCATCACGGCCGCCCTCAGCTCTGCCTGTGTCACCTCTGGGACGCGGGCGTTCTCCTCGGGCTCTGCGGCTGTGGGCAGAGCCATCGGCGGCGGAATGTGCTCCGCTCGAGCCGGGAAGAGGGCTGCGACTACGTCCTCCAGCAGCTCTGGTTGGAGACTCTCCGTAAGCGGGGGCGCCCATGGTCCGAGTTTCCCCCGGACCGAGCGATAGGGAGACCCCACGGATGGGCCACCACTGCGGGCGACGGCCGCCACGACCTCCTCCGGGGTCGTCGAGTCGTCCAGGCCATTGACGCGCAATTCAGCGGTCTTAACGGGCCTGGACACTCGAACGTCCTCCTCGTTGAGGGCCTCCCTCAGTTTGGCGGCCAGGAGGTCCGCCTTCTCACTCCCCGAAGGGCCCGACACCTCGAACAGCCGCGCCCCCGTAACCGCCGACTTCATCCTGAAGCCGGTCGGTGTACCCAGGTCGGGGAACGCGACCTTGGCCTTCGCCTGCGCGAGGACGTCCTTGTAAGTTAGGCCCCTCTCGACTGCTCCGGGCTGCAATGTTAACACTACGGCCGCGGAGCGTGGAAAAAATGCGTTACGCATACCTCCCGCTCGGGGGAGCGGGGGGCTATGTGGGACTCCCCGAGCTAAGCCCGGTATACCCACTAAAACGACCCAGCGGCATTCCCGCATCGTCTTACTGGAGGGGGACTGGGAGACCGGCGCAGCCTTTGCGTCCAGTCCTCCTCCGACGAACACCCACCCAACCCATCACGCCCTCCCCGTAGGGAGAGGGCCGGGAATGACGGACGAAGGCGATGACGAGTGCAATGCAGGCGAAGGCACCCCCGTGCCGGTCGCCCGCGTGTCACCACCAGGAGGAGGGAGAAAACGACCTCTTCTCCGACCTCTCCTTCATCTTCGGTGCGGCGCAGCGAGAGGGTCTTCCTCACGCGCGCGCTCCGCCGCCTCCTTTTGCGAGATGACATCCTCGCAGAAGGAGGCGACCGCTGCCCAAGACTCCTCGCTCTCCAGCATGGATTTGATCACGCCGGGGAGCGAGAGGTCCTGTCCGATCTCCGCAGTGAGACTACGGCGCCGCTCGGACCAAGCTGGGCACACCTCGAGAGTGTGCTGCGCATTGTCTACCGCGGCGCCGCAGTCGTGGCACGCCGCAGTCTCCTCCCTCCCGATCCGGTGCAGGTACGAGCCAAAACAGCCGTGTCCTGACAGCACCTGCACCAGACGGAAGGACAGAAAACCATGTCGCCGCTCGAGCCAGTCCCGCAGGACCGGACCGAGCGCGTCTAGGGTACGGCGGCCAAAGGTGGCGGCGGCGAGGTCCTGCGTCCAGTGGACCACAATGGTGTCCCTCGCCTCCCTCCGCACGGCCTCCCTCTCTTCCGCGACGGGGCGCTCCCCGAGCGCTTTCCGGCGCGCCGTCCATTCGTACACTCTGGCGAGCACCCACGCCTCCAACTCCCAAGGAGGGGTGCTGGCCAGAGCGCACGCCGCCGAAAAGCCTACCGAACGATAGGCCCTCGCAACCCGCAGTGCAATGGCCCTTTGTGGCCTGCGGATCGCCGTCGCGTTCTCCCTCCTGTGTAGGGACTCCTCCCATATGGGGGCGCCGTATAGGGCCATGCTCCGCAGGATGCCACTATACAGGCGCCGGCATAGCGCACCAGGCCCCCCCAGGTTCGGCAGGAGCCATGACAGCGCGTCCGCGGCTTTCAACAGGCGCGTCGACAGCCCGCTGAAATGTGGGCCGAAGCGCCACCTGCTATCAAGTACCAGACCCAGATACTTCATCTGAGTCTGTACGTCCACCCTAGTGCCCTCCACAACGATGTGGGCATCCGGAGGGCAGCGCTGCCGAGGCCCGTGGAAGAACACGGCCTCGGTCTTGTTCAGCGCCACCTTCAACCCCAAGCGGCGGATCCTTCCTGCGACCAACGATCCGCCGGCCGAGGCCAGACAGGCCGCCTCCCTGAAGTTCCTGCCCCGGGCAGTGAGGAGAGTGTCATCCGCGTAGCAGATGACACTCGTGCCCTGGAGCAGGGCTCCCCGCAGGAGCCAATCGAATCCGATGTTCCACAATGGAGGGCCTAGCACCGACCCCTGTGGAACACCGGACTCTGCGCCGTACCGCCTCAGAGTGGCCGATTTGTCTACAAGGAGGACCTCGCGGTCCTCCAAGTAGTCGGCCAGCAGGTCCCTCAAGTACTGGGGCACTCCATGATACCGGAGCGCCTCCAATATCGTCGAGTGGGGAACGGAGTTGAAGGCGTTGGCTATGTCGAATGACACCGCCAGCACTCCGTCCCCCGCCTCAAACGCCCCCTTCACCTGACCCTTGAGTAGGGCCAGCGCATCGATGGTCGACCGACCCTGTCGGAAACCAAACTGGGCGTCCGACAGGTCCGGGCCGACCCTCCGCAGATGGCTGTTCAGCCGACTGGCGATGATCCCCTCGAACAATTTACCGACCTCATCGAGCAGAACGATGGGCCGGTACGCCGAGGGGGAATCGACAGGACGTCCCTCCTTGCGCAGTAGGCATAGCTGCCCCTCCTTCCAAAGCTTCGGGAACCTCCCAGCGGTAAGGCACGCGCTGAAAAGGTCCCGAAACCTGTCCTCCATTTGAGCGGCAGCTATGGCTACCACCCGTGCTGGAACGCCGTCCGGTCCAGGGGCCGTCTTTTTTGCGCGGAGGCTGAACAACCCCGCGCTAAACTCCTCCGCCGTCACCGGAGGGACCTCCTCGTCCTGCGACGCCTCCCTCTGTGGAGGATCCATCGTTGGTGGGGTGAATTCGAACCTGCGTGGAAACAAGGACCGAACCACCCCATCCAGCAGGGCCGGCTCGAGGGTCTCGATCAGCGGGGGACCGCGGGGGCGCAACTTGTTCCGCGCCGCCTTGTACGGTCTCCCATAGGGATCCCGGTCGAGACTCTCCAGCATCTCGGCGTTCGCCGCGTCCCTGGCAGCGCACATAGCCGACCCGAGGGCCGCCTGCGCCTCTCTGTAAGAGGCGTACAGGAGGTCCTCGGCTGCCAGATCACGTGCGCTGCGCCGTCGGCTTCGCGTGTAGGCCCTCCTGGCCGCCACGCAGTTGGCACGGAGCCCCGCCAACTCTTCCGTCCACCAATAAACGGCACGACGGGGAGGGGGACGGCGAGACCGAGGCATACTGGAGTTGCACACCTCGGTCAGGGATCCCCTGAGCTGCACGGCTGCGACGTCGACGTCTAGGACCTCAACAGGGGGCGACAGCCAGTCCTGCAGAAAGGCCGCCTCTTTGGCTGCCTCCCGGTCCAGGCGAGTTAGAGCCCACCGAGGGAAGGGAGACCTGCCAGAGCGGGCCATCTCCCCCCGGGAGCTCGAACTCGAGGTGGAGATGTCGAACCGCACATATCTGTGGTCCGACATGGTCTCCACCGTCTCCACCCGCCAGTTCACGACGCGTGCGGCTAGCAAGGGGGTGGCAAACGACACGTCAACCACCGAACCTCCGCGTTGCCGCACACACGTGTGGACCGACCCCCTGTTGAGGAGGGTCACACCGCAAGACGCCGACCAAAACTCGACGGCGCGTCCCCGGACGTTGCAGGAGGCAGCCGGGTTGCCCCAGGCCTCCGACTTGGCGTTGAGGTCCCCCCGGTTGGCCGGAGTGGTGGAAGGGAGAAGCGCGTCCTCTCCTGGTGGGGACGGTCCCGGCTCTTCACGCCGCTTGTCCGCCTTAGTGGAGGACGGCCCCGGCTCTTCACGCCTCTTGTCCGCTGCAGTTGAGGACGGCCCCGGCTCTTCACGCCTCTTGTCCGCCTTATTTGAGGATGGCCCCGCCTCTTCACGCCTCTTGTCCGCCGCAAGCGGGGGCCTGAGGCGTTGTTCCGGCAAGAGCCGGTCCTCAATACCTGCGATGCAGGCTCTCGTGAACGCCCGCTCCTCCATTACAACCTTTCGGATTATATCCTCAAGGTTGGAGGAGGGGGCTTCCACCGCAGGTCTAGGAACCGCACTTGGAGCGGTGGCTTCGGCTAGCTTCTGATGAAGCTGGCTGACCTCCGACTGCAGGCGATCGACCTTCGCCTGCAGTTGCCGCGTCTCGTCGGTCGCTGTCCTCCGGACCAGCTCCTCGACAATACCGCGTAAGCTAGCGGCACGGCATTTAAGGGCCTTTTGGAAAGTGCCCTTCAAGTTAGAGGACTTAGATGCGACCTCCGCAATCTCCTCCTCGTCCTCCTCCGCCATCCGCTCCAGCTCGGCCAGGGAGTGGTCCGCGTACAAAACGCGAGACGCACCATACCCAGACCTAGAGCGAGCAGCACGAGCGCGCTGCTCCTTGGCAGCAACGCGCTCTTCCAGCTCCTGCTGGTGCAGCGTTCGCCGAGCCAGGTCTAGCTCGCGTTGGGCATCCGCGAGACCCACGACGTGTGAGTCCGCCGCTGTTGCTGCCTTTTTGGGCTTCGACTTGCCAGGCGAGCCCGAAGCTGAGGAACCCTCAGACGCTACCTTCCGGAACTCGCGCTTCCGCGATCGGATTTCGCCCGCTTCGGAGACGCTGGCCAGGGACTCGCAGTCCGAGTCTGACGTCTCGACCGCCCTGAAGCTAGCCGCAGACGGCGCGCGGCTGGCTTCTGACGCAGAAGCGTCGGAGTGGCCCTGAGAAGGGCCTTTGGTTTGGCCCTGAGAAGGGCCTTTTGGTTGGCCCTTAGAAGGGCCTTTGGGTTTTAAAAAACGCCCTAGGGCATCCCGCGGTGGAGCAGGCATAGCCTCCCGCGATATCGTAACAGCAAAGCGTTCAAAAGAGTTACGATGCACAGTGCACTTTGGCCGATCCCAGTCTGCCACTCCGTTACGGTGACAGAACTGGGTCGTTTCCAGGGGACGCGACGTGGACGCAAGCACTGTGGGGTGGTCCCCCAACCTAACCTAACCTTTTTTTTTTTTTTTTTTTTTTTTTTGCGCTGGGAAAAAATGCGTTACGCATACCTCCCGCTCGGGGGAGCGGGGGGCTATGTGGGACTCCCCGGGCTAAGCCCGGTATACCCACTAAAACGACCCAGCGGCATTCCCGCATCGTCTTACTGGAGGGGGACTGGGAGACCGGCGCAGCCTTTGCGTCCAGTCCTCCTCCGACGAACACCCACCCAACCCATCACGCCCTCCCCGTAGGGAGAGGGCCGGGAATGACGGACGAAGGCGGTGACGAGTGCAATGCGGGCGGAGGCACCCCCGTGCCGGTCGCCCGCGTGTCACCACCAGGAGGAGGGAGAAAACGAGCTCTTCTCCGACCTCTCCTTCGTCTTCGGAGCGGCGCAGCGAGAGGGTCTTCCTCACGCGCGCGCTCCGCCGCCTCCTTTTGCGAGATGACATCCTCGCAGAAGGAGGCGACCGCTGCCCAAGACTCCTCGCTCTCCAGCATGGATTTGACCACGCCGGGGAGCGAGAGGTCCTGTCCGATCTCCGCAATGAGACTACGGCGCCGCTCGGACCAAGCTGGGCACACCTCGAGAGTGTGCTGCGCGTTGTCTTCCGCGGCGCGGCAGTCGTGGCACGCCGCAGTCTCCTCCCTCCCGATCCGGTGCAGGTACGAGCCAAAACAGCCGTGTCCCGACAGCACCTGCACCAGACGGAACGAGAGGAAACCGTGTCGCCTCTCAAGCCAGTCCTGCAGGACCGGACCGAGCGCGTCCAGAGTGCGGCGGCCAAAGGTGGCGGCGGCGAGGTCCTGCGTCCAGTGGACAACAATGGCGTCCCTCGCCTCCCTCCGCACGGCCTCCCTCTCTTCCGCGACGGGGCGCTCCCCGAGCGCTTTCCGGCGCGCCGTCCATTCGTACACTCTGGCGAGCACCCACGCCTCCAACTCCCAAGGAGGGGTGCTGGCCAGAGCGCAAGCCGCCGAAAAGCCTACCGAGCGGTAGGCCCTCGCAACCCGCAGTGCAATGGCCCTTTGTGGCCTGCGGATCGCCGTCGCGTTCTCCCTCCTGTGTAGGGAGTCCTCCCAGATGGGGGCGCCGTATAGGGCCATGCTCCGCAAGATGCCCGCATACAGGCGCCGGCATAGCGCACCAGGCCCCCCCAGGTTCGGGAGGAGCCACGACAGGGCGTCCGCGGCTTTCAGCAGGCGCGTCGACAGCCCGCTGAAATGTGGGCCGAAGCGCCACCTGCTGTCAAGTATCAGACCCAGATACTTCATCTGGGTCCGTACGTCCACCCTGGTGCCCTCCACAACGATGTGGGCATCCGGAGGGCAGCGCTGCCGAGGCCCGTGAAAGAACACGGCCTCGGTCTTGTTCAACGCCACCCTCAACCCCAGGCGGCGAATCCTCCCTGCGACTAGGGATCCGCCGGCCGAAGCCAGACAGGCCGCCTCCCTGAAGTTTCTGCCCCGGGCAGTGAGGAGAGTGTCATCCGCGTAGCAGATGACACTCGTGCCCTGGAGCAGGGCTCCCCGCAGGAGCCAGTCGAACCCGATGTTCCACAAAGGAGGGCCTAGCACCGACCCCTGTGGAACACCGGACTCTGCGCCGTACCGCCTCAGAGTGGCCGATTTGTCTACAAGGAGGACCTCGCGGTCCTCCAAGTAGTCGGCTAGCAGGTCCCTCAAGTATTGGGGCACTCCATGATACCGGAGCGCCTCCAATATCGTCGAGTGGGGAACGGAGTTGAAGGCGTTGGCTATGTCGAATGACACCGCCAGCACTCCATCCCCCGCCTCAAACGCCCCCTTCACCTGACCCTTGAGTAGGGCCAGCGCATCGATGGTCGACCGACCATGTCGGAAACCAAACTGGGCGTCCGACAGGTCCGGGCCGACCCTCCGCAGATGGCTGTTCAGCCGACTGGCGATGATCCCCTCGAACAATTTACCGACCTCATCGAGCAGAACGATGGGCCGGTACGCCGAGGGGGAATCGACAGGACGTCCCTCCTTGCGCAGTAGGCATAGCTGCCCCTCCTTCCAAGGCTTCGGGAACCTCCCAGCGGTAAGGCACGCGCTGAAAAGGTCCCGAAACCTGTCCTCCATTTGAGCGGCAGCTATGGCTACCACCCGTGCTGGAACGCCGTCCGGTCCAGGGGCCGTCTTTTTTGCGCGGAGGCTGAACAACCCCGCGCTAAACTCCTCCGCCGTCACCGGAGGGACCTCCTCGTCCTGCGACGCCTCCCTCTGTGGAGGATCCATCGTTGGTGGGGTGAATTCGAACCTGCGTGGAAACAAGGACCGAACCACCCCATCCAGCAGGGCCGGCTCGAGGGTCTCGATCAGCGGGGGACCGCGGGGGCGCAACTTGTTCCGCGCCGCCTTGTACGGTCTCCCATAGGGATCCCGGTCGAGACTCTCCAGCATCTCGGCGTTCGCCGCGTCCCTGGCAGCGCACATAGCCGACCCGAGGGCCGCCTGCGCCTCTCTGTAAGAGGCGTACAGGAGGTCCTCGGCTGCCAGATCACGTGCGCTGCGCCGTCGGCTTCGCGTGTAGGCCCTCCTGGCCGCCACGCAGTTGGCACGGAGCCCCGCCAACTCTTCCGTCCACCAATAAACGGCACGACGGGGAGGGGGACGGCGAGACCGAGGCATACTGGAGTTGCACACCTCGGTCAGGGATCCCCTGAGCTGCACGGCTGCGACGTCGACGTCTAGGACCTCAACAGGGGGCGACAGCCAGTCCTGCAGAAAGGCCGCCTCTTTGGCTGCCTCCCGGTCCAGGCGAGTTAGAGCCCACCGAGGGAAGGGAGACCTGCCAGAGCGGGCCATCTCCCCCCGGGAGCTCGAACTCGAGGTGGAGATGTCGAACCGCACATATCTGTGGTCCGACATGGTCTCCACCGTCTCCACCCGCCAGTTCACGACGCGTGCGGCTAGCAAGGGGGTGGCAAACGACACGTCAACCACCGAACCTCCGCGTTGCCGCACACACGTGTGGACCGACCCCCTGTTGAGGAGGGTCACACCGCAAGACGCCGACCAAAACTCGACGGCGCGTCCCCGGACGTTGCAGGAGGCAGCCGGGTTGCCCCAGGCCTCCGACTTGGCGTTGAGGTCCCCCCGGTTGGCCGGAGTGGTGGAAGGGAGAAGCGCGTCCTCTCCTGGTGGGGACGGTCCCGGCTCTTCACGCCGCTTGTCCGCCTTAGTGGAGGACGGCCCCGGCTCTTCACGCCTCTTGTCCGCTGCAGTTGAGGACGGCCCCGGCTCTTCACGCCTCTTGTCCGCCTTATTTGAGGATGGCCCCGCCTCTTCACGCCTCTTGTCCGCCGCAAGCGGGGGCCTGAGGCGTTGTTCCGGCAAGAGCCGGTCCTCAATACCTGCGATGCAGGCTCTCGTGAACGCCCGCTCCTCCATTACAACCTTTCGGATTATATCCTCAAGGTTGGAGGAGGGGGCTTCCACCGCAGGTCTAGGAACCGCACTTGGAGCGGTGGCTTCGGCTAGCTTCTGATGAAGCTGGCTGACCTCCGACTGCAGGCGATCGACCTTCGCCTGCAGTTGCCGCGTCTCGTCGGTCGCTGTCCTCCGGACCAGCTCCTCGACAATACCGCGTAAGCTAGCGGCACGGCATTTAAGGGCCTTTTGGAAAGTGCCCTTCAAGTTAGAGGACTTAGATGCGACCTCCGCAATCTCCTCCTCGTCCTCCTCCGCCATCCGCTCCAGCTCGGCCAGGGAGTGGTCCGCGTACAAAACGCGAGACGCACCATACCCAGACCTAGAGCGAGCAGCACGAGCGCGCTGCTCCTTGGCAGCAACGCGCTCTTCCAGCTCCTGCTGGTGCAGCGTTCGCCGAGCCAGGTCTAGCTCGCGTTGGGCATCCGCGAGACCCACGACGTGTGAGTCCGCCGCTGTTGCTGCCTTTTTGGGCTTCGACTTGCCAGGCGAGCCCGAAGCTGAGGAACCCTCAGACGCTACCTTCCGGAACTCGCGCTTCCGCGATCGGATTTCGCCCGCTTCGGAGACGCTGGCCAGGGACTCGCAGTCCGAGTCTGACGTCTCGACCGCCCTGAAGCTAGCCGCAGACGGCGCGCGGCTGGCTTCTGACGCAGAAGCGTCGGAGTGGCCCTGAGAAGGGCCTTTGGTTTGGCCCTGAGAAGGGCCTTTTGGTTGGCCCTTAGAAGGGCCTTTGGGTTTTAAAAAACGCCCTAGGGCATCCCGCGGTGGAGCAGGCATAGCCTCCCGCGATATCGTAACAGCAAAGCGTTCAAAAGAGTTACGATGCACAGTGCACTTTGGCCGATCCCAGTCTGCCACTCCGTTACGGTGACAGAACTGGGTCGTTTCCAGGGGACGCGACGTGGACGCAAGCACTGTGGGGTGGTCCCCCAACCTAACCTAACCTTTTTTTTTTTTTTTTTTTTTTTTTTTTTTTTTTTGCGCTGGGAAAAAATGCATTACGCATACCTCCCGCTCGGGGGAGCGGGGGCTATGTGGGACTCCCGGGCTAAGCCCGTATACCCACTAAAACGACCCAGCGGCATTCCCGCATCGTCTTAGTGGAGGGGGACTGGGAGACCGGCGCAGCCTTTGCGTCCAGTCCTCCTCCGACGAACACCCACCCAACCCATCACGCCCTCCCCGTAGGGAGAGGGCCGGGAATGACGGACGAAGGCGGTGACGCGTGCAATGCGGGCGGAGGCACCCCCGTGCCGTTCGCCCGCGTGTCACCACCAGGAGGAGGGAGAAGACGACCTCTTCTCCGACCTCTCCTTCGTCTTCGGAGCGGCGCAGCGAGAGGGTCTTCCTCACGCGCGCGCTCCGCCGCCTCCTTTTGCGAGATGACATCCTCGCAGAAGGAGGCGACCGCTGCCCAGGACTCCTCGCTCTCCAGCATAGATTTGACCACGCCGGGGAGCGAGAGGTCCTGTCCGATCTCCGCAATGAGACTACGGCGCCGCTCGGACCAAGCTGGGCACACCTCGAGAGTGTGCTGCGCATTGTCTTCCGCAGCGCCGCAGTCGTGGCACGCCGCAGTCTCCTCCCTCCCGATCCGGTGCAGGTACGAGCCAAAACAGCCGTGTCCTGACAGCACCTGCACCAGACGGAACGAGAGGAAACCGTGTCGCCTCTCAAGCCAGTCCTGTAGGACTGGACCGAGCGCGTCCAGGGTGCGGCGGCCAAAGGTGGCGGCGGCGAGGTCCTGCGTCCAGTGGACCACAATGGCGTCCCTCGCCTCCCTCCGCACGGCCTCCCTCTCTTCCGCGACGGGGCGCTCCCCGAGCGCTTTCCGGCGCGCCGTCCATTCGTACACTCTGGCGAGCACCCACGCCTCCAACTCCCAAGGAGGGGTGCTGGCCAGAGCGCACGCCGCCGAAAAGCCTACCGAGCGATAGGCCCTCGCAACCCGCAGTGCGATGGCCCTTTGTGGCCTGCGGATCGCCGTCGCATTCTCCCTCCTTTGCAGAGAGTCTTCCCAGATGGGGGCGCCGTATAGGGCCATGCTCCGCAAGATGCCAGCATACAGGCGCCGGCATAGCGCACCAGGCCCCCCCAGGTTCGGGAGGAGCCATGACAGGGCGTCCGCGGCTTTCAGCAGGCGCGTCGACAGCCCGCTGAAATGTGGGCCGAAGCGCCACCTGCTGTCAAGTATCAGACCCAGATACTTCATCTGGGTCCGTACGTCCACCCTGGTGCCCTCCACAACGATGTGGGCATCCGGAGGGCAGCGCTGCCGAGGCCCGTGGAAGAACACGGCCTCGGTCTTGTTCAACGCCACCCTCAACCCCAGGTGGCGAATCCTCCCTGCGACTAGGGATCCGCCGGCCGAAGCCAGACAGGCCGCCTCCCTGAAGTTCCTGCCCCGGGCAGTGAGGAGAGTGTCATCCGCGTAGCAGATGACACTCGTGCCCTGGAGCAGGGCTCCCCGCAGGAGCCAGTCGAACCCGATGTTCCACAAAGGAGGGCCTAGCACCGACCCCTGTGGAACACCGGACTCTGCGCCGTACCGCCTCAGAGTGGCCGATTTGTCTACAAGGAGGACCTCGCGGTCCTCCAAGTAGTCGGCCAGCAGGTCCCTCAAGTACTGGGGCACTCCATGATACCGGAGCGCCTCCAATATCGTCGAGTGGGGAATGGAGTTGAAGGCGTTGGCTATGTCGAATGACACCGCCAGCACTCCGTCCCCCGCCTCAAACGCCCCCCTCACCTGACCCTTGAGTAGGGCCAGCGCGTCGATGGTCGACCGACCCTGTCGGAAACCGAACTGGGCGTCCGACAGGTCCGGGCCGACCGTCCGCAGGTGGCTGTTCAGCCGACTGGCGATGATCCCCTCGAACAATTTGCCGACCTCATCGAGCAGAACGATAGGCCGGTATGCCGAGGGGGAATCGACCGGACGTCCCTCCTTGCGAAGTAGGCATAGCTGCCCCTCCTTCCAGGGCTTCGGGAACCTGCCAGCGGTAAGGCACGCGCTGAAAAGGGACCGAAACCTGTCCTCCATTTGAGCGGCAGCTATGGCTACCACCCGTGCTGGAACGCCGTCCGGTCCAGGGGCCGTCTTTTTTGCGCGGAGGCTGAGTAGCCCCGCGCTAAACTCCTCCGCCGTCACCGGAGGGACCTCCTCGTCCTGTGACGCCTCCCTCTGTGGAGGATCCATCGTTGGTGGGGTGAATTCAGTCCTGCGTGGAAACAAGGACCGAACCACCCCATCCAGCAGGGCCGGCTCGAGGGTCTCGGTCAGCGGGGGACCGTGGGGGCGCAACTTGTTCCGCGCCGCCTTGTACGGTTTCCCATAGGGATCCCGGTCGAGACTCTCCAGCATCTCGGCGTTCGCCGCGTCCCTGGCAGCGCACATAGCCGACCCGAGGGCCGCCTGCGCCTCTCTGTAAGAGGCGTACAGGAGGTCCTCGGCTGCCAGATCACGTGCGCTGCGCCGTCGGCTCCGCGTGTAGGCCCTCCTGGCCGCCACGCAGTTGGCACGGAGCCCCACCAACTCCTCCGTCCACCAATAGACGGCACGACGGGGAGGGGGACGGCGAGACCGAGGCATGCTGGAGTTGCACACTTCGGTCAGGGATCCTCTGAGCTGCACGGCTGCGACGTCGACGTCCAGGACCTCAACAGGGGGCGACAGCCAGTCCTGCAAGAAGGCCGCCTCCTTGGCTGCCTCCCGGTCCAAGCGAGTGAGAGCCCACCGAGGGAAGGGAGACCTGCCAGAGCGGGCCATCTCCCCCCGGGAGCTCGAACTCGAGGTGGAGATGTCGAACCGCACATATCTGTGGTCCGACATGGTCTCCACCGTCTCCACCCGCCAGTTCACGATGCGTGCGGCTAGCAAGGGGGTGGCAAACGACACGTCAACCACCGAACCTCCGCGTTGCCGCACACACGTGTGGACCGACCCCCTGTTGAGGAGGGTCACACCGCAAGACGCCGACCAAAACTCGACGGCGCGTCCCCGGACGTTGCAGGAGGCAGCCGGGTTGCCCCAGGCCGCCGACTTGGCGTTGAGGTCGCCCAGCACCACGACCTGGCGTGGCGCCGCCCTCCCGACGACGGCAGTGAGGACTTCGAGAAAATTCTCAAAGTCTGCGAGAGGGCGGTTCGGGGAGAAGTAGACCCCCACAAGGGCTAAATCTCCCCACGCGGCGGCCACGTATCCCTGACCCTTCTCTAAAAGCGAGAGGGGAGGGGAGTCCGTGGAAGACCGCGACACCACTGCCACCAAGCCGTCTCGATCGCCTACCCAATTGGCAGGGACCGAGTAAGGCTCAGCGACCACCACTAAGTCCACCAACCACTCGGCCATGGTCTGCATCAGCAGATCCTGGGCAGCTCGGCAGTGGTTGGCGTTCGCCTGGAGGATGCGATGCTCGACTCTATCCATCAATAGTCATCGCACCCCCCTCCTCCGCAGCCGTGCTAGCGGCAGGCCCGACTGGCGCCTGTGCTTTGCCCTTCTTGGTGGGGGGATTGCACATCCTCCCCTTCATCACGTGGTCTGCTGGGCGGCTACTGGCGGCACACACTAGGCAGTGTGGCTTGGCGGCCGTGCAGGACAAGGCTTTGTGGCCGACTTTGCCGCAACGGTAGCAACTGTCCGTCCTGTCGACCTGGGACGGACAAAGGGCTCGGGTGTGGCCGATACCGAAGCACCTGTAGCAGCGCAGAGGCTGGTCTACAAGTGCTCGGACTGCACCCGAGCTGAAGCCTACGCAAAGCCGTCCCTTGTCGAGGACGGCTTTAGCAGCGGCAACTGGGCACTCGAGCCGAATGGTGCCCATGCCACCGCGGCCAGGTCTAATTTCCCTGGCTTGTACCGCTGCGACATTACAGCCGCCAATGGCTGCGACCGCGGCCACCACCTCCTCTTTCGTGACCGAGTCATCCAGGTCGGCCACTTCCACCGCCGCCAGCTTTACTGGTCGGGCCACCTTGGCCGCGTCCGCGACGGCCTCCTGCAGCTTGGCTGCGAAGAGGTCGGCGCTGGCACTGCCCTCCGCACCCGGGAACTCGAATATCCGAGCCCCGGTTTGGGTCCGCCTGCAGGAGACTTTGCCGATTCCCAGTTGGGTGGGATCGGCATTGGCACGCGCCCGCAACAAAATGGACGCGTACGTCTCCCCTCTTTCCGCAGCCTCCGCGGTGAGCGTCACCACGACGGCTGCGGACTGAGGGGGATTTCTCCTCCTCCGTTTCCTCTTCCCCTTTCCCTGCCCAGTCACCTGCGACTGGCTGGGAGGCGCGGCGTCGGGGGTGGCGGGAGCGGCCGTTGCCTTGCCCTTCCCCTTGCCCTTCCCCTTCCCCTTCTTGACCACTTCAGTCCAACCTGCATCGTTGGCCGGAGTGGTGGAAGGGAGAAGCGCGTCCTCTCCTGGTGGGGACAGCGTCGGCTCTTCACGCCTCTGTTCCGCTGCGGTTGAGGACGGCCCCGGCTCTTCACGCCTCTTGTCCGCCTTAGTTGAGGACGGCCCCGGCTCTTCACGCCTCTTGTCCGCAGCAAGCGGGGGCCGAAGGCGTTGTTCCGGCAAGAGCCGGTCCTCAATACCTGCGATGCAGGCTCTTGTGAACGCCCGCTCCTCCATAACGACCTTTCGGATTATATCCTCAAGGTTGGAGGAGGGGGCTTCCACCGCAGGTCTAGGGTCTGCCGCTGGCCGGGCAGTGGCGTCGGCCAGTTTCTGATGAAGCTGGCTGACCTCCGACTGCAGGCGATCGACCTTCGCCTGCAGTTGCCGCGTCTCGTCGGTCGCTGTCCTCTTGACCAGCTCCTCGACTATGCCGCGCAGGCTCGCAGCACGGCATTTAAGGGCCTTCTGAAAAGTGCCCTTCAGGTTGGAGGACTTAGAGGCGACCTCCACGATCTCTTCCTCGTCCTCCTCCGCCATCCGCTCCAGTTCGGCCAGGGAGTGGTCCGCGTACAAAACGCGAGACGCACCGTACCCAGACCTGGTCCGAGCAGCACGAGCACGCTGCTCCTTGGCAGCAACGCGCTCTTCGAGCTCCTGCTGGTGCAGCGTCCGCCTAGCCAGGTCTAGCTGACGTTGGGCGTCCGCGAGACCCACGACGTGTGAGTCCGCCGCTGTTACCGCCTTTTTGGGCTTCGACTTTCCTGCAGTTGAGCCCGAGGCCGAGGAACCCTCGGATGCCACCTTCCGGAATTCGCGCTTCCGCGACCGGATTTCGCCCGCATCGGAGACGCTGTCCAGGGACTCGCTCTCCGAGTCTGACGTCTCGACCGCCCTGAAGCTAGCTGCAGACGGCGCGCGGCTAGCCTCTGACGCAGAAGCGTCGGGGTGGCCCTGAGAAGGGCCTTTTGGTTGGCCCTTAGAAGGGCCTTTGGGTTTTAAAAAACGCCCTAGGGCGTCCCGCGGTGGAGCAGGCATAGCCTCCCGCGAAATCGTAACAGCAAGTCGAGAATGTGAGCTACGATGCACAGTGCACTTTGGCCGATCCCAGTCTGCCACTCCGTTACGGTGACAGAACTGGGTCGTTTCCAGGGGACGCGACGTGGACGCAAGCACTGTGGGGTGGTCCCCCAACCTAACCTAACCTTTTTTTTTTTTTTTTTTTTTTTTTTTTTTTTGCGCTGGGAAAAAATGCGTTACGCATACCTCCCGCTCGGGGGAGCGGGGGGCTATGTGGGACTCCCCGGGCTAAGCCCGGTATACCCACTAAAACGACCCAGCGGCATTCCCGCATCGTCTTACTGGAGGGGGACTGGGAGACCGGCGCAGCCTTTGCGTCCAGTCCTCCTCCGACGAACACCCACCCAACCCATCACGCCCTCCCCGTAGGGAGAGGGCCGGGAATGACGGACGAAGGCGGTGACGAGTGCAATGCGGGCGGAGGCACCCCCGTGCCGGTCGCCCGCCCGTCACCACCAGGAGGAGGGAGAAGACGACCTCTTCTCCGACCTCTCCTTCGTCTTCGAAGCGGCGCAGCGAGAGGGTCTTCCTCACGCGCGCGCTCCGCCGCCTCCTTTTGCGAGATGACATCCTCGCAGAAGGAGGCGACCGCTGCCCAGGACTCCTCGCTCTCCAGCATAGATTTGACCACGCCGGGGAGCGAGAGGTCCTGTCCGATCTCCGCAATGAGACTACGGCGCCGCTCGGACCAAGCTGGGCACACCTCGAGAGTGTGCTGCGCATTGTCTTCCGCGGCGCCGCAGTCGTGGCACGCCGCAGTCTCCTCCCTCCCGATCCGGTGCAGGTACGAGCCAAAACAGCCGTGTCCTGACAGCACCTGCACCAGACGGAAGGAGAGGAAACCGTGTCGCCTCTCGAGCCAGTCCTGCAGGACCGGACCGAGCGCGTCCAGGGTACGGCGGCCAAAGGTGGCGGCGGCGAGGTCCTGCGTCCAGTGGACAACAATGGCGTCCCTCGCCTCCCTCCGCACGGCCTCCTTCTCTTCCGCGACGGGGCGCTCCCCGAGCGCTTTCCGGCGCGCCGTCCATTCGTACACTCTGGCGAGCACCCACGCCTCCAACTCCCAAGGAGGGGTGCTGGCCAGAGCACACGCCGCCGAAAAGCCTACCGAGCGGTAGGCCCTCGCAACCCGCAGTGCAATGGCCCTTTGTGGCCTGCGGATCGCCGTCGCGTTCTCCCTCCTGTGTAGGGACTCCTCCCATATGGGGGCGCCGTATAGGGCCATGCTCCGCAGGATGCCACTATACAGGCGCCGGCATAGCGCACCAGGCCCCCCCAGGTTCGGCAGGAGCCATGACAGCGCGTCCGCGGCTTTCAACAGGCGCGTCGACAGCCCGCTGAAATGTGGGCCGAAGCGCCACCTGCTGTCAAGTACCAGACCCAAATACTTCATCTGGGTCTGTACGTCCACCCTGGTGCCCTCCACAACTATGTGGGCGTCCGGAGGGCAGCGCTGCCGAGGCCCGTGGAAGAACACAGCCTCGGTCTTGTTCAGCGCCACCTTCAACCCCAGGCGGCGAATCCTCCCTGCGACCAATGACCCGCCGGCCGAAGCCAGACAGGCCGCCTCCCTGAAGTTCCTGCCCCGGGCAGTGAGGAGAGTGTCATCCGCGTAGCAGATGACACTCGTGCCCTGGAGCAGGGCTCCCCGCAGGAGCCAATCGAAACCGATGTTCCACAAAGGAGGGCCTAGCACCGACCCCTGTGGAACACCGCACTCTGCGCCGTACCGCCTCAGAGTGGCCGATTTGTCTACAAGGAGGACCTCGCGGTCCTCCAAGTAGTCGGCCAGCAGGTCCCTCAAGTATTGGGGCACTCCATGATACCGGAGCGCCTCCAATATCGTCGAGTGGGGAACGGAGTTGAAGGCGTTGGCTATGTCGAACGACACCGCCAGCACTCCGTCCCCCGCCTCAAACGCCCCTTTCACCTGACCCTTGAGTAGGGCCAGCGCATCGATGGTCGACCGACCCTGCCGGAAACCGAACTGGGCGTCCGACAGGTCCGGGCCGACCCTCCGCAGATGGCTGTTCAGCCGACTGGCGATGATCCCCTCGAACAATTTACCGACCTCATCGAGCAGAACGATGGGCCGGTACGCCGAGGGGGAATCGACCGGACGTCCCTCCTTGCGAAGAAGGCATAGCTGCCCCTCCTTCCAAAGCTTCGGGAACTTCCCAGCGGTAAGGCACGCGCTGAAAAGGTCCCGAAACCTGTCCTCCATTTGAGCGGCAGCTATGGCTACCACCCGTGCTGGAACGCCGTCCGGTCCAGGGGCCGTCTTCTTTGCGCGGAGGCTGAGTAAACCCGCGCCAAACTCCTCCGTCGTTACCGGAGGGACCTCCTCGTCCTGTGACGCCTCCCTCTGTAGAGGATCCATCGTTGGTGGGGTGAATTCAGTCCTGCGTGGAAACAAGGACCGAACCACCCCATCCAGCAGGGCCGGCTCGAGGGTCTCGGTCAGCGGGGGACCGTGGGGGCGCAACTTATTCCGCGCCGCCTTGTACGGTCTCCCATAGGGATCCCGGTCGAGACTCTCCAGCATCTCGGCGTTCGCCGCGTCCCTGGCAGCGCACATAGCCGACCCGAGGGCCGCCTGCGCCTCTCTGTAAGAGGCGTACAGGAGGTCCTCGGCTGCCAGATCACGTGCGCTGCGCCGTCGGCTCCGCGTGTAGGCCCTCCTGGCCGCCACGCAGTTGGCACGGAGACCCGCCAACTCCTCCGTCCACCAATATACGGCACGACGGGGAGGGGGACGGCGAGACCGAGGCATGCTGGAGTTGCACACCTCGGTCAGGGATCCCCTGAGCTGCACGGCTGCTACGTCAACGTCCAGGACCTCAACAGGGGGCGACAGCCAGTCCTGCAAGAAGGCCGCCTCCTTGGCTGCCTCCCGGTCCAACCGAGTGAGAGCCCACCGAGGGAAGGGAGACCTGCCAGAGCGGGCCATCTCCCCCCGAGAGCTCGAACTCGAGGTGGAGATGTCGAACCGCACATATCTGTGGTCCGACATGGTCTCCACCGTCTCCACCCGCCAGTTCACGATGCGTGCGGCTAGCAAGGGGGTGGCAAACGACACGTCAACCACCGAACCTCCGCGTTGCCGCACACACGTGTGGACCGACCCCCTGTTGAGGAGGGACACACCGCAAGACGTCGACCAAAACTCGACGGCGCGGCCCCGGACGTTGCAGGAGGCAGCCGGGTTGCCCCAGGCCTCCGACTTGGCGTTCAGGTCGCCCAGCACCACGACCTGGCGTGGCGCCGCCCTCCCTACAACGGCAGTGAGGGTTTCGAGAAACTCCTCAAAGTCTGCGAGAGGGCGGTTCGGGGAGAAGTAGACCCCCACAAGGGCTAAATCTCCCCACGCGGCGGCCACGTATCCCTGACCCTTCTCTAAAAGCGAGAGGGGAGGGGAGTCCGTGGAAGACCGCGACACCACTGCCACCAAGCCGTCTCGATCGCCTACCCAATTGGCAGGGACCGAGTAAGGCTCAGCGACCACCACTAAGTCCACCAACCACTCGGCCATGGTCTGCATCAGCAGATCCTGGGCAGCCCGGCAGTGGTTGGCGTTCGCCTGGAGGATGCGATGCTCGACTCTAGCCATCAATCGTCATCGCACCCCCCTCCTCCGCAGCCGTGCTAGCGGCAGGCCCGACTGGCGCCTGCGCTTTGCCCTTCTTGACGGGGGGATTGCACATCCTCCCCTTCATCATGTGGTCTGCCGGGCGGCCGCTGGCGGCACACACTAGGCAGTGTGGCTTGGCGGCAGTGCAGGACACGGCTTTGTGGCCGACCTTGCCGCAGCGGTAGCAACTGTCCGTCCTGTCGACCTGGGACGGACAGAGGGCTCGGGTGTGGCCGATACCGAAGCACCTGTAGCAGCGCAGAGGCTGGTCTACAAGTGCTCGGACTGCACCCGAGCTGAAGCCTACGCAGAGCCGACCCTTTTCGAGTACGGCTTTTGCAGCGGCGACTGGGCACTCGAGCCGAATAGTGCCCATGCCACCGCGGCCAGGTCTAATGTCCCTGGCTTGTACCGCTGCGACGTTACAGCCGCCAATGGCTGCGACTGCGGCCACCACCTCCTCTTTCGTGACCGAGTCATCCAAGTCGGTCACTTCCACGGCCGCCAGCTTTACCGGACGGGCCACCTTGGCAACGTCAGCGACGGCCTCCTGCAGCTTCGCTGCGAAGAGGTCGGCGCTGGCGCTGCCCTCCGCCCCCGGGAACTCGAAAATTCGAGCTCCGGTTTGGGTCCGCCGGCAAGAAACTTTGCCGATTCCCAGTTGGGTGGGATCGGCATTGGCACGCGCCCGCACTAAAATGGACGCATACGTCTCCCCTCTTTCCGCAGCCTCCGCGGTGAGCGTCACCACGACGGCTGCGGACTGAGGGGGATTTCTCCTCCTCCGTTTTCTCTTCTTCTTTCCTTGCCCAGTCACCTGCGACTGGCTAGGAGGCGCGGCGTCGGGGGTGGCGGGAGCGGCCGTTGCCTTGCCCTTCCCCTTGCCCTTTCCCTTCCCCTTCCCGACCACTTCGGTCCAACCTGCATCGTTGGCCGGAGTGGTGGAAGGGAGAAGCGCGTCCTCTCCTGGTGGGGACGGCGCCGGCTCTTCGCGCCTCTTGTCCGCTGCAGTTGAGGACGGCCCCGGCTCTTCACGCCTCTTGTCCGCCGCAAGCGGGGGCCGGAGACGTTTTTCCGGCAAGAGCCGGTCCTCAATACCTGCGATGCAGGCTCGCGTGAACGCCCGCTCCTCCATAACGACCTTTCGGATTATATCCTCAAGGTTGGAGGATGGGGCTTCCACCGCAGGTCTAGGGTCTACCGCTGGCCGGGCAGTGGCGTCGGCAAGCTTCTGATGAAGCTGGCTGACCTCCGACTGCAGGCGATCGACCTTCGCCTGCAGTTGCCGCGTCTCGTCGGTCGCTGTCCTCTTGACCAGCTCCTCGACAATGCCGCGCAGGCTCGCAGCACGGCATTTAAGGGCCTTCTGAAACGTGCCCTTCAGGTTGGAGGACTTAGAGGCGACCTCCACGATCTCTTCTTCGTCCTCCTCCGCCATCCGCTCCAGCTCGGCCAGGGAGTGGTCCGCGTACAGAACGCGAGACGCACCGTACCCAGACCTGGTCCGAGCAGCACGAGCACGCTGCTCCTTGGCAGCAACGCGCTCTTCCAGCTCCTGCTGGTGCAGCGTCCGCCGAGCCAGGTCTAGCTCGCGTTGGGCGTCCGCGAGACCCACGAGATGCGAGTCCGCGGCTGATGCCGCCTTTTTGGGCTTGGACTTGCCCGTCGAGCCCGAGCCCGAGGAACCCTCGGATGCCACCTTCCGAAACTCGCGTTTCCGCGACCGGACTTCACCCGCATCGGAGACGCTGGCCAGGGACTCGCTCTCCGAGTCTGACGTCTCGACCGCCCTGAAGCTAGCTGCAGACGGCGCGCGGCTAGCCTCTGACGCAGAAGCGTCGGAGTGGCCCTGAGAAGGGCCTTTGGTTTGGCCCTGAGAAGGGCCTTTTGGTTGGCCCTTAGAAGGGCCTTTGGGTTTTAAAAAACGCCCTAGGGCGTCCCGCGGTGGAGCAGGCATAGCCTCCCGCGAAATCGTAGTGACAAGGCGTTCAAAAGAGCTACGATGCACAGTGCACTTTGGCCGATCCCAGTCTGCCACTCCGTTACGGTGACAGAACTGGGTCGTTTCCAGGGGACGCGACGTGGACGCAAGCACTGTGGGGTGGTCCCCCAACCTAACCTAACCTAACCTAACCTAACCTAACCTTTTTTTTTTTTTTCTCTCGAGGTGTGCCCAGCTTGGTCCGAGCGGCGCCGTAGTCTCATCGCGGAGATCGGACAGGACCTCTCACTCCCCGGCGTGGTCAAATCTATGCTGGAGAGCGAGGAGTCCTGGGCAGCGGTCGCCTCCTTCTGCGAGGATGTCATCTCGCAAAAGGAGGCGGCGGAGCGCGCGCGTGAGGAAGACCCTCTCGCTGCACCGCTCAGAAGACGAAGGAGAGGTCGGAGAAGAGGTCGTTTTCTCCCTCCTCCTGGTGGTGACACGCGGGCGACCGGCACGGGGGTGCCTCCGCCCGCATTGCACTCGTCACCGCCTTCGTCCGTCATTCCCGGCCCTCTCCCTACGGGGAGGGCGTGATGGGTTGGGTGGGTGTTCGTCGGAGGAGGACTGGACGCAAAGGCTGCGCCGGTCTCCCAGTCCCCCTCCAGTAAGACGATGCGGGAATGCCGCTGGGTCGTTTTAGTGGGTATACCGGGCTTAGCTCGGGGAGTCCCACATAGCCCCCCGCTCCCCCGAGCGGGAGGTATGCGTAACGCATTTTTTCCCAGCGCAAAAAAAAAAAAAAAAAAAAAAAAAAGGTTAGGTTAGGTTAGGTTAGGTTGTCCTCGCGCAGGCAAAGGCCAAGGTCGCGTTCCCCGACCTGGGTACACCGACCGGCTTCAGGATGAAGTCGGCGGTTACGGGGGCGCGGCTGTTTGAGGTATCGGGCCCCTCCGGCAGCGAGAAGGCGGACCTCCTGGCCGCCAAATTGAGGGAGGCCCTCAATGAGGAGGACGTTCGAGTGTCCAGGCCCGTAAAGACCGCTGAATTGCGCGTCAATGGCCTGGACGACTCGACGACCCCGGAGGAGGTCGTGGCGGCCGTCGCCCGCAGTGGTGGATGTCCGCCGGGCGACGTGCGTGTGGGCGAAATCCGCGCCGACGCTGCCGGGCTCGGCACCATTTGGGTGAAGTGCCCGGTGGCGGCGGCGAGGAAGATAGCCGACAGCGGGCGGCTTCTGGTGGGGTGGGTTGCGGCACGGGTGAAGCTGCTGCAACCCAGGGCGATGCGGTGCTTCCGATGCCTTGTCGTTGGGCACGTTAGGGCGCGGTGCTCCGCCGACATCGACCGCAGCGACCAATGTTACCGCTGCGGTCAGCCCGGCCACAAGGCGGCTCAGTGCTCCGCGACGCCGAACTGCAGCCTCTGTACAGCTGCAGGGAGGCCCGCGGGCCACAGTACGGGTGGCAATGCCTGTGGCGCGCCCGCCCCCAAGAAGGGCAAACAACTGAAGGAGGCGACCAAGGCTGTCGGGGGCTCTTTACACCCCCCTCAGCCTGGTTGCTCTTCGGCCGACTCCCGGTCTAAGAATGGTGCCGAGGAAATGGACTGTGTTTAATGGCACAATTCCATTTCCTCCAGGGCAATATCAACCACTCTGCCAGGGCTCAGGATCTTTTGCTCCAGAGCATGGCAGAGTGGTCGATTCATGTGGCTGTGGTCGCCGAGCCGTACTACGTCCCCCCTCGTGATAACTGGGTGGGTGACCTGGACGGCTTGGTGGCCATCATCGGCGGGGCTCTTGCCGACCCGTCCCGAGGTCACGGCTGGGTGGCCGCCCTCGCGGACGGCTATGGCACTGTTGGGGCGTATTTCTCGCCCAACAAGAGCCTCGCCGACTTCGAGAGCTTCCTTGTCGAGTTGGGTGCCGTCGTGAACAGGTACCACCCTCGCCCGGTGCTGTTGCTCGGGGATCTCAACGCCAAGTCTGCGGCGTGGGGATCCCCGGTCACCGATGCCAAGGGCGAGGCGTTGGAAGAGTGGGCGGTCACGACCGGCTTGACCGTCCTTAATCGGGGTTCGGTATACACGTGCGTGCGGCAGCGGGGCGGATCCATAGTGGACGTTTCGTTCGCTAGCCCTGCTGTCGCGAGCCGTGTCCGCGACTGGCGTGTCGCCGTGGAGGTGGAGACGTTGTCGGATCATCGCTACATCCGTTTCGACGTCTCCGCCCAGACCGCGGGCGGCCGCGGTCCATCGGCCCCGAGAACGGACGGTCCACGTTGGGCGCGCAAGCGCCTCGACAGGGAGCTACTCGAGGAGGCCGCTATTGTGCAGGCCTGGATCCGGGAGTCGGCAACGACCGGACCCGTCGACGTCGAAGAGGAGGCGCAGTGGTTCCACGGGGCAATGACGCAAATTTGTGACGCGTCCATGCCCCGGGTCCACATACAACCCAGAAGGCGCCAGGTGTACTGGTGGTCCGCCGAGATCTCGCAGTTGCGCATCTCGTGCGTGGAGGTGAGACGCCAGTACACCCGATACCGAAGAAGACGTCGTCGGGTCCCTGACGAAGAAGCCGCGCTGTATGAGGTGTACCGCGCGGCTAAGGAGGCTCTGTGGCTGGCCATCGGCGAGGCGAGGACGCGAGCTAGGGAGGAGATGTTGGAGACTCTAAACCGGGATCCGTGGGGGCGTCCCTATCGCTCGGTCCGGGGAAAACTCGGACCATGGGCGCCCCCGCTTACGGAGAGTCTCCAACCAGAGCTGCTGGAGGACGTGGTCGCAGCCCTCTTCCCGGCTCGAGCGGAGCACATTCCGCCGCCGATGGCTCTGCCCACAGCCGCAGAGCCCGAGGAGAACGCCAGCGTCCCAGAGGTGACACAGGCAGAGCTGAGGGCGGCCGTGATGCGGCTCCGGGCAAAGAATACTGCTCCGGGGCCGGATGGGATTCACGGCTGCGCGTTGGCCCTCGCTCTGAAGGAGCTTGAGCCCCAACTGAGAGGACTCTACACAGCGTGCCTAGAGCAGGGCCAGTTTCCCACTCAGTGGAAATCTGGTCGTCTGGTCCTGCTCAGGAAGGTGGGGCGCCCTGCGGACTCACCGTCCGCGTACCGGCCCATAGTGCTGCTGGACGAGGTGGGAAAGCTGTTCGAGCGGATAGTCGCAGCCCGCCTCGTCAGCCACTTGTGCGGAGAGGGGCCGGACCTGGCGGAATGCCAGTTCGGGTTTCGGCATGGGCGCTCCACTATCACGGCGATATCGCGTGTGAGAGTACTGGCGGAGGAAGCGGTGTCCCGGGGTGGGGTGATGTTGGCGGTGTCCTTGGACATATCCAACGCCTTCAACACCCTGCCCTGGAGTTGTATTCGGGAGGCACTGCGCTACCATCGAGTGCCTCCCTACCTCCGCCGCGTAGTTGGGGCTTATTTAGCGGAGAGGTGTGTCACCTATCTGGGACGTGATGGCAGACACCAGCGCCCCATGTCGTGCGGCGTTCCACAGGGCTCGGTCTTGGGCCCGCCCCTGTGGAACATCGGGTACGACTGGGTGCTGAGGGGCGAGCTCCAGCCGGGAGTGGACCTGACGTGTTACGCTGACGACACGCTGGTCACTGCCCGGGGGAGCTCGTACAGGGAGGCAGCGTTGCTGGCGACGGCTGCGGTCTCACAGGTGGTGAGCCGCATACGTCGCCTCGGCTTGGAGGTGGCCCTCAACAAGTCGGAGGCCATAGCTTTTCATGGCCCCCGGCGGGCACCGCCGCCGGGATCACACATTGTGGTCGGGGGGGTCCGAATCGCTGTCGAGTCCACCATGAAGTACCTGGGATTGGTGCTCGACAGCCGGTGGGATTTCGGCCCCCACTTCCGGCGGCTGGCGCCCAAGTTGTTGGGTGCGGCTGGGGCGTTGTCAACGCTGCTTCCCAATCTGGGGGACCCGAGCACCGCCTGCAGGCGGTTGTACGTGGGGATCGTGCGATCGATGGCCCTTTACGGGGCCCCGATCTGGGCGGCTGACCTGACGGCCAGCACCATCACTGTTCTGCGGAGGCCGCAGAGGGTGATGGCCGTCAGAGTCATCAGGGGTTATCGCACGATCTCCTACGAGGCGGCTTGCGCACTGGCCGGATCTCCGCCATGGGACCTGGAGGCGAAGGTTCTCGCGTCACTGTATCGGTGGCGCGAGGACGCGCGGGCGCGCGGCGAGCGACTGATGCAGCGACACATCGAGCTGCGTCGGTCGCAGCTGCGCGAGGTCCTGGTGGCGGAATGGCGGGACAGGCTCTCACGCCCTTCCGCCGGCCTCGTCACTATCGAGGCCATCCGGCCAGTGCTCGACCCTTGGCTCGGGAGAAGGCACGGCTCCCTGACGTTTCGTGCGACACAGGTCCTTTCGGGACATGGCTGCTTCGGGAAGTTCCTGTGTCGCATAGGCAGGGAGCCGGACGCTCGGTGTCACCACTGCGTCGACTGTCGGGAGGACACGGCGCGGCATACGCTGGCAGAGTGTGCCGCTTGGGAGGAGCCGCGCCGTGACCTCATCTCTGTGGTGGGCAGTGACCTCTCGCTACCGGCCGTAGTCCAATCTATGGTCGGTGGCGAGGAGTCCTGGGACGCGGTGGTCTCCTTCTGCGAAACAGTTATCTCGCAGAAGGAGGCTGCGGAAAGGGAAAGAGAGATCTCGACCTCTGACCCCGCCCGCAGCAGGCGCACCGGGCGTCGGAGGAGGGCGTATGCTGCCCTCTTCCGGCCCCCCTAACTGGGTCCAGGGGCGGCGGACTTGGGGACGTCTGTCGCCCCCATTCATCCGGACCCGAGGTGGCGGCGCGAGGTGTTCCCGTGCGCCCCTCTCTGAAGTCACGGAGGGTGTTTAACACCTCACTCCCTCCGTAGACGCGAGGTGGCCCGCAGAGGCGGGCCGGCACCAGCCGGGGATTACGGATGTGGTATACGTTCCCGCGATCCCCGGCGTAGGTGAGAGATGGAACACCGGGGTGGTTTTAGTCAGTAAGAGTCTGACAGACCCCTCCGCCCGCCCCAGGGCGGAGGACATCCATGAGGATTTCCCCCCGTAAAAAAAAAAAAAAAAAGGTTAGGTTAGGTTAGGTTAGGTTCAGGCGGAGGAAGCAGTCGCCCGGGGTGAGGTCGTCTTGGCGGTGTCTCTTGACATCGCCAACGCCTTCAACACCTTGCCCTGGAGTTGCATTAGAGCGGCGCTCGAATACCATCGGGTGCCGACCTACCTCCGCCGTATTGTCGGGGCCTATCTCGAGGAGAGGGCCGTTATCTACCCGGGTCGAGAAGGATGGAGTCGGCGAGAGACGTCGTGCGGTGTTCCACAGGGATCGGTTTTGGGGCCGCTCCTGTGGAACATCGGTTACGACTGGGTTCTGCGCGGTGCGTTTCTCCACGGCGTCGGCGTCACTTGCTACGCTGACGACACGCTGGTGACGGCGCGGGGTGAGACGCATCGGCAGGCGGCCATCTTGGCCACAGCTGGGGTTGCGCAAGTCGTTGAGAGGATCCGGCGGTTGGGTCTCGAGGTGGCCCTGCAAAAGTCCGGGGCCCTGTGTTTCCATGGGCCTCGGAAGAGACCACCCTCGGGATTCCACATCGTGGTGGGAGGGGTTCGCATCGGCGTCGAGTCGACGATGAAGTACCTGGGACTCGTCCTCGACAGCCGATGGGAATTTGGGCCTCACTTTCGGCAGCTGGCGCCGAAATTGATGGGCGCCGCGGCTGCTCTATCGCGGCTGCTGCCCAATCTTGGGGGACCCAATGCCTCCTGCCGGAGGCTCTATGGGGGGATCGTGCGGTCCATGGCCCTTTATGGGTCACCCGTGTGGGCGGACAACTTGGCGGCCCGTAACGTCGCCATCCTGCGGAGACCGCAACGGGCGATGGCCGTCAGGGTGATAAGGGGGTACCGTACGATCTCCGGCGGCGAGCCTCCTCGCCGGATCGATTCCCTGGGATCTGGAGGCGAGGGCCCTCGCGCTGAGATATCAGCAGCGCGAGGAGGCGCCTGATCGGAGTGAGCTCCGTCAGATCCTAGTGGCAGAGTGGAGGGAACGACTTGCGCAACCCAGCGCAGGGCACGCCACAATAGCGGCGGTAAGACCCGTAATGGAGGAGTGGCTCGAGAGGCGTCATGGCGCCCTCAGCTTTCGGCTGACGCAGGTACTTTCCGGACATGGGTGTTTCGGGAAGTACCTGTGCCGCATAGGCCGGGAGCAAACGCCCGGTTGTCACCACTGCGTCGACTGCCCCGAGGACACGGCCCTGCACACTTTACAGGCATGTCCTGCGTGGGCGACGCAGCGCCGTGAGCTAGTCGCTGCTGCGGGCGGGGTCAGAGGGCGAGATCTCTCTTTCCCTTTCCGCAGCCTCCTTCTGCGAGATAACTGTTTCGCAGAAGGAGACCACCGCGTCCCAGGACTCCTCGCCGCCGACCATAGATTGGACTACGGCCGGTAGCGAGAGGTCACTGCCCACCACAGAGATGAGGTCACGGCGCGGCTCCTCCCAAGCGGCACACTCTGCCAGCGTATGCCGCGCCGTGTCCTCCCGACAGTCGACGCAGTGGTGACACCGAGCGTCCGGCTCCCTGCCTATGCGACACAGGAACTTCCCGAAGCAGCCATGTCCCGAAAGGACCTGTGTCGCACGAAACGTCAGGGAGCCGTGCCTTCTCCCGAGCCAAAGGTCGAGCACTGGCCGGATGGCCTCGATAGTGACGAGGCC
Source organism: Hecatera dysodea (assembly GCA_905332915.2). Classification (NCBI taxonomy): domain Eukaryota; kingdom Metazoa; phylum Arthropoda; class Insecta; order Lepidoptera; family Noctuidae; genus Hecatera; species Hecatera dysodea. The sequence continues at coordinate 90,471 of HG995316.1, forward strand.
GGCGGAAGGGCGTGAAAGCCTGTCCCGCCATTCCGCCACCAGGACCTCGCGCAGCTGCGACCGACGCAGCTCGATGTGTCGCTGCATCAGTCGCTCGCCGCGCTCCCGCGCGTCCTCGCGCCACCGATACAGTGACGCGAGAACTTTCGCCTCCAGGTCCCATGGCGGAGATCCGGCCAGTGCGCAAGCCGCCTCGTAGGAGATCGTGCGATAACCCCTGATGACTCTGACGGCCATCACCCTCTGCGGCCTCCGCAGAACTGTGATAGTGCTGGCCGTCAGGTCAGCCGCCCAGATCGGGGCCCCGTAAAGGGCCATCGATCGCACGATCCCCACGTACAACCGCCTGCAGGCGGTGCCCGGGTCCCCCAGATTGGGAAGCAGCGTTGACAACGCCCCAGCCGCACCCAACAACTTGGGCGCCAGCCGCCGGAAGTGGGGGCCGAAATCCCACCGGCTGTCGAGCACCAATCCTAGATACTTCATGGTGGACTCGACAGCGATTCGGACCCCCCCGACCACGATGTGTGATCCCAGCGGCGGTGCCCGCCGGGGGCACCCCGGAACCTAACCTTTTTTTTTTTTTTTAACGGGGGGAAATCCTCATGGATGTCCTCCACCCTGGGGCGGGCGGAGGGGTCTGTCAGACTCTTACTGACTAAAACCACCCCGGTGTTCCATCTCTCACCTACGCCGGGGATCGCGGGAACGTATACCACATCCGTAATCCCCGGCTGGTGCCGGCCCGCCTCTGCGGGCCACCTCGCGTCTACGGAGGGAGTGAGGTGTTAAACACCCTCCGTGACTTCAGAGAGGGGCGCACGGGAACACCTCGCGCCGCCACCTCGGGTCCAGATGAATGGGGGGCGACAGACGTCCCCAAGTCCGCCGCCCCTGGACCCAGTTAGGGGGGCCGGAAGAGGGCAGCATACGCCCTCCTCCGACGCCCGGTGCGCCTGCTGCGGGCGGGGTCAGAGGTCGAGATCTCTCTTTCCCTTTCCGCAGCCTCCTTCTGCGAGATAACTGTTTCGCAGAAGGAGACCACCGCGTCCCAGGACTCCTCGCCGCCGACCATAGATTGGACTACGGCCGGTAGCGAGAGGTCACTGCCCACCACAGAGATGAGGTCACGGCGCGGCTCCTCCCAAGCGGCACACTCTGCCAGCGTATGCCGCGCCGTGTCCTCCCGACAGTCGACGCAGTGGTGACACCGAGCGTCCGGCTCCCTGCCTATGCGACACAGGAACTTCCCGAAGCAGCCATGCCCCGAAAGGACCTGTGTCGCACGAAACGTCAGGGAGCCGTGCCTTCTCCCGAGCCAAAGGTCGAGCACTGGCCGGATGGCCTCGATAGTGACGAGGCCGGCGGAAGGGCGTGAAAGCCTGTCCCGCCATTCCGCCACCAGGACCTCGCGCAGCTGCGACCGACGCAGCTCGATGTGTCGCTGCATCAGTCGCTCGCCGCGCGCCCGCGCGTCCTCGCGCCACCGATACAGTGACGCGAGAACCTTCGCCTCCAGGTCCCATGGCGGAGATCCGGCCAGTGCGCAAGCCGCCTCGTAGGAGATCGTGCGATAACCCCTGATGACTCTGACGGCCATCACCCTCTGCGGCCTCCGCAGAACAGTGATAGTGCTGGCCGTCAGGTCAGCCGCCCAGATCGGGGCCCCGTAAAGGGCCATCGATCGCACGATCCCCACGTACAACCGCCTGCAGGCGGTGCTCGGGTCCCCCAGATTGGGAAGCAGCGTTGACAACGCCCCAGCCGCACCCAACAACTTGGGCGCCAGCCGCCGGAAGTGGGGGCCGAAATCCCACCGGCTGTCGAGCACCAATCCCAGGTACTTCATGGTGGACTCGACAGCGATTCGGACCCCCCCGACCACGATGTGTGATCCCGGCGGCGGTGCCCGCCGGGGGCCATGAAAAGCTATGGCCTCCGACTTGTTGAGGGCCACCTCCAAGCCGAGGCGACGTATGCGGCTCACCACCTGTGAGACCGCAGCCGTCGCCAGCAACGCTGCCTCCCTGTACGAGCTCCCCCGGGCAGTGACCAGCGTGTCGTCAGCGTAGCACGTCAGGTCCACTCCCGGCTGGAGCTCGCCCCTCAGCACCCAGTCGTACCCGATGTTCCACAGGGGCGGGCCCAAGACCGAACCCTGTGGAACGCCGCACGACATGGGGCGCTGGTGTCTGCCATCACGTCCCAGATAGGTGACACACCTCTCCGCTAAATAAGCCCCAACTACGCGGCGGAGGTAGGGAGGCACTCGATGATAGCGCAGTGCCTCCCGAATACAACTCCAGGGCAGGGTGTTGAAGGCGTTGGATATGTCCAAGGACACCGCCAACATCACCCCACCCCGGGACACCGCTTCCTCCGCCAGGACTCTCACACGCGATATCGCCGTGATAGTGGAGCGCCCATGCCGAAACCCGAACTGGCATTCCGCCAGGTCCGGCCCCTCTCCGCACAAGTGGCTGACGAGGCGGGCTGCGACTATCCGCTCGAACAGCTTTCCCACCTCGTCCAGCAGCACTATGGGCCGGTACGCGGACGGCGAGTCCGCAGGGCGCCCCGCCTTCCTGAGCAGGACCAGACGTCCAGATTTCCACTGAGTGGGAAACTGACCCTGCTCTAGGCACGCTGTGTAGAGTCCTCTCAGTTGGGGCTCGAGCTCCTTCAGAGCGAGGGCCAACGCGCAGCCGTGAATCCCATCCGGCCCCGGGGCAGTATTCTTTGCCCGGAGCCGACCCCGGAACCTAACCTTTTTTTTTTTTTTTTTTTTTTGCGCTGGGAAAAAATGCGTTACGCATACCTCCCGCTCGGGGGAGCAGGGGCTATGTGGGACTCCCCGAGCTAAGCCCGGTATACCCACTAAAACGACCCAGCGGCATTCCCGCATCGTCTTAGTGGAGGGGGACTGGGAGACCGGCGCAGCCTTTGCGTCCAGTCCTCCTCCGACGAACACCCACCCAACCCATCACGCCCTCCCCGTAGGGAGAGGGCCGGGAATGACGGACGAAGGCGGTGACGCGTGCAATGCGGGCGGAGGCACCCCCGTGCCGGTCGCCCGCCCGTCACCACCAGGAGGAGGGAGAAAACGACCTCTTCTCCGACCTCTCCTTCGTCTTCGGTGCGGCGCAGCGAGAGGGTCTTCCTCACGCGCGCGCTCCGCCGCCTCCTTTTGCGAGATGACATCCTCGCAGAAGGAGGCGACCGCTGCCCAGGACTCCTCGCTCTCCAGCATGGATTTGATCACGCCGGGGAGCGAGAGGTCCTGTCCGATCTCCGCATTGAGACTACGGCGCCGCTCGGACCAAGCTGGGCACACCTCGAGAGTGTGCTGCGCATTGTCTTCCGCAGCGCCGCAGTCGTGGCACGCCGCAGTCTCCTCCCTCCCGATCCGGTGCAGGTACGAGCCAAAACAGCCGTGTCCTGACAGCACCTGCACCAGACGGAAGGACAGAAAACCGTGTCGCCGCTCGAGCCAGTCCTGCAGGACCGGACCGAGCGCGTCTAGGGTACGGCGGCCAAAGGTGGCGGCGGCGAGGTCCTGCGTCCAGTGGACAACAATGGCGTCCCTCGCCTCCCTCCGCACGGCCTCCCTCTCTTCCGCGACGGGGCGCTCCCCGAGCGCTTTCCGGCGCGCCGTCCATTCGTACACTCTGGCGAGCACCCACGCCTCCAACTCCCAAGGAGGGGTGCTGGCCAGAGCGCAAGCCGCCGAAAAGCCTACCGAGCGGTAGGCCCTCGCAACCCGCAGTGCAATGGCCCTTTGTGGCCTGCGGATCGCCGTCGCGTTCTCCCTCCTGTGTAGGGAGTCCTCCCAGATGGGGGCGCCGTATAGGGCCATGCTCCGCAAGATGCCCGCATACAGGCGCCGGCATAGCGCACCAGGCCCCCCCAGGTTCGGGAGGAGCCATGACAGGGCATCCGCGGCTTTCAGCAGGCGCGTCGACAGCCCGCTGAAATGTGGGCCGAAGCGCCACCTGCTGTCAAGTATCAGACCCAGATACTTCATCTGGGTCCGTACGTCCACCCTGGTGCCCTCCACAACGATGTGGGCATCCGGAGGGCAGCGCTGCCGAGGCCCGTGGAAGAACACGGCCTCGGTCTTGTTCAACGCCACCCTCAACCCCAGGCGGCGAATCCTCCCTGCGACTAGGGATCCGCCGGCCGAAGCCAGACAGGCCGCCTCCCTGAAGTTTCTGCCCCGGGCAGTGAGGAGAGTGTCATCCGCGTAGCAGATGACACTCGTGCCCTGGAGCAGGGCTCCCCGCAGGAGCCAGTCGAACCCGATGTTCCACAAAGGAGGGCCTAGCACCGACCCCTGTGGAACACCGGACTCTGCGCCGTACCGCCTCAGAGTGGCCGATTTGTCTACAAGGAGGACCTCGCGGTCCTCCAAGTAGTCGGCTAGCAGGTCCCTCAAGTATTGGGGCACTCCATGATACCGGAGCGCCTCCAATATCGTCGAGTGGGGAATGGAGTTGAAGGCGTTGGCTATGTCGAATGACACCGCCAGCACTCCATCCCCCGCCTCAAACGCCCCCCTCACCTGACCCTTGAGTAGGGCCAGCGCGTCGATGGTCGACCGACCCTGTCGGAAACCGAACTGGGCGTCCGACAGGTCCGGGCCGACCCTCCGCAGGTGGCTGTTCAGCCGACTGGCGATGATCCCCTCGAATAATTTGCCGACCTCATCGAGCAGAACGATAGGCCGGTATGCCGAGGGGGAATCGACCGGACGTCCCTCCTTGCGAAGTAGGCATAGCTGCCCCTCCTTCCAAAGCTTCGGGAACCTCCCAGCGGTAAGGCACGCGCTGAAAAGGTCCCGAAACCTGTCCTCCATTTGAGCGGCAGCTATGGCTACCACCCGTGCTGGGACGCCGTCCGGTCCAGGGGCCGTCTTCTTTGCGCGGAGGCTGAGTAACCCCGCGCTTAACTCCTCCGCCGTCACCGGAGGGACCTCCTCGTCCTGTGACGCCTCCCTCTGTGGAGGATCCATCGTTGGTGGGGTAAATTCAGTCCTGCGTGGAAACAAGGACCGAACCACCCCATCCAGCAGGGCCGGCTCGAGGGTCTCGGTCAGCGGGGGACCGTGGGGGCGCAACTTGTTCCGCGCCGCCTTGTACGGTCTCCCATAGGGATCCCGGTCGAGACTCTCCAGCATCTCGGCGTTCGCCGCGTCCCTGGCAGCGCACATAGCCGACCCGAGGGCCGCCTGCGCCTCTCTGTAAGAGGCGTACAGGAGGTCCTCGGCTGCCAGATCACGGGCGCTGCGCCGTCGGCTCCGCGTGTAGGCCCTCCTGGCCGCCACGCAGTTGGCACGGAGCCCCGCCAACTCCTCCGTCCACCAATAGACGGCACGACGGGGAGGGGGACGGCGAGACCGAGGCATGCTGGAGTTGCACACTTCGGTCAGGGATCCCCTGAGCTGCACGGCTGCGACGTCAACGTCCAGGACCTCAACAGGGGGCGACAGCCAGTCCTGCAAGAAGGCCGCCTCCTTGGCTGCCTCCCGGTCCAAGCGAGTGAGAGCCCACCGAGGGAAGGGAGACCTGCCAGAGCGGGCCATCTCCCCCCGGGAGCTCGAACTCGAGGTGGAGATGTCGAACCGCACATATCTATGGTCCGACATGGTCTCCACCGTCTCCACCCGCCAGTTCACGATGCGTGCGGCTAGCAAGGGGGTGGCAAACGACACGTCAACCACCGAACCTCCGCGTTGCCGCACACACGTGTGGACCGACCCCCTGTTGAGGAGGGACACACCGCAAGACGTCGACCAAAACTCGACGGCGCGGCCCCGGACGTTGCAGGAGGCAGCCGGGTTGCCCCAGGCCTCCGACTTGGCGTTGAGGTCGCCCAGCACCACGACCTGGCGTGGCGCCGCCCTCCCGACGACGGCAGTGAGGATTTCAAGAAAATTCTCAAAGTCTGCGAGAGGGCGGTTCGGGGAGAAATAGACCCCCACAAGGGCTAAATCTCCCCACGCGGCGGCCACGTATCCCTGACCCTTCTCTAAAAGCGAGAGGGGAGGGGAGTCCGTGGAAGACCGCGACACCACTGCCACCAAGCCGTCTCGATCGCCTACCCAATTGGCAGGGACCGAGTAAGGCTCAGCGACCACCACTAAGTCCACCAACCACTCGGCCATGGTCTGCATCAGCAGATCCTGGGCAGCTCGACAGTGGTTGGCGTTCGCCTGGAGGATGCGATGCTCGACTCTAGCCATCAATCGTCATCGCACCCCCCTCCTCCGCAGCCGTGCTAGCGGCAGGCCCGACTGGCGCCTGCGCTTTGCCCCTCTTGGTGGGGGGATTGCACATCCTCCCCTTCATCACGTGGTCTGCCGGGCGGCCACTGGCGGCACACACTAGGCAGTGTGGCTTGGCGGCCGTGCAGGACACGGCTTTGTGGCCGACTTTGCCGCAACGGTAGCAACTGTCCGTCCTGTCGACCTGGGACGGACAGAGTGCTCGGGTGTGGCCGATACCGAAGCACCTGTAGCAGCGCAGAGGCTGGTCTACAAGTGCTCGGACTGCACCCGAGCTGAAGCCTACGCAGAGCCGACCCTTGTCGAGGACGGCTTTAGCAGCGGCAACGGGGCACTCGAGCCGAATGGTGCCCATGCCACCGCGGCCAGGTCTAATTTCCCTGGCTTGTACCGCTGCGACGTTACAGCCGCCAATGGCTGCGACCGCGGCCACCACCTCCTCTTTCGTGACCGAGTCATCCAGGTCGGTCACCTCGACGGCCGCCAGCTTTACCGGACGGGCCACCTTGGCCACGTCAGCGACGGCCTCCTGCAGCTTGGCTGCGAAGAGGTCGGCGCTGGCACTGCCCTCTGCCCCCGGGAACTCGAAAATTCGAGCCCCGGTTTGGGTCCGCCGGCAAGAGACTTTGCCGATCCCCAGTTGGGTTGGATCGGCATTGGCACGCGCCCGCAACAAAATGGACGCGTACGTCTCCCCTCTTTCTGCAGCCTCCGCGGTGAGCGTCACTACGACGGCTGCGGACTGAGGGGGATTTCTCCTCCTCCGTTTTCTTTTGCCCTTCCCAGTCACCTGCGACTGCTGGCTGGGAGGCACGGCGTCGGGGGTGGCGGGAGCGGCCGTTGCCTTGCCCTTCCCCTTGCCCTTCCCCTTCCCCTTCCCGACAACTTCAGTCCAACCATCGTTGGACGGAGTGGTGGAAGGGAGAAGCGCATCCTCTCCTGGTGGGGACGGCGTCGGCTCGTCACGCCTCTGGTCCGCTGCAGTTGAGGACGGCCCCGGCTCTTCACGCCTCTTGTCCGCCGCAAGCGGGGGCCGGAGGCGTTGTTCCGGCAAGAGCCGGTCCTCTATGCCTGCAATGCAGGCTCTAGTGAACGCCCGCTCCTCCATTACGACCTTTCGGATTATATCCTCAAGGTTGGAGGAGGGGGCTTCCACCGCAGGTCTAGGAACCGCGCTTGGAGCGATGGCTTCGGCTAGCTTCTGATGAAGCTGGCTGACCTCCGACTGCAGGCGATCGACCTTCGCCTGCAGTTGCCGCGTCTCGTCGGTCGCTGTCCTCTTGACCAGCTCCTCGACAATACCGCGTAGGCTAGCGGCACGGCATTTAAGGGCCTTTTGGAAAGTGCCCTTCAGGTTAGAGGACTTAGAGGCGACCTCCGCAATCTCTTCTTCGTCCTCCTCTGCCATCCGCTCCAGCTCGGCCAGGGAGTGGTCCGCGTACAGGACGCGGGACGCACCATACCCCGACCTAGTTCGAGCAGCACGAGCACGCTGCTCCTTTGCAGCAACGCGCTCCTCAAGCTCCTGCTGATGCAGGGTCCGCCGAGCCAGATCCAACTGGCGTTGGGCGTCCGCGAGACCCACGACATGCGAGTCCGCGGCTGTTGCCGCCTTTTTGGGCTTCGACTTACCCGTCGAGCCCGAAGCCGAGGAACCCTCGGATGTCGCCTTCCGGAATTCGCGCTTCCGCGACCGGATTTCCTCTGCGTCGGAGACGCTTGCCAGGGACTCGCTCTCCGAGTCTGACATCGCTACCGCCCTGAAGCTAGCTGCAGACGGCGCGCGGCTAGCTTCTGACGCTGAAGCGTCAGAGTGGCCCTGAGAAGGGCCTTTTGGTTGGCCCTTAGAAGGGCCTTTGGGTTTTAAAAAACGCCCTTGGGCGTCCCGCGGTTGAGCAGGCATAGCCTCCGGCGAAATCGTAACAGCAAGGCGAGAAGTCAGTTACGATGCACAGTGCACTTTGGCCGATCCCAGTCTGCCACTCCGTTACGGTGACAGAACTGGGTCGTTTCCAGGGGACGCGACGTGGACGCAAGCACTGTGGGGTGGTCCCCCACCCCGGAACCTAACCTAACCTAACCTAACCTAACCGATAAGTGGCAGGTTTAAAAGAAATAGAAATAAGAAAAATGTAAAATTAAGAAACTATTAGAATTTGTATTTTAGAATAAGAATAGTTATAAGAAATAAAGCATGAAAATGGAGATTGATTCCCCCCACCCCCTCCCTTCAACACATAAAATAAATGTAGAAATAAAGTAAAATTAGACTAGCAGAATAGGTAATAAACGGGAATCCCACCCGGAAAAGAATGACAGATATGATGAATGCAGAAAGAAAAAGTATGCGGCATGAAAGTACGAGAGGAATAATAGCGAGAACTGGTATGACAAAGAGAATTAGGCTAACCACAGGCTCCGATAACGTTGGAGGTAGATAGTGATAAAAAAAAAAAACCTAACCTAACATAAAAAAAAACCCTAACCTTACCTATTTTTTTTACTCTCGGAATGTAGACACTCATGACACTCCATCTCGGAAAGTCAGTCACTCATGATACTCCATCTCGAAGTGTCAGACACTCGCGACACTCCATCGCGGAAGGTGAGACACTCGCGAGCTCGCGACACTCCATCTCGGAATGTCAGACACTCATGACACTCCATCTCGAAGTGTCAAAGGGACAGCTGTGTGCGTGAGTGTCGACGTCTTACCTACGAAATGCTAGCGCGTACGTGTGCGACCGTGCGATGACCTACGGCGGCCAGTAGCAATAATTTTACCTAATTTTATTTCGGAAATCATCTACATCCTTTATTATCATAAATTTCGCTTGATAATTAACTCATTTTTAAGCATCATTGGAATACGGAAATCTTACTAATGACAATTACTAGAGCGCCAAAGAAAAGTTCAATGACCTGTTATCAGATGATTATTAAAATGTTAGTTTTCCTTTATTGCTATCCGTCAGCTTAAAGTTTTCGTAATGATTTTGTTTTTATTTCTGGATTAAATTGGTTGATTTGAAATTTTCCTTCTGACATAACGGGCTTAGGACCTGCAATAATACCTACCTTAGTTCGTATACTGATCTAGGTACTCTACTAAGTCAAAAAATGTTTTCTACGTTTGATGGAAATGGAAAGATGTGCTAGTTAAGGGTCAACTCACACTGAAAGAGCGGCGAAGGGCAGCGAAGCGGAGCGCAGTTTCAGTTTCATATGAATTTTAACTTTATTATCATTCCTATAATACTTATTATCGCATGAGAAACTCGAACGAGTCGCGCGGATGCCCGCGGCGCCGCAGGATTTCCGGGGAATTCCATAAACGGAGCCGTGCGACGGCGTGAGAAGTTGCGGGAAGTCCCGAGAATGTTCGAGCAGCCGCGACTTCGCGAGCGGCCGCTGGCAATATCCCGCCCCTCGCGTCCGCTCCCCCCGCGCGCGTCTGTTACGCGCGAGCATTCGCATTCAGTCCTTGCAGTGCAACGAATACAGAAGTAAATCCAAAATACCCATGTCCGCTGCTTAAACACAAGTTTCCTCGAGTTTCGTTGAAAGTGAACTGCGCATAGGAGAGCGACCCGTGAATTCATCGCGGGCGGGCTCGAGAAGCGGAGCGGAGTCCCGCGAATTCTCAAGCATTCCAGCGACTTCTCGAGCAGTCGCGGGAATCCGCGCGCCTTCTCTACCGAGCGGGTCGCTGCGCTTCGCTGCCCTTCGCCGCTCTTTCGGTGTGAGTTGACCCTAAGTGTAAGTATGTGGTGATACTTTCGACTCTTAGGTATTATTGATTCACTTAAAAATCTGAAATCGACTTATTTACAGTAGGTAATAAAATTGATTAAGCTAACAACGTATTTACAAAATGAACAAATAAATAAATTACCTACCTACTTATGTTACCCGAAGGTATTGTTCAGTTTCCATCACCACACTCTTGGCACAGTCGACCACAATGTAGCTGGTTTTCTTTCAGCCTACGTAAAACTAACACCTTCGTTTTTAAAGAGTCGAAAGCACTAATTATCCTTGCACGTAATTTTGTTACACTTGTCACTTTTTAACTAACTTTTTAACGTCTCCTGTCGATGTCTTCCTGAAAGGCGACAGGCAGGCCTACGCTGCCGCGTGCTTAAACTGCCGATGATCCCGTAGTCTCTGCGTAGCAGCCAGCATGACGCTCTGTGATGGGGGTTCCCGATCGGGAAACATTTCCGTGAACATCCGGATGGCTCCACGTAGGCTGTCTCCACTGATGGCATAAAGGCGGACCATCTCTACCAACTCGACATTGGAATAATAAAGGTACAAAGTGCAAGATGCCGGACAATTATTGTCCGTCATCTTGCACTTTGTACCTACGTCTCAACGATGTACCGCGACATCAAACACACTGTAAGACACAGACAGAACCAACAGAACACAATTACCTAGCGGCGCGGGCGTGCGGCCGTGCGCGGGGTTTAGGTACCTACGAATTTGTCGATTTGTTTGTGTGTGTGAAAGCGCGGTTATAAGGCTAGTAACAGACGGGCCGCATTTAAATACGGCTGGTTCACACTTACGGATTTCCGTAAATAACAAAAATAAATTAAAAAAAATACCTACTCATTTTATTATCGATTTGGGTCGAGAATCATTAGCATAATATTATGTCCTTAAATTTGACGAGGATGCAAAACTACATGTTGTATAAGATATCCAAAATTTTTATTAGTCTAAGTTTCTTTAAAATTAAATAAATAAATAAATGAGAACGTCATGCGCGCATATTACGGGTCTACAGAGGGGGAAACTAACGTCACTGCGTACCGTGCTAGGATGCTGTCTCTGTTTCAGGACCTGGAACCAACTGTTGACGTCTCGACCCAACGATTTTCGGATCTGGTGAATCACAGGTTGGACGATGCCGGACTTGATAGGCTGCGCTCAGACGTACTCGACAACCCTATAATTTCGACTTCGACACAGACCGTGGTACCGGTGCTATCTAGTGGCACAATCACATCGCGGACCATTAATGTTTGTGACGAAGTGGATGATAGGATTGTCACGGTAAGTAGCCACTGCAACGATAGACTGAGGAGCGCGCTGGAGGATGCGCTTCGCGAATACAGATCCACCCCGACCGAAATTAGGCCCCGACTACCACGTTTGCCTATGCAGTATGCACAAAAGGAATAGGGCGCTGGTGTGTGCTTTGGACTCGCTGCTTCAGAACATTTTTGAAAGCAGCGAAAACCTTGTTGATACGCACTCAATCCTGTATTGCGGGGCTGTTGCGGCATGTCGTGTAGCAAACGTCAAGTTTACATATAGTGACGGAGCTACGCGAACAAAGAATACTGCACCAGCTTGGCAGTGCAGGATCGAGCGGCGTATTGATGAGGCCAGGGTACTCATCGGCAAACTATACTGCTTCAGAGAGGGCAATACACGACGACGCGTGATGCGCTTTGTGAGGCGGGCATTCTCGGGGACTGAAATCAGCCCGCAAGAATAGTGTCCCGTGTCACAGACACAGAACATATATACCCTAACGTGGTCACAGAGCACATCGACTTCCTGAAGCAGAAAGTTTGCGCATGGGCACCTATCCTTTTTTTTTTTTTTTTTTTTTTTTTTTTTGGCAACTGAGCCGGTTCCGACTATTCTGCCAGTGTCATGTCGTGACGGCAGCAAAGGTAGGCAGGCCGTCGAACTTCTCACTTCACGGTAGTTGTTAGTCTAGCTGTAAGTACGAACACATGGGTTAGTAAACACAAAATTTTTAATTCTTATATACAGATATAATAAATATACTAAAATTAGATGGCTATTTACTAAACATAAACGACTATATACAAACTGACTACATCAATAATTACGCACCAATTAAAATTTCAAATCATTTTCTTTTAAAAAAGTGGCCAAAATGTGAATTAATTTAGGAGATAAGTGGGAAAGGAGGGATTGGAAGTTGCTTGGGAGAGGAATGTTACATTTACGGATTTTGTGGTAAAGGTCAAAAGATTTGTTGTTTAAGGGGGCACCTATCCTATTCTGTATTTTTGTTATGGCAAGCAGAACCAATATCGACTATTCTTCCAATATCAAAAGATAAAAGGCAAATGTGCAACTTGGCATCTTTCTACTTTACATCGTAAAGTTAGTTGGATCACAGTCTATTGTTAAAACCGTAAATACTCTAAATAAACAAAGCATTCTCTGCACACGGCTAAACCGCCATCTGTCACTGTCATGTTGTCAAATGTCATGTTTTCTTGAGGAATCGATTGTTGTTGTTCCTCACAGTCTGCTATTTGCCGTAAAACCATAAAACTAACGAACTTAGAGTAATTGTGTAAAATTTAGCAAAGCGCTCTTATTTGAATAGTATTTGTAAAAGCACTCTTACTTGAATAGTATTTCCGGCTAGTGTTTTGTAGGAACAAGTACCGTTCAATGTTTATAGGCGCGGATTTTGTTATGTTATTCTGAATAGAGTAGAAATGGATCACAACTTTATAGATTTTACTAAAAACGGTAAGTTTATGTCGTTAAAATTATAAAAGAAATTTCCCATAGTTGAAGCGTCATCCCCAGGCAAAAATATTGTTTAAAATAACCTAAAAGTTTGTTTATACCCAGCAGTAAATGGATTTAACATCAATATTATTTTTACCCTCACTGGTCTGAACCGAGTTTCATTTAGTTCAGTTTTTGGTAGATTTGGAATGTCAGTTTACTTAGTTTGTTTCTCCTTTATTGACATCAACAGTTAGATTAGCGACAAATCCCTGCTTTGCACTGCTTATACAACTGGACAAATCTTCAAAGTTTTAAAAGAATGGGTTCACACTTAAAACAATGGAGAAACTTTGTCATTATTAGTGTCCTGTTGGATTAGCAATGAAGGCCGGGCATAAAGAGCACAACTGACTCCTTGTCATTTCCACTCTCTCTGCTCACATATTTATTTTCTAAGGTTTTGTTTATCTGTGTAACTGTAAATGTGCATGGTGGTGTTACTTAGGGTCACACTCATAGCCACGGTTACATCGACCCACATGTACCTAATGTGCGTGTGTTGATTTGTTGCAGATACATTCAAGACATGGGTGAGTGATCAGTAAACTGCTTGAGTCGCTACAAGTACTGTCTACCTCCAAGATCTCCTGACTTCTGAATTCGAGAAAATCAGCTAATTTGAGAATAATAGCCTATTTTTCGAACGGAACAAAATTCAAATTCCTTTGCAACATGGTTGGTGCTTTTTAATACAAATGATCACTTTAGAAATCTACTTAAAGTTCAAATTGCTACAGTGGATGCTTGAATCAGTGGAGGAGGACTGAAATGATCTAGTAGATTAATTCAAGTATAGGTATTGTATTGAGATAGCATTGACCGTAATGTCATTGACAGTTGTGTTCATGAGTTGCCACTGCACAGGTAAGAGAAAATATGATTTGTGACAAAATAGTTACAACTGTCAGTGCTACTGCCTCGACTTAGAACGAAGCTCATACCGGCAGGTATCTTACACAGCCATTGCGCGACACTCTGATACCTAAATGTGGAAAGACTTCAGTGGAGGAGTTAAATGGAGATTAATCAATGAAGATGCTTCATGTTACGAGTGCTTCTCTCCTTCTCCTACTCAATGTTTTCCTGTAGCTACATGGGCCACGGGGCCGACCCTTGGGGACCCTTCTCAAACATCCAGCTGCTCGTGTCTACCGCAGTAGCGCGTATGACTTGGCGTGGGCGTTTATTGTGTGCGACGTCAGGCCAATGTAGTAGGGCCTGCGGACGACGAGCGATGGGCAGCTCGCCGTCTGATAACAAGAGGTGGTGCCTGCTAGGGTTGCGGGATTGTTCGAAGGAATGTGGGAGGGTTATAATCAGTAAGAATCTGTCACTCCCTCCCGCTCCGTCCAGAGCGGGAAAATCATTTGCATACAGCACTATTATAGTCTCTAGTAGTTGGTATGGGGTGGTATAGATGGCGCTAGTGTGTACTGTGACGTTCGCGTTGTTCGCAGACGTCGAGCGGCGACATCAGCTCCAGCACGGACAGCGTGCCCGCGCCGCCGCCCCCCGCGCCCCCCGCGCCGCCCGCGCACCGCCCGACACGCCACAACAAGAGGCTGCCGCTATTTCACGGTTTCTGTAAGTACGGCTGTCACGGCTTCCCTTTAGAACTTATAGTTAAAAAATAATTAAAACTTTTTCATCACGATTACTTACTCGAAAACCAACTCCACTGTTCGGGTCAGAAGCTTGTGTATTTCATACAAATGTTTTTTTTTTTTTCATTTATTTCTCCAAGTGAGTTGTTTTCCAATTCCTAAATGAAAATGACAGGAGAGTTTTTAATCTCAACAAAGAGGTCAATTACTACAATAGTACCTATACTGGCAATTTTTTTTTTTTAATAGACAGAAAGTGGTCGAACGCAGCGCCATCTAGTTTTTCGTTAAGGGAACTAATGTATATAAATGTATAGATTGGTACCTATGCGTATTGTGTATTAGCTGTCTGTTAGTTTTGTACATTTTGTCTTACATTTTTAAATATTTCATAAAAAAAAACCCCATTGAAATATATACATATACAAAGTAGTAGTCGCCGGTGTCGGGAGCTAGCTACCGGTGGTTAGGGCTCCACAGAAAGGAACCTCTGCACAACATTGAGCTGTGTCGAGGAATACTGCCTTCTGTCCCAGGCCCTTTGTCCAGCTGCGTGCCGCCAGCTCCGACAGGAGGTCGTCGCAGCTGTCGGTCATCACGCCATTCGTTCATTTCAGCAAGAAGTTTGTGACATGGTTGAAGTTCAGTGTTCACTATTCGCCATTACAGGTCCAAACTGTAAAGAGTGCCGTGAGTGTGTATGCGTAGAGTCCACAGTAACTTGACAAGTGCTGCATGATGGTTACAATACGGCGACACGCGCGTGAGGATACACGACACGGGTGCTCGACCGAACTGTAGCGCGGCGCAGCGACACGGACGAACGGAAGCGCAGCTCTCCGTGGCTCGCAGATATACTTGCGAAACAACGACAAAAACTACTTCAAACGGAAAGAAATGCACACGCACGACCAGTTCAACTGTCACGCAGCCATTTGCAATAGGGTAGTTGACTAAAAAAATCTGATTAGTCCGTCTGATAGATTTCCAAAAAATATTGGACACGTATTTCTCTTTTAAACAATGTTTATGTTCCATAACAGAAAATCTGCACTATTTCGCTGATACTCATTATTTTTCTATGTTCACTATTAGAATAACACGTAATTATAATTTTATTTCTTGTTTTTTTTTTATTATTAAAAAGTATTCCCAGTATAATAATAATATAATTTTTAACCGTAGCAACGTCGCAATTTTTGTTCTTATAATGAACTGATAGATGGCGCTGTTTTCAATAAAAAAATCGAATTTGTGTTTTATTCCTAGTTACCATAGCTTGAATGAAAGAGGCGCAGTGCAAGCCATTTGATTTCCTATAGTTTGGGAATATTTAACTGACCTAGTTAATAGAATGTCTTCTATTCTAATATTGTAAATGCGAAAGTTTGGCTGTTTTGGATGGATGATTGTTACTCAACACGTCAGAACTGCTGAACGGATCTTGATGAAATTTAGCACAGAGATAGATGATCAGGAATAATATGCTCAAAGGGAACATACTTCCAGGATTAAAAGTATTCGGACTTTGCCTACTTTGTATCCCGGGAGTGTGTTCCCTTTGTGTGTGAGGCGCGGGCGTAGCCAGTCATAAATAAATAGTATATTGAGTACTACAATAATAACACAGCGATGACTATGATGAGTTACATAAGAACCTGAAGTGCCAGCTGCTTACAATTCTTACGATCTCACTGTAGGGTCCGTGTCGTGGGCTCCAGTGTCTTAACCCAAGTTAGACAAGTCATATTTATATACATAGGTATATCATAATCAGCCTTTTAACATTCCCACAGCTGGGACACAGGCCTCCTCTCTAGGAGAGGGAATGGGCCGTAATCCAGCACGCGGGCCAGTGCGGGTTTCTGAATGTCACATGTCTTCGAATTATTTGTTCTACGACATGCCCAGTTTCCTCACGATGTTTTCCTTCACCGTTTTGAGAGCAGTGGTGATGAAATGAATAACACAAAGTAATGCGCCTGGCTGGGTTTGAGCCCGCGACCTACAATTCGTAAGTCGGGGCCGTTACCACTCGGCCACCACTGCTCTCTCTCTCACATAGGTACATATAGGTAGCTAAAGAAATAATAATTATAATCAAATAGAATGTTAAGTGGCGCTTTGTTGGCGAACTCTTCCAAACATCGCAGCGGCTTGCTGTTTCAACAAAACACTCGCTACTCGTGAGAACGGTCTCCTAGATTCCTCGTGGTCATACACAAACTTGAACATGCAATATATTGTTCTGAGCAGTGGGTGCCGGAGTCTGTTTCCTGATATATTTTGAGATAGTATTTACAAACATTCGTTTTCCATTAAAATGGAAGTGTCGTAGATCTGAGCACAGACGTGGGTAACTTCCAACATGTGAACGGACCAGCTCGGCAAGCAGATAGCTTTGAAAGACAATGTTCATAGTCCGCCTAGCCTTGTCCCAACTATATTGGGTCCGCTTCCGGTCAAACCGATTCAGCTGAGTACCCGTTATACGTGAGGAGACTGCCTATCTGCCCTCCACGAGCCAGTAAATGGGTAACACAGAACTTCTTAGCAAGATTCCTGCCAAAGATGTGCAGCCGGGAGCAACGGTTTAATGGTCACCCATCCACAGTCCGTTGCTCAACTTGAACATCGACGGGCGGCTGATATTGTGTAGCCACGGGCTAACGACAATGTTATTTTATCAAAATAGTTGTCGACTACTAAGTATCGCCAGTGCACAGAGAGACTATTCATTGTGTTTCCTGGGAACCTGAACTGATAAAATGCCAAGAGTTTTGTGTTAAGGCTTCCTTGTGTCTCCTACATACACTGTAGGAGTGTAACACTCCTCGTCAGCCCTACGGTCGCGTCTCCGGAGATACTGACCACACAAATAACGAGTTATTGACGGTCAAACTGTAGGCATTGGTTCATTGTACTCGTATGGTCACTAGTCAGTTATCTCAATAGAGTAAAAATATAATTCTTAGTATTTCGTCTGTAAGACTAACAAAAATATTGGGTCTGAATGTTTGCTTTAGTCAAACTACCAAAAAAAAAAAAGAATGGCAATCAGTTATTATTGTCGAATTTGAGAATAAATGCGGGTACTCGCACTACAGTTTAGTGAGCTTGCCTACCGCGGCGCGCGTCGCTGCTCAGTTTACGAGTTGTTTATCCATCTATTGGTGGTCTGTAGGCGTTGTGGTGCCGTAGCAGTAATTTACGAGTGTTATAGAGGTGCTTAGTGTCGCACGTAGACGGATAAGTGATCGTGGAGCCGCCGTGAATGTGTGAACCCATCGCGATGGTGATCCAGGCGAAGGGCAACGAAGGTACTGTACGCTTCTGTGCTATTCTACATGCGACTCACGATGTCGCTTATTCGTCTAAGTACACGCCATTACCTGAAACACATCATAAAAGAACTTTATGAATCATTTACGGACCTACATGTCATTTACGTAGTTTACCCCGATAAGGCAGAATAGTTATTAAATACTAAGGTACATATTTTTTTAATGGATTACGATATATATTTTGCAATTCTGGCATATTGTAATCAATCAATTTACTTGTGAAACATAGGCGTGTCAATACCTAGCCGTGCTAATGTTTCTATCGTGTATTCTGTTTGTTGTTACGAGAGCGCGTCTCGACGGATGAACTTGTAACTCGGCACCTGGGTAGGTACACTATTTCCTGAACACGGGACAGTATTAAATTTAATTATTGGGTATGTCCTCGTGGGATGACAACCAACTTCCATGCAGTGCAGGCGAAGCCGCTGGCTCAGGCTAGCCTTAATTAGATACCTACAAACACATTATTATTGAGCAAATGAAAGAAGAAAAGAAAGAAAAAGCGTTTATTTACCACAAAATAAACGACAGCAATTACATACTTATGCCTAGATCACTGCCTAGTTTCGGTAGAAAACTCTTGAAATGATCAAGGACAGTTATTGCTTGTTAAATGGGCAAGAAATCTAGCTGTAGCTACTCTTGAACATCAAGTGTTTGATAAGGAAAATAGTAAAATTCGTGTGCCATTATGTACTCTGGTTTGTACAATCGTGTCGTTAAATCGTAGAATACTTATTATCCGATCAAACATTCTAGTCCTTACAAGCGACCTTCAGGACCTTCAGTCTGCTACCATTTTATGTGTTCGCAAAAAGCCTATATTTTTAACAGATAGCGACTGACGTGTGTAGTGGAATTGGCTCTGATTTAGACTTAATTGTAGTGGTGTGGTGCCAAGTGGCGGTCTTACTTAGTGATGACAGAATCGGCTTTACGCGGTACGCGTTGTACACAGTGCGGTCATGCAGGGATAGGCGTGCGACCACATACGCGGGCAGCACGCTGGGCAGCGGTGATGTGGTCGAAGATGGGGCACGCTTCCTGCAAGAAACCAAATCAAGCTTGACTTAAAGGTTGTAGCTATCGGGAAAACGGACACTGACGATAAAAATCTCACTCCTTAGCTGTACCTACACACAGTGAAAGTATTCTCAAACCATCACCCACCACCAAACAGGCTGGGTAGTGAGTAACAAAACGGTGCGTTGTGTTGCAGACGGCGAGCCGCCGGCCAAGCGCGCCGCCCCTTCCATCCGCGTCGGCGCCGGCTTCAAGTGGAACCTGCAGGTCAGAATTTACCGTCTACATCTCACGACAATTCCCGTATTTCTAAGGACTTCTCGCATCTTTAACCTGTCACTTGTAATTTCCCTAAGTTTTGACACTGATTGTCGCCGAGATGAATGTTGACATAAAGATGACGATGTGCTGTACATTGCAGACCCTGGCGGCGGCGGCGGACGCGGTGGAGTTGGGCGGCAAGTCGCCGGTGTCGGCGCTCAACGAGCTGGGCGTGCGCGTGGCGTACAGCGTGCTGCGCCAGGGCGGCCCGGCGCACTGCCCCAGCTTCCACGTCGCCGTCACCGTGAGTACACCCTCGACAGCATGCTCTCGTATTGTCGGCGCTCTACGAGCTGGGCGTGCGCGTGGCGTACAGCGTGCTGCGCCAGGGCGGCCCGGCGCACTGCCCCAGCTTCCACGTCGCCGTCACCGTGAGTACACCCTCGACAGCATGCTCTCGTATTGTCGGCGCTCTACGAGCTGGGCGTGCGCGTGGCGTACAGCGTGCTGCGCCAGGGCGGCCCGGCGCACTGCCCCAGCTTCCACGTCGCCGTCACCGTGAGTACACCCTCGACAGCATGCTCTCGTATTGTCGGCGCTCTACGAGCTGGGCGTGCGCGTGGCGTACAGCGTGCTGCGCCAGGGCGGCCCGGCGCACTGCCCCAGCTTCCACGTCGCCGTCACCGTGAGTACACCCTCGACAGCATGCTCTCGTATTGTCGGCGCTCTACGAGCTGGGCGTGCGCGTGGCGTACAGCGTGCTGCGCCAGGGCGGCCCGGCGCACTGCCCCAGCTTCCACGTCGCCGTCACCGTGAGTACACCCTCGACAGCATGCTCTCGTATTGTCGGCGCTCTACGAGCTGGGCGTGCGCGTGGCGTACAGCGTGCTGCGCCAGGGCGGCCCGGCGCACTGCCCCAGCTTCCACGTCGCCGTCACCGTGAGTACACCCTCGACAGCATGCTCTCGTATTCTCACACTAAGCAAGTCGGATCACTTAATAGCCTTGGAAACTAGGCACCACTATTTTATGCCAGGTGACCAACCGTAACTGATTAATATATTAATTTTAAGAAATCAAATGAAGGGATATATTTTACCCTTTTGAGTAACATGTGCAGCATATTTTGCTACTCACTTTTCGTTACCGTTACCCTAACTTAGAAAGCTTGAATCAGATAATACAAAAAAAAGTAATGTCCTTTATTAAATTAAATTCAACAACTTCAAGAGATAGCTCGATCGGGCCCATTCATTAATAACTTGTTGATATCACAATAGGCTTGTTTCCACTAAGAATAAATCGGATGGCTTTGAGTTTCTAATGATTAACCATGATAATTAGTAAACAAAAAAACAACTTTTCTATTAATATAACAAAAGATTAAAGATATTTTTGCAAAATAAAATCGACAAAATGAGGCGTTTAATCACGTGACATTAAACACCAATCAGAGAAGAGCATGGAAGCGTGATGTCACACCTCGCGAAACGCTATGTTGTTGCTGTCATTTTCGTATAAAGTGAACAGGTTATTTCGCAAGTTTTCAGCAATTGTTTTTAAATTAATACAGTTCGTTTTGAAAAACGGATAAACTTGGGGTACTACTTTCCTTTGGCTCATTCAAACACTCTGCGATTATTGACATCCTTCGTTTTTTCAACTATGGTAGTTCCTTATTGAATTGCAATGCATTGAATTATTACATTTTATAAAACGAAAATAATATTTTCACTTCAGTAGCTCAAACATGATTTTAGGTTTTGCTGCCTGAATTAGTGAGCAAAATCGCATTTTACTCACTAATTCACTGAATAACTTTTAAATTATTTTATTTTCAGAAAGCCGCGAATATCTCATTCAGCCTTGGGTTAATCATACCTACAATTCGAAACATTTACACTCTATCTCTTTCCCACCATTAGAAAGAGAGAGAGACAAAGACCAGGGCTTTCGAAGTTCCGATTTTGAATTCGACCTCCAGGCCTTTCGAAGTTCCGATTTTGAATTCGACCTCAGAGACAAACACGTTCGGAATTTTAGTACTAACTAAAAAAATTTGCAAAAAGATAATTATGTCTTTTAATGCAATTTATTGCTTACTCCCCTTACTTAATTACTCCCCTTGCTTCTGACTCGCTAGTAATGCCTCGAATTGTGCAAACCAGAGACGTGGATCGTCTGTCCAAAAATCTGGAATTTGCGCCTTTAGCTCTATCGGCGCTACATCCTCACTCTCCTTTTTCACCGGCATCGCCTGTGTTTGTGGAGCCTGCATTTTGTAAATATAGTTCGCACTGATACACGACACGATACAGAGTCACCGAGTTTGTACACTTTGCACTTTATTACGGCGCAATTATACAGTTCGCGTTCGGGGTCACCACTTTAGGGATCGATTAGACACCGTAGGACTTAGGCAATCCCTATTTATTTGAGCACTGCGCTAACTGGTGGAGAAGGTCTCTGAGTTATTCAATTTAAACGAATATTTGCTCGTGAAATAGTTTATTCCAGATTTCCCCAAGGAGAACCTTCCGACCGGGCTAGTGCGCAGTAACTGCCCGCCGTTCATACGTCTCGCTCACATATGCATTTTGCTTACCTTGCATTCTGACGTGCACGCTTACATGTGTCCCTACAAATGTTTAACTTATTGTTGTATTAAAACGAAAATAAGTATTTACTGCAAATAAAACTGATATTTAACCTCTAAATATTTATTTCTAGTTTCAATAATGTTACATAATATATTTTGAATAATAAAATATCATGTGCAATTTCCGAATACACCTCAATTTAAATAAAAGAGCTCCAGAATCGAACGTGGCTGGCGTAGAGTTGAAAAGTTAAAAAATATTAAAATAATCGTAAAATATGAGTGAAACTAGCTACGAGAACAGTATTTTAACACCGGAAGAGTAAAAACAACAAGTTATTAATGCAGAATTAGGTATAAAGGTACTACTATTCCTGTTTATTATTTTAACTCGTAAAGTGTTCTCGCTGCTGAAGTGAAAAGTTATGTGCGTTACACTAGAGCAAAGTTTTTTGCATCTCGTGCCTTTGAATCCCTCGCCACACTCAGGATTCAAAATCAGCACTGGCAGCAAAAAACGACTTTACACAAATAACTATTTAACTCAAATAAATCATAAAACCCTATTCAAGTCATAAAATTTTATAGGTTTTGTGTGATATATTATGGTAGATTTTGCAAAATTCATTTCTTTTACTATACATTTATAAATAGATACATCGAGTTGTGTTTAATACTTACATCGGTAAAGGTTTAGTATCGTTTGGCAGGATTTGGGGGGGGAGAGGGGGAGGGGAGGGGAGAGGGGGGTGACCCTTCCCCCATGGCACCACTCCCGTAAAAAGGTAACGCACCGTTTCAGAGAAAATCGAATTTTAGTAACCTAACCTCAAAACACTTAAAGTAGCTTAAAAAGCGTGTCGGAGCCCCGCTTCGCGGGGCTCAAGGGTTTAAAAAAAAATAACCACGAAGGAGTGGCGGAGTCTGCTCGCTCGCTTCGCTCGCTCACTAGACTCCGCCACTCCTTCTAACCTAACCTGTCCGAGTCGGGGTGCCCCATGTCCCGACCTCGCTTCGGTCGCTCTTGCATCCTAAATTCTCCTTGTAACACTAGTAAACTGTCTTTTGCACATACATACAGTTATTTATTTTATCCAAAATTTATCACTTTGATTAATTCCTCAAAAGGATCACTTTTATTTCTTTCTACCAAGTTTGAAAAAAGTCACAATAATACTTCAAAACAAACAGAGAACATTCACGCAATTTGGGAAGAAACAGAACATAAACGGAATGTTGACATAGACACATGATTGAAATGTCTTTTTTTACGTTCCGTTTTACCGATTTTGCACGATATTTACACCACAGACACTATATTGTGACAGATTTGGCTGTCAAACACCCATTTTAACGTTCCGTTTTCCACTTATTCAATTTGAGGTTAGTAACTTATTTTGTTAATTTCTCGATAAATATGCGTTACCTTTTAAAAAGAGTGGTAGCGTTATAATCAGGGACTCCAGCTCTTCCAGATTCAATCGATTTTACATCCCAACTCCTGCCAAACGATACTAGACCCGACCCCTTACATCAAAGTGATCTTCACAGAAATAAATTGTCGAATCATTTGATAAAGTAAGAGAATCTTCCCACCTTGCCATTTTTAACCACTTTCTTCGTATTTGTTTATTGTTTAGAACATAATATATGAATAATTTGTTTTGCGTTTTTACCGTTGTACTTTTACATTGGGGCACTATACAGTATTTATAATACGAGGAATTCATTATTTATTAAAAAAACACAGCTGACTGTTATAAACAAATACGACTGTTTCGCGAGATGTGACGTCATTAAAGACGCCATGACAGTCTTGGCCTTTTTATTTCAAAATTCTCAAAATACTAACGTAAAAGACCTATTTTTCTTAAAATAATATATTTTTGGGGTGAAATAGATGCTAAGCTATAGTTTTAAACTAATTTCCAAATTTTGTCAACTAGCCTATTATTAGAGTTTCGGTATAAACCAAAATAACAACTGTGCGAAGACTTACTTTAGAACGAATCTGACAGATGTCAACTTGACGTAAAACTTTTCACATATTTTGGCCTTAGATTGCCCGCCAAAATGGAAAACAAGTGATTGTTAATTCGACGGCAGTGCAGTTTAATACACATAACAGCTTATCAAAATAATATAACCTATCACTCATTATATCATCCTAAAGTGAATTTTCAAACAATACCTAGTGAATCATATAAAAGCGTGGGTGGATGTGTAGGTGTTCCTGTTTGGGCACGCGCGTGCATATAAGCGACCGACTGCAAGAGCCTCTGAGGTGGCTCGTAGGTATCTCGTCATCCACTGCTTGAACGCTTGTTGCCTTCAGGTGGCCGACATGCGCTTCGAGGGCTGGGGCCACAGCAAGCGGGAGGCGCGCGCGTCCGCCGCCCGCGCGTGCCTGGCCGCGCTGCTGGCGCGCGCGGGCCGCGTGCTGCCCGCGCCCAGCCCGCACCAGGACTTCACCAGCGACGAGCCGCAGCGCTTCCCGGGTGAGAGCACTATAGTCCCCCAGCCAACCACAGCAAGCGGGAGGCGCGCGCGTCCGCCGCCCGCGCGTGCCTGGCCGCGCTGCTGGCGCGCGCGGGCCGCGTGCTGCCCGCGCCCAGCCCGCACCAGGACTTCACCAGCGACGAGCCGCAGCGCTTCCCGGGTGAGAGCACTATAGTCCCCCAGCCAACCACAGCAAGCGGGAGGCGCGCGCGTCCGCCGCCCGCGCGTGCCTGGCCGCGCTGCTGGCGCGCGCGGGCCGCGTGCTGCCCGCGCCCAGCCCGCACCAGGACTTCACCAGCGACGAGCCGCAGCGCTTCCCGGGTGAGAGCACTATAGTCCCCCAGCCAACCACAGCAAGCGGGAGGCGCGCGCGTCCGCCGCCCGCGCGTGCCTGGCCGCGCTGCTGGCGCGCGCGGGCCGCGTGCTGCCCGCGCCCAGCCCGCACCAGGACTTCACCAGCGACGAGCCGCAGCGCTTCCCGGGTGAGAGCACTATAGTCCCCCAGCCAACCACAGCAAGCGGGAGGCGCGCGCGTCCGCCGCCCGCGCGTGCCTGGCCGGGCCGCGTGCTGCCCGCGCCCAGCCCGCACCAGGACTTCACCAGCGACGAGCCGCAGCGCTTCCCGGGTGAGAGCACTATAGTCCCCCAGCCAACCACAGCAAGCGGGAGGCGCGCGCGTCCGCCGCCCGCGCGTGCCTGGCCGCGCTGCTGGCGCGCGCGGGCCGCGTGCTGCCCGCGCCCAGCCCGCACCAGGACTTCACCAGCGACGAGCCGCAGCGCTTCCCGGGTGAGAGCACTATAGTCCCCCAGCCAACCACAGCAAGCGGGAGGCGCGCGCGTCCGCCGCCCGCGCGTGCCTGGCCGGGCCGCGTGCTGCCCGCGCCCAGCCCGCACCAGGACTTCACCAGCGACGAGCCGCAGCGCTTCCCGGGTGAGAGCACTATAGTCCCCCAGCCAACCACAGCAAGCGGGAGGCGCGCGCGTCCGCCGCCCGCGCGTGCCTGGCCGCGCTGCTGGCGCGCGCGGGCCGCGTGCTGCCCGCGCCCAGCCCGCACCAGGACTTCACCAGCGACGAGCCGCAGCGCTTCCCGGGTGAGAGCACTATAGTCCCCCAGCCAACCACAGCAAGCGGGAGGCGCGCGCGTCCGCCGCCCGCGCGTGCCTGGCCGCGCTGCTGGCGCGCGCGGGCCGCGTGCTGCCCGCGCCCAGCCCGCACCAGGACTTCACCAGCGACGAGCCGCAGCGCTTCCCGGGTGAGAGCACTATAGTCCCCCAGCCAACCACAGCAAGCGGGAGGCGCGCGCGTCCGCCGCCCGCGCGTGCCTGGCCGCGCTGCTGGCGCGCGCGGGCCGCGTGCTGCCCGCGCCCAGCCCGCACCAGGACTTCACCAGCGACGAGCCGCAGCGCTTCCCGGGTGAGAGCACTATAGTCCCCCAGCCAACCACAGCAAGCGGGAGGCGCGCGCGTCCGCCGCCCGCGCGTGCCTGGCCGCGCTGCTGGCGCGCGCGGGCCGCGTGCTGCCCGCGCCCAGCCCGCACCAGGACTTCACCAGCGACGAGCCGCAGCGCTTCCCGGGTGAGAGCACTATAGTCCCCCAGCCAACCACAGCAAGCGGGAGGCGCGCGCGTCCGCCGCCCGCGCGTGCCTGGCCGGGCCGCGTGCTGCCCGCGCCCAGCCCGCACCAGGACTTCACCAGCGACGAGCCGCAGCGCTTCCCGGGTGAGAGCACTATAGTCCCCCAGCCAACCACAGCAAGCGGGAGGCGCGCGCGTCCGCCGCCCGCGCGTGCCTGGCCGCGCTGCTGGCGCGCGCGGGCCGCGTGCTGCCCGCGCCCAGCCCGCACCAGGACTTCACCAGCGACGAGCCGCAGCGCTTCCCGGGTGAGAGCACTATAGTCCCCCAGCCAACCACAGCAAGCGGGAGGCGCGCGCGTCCGCCGCCCGCGCGTGCCTGGCCGGGCCGCGTGCTGCCCGCGCCCAGCCCGCACCAGGACTTCACCAGCGACGAGCCGCAGCGCTTCCCGGGTGAGAGCACTATAGTCCCCCAGCCAACCACAGCAAGCGGGAGGCGCGCGCGTCCGCCGCCCGCGCGTGCCTGGCCGCGCTGCTGGCGCGCGCGGGCCGCGTGCTGCCCGCGCCCAGCCCGCACCAGGACTTCACCAGCGACGAGCCGCAGCGCTTCCCGGGTGAGAGCACTATAGTCCCCCAGCCAACCACAGCAAGCGGGAGGCGCGCGCGTCCGCCGCCCGCGCGTGCCTGGCCGCGCTGCTGGCGCGCGCGGGCCGCGTGCTGCCCGCGCCCAGCCCGCACCAGGACTTCACCAGCGACGAGCCGCAGCGCTTCCCGGGTGAGAGCACTATAGTCCCCCAGCCAACCACAGCAAGCGGGAGGCGCGCGCGTCCGCCGCCCGCGCGTGCCTGGCCGCGCTGCTGGCGCGCGCGGGCCGCGTGCTGCCCGCGCCCAGCCCGCACCAGGACTTCACCAGCGACGAGCCGCAGCGCTTCCCGGGTGAGAGCACTATAGTCCCCCAGCCAACCACAGCAAGCGGGAGGCGCGCGCGTCCGCCGCCCGCGCGTGCCTGGCCGCGCTGCTGGCGCGCGCGGGCCGCGTGCTGCCCGCGCCCAGCCCGCACCAGGACTTCACCAGCGACGAGCCGCAGCGCTTCCCGGGTGAGAGCACTATAGTCCCCCAGCCAACCACAGCAAGCGGGAGGCGCGCGCGTCCGCCGCCCGCGCGTGCCTGGCCGCGCTGCTGGCGCGCGCGGGCCGCGTGCTGCCCGCGCCCAGCCCGCACCAGGACTTCACCAGCGACGAGCCGCAGCGCTTCCCGGGTGAGAGCACTATAGTCCCCCAGCCAACCACAGCAAGCGGGAGGCGCGCGCGTCCGCCGCCCGCGCGTGCCTGGCCGGGCCGCGTGCTGCCCGCGCCCAGCCCGCACCAGGACTTCACCAGCGACGAGCCGCAGCGCTTCCCGGGTGAGAGCACTATAGTCCCCCAGCCAACCACAGCAAGCGGGAGGCGCGCGCGTCCGCCGCCCGCGCGTGCCTGGCCGCGCTGCTGGCGCGCGCGGGCCGCGTGCTGCCCGCGCCCAGCCCGCACCAGGACTTCACCAGCGACGAGCCGCAGCGCTTCCCGGGTGAGAGCACTATAGTCCCCCAGCCAACCACAGCAAGCGGGAGGCGCGCGCGTCCGCCGCCCGCGCGTGCCTGGCCGCGCTGCTGGCGCGCGCGGGCCGCGTGCTGCCCGCGCCCAGCCCGCACCAGGACTTCACCAGCGACGAGCCGCAGCGCTTCCCGGGTGAGAGCACTATAGTCCCCCAGCCAACCACAGCAAGCGGGAGGCGCGCGCGTCCGCCGCCCGCGCGTGCCTGGCCGCGCTGCTGGCGCGCGCGGGCCGCGTGCTGCCCGCGCCCAGCCCGCACCAGGACTTCACCAGCGACGAGCCGCAGCGCTTCCCGGGTGAGAGCACTATAGTCCCCCAGCCAACCACAGCAAGCGGGAGGCGCGCGCGTCCGCCGCCCGCGCGTGCCTGGCCGCGCTGCTGGCGCGCGCGGGCCGCGTGCTGCCCGCGCCCAGCCCGCACCAGGACTTCACCAGCGACGAGCCGCAGCGCTTCCCGGGTGAGAGCACTATAGTCCCCCAGCCAACCACAGCAAGCGGGAGGCGCGCGCGTCCGCCGCCCGCGCGTGCCTGGCCGGGCCGCGTGCTGCCCGCGCCCAGCCCGCACCAGGACTTCACCAGCGACGAGCCGCAGCGCTTCCCGGGTGAGAGCACTATAGTCCCCCAGCCAACCACAGCAAGCGGGAGGCGCGCGCGTCCGCCGCCCGCGCGTGCCTGGCCGCGCTGCTGGCGCGCGCGGGCCGCGTGCTGCCCGCGCCCAGCCCGCACCAGGACTTCACCAGCGACGAGCCGCAGCGCTTCCCGGGTGAGAGCACTATAGTCCCCCAGCCAACCACAGCAAGCGGGAGGCGCGCGCGTCCGCCGCCCGCGCGTGCCTGGCCGCGCTGCTGGCGCGCGCGGGCCGCGTGCTGCCCGCGCCCAGCCCGCACCAGGACTTCACCAGCGACGAGCCGCAGCGCTTCCCGGGTGAGAGCACTATAGTCCCCCAGCCAACCACAGCAAGCGGGAGGCGCGCGCGTCCGCCGCCCGCGCGTGCCTGGCCGGGCCGCGTGCTGCCCGCGCCCAGCCCGCACCAGGACTTCACCAGCGACGAGCCGCAGCGCTTCCCGGGTGAGAGCACTATAGTCCCCCAGCCAACCACAGCAAGCGGGAGGCGCGCGCGTCCGCCGCCCGCGCGTGCCTGGCCGCGCTGCTGGCGCGCGCGGGCCGCGTGCTGCCCGCGCCCAGCCCGCACCAGGAC
Source organism: Hecatera dysodea (assembly GCA_905332915.2). Classification (NCBI taxonomy): domain Eukaryota; kingdom Metazoa; phylum Arthropoda; class Insecta; order Lepidoptera; family Noctuidae; genus Hecatera; species Hecatera dysodea. The sequence goes on from HG995316.1 coordinate 119,023, forward strand.
TTCACCAGCGACGAGCCGCAGCGCTTCCCGGGTGAGAGCACTATAGTCCCCCAGCCAACCACAGCAAGCGGGAGGCGCGCGCGCCCGCCGCCCGCGCGTGCCTGGGCGGGCCGCGTGCTGCCCGCGCCCAGCCCGCACCAGGACTTCACCAGCGACGAGCCGCAGCGCTTCCCGGGTGAGAGCACTATAGTCCCCCAGCCAACCACAGCAAGCGGGAGGCGCGCGCGTCCGCCGCCCGCGCTGCCTGGCCGCGCTGAATAACATCGGGGTCGGATACGATCAGGAGTGAATCAGGGTTCCATTTTAAATAGTCTGCTCGTTTCAAAGTTTTGCCAAAAATAATAAAACATGTGAAGTCTGACTATTATGCCGGCGACTTATGTATATGACTGTACAGTGTTCAGCACGATAGAGCCAGCTGTAGAAGGCTAACAGCAGTCTGTTTGTCGCAGTGTCGGAGTTCCAGTGCCTGGAGCCGCGCGTGCAGGCGGCGCCCGAGCCCGCGCCGCCCGCGCCCGCGCGCGCTGAGCTCGCCAACGGGAAGGAAGGTCAGCTGGTCTCTCTGTCAACACGTCGTGCACGTGAAGTGACCTGTCACTCCATACAAACCCGATGAAATGACAGTCCACTTCACCCTCACCCCACATCAGTTTACTGTCCAATACGCTGCGTGCGGCGTGTGTGCTGCACGTGAAAGACAATTGAAGTATTGGTCGGTTACGAGGATGTATAGTACAGTGGCAGTGTCGGCAGGCGCGGGCGCCGACGGCGGGTCGCCGGTGTCGGCGCTGTTCGGCGCGGCGTCGCCGGCGGCGCACAAGAGCCCCATCAACGTGCTGTACGAGAACTACTCGGGGCTCGCCTTCACCTGCACCTTCGGCGACGGCTCGCCGCTCACCGAGACGCAAGGTACCTCCCCCCCCCCCCCCCCTCCCCCCTCGCCTAACTGGTGACGCTATTGTCTGTTTCAGATATATTCTAACGATGTTCTTTACGGCTTCTAGAAACAGAGTATGACCTCACCTGACCATAAGGTGCTCGTAGATTCGTGGCCAACCATACTTGTAACTGTGTTTGGCCAAACTGTAAGCGCGTTACTGTCGCCTCTGTCACTGTCGCGCTAGTTCGTGCGTCAGTGGACAGGTCCGTCAGTACCGTCGGTGCGGTCAGAAAGTCGAGGTTGTTACAGCGCCGCTGCAGCTGAGCCACAGCATGCGCTTCAAGGTGGTCTGCCAGATCAAGGAGCACAAGTTCGAGGGATACGGTGAGTCACATGTATTTGCTTAATGCGACCTGGTTCTAGCTTCAACCTTGATCAATAATGGACCCAATATGCCTTGCAATAAGCCTTGAGGAAAGCCCGTTGTCATGTCAGACTTTAGTGAGTTAATGCGGTTTATCTGAACTTTAACCGGTCTGCCTTTCGTTTGCGTTCTAAGCAAATCAAAAGCTGTATTCCTTATCTTGCAGCCTATGAGTAGTTACTAAAATGGTCCTTTCATAGTAGAACGCGGGGATACGGATCTCACGAGTGAGCTGCTTGTAAATTTTTACCTCTTCATAAATACACTCCCTTCTCATAAAACTCGCGGTCACTAAACGATGCGAACATAGAACGCGGTCACAGAAAGCGATAGGACCAACCGTTGGGCACCATCCTGCAGCCCGCGGCGCTTACTTACGCGGCTAAAATATCGCCTAGAGCGGCCGGCTGGCGCCCTGCTGTCATTATGTGACGAATAGATTATATCCATATATTGTTGATGTAAAGCCAGATAAACAAACTTAAAAAACATTTTTATCAAATAATGGAAATGTGTTGTAGTACTGATATGGAACCACCAAATGTTTTTGCACTGCATCCTACTAATGGATGTATGGATGGATTTTTGTTACTCTTTCACGGAAAAACTACTTGACAGATTGTAATGAAATTTGGCACAGAGGTCGATTATAGTCTGGAATAACACATAGAATACTTTTTATCCCGGGAGTATGTTCCCTTGGATAATTTTCGACATTAAACGGGCGAAGCCACGGGTGGCAGCTAGTACTAAATTTAATATTCCTGTATAGAGCCACGATGCTCGCAATGATCAGGACGAGTAAGTATCTGACGGCTAACAAGAACTCACCGCGCGTTGAGTGGTTAAATTTGAACGTGTAAACAAATGCCGTGTTCGATCCCAAAGCGGTGTTTGTTTGCGCTCTTGTAACGGAATAAATCCTGACGATAGTACACGCCGCAGGGTCGAGCAAGAAGCTAGCCAAGCTGGCGGCGGCGCGCTCGGCGCTGGCGGCGCTGGAGGAGGGCCGCTCGGGGCGCGAGGACTGCGCGCCGGCCGCCAGCCCGCAGGGCGCGCTGCACCAGACGCTCGCCGACCACATCGGCAAGTGAGTACTCTGCCTGACGCTACACGACCAACAAGCTAACCCTTACGTTCATTTAAAGTCCATTCATCATGTGCGAACCACCAAGATAAACGTCTGAGGTGGTCTTTACAAGCGTTTGTCAGCTATCGTGCAGCCACATACATTGAATTCCGACGGATGTTGGCTAACAAAGCGGTCGGCCCCCAGACTGGTGAACGAGAAGTTCAACGAGCTGATGAAGAACGACCTGGTGCACTCCAAGCGCAAGGTGCTGGCCGGCATCGTCATCACCACGCACAACCGCATCGAGGACGCGCGGGTGAGTCACTGCTAGTACTGCTGGTTATGAGCCTTTCTTTTAAGCCATACTCCCCTGTTCCGTGCGTCCCTCATCAAAGACTTCTTTGATGAGGGACGAACTCTGGGGGAAAACTCTGAATCCATGTTTTTTCGAAACTAAACACTTATATGTATTACATCAAAATATAGCTGGATTATTTAACAAAACTGATCTCTTGATGATAAATATGGAAGAGCTTGCAGACAAAAGCAAATCAATTGATGTACTATGTATTACGGAACATTTTATGATGGCAGGATCCGAAACATATCTCCATATAAATAACTATGTTTTAGCTAGTTGCATTAGTCGAAATAATAGCAAAAGAGGCGGAGCGTGTATCATGGTTAATAAGGAGCATAAATGGAGGGAAATTCCAGACGTTAAGAAACATGCTATAACTAATGTATTTGAATGCTGCGCTATCGAACTTATTGATTACAAGGTTATTATTGTCTGTGTCTACCGAGTACCGAACCCGAACAATGTGGTAACATTTCTTTCAAAACTTGAAAAAGTCCTTCTGCTCATTACTAAAATGAGTTGTAATAATATTTTAATAGCTGGAGACTTTAATATTGACATTTTAAAAAGTAATAATGTATCCCTAGATTTCGAATGTTTGTTATTGAATTTTAACTTAAAGCTTGCTTTAAAACCACCTACTAGACTGATTAGCATGACTTGTTTAGATAACTTTGCCCATGATTTCAAAAAACAGTGTAAGACTGAAGTGTTGGATTTTGGTTTATCAGACCACACAGCCCAATTAATAAAACTTCCAATAAAAAAGCTTTTCAAACTAAAATACTGGTATAAAACGGAACGAGATTACTGCAAAGAAAACATTGATAAATTCAAAATGTGCCTGAATAATTTTTGTTTTTCAGAAATTTACATAACTAAGGACGTAGATAATGCGTATACATATTTCATGGATAATTTTAAATTATTCTACAATCTGTGCTTTCCGCAGAAAAGTGTAATGATGAAAGTTAATTATAAATCTAAGTGGATATCACGGGGAATAAAAATTTGTAGTAAAAGAAAAAGACTATTGCTCTGGCAACTTAGACAAAAAGCAACAAAAACGAATAAACAAAATTATATTAATTATTCCAAATTACTAAAAAAAATTATATCACTAACGAAGCGTGCGCAAAATAATTACAGAATTAAAATGTCAAATAATAAATCAAAGACAACGTGGCAAATGATTAATAAAGTACGACCAAATCTACCAAGAGAACCCATAGATAAAATTAAAATCCAAAATACAAGTATCACAAATCCTACAGAAATAGCTAGCACATTTAATAATTACTTCGTTGATAAAGTTAAGCCAATCTTGGGTGCTGGTAAAAATGTAACATCCCTAATTAACCACAGACCTAATTCAATGTTTTTAGCTCCAAGTACACCTCTTCATGTATTTAAGATTATAAAGGGCCTAAAAAATACAAAAAGTGTCGGTTATGACGAAATTTCTACAAAAATTGTAAAAGAAGTAAATAGTCAGATATGTCATCACATAAGTCATATTATAAATCTATCTATAACAAATGGCACATTTCCTAAGGATCTTAAACTAGCAATTGTTAAACCTTTGTTGAAAAAAGATGATAAAGAATTAATTGAAAATTATCGACCCATTGCCCTCCTCTCTATATATTCCAAAATCTTTGAAACTTACTACAATACAGAATTAAATAATTACTTAGAAAATAACAATATCTTATGCAGCGAACAAAAAGGCTTTCGAAAACATAAAAATATAAACATGGCGATCTTTGAGTTTTTAAAAAGTATAATGAATGCGGTTGATAAAACTACACCTGTCTGCTCCATTTTTTGCGATATGACACAAGCCTTCGATTATGTTGATCACAAAATATTGGTTAGTAAATTGGAGGCATACGGTATAAGAGGAAACGTTTTGGAACTATTTAAATCTTACTTAACTGATCGAAAACAAATCACACAAGTTACAAGATTTAATATAAAAACTAAAAAAGAAGAACAATACCAATCCAAAGTAAGATATGTTAGATATGGTGTTCCCCAAGGCGGCGTAACAGCACCTACGCTATTTATTATCTACATCAATGACCTCCCTAAAGCAACTGTGCAACCTATGACATTATTTGCAGACGACAGCACAGTAAATATTATATGTAATGATAAAAATCTATTTGAAAACGACATAAATAAAGCACTAACATCTATAATAACATGGCTAATCAATAATAATCTAAAAATAAATATAAATAAAACAAATGTAATGAACTACAGTCAAAGACCTCAAAATTCAATTAAATTTACATTAATATATGATAGTAATATAATAAATCAAGTAGAAACAGCCAAATTCCTCGGTTTAAAAATTGACAGTAGAATTAATTGGAAATGTCACACAGAAGACCTTTGTACAAAAATAAGTAGTTTATCTTTTGCGATGTACAAACTGGCACCAACAGTGAGTAGAAACGCATTATTCATGGCATATTATGGACTTGTTGAATCGGTGCTTAGATACGGTCTAATATTTTGGGGTAATTCGACAAACACCGACATGGTGTTTAAAATGCAAAAGCGTTGTATTCGGGCTATGTTTAAGATCAAAAATACCGACAGCTGTCAACCACTGTTTATAAAATACCATATACTGACACTTCCGTCACTATACATCTTGGAAATAGCTTTATTTGTTAGAAACAATCCTCATTGGTTTCCTCTTTTGTCAGATAATGTCACTAGAAATAGACGTACTAAATATAAGAACTTCTTACAGCCTCACTCTGCCAAAACAGCACTACTTCATAAAAGCGTGTTTTGTATGGCACCACGAATATATAATAAAATTCCAGAGGTTATTAAAAATATAAACCAGACAATTTTATTCAAGAGAGAACTTAAGAAGTTACTTACTGAAAAATGTTATTATTGTGTTAAAGATTTTTTAAATGATAGTTTCTAGTCTATTTGTGTTATATTTAAATTTTGTTATGTTTTTTTTCTCTCTCTTTCTTAATTGTTTTATATTTCAAGTGGTCAAAATTAATTTTGTACGCCAATGGTGGCAAAACATGTTGAAACTCACAGATTTTCACTTTTACATCCACATTTGCATTTATATGTACAATGTTACACATGTTTACAAATAAATATATCTTTATCTTTATCTTATCTTTGGTGAATCTTTGACCTAATTTGGTTCCATTGCTCGTTTACGTTCCACTGGAGCTCTTGAACATTTCCGCAGCCCATCGGTCTGCGGAAATGTTCAAGAGCAGCCCTGATGTAATGCCGTGTGTCGGCTGTGTGGCAGGTGATCGCCGTGACGACGGGCACCAAGTGCGTGTCGGGCGAGCACATGTCGGTGTCGGGGCGCGCCGTCAACGACTGCCACGCCGAGGTGAGCGCCCACACATCACCCATACCTTGTGACATTCCCAAATTATTGACGTTACTCAAACTATTGACGTCACTCAAACTATAAACACTACCCACAATAATTGTGATATTTCAAAAACTTGTGATATTATCAAACTATTGAAATGATCCAAAATTGTGACAATAACCAAACTTGCTACATTCCCAAACTATTGACATTACTCAAACTATTGACAATATCAAAAAATTTGACATTTTTTTATTTGAGCATTATGGGACTTACAGCTAAGCTGAGAGCTAAGATCTGCTAATAAGACTGTCAGTCCATTAAAAACCTTCTAACTTATATGTATGAATTCTGCCTATAATTTGTTTAGGCAAAATGCCCCCGTAAAGGTGTATTAAATCGTTTAGACTTTCTAGGGGAATTGAAATTGAAGTTTTACAAAATATCGGAGCAGTTTCTACGATTATTAAAGATTTTCAACCACAGAACACCGGCAGAAATCTTGCGGCGCTTGACTAGAGGTAGAAGAATATGATATTTTTTGTTGGTAGTCCATCTCACAAACATGTAATATCAAACCATTGACATTTCACAAACTTTTGACATTTACCAAACTATTGACACTACCCAAACTTGACGTGACGTTCCAAGATGTTGCCTTAGGTACACTTTTGTCACTACTGTACTTATGTACATCTTCCCAAATTTTGTGTCATAACAATTCACAGCCCGATTTATCAGTGAGTTTGTTTTATTGACGTTATTGTAAGTTATTGATTCATATAACGTTTGTTTGTACTTTCAATCTGTGATTGCACTTATCGACTGGTCGCCTCGTAACGTGTGTCAGGTGGCGGCGCGGCGCTGCCTGCAGCGACACCTGTACGCGCAGCTGCTCATGTACGCCAACCAGCCAGGTGAGCACCCCTACGCACACACACACACACACACACACACTTATCGACTGGTCGCCTCGTAACGTGTGTCAGGTGGCGGCGCGGCGCTGCCTGCAGCGACACCTGTACGCGCAGCTGCTCATGTACGCCAACCAGCCAGGTGAGCACCCCTACGCACACACACACACACACACACACACTTATCGACTGGTCGCCTCGTAACGTGTGTCAGGTGGCGGCGCGGCGCTGCCTGCAGCGACACCTGTACGCGCAGCTGCTCATGTACGCCAACCAGCCAGGTGAGCACCCCTACGCACACACACACACACACACACACACACTTATCGACTGGTCGCCTCGTAACGTGTGTCAGGTGGCGGCGCGGCGCTGCCTGCAGCGACACCTGTACGCGCAGCTGCTCATGTACGCCAACCAGCCAGGTGAGCACCCCTACGCACACACACGCACACACACACACCCTCACACACACACACTTAACGTCAGAGTTCGTGTTGGACTTCTCTTTCTATAAGTCAAATTCGAAGCTTTATAACTTCGTCGTTGCTGAAGGTATTTTAAAAAATATTTCATAATTATTCACTAGACCCACTAAGTATTTAATTTAGCAGTAAACACAAATATATGCATACTCTCTATTACTATAGATTAAGAATCTTTGTATATGAACTTAAATATTTGTTGTTATTTTCTGTATGTTTACAATGTAATCCAAATACAAGGCACATAGCTCCAATTTATCCCAGTAGCGGAGCGTTGCAGCTTGGAATATATATTCAAGTAAAATCTAACTGGATTTCTTTTAATATTTGCACACCACTGTACTCGAATGAGTACGATACAACAAATGAGGGTAGTTGTAAAGTATTAAAAGCCTTCATTATTTATGCCGCTGCCGCTGTCACCGTTCATTTTAAAATTATCTACTCGTACATGGAAATAGCGACTAAAGTACTGCTGTACTCAGTTGAGTACAGTGGCAAACATGACAATATAAATAAAATCCACAGAAACATAAAAATTATAATTTCGAACAAGGAATGGCTTGGCTTTAATTCATAGTTTATTTAAATGTACATACATATTTTGATTGAATACTAAACTGAAACTACACGTCACAAGAACCTGTTAGCCGCTGTGTACGAATCGGTTGACAGTTTGATGCAGAAATTTGAACAGCAATCTTCTTTATTATTTCTAAAAAAGTTCACATACAAAGGCTAGCTAAAGTCCAAGTTGAGCTGGCAAGCAGTTCTCACACAGCGTGCGCTTAGAGCCCTGGACGGTAAAGTGACGAGGTGACTGAACATTGTCCCGCAGACCCCAGCCAGCCGCTGGAGGAGTCGGACCTGGAGCCGCTCCCGGGCGGCGGCTACCAGCTGAAAGAGTCGCGCGCCGTGCACCTGTACGTGAGCACGGCGCCCTGCGGCGACGGACGCATCTTCTCGCCGCACGAGCACCACCACGCCGAGCCCGACAAGCATCCCAACAGGTGAGAGTGATGTACTCACACGGGGACAGCTGTGTAACTGAAGGCGTCGCGCGCCGTGCACCTGTACGTGAGCACGGCGCCCTGCGGCGACGGACGCATCTTCTCGCCGCACGAGCACCACCACGCCGAGCCCGACAAGCATCCCAACAGGTGAGAGTGATGTACTCACACGGGGACAGCTGTGTAACTGAAGGCGTCGCGCGCCGTGCACCTGTACGTGAGCACGGCGCCCTGCGGCGACGGACGCATCTTCTCGCCGCACGAGCACCACCACGCCGAGCCCGACAAGCATCCCAACAGGTGAGAGTGATGTACTCACACGGGGACAGCTGTGTAACTGAAGGCGTCGCGCGCCGTGCACCTGTACGTGAGCACGGCGCCCTGCGGCGACGGACGCATCTTCTCGCCGCACGAGCACCACCACGCCGAGCCCGACAAGCATCCCAACAGGTGAGAGTGATGTACTCACACGGGGACAGCTGTGTAACTGAAGGCGTCGCGCGCCGTGCACCTGTACGTGAGCACGGCGCCCTGCGGCGACGGACGCATCTTCTCGCCGCACGAGCACCACCACGCCGAGCCCGACAAGCATCCCAACAGGTGAGAGTGATGTACTCACACGGGGACAGCTGTGTAACTGAAGGCGTCGCGCGCCGTGCACCTGTACGTGAGCACGGCGCCCTGCGGCGACGGACGCATCTTCTCGCCGCACGAGCACCACCACGCCGAGCCCGACAAGCATCCCAACAGGTGAGAGTGATGTACTCACACGGGGACAGCTGTGTAACTGAAGGCGTCGCGCGCCGTGCACCTGTACGTGAGCACGGCGCCCTGCGGCGACGGACGCATCTTCTCGCCGCACGAGCACCACCACGCCGAGCCCGACAAGCATCCCAACAGGTGAGAGTGATGTACTCACACGGGGACAGCTGTGTAACTGAAGGCGTCGCGCGCCGTGCACCTGTACGTGAGCACGGCGCCCTGCGGCGACGGACGCATCTTCTCGCCGCACGAGCACCACCACGCCGAGCCCGACAAGCATCCCAACAGGTGAGAGTGATGTACTCACACGGGGACAGCTGTGTAACTGAAGGCGTCGCGCGCCGTGCACCTGTACGTGAGCACGGCGCCCTGCGGCGACGGACGCATCTTCTCGCCGCACGAGCACCACCACGCCGAGCCCGACAAGCATCCCAACAGGTGAGAGTGATGTACTCACACGGGGACAGCTGTGTAACTGAAGGCGTCGCGCGCCGTGCACCTGTACGTGAGCACGGCGCCCTGCGGCGACGGACGCATCTTCTCGCCGCACGAGCACCACCACGCCGAGCCCGACAAGCATCCCAACAGGTGAGAGTGATGTACTCACACGGGGACAGCTGTGTAACTGAAGGCGTCGCGCGCCGTGCACCTGTACGTGAGCACGGCGCCCTGCGGCGACGGACGCATCTTCTCGCCGCACGAGCACCACCACGCCGAGCCCGACAAGCATCCCAACAGGTGAGAGTGATGTACTCACACGGGGACAGCTGTGTAACTGAAGGCGTCGCGCGCCGTGCACCTGTACGTGAGCACGGCGCCCTGCGGCGACGGACGCATCTTCTCGCCGCACGAGCACCACCACGCCGAGCCCGACAAGCATCCCAACAGGTGAGAGTGATGTACTCACACGGGGACAGCTGTGTAACTGAAGGCGTCGCGCGCCGTGCACCTGTACGTGAGCACGGCGCCCTGCGGCGACGGACGCATCTTCTCGCCGCACGAGCACCACCACGCCGAGCCCGACAAGCATCCCAACAGGTGAGAGTGATGTACTCACACGGGGACAGCTGTGTAACTGAAGGCGTCGCGCGCCGTGCACCTGTACGTGAGCACGGCGCCCTGCGGCGACGGACGCATCTTCTCGCCGCACGAGCACCACCACGCCGAGCCCGACAAGCATCCCAACAGGTGAGAGTGATGTACTCACACGGGGACAGCTGTGTAACTGAAGGCGTCGCGCGCCGTGCACCTGTACGTGAGCACGGCGCCCTGCGGCGACGGACGCATCTTCTCGCCGCACGAGCACCACCACGCCGAGCCCGACAAGCATCCCAACAGGTGAGAGTGATGTACTCACACGGGGACAGCTGTGTAACTGAAGGCGTCGCGCGCCGTGCACCTGTACGTGAGCACGGCGCCCTGCGGCGACGGACGCATCTTCTCGCCGCACGAGCACCACCACGCCGAGCCCGACAAGCATCCCAACAGGTGAGAGTGATGTACTCACACGGGGACAGCTGTGTAACTGAAGGCGTCGCGCGCCGTGCACCTGTACGTGAGCACGGCGCCCTGCGGCGACGGACGCATCTTCTCGCCGCACGAGCACCACCACGCCGAGCCCGACAAGCATCCCAACAGGTGAGAGTGATGTACTCACACGGGGACAGCTGTGTAACTGAAGGCGTCGCGCGCCGTGCACCTGTACGTGAGCACGGCGCCCTGCGGCGACGGACGCATCTTCTCGCCGCACGAGCACCACCACGCCGAGCCCGACAAGCATCCCAACAGGTGAGAGTGATGTACTCACACGGGGACAGCTGTGTAACTGAAGGCGTCGCGCGCCGTGCACCTGTACGTGAGCACGGCGCCCTGCGGCGACGGACGCATCTTCTCGCCGCACGAGCACCACCACGCCGAGCCCGACAAGCATCCCAACAGGTGAGAGTGATGTACTCACACGGGGACAGCTGTGTAAATGAAGGCGTCGCGCGCCGTGCACCTGTACGTGAGCACGGCGCCCTGCGGCGACGGACGCATCTTCTCGCCGCACGAGCACCACCACGCCGAGCCCGACAAGCATCCCAACAGGTGAGAGTGATGTACTCACACGGGGACAGCTGTGTAACTGAAGGCGTCGCGCGCCGTGCACCTGTACGTGAGCACGGCGCCCTGCGGCGACGGACGGTGACACGCACTAACCGACTGCTTGGTGTGCAGACTGGCTCGCGGCCAGCTCCGCACGAAGATCGAGTCGGGCGAGGGCACGATCCCCGTGAAGAACTGCAACAACGTGGTGCAGACGTGGGACGGCGTGATGCAGGGCGAGCGCCTGCTGACCATGTCGTGCTCCGACAAGGTGGCGCGCTGGTGCGTGTGCGGCCTGCAGGGCGCGCTGCTGTCGCGCCTGCTGCGCCCCGTGTACCTCACCTCGCTCGTGCTGGGCTCGCTGCTGCACCCGCACCACATGTACAGGTCAGTGCGGCGGAGATCTACATTTTTCTGCCGTCTATGATTTTTTATAGATATGTATATTGACAGGGTACTGTCATTGTGTTGATATACTTGAAAAGTTCCCTTAGAAAATCGTGCCGGCGATGATTGTCAATTGATTTATTTTGTAGCATAAAACTACACTCGATGTCAGCAGCCCGTCCCAATAGTAAAATACCGTAAGACTATAAAATTAATTATAATACGTTACACGGTATCTAAATGTCTAAACTGACGAATTATTCTATCAGTATATGCTGTTGAAGCTTCCTGCAAGAGATGTTAAATAAGGGCCCCATTGTAGCCTCGAGTCAAGCTTAATTACCAGAAAAACTGTTTCATTGCTGAATTATTGTTTCAATACTATGTCATTATCACTATTTTTCTAACACAATCGAATGCAATTAGTTTTCTTTACTTATTTACATTTAACCAATTGTGCACCTGCAGTAGGGCGTTATTTACGACGGCAACATTAATAGCTTGAAAAAATATAAATGTTTCTTCAGCGAATGACACCTTTTAAGGTTGATTTTGGTTACAATGAATAGTGCAGATCAATAAATCACAATAAAGCCCTGAGGTACCCCTATTTTTACTTTTTTTCATTTCAACTAGCTGCTGCCTATCAATCAAATACTTTTTTAATTCTACTGAGTTCAAGGCAAATTCATTGCCTTATTGCTCAAGTTTCAGGAGTAATATCTTGTGGCTAACACAATCAAAAGCCTTAGTCAGGTCCAGTATTAAAGATATGTTCAATAAGGTGACACCAGCGTTCGTTGCAATACGTCTTTTGGTGAAACCATACTGTTTATTGTGCAGGATGATATTCACGTTAAAGTGCTTGAGCATTTTAGTGAGCATTACCATTTCAAACACCTTGCTGAAAATCGGCAGGTACGCGTTATGAGTTCACCGTACTTCATTAAGCCCGAGATCTCATATATGTATTGCGTTAACGCTCAGCTCCTGCACACGGAATTAACAAAAGACTTTCTCGAGAGATTTATATTTACGATGATAATTTGTAAAGCGGCAAAAAAGAAACACAGTGAATATTGGACAAATGTTATATTTACAACAATAACTGCGACATGACAGTCTACTCTATGGAGAAGGGCGCCGCGCGGTGCGTGATCAGGTAGTACGTGCCTCGGGCCCTGTGGACACACGCACGCTTATGTTATCACCACATCATCATCAGTAGCCTAGATTGGGAATGGAACCAATAAGATCAAACACTAATTTCATAAAAAGAAATTGAGATCCCTCACGCTTTAAAATTCGTTTTAATAAAGACCAACCAGTTTAATACGCTGACGCACAACCAAATTCATACTGTAATAGGATAGAAAGTCTGAGTGTCGTTTAGGCGGAATTAGCCAGATGAGTGAAGTCAAACAAACAGATAATATAATTGCAAAGAAAGAATATCAGGTTATGTATGAATTTAAATACCCTGGAGCATTTGTGAGAGCTAAATACATAATTATGTAATATGAATATAAAGAAGGTATGTTTGAAATATCTAAAAGTTTTATGAAACCCTAATACCAACAATGTTGTCTAATAAATTTGCTATACGTATGTATGTATATGTCACGGTGCGTAAGATTATAAAATATCTTGAGAGATTGTATACTCTCTATAAATTGTCAGCTGAACATTTGGAATACTTTTTTACGCATCAGAATTTGGTAGTCAATAATCTCTCGGAAGTCATTCCGATAAATTGCGAACCGACATAAAATGACATGTTAGCGAGCTATCAGTGCGCGGTTCTACAACCTAGCCGCGCACTTCCAGCCAAACGCATCACATACCTGTGTCACGCCATCACCCGCTGCCGACAGTGAGTCGGTCCCCTTTGGGGGTGAGGCCGAACAGCCTCTTGACAAAGGCCATGAGCTTGGACTCGTTGCCGAGCTCTAGAGAGTACGTGACGGGCGCGAGCTGCGGAGGCTCGATACCCACGTAGCTGTTCTTCTCTCTGGTCACGTGGCTCAGCTCGCCGTTGCCGCTCTTCACCAGCGTGTTGATATCTCTGACTACACTTATGATGGGCACGACGCTCTTGCGGTTCTTCACCAAGAAGTTCAGTGCGCGGAATATGAAGTTATCGTCGCTCTCCGATCTACTGAACAGCTGAAGGAATCGTTTCTGTCGCTTCTTCGCGTGTCTGTCTGTGTGCTTGTGTGCGTCAGTCGTAGTGGGTTTCTTTCCGTGATTGTGCTTTGTCTTTCCGTTGTTTACTTGTAGCCAAGTGTTTGTTCGTTTAATCACATCAGTTTTGAGTTCCCTTTCGCTGGAAATGGTGTGTCGAGGATGTGTTTCGTTAACGCTGATACTGGATGTCGTATCATTGTTATACAAATCTTCAACAGAAGTCCGTAGCTCTTTAATGTCTGTGCCATTGGCTGCCGTGTGCATGTCGACATGTTGAGCGCCTTTTTCCTTGGACACTTCGTTGCTGTCAGCGACAAATATTTGATCGTTACGTTTGACGCGCTTCTTACGTAGATTATAATTGTTGCTAGGTGTGAAGTGCCTCACATCGCGAATATGCAGTTCCACATCTTTGTGTATTTTAGACTTCTTTTCAAAGTATTTGCGTGGCTGAATATGTTCTACCATACGTTTTTTATATACTTCTTTTGATTCTACTCTGGTCGAGCTCAGTTTTATCCTCTTGGAAACGGTTTGAAGCGGTTTAATCTGGTTTAAATCTGAATGTTGCTTGTGTGGTAGTGCTGTGTTTGTTGTTAAGTAGTAAGAGTAGTAGCCCCTGGTCTGCTCCGTGCCGTCACCTGCAAGCGTGCAGTGTATCATACAGTTGTACTTAAAGCAAGTGACTGTACACTAGTACAGTGTGATTTTGTGCGAGATCGTGATTTCACATTTATGAGTCATTGAAAGCTCGTGGGCTGTCAAAACTATAAATTCTGTGATATGATACATTGAACAGAGTTAAGACGCCATGTTTTAGCAGTAAACGCAAGCGAAGCACAACTTGCGTTTACTGTTAAAATCATCGTGAAACTGCTTTGAACCATCGATGTGCCGTTGCAAGCTGCTGAAAGATAAGCTACGTAAAAACACAAAAGCCCACTCGGGTGCACGCGCCTTAATGCTGAACCCTCAATGTGCAAAACCTTGTGCCGACGACCCAGAACCCACGCCACCCTTACTTGTGGTCGAGCCGAGCGCCCATGTGCACGGTGGGGCCGTGCGCGCACCGACCGCGCGAGAACTCCTTCCACGATGGGCACGCCGTGGACACGAAGCCGCGCGGCCGCAGCACCGACTCCGCGTAGAACATGTACGAACGCCAGTGGCTGCAGAAGACTGCGGCCGCGGGCGGCGGAGCGGTTACTACTTAGTGTTGCGTGTTAGGGGAGTCGTTGGAAATATAACCAGACTACGGGCCTAACTAGTCTGCTCCACGCCGCGTATATCGATAGAGAATGTTGCTGGTAGGGATTGCAATCCAGCAAAGTGTGATCGAGCATAATTTGAGGCACGCAACAGCTTGCGGATGTCCTCTGTAACAAAGTCAAATACAGGATATGTATTTGACTTTATTACATCATTGAAAACAGTGCTGCATTGCAATCTGTAGCCCGTGGCCACATGAACGTAAGCGATACTCACACTTGTTGAGCAGCAGCTGCTGCGGGATGACGACCTCCAGCTCGCAGCCGGGCTGCGGACTCTGCCCGCCGTTGGGGAAGAAGTCCGCGTGCCCGATGGGCTCCTTGTACCCTGCGGAGCAACGCGCCGACGTTACGCACTAGCTGTATTTCAGCGGAAAGACCTTCAGTGCTTAGGATAGGCCTCCTCTAGGTGTCGCTCCATCGAGCGGTCCTCTGCGTCTCGCGGCCGGTGTTGATATGCCGTCGTCAATTCTAAACTTTCGGTCCTGTGCACTGTCTGTCTTGTGAGCGGTGAGCTGCCGCCACTCACACAGTCAGGTCGTGTCTATAACATATAGTGAGCGGAGCGGTACCGAAGATGCCGGCGTCCGTGTGGATGACGTCGACGAAGTGCGCGTCGCTGGTGTCGAGGCGCTGCTCCAGCGGCAGTCCGCTGAACAGCGGCAGCGCGGGGTCCAGCCCCGTGATGCGCGACACGTGACCTGCGAGACGACCGCTTATTTCATTCACTGTCTTCGGATAACAATATATTTAGTACATTTTGTTGGTAGAAATAACTATAACTAGTGTTAGTAGTACACAAACCAGAACAAAACAGACAATAGAGAAGGTGTCTGCAAACAGGATGTGCAGAGAACAAGCTACCTGACTATCATACTACCCCAGATTTAAGAACAACCTCCCTGTCGTGTGTACAATGTCATTTATTTCAACAAGACCATTAAAAGGCACTTCTGAAAGTCAAAATGGAACCCGCAAGACATCTAGCGGTCTTTCTGTCGCGCTCCTACTGAAAGCCCACAACTCCTACCGCTACCATGGGCACATCGGAGTCACAGTCAGGATACACGCGCAGCCCTGATTTGCTTTAAACTGCGGTATTTTTTTTAAATAAACCTATGTTGTGCCACTGCTGCAAATGTCTCCTCAAAAGCCATTCTTCCCGGTGTGTTGCCCTCTAATACAAATCTCTGTCGAGGTTATGAAATCATAAACCGAGTCTGTTCGAAGATTTTGGAGACTGACTTTGAAAAATGACCTGCACGTAGACGGTTCGTAGTATGTAGTGCGTACCTGAGGTGAGCGCGCTGCCCGCCACGCCGGCCGCCTGCGCGCCCAGGCTGTGCCCCACGAAGTGCGTGTTGTTCAGGTGCAGGCCTCTGCGGCAAACGTAGTGCGATCATAGTATGTAGTGCGTACCTGAGGTGAGCGCGCTGCCCGCCACGCCGGCCGCCTGCGCGCCCAGGCTGTGCCCCACGAAGTGCGTGTTGTTCAGGTGCAGGCCTCTGCGGCAAACGTAGTGCGATCATAGTATGTAGTGCGTACCTGAGGTGAGCGCGCTGCCCGCCACGCCGGCCGCCTGCGCGCCCAGGCTGTGCCCCACGAAGTGCGTGTTGTTCAGGTGCAGGCCTCTGCGGCAAACGTAGTGCGATCATAGTATGTAGTGCGTACCTGAGGTGAGCGCGCTGCCCGCCACGCCGGCCGCCTGCGCGCCCAGGCTGTGCCCCACGAAGTGCGTGTTGTTCAGGTGCAGGCCTCTGCGGCAAACGTAGTGCGATCATAGTATGTAGTGCGTACCTGAGGTGAGCGCGCTGCCCGCCACGCCGGCCGCCTGCGCGCCCAGGCTGTGCCCCACGAAGTGCGTGTTGTTCAGGTGCAGGCCTCTGCGGCAAACGTAGTGCGATCATAGTATGTAGTGCGTACCTGAGGTGAGCGCGCTGCCCGCCACGCCGGCCGCCTGCGCGCCCAGGCTGTGCCCCACGAAGTGCGTGTTGTTCAGCTCCAGGCCTCTGCGGCAAACGGACAACACTGCATTAGGCACGTCCGTATGTGGGGCCGTCGCTAGTATTACTGGAGCCTTAATTAATATTGACTTAGTATCCGATTTGATAAGCAATCAAAACCAAAATCATCCTTGTAAATTATGAAAGCATAAGTGACCGAGCAAAATCCCGTGGTTAGGAGTGATTGTCAGATTTTCGGGCCTTTCCCTACATTACCGCCGCGAACAACTGCTTAATAATTCGTGTTAAAGGTGAACTGCAGCCGTGACGTCTTAAATCCATCATGATTGCTATTTCACGAATAGCACTATCCCTTTCCCTCACACTGAATCATGATAGCGTTGGCACTTCGGGGAACGGCCTCTAGTCCATGTGTCCTGTAGCAGGCGCCCACGTCACCACGGCCACGGTCGCAGTATAGAGAGCGCTAGGTGGTGAGCTGTTACCGGGACACCATGTAGTCCACGAAGCGGCCGATGTAGCAGGTGTCCTGTAGCAGGCGCCCACGTCACCACGGTCACGGTCGCAGTACAGAGAGCGCTAGATGGTGTGCTGTTACCGGGACACCATGTAGTCCACGAAGGCGGCGGCGAAGCGGCCGATGTACCAGGTGTTCTGCGCCGCGGTGAAGTACCAGGGGCCCGCCTCCAGCCGGTGCGCGTCCACCATGATCACGTTCGTGTCGCCGCGCTGCATGTACGCTGCGCCAACATGTTAACATTAGGTTTGGAGTCAGGGTTCTGGTAGACAGTGCACTGTTGCTGAACACTAGAATGTGCTGGCGTACCTTCGCGGAGCATGATGCCGCTGCCGTCGTCGGGCTGCTCCATGAAGGCGTGGAAGTACAGCACGGTGGGCGCGCTGAAGTCCATGTTGGACGCGAACAGGCGCTCGTCGTCGTTCACCATCAGCTCCTGGTACACCGTGGGGTTGTGTCTGCAATACAACAGCGTTTTATGATGGACTCACACAATTTCGTGTTGAAAAACAAACAAAAAAGAAACGACTATTTGGTCACAAAAGTTCATAAGTGTACCTTTCACCTGAATCCAGTAGATTCGGAAAAAATCAGCTGTGACATATGGACAGATAGACACACTGGTGACCCTATAAGGGGATTCCGATTTTCATTTGGAAGTACGGAACTCCAAAACAAACGTGAAACTCCTCCTCTGTAAAATCGTTTCATAATGCTTAACGCGTAAATCTGGTTCTTCCCGCCGCTGATATTTTGTTTTGTTCTGGACCATCTTTGGAACCTTCTGGTTATGGAGATATGGAATTAAAACTACACACATTCGACCTTTCCGTAAGCAGCGATATACCCACTATTGCTAGTATGTATTTTTTACATCGTGTTACTTCGGACATATCGCTCGGAACCACCACTGTAAGAACGGCTCGTTGTCCGTCGTGTTGTATAAGGGATGGGAAGGGAGTTGCTCGATCAGACGGCGTTGGACAGACTCCGTAAAAGCTGCAACACAAGCTTCCATGGCCCTATGTTCCCGCGACGCTGTGACCGCATGAAGTGGAGGCGCAGCGCGAGGGCTGCAGCACCCAGCGTAGATCATCATGAGGCGGTTACTTTAATATGTCTGTGTATAAATATCCTCCACTAGCTGCTGCCCGCGACTTCGTTCCCGTGGAATCCCCGATTTTAAAACATTCTTTATCGCTGCTCCGCTCCTATTGGCTTAAGCGTGATGATATATAGCCTAAAGCCTTCCTCGATAAATGGTCTATTCAACCCAAAAAGAATTTTTCAATTCGAACCAGAAGTTCCTGAGATTAGCGCGTTCAAACAAACAAACAAACAAACTCTTCAGCTTTATAATATTAGTATTAGTATAGATTTGACGGGCCTTCTACCACTCTGTACCTAGTCACAGCTAGTCCGGGTAGTAAGAGAGAAGCGTTGGTCACCTGGTGAAGAGCTGGAAGCCGACGTCGCTGGAGTCCTTGACGAAGGGGCACTTGGACTTGTCCACGGGCGCGATCTGCAGCAGGGCGTTCTCGTACTGCACGCCCGGCGGACCTGCGGGCAGGAGCGGCTCGTATAGTAAGCATTGGAGTGGAGTCTGCGCGGTGGAGCGCACGTCACATATGGGCCGGTCTACGCCATAGTGGAATTGCCACGCGGTCGGAAATGTTCGGGAGTAATCGGGAGTGATCGTGTGTGAAACCCATTAAAAATGTTCAACTTATGGACTGCCCTGGCTTTACTACTTAAATGTATGCTCAATATGTATTTGGATGGCACTAGGTAACACAAGAGTGACATCCGCTGACATACATACGTAACTGTGTCAGCAGCCAGTGAAAAGAAAACTTTCTGAATGAACTTTTTCTTGATCATCAGGTTTGTGCACTCTTCCCTACACATGAGATCTGCGCAGCGTCAGTAATACCCCCCCCCCCCTCCAGTTTTATACCACCCCTCAATTCTATGGGACGCGACACATTCGCGGGCGGCAGATTGAGAATATGTTCGGGAAGCGCGCCAGTCGGGTTTGGGCGATCAGCTAATTTGTTATTTATTGAACTTTCTGATCGGCATGAGCTGCATAAAATACAACGTTCAACAAACAGGGGCCGTTCAAGTATTACGTAAACAGATTTTTTTGACATTTTTTACCTCCCCCTCCCCCTCGTCAGCAAAAGTAAGCAAGGCTCTTACCCCCCCTCCCCATGCTTACGTAAACATATTTATAAGTATTATTGAATCTGTTCTGGTTTCCTTATTGGTCCATGAAGCAGCAGTTAATTATTCTAGAAATAAGGAATTTACAGTCTGAAATTAAGTTCGCTATTAGGGCGTTGATAGCCCATGGGTGGCTCGCCGTCCGATAGCATCAGGCCCCAGTCGACCGCGCGTCGTGTTCTACGCGCGCCTCCAAGAGCCGTCAGTAACGTAGACGGGGCCCCATAGGGTCAGTGCCTGCTAGGGTTGCGGAATTCGTTCGAAAGAGTCACCGCGGCCCTGGAACGCAAAGGGCACTAGAAGGAACACGGGTGGGTTTTAGTTAGTAAGAGTCTGACACTCCCTTCCTCTCCGCCCAGAGCGGGAGAAGTCACTTGCAGATATCCCATCCCGAAAAAAAAAAGGCGTTGATAGCCCAGTGGGTAAGACCTCGCCGGATCGCCATGTGTTCAAATCATAATCGACTAAAATATGAAAAAAATTAATAAATCAATATAGCTGACATAATCACATTGTGGATCCACCCATACCCAATGTCATAAAAAATAAGCAATCAAGAACCCCCCGCCCCACCTTTAGTGCTTACGTAACACTTGAATGGCCCCATACGGCCGAACTCTCAGCTCGAGAGTGGTTCACATGCAACAGTTCGTGAGCCGCCGCCGCTTGCACGCGGAACACATTTCCGACCATTGATACGTTTCAGTCACCACAGTGTTCGCAATGACACCATCAATACAAATTATTCGATAGCTCTATAATACAGTGCCGCCTTTAACGGAAAATCAACTTCATGTCCCACTAGTAAGGTTCACAATACCAAAGCATTATCATCCTAAAAGGTTTTAGGCGTTATTCATATAAGTTCCATATGAATAGTAAAATCGCGAGATGTAGAAACCTGCGGTGTACGCACGTCATAGCGTAAAGCGCATCCCGAGAGAAACTTATCTAAGTAACTGACGTAAGTAGCGCGGGATTACGGACGCTCTCGACGTGACCCCATTAGAGATTTTATAATGTTGTGTAATTTAAAATAATCTATCTATCTATTAATATTTGTAAATATTAATAGATCATTTTTTAAACTGCAACCTGTTTTCCCGATTCGATTTCCTTAATCTGATAAAGATCCATCTTCTATACTGATATTATAAAGAGGTGACGTTTGTGAGGTTGTGAGTTTGTGACGTTGTAAGGTAAAAATTTTGAATATCGGTTCAGTAGATCCAGAGATTACCTCTCTGGCTCTACTGAACCGATTTTCAATTTTTTTTCTAAATTATTTCTCCAATAGCAAGCTACCTTATTGTGGAGTGTCATAGGCATTATTTTATCCCCGTATTGCCACGGGAACGTGTGTGAGTACGGGCCGGCGGGCACGCCATCTAGTTATTTCAATTGGAATTTACGAGTGCAAAATTCTTTTCAAACGAATTATGAAATTTCTCAATGTTTGCTAAGATTACGCGACTTATTACGTTTTGAAACTTCGGAAAACTACTCCCGGCATCACTCGTCCGGACGCACTACGCTTATCTTACAAATTTTCAAACAATGGTAGTCCCCACGGTGTAACCCCGCTCGGACGCTCCCCGAGTGACCTCCAATCTACGACAAATTCGCGGAAACTCGGACGAATGGCAACCCTAATCTGACATAATAATCATGATATGTATGGCTTGTTGGATAAGGCACGTGAGGCGCCCGCGGTACTCGGCGCCAGTTTTTCCACATTTCCATAAAGCCAGTCCGACTAGTTTGCTTATTGCACAACTTTACATATTTGTGCTGAACCGTAAAAGCAATTTTCCTTTCCCGCCTTTTTAGAATGTGTGCCGCTGGCGCTCATTCGTATCTGTACCGCTTGAATATCAGAAATGAGTACATCACGACGCGGAATAGGCCCCCTGGCCGGAGACGAGGCCTTTATGGAGACGCCAAACTGCAATGACAGACGTATCAAACGTCGTTTTTCAGCACACTCACTCGAAAAATCATTTAAATTTCATAATCATGTTAGAAACAGATCACTGTCGGGAACGGGTCGCGGATTGTCGACGGCCGCTCGCGACTTTTTGCGCTGCCAGCCTGTTATAGTAAACTAGCAGCGCCTCGCGGTTTCACCCGCGTAGTTCCCGTTCCCGTGGGAATATGGGAATAAAATATAGCCTATAGCCTTCCTCGACAAATGGGCTATCTAATACTGAAAGATTTTTTCAAATCGTACCAGTAGTTCCTGAGATTAGCGCGTTCAAACAAACAAACAAACAAACTCTTCAGCTTTATAATATTAGTATAGATTTGAAAATCAATGTCTGACTTTTCCACACGAGTGCGAAATACACATAAAAAAGCGGTGTGTTATGAATATGAACCAGTTTTCGAGTGCGTTGAAGTTTTTTGCTTCGGTCTTTTAACCGAATACAATACGGGTTATGTTGTAGCCGTAATGTATTGTAATATGTGGGGTGCGTTTTTAATCTTTAATTACGTGTAAAGTCTGCGTAAGCTGTAAGAGCTGGGCCGCGTGTAGTCGAACTAATCGAGCGATACCAGCGGAATCCGCAGTGGAATGTTGAGAGCAGTGGTGGCCGACTGGTAACGGCCCCGACTTATGATTTGTAAGTCGCGGGTTCAAATCCAGCCAGGCGCAATAATTTGTGTAATTAATTTCATCACCACTGCTCTCAAAACGGTGAAGGAAAACGTCGTGAGGGATACGGCATGTCCTAGAACCAGTTATACCAGGGCCCGCGTGCTGGATTACGGCCCATTCCCTCTCCTAGAGAGGAGGCCTGTGTCCCAGCGGTGGGAACATTAAAAGGCTGATTATGCTAGTTTATTTACTGATACTGGCGTAAAACCTTTTCAGCTTAGGCTGATATATAGACCATGTTCTGGAATGGGACCTAGGATTTAAACTTTTAATCCCTTGGGATATTTTTGTGTAAATTATCCCAAGGAATACGACAGTGACAAGCTGCCGCCCGCGGCTCCGCCTGCGTGAATGTAGACAATCATTCCAAGGGAACATACTCCCGGGATAAAAAGTATCCTATGTGTTATTCCAGATTATAATCAAACTCAACAAACTTTCGCGTTTATAATTCTAGTAAGGATTCTTGTACCTACCTACTTGGGCTGCAGTGGCGGCAGTACAAAGTACGCACTACCGCGCAGCGAGTGATCTGTGACAACAGAGCGACTGATACTGCCGTACAATGCATCAGTAACGGCGAGAATGCCGATGGAAAACTGTAATGCAGCGATCACTGCAACACTGATCGCTGCGTTACATAGTCTACAGTACCAGTCGGTGCGTCAGGGTTGCCAATTTATTGTTTCACTCGCCGATGTCCGCGGAATGGTAACACGTCTAACATGTAAAACAGTACTAATTACATTCTCATTGGTTTCTTTCTGCATTTTGTATGGAACCCTAATTCTTTTTCCAAAATAAATTGTACTGCCGTTTCGGAGATTTCGCGCTTCCGTGCTGCCACCCATAGCTCCTACACGTTTCCTTAGGTGACTTTTATGTACCGAATAAGCTCGGAACTAAGTATTGGACCGATTGTAACAATTTCTTCAGAAACGGAAAGCTATATTATACGAGAGTATCATAGGTTTTTCAGAGGAGCTCGTGGCTAAATTATAACAGCCGCACGGGTCGATCGTCTAGGTTAAGCAACGCTTGCCGAGGTTGGTCTGTGGATGGGTGACCATCTTAACATAACGAGACTTCTCCGTGCCTCGGAAAGCCGTTGGTCCCGGCTGTTATTTGGAGATCTTTGGCAGTCGATACTGATTGTCAGAAGCCAGAAAATCTGACTCCAGTCTTGCCAAGAAGTACCGCGTTCCCCAGTTAATGGGTTGTGGAGGTCTGGTAGGCAGCCGCTTCACGTAAAATACTGGTATTCAGCTAAATCCGGCATGACTGGGAGCCGACCCCAATACTGTTGGGAAAAGGCAGCAGATGATGATCATAGGTTTATTCACGGGAACGGGACTTGCCACTAGTGTGCTGCCACCTACAGTTCGTAGTGTACGGCTGACAGCCCTAGCGCGCGCGCATGCGCACACATGACGTCACACATTGGGCGCTTCGTAATGCGTTTCATAAAGCGGCTAACATTACGATACGGTGACGCTAATACGACGCTCCGCCGCTCGTGCCGCAACCCGCTGGAATGCCGCTCAGCAGGCGCCCTACTGCACTGAACAGTGGCAATGGGTGTTGCAGAAAATATAACCCTCAGACACAGTCATATCTGATTTCGAAAAAGGGTAAAATATTACTTGGGAAAATTAATTTGAATGTAAAATTTCAAACGCAAGGTTCGGAGTTCAAAGTGGCCCGAAAAAAAACCGTCACCTTCATAGGTAAAGACTATATAGCAGCCCCGACACACATCATGCGTCCAGAAACTTGGTTGTTAATAAGGAATAAAATCTGGAACCGGATTGCGACGCCACCTAACGTGTTCATTTGTGTTTCTGTATCATTGAAAAACTCAAAAAAAATACACAAAAAAGAAAACCGGTCGTAAACATATTTGCCTCGCGCGGGAATCGAACTCACTACTCGTAGCAAAGCCTTAGCGCTTGCCGGACCACTCACATTGAACCACCAACACTACGTACGACGCGCGTCGTGTGCCAACTATTGTTTCAGTATTTTATCTGAAGCTCCGTGACATCGGATGTCTAGGAACTGGCAGCTAAATAATAGCAGCCGCCCGGGTCCACCTGCGGTCAGTCTGTGGATGGGTGACCTGTACATACATACGTACATATGTACTTTCGGTTCAACAACTGGCGGTTTCCTCATTGCGAGGAATCTCTTCTCATCTTCATTGCAAGCAGTTTAAATGAAATCATCACACCAAGTCAAGTGAACTGGCTCGAAGTCAGAGCTCGTGAAGCGCGCGCCGGGCTCTGACCGCGCGACCACCGACTGAGCCTGGCCTGCCAGTAGCAGCGAGGGGTACTCACGTATGACGGAGAGGAAGCACGCCAGCGGGACCAGCGCCTGCATGGCGACACTAGTGCACTGCTACTGCCCTAAATAAAACTAATAACAGCTGACCTGTCCACAATACGGAATACTTTATAAAACTAGCAGTAAAAATAACTATTTTAAATATAACAGATAAACATTTTAATATGACTGAACAAGCGAGTGCAAATGTATGTACGGAGGGATAGCTCGGTCCGCACTCCGGGCGGCCGCGCGCCGCCAGCTAGCGAGCTGCGAGCCTACCCCGGCGAGCATCCGCGGGGGGGGCTGAGCTGTTGAATAACGAGCAGGAACAGGCGCATGCTTCATGATACTAGCGGTCGCCCGCGCCATCGTGGACGTCTCAGAAATCAGCTCAAGGGAACATATTACATGTTGCGGAATTTGTTCGAAAGAGTCACCGCGGCCCTGGAACGCGGCGGGCACAAGAAGGATCACGGGTGGGTTTTAGTCGGTAAGAGTCTGACACTCCCTTCCTATGTGCCCACAGCGGGAGAAGTCATTTAATGATTTCCCATCCAGAAAAAAAGGGAACATATTACATAAAAAAATCCTTCCTCATCAATAAACCTCCCTTCTTCCTTTTGCTCTCCTAGAAAGGAGGCCTGTGTCCCAGCAGTGGGAACATTCAAAGACATTATGCTATTTATGCTGATTTAAAAAAATTAAAAACGCCTGCCATGTCAAAAAGTGCACTTTTTGACATGCCAGGCGCGTTTTTTTAATTATTTTTATAAATAAACAATATTATTTATTTGATTTTTTTATGAAATTATGAGTCTGAAAAGTGTAGCAGGGTCAATGACCGCTAATGCAAATTAGTTTGGCGCCTACGATTGGCGGCTCATTAACGTAACGCAAGCGAACGTTCCCCAGGAGCGCGCTCCAGTCTGTTAATTAAAATAACTGGTCGCCGCGGAAGGTGGCGCAACGCGACCACGCTAATGAACTTATGCATGGAGCCAGTTCTGCTAAGTGGGCCCCGAGCTAGCCGCGTGTCCTGCCGACTTTCCTTTCCTAAAGCGCGTGTGCTACAAACGTGTGTCCTGGGATTGTCCAAGCACCCTGCGGTCGCGTGACCTCAGGGGCAGGCAAACATATGCGATTGAATATTTTAAAATATTCAATCGCATATATGTTAAATTTAAAGTTTGGAGTTAAGTTTGTTGGTCAAATTTGGTCATTGAATTAGAAAGAAGGTCCTTGTACACAAACAGGCTTACATTATATCAACCACATGCTTAGTTTAAATACGACCTAATTAGCACACACTTTACAATATTTGTCTATAAAGAATTTTAATTAAAATAGGTGTTTATACTGAATACAGTAATAGACGAAATAAAAAAATGCTGTATATAAAAACTAAGATATACTTCAATACTAATCTAAAACTGAACTAAAATCCTCCTGACTAGAATATGGCTGCAAACAACTCGTCCGCATCGCTGTCGACTGGTAGTGTGCCCAATAGACTGGCAGCATTGCCACGTTGTATGGCAATGCTTATCCTCTGTCTGTAAAAGCCAACACTTGGGTCAGACGAAGTGTCAACAGGTTCTTTAAATAACGCATGAGCACTCAGATCCCACGCTCCAAGATTTAAGATTTAAATTAAAATTCTCAATAAAAAAAAGACTATTCATAATTGTGCCTTTCAACAGCTGCTATCTGCGTCAATGTTTGACTGGACAGTCAATATTGTCTTGATGAGTGATGAACTATCGTAAAACGAGGCCGTCAACTTTGACCATAACTGTAACAAATAATCATTTATTGAAATTCAGAACATTAATTTTACATAACACCCCGCAGTTTTCCACACAGTAGAACACCATAGGAAACAACTAAAATCAACGTCAGTGTATCGTCTAACTTCGTATCGCCTGAGCCCTCAAAGGTTTGATATATGTATGTGGAAAGAATTGTCCCATTCAATGAATTTTGGCGTCTGTATGTATATCTCTTTGAGAATAACAGGTTTTTATAACCAAAGATATTGCAGAGCCTACTGTTTGAATCACATTGGTCCTAGATTTGTAGCACTAAGTAAGACAAACTCTATACAATACATTTTCTAGTCATTAAGAACTATGATTTTCGTTGTAAACCAATCCATAACTTTTGTGAGTGCGGTTTGATTAAAAGATCAGAGAAGTATCATCTGAAAACATTACTTAGTCACAAATATTCGTCAAATAGAATGGCAGATTATGAATATATACCAAAAATAAGAATAGCCCCAGTGTTGAGCCTTGAGGCACACCTAACAGAACTGTTAGCCTGACTGACTTCGTACCATTACGTCTAAGAACATCTACACCTAGGAACCAATCATGTAAATAAAAATATATATGACAAATATTCGTCAAAAATAATGGCAGATTATGAATACATATATACCAAAAATAAGAATAGCCCCAGTGTTGAGCCTTGAGGCACACCTAACGGAACTGTTAGCCCGGGTGACTTCGTACCGTTATATCTAGGAACATCTACGCCTAGGAACCAATCATGTAAATAAAAATATATGAGTTTAAGACCTTTATTTTTAAAACCGTAATAACAGTTTACACAAGAGCGTGTCATAGTGTATACAATCAAATGCTTTAGGGAGATCACACAAAACTCCAATTTTAATTTAACAACATCTATTGTCAAGCAGCAGAACTAAACCCACTGTGCACATTCACGTCAACTTAAAGAATTGTGCGCATCAGCTCAAGAATATGTTCAGATGGAACACGAGTTTTACATTATGTTTACTTTTGTTGCTTGTCATATCCGACACAGTTTAATCGTTTTCCGAGACTTCATGGCCCTGATTGCTTTTTTTAATAATTTAGTTCGAACAACAAGACTCATAGTGTTAGTGGTGGCCACTGAATTTTTTCTTTTCGGAAGTAGCTTTGTTTGGGAATGGTGGGGTAGCTTGAACATAATGAGTGGGGTGTTGATTGAAGGGCTATCTGCGGACGCATCGAGGCGTACATCTCGTCGCTGCCGCCGCCATTCCACCTGCAGCGGCCGCTGCTGTCGCGCGCCGCCAGCACGGAGGCGCGCACCCCCGCGCGCGCGCCCTCCTTCAGCGTGTGCTGGTGTTCCACGCAGCAGGTCAGTGTAGTACCACCTTCCAGGAATCCAGAATATGGTTATAAGGGGCTAGGGTTGGGGAATTCTTTCTATTACTTACCACAGCTCTGAAACGCACAGGCACGGGTGGGATTTAGTCAGTAAGACTCTGACACTCCCTCCCGCTCTCCCCAGAACGGGAAAAGTTATTCGATGACTTCCCATACAAAAAAAGCAGCTCAGTGTAGTACATGTACCGTCCATCTGCAGCGCCCGCTGCGCAGCTGTGAGATGTGTAATGTTCGGTATCAGGATATCATAACAAATGAGTATGTTAGAAGCACACTGAAAGTGGCTCCTGACCGAGAAGTTATGTGGAAGTTATACTGGGAATGAGGAGCATGTCAAGAGGATTTAGTTCGGTGTGCACGCGCCTGACCGGTCGGAGTGGTGTTGCAGCTGCCCGAAGTGATCAACGCGACGACGGGCAAGCTGGAGAGCGGCCAGCCGTCGCTGCTGTGCAAGCAGAGCATGTTCGCGCGCTGGCACTACCTCGTGCGCCGCCTGCCGCTGCTGCCTCAGGTACTGTCCCTTTAAAGAGGTTTGAGGGTGACCGAGTGTGATATTGTAAAGAATACACACGCGGTTCGTTCGAAGCTATATTTAGTTTGAGATTGATTAGCTACTTGCTGTTAAGAACATTTCTAAAAAGCACTTAGATAGTTAGGTACACACTCGTATGCCATTTATGCTGCTTCAAACCTTCCACGATTGTATACCGTACAGGACCCTTTGATACCTTTCGAAACTGCAGCAGTAAAAAAGGTTCTATTTTATGCGAAACAAACAAAAATAGACCTTCAGGTGAAGAGCCTAGGTTTACTGGGAGTACAGTTCCTACACACATACACATAACAGAGGATGCAATCAGTGCAAATACTGCTAATTTTACTACAATTAAAAGTTAGATACATAATAATCTCTATCAGAAATACTAAAATACTTAGTACTGCAAAAATACCATCTATTAACGTGATGTAAATAGACAAGTTTCAGATGTGTGTTCGGAGTCCAAGTCAGCATTCATGGCTCCGAACAAATGTTCCGGAGCTACTGCACTGATAACTTTGCGGACTGGTATTTCTTCATCGCAGGGAATCCTCAAGTGCTTACTGTTCTTGACATATGCTGATATATTTTTGCCTATTTTGAATAAAAATGAAAAATGTCGAAAAAAGTGAAATGTCGTCCATGTAAACTCGCGTTAAAACCCCCTGTCTGTAGAACACGTCCCCTCATAGTAGACAAATGTAACTAGAAACTGTATCAACGGACGTTATCTCAAGCCGACTAATAAATCAACACGGTTGTCGATACTTCCAAACACCGAATATCAATTAGTGTTGGAAGGCGACAGAGTGTAGCGTTGTACTGACTAGTGCGCCGCGCGGCTGCACTCGCGTGTGTCCGCAGGACGCGGAGGGCGACGTGGCGCCGCCGGAGCTGCCCGACAAGCCCGACGCGCTGCTCTACAACGAGGCCAAGCAGATGTGCCCCACCTACCAGGTACGCTACTGCACACTCAGTCGCGTGGGAGAGCGACGAGCTGCCCGACAAGCCCGACGCGCTGCTCTACAACGAGGCCAAGCAGATGTGCCCCACCTACCAGGTACGCTACTGCACACTCAGTCGCGTGGGAGAGCGACGAGCTGCCCGACAAGCCCGACGCGCTGCTCTACAACGAGGCCAAGCAGATGTGCCCCACCTACCAGGTACGCTACTGCACACTCAGTCGCGTGGGAGAGCGACGAGCTGCCCGACAAGCCCGACGCGCTGCTCTACAACGAGGCCAAGCAGATGTGCCCCACCTACCAGGTACGCTACTGCACACTCAGTCGCGTGGGAGAGCGACGAGCTGCCCGACAAGCCCGACGCGCTGCTCTACAACGAGGCCAAGCAGATGTGCCCCACCTACCAGGTACGCTACTGCACACTCAGTCGCGTGGGAGAGCGACGAGCTGCCCGACAAGCCCGACGCGCTGCTCTACAACGAGGCCAAGCAGATGTGCCCCACCTACCAGGTACGCTACTGCACACTCAGTCGCGTGGGAGAGCGACGAGCTGCCCGACAAGCCCGACGCGCTGCTCTACAACGAGGCCAAGCAGATGTGCCCCACCTACCAGGTACGCTACTGCACACTCAGTCGCGTGGGAGAGCGACGAGCTGCCCGACAAGCCCGACGCGCTGCTCTACAACGAGGCCAAGCAGATGTGCCCCACCTACCAGGTACGCTACTGCACACTCAGTCGCGTGGGAGAGCGACGAGCTGCCCGACAAGCCCGACGCGCTGCTCTACAACGAGGCCAAGCAGATGTGCCCCACCTACCAGGTACGCTACTGCACACTCAGTCGCGTGGGAGAGCGACGAGCTGCCCGACAAGCCCGACGCGCTGCTCTACAACGAGGCCAAGCAGATGTGCCCCACCTACCAGGTACGCTACTGCACACTCAGTCGCGTGGGAGAGCGACGAGCTGCCCGACAAGCCCGACGCGCTGCTCTACAACGAGGCCAAGCAGATGTGCCCCACCTACCAGGTACGCTACTGCACACTCAGTCGCGTGGGAGAGCGACGAGCTGCCCGACAAGCCCGACGCGCTGCTCTACAACGAGGCCAAGCAGATGTGCCCCACCTACCAGGTACGCTACTGCACACTCAGTCGCGTGGGAGAGCGACGAGCTGCCCGACAAGCCCGACGCGCTGCTCTACAACGAGGCCAAGCAGATGTGCCCCACCTACCAGGTACGCTACTGCACACTCAGTCGCGTGGGAGAGCGACGAGCTGCCCGACAAGCCCGACGCGCTGCTCTACAACGAGGCCAAGCAGATGTGCCCCACCTACCAGGTACGCTACTGCACACTCAGTCGCGTGGGAGAGCGACGAGCTGCCCGACAAGCCCGACGCGCTGCTCTACAACGAGGCCAAGCAGATGTGCCCCACCTACCAGGTACGCTACTGCACACTCAGTCGCGTGGGAGAGCGACGAGCTGCCCGACAAGCCCGACGCGCTGCTCTACAACGAGGCCAAGCAGATGTGCCCCACCTACCAGGTACGCTACTGCACACTCAGTCGCGTGGGAGAGCGACGAGCTGCCCGACAAGCCCGACGCGCTGCTCTACAACGAGGCCAAGCAGATGTGCCCCACCTACCAGGTACGCTACTGCACACTCAGTCGCGTGGGAGAGCGACGAGCTGCCCGACAAGCCCGACGCGCTGCTCTACAACGAGGCCAAGCAGATGTGCCCCACCTACCAGGTACGCTACTGCACACTCAGTCGCGTGGGAGAGCGACGAGCTGCCCGACAAGCCCGACGCGCTGCTCTACAACGAGGCCAAGCAGATGTGCCCCACCTACCAGGTACGCTACTGCACACTCAGTCGCGTGGGAGAGCGACGAGCTGCCCGACAAGCCCGACGCGCTGCTCTACAACGAGGCCAAGCAGATGTGCCCCACCTACCAGGTACGCTACTGCACACTCAGTCGCGTGGGAGAGCGACGAGCTGCCCGACAAGCCCGACGCGCTGCTCTACAACGAGGCCAAGCAGATGTGCCCCACCTACCAGGTACGCTACTGCACACTCAGTCGCGTGGGAGAGCGACGAGCTGCCCGACAAGCCCGACGCGCTGCTCTACAACGAGGCCAAGCAGATGTGCCCCACCTACCAGGTACGCTACTGCACACTCACTCGCGTGTGAGAGCGACGAGCTGCCCGACAAGCCCGACGCGCTGCTCTACAACGAGGCCAAGCAGATGTGCCCCACCTACCAGGTACGCTACTGCACACTCACTCGCGTGGGAGAGCGACGAGCTGCCCGACAAGCCCGACGCGCTGCTCTACAACGAGGCCAAGCAGATGTGCCCCACCTACCAGGTACGCTACTGCACACTCGCTCGCGTGGGAGAGCGACGTAGAGATAAAGTTTCCGTTGTTGCAGCTCGCGAAGCAGCGCCTGATCGAAGCGTTCGAGAAGGCCAAGCTGGGCCGCTGGATCAAGCGGCCGCTGGAGCAGGACCAGTTCGTGTGCGAGATCCCGGACGCCGAGCCCTCCCTCCTGTTCGCTTAGGCGAGCCCGCAGCCGCCGCGTGGCGCCGCCGGCCCGCCGCCCGCAGCGCCCTCCGCGCCCTCTGCGCTCTGCGTCTCTCCCGCGTCCTCTGCCACCGCTCTCGGTACTCCACATAGCCACGATCCGTGTCACTCTGACAGCACTAGAGATAGGGTAGCGTCTGATAGTGTTCTAGATAGCAATACTGTACGTTTAGATGTAGAGCGTGCTAGCGTCACTACCAACAATATGGTCAGCAGCACTCAGCATAGCAATCATCCGTTTGATGCTATACGTACAAATTGTTCTAGTTTAGACAGCACTACACATAGAATATATGTAAATAAGATACTTCGAGACAGCAATACAGTACGAGTAGATGTAGAACACGCTAGCGCCGGTACCAAAGATAGCGTCAGCAGTACTCAGTCAAAAGACCAGTTCGATACTGAAGATACAAATTGTCATAGTTTAGGCACGAGAGGTGAAATATCTTGTAATAAAGTTCCACACAGCAATACGGCAGGTGTAGATGTAGTAGGCGCTGGCACCGGTGCCTCCACCAGGGTCAAGCAGTCGGAAGCTGCAGACTGGGGCGAGCGCGGCGCAGTGCGCAGCGCGCTGCTGCTGAAGAGGCTGTACCTATACGAGAGGTTCGGCACCAAGTACAAGTGACGCGCGCTACTGCTGTACATCGCAGGACGAATTATTGCTTACATTTTTGAAAAATTCGCAAATTTTCAACTTATTGAACGTTTTTTAATTCCTTTTTTCAAGTAAACAAAAAATTGTGACGAAAAACCAAAACTTCATGTTGAATTGAGATGGTTGCTGTTACACGCCACCCAGTTACTGGGTCGTGATGGTCACACAGCGGACGTAGAGTACCGGTGCTCAGTCGCGTTAGTGTAGACAGGAAGCTCACCACAAATAAATAGGCTAGGATTATATTCACGTTAAAATATAACAACAGACACATTTTTCCACTTTTCTATGTAGGGTGTACCTCTCAAACTCAGTATTATGTCGTGGTAGCACGGTGCACAGACGTAGGGACCTTACGTGCGAGCAGAGACGCGTGAGACGTACGCGCGACGTACGGGACACGTATCGCAGCGGCCCGTACGCTGATGTCTACCAAAGCGGCGCCGCAGTCGCTCCGGCTCTCATATAGTTGGTTGTGTGACGAGTTACGAGCACTCCCTTACGGCACTCACTTCCTTTTACCCGCCAGCGCCTCACGCGCGCACGCCTGAGTCGCGTGCGGCGAGCGGGCGGTCACGCCGCGTGCACGCCACCGCCCGTAGGGACAGCACTCACCGACCACTCAGCGGAACGTTTATATTTGCTTGTTCACGCTTCTTGCCGACTGATTTTTCATTAGATTTTTATATGTGTGACGCTGGCGTTTAAAAGGTTGAAATCGTAGTCTGTCAGTATTCCCCTTGGACTTTCTGCACAGATCTGAGACATATTCGTGAATCTCATTATTTTTTTTTTATTATTAACGTTTTTTACATTTTATAGATCACACAGCATAACAGCGCATCCCCACACTAGGAATCTGTCCCGTGCCGTGGTTGCGTTTACAAACTCACGCACAAATAATTGACTGTGACTGCACTTTACATTATTATATTAATATGCAGAAGTGTGCTATAAAATGTAAAAAACGTTAATAATAAATAAAAAAAAACAAGACGGCGCGCTATAAAGCCTCAGTAATGGAGCGCCGTCTTGTTTTATGTTTTCAGTTACACTGAAAACATTTTTAAAACATCTCTTTTCGGCACAAAACTATCTCAAGTTTAATATTTTGTCAGCAGTCCACGTGCAGCAAGGGCGTGCTCGCGCCGCATGGCCCCGCGTGGCCCAGAGTGGCCCCGCGTGGCCCAACGTGCGCCAGCGTGTGCACTCGCGATACGTTTTTTGGATACGGATACAGAAATAATATTAAACCCGCTTGGGAAACGGTCACTGATATGGAATTATTTCGGATGCGGTCCAGTTCGGTTACAGATATATTAGTTTTTTTTTTATTAGAAATTGTGATTCAAAATTATCCGAAACTTTTATATGGGATTCCGTAACGGACACACCTCATAAAAGCAAGTGTGCAATATGGGCGGTCCGACAGTTGATACGTAGGATGCACACGCTGCGCACGCTGCACGCGCGGCGCACGCTGCAGGCGGCGCTTTGGTAGAAGGCGGGTCGCGCGGCCGCACGCGCCGGTGTGGGCCCACCTTGGAAGCAGTGGCGCCCCCCGCACTACTGGTTACGTTATACAACATAACTGACTAGTATACAATCTTAGATGCTTCTAATGTGTTGCGTCTCACTCGAATATTTACTTTTATATCATGTCAATTTGAAAAAGCTCGCCCTTAGACTTAAGAGCGAGCTTTTTTAACCATACCATGGGTTACAAAAATTTCATTAATGTGCATTTTTCGATCAATATTTAGCTTGAATTATGGTCAAATGAATAACTGACAATTATATATTCGAAAAAGGCATTTTAACGAATTTTTATCTCAGTATTCTAACCACTGTTCGAGTGATTTCTGAATGAAAGCAATGGAATTAAACTTTGTCTTGTCAGACATTGAGCATCTAATTCCTAGATTTTGAATTAAAGTTAAGTAAAAATTTTGTAGTTACCTCCAACTGTAGATTGTAAGTCATTAACGCACACCATTGTAATGTCAAAACAGTATGACGGTAGGTACAGGCAAACAAACGGGTAGGTACACAGGCAGCGAGCACCTGGCAACTTTGTACTTTATACAACGTGTAGCAGAATAAACGCAATACCTGAAAAGGGTCATTGTACTCATCATTATGAACAACTTTTCCTGTGGGGGAGGAAGTGCGAAAAAAATTGCTGTACCCTAGAATTTGTCGATTATACATGAACACATTACTTTGTTTTTCGTGATTTCAACTTCTCGTCCCGCAGAAAGAAAAGTTGTTTATAATGATGAGATGACCGCTTGTCAGGTTTTGCGCTCATTGTGTTACAAGTTGTATAATAGAGGCACAAGCATGAATGCCTGTGTACCTACCTCTTTGCTCGACTGTACTTTTCATAATGTTAGATTAAGTGTACTATTAACGCACATGTTTCAAAGAACTCAAAACTGTTCCAAAGTTAATTCTAAATTACTTACATTCATATTTGGTGTACTATTTTGTGATTATTAAATTCGTTTTTGAATTAATTAATTGTGACTGTGTTTTTTTGTAAAGATCTAATTAAAGTATTACGTGTTAGTCCCGAATTCTCAAACGACACTCAATTTGAAGATGTTCTTAAATCCTGTCAGTCGCACCGCGGACGTGGCTCTCACTGACACTCACTGTCTCTGACACTCACCAATATTCCGCCGTCTCCATGTGCATAGGGAGCAGGAACTTTATACGGAAAAGGTTCCGAATTTGCAAAACTAGATGGCGCTGTCTCCGCCGAGCGCGTTCCCTGTAGGACCGATTTTTAAATTAAGTACATATTTGTCTTCATAAATGCCAAAGTTTGACAAAAACTCAACTTCAAATTCTTAATTACAACATGGGGGCTGAGAACGACTTGAAATTGAGTATCGGAGAGTGCGGCTGTCTACGGGACAGTGCCGCCGGAGGACCACCTTCACGCACGCCTGCTTGTCGCTACATATCGCTTAGAGTAGCCAGTGACGAGTTCTTCAAAATCTGTATACCTAAACTCGAGTTACTTTGGCGCTGTGTTCCTAGAACTGTTTGGGCCAAAGTGACCCACCTTTACGGTAAATACAAGGGAAGCTGACTGACTTATCAACGCACAGCCTACTGCTACGGCGACTAGGAGCATGCGGCTTCCTATTATGATGTAGTGTAGCAGTAAGAAGGGATTTTTGTAAACTCAACCTTTAGGGGGGTGAAAATGGTTCAGGCGCGGGCGAAGTGTGTCGTGCGGGTGGTCCAGTTAGCCGTTCAGTCCCTTATGTCATAGTGTAGCGACAGAATGGTCCACTGCTATCCAAAGCTTTATTATAATAATTATGTATTTAAAACGAGATGCGTAGTGGTGACCGATTATATGATAGTTGATACCAAATCATTGTCGAGTGTTCCTTGTGTTGTACTTTATTTAATACGAGGCGAGTTACCAATCGAATAATTGTACAATTTGCGGCAGATTTTACATCAGTCAGATAAGTTTGAACTGAAGAATAAAAATATGGTCGTTGTGTCACCGCCACTTTTTTCCGCAGATAAAAATTATAAGACTAATGAAAAATCAGCCCTTTAAGGTTTAAGTTTAAATGACTTAGCGAAACCACATAATATATGTCATTACAATATCGGCGGTCATTGACCCCGACGTCAGCTGTATCTGATTGAAATTAAAATTAAGTTTTATTGTAATATCGATTAACCATGACGATTGTTGTTAACTAATCTGATTAACTCGGTTTTCGTAGCACTTAAGTTGGTTTCTGTTTTAATAATTAACTCACTTTTAAAATTAACTAAAACTGAAGATACTGACCTATGTAAGTTCAACTTTGGCAAACTTAAACAAGTGCATAACTGATAGTCGCAGCGGCACACAATGTTATTGTTTAAAATTAAGTTTCCTTTTGTACCACTGTGTGCGCCACATTATTTTCTTTCTATAAAATGTCGGTGACCCCGAGCGAGTAGCTACTGTAGGTGGCAGCACAGTCGCGCCAATGTTTGAACTTGCAACACTAGATGGCAAATTCAAATTCATTTATTAATTTTTGAACACAGGGTAAAATGATCTTATACATAGTGTTTGGTCCAACCTATGTTCCGCCGAATAGCATACAAAATGTCATGAAAAAAAAAAACTAAATACATAAATGACAGTAGAAAATTAAAATTATCAAAATTTACTAACTGTAGTAAATATTTCAAATACAATTGCATTCATTATAATAAGATTAAAATACAATAACATAATAATAATAGTTCCAGAATTTTGATTAATTAAATTTGTCATTCAGAAACTGGTCTAATATGTAATAGCATTTGTCAAGGAGCCGCTTCTGAAGAGTGTATCTGAATGTTTGCGCTGGTACACATTTGATTGCATCGGGTACTATCGGCACTGTGTCGCCGTGCACATGACGTGCAGACATGTTTCCAGACATCGCAGTGTGTGCTGTGTACACGCAGGGACGCCCCCTGCGTGTACACAGCACACACTGCGATGTCTCCGCGTAAGCTCGGCTGAACGTGAACGTGAACTGCTCAGTCAGTCCACACAAACAAGATGTACCTATAGGCTATACTCCATTCACAATAAGATTACACATTTAAACAAAACTTTTTAAAGTCCGCTCAACCGATTTTTACTTCTATTCCGTCGGCATAAGGATGGCATTAAAAGCAAAAACGTGATTATAATACCAACTGTATACTGCACCTACCATGTGTCATGCCACCAACGCAATAGAAGTCAAAATCGGTTGAACGGACTGTAAAAAATTTATTTCAATGTCTAATCTTATTGTGAATAGGGTATAGTGACAGTTCATTTCACACTCGTCTTAGTGCGCGGTAAAATGTTGACAGAACAGGCGGCTGTTCTACGTGCTTACGTAGCTCTTGGGGGATCACGACACATTATAAATTGCTACGTTTTCACCGAAATATTTACAATTTTGTGCATAATAATACATTATTCGATTCGTAACAATTATGTTAAGTAATATTTTTTTTCTGTCAAACCACTCTCGTCACATAGTAACTTAGTATTAAGGTGTGTTGCAAATCTGTTCTTAGCATAATATTTAATATTCCGGGGTGCAGTCGGCATCAAAGAAATAAATCATATTTTCATAAGTACTTATACGACTTAATAAATTGTTAAACTGTAGTCTCAATGGCAAATCCATTTAAGTTGAAGCGATGTTTGTCACCTACTGTGTTCATTCTAAAACACCACTTGCACCATTGAAATACAGTTTAATTTTGTGTGGTAATTTTGAATAGTTTGTTCTTCTTGATATTGTTGATGCTTCCTGCGCTCCCTGTGCCGGACGTGTTGGGTATCGTTATCTGCACGGACGAAAAGAAACTGAAATCTGTTCATTTGGACTGAATAAAAAAATATAAGTATAGTTTAAAATAAACTTAAAAAACACGCTTTAATAGCAATCGAACTTTTTGTGTTACTGCAATATATGTTAGAGTTTATGTTACTGCAATATAAAATCCAACAATCAAGAAAATTATCATAATTAATTTAGAATAAGATAATACATATTAACAAAAATTCAAATAAAGTGAACAAGCGTTGGATGCTTAGTTATATTTTTATAATAATTCTGATATTGCAAAATAATAAAATGATCCTCGCATTCGATATCAACCAGCAACCAGATTCCTTTGCTAGTCCACA
The DNA here is from genome assembly GCA_905332915.2 of Hecatera dysodea. Taxonomy (NCBI): domain Eukaryota; kingdom Metazoa; phylum Arthropoda; class Insecta; order Lepidoptera; family Noctuidae; genus Hecatera; species Hecatera dysodea. The sequence continues at coordinate 157,552 of HG995316.1, forward strand.
GTCTAACGAATTAATTGAGGAAATTACAAAAAGTAATTCAAGGAGGCTTTTTATGTGTTCAACAAAATAAAACCGCCCCTGTTATGTAATGTGCGCTTGTTCAAAGTCAAAATAAATTCATTTATTTCAACTAGACCATTAAAAGACACTTTTGAACGTCAACACAGTTAGAAAATAAAAGTATTATAGTGACTCTAGTTGTCCATTCGCAAAAAGTAGATTCTTATGGAGAAGAACGGACAAGAAACTCCATAGTTACTCTTTTCAAATATAAGTTTTACAATATTTTGTATACATTAACTAATTGATTATATTGTTGAATATCGATACCCTTCACGTCTGTGAGCCCGTGAAGTCGGGTTACTTTGGTCCTAGCTCATTAGCCAATAGGAACATCACACGTGTGTTTTCTGTGGTCGTATTGGTAAAAAGTTTGAACCAAAGTTATTTCCAGGGACAAAGTATCCCGACTTCACGGTATGCACAAAGGTGGTGCGCCCCTGGCGGCAGATTATAGAACTATTCGCGTCGTTTCATTCATATATTTTTGTTTAATTTTCACATACCAGACAATCTTCAATGTTGGAATCTAAATTTTAATTACGATGCTCAATTTTCACTACCAATTAAATGTCAGCTTTGAAATAAAATTGACTGTATAGCTGTTTCTTTTTTGTTACCTTGTGGACATTTTCACCTTTATTTAAAGCTTCACAAGGTCGACATTGCACTGCGGTAGGTGTACACCGCAGCTAGTTCTACACGCTGCCCCTAGAGGCGCCCCTGAGACGTTTATTTCTATCATACATAAGAGATCGCTGTGAACAGTATTTTAATATATTTTCTGAGTACCGCGAGCAAGATTGTCAATGAAAACTAATGTGTAAGAGTATTAAATCAAGTATTTGTATTCTGTTGTTTTATTTTGATAAACAGCTTTGAACGAATATCGTAGAAACATGAGGCAGTAGGGTGCTAAAGCGCGCAGCGAGCTCGAACATTTCAGCGCCCATGCAAACAGCTTTTAAATTAAATTTGAAAATGAAAACAAAATATCTAGTTTTAGTTTCCGCGAATATTAGTGGGTTGCAGGTATGCACCTCCCTCCCGCCCGCTATATTATGCACATGCAAGATTACTAGGCAAATGCAAGGATTTTAAGCACATGCAAGATTACTAGGCAAATGCAAGGATTTTAAGCACATGCAGGAAGGCAATGCAAAACCCAACACCATTACCGACACGTGTTTCGCCTCTCCACGAGGCATCCTCAGGGGACGTGTTGACTCGCTGACCGTTGAGTTGCGACTGAGAATTAAGTTTTTTTTTTTTTTTTTTTTTTTTTTTGGAATGGACCACTCGCAGTTCAGCATACTAAGGCTGGTTACTGCTCAACCGGACAATCAAAGGCACCCCCCTTTTATACACTGCCACCGTTGGTTATTTGTGTACAACTACCCACAAACATTCGCAGTAAAGGGGAGGAAACCAAATTCGTCTGGTCATTCAACAGTGCAAAATTATTATTATTACTATGTTTCAAAATCTCTAATTGTTCCAAAACACACAGCCGGAAACCCTTATCACAAATATGTAGTATATTAAAACTATTGTTGTCGCGCAAAGAATGGCCGGTATCAATTAGATGTTTCGCGAAATTCGACTTGTCCGAATGGCCATTTCTATACGCGGCAACATGTTCCCCATACCTTATGTCAAAGTTACGGCCCGTCTGACCCACATACATACACCCCGTTGCATTCATCACAGACCAGCCACCCCAGACTTTTTACTATTTTCTAAAATATCTTTTCCGTTACAAACACGGCGTATATTCTGGTCCGTTCTGAACGCTACATAAACGTTGTTTTTTCTAAGTAAATTACTAATTCTATCTGAAATGGGGCCCATATAGGTCAGACTGGCCACATATCTATTAATATTAGTACGCGGACATGCATATAATAGTGAACGAACCCTTTACACAACAACAACAGTTACAACAACACAACGACAACAATAGTTTTAATATACTACATATTTGTGATAAGGGTTTCCGGCTGTGTGTTTTGGAACAATTAGAGATTTTGAAACATGGTAATAATAATAATTTTGCACTGTTGAATGACCAGACGAATTTGGTTTCCTCCCCTTTACTGCGAATGTTTGTGGGTAGTTGTACACAAATAACCAACGGTGGCAGTGTATAAAAGGGGGGTGCCTTGTACTAAATTCTCTTGTCCGGTTGAGCAGTAACCAGCCTTAGTGTGCTGAACTGCGAGTGGTCCATTCAAAAAAAAAAAAAAACTAAATTCTCAGTCGCAACTCGACGGTCAGCGAGTCAACACGTCCCCTGAGGATGCCTCGTGGAGAGGCGAAACACGTGTCGGTAATGGTGTTGGGTTTTGCATTGCCTTCCTGCATGTGCTTAAAATCCTTGCATTTGCCTAGTAATCTTGCATGTGCATAATATAGCGGGCGGGAGGGAGGTGCATACATGCAACCCACTAATATTCGCGGAAATTAAAACTAGATATTTTGTTTTCATTTTCAAATTTAAAATGGATTTCCGCAAAGTAACGCCTGACTCAATCAATTTTTTAGCTTTTAAATTATAATGTATTGCAGTTTTTTTAATAATGCTCTAATAAAAAAACCTAGGCTAAACAAGGCTAGTACTAAATAAAACAACTCACGCTGGCACAATGTTATATGATTTATTTATTGATGCAATAATCGTTTCGTTTCCACAGTCTACGTCTTGCACGTTCCCTATTGGTACACAGGATATTTAAATTCAGCATTCGTGATAACAATTTTAATTTACTTTACAAAAGTCGTTACTCGAGTTGGTGGCGATGGGACTATCTCGATTTATTTTTTCAAGTAGGTTTACATATAGTTACAAAATGCCACTTTACAGTAAAAAAGTAAGAGCAAAAGTAAGTAAGTAATACCTTTTTAACAGTAAAAATAGAAATTCAGCTCCACATCTTTGACATTCAATAAAATCTAGTTAGAGCGAGTTTTACAATTCGTTACCTCAACCAAAACCAATGGTCAAGAATTATCGTTAAGATGTGATTTGCTTTTCAATTGTAATTCATCATTTCAAACGCTTGTAAAAGGCTGCTAAGTCATAAGTACTAAATGAACACCAACATTGTACACTTAGTTCGCATAAACGTTTTGACATTGACTTTGACCATTGGTCATGCCGCAAACCCTTAATAATGTAGCCATCTTCAGTAACATTCGGTAGAGCAAGAAGTTCGCGTCAGACAGACATCGAGCCTGTCTACTGGATCCCGTCGTACCTGCATCTATCATCTAAGTGATACATGTCGTGTTCCGTAGCGCAAGAGTCGTAGAATGCACTATGGTTGACACAAGATAAATGTGCAATAAAGGTCATTGCCCTTTCCTTGATACCTCTTCGTAGGTACATGGACAAAAAAAAAATGAATCGTTTTCCATTACTAGTAAATATAAAGGATCACGATGGATGTCGATTCAATATAGCATTAATTCATTATTTCTGTTTTAAGAATTAAGGTTGTCAATAAATGTAGGTGGGTCAATGACCGTTATTGCACATTTATTTGGTGTCGACTATAGTCTCAGCTCACATTATACAGTCGTTTATTTCTACGAATAAACGGTTGTGAGCAAGTATTTCAGACGAATAACGACCATGAGAAATATTGATTAGTTCATATTGGAATGTGACACTTAGTAGCGACATCTACACCACCACATATGAACTACAAAAACAAAGACATAACGTCACACAATTCCTACATCGCGCTATCAGAGTTCTCCACGCGATGTAACCACATGGAATCGTCCGACAACAACTACCGAGCAGTTATCCATCAGACAACTCATCAGTGGGAGGATCCTCACTTCTCTGTGGAGGTTGCGCCACACCCTGATCCGCATTCCTCCAGAATGTCACTTATAAAATGAAAGCGAGTACATTCTGTGAATCTATTCGTTCGTTTTGAAAGAGAGGAAAACGTCTAGGTATCTTTGGAGTGCCACCGCGGTGGCACAGCGACCCTTCTTAGTACTTAATATCGCAGCGCGATACAGATATACAAAGTTGCCGCACATGGTTGTACGGTTAGGGAAATATATTGACAAGCAGATGGAAGAGGGGCGAGTACCGTACTGTAATAGCTTACGACAATATGTCGTTAAAGATTCATTTTAACAACCGGATAGTACTTATTTAATGAAAACAACATAGATTCATATGTTTAGAAATTCTTCTGCTGGACATAATAAAACACGCCATGAATACTGTTGAATTGAGAAAATCATACGGATAGCGCTCGATTACGTGAAATTGTGTTTGACACACTACGCTGATGACCTACATGAATTGCTATTCCATACGACACGCCATACGCAGACAATTGTAACTAGGCATCGATTATATTAAGTAAATTTCTAGTCAATAAGGCTAATTCATTAAATAAGGCAAATAAACAAATCGAACCCTACGATTTTTAACTGGTAAATACTGAATTTCTACACATAATTTGAATTATTAATTCAAATTTAAGAAAGAAAAGAACAAAGAATCAAGCTTGTGGTTAAAAAGTTTTAATAAATAGAACATAATAATATGACAGTTTGCTAACTGACCATTTCCCTGACTGTACACAATTTGACTTAAAAGCTACTTTTAGTAGCAATACATTAGTTTATCGATCGTAATGGCTTGGCCATCATCACGTAGTAAACTTGGCACTTCATCAGACTGGCACTTTACATAATATACACTCCTATCACACGATTGGATACTCAACACTTCCGCATACTCAACACAATACTGTTGCATACCTTGCTTATCAACAATATTCATGCTGAACAGTTTTAAATACTCAACACTGTAGATACTCAGCAATGTTCAACACTTAACACTGTCGGATACTCAGCAATGTTCAACACTCAACACTGTTGATACTCAGCAATGTTCAACACTCAACACTGTCAGGTACTCAGCAATGTTCAACGCTCGCCGCCGTGCAGCTCGCCCACGCGAACTACTGGCTCGGCTAGCGGCAGCGGCAGCGGCAGCGCGCCAGCGCGGCGCGGATGAGGTGCGTGAGCTCGGTGTAGAGCAGGCAGCGGCGGCTGGCCGGCTTGCAGATCTCGCGGTGGTCCACCGACACGCCGTGCAGCTCGCCCACGCCCGCGTCTGCGAACACGACACACCGCGTGCTACAGTTCGGACGGTGGCCGATGTTTGGCGCTTGATCACGCCGGACCGGCTGAACGGATCCGGATGAAATGGGCACAGAGATAGACAATAATCTGGAATAGCAATTCGGCTGCTTATGCAGTCTTAGACGTCTTTAGAGTCATTGTACTCATTAACAATGAAATTACGTTGTTTTCAAAATTCAAAAGAAACATCTCTTAAACTGCGATGTATAAAAAAATTATTATTAATTGCAAGATTGAATTCATTAATATGATTTGTAAACAAAGTCGACCAAGAACGAGTAAATAATAAATTTAAAAATACCTTTAAAAAGAAAAAAAAGAAAAATCATCGAGATAAGTTCATTATAGGTAAGGCAAATATTTTTGCAAGTATGCATAATGAGGTCCCCTTACCGGCGGAGTCCTCGCTGACGATGCGCAGCCACAGCACGGACATGAGCGTGCGGCCCGTCTCCACCAGCGAGCGCACCAGCGGCCGCGCGCGCGCCGCCGCCGCCAGCCAGCGCGCCTGCAGCTCCAGCACCAGCGGGCAGTCTGCCGCCGAACGAACGACCTCATTAATACCTCCTTCTTACTACGAATTATCGACTTTATCCGCGTAGTCTGTCCTAGCCTTAGCCTAGGATCACTATACTGTAATATTATACACACACTGATTTTTGCAAAGCCTTTGACATGGTTGCCCATCATTCCCATCCCATGGTTCTCAAATAAGATTGCCAATCATCTTAAAAGATCGCCACGTATACCATTATACGTGGCGATCTTTTAAGATGTTTCTCTTCGAAGTTTTAAAAAGAACTCAGAGAGAGGTAATACACGGTTTCAATGTCAGCACAATAAGTGTTGTGTCTGGTGTGCTTCTGGGCTACATCTTAGGGCTACTTTTATTCGTCATATTTATTAATAACATCAGCAAATTATTCGAATTCCAAAATTGTTTCTTTATGCAGACGATTGCAAAGTCAGTAATTTGAATGATTGCCTTCGCTTACAACGAAACACAACCAAGTTCTCTACTTAGTTGAAGATTATTGTTTGAGCAGTATGCTCACACAATAAGCTCCAGCAAGCTAGGCCACACCGACACCACCGCGCTGTCACCTGACAACTCAACATTACCTTTAGCGATCTCCATGAGCTCGACGCTGCGGCTGGTGAGCGGCGTCTTGATGTCGGCGAGCGGCGAGCCGCGGTGTGGAACGGAGTAGAACATGAAGCCGCTGCTGGCCGCCCACAGCGCCGCGCGCGCCGACAGCGCCTCACTGTCTTCTGAGGGAACGACGAGATTGAAGTACAGGCACTAGTAAAGCACACGCAAAAGCTTTGGACGGTACCCGACGGTCCCGTACGATACTAAGGTAAAAACGAATAAACTTCTAACGTCTCCTTCAGATATCGGCTACTTCTATAGATATTTATTTTTTCACCAACTTCTCCTCACAGTTTACACCACATATATAAGTTATGGGCATACATACATGATACGTTACGTAATGATACGTTTACAAAATCAATTATAATAAAGTTTTTTGTTGTGTTCGCCCATAATATCTGCGTGATCAAGCCAGAAAAGATAATTTACAGACGGTTTGTCCTGTCAGCGATGCCATGAATAGTACTCTCATTTTAGTATTGTTTTTTACAAAAAGTTTGGTTTGTGCTGTGGTTGGTATACCCAATAATAAATTAATGGTAAGTTTTACTTGCGCCGTTCATCATCTGCAAAGCCTCTCCGAAGGTCTCTCTTATACCTTTACAATTCTCGAATAGGTCATTGGGGCCGTTCAAGTATTATGTAAGCAGAATTTTTACCATTTTTAACCTCCCCTCCCCCTCGTCAGCAAAAGTAAGCAATGCTCTTACCGGGGGGGGGGGGGGGAAGTTAGTTATTATAATCTGTTCTGGTTTCCTTATTGGTCCATGAAGCAGCATTTAATAATTCTAGAAGGAATTTATAGTCTGCTATAGTTCGCTATAAGGGCGTTGATAGCCCAGTGGGTAAGACCTCGCCGGATCGCCATATGTTCAAACCATAATCGACTAAAATAAGAAAAATTAAATTAATCAATTTTGCTGACGTAATCACATCCTGAATACCTCATCCCCCATGTTATCAAAAATAAGCAAATCAAGCACCCCCCCCCCCCCCGCCCCCCTTTAGTAATAGCTTACGTAATACTTGAATGGCGCCATTGTCTGCTTGTACGTGAGTGGGAGATTGCTACGTACCTTCATTATTTGAAGACAGGACTTCAGTATTCTCTCCGGTCACATCATTGTCTTCTACATGTCTATATTGTTCATCTGTTCTCACACTTATATCTATATATTCAGAATGCTCATTATATCTAGCTTGCTTATTTAAAACATCACCGTTTTGCGTACAGCCATACATGTCACCGTCGTCTTGATCCACATTACAGTTAATATCTAAATCTTGATTACAGACATCGTCTTCATTAAAACTACTATTACCGGAATTATTATTGTTTCTTATTTCATTCATTTCATCTATATTTCTTAGTTTAGTTCCACCGTTGGCAGCACAGGTGGCGTTGTTGTGTTCTTTTACAAAATTGTTCAGTAAATTGTTGCAACTCTCGCTGCTTTGATCTCTGTTTCTGTGACCCGCCTCATCATTAAATCTATTAAACTTATTATCTACATTAGTATCAACATTATTTTTAATATATTCTCTATCACTTTGGTCCTCGCTGTTATTGTTTAGTTTACTTTGTTGCTTCATTACACTTTTGTTCAGTTTCAAATGAGCTTCATAAGCTGAAACAAAGAAATTATGTTATTATAGTATGTCATTCGTTTCATTGAATGAATCATTGATGCTTCTCTTTTAATATCTGTTTTCTTTAAGCATTCTAATTATAAGCTTGTTGAAACTCATCCTCATTTCAACAGAGACGTCCACTGCTAGACATAGACTGCTCCAAGTGTTGGAACAGCGACCGGTCCTCCAAACTCAACTTTCAGCATTTGAACATTCTTAAAATGTATCAAAGCCAGGAATGATTGGTTCAAAGTTGACAATTGAACACCTCACGATCAATGATCGCACGTTCTTGTTTGTTAGCTGTGTGTCTTGCATCAGCCTCCCCTACTCGCTGGACTTACCCTCGCAGTAGATCTGCTTGATGAACAGGCCACCCTTGGAGTGCCCCACCCACACGATGGGGCGCTGCCCCACGCCCAGCACCACCAGCTGGTCCATCATCTGCTCCGCGCGCTCGTGCAGCCGCAGTCTGGTCGCAAACAAATTCATTGACATACGTAGGTTCTTGCTTTTCATTGACTTCAGTAAAATCCGGCTATTAAAAGATCTTGGGTATTACTTTGGCCCAAACTTTTATGTGTTGTGTTCTTATTGGTCGACGAACTAGGGCTAAGTTACCCCAGGTCTAAAGGACCCCCCAGATCTAAAGGACCCCGACTTTACTGTACCTACGAATTTCTTTCGGGATTTTACCATTCTTTGTGGCATACAACTAGTGACCTCCAGTTGATCTGTTCGGGCTACATCTCCCGCGCAAACTCAGATGGGGTGAGCATGAAGTGAACGATTGTACCACCTTCACTTTTGTATTTTTAAGTACTAATTTTTGTGGATAATCCAGAAACGTATGTCGTTTTGCAGCAATTAAATACTTTTACTTTAGTCAAGCTTGCACGGTAAGATGTTTCAGAATTGCACTACAGATACCCCCCGTAACAATGATACCAAAAGGTGATGACTGTCCTGTACCCAGATTGTACAATTATCCATCATAACTGAGATGATGACAGCAGTATTATATTATCCGACACTACAGAAAGAGGGTAATGTTTTTCGACAGTCTGTATGTATGTTTGTTTATATATCTATTTCTTTACCACGCCATCTAAACTGAACTGGAAAGATATCAACAAATGAAGAATCATTAAAACCAAACTGTGAAATGTGTATTCGTAGCAAAATGTCCGGTTACCTCTTGTTCCCCTTGACCCACAGCGGCCTCCAAAGGTAGGGGTCGCTGGTATAGTTGATCGAGATGACGCGCGCCCCCGGGAAGTCTTCCTTGATCCAGTCCCTCGGCCAGCAGTGCGAGTAGCAGAGGTCGCACGTGCAGCCGCAGCCCGCCTGGCAGGCCCTGGCCTCCGACCTACAGCGACACACTTCGTTCGCCTTACACTTACAGTCGACCCCACATCTGTCATCCAAGTCACACTTGAAGCCGTTACTGTCAAAGTTACATTTAAACGTATCAGCATCACAATTAGTATCACAGTCGTTTTTGAACATGTCTGTCACGAATTTCGCTCGAGTCTCGTAGTCGTCTACTTGCAGGAGTGTGTTGTTGTAGAATTTCTCTGTTATGAGAGAGTTTTCGTTCGGTAGGACATTCCTGAAGCAGCCGTTGAGTTTCTTAAACGTGTCGTGGTTGTTCAAGTTCGTTTCGTACGCGTACGTTGGTGGCGTGTCGCACGAGTGTTGTCGCCGGTCTCGCGGACAGGCACAGGGGTCGGCGGAATGCTTTCTGAGAGGTACTTTGGTTGGGTCTAACTTGTATTTGGTGCGCCATTCTCCTTGGCGCCATGTGTTGCCGAGGGAGCCTGCAATTTGACAACAATGCTTTGTGAGCATGGGTGCAGGAAGCAAGCAAGACAACAGATGAATAATAACAGCCAATTGTGCAGCAGATATTGTAGGGAACAAGTGTGAGACCAGGTACAAGTACAAAGTCAGATTGTTTTAGGCCAGATCGTCTGCGGCTGTTTTGTCATACACATTACACAAAGATCTATATAAAACATTAGGTATACATACTTATGTAGTGTAGTGTGTGGGGAAAATAGCCGCAAAAATGATCTTGCTAAAGCTAGGTCGTAAATAATTTAAAAAAAAATCTTTTTCCGTCATCCTTGCTGTTGAAGACTGTAGCGGTTGCTCATTGCGCTGTTTTTTTATTGCAGTTGCACCGTGCTATTTGCCAGTGTCTATTGTGCGGTTTATTCAAAAGTTAGCACATAGGGCCCCGTTTACACTTTGATTAGTGATGAGGCGAGTTTATAAATTTTCTGCGAGTTTTTCATCAGCTGACCTCCCCTGACCCAAAGATTTTTTGTTTGTTCCGAATTAAATCAGAGACTGCTGGACCAATGTTAACCATTTTTTCACCAATGGAAAGCTACATTATCAGCAAGTAACAAAGGCTATATTTTAACCCCGTACTCCATTAAACGGAAACTACGCGGGTGAAACCGCGGAGCGCTACTAGCATGAAATAAGCCTGTTAAAATTTAAAAAATAAATCTGGTTCACGCAAAACGGCCCAAATGAATAAATGAATACATTCTGTGTGAGTGTGTCCAGTGCCCAGTAGCCCGTCCCCCGAATTTAAATAACCTAGTAACTGTTGGAGGTCAGGTAGCAGTCAAATGTTTTATTTCAACAGAATTCAATATTCAAATAAGCAGGTATAATATACATATAATAGGCATATAAAACAAAGTCGCTTCCCGATGTCTGTCTGTCCCTATTTATTAGACCTATAAAACTACGCAACGGATTTCGATGCGTTTTTTTAATAGATACATAAAGTGATTCAAGAGAAAGGTTATTTGCATAATATAGTAGAGAACCACTGATAATTTAAGAGGTTTCTAATGTGATGTCGTAATAAACACATTTTTGGCGCTTACATTGCAAACGCTGTCTGAATCTGAACCCTACGAGATAGATCAAAATAATGTACTAAGTACAGTATTATACTCCTTAAAAAGGTCTACAAAAAGTCCGCGATGGTATCTCTTAGGGACCCACAATAACCATGTTTTATCCTTTACTTTTTACGAGAAATAAGTGGTGGAGAATATAAATGTGGATAGGTGGCGAGGGAGAGGGAGCCGAAGAAAAGATGCGATGGGTTGTGTGAGGAGTGATGTGAAAGAGAAGGAAGGTAGTGATAGCGTGACGGCTGACAGGACAGAGTGGAAGAAAATTACGTGTAAGTAGGTATTATTTGTTAAAACATGGTGTACATGATACGTAGCATGCAAGATAATAGTGAAATGGAAAGTTCTAACATGTTCGGCCGCATATCTCGATATGCGGCGTACAAATTGGTAGGAAGAGATGGTGCGTAAACCGTGTTAATATTCATCAAAATTACATTATTCATGACAAATTAGGTATATTATATTTCAAAATATTTATTAGATACAATTGATGACAATGTCAAAATAGTATAAGTAAAATAATAAGTCAGTAAAATTATGAATTTCTGTCGTTCAAATTACCTACAATTATTCCAAAAGATACAATTGTTTATTCGTGTTGCGCCGACCATAAGTTACATGGGATAAGGGCAGGAAGACGATAATGATTGTCATCGCGACGAATACAACGGATGTTGTCTTTTAAAAAATCACGACAGTCGTCACGTTTGGCGATGTATTTTAATTAAATGTCGATCGTTAGGTATTTTATTAATGTCGGACCGGACGAATCACAATGTCATGACAATTAATGCGATTCTACAAAACAATCCTTGAGCCATATTTCTGTAAGAATGTGGAAAAGGAAGGAAGGAGCATTGTTCTTCATTCTTATGCGTGGTAGCTTCCATTGAAATTGGCACAACCAATCTGGCAAACCCCAAGCCCAACTATGTATGGTAGAATCGGATTCCAGTCTAACCGCTGAGTACCAGCATTCTTTAAGGAGCAATTATCTGACCACCACTACACATAAAACGACGACATAACGTGCTTTCCAAAGTAGGGGTAAAACTCAGCATGGAATCAGACCACTCAGGACCGACCTTCGCTAAACGGTTCTATCCTCGCGGCAATTCTTATTTAGCCGCGACCTCCGGTCCCAACCCAGTTAATGGGTTGTGGAGGTCTGGTAGGCAGCCGCACTCCGTAAAATACTGGATATTCAGCTGAATCCGGTATGACTGGAAGCCTAGGACAAGGCTAGGCAGATGATAATCTCCGCCGCTCCGGCCACCTTCAGCTAAGGAGTACCAGGGGGTCAGCGAGGCCGAGGAGCTCACCGTACAGCCCGTGCACGAAGATGACGTCCAGCGCGTGGTGCTCCGGCGCGTGCAGCACGGCGCACTCCACGCGCGGCTCGGGGTGCAGGTGCGAGGAGCTGGCCGCGCGGGGCTTCGGCGCACGCGGGGGCTGCTTGCCGGCTGCAACAGATATCAGCGGGTATAAAAATGCGCCTTCGTGCCTGACTGAGTTCTTTTGTTTCCTGCTTGATAAGGAGGGGAAGTGGAAAAGATGTTTTTTTTTTTTCATTCCTCCGTTGTTCTAGTCTGCCAGCGAGACAGATAGACACACACACGAGTTTTTCCATACGGACTATCGGAACCCTAATAACCGAGAACTATTAATAAACTAGCTGTGACCGCGACTTCGTCCGCGTCGGTGTCGCATTGAAAAAAAAAAATTGTTGCATAGATAAAATGTGTACATAACCTGACTTAGCTCACAAACAAGAATATAATAGAAATAGGGCAATGCACTGCACTGGCTGTGTCTACTTCTTTCGCTTAAAATGCCTACCAGATCTGGTATCTCTCAGTACCTCAAATGATCAACAAAACAATCTAGATGATGAATCTAGTTGAGTTTTAATTTCGAGTCTACGATTCTATTATACTTATGTATAGATATAGATTGTGAGTAGGAGGCGGCTGTCGGCCCTCACCGGTGATCTGCGGCGGGCGCGGCAGCGGCGCGCTCAGCAGGCGGCGCAGCAGCTCGTTGGCGGAGCTCCACAGGCACGACACGCACCAGCGACTGCGGACAACAAACGGGGCATCAGTGGCACTCGTACACACGCAAGTACTTGACGAACTCGTGGCTAAACTGCCGCTCCAGTTTAATACAAGGTTTGAGGATATTATATCAAGGTATCTATCCGATATATATCGGATATTATCAAGCTGGGTTCCACGATATATACCAATTATTTTTTTTATAAATATCCCAAAACTAAAGGGTTTTAAAAATAGGTATACATTATATATTATTAAAACTATATTTTACGTTTGTTACTGTTTTACAAACTAAATGTAGATGGCGTGGGAAGTGGTAAGTTCAAATCGATAGATGGCAGCACTTCTGCCGAAACGGTATCAGTGGCGTCAGTTTTTAGTAGGATTTGTCTTATCTAGATGATTGATGATGAAGATTTTATAGAATAGGTACCCCAACATATAAAATATGTTTTTTTTTTATAATTTAAGAATGTTCATGTGGCACATAAACAAGTAATCATAAATAATGCAATAAAATAATAAGTAATATGGCTTTCATACAAAATTGATATATTAAAAAACTTGATATATATCCGATATATATAAAATAAAAATCCGATATGTTGATATTCATTATAAATATCGGATATTTTCGAACTCGGGTTTAACATCGAGGTTAAGCTACAAAATCTTTGTCAGTCGTTACAGACAGTCACCGCGTACTGGAACACGCAGCGTTGGAAGCTCCCACAAGGTGGACCTTGAGAGATGCGAGACACAGCACCGGTGTCCCCGGTGTGACCGGTTGTGCTGTGTCCAGTGGACGTCTTTCGGCTGACATAATGATGATGATGACAGGGAGTCAGAAGCCAGAAAATCTGGCACCAGTCTTACCAAGGTATCGTATTACCCTGTCGCTGGGTTTTGGTAGTCAGGTAGGCAGCCGCTCCGCCTAAAATACTGGTATTCAGCTGCATCTGGGTTGACTGGACTAATGGCAATTATCTGCTTAACCTACATACAGTTTGTCGACATGGTTGGCGCAGTGGTTGAGCGTTCGGCTACTGCACTACGTGTCGCGGGTTCGATTCCCGCAGTCCCGCACGGAACAAATGTTTGTATGACCTACTCCGTTCCGAGTCTGGGTGTCTTGGGTATGTGAGTTTACATGTTTGAAAGAAAGAAAGAATACATACATACAGATACACACAATGTAGACACAAATAAAAGGAAACTTAAAAACAATAACATTGTGTGACCCGCGGCTGCGCCAAATAGGTCCAGTTCAGCAAAATGCCAGACAACTAGGAGCTGCCTGACGCTGGTTTTCAACTGAACCTAACGTTGAAGTGTAAGTGTGTTTGTGAACGCACCCACGATACAGGAGTAAATCGACCTCACCTACTACATCGCCACGATATTATAAACAATTGTCGTAGCCCCTCTATCGTCTTATAAACTCTTGCAAGAAGCGAGGGGACTCGGCAAGGAGTATCGTTATCTTGTCTATTCTTAGCACGCAGTCATAGACACCAATGAATTATTGTGTCCCTATCTTGTCTATGAGTAGACTGTTGGTGCAATAGGGAACATGCAATATTCACATCTTACTTTCATATAAAAGAATTCCGTGTAAAATAGACCATACAAAAGTTAAAAAATTAATACGCTTTAATGTATTGCCAAAATTGCGATTATAAACTGTTTTTCTTTTCCCGCGAAAACGAATGATGAACTCACTCCTGTCTGCCAGAGATCATGAACTGTCATGTATTAAAATTTAAGTTCGTCTTTTCGTTGTCATAACACCAGTGACGTCACTAGACGCTGATTGTTTACGTTCCGTTTCACGTTATATTAATTCGTAATAGTTGTTAAAAATCAAGTATTTTATATTTCTATGGTAAAAACATTGCAGTGGCCCTTCTTTTATACTATTTTATTATTTCAATAACAAAATGTTCATGAATTCTGTAATTGCATCTTCCCTATTCCAAAATGGCGGCCTAATTGAAGGCAGAACTTGCAACGGTATTCAAAGTCGATTAATTTCTTTATTACAAGGATTTTAAAAGTAAGAACATTACACTTTTAACAACTTTAGGGACATGAAGAAGTGGCGTTCCATCAGCTTTAACTGTGTGCGGGTTTTCTGAAATGCACTATCTGGGCCTCAAGTCTGCTATTTTTATAAATTCGTCATTTCAACACAATCCCACTGTCATTTTGCTAAAAGTTCGTAATCTGCTAAATTCATAATGGTCGATTATTGGTCTCGTAATACTTTTTGATAACCGAGCTATTAAAAGCAATGACTGCACAATGACGTTCTAATGGTAGGTCATTGATCAAAGATTACCGCATACGTCTGTCATTCATTTATCATTATGTACGAGATTACCATTCTGTGCCATTTCTTTCAATGGATAGTCAGTCATAATGACGCTTCTATATTAATAGATTACCAAACTTGTCAAAATCAACTATTATGGAATCAATGATAGACCATTCTGACACTATTGTAATAGCAGACTTGAGGCCCTGGACACTTTCACCCAAATCTGTGGGATACTTTGCTATATAATATATATACTAAGCAAAGTATCGCACAGATTTGAGTCATTAACCTAAAAAAATAACTTCCTTATCGTATTGAACTGATGACAATAGTCATCTGCGACTAGTTTTAAGACTGCGACTTAGCAGTGTAGTGACATTACTAAGTCGCAGTCTTGAAACTAGACCAATACGAGGCCCAGTGCCTGACAGGGTTGCGGAATCAGTTTGAGAGAGTCACCGCGGCGCTGGAACGCGGCGGGCACTAGGAGGAACACGGGTGGGTTTTAGTCAGTAAGAGTCTGACACTTCTTTCCTATGTGCCCACAGCGGGAGAAGTCATTTGATGATTTCCCACCCATAATAGAAAGAAAAATGCATTAACCTAGGTATTGTACATGATTCTCATAAGATCGTAAATCTATCAGACGGACTAATTAGATTTCCAAAAAATATTGGACACGTATTTTTTCTATTTTCACGTAAACAAAAAATGAAGCCGATACAGAGCGTTGAAAACTCGTGTGACGTCACTACTCGCTACAATTTTTACCGAGCCGTAACGTCACAAGCCCCCACTCCTGATCTTTGATGCTTTGTATCTTCGTCAGTTTTTATAGATTTGATAAAAGAAAAAATACGTGTCCAATATTTTTCTATAATCTAACTGACGGACTAAATATAATCATATATTTTTTACTCAGGAAACACCCCTATTGTTTAATTGTTTGAAATAAAGTTCTATTCTATTCCAAGGGACTTTGAACTCTGATTTTATTTCGGTGTTTCTTTTCATTATTTAGGAAACTGTAGTCAGCTAGGAAACACCGGCCTCATCTATACAAAAATACAAATCTTTCCTCTTTAAAATATCTATACTAATATTATAAAGCTGAAGAGTTTGTTTGTTTGGTTGTTTGTTTGTTTGTTTGTTTGTTTGTTTGAACGCGCTAATCTCAGGAACTACTGGTTCGAATTGAAAAATTCTTTTTGGGTTGAATAGACCATTTATCGAGGAAGGCTTTAGGCTATATATCATCACGCTTAAGCCAATAGGAGCGGAGCAGCGATCAAGAATGTTTTAAAATCGGGGATTCCACGGGGACGAAGTCGCGGGCAGCAGCTAGTTAATTATAAAGAGGAAAGATTTGTATTTTTGTATGGAACGAATAAACACAAAAACTACTGGGCCGATTTCAAAAATTCTGTCACCATTAGAAAGCTACATTCACCCTGAGTAACATAGTCTATATTTTATTCCCGTATTCCCACGGGAACGGGAACTACGCGAGTGAAACCGCGGGGCGCTGCTACTGCTACTAGTCTAGTATAAACCGAACAAAAAACAAATTGTCGTGTAATACTGGTATTTTTACAATATCAATAATCGTTATCGCTGCGTTCACTATGTCAGACGCTAGATTCGCTCGCTCGCGCACGACGCAGTCTCAGTAGAGTTAGTATCGCGTCTCGTGTGCCGTCATTACTGTCATCCTGTTTTCGCAAACCATAATCGTAATTTTGTATCATATAACGTACTTGAATGCTGTAGGGTTTCCAGTAGGTATAATAACGGTGTTCAAAAAACGAAAAAGCAACCAAAAACACCGTGTTTTTTATTTTTCACTTTTTAGTGTTACCTCCCCGCCCTACCTAAACGTACCAATCACTTTGGTGTAAACAATAAAAAAAAAAACAAAAAGAATTTTCTAAATCCGACTGGTATTTCCGGAGATTAGCGCGTTCAAACAAATAATAAACTCTTCAGCTTTATTATAATAGTATAGACAGATACTGCTCTATTGTGACGTCACAAGATATCAAGTAGTGTACGGCATCCGCAGCAAGCGTCAAATTGGCAATATGTTTTGTAATTACTTATTACAATTTTATGCGATATGGAGGCACTCCACGAAGCTCTTAAAAACATACAACATGTGGAGCAATTACAAAAAAAAAACACGAGCGAGCCTTACAGTCGTCGCATACGATGTGTAACATCTTACATCTCACCTTGGAGATAAACAACATTAATAGGTAATAAAGTATATCCTGAACAATATAGTTAACGAGCAGAAACTAAAGGTGGCAGCACAGACGCGTCAATGTCAAGTACTTACTTATACATATAATATGTATTTTACTTATAAGTTTCTTTGCAACGCTAGATGGCACAGTCTACTTCGTGCACGTTCCCCTAAGCGGAGGGTGCAGGAAGTATAGGTGGCAGCACAGGTCGAATATTTACAACGTAAAAGTTTCAAATTTGCAACACTAGATGGCATAGTCTACGCCGTGCACGTTCCCTATATATTGAGGTATTACTTGAACTGATGTCTCATGACGAAGAATAATTCGAAATGTAAAATGTATTTGATTTAAATTGCACTTGGAGTAATGCATTATTTTAAAGTAGTAGGTCCCAACTCCAGCACCGCGCGCGCTCATTGGTCAAATCAAATAGCGCGCGCTTCCCTGGCTTCTTGTATACACATAATACACATATACACTTCCATCTCATTTCACGAAATCTCTCCCACAGATTGCAGGAAAGCGAGAGGAACGAAGAGGAAGAACAATATTGTCGAAAAAATTGACACGTTTTACTGGTTTTTCCAGATTGCTAGGTACACCTAATTGATCTAGATTGATATGTGTAGCCGAACAACCTTTAGGTTCTACACAGTATCATCCTATCAGCGAATGCAATTTTTGACGTTTTGACATTCACCCTGCCTGTACGTCACGTGTCTGCATTTTAACTCAAAGTTGTGTTTTCACCCAGCCCACCTTTGAGTGATAGACAGAGATCACAATAGAGGATCGGAAAGAGAGGTCAGCTGTTCAAATGTACAACAATACATAATTCAATTGTTTTATTCGACTTATACATACAAGTTATATCGTGGATAAATCGGGCAGCGGGTAGCGCGTCTACTCGAGTAAGGGTTCCGTATTAATGCTACTTAAGATTTTGTAACTTGTGTGGGGATTCTCTGTTTTATACAACGTGTAAAATTATAATAAACGCTATACCTGAAAAGGGGTCATTGAAAAAAACTTTTATTTACTGTGAAACCAATTCCGAAATCACGAAAAAAATCTATAGGGAACGTGCAGAAACTATAGGTGGCAACACAGACGCGGTAATGTCAAGTGTACCTATTTTAAAAGGTATCAAATCTTATAAGTTTCAAATTTGCAACGCTAGATGGCACAGTCTACTTCGTGCGCATTCCCCTAAACGGAGGGTGCAGGAAGTATAGGTGGCAGCACAGGTCAAATATTTACAACGTAAAAGTTTCAGATTTGCAACACTAAATGGCATAGTGTACGCCGTGCACGTTCCCTATTGTTCAGTACATTTTGTCAAGTTATGTACAGATTATACGCGGCATTCATTTTATTTTTTCGTGAATTCTGTGTCGGCCCTAAAGTAAAAGTTTTTCATAATGATGGAAGGAACTGTTTATTTCTAGAGACAATTTTTATGCTACAATATTTCTTACCTACTGTTTTTTGTGTTTATATGTCACCGGAAAATTGCAAACGTCTTAAGATTGTAAATCTCGCGTAAAATTGTAAACCTTTGTTTCTTAATAAGACACGAATATTTTGGAAACATACAAATGAACAAATGTTTTTTTCATAAAACATCGAGAAATTATAATCTAACAAAGATTATTCCCTCTCCTAGAGAGGAGGCCTGTGTCCCAGCAGTGGGAACATTAAAAGGCTGATTATGCTTATAATCTTACGGAGCCTGCAATTTTTCGGTGACATTATAAAATAAACAAATAAAAATAATCACAAATACTACTAAATTGTACAGACATCCAAAAGGTTTTCATAACCGACAAGGGACCCTAAAAACTGGCATCGTATTATTAGAGCAAGGGTATGGTCAAGGCCGAAGCCCTACGAGCCACCTGCGGACCTGCCCCGACGCCGCCCGGTGGACACAACATTCGCTAAACGGATTACGTACTTATTTATTACGCGGAATATCGGCTGTGACGTGCGCGATCATGGTCACTGTTCGTGCACGTACTGTGTGTGCACGTAGGGACACTGATGCTCATTGCCGGAGACACGATGCTAATGATCCCGTGCCTCATAGTGACTGACACACGGACTCACCAGCGAACAGCGAGAAGTTTTTTTTTCCTTATCCTAGAGTTCATCAAATGATGTACCGTAATTTTATTACAATCTAGCCTATATACAACGGCGCAAATACAACAACCTTATTAGGAACTAGCTGTCCGCACAAATTCGTTTGTGTCACATTTTTCATGACTGCTCCGCTCCTATTGGTCTTAGCGTGATGATATATAGCCTATAGCCTTCCTCGATAAATGGGCTATCTAACACTGAAAGATTTTTTCAAATCGGACCAGTAGTTCCTGAGATTAGCGCGTTCAAACAAACAAACAAACTCTTCAGCTTTATAATATTAGTATATAGACGAGGTATTCCATGAAGCACACCCAAATGAAGCACACCCAGACGAAGCACACCTAAAGTATTCCACTTAGCACACCCGTAGGTGGGCTTCAAATAAAAATTTAAAATAATTAATTTCCTATTCCACGAAGCACACCTACGAATATCACTCGCATAGTGCGGGGACTAAGAAATAGAAATGTCGATAGAAGAAAATATTTATTATTTAAAAGACTAACTTAAATTTCTAACATCATTCAGTTTCATTATAATAATGTGACACAATATTTGACATTTTTGTAATCTTACTATTTAAAATCACAGATTGTTTCATAATTATCATTCCAAAAAATTTTTTAGTTTTTAACTATTTTTCTATTATTTTCCTTTTTTGTGCTTTTAATTAAATCACAGATTGTTTAATAATTATGCAATAAAAACTTGGACAAATATCAAAAACATTCATAATCATAATCATTTTATTTGTGTAACATAGGTAGAAAATACAGTTCTTAAATTAAATTAATAGTTCGCTATGTTATGCCAGTCGGTGTTTTCGGTTGTTTTTTTTGTTTTTGAACACACCGACTTCCGAAATTAAAGTTATTTTATAGTTTTTGGTTTTTTTGTTTAGAAGTCGGTTTTATTTTTTGTAAAAAGTTTTTTTATTTTTCACTTTTTAGTGGTTCACTCCCAGCTAAACATACCCATCACAGCGTACGTGGTATAAATTGGTGTAAACAATAAACAAACATGCGATTTCAGCTATCCCGACAGATTTGCTATCATTTATTGAAATTATCAAAAAAACCGCTTGTTCGATTTCGATAAAATTTTCATGGGACCATTTGGGAAGTATACCCTTTCCAACAAAAAAAGAATTTTTCAAATCGGTTGGCAAGCGACGGAGGTATGCGCGAACAAACATTTAAAAAAAAAAAAACATACAAACATCCGAATTGAGAACCTCCTCCTTTTTTTGAAGTCTTGTATTTACTATATTGTTTGTTATTATATACTAACACTTGTGTCCACGCGTTGACTTTTAGCGTATCATGTATACGTCTTATCTATGGGATTTATATATGAACATTATGAAAATTACAAGTATTGTATCACATTATTATAATGAAACTGAAAGATGTTAGATATTTAAGTTAGTCTTTTAAATAATAAATATTTTCTTCTATCGACATTTTTACTTCTTAGTCCCCGCACTATGCGAGTGATATTCATAGGTGTGCTTCGTGGAATAGGAAATTAATTATTTTAAATTTTTATTTGAAGCCCACCTACGGGTGTGCTTCGTCTGGGTGTGCTTCGTTTGGGTGTGCTTCATGGAATACCTCGTATAGACTATTTGAGCCGTTTGGGGTTGAAGCACTAGGGCCGTGGGGTCCGAGTGCTCATCGACTTTTTCGTGAAATCAGTAAGCAGTTAGTCAACTGTTCACGTGTCCAGAGGGCTGGCCTTTTCTTTGGTCAACGAATCAGCATTGCCATTCAACGTGGCAATGCGGCCAGTGCTCTGGGCACGTTTCCCGTTGACAGCGATGTGGACGAATTTTTCGATGCCCTACGAGTTCTTGCCCTTCCCCTATTTTTAACTCCGCTTGTAAATTTATATATACTTTTTATATTACAGCTTTTCTAATGCAAATATATAGATAAGTATACATTTGTTATAGGTATAACAGTTGTTTGATGTTAAAAAAACTAGACTAACAAAGACTAATAAATTCGCGAAATTATTAACGGACTCTAGAAAAAGTTTAACAATAAAATGACGGTCGCTGGAATATTGTTGACAACACATGACCCACGTGTGCGCCCGGCCCACGCCCACGCCGTGGCTCGCTCAACACATCTGCTGAATATCAAGGTCGAAACGATTTTCAATATAATTATCACCTGCTGCTACTTAGCAGGTGATACATAAAATGTACATAATCTTATCGCGAAAACTTGGTCAGAGATCGCCACAACACAATAGGTTGGAAGGAGAAAGGTCTTTGCCCAGCGGTGTGCCACAGATGCAGAATAACAAAAGAAAATCGTTCTCCGTACTTCATCTATACTTAATATTATAAAGAGGTAACATTTTTGAGTTTGTGACGTTGTAAGGGGTAATCTCTGGATCTACTGAACCGATTTTCAAAATTATTTCACCAATAGAAAGCTACGTTATTGTGGAGTGTCATAGGCTATATTTTATCCCCGTATTGCCACGGGAACGGGAACAACGCGGGTGAAACCGCGAAGCGCTGCTAGTAACTAACGTTTTTATCAGATTTTAGTATCTACAGTTGTGGCAAATATCCATAGAAATATAAAATACAGGAGAAGTGGCAAGGGGGCGTGTCGGTGTCCTCGCGACATGCTCTGGGCGAGCATGTCTTACGCAATGGTCGAATCCGCGAACTAGTGCGCTTACGACCGTGAGCGTGATAAGATATAAGAATGCCGTGTTGTTCAGTGTTTTCTTGTAAAAACCGAAGCATAAACCAAAACTTTGTTAATTATGGAATCACTTACCATATCAAAATACAAGTATTTTACTATATTTGTCTTTAAAACCATGAAAAACAACAAATCGTAAAATATTTCTTGCTTATACTATGTTATTTTTGTTTTCAAATGTCACAGCGACAATAACATATTACAATGAATACACTGCTCCTTAACCACTACCTAAGTTTGTCGCTAAGTGACTGGATGAGCAATGTAAAAATCACAAAACGATACTTTAGCAAGCCGATGTATCGCATAGTACGGCCGCTGCTTCTTGCCGCGAGTTAGTGATGTAATTGTGCAGATACACTGTCGACAACAATGTCGATTGTTGAATTAAATATTACAAAAGTGTACCAAACTTTCTTAGATTGCAATAAATTTTTGGTAAATAATCGTTCAAGTGTTTTTGGCTTTGAATTATCGTATGTATGCCTTATCCTCGTGCTACTTCCTTACTTTTTATGGTAATTGTATTTTACTTTCGATAAAGTTTCGAATGCATTATAGTAACCGGCATGTTTAAGATAATATATTAGTGACCTTTGCTTAAAATAGTCAACATATTCATGCTATTTATTTGTTATACATGGGCAGCATGGCGTGTGTAATAAATGCCAGAATCGATAAGTCAATCACTAGCGTATATGTAAAATAAATTGCTTTTGCACAGCACAACGATACCCAGCGTTGTTTTTGTGTGAGTAAGTTGCAGGGTGTACTGTAAATATACGCTGTGTTTATTAGGATAAGGTTTATAATTGATTGTGTAGTACAGTCCGATTTCAAAAATGCGGGTGTGTGCGCGACTCCCCACCGAATGTGTCTCCACGTTGTCGTCGTGGTGGGGCTTGAGCGTCCCAATGATCTTGCGAGCTTTCCCGGTAGAGCCACTCATGCCGGAAGGTCGCAAGTGAGGGATCAGACCAAGAGAGACACACGCCTGCTCGCTGCTCTCTGGTACGCGTCTGACCATCAGACGTGACTGTGGGAGCAGCGAGCAGGTGGAGAGGTGAGTTAGGAGAGAGGGCCCTGAGAAGGGGCGGAGCGAACAGGGACCGCACCCTTAAAAGGAAAACATGAACAAACAAGACGCTTGCAAAATGAGTCCCCAGGTGGGTCCCGACTGCTCAGCGGTCGGGGAATCCCACCCCGCTTCGGCGGGCTGCCCTCCGTACTCTGGGGTGGGCACCAAACGTCTTCCGCTTGCCAGTGGCAACAAGAGCCGAGGAGGCTCCGAGTCATCGTCGTCATCCGGATCTGACTCCTTTAAGGAGCTGATGGCGCACGAGTTTGCTGAGGAGGGTTCGCCTGAGCGCCGGGGTGGTGCGGAGTCGGATTCCGGCTCCGCGCCAGACCTAGTAACGGTCAGCTCGGCGGGCTCTGGATCCGGAAGAGAGGGGGCTGCTGCGGAGAACGGCAAGTTCTTCCGCAAGCGGCCCAGACGGGAGGATACCGGGGGGTCGTCCTCCGAGGGCGAATTTGCCTCCGCCCGCAAAATCCCCACCGCAAGGCGGGGCAGGGGCTGTGAGGCAGGGAGGGGGCTGGCTCCCTCTACCCGGGAGGTGGAGAGTCGGGCCGGGAGGCTGGTGGAGGAGGGGCGTCGCCCTGGAGGGAGCGGTCGTAGGGCTCCCTCTACTCTTCCGCCTACTCTCGACTCCGACGACTCGGAGCCCCCGGGAGAGGTGCGTCCCACGGTTGAGGAGAAGAGGGCCAAGCTGGAGGAGGTCGTGGAGGCCGCGATCCGCGCTGTGGCCTTCAAAAGGAAGCAGTCCTCCAAGCGGGAGGCCATTAGCGCGGCCAAAGCCTCCATAATGGCGGCGGCGGCGGCCAACGTCGGCGGGTCCGGAGAGGCGACAGAGTTGCGGGCGGAGGTCGCCCGCCTCGCGGCCGTAACGGAGCGACTCATCGCGGAGAATGAGTCGCTCCGGAGGGACCTGGCTGACATGGCCAGAGCGGCCTCTGAGGGGCCGCAGGGGGGGCTGAGTCCGGCGGCGCTGGAGGGGAGCCTAGTGCTGAGCCAGGTGAGGAACCTGGTGCGGCAGGAGCTGGCTCCCTTCCGGAGGCAGTTCTCCACCCTGGAGGACATGGTCCGGCGGCCCCCGTTGGCGGCGACTCAGAGGGCCCCGGGCCAGCAGCAGAAGGCGGCTTCGTACGCGGCCGCCGCGGCTGCCAGCCCGGGAACGTCCGGCAGGGCGAAGGGCGGAGCAGCGCCAGCGCCTGTGGCGCCGGCGGCTGCGACGCCGGCGACCACCAAGTCGGCCCCGGCGAAGAGGGGTGGGAAGAAGGCTCGGGGAGGAGCGGCTAAGGCTGCGGCGCCAGTGGTGCAGCAGCCGCCCCCGCCCCCACCCCCACCCTCGGACCCTCCTGCGGCCGAGGCCGAGTGGCAGGTTGCTGGCCAGAAGAGAAAGGCCAAAGAGGCGGCAAAGAAGAAAGCGAGGAAGCAGCGGCGGAAGGCCAATGCTATTGCGGCGAGGCTTCGCGCCCCGAAGTCCGCGGCTGTAGTATTAACACTGCAGCCGGAAGCGGAACAGAGGGGCGTGACTTACCTCGCCGTATTGAAGCGGGCGAAGGAGGCGGTGAGCCTCCAAGAGCTGGGCATCAGCGGGGGCATCGGGGTCAGGAGGACCTTGACCGGTGCCCGGAAGCTCGAGCTCGCCGGAGCGGAGAGTGGCCCGTTCGCGGACGCCCTGGCCGAAAGGCTGAGGGCGGTCTTACCCGCGGACGAGGTCCGGGTGTCCAGGCCGA
Source organism: Hecatera dysodea (assembly GCA_905332915.2). NCBI lineage: Eukaryota > Metazoa > Arthropoda > Insecta > Lepidoptera > Noctuidae > Hecatera > Hecatera dysodea. The sequence continues at coordinate 182,819 of HG995316.1, forward strand.
CTAAGCGCATCGACATGCGCATAGTGGGCCTGGATGACTCCGTGACGGAGGAGGAGGTTGTGGCCGCCGTCGCCAGGACTGGGGGGTGCTCTGCCGAGCTCGTCAAGGCGGGCACCCTCCGGCCTGACAGCACGGGCATGCAAACCCTTGTGGTGAGCTGCCCCGTGACGGCGGCCAGAACTGTGTCGGAGGGCCGAAGGCTCTTGGTGGGATGGGTGTCTGCGCGGGTAAAACTGCTGGAACCCAGGCCTCTGAGGTGCTACCGCTGCCATGTGGGCAACCACACGGGAGCTATGTGCCCCTCGGAGGTGGACCGCAGCGGTCTTTGTTTCCGCTGTGGTCAGCCCGGTCATCGGGCCGGCTCGTGTGAGGCCACGCCGCACTGCAGTGCATGTGCGGCTGCTGGCAAGCCGGCCGAGCACTGGGCTGGGGGAAGGGCCTGCGCGCCATCCGCCCCGACCAGGGGCAAGAGGTCCGCCGCCGCCGCCGCCTCTGCCGCCGCCGCGGCTTCCGTCGCCGCTTCTGCCGCTTCTGCTGCGGGTGCTGCGACTCCCAACGCTCGGGAGGGTGCTGAGATGGAGTGCCAGTAATGGTCCCATTTCGGCCTCCTCCAGAGACAAGTCGGCCGCTGTGCTATTGCGCAGTGGCTGATGCCTGGGGACGGTGAGCGTGGGTGGCTCGCCGTCCGATACCAGGTTGAGTCGACGACGCGTTGTGTTCCACGCGCGCCGAAGGAGCCGTCAGCACCAAGGACGGGACCCCATAGGGTTGGTGCCTGCTAGGGTTGCGGAATTTGTTCGAAAGAGTTGCCGCGGCCCTGGAACGCATAGGGCACAGGAAGGATCACGGGTGGGTTTTAGTCAGTAAAAGTCTGACACTCCCTACCGCTCCACCCAGGGCGGGAGGGGTCATTTGATGATTTCCCATCCAGAAAAAAAAAAAAAAAAAAAAAAAAAGGGTGTGTGCGCGACTGCGTATCTATTGCTTTTACTGAACTGCATGCGTAGTAGTTACCGGGTGGTAGGGCAAAACAGGAGACACAGGTTCCGATACATTTTCGGCTACAGGGCATATCTCCTTGTTTATTATATCTATGCAAATATCATACAATCGTGTGTTGTTTTGTTACTCAATCACGCTAGACCGGCTGAACGGATGGGGATGAAATTTTGAGCGCAGAAAAAAAAACATTTGTAAACTCACTTTGTTGAAGTGTATGTATGCGCACATGCTGCCAGGGATCTTGTTCAAAAGAGTCACCGCGGCCATGATAAATGATATCCAATCCTTAAGAGCGTGTACGCCGTATGGCATTTCATACACATTCTTTTCCATACAAACATAAATTTCCAGTTATCTTTTTTTAAACATGATCCAAACTAATATTGTTGCGCACCACGATTAAGGCAAAGACATAGTCTAGCGCCATTTAGTATCTTTCGGTTTGCTGAAATCGCATGGCATGAGTCTTTATTATTTTTGTCGCCGGAAATAGGCAAACTCCCTTAAATTAAAAAATATCTCGAGAAATTGTAAACTCTCGTTTCCAACTAACATTTCGAACACTTTTTTACGGATTGTTTGATAGCCTATAATTTCTCGAAGTCATTTAGAGACATTGTGCGTCTCTTGTGTATTAAATCTGATCCAAATTCAATAGTTTCCAATATATCCGTGTGTTAAGAAAAACACAGATTTTACAATATTAGGACGTTTGCAATTTTCCGGTTACATCTGCAATCCAGTACCTACTTAATAACCATCATTTCAGCAGAAACTCCACTGATTATATATACTCTTTCTGGATATAATGAAAAACAGTAAGGAAGGTTATCCCACTTTTTAAGTCCAGCGACAGTAGACATCAATAATTATAGACCTGTATCCATGTTCGACGACACGATCAACAGTATGGTTTCACCAAAGGACGTTGTACGACTGACGCTGGTGTCACCTTACTAAAACATATATTTGCAGGGTGGGAAGAAGCCCAAGTTGCCATAGAAATCTTTTGTGACCTCTCCAAGGAATTTGATTGTGTTAATCACGAAACTTTGCTCTTAAAACTAGAATGTTACGGACTTTGTAAACTTGCACTTAGTTTAGTAAAGTCTTATTTAAATGACAGACTAAAAATTATTAAATACTTAAACACATATTTATTTTATTTTAATTGACATTTCGATATTTTTTTTTTGTTTAATTTGAATAGGTGATGAAATCGTATATAATATTTGCCGTGATAGCTTTCATTAAGTCAGTAATATGATTAGACGTAGGAAATTCCCCTAATTGATCATAGCTTATGTTTTTGAATATTGATGACGCAACAAACTGCCGTATTATTTTAGCCATGATAATCTTTATTAAATATGTAACCGTCTTTTTAAAAAATATTTCGGATATCTGTCATATCTTAATCACAGATTCTAATGGGTATAATAATCCCCCTTTACTTTTAGCTTTAGCTATAATAAATCTATGTAATGATAGATTGTTTTCTGTTACTAAAATACTTATTAAAATTATCGATACCGACTTACTTTACGGATGTGTCCCATCCCTAATTGAATAGCGTCGAAGAGTAACTATTTAGTAATCTGTGGTCGAAGTTACTAGAACATGTTATGATTTTCCAAATGACGATCAAGTGGATTTAGACCTTGAGTCAATATATATAAGGTTGTTTATATTTTGCATTGAAGTCATAAAATTTTCATTAAAATCAACTACATTAAAAATTAACAAAGTTTAGTACTTATCGATGATACGATACACCTCCACAAGATATTTTTTTTCTACATTCGTTTTTGCAGGTCAAAACCGCACAACAAGACATAAATTGTAATAATTCGCGTATTTCTGATACAACCAATCGCGACGAGTATCTGACGGCGAATAAGCTAAATGTTACGCATCTCAGCTTATTTATGAGGGGCAGTTCCTCTACTTTTCTTATTCCGTGGCCGCTCCGCCCAGAGCGGAAGAAGCCATTACATTGATATCCCATCAAAAACAAAAAATAGGGTAGGTTAGGGTAGGTTAGGTTGTATGCTGAGCGCCCCGCCACCGCAGACTGCATACTAAGTAGCTTGCACTATAAAAGCCACGTGGAGAAGGGACACCGCTTCAGTCCTGAGTCCCAGACGCTTGAGTACTAACCTGTTTACTGCGTGCACAAAGTTACCCTTGACGTAAAAATAAGTACTGTTGCAAAGTGCAAGTGACGTCAAAAACGAGTTCGAACCTGTTCCGACCAGTCGCAACTGCATAGAAAGCATCGTGATAACATCTGTTACTGGAAATATTGGCGATCGAACAAATGGCTTCCGCACTGTTTTTGTATCAAAGAAGCATGGAATGTGAAGAACTCTTCGGTGATGAAGAGGCGCCCGAGCTGGGCTCGATAGCAGACCCAAATAACCACGTCGCACGAGTCGCCCTATGCTGTGAAGAACGCGCTTTCACCGACGCAGAGCTCACTGGATTAATATTGAAAACGCCTGATTCTCTACCGTTCCTAACGACACCAGGAGCAAGCGCCCTCATCAAGAAAACTGCCAGAATAGCAAGGGTTAAGGTGTTCGGCGAGACGGTGAGTCAAAGAATCAACAGATGCAAAATCGATCAACTGAAGCGGAACCCTGAGGCAGACAGAGCAGAAAATGTGAACCAGGGACGCAACCAACTGGCTTCGATACTAAGGAGCAATGGCATCGATGTAGCGGCATTCGCCCACGCGACCTTCAATCATTTCACGCGGCAATTCGGTAAGAGAAACCACTTGCTCTTCCACGGACCCTCGGCGACGGGGAAGGCAATGATAATGGACAGTCTCGTCCGCTTGCACTACAACTACGCGAACGTGGTGGGGCAGGACTTGAACAAGAAGTTTTTCAGGTCTCTGTTGTTCCACAACGCGTGCTTTTTGAAGGAATGTGAACTGAAGAGCTGCCATATGGAACAGTGGCGGCTACTGGCGTCTGGGACACCGCTGAGGACGGTCCAGGGGGTCGTGCAGCGGTGCGTGGTGTACAGCTGCGCGCGGCAGGCGGGGCGGGCGGCCTCCGCCGTGCACACCACGTCTTTCTGTTTCACAGAGCAGGTGAGGGAGCCCGTGGACCTCTCAGTGTTCGTCTGGCTCAAGCTCTGGAGCGAGTTTGGATTACAGATTTAGAAAACGATGTACCGTATGTAACAAAAGCCCTGGTGTTCCTTTTAGGGTCATTTTTTGAATCGCATGCGATTCTATAATAATATTTTTTTAATTCTTTAATTATATGCCTCTTAAATGAGTATCAGCATTATGCTAAGCGATTTTGCGTAGATTTTTCCCAACCTGTTGCTAATTGTGTTTACATTTTTTATGACAGTGTATGCGTCACGCTTGGCGCAGATAAACACTGTGTCTTTGATTAATTTACTAACACTTAGCTTTAAGAATATTGTTGCTAATCCTGTGCGATTTCGTGTATTATTGCATACTAACACTTATCCCCGGTTTCTGAATGAAGAAATTGAGGATGATTATTTGTAAGACGCTACTTTAGCTTTTAAGCTTGTCAAATGTTGGCACATAAAAGTAAGGTTTGTCAATTTGTTAACTCAATTCAGGATCAGGATTACATTATTAGCGAGTAACATAAGCTATATTTTATCCTCGTATTCCCACGGGAACGGGAACAACGCGGGAGAAACCGCGGAGCGCTGCTAGTATTATAATTATATTTCATTATCTTTTAAATTTAGTTAAGTACATGAAGTACATTGCTGGCTGAATTTTGATCCAATATGAAGTTTTTTTTTAATTTATATTTTATTTTGTTGAATAATTGGCCTTTTATATACTTACTTAGTGTTTTTCTTCAGTTACAAATTATAATCATTAGATACATATTGACTCATCTGAATCTGTAACGTGTGTGTGTTAGTTATTAACTCATTAATTATTATGCAAAAATAAAAAAGTGCTTTCTTATTTTTGTTTTATTTGAGACTTCACAAGCCTGGGTCATCGCCCTGAGGTCGCCTGCTTGTCAGTCTTCTACAGATTGTACTTCGGCGAGTGTGCCCATGAACTCCACGACCTCATCCCACCGCCCCCTTCTACCATAGGACATCTAGACGCACTGCAGGTTACCATCGTTTCCAATCGTCTTTTATAATGCGCACAGCAAAGGAGTGGAACTCTCTGCCTACGTCTGTGTTTCCGAACGCATTCAACCCTGCTCTCTTCAAAGTTAGAGTGAACAGGCTTCTTCTGGGTAAGCTCATTCCATCGCCGACTTTGTCTCTGTCACCTGCGACCTAGACTAGAGTCAAGAGCCATATTAAATTTAAAAAAAAGACTAGTACTTCGCGCGCGAAGTCGCGCGCGGATTACCGTAGGTACTTTCCTTTACAATCTACACCACACAGCACACCCTCGGATTGCTCTAAGAATCACTACATAGTATAAAACAAAGTCGCTTGTCCCTATGTATGCTTAGACCTTCAAAACTGCGCAACGGATTTTGATGTGCTTTTTTTTTAATAGATGGAAGAGGAAGGTTTATATTTATCATAATCATCTGCCTGCCTTTTCCCAACTATATTGGGGTCGGCTCCCAGACAAGCCGGCTTCAGCTGAATACCAGTATTTTAGGTAGAGCGGCTGCCTACCAGACCTCCACAACCCACTAACTGGGGAACACGGTACTTCTTGACAAGACTGGTGTCTGATTTTCTGGCTTCTGACAATCCGTAACGACTGCCAAAAGATCTACAAATGACAGCCGGGACCAACGGCTTAGCGTGCTTTCCGAGGCACAGAGAAGTCTCGTTATGTTAAGATGGTGGTCACCCATCCACAGACCAAGCTCGGCAAGCATTGCTCAGTATCAGTATTGCACCCGTGCGAAGCCGGGGCGGGTCGCTAGTAGATTACAAGAAAAATAAACATATCTAATAGTTTAGATAGTAGATCTGGTGGTACGCGAGTTGGACTTGGCACGCACTTACCAGCTTATCTCAGGAATTTAAATTCACTTACAAACACATACAGGGTTTGATATACAACTTTGCACTTTACTTCTCTAAATATATGGCACATTATTCAACGTAACAATTTTTATCTGTCTACTATAATATCCATAACTAGCAGCGCCCCGCGGTTTTACCTTCGTAGTTCCCGTTCCCGTGGGAATATGGGGATAAAATATAGCCTATGTTACTCTTGGATAATGTAGCTTTCGAAGGGTGAAATAATTTTTAAAATCGGTTCAGTAGTTTTTGAGCCTATTCAATTACAACCAAACAAACAAAGTTTTACTCTTTATAATATTAGTATAGATAGGAAAGTGTGTCTGTCCATGTAAGTTTGCAGTGTCCAATGGCTGACTAAAAAAAATCTGATTAGTCCGTCTGATAGATTTCCAAAAAATATTGGACACGTATTTTGTCTTTTATCACATAAACAAAAAACGAAGACGATACAGTGCGTTGAAAACTCGTGTGACGTCACTACTCGCTACAATTTTTACCTAGCCGTGACGTCACACGCTCCCACTCCTGATCTTTGATGCTTTTTCAAAATTCAAATTTCAAAAAATCAAAATTATTTATTATTGGACAACTCGTCTCTTTTATCTTCGTCAGTTTTTATAGATTTGATAAAGGAAAAAATACGTGTCAAATATTTTTCTATAATCTAACTGACGGACTAAACAGATTTTTTTAGTCTATTTTTTTTTTTTAGTTTATTTTTTACTCAGGCAACATCCCTATTCATGTCCTGCAACCCGACAGCACTTCAAATCATCAAATAGACACGAAGTGCTTACAAGGATAGTGGAGGGAAAATCTTTCAAAGTGACTTAGAAAATAGGCTCATGAAGGTGCATTCAATCTGGCGAGCCACTTTCCCAACTACATTGGGGTTCAGACCGGATTCAGTTGAATACCAGTATTTTACCTGCACAACCCATTAACTGTGTAACTCGGTACTTCTTGGCAAGACAAGAGTCAGATTTGCTGACTTCCATCCATCTGAAAAACTGACAAAGATCTACAAATGACAGCCGAACAACGGCTTAACATGCTTTCCAAGGCATGGAGGAAACTCGGTATGTTAAGATGGTCACCCATCCACAGACCAACCTCGGCAAGCGTTGCTTAACCTTGAAGATCGACCTGTGAGGCTGTTTATTCTTTTACCACGAGCTCCTTCAGTGTTCGCGTACACTAACGTGCTCTAATATCTCCCGTTGATATTCGGCGTTGAAGTCAGATTTTCTGGTTTCTGACAATCCGTAACGACTGCCAAAGGTCAAATGACAGCCGGGACCAGCCGCCTTAACGTGCTTTCCGAGCCATGGAGAAGTCTCGGTACCTATGTTAAGATGGTCACCCATCCACAGACCGACCTCGACAAGCTAGCTTAACCTTGAAGATCTCCGTACTGTTATAATTTAGCCTTCAGATATTTCAATATGCAAATGACTTGTTAATAGAAATCGCTGCTAGCGATAAGGCCGCCCATTGTGTCACCCTATGTCACGTTTTCTTTATCTATATTTTCTGTAACTTATAATATGGTGTATATAATAAAGAGTACCTATTCTATTCTATTCTAATAGGTACTTGCGTGACCCAAGGGCTGGCTTTTACTTCGGACAGAGGATAAGTATTGCCATACAACGTGGCAATGCCGCCAGTCTTTTGGGTTCACTCCCAGTCGACAGCGATGCGAACGAGTTGTTTGATGCCATATTTTATAGTGAAGTATTTCAAATATTTGGTGATATAGTGGGAGCCAGAGGACTGGAGTCGTCACTCCGCAACCCGGCAATGCTTAGCCTGTGGCCAAAATATAAGACGGCCCTTGAGTCACGGGCATCATCAACCAGCCATTTCAAAATAACAACAAAATAAAAATGATAATAAAACTCCACGCAGTGAAACCCGCAGAAAGAAGCTAGTCACCTACAACAAGATATTTATGTAATGAGCAACACGCCGCATCAATCAGCTCTCGTTTGGCAAGCGGCCATCTTGTGCCATTGTCAGAGGTGAATGGCCGCGCCACGTGCGGCTTATATAACAGCTGTGTAAGTATAACTAGCACATAAGATATGCCGCGGCGTGTTGTTTACATTATCATTAGTTAAAATGTGTATTTGTATTTTAATACCTATATATATTTTGTTTTGACGTGGGCACGTGACTTTGGCGAATACCGGACGGCACGGTTTTGTTTCAATGAAAGTCTCGTTCGCATCTTTTTAACCGACTTCTAAAAAAGGAGGAGGTTCTCAATTCGGATGTTTGTATGTTTTTTTTTTTTTATTGTTGTTCGCGCATAACTCCGTCGCTTGCCAACCGATTTGAAAAATTCTTTTTTCATTTCATTCAATTGGAAAGCGTATACTTCCCAAATGGTCCCATGAAAATTTTATCGAAATCGAACAAGCGGTTTTTGAAAAATCAACAAAAATCTAAAAAAATATCTACATTGTCTACATTGACGACAGTTAGTTTACTCTGCATTGGAGCAGTTTTTTTTACACTAATGTAGTTGGTTCGTTTAGGTGGGGGGAGGGGAGGGGGTTTAGGTACCACTAAAAAGTGAAAAATAAAAAACTTTTTTGTGGAAAAGTCGGTTGTATTTTTTTGTAAAAAGTATTTTATTTCTTGATGGATTATCCTTAAATGGCTTCTCCCGCTCTGGGCGGAGCGGAAGGGAGTGTCAGGCTCTTACTGACTAAAACCCATCCATGTTCCTCCTAGTGCCCGCCGCGTCCTAGGGCCGCGGTCACCCTTTCGAACAAATTCCTGTACACTAGCACTGACCCTATGGGGCCCCATCTACTTTGCTGACATCTGTTTGCGGCGCTTGTGCGGACGGCGAGCTTTGGGTGACTTGCTCTCCGATAGCAACCAGGCCCGGGTCGACCTATATATTCTGTATTCTCCATTGTGCCTGCTAGGGTTGCAGAATTTGGTTGAAAAAGTCACCGCGGCCCTGGAACGCGGCCGGCATTAGGGTACGGGTGGGTTTTAGTCAGTAAGGGTATAAAACTGAAGTCATTCGTACCTATAGCAACAGTATGACACACTGACATGACGCCACGCCACAAGCGACGTTCGTTCTTATCGCTGCACGAGTAGTGTTAGGTCACGCTATCTCTCTCCGCGGGTGTCGTTTCGTCAAAACGATTGTGAAATCATCATTAGTTTGCTCGGCAGAGGCAGATGAATAAATAGGTACCTACCTACTTAAGTATTTTATTTTACGTAGAATAATGCGTCTTATCGCTTAAAGTCAGCCATTGGGCAATTTAAAAGGCTACCTATGTTCGGAGTTTGTTTCCTAGCGTGATCGAATCAGGGCCTCATTACAATAGTGTCAGAATGGTCTATCATTGATTTCATAATCGTTGATTTTTACAAGTTTGGTAATCTACTGATACAAATGCGTCGCTATAACTTTCCAATGGTCAGCCACTGACACTCCATTGAAAGAAATGACATAGAATGGTAATCTCGTACATAATGACAAATGAATGACAGACGTATGCGGTAATCTGCTAACATTTTGACAGTTCCTTTGATGAGTGACCTAAAAGCAATGACTGCACAATGACGTTCTAATACGTGATTGTGCAGTCATTGCTTTTAATAGCTCGGTTATCAAAAAGTAAGTATTACGAGACCAATGATCGACCATTATGAGTTTAGCAGATTACGAACTTTTAGCAAAAAAAAAAAAAATAGCAGACTTGGGGCCCAGGAATGAAGGTATCCGCAGGTTACCGATAAAGCCTGAAGAATCTCTAGCAATAGGCAAGGCATGGTTTTCCCTACCAGTGCTGCACAATCGTTCGGAAGAGTCACCGCGGCCCCGGAGCGCAAGGGCTTTTGCAGGAACACGGATGGGGGTGATTTAATCAGTAAGTCTGACAGTCCCACTCGGCCCAGAGCGGTAGGAGGTATTTTTAACCGACTTCTAAAAAAGGAGGAGGTTCTCAATTCGGATGTTTGTATTTTTTTTTTTTTTTATGTTTGTTCGCGCATAACTCCGTCGCTTGCCAACCGATTTGAAAAATTCTTTTTTTGTTGGAAAGGGTATACTTCCCAAATGGTCCCATGAAAATTTTTTCGAAATCGAACAAGCGGTTTTTGAAAAATCAACAAAAATCTAAAAAAAATGTCTACATTGTCTACATTGACGACCTTTTAGTTTACTCTGCATTGGAGCAGTGCATTTTTTTACACCAATGTAATTGGTTCATTTAGGTGGGGGAGGGGAGGGGGTGTAGGTACCACTAAAAAGTGAAAAATAAAAAAACTTTTTACAAAAAAATACAACCGACTTCCACAAAAAATCAAAAAAGTACGAAATAACTTTAATTCGGAAGTCGGTGTTCAAAAAACGAAAAAGGAATCACAAACACCGAGTTCCGAATTAAAGTTATTTCGTACTTTTTTGATTTTTTGTGGAAGTCGGTTGTATTTTTTTGTAAAAAGTTTTTTTATGATTTCGCATCCGCAAAAAAACTTAAAAAAAAAAATATAACCTACTTCTACACAAAAAAGAAAAAACAAAAAGTAAAAAATAACTTTAATTTCGGAACTCGGTGGTTTTGGTTGCTTTTTCGTTTTTGAACACCAACTTCCGAAATTAACGTTATTTTTTACTTTTTGTTTTTTTTTTTTTTTTTTTTTTGTAGAAATCGATTCTATTTTATCTATAAAAAGTTTTTTTTTAATTTTTCGCTTTTTAGTGATTCACTCCCAGGTAAAGATACCCATCACAGCGTACGTGGTATAATTTGGTATACTTAAACAATAAACAGACATTCGATTTCAGCTATCCCGACAGATTTGCTATCATTTATTGACAAAAAAACTCATAAAATAAAAACTACTCGACGAAATTGAACTAAATTCTTATGGGTCCAAATGGCAACTATTATTCATCGAATAAAACACGTAAATCAGATCAGAAATCTCGGCGTAATCCCTGTACATACATAGAAAAAAAAGCATACCTGCCGAATTGAGAACCTCCTCATTTTTGAAGTCGGTTTAAAATGATCTGATTTCTTATGAGGCACCTTATTCAATAGAATCTTGACAAATCAGCAGCGGTATATGACAACGTTACGTGTTGTATAATAATATTTTGTTTCGATCTTCCTGCCATTGACACACGGACAAACGGTGCGACAAAAACAATTGTTATTCTAAGCGTAAGAATAAAAAATTCTGTTGTCCATTGAATCGCTCTGGCGTTCTTACATATTTTACTTCTGTTTGTTTAGATATTACATAAAAATACCGCAATTTAAAAGCGTTATTGACAATTTATGCCAATTTTGAATTTAATAATGGTAAAGTAGAAGACAATCAATGGTTTATAAACAATTTGACACGTTTATATTTACTCGTGCGCGATTTAATAATTTATTAATAAACAACTAAAATATTTGTGTGTTATTGTTAATAGGTATGTAGGGCTAATTGTCTTAGTTCTAAACTAAATCCCTGTATTTAGTTTAGTACTAAAACAATAAGGTAGTCGACTAAAAACATTCAATTAATCCGTCAGATAGATTTCCATAAAATATTGGAAACGTATTTTTTTTTCACGTAACAAACGAGTTCACGCCACCGAAAACGATAGTTTGCGGCTATAACATCTTTAGAAATACGAAAGTTTGAATCCATGTTTGTTACTCAATGATGGCAGAACGAATGAACGGATCTCGATGAAATTTGGCACTTGGATTAGTTCATGGGCTATCCCGGGGGTATCCCTTGGGATAATTTCCGACATCCACGCGAGCGAAGCCACGGGCAGAGATACTTATAATGTACAGTTCAGGTTATGTCCAGGGCAAGATATTCTGCAAATTAACAAACCAAATACATACAATTCAATTGACCCAATGACTTTTAATGTTAAATATATAAGTATGTATATTGCCAACTGTTCTCCACAAGCGACAATTTAATTGGCTATTGTATTGTGGCGTTGAATATATTTAAAAGGTTCATTTCTTTTAAATACTAGGAAAAAGCCAGTATCTCACGCTGTATCAAAGAAGTCGTAATTTGTGTCAAACATAGAGTCAAATCAGGTAGGCGTACTACATCTCAAGGAGTATTGGGACTTATCTAAATCTGTTGATCTTGAAATCGCAGGATTTTTTGGGCAAAAACAGCTTTCCATGACCAAACTAGACCGAGACCACCTCGAAATACTACGATACTCTGCCAAACCATCGTACGGGTATACAGTTTTTTTGTTTATCATTGACAAATGAAAATGAGAACATCATCCATGTAGTCGAAGCTAATTACTTAAATACGCATTATTAGGGATAGCTCAAATAAATAATCTCTGGGTCTACTGAACCGATTTTGAAAATTCGTTTACCAATATAGAAATCCACATTATTTGTGTCATCACTACACAGTATAAAACAAAGTCGCTTCCTGCTGTCTGTATGTATGCTTAGATCTTTAAGTTTAAAACTACGCAACGGATTATGATGCGGTATTTTAATAGATAGAGTCATTCAAGAGAAAGGTTTATTTATATGTATAATACATGCGTAATATAGTAGAGAAACACTGATAATTTTAGAGGTTTCTAATGTGATGTCGTAAATAAACACTTTTTTTTGCGCTTACATTGCAAACCCTACGAGATACATCGATCAAAACAATGTAGGTACTAGAGAGTCCGCGATGGTATATGTACATATCTCCTAGGGATAACCCACAAAAACCATTTTTATCGTTTACTTATTACGAGAAATAATGGCTTATTTACGTTATTATTCGTTACATACAAAAATACAAATCTTTACTCTCTATAATATTAGTATAGATGTTTTCTCCGATGTCTACTGCTAACATAATGGTTATTGACATACTAACCCACAACAAAACCTCGAAAGTATTAGTAGGCCGCACAAGTACCTCTCCCTGCCCAGCCTCGGTGCGGTAACCGGTGTCAACCGACAACCTTCAGCTCGGAAGGCCGAAGGCAAACCGTTAAGCCACAACTTTACGTAACTTGTGACGCAATTCGTTAAGCCGTGTATTAGATTAAGTACTATTATGAGGCAATAAAGAAGTCACTTATTAAATTATGGTAGAGGACTTGGCGAAGAGTTATCAAGTTCTGGTATAACGATCTGGAGCAACGGCAAAGCATGTCTTTGGTATAGAAAAAAATACAACAGACTTCTAACCCAGCCAGGCGAATTACTTTGTGTAAATTTTTTCATCACCACTGCTCTCAAAACGGTGAAGGAAAACATCGTGAGGAAACCGGCATGTCCTAGAACCAAACATTCGAAGACATGTGACATTCACCAACCCGCACTGGGCCCGCGTGCTGGATTACGGCCCATCCTCTCTCCTAGGGAGGAGGCCTGTGTCCCAGCAGTGGGAACGTTAAAAGGCTGATTATGGCAAAAAAATACTGGACACGTATTATTATTTTTTTGGAAATCTATCAGACGGACTAATTGGACTTTTTTTAAATCCTATTATTTCAAACGTAGAAGCCAATGTATGAATATAATGTAACAGCTCGCGCCAGCATTCCCGCCTACGCAGATGTTCGTTGAATGATAGCGTTGCAGCTGTGTGGGGTCAATGAGCTGCCTGAAATGAGGTTCAAGTGCGCAATGTGTGTGACACATGTATGGTTGTTACTTCTCTGTTGGGACAGGTCAACTCTCTTTACACGACTGCCCAAAAAAAAGAGTGGAAAACTGAAAAATCAATCTCTTCATTGCAGGCGGGGATGATCATTTTGAATAGTTTAATAATTATAGCACGAGTTGTTTTTATCTGTAGTACTTAAGTCCGCCCTACACGCGTCTCTACGTCATCATAGACAATTAAAAATAAAAGTTGACGCGTTCCGAGTTTTAAATACAAAGACACGCTCACTTATAGACATCAACATTTTTTCGCGATGATTTTCAGTTTTCCCCTTTTGGTCACAATGGCGTCTTAATTGCACAGTAAATATTTGAAGGGTATCATTTAAGCTATCACCAATTTAATTAGTTTTGTGTTTCTTAAATAATAGGGTTTGTCCTCCAAATAGTAGATCTGTCACCAAAATGTAGTCACCAAACAATGCAAAATCAGTTCCACAATAAATCACCTAAAATCCTGAGATATAAGGTCTAGTACCAAATAAATGTTTTTGTATGTATTATAATAGGTGTGTCCTAATAAGTATTTAAGCAAACTAATTTAAAGAGATCACCAATAAATCATATTATGTTACTAGAAAATTGCATTAAGTTCAAATAAAAAATTAGGTTTGTCATCATCGTTTCAACCAAAAGATTCTGCTACTTAACTAGACTCCCAAGGTTTTAAATTTCCACTGGTAGTATAAATTATATTTAAATAAAATTTTTAGCAGAGTAGTAAATAAAACAATTAAAGTCAAAATAATCAATATTTATTGTTTAAAATAATTACCACTGAACAATCAGCGCTGGTTTAAAATAGCTGGCTTATGGCTAGCAGAATAATAGATAAAACACTTAATTAAAGTTAAAATAATCAATATTTATTCTTAAAAAACAATAATCACTGAATAATCAGCGCTGGTTTGGATTTTGAAGGGCGCCCCCTTTTTCTTTTCTGGCCGATAAGCACATTTTTTGCTTCTGGTGGGGGGTTGGCCAGCTTTAAAATTATAAATTGATGTATTAAATTGGTAACGAATACTATTAATTTAATATCTGAACGAAATAAAATGTTACTACTGTATTGGTGACAAAATATCAAATAAAAAGGAGTCGCAGTCAGGGATCGATAATCGATTTATTTGGTGACAGATCTACCATTCTGAGCACAGAGCTATTATTTAAGTAACAAAACTGTTATTATAAGAACGAAGTTTATATTCATGTAATGCAATATAATTTTATTGGTTATCGATCTCTTATTTTACACATATATTAACATTAATTTGATGACAAATATAAATTTTGGTGATAGAAAATATAGTTCCCATATTTGAATCTTTTGTTCAACTATACTCAACTTTGTTCAACTATAAAATTTTCACTCTTGTTTTCAATTTTTTGTTCACTTTTTGACATGGCTGGCGTATATTTTTTTTTTAAATTATGTGTTTGTTTTTTTTTATAAACTATCAAAACTTTTTTTTTCTATTTAAATCCCAATAGGTAATAAAAGTACTTTCCCGCCATCTTGCCATGCACCGCACCGCCACAGTCCATATTTTTACTGTGGCACAGCTTCGTTTTGGCAACGTCTACCAACCTAATAAATAAAATCATCGCGAAAAAATGTTGACGTCTAAATAAGTGAGCGTGTCTTTGTATTTAAAACTCGGAACGCGTCAACTTTTATTTTTAAATTGTCTATGATGACGTAGAGATGCTTGTAGGGCGGACTTAAGTACTACAGATGAGAACAACTCGTGCTATACATATATTTATTGTCGTTGCAATCGACTTTTTCATATTATTCGCGTATGCGTAGTTCCCGTTCCCGTGGGAATACGGAGATAAAATATAGCCTATGTTACTCTCTGATAATGTAGATTTCCATTGGTGAAAGAATATTTAAGATCGGTAAAAAAAACTTTCCTCTATATACAATGAGGTGTTTTATATATAATATCATTGTCTATATATTATTATTTATTGTAGACTAACAGCGCCCCGCGGTTGCAACCACGTAGTTCCCGTTCCCGTGGGAATATGGGGATAAAATATAGCCCATGTCACCTTAGTGTAGGATAGTGTAGCTTCCCAACAGTGGAAAAAAATGTTCAATAGTTTCAGAGCCTATTCATACAATGCAAACAATCAAATCTTTCCTCTTTATAATATTATTATACTTAGACTATGCATAGTACATAAAATGACACACTTGATAATGTCACAGACGGGATTATAAGATTATAAAAAATTGGCCATCATTTTTGTTTTAATAATATTTGCTGAACGATCCGTTTCCCTGTTTGTACTTCCTTGTACACAGCCCCGATACATCTTTGTTTAATTAAAATACAAGCTTCTTAGTGATGGTACTCGGTCTCCTTGACATCATACTGACCATAGAAATGTAAAATACACTGACCACCTCGTGTCTGATGTCAAGCACGTGGCCTTTCTGAGGTCACACGCAATCAATTATTTAAGTAAAAAAAAAAAAAAAAAAAAAAAAAGAATGTGTTTATTATCTTAAATCTAAAGTAAGACATAAAGTACAACAAAAAGTTAAGTAAAGTAGGACATTATCATAATGTAAAATGTGTTTTTAAATGTGTTGTGCGTAATCTACACTAATATTTTGGGGGATGGACTGCTCGCGTCCGTAGGATTTACTTGACCTTTGACCGCCCTACACGTGTCCCCTGGGTAGTGCTAAACGAGCAGTAAAAGACGGTGGTAGGCCATAGCATCGGCTGCCGGCTTAAAGGTTACCACCCACCAGATAAAGTCATGCCGCCAAGCGATCTATCGTGTTCCGGCATGTAGTCTGGTGAAGCCGTGTGGTGGAAGATGGGTCTGAGCAGTTGTGTTGCGGTGTTTGCCGGGTATGATGCACCAGTTGCTGTTGTGTCGGATGTTTGATCGCGGAGGGTAGCGGGATCCGAAGCACGGTGCTCCGCTGGCCGACCGCAGGTAGTTGGGGGCCCAAGTAGTGTGCCAGCCACACATGAAAGGCTGCCCCGCCAACTGCGAAAAATCCCAGGGTGGCCCCATCGTGCCGGTTGGCGACCGGGCGAGAGGACCCGATGGCGATCCCTGGGGGGGTTCGGGCGTCCCCGCAGTCTCCGGACCAATCCTCCACTGGCGCAGCAGCTCTGGGTGTGTTGTTGGGCTTAGCATCGCATCACCTCGCTCAACTGCCATCGTCCACCAACCCTATTCACTCTACATAAAAAAAAAAAAAAAAATATGAAAGGTAAAAAGAAGAGTAAGTGTGTACAGCGGATGCACGTCCTCTCGTTTCATGTGCACCTCTCAAACATTCGAGGACTGCACTCCAATCTCGATGCAGTCCACTACCACCTCGAGACTGACAAGCCCAAGCACTTACTTTTCTTGACGGAGACGCAGATCAGATGTCCGTCTGATGCGGCGTATCTCGACTACCCGGGATACTCATTGGAGCACCATTTCCTGCAGCGTGCCGGGGTCTGTGTGTATGTCCGCAACGACATCTGCTGCCAGCGTCTCCGTCACCTTGAAGACCCCTGTTTTTCAACCTTATGGTTGCTGGTGGACACCGGTGTGGACAAAATTGTCTACACCTGTGTCTACCGATCGCACAGCGGCGACCAGGAGACAACTCAACTCTTTGGCCACCTCAGTGAGGCCGCCGATGAGGCTCTGCATCGGCACCCTGATGCGCAGTTTGACGCTCTGGGGGACTTTAACGCCTGCCACCAAGACTGGCTTTTCCCATACCAGAGGACCGACCACGCTGGGAGAGAAGTGCGAAACTTTGCAGTATCGATGGGCCTCTCCCAGCTGGTAAAGCAAGCGACTAGGGTGCCTGATGTTGTTAGTCATACTGCCAATTGTCTGGACCTACTGCTGACAACTGATCCGGACAGATGTATCGTAACAGTTTCTTCACCACTTGGAACTTCAGATCACTGTCTGGTGAAATCTGTATCGTCCTTCTCCCCACCTGACCGCGACTCTCGTGGCGAACGGCGAATGTGGCGTTACAAGTCAGCAGATTGGGATGAGATGCGGCACTTCTTTGCGTCTTATCCTTGGCAGCAGGTCTGCTTCTCTTCCGAAAATCCGACGAGCTGCGCGGATGCTGTAACCGATGTGATACGTCAAGCTATGGAATATTTCATCCCTTATAGCGATGTACCCATCGGTGGCTCAGCTCACCCATGGTTCAACGCCGATTGCGTTCAGGCTGAAGAGCACAAGCATTCGGCGTTTCTCGCCTGGGTTGATGCTCGTGATCGCAAAGCTCCGGATCTGATCTCAAAGAAGAGAGCCTTTAACCGTGCTGCCAAGTCCTACAAAAAGGCACTAAAGAAGGCTCGCTTCGACCATATAAACCATATTGGCACAAAGCTCTCTGCACAACCTTCAGGTAGCAGAGCCTTTTGGTCCCTTGCCAAGTCGGTCGAAGCGAACTTCTGTCGGCCTTCATTGCCTCCGCTGGTAAAGCCTGATGGAACACTGGCTCATACGGCGAGAGAGAAAGCAAGCCTTTTTGCGTCTCTTTTCGCCCATAATTCTCGTCTGGATACTAGCGGTGCTACTCCACCGACTCTGCCTCATTGTGACACCTCTATGACCGAGGTTCGCATAAGGAACAGAGAAGTTCTGAGAGCGCTGTGTCGCCTAGACGTGAATAAGGCTAGTGGACCGGATGGCATACCAGCGATTGTTCTCAAGGAATGTGCGCCCGAACTGTCTCCTGTGTTGACACGCTTGTATCGCCTCTCGTTCAGGACTGGTATAGTGCCCAAGTCCTGGAAGCTTGCCAACGTGTAACCCGTGCCCAAAAAGGGCAGTCGTGCCGATCCTGCCAACTATCGGCCGATTTCGGTAACCTCCATACTCTGCAAGATTATGGAGCGTGTATTGAATTCGCGCCTCATGGCATATCTAGAAGGTCACGATCTCCTCAGTGACCGACAGTATGGGTTTCGCCGTAATCGGTCAACTGGGGACCTACTAGTTTATGCCACCCACTTGTGGGGCGAGGCCCTCGAGAGGAACGGGGAAGCGATGGCCGTTTCCTTAGACGTCTCGAAGGCCTTCGACAGGGTATGGCACGCTAGCCTTTTGAGCAAGCTTCCAGCGTACGGCATTTCTCCTGGTCTGATTAACTGGATAGGAGACTTCCTGAGTGAACGGTCTCTCCGAGTTGTTGTCGACGGCTGCTCATCAGAGCCCATGACGACTAATGCCGGAGTTCCTCAGGGGTCTGTTCTCTCTGCAACTCTCTTCCTACTGCATATCAATGATCTGCTGGTGCCCGGTATCTATGGGTATGCAGATGATAGCACAGTTGTAGAGAGATACCTGCCTAGTGCTCGGGCTAGTAAGGAGCTAATCCAGTCCGAACGAGAGGCTATGGTGGAGCGTACGAATGTCTCACTTCAGGCAGTCTCCAAGTGGGGTGAAGCCAATCTGGTGGGATTCAACGCCGCCAAAACACAAGCGTGTCTGTTCACCGCCAAAAAGAGCCCGTTCACCTTGGCTCCTACTTTTCAGAATGTATCCCTGGAGTGCACCGACCGCCTTCAGCTTTTGGGAGTAGAAATCTCTTCAGACCTAAACTTTGGGCGGTTCATTGAGTCCAAAGCCAAGGTGGCTGCTAGGAAACTCGGCGTTCTCGCAAAGGTCCGCCGGTACTTCACATCAGAACAGCTTTTGATGCTATATAAGGCACAGGTTCGTTCGTGTGTGGAGTACTGCAGCCATATATGGGCTGGTGCTGCGAAATGCCACCTAGCGACTTTGGACTCGGTGGAAAGGCGAGCGAAGAGGCTAATTGGTGATCCAGATTTGGTTAAATCCAATCTTCAAAGCCTTGAGCACAGGCGTAAAGTAGCCAGCCTTTCGGTGTTTTACAGGTTGCATTTTGGAGAGTGTGCGCAGGAACTGCATAACTTGATCCCGCCATCCCTTTTTTACCATCGGACGACCCGACGTACGGCGAGTATCCATCCATACGTTGTTGAAACTTCTACGGTCCGGACTAAGCGTTTTGCCTCGTCGTTTATACCGCGAACATCGAAGGATTGGAACAATTTGCCTGCGGCGGTCTTCCCGTCCGATTATAATCTGAATGTCTTCAAGGCAAGAGTGAATAGGCTCATAAACTAGTGCGCCTTACCATCAGAGATTGCATCGCTGCTTACCATCAGGTGGGATCGCAGTCAAGCACTAGTTTATAACAAGTTAAAAAAAAAAAAAAAAAATATATTATAAAGAGGAAAGATTTGTATTTTTGTATGTAACGAATAAACTCAAAAACTACTGGACCGATTTCAAAAATTCTTACACCATAGACTATATTTTATCCCCATATTCCCACGGGAACGGGAACTACGCGAGTAAAACCGCGGGGCGCTGCTAATATTTTATATGTTCGAATCTTTAGGTAGCAAAACCATCGAGCAAAGCGTACCTAGAAGTTGGTTGTATTTTTTTAGAGACTTTCTTTCGAAAGTTTCATATGAACATAATATAAATGTAGGCAAGTCGATGTTTTGCCACGAGACGGCGGGACGGGCCGCTAGTATACTAATAAAAGCATAAAGTACTCACACCAGCGTGATCAGGTACGGGTGCAGTTTGACGCTGCCGTGGGCGCCATCTTGTGGCACGACGTCCGAGACGGCCATCTTGTTCTGTCGTTACCGCCAGTACGCTGCGGGGAAGAGCATAGGTGTTTATTAATATTATGTGGCCATTTGCTGGTTTGGCAACTGTTGAGGTGTCAATCGACACGAAAAGAAGAATATATAGCAAAATGCTGGTTATTGGTGTAAAGATCTGATCATGAGGTCCTGAGGTCTCAAGACACAGTGACATTTTTCTGATTCTATAATCAATGCGGATTTCTAAAGTAGCAAATAACCGTTTCCAAGATCCCATCTATCTGCCAAGTTTGCGGATTTTGGTTGAAAGAGTGACCGCGACGCTGGAACGCGGCGGGCATTAGGGGTAACACGGTTGGGTTTTAGTCAGTAAGAGCCTGACACTCCGTTCCGCTCCACCCACAGCGGGAGAAGTCACTATCTGCCAGACTCTCGTAAAAAAAAAAATGGTACTGACATGCGCTCCCAAACTTTAAAGCATTGCCACATTAGCTATAATATAATTCTTTGTCTGCAGGGAGCCCAGGATTCGATTTATCAAGGGCATCGATTTATCTACTGTATGTACACTTCAACGTTAGGTTCAGTTGAAAACCAGCGTCAGGCAGCTCCTTGTCTTGTCTTGTCCTGTCTGGCATTTTGCTGAACTGGACCTATTTGGCTCAGCCGCGGGTCACGCAATGTTATTGTTTTAAATTTAAGTTTCCTTTTATTTGTCTCTACATTATGTGTATCTGTCTGTGCCAATTTTTTTTCTTTCTTTCTACTAGGGTTGCGGAATTTGTTCGCGGCGCTGGAACGCGGCGGGCTCTAGGAGGAACACGGTTGGGCTTTAGTCTGTAAGAGTCTGACACTCCCTTCCTATGTGCCCACAGCGGGAGAAGTCATTTGATGATTACCTACCCATCCAGAAAGAAAAGAGCATCGATGTTTGGGTTTTCCTCCGGTCATTTTTCAGTAGCAGTAATTCGAAGTCATGAACTTCTGCCGCTGATGGCAATGAGGTCCCTGATTACATAAGACTTGAATATAGCTGGCGAATTATGTGTGCATCTCTGCCTTACCCTTCGGATGACAGAGGCGTGGTGATAATCTATATAGATAGGTACTGATCTATACTAATATTATAAAGAGTTAAGATTTGTATTTTTGTATGTAACGAATAAACTCAAAAACTACTGGACCGATTACAAAAATTCTTTCACCATTAGAAAGCTACATTCACCCTGAGTAGCATAGGCTATATTTTATCCCAATATTCCCATGGGAACGGGAACTACGCGGGTAAAACCGCGAGGCGCTGCTAGTATTTTATATGTCACCACCATCGAGCAAAGCGGGTTTAGTGAGACGACATTTATAATTAAAAAGGCTTACTAGAACAAGTTGTTGTTTCAAATGCGCTAAACTAGTTTGACAGCTAAACATTTTCCAGTTTTAAGAAAAATATCAGGTCTTAAAACGTTGCTATGGTTGCGGAATTTGTTCGAAAGAGTCACCGCGGCCCTGGAACGCAAAGGGCATATAAAGGCTCACGGGTGGGTTTTAGTCAGTAAGAGTCTGACACTCCATTCCGCTCCACCCAGAGCGGGAGAATTCTTTTGATGATTTCCCATTAAAAAAAAAGGTCTTAACACGTGCTTCTAATATCTAAACCAAGGAAGAAATGTTAATTTGGGACTCGAACAAAACTAACAACAAAACGAAGTGAATTTTGACAGTCAAGCTGCCTGTTCCCAGATATATTGGGATCGGCTCCCAGTCAAACCGGATTCAGCTGAATACATTAATTACTGAATACTGAATACATACACAAATTTTACGTGGAGCGGCTGCCTACCAGACCTCCACAACCCTCTAACTGGGGAACACGGTACTTCTTGACAAGACTGGAATCAGATTTACTGGCTTCTGACAATCCGTAACGACTAAGTACCAAAGATTCACAAATGAATCAAAATCAAAATTCATTTATTCAAACTAGGCTGATAGACAGCACTTTTTGAACGTCAAATCTATACTAATATTATAAAGCTGAAGAGTTTGTTTGTTTGTTTGAACGCGCTAATCTCAGGAACTACTGGTTCGAATTGAAAAATTCTTTTTGGGTTGAGTAGACCATTTATCGAGGAAGGCTTTAGGCTATTTATCATCACGCTTAATCCAATAGGAGCGGAGCAGCGATAAATAATGTTTTAAAATCGGGGATTCCACGGGGACGAAGTCGCGGGCAGCAGCTAGTTTTACATAAAAACAGTCCCCCAAAACGCCCACCCGTCACCACTTCCTAGTGTTTTAGCTGGGAAGAAGAAGTGGCGCAACAAACTCCCCAGCAACACATCTGTCTGTTGCGTTTTAAGAACTTGAATTTATACAATAGTATGCAAAGTCATTACATACCAAATGTAGGAAAAAAAATCAATTATCCAACATGGAAATCATAAATCAATTGACTATAAAACATTGTAAAGAGTAGATTGAGTCAATTAAGTAAAAATAGATTGACCTACATAGTCATAAAAAAAATTACACCAAAAAAAACACAATTATATGAACTCATATAACCTGTCGACAGCCGGGACCAACGGCTTGACGTGCTTTCCGAGGCACGGAGGAGTTTCAGTACGATGAGATGGTCACCCATCGAGCAAGCATTACTTTAGCTGGGAGATCGAGCCGTGCGGCTGTTAGTATAAGCTACAAAGTCCGCCTGAGACATAGATATAATTCTATGGCCTGAGACTAGCGTGCGTCGGTCGAGTATTATCGGAAAAACGTGCGTGTACACACATTTATGAACAAAGACAATTCGTGGCAACATAGTTCAGTATCGGCAGTTCTTATCTTTCTTTAGGTAATATGACGCATTATATTTTTTATTTTGATTCCGATTTTACATTTGAAAGTAGCGGTCCGTCCCTTTTAATGTAGCCTATGTTACTCAGGGATAATGTAGCATTCTAGTGATGGAAGTACTATTGAAATCGGACCAGTAGTTTTTGAGTTTAGTCCTTGCAAACATACAAAAACTTTTTTTTTATAAAAAACAATACAAGCGACTTCTAAATAAAGACACCACGAATTATAAAATATCTTTAATTTCGGAATTCGGTGTATTTTTTGGTTGTCTTCGTATTTTATTTTTCACTTTTTAGTGGTGCTAACCGCATCCCTTCTAAACGCATCCCTTCACAGCGTACATGTCACAAACTGGTCTAAACAGTTAGTTCCATCAACGCCCGCCAGTTGGCGCCACTGTCCTATGCTCCTGTCTATTGAGTCCGCCAACTGAACAGTACTATGTTGTAGGTCACGAGTCACGAGCAGGTACTTAGGTATTGTGCGGCCTACAGGTCCCAATTGATGTAGGTAACTACTTGGACAACAATAGCCGGGGTTAACGACCTCTGACGTGAGGCTAGGAACGACAAGACATGTGAATTTATTGACTGATCTGCTGATCTAGTTGTTAAGAGCGTGTACGCCGTATGGCATTTCATACAAATTTTCAAGTCGCTATTTTGCGAAATGACTGAACCGATTCTAATGAAACTTCACACATTGCAGGATACATAGGTCTAAAAAGTTAGTTAAAACATTTTCAAAATGTCTTATTTAAAAAAAAGATAACTGGAAATTTATGTTTGTATGGAAAAATTAAAATGTGTCTAATTTAACTGTAACACTATTTATCGAAAATGTTTTCAACTACCTACATTTTTAGACCTATGTATCCTGCCTATATGTGTGAATTTTTATTAAAATCGGTTCAGTAATTTCGGAAAATAACGATTTGAAAATTTGTATGAAATGCCATACGGCGTCTTTGGTGTACAGTGTAAAGTGGTACATAAGCGGACTTAACGCAACAAGGCAATCTCTAGCCAGTGGCGTAACTATAGGGTGGCAGGGCTGGCAAAATGCCACGGGCCTCCAACCTGAGAGGGCCCCGGCCGAAAATGAGCGTCTTCAAGATCCGGCAGAATTTCTCGGAATGACATCGAGAGATTAAGACTATACAATTTTGATGCGTAAAAAAGTGGTCGAAGCCAACCACGATTTCGGGAATTTCTGAGACGCTTCGATGACGCCTGCGAGCGTGTAAATTGCTCTTCGGTGTCTGAAGAATTTGAAGATATTTTTGTAAGGTTTTCAGATGAAGTATTACACTTCATCTGAAAATCTTACAAAAATATCTAGAAATTTAAAATTATGAAAACAAGAAATCATGGAATATGATTAGAACAGAAGGTTTTTATTCAATGTAACCACATGCATTTTATTGAGAAATACATACAAAGTCAGCGCTCTTTGCCGAATAATCGCCGACTAGTTGCCGACGACAGTGGACAGGCCGGATAGTCGGATTTCGGCTTTACCAACTAGTTGGCACATCTCTAATTATGAGCCCATCACTCGTGGCTCAAGAGGTGAAGCTAATCATTTAGCCACGAGCCCCTCGAGGTTACAGATAATAATAATACTCTCATTAGTAGCCATTATGATAACAATAATAGTTATTCATTGAATTGAACAAGTAGCGCGGTGATAACGAATTGATAACAAGTTTGAACTATGGCTCAGTGGCTGAGAGCATCTGAGAGACACGTGTAGTGATACGGGTTCGATTCTGATAACATAACATCTATACTGCGTGATACTGTCCACACATATTATAATAGTACAGGCATATTTCGCCGTGAACAACAACAACGGGGGAGCAGTGGTAACGGCCCCGACTTACGAATTGCAGGTGGCGGGTTCAAACCCAGCCAGGCGCATTACTTTGTGTTAATAATTTCATCACCACTGTTCTCAAAACGGTGAAGGAAAACATCGTGAGGAAACCGGCATGTCCTAGAACCAAACATTCGAAGAAATGTGACATTCAGCAACCCGCACTGGGCCCGCGTGCTGTATTACGGTCCATTCCCTCTCCTGGAGAGGAGGCCTGTGTCCCAGCTGTGGGAACGTTAAAAGGCTGATTATAACAACAACGGCAATGCCTCCGAAAGCATGGTCTGGTCCCGTTCCCGAAGGAGTCTCCCTAAAATGGATGGGGAACCACGACGAGCGTTGCTTAACCCGGAAGAACGTTCCGTGCGCCTGTTGTTATGTACCCAAGTATCACATTTATTCTGATACACGTTGTATGCGCGAGATAAGGAATTAATAGAAGGTAGGAACGAGGTGTGGGCGCCAATACTGACCTCTGCGACATCCTAAACGCCAGGAATTTATATAAGATGCAGCATCCGATGGTTACATCTCGTCGCGAATGTGAGCCGCCTACAGGCCCACACCTATATGTGCCAATATTATAAAGCTGAAGAGTTTGTTTGTTTGGTTGGACGCGCTAATCTCGGGAACTACTGGTTCGAGTTCCACAAAATTCTATTCACTGATAGAAAGCCAGACGGCGAGTGTCTAGACTAGTTTTAATCCCTGTAAGAACACGGCCCGTGATGCATAGGCCACGAGAAACCGCGGGGCGAAGCTAGTGTCATAGTTACATTTGTACATAATTATGTACTAGCTATCCCACGCAACTTCGACGTAAATGAACAACGCCATCTATCGATATTCAAAAGTATCAACTTGAACGTAAGATTGTACACACAACTTCTGGATTACAAAATATATTTTACGATCAGAATGCTACATTATCACCGAGTAACATACATAATAACATAATGACATATTAAAATAAATAAATATGCACCCGCACGAGGGCGGGGCGGGCCGCTCGTTATGATTATGATTGCAGTATCTTGCGTCATTCTAATTGGCCGGACAAGGACATACAATAATAGGCCGTCATTAAACCTTAGTCAGCTGATAATATCCATCTTGCACGCAAGCGTCGCCTCAGCAGAGTAAGAAAACGTTGCTTCCTCCACCTCAAAACATTATTGAGAAGAAAACTCGAAGCATTTATTTCAATTAAACCCTTTACAGGCACTTTTGAATTGTCAAGTCGAAAGAGGTGAAGCTATCTGCACGTTCCGAAGCGTAGATCTCTATGGAGAAGAACGTGCAAGAAACTCCACGGACACTCTTTTAAATCAATAAGTGGTTACAAAGTTGTGGATACATTGTTCTTCTTGATGTTATTCCTATATGTGAGAACGATGTAGAAAGACGTGTATGATACAGGCATCCAGAGTGAAAGGAATAATTCAAAGTACAAATAATAATTAAAATAAACTGTGGCAGCTGAGACATACAAGTAATGTTTGAGGTCCGGGGTACGAGTGCTATGTCGGGATCGGGAGTAATGTTCAGTGAACACGGTTGGCGCAGTGGTTGAGTAATTGACTACTGCGCAGCGTGTCACGGGTTCGATTCCCGCACTGAATTAATATTTGTATGCCCTACAGATAATTGAGTTTATATGTTTGTAATCGCACCAACGAGACAGAAGAAAATTGCTAGTGTGGGGCGACGTTTTTTAAAACCTAGCTGCCGACAAGATAGATATACTCACTATAATTACTTCACACATTTTGTGTGAATGGGTATTAAATTGATTAATTTGTTGTATTGGTGTTGTTGTTGTAATTAATTGAATTGTATCTATTATAATTTTTAAGTTATTGTTTTTTTCTACACTATCGCATTGGGAACTGTAATGATAGCTGTATGTATGTTTGTAAATAATTAAATAAAAATAAAACAATTTAGATAAATAGCATTTTTCATGAACTTTTTGTAAATGGGAAATCATCAAATGACTTCTCCCGCTGTGGGCGGATTCTTACTGGCTGAAACCCACCCTTGGCGTTCCCAGGCCGCGGTAACTCATCCGAACAATGCCGCAACTCTGGCCGTTCCAAGAACACACGACCCGACAGTGTCCGCTTGCCATCTGTAGATCTTTGACAGTTGTTTCAGGTGGTCAGCCTCAGATCTGACCCCAGCCTTGCCTGGAGAAGTCCAGTGTGTCACCTCTGTGAATTCCTACTCTATGGTACCTATATAAGCCATAAGCTGCAGGTAATGCATCATTAAAACCAGCAGCCAGTAGTACTGGCAAGCTAAGTTATGTAGGTACCCAGTAGGTGTAGTCTAGGTATTAATGATTTCCTAAGAACTGTGCCTACACGTGTTTGATATTAAATGTCTGGGAGTTTGTGCAACTGACGCTGATGATAGCGCGATGGCGCAGCGGACGAGAGGCTCACGAGTCGAAGGTTCGAGTTTCAAAAAACTTTTTACAAAAAAATACAACCGACTTCTAAACAAAGACAAAAAGTACAAAATAACTTTAATGGGACCACCTAAAAAGTGAATTCTATAAAAAAAAAAAATATTTGAAATCCGTCTGTAATTGACCAAAAATATATATATATATGTACATACAGACGAATTGAGAACCGCCTCCTTTTTAAAGAAGAAAACGGAAAATACTGTCATAGTGTGAGACGGATTCGCACGCGTAGGGTTCCGTACCATCTACCAGAGGTGCGGAATTATTATAAAGCAGTGAACGCAAATAAAACATGGAAGCATTACTTCAAGGGATCTAAGCGCGAATCGTGACCCAAAAATCCAAATAAACTCACACATCGAAACCTCGTCGCTGATTCGCCGAACCAAACCAACAACATTATTGCTAATACGATACACAGTTAAAAATTGACCTTATTTCCTAAGTATTTGGGTTTAAATTACCATGTAACGAATAGGCCGTGTAATTAAACACGTGAGCGGCGCAATCGGTAAGCCCCGCCTACCGCGGCGCAATGTGCTTTGGGTCATTTTTTTGAGTTAGGAATGCTTCCATGTTTTATTTGCGTTCACGGTTATAAAGAGTTTCCGCGGCCCTGGAACACGCCCATGGAAGTCAGCAAGTCTGATACTCCCTGCCCACAGCGGAAGTCATTTGATGATTCCCCATCACATCACGGCGGTGAGATCGAATATTTGAGGACTATGCAGCGTAATTTCTGATATATTCAGTTTAATCAAAAACTTTTTACAAAAAATAAAACCGACTTCTAAACAAAAAAACCAAAAAGTATAAAATAACTTTAATTTCGGAACTCGGTGTTTTTGGTTGCTTTTTTGTTGTTGAACACACCGACTTCCGAAATTAAAGTTATTTTATACTTTTTGGTTTTTTTGTTTAGAAGTCGGTTTTATTTTTTGTAAAAAGTTTTTTTATTTTTCACTTTTTAGTGGTACCTACACCCCCTCCCCTCCCCCACCTAAACGAACCAATCACATTGGTGTAAAAAAAACGTACTGCTCCTTTGCGGAGTAAACTAAGAGGTCGTCAATGTAGGCAATGTAGATATTTTTTTTAGATTTTTCGAAAACCGCTTGGTTGATTTCGATAAAATCATTCATGGGACCATTTGGGAAGTATACCCTTTCCAACAAAAAAAGAATTTTTCAAATCGGTTGACAAGCGACGGAGTTATGCGCGAACAAACAATAATAAAAAAAAATAAAAAAAAAACATACAAACATCCGAATTGAGAACCTCCTCCTTTTTTAGAAGTCGGTTAAAAAGAGGTTACATAAACGGCGAATCAAAGGTAAAGACTGAATCATTTGAAACTTAAGTCACCAAATGCAATTTTTTTTAACTTTTTACAAAAAAATACAACAGACTCCTACACAAAAAAAAATACAACCGACTTCTATAGAAGAAAAAAAAACAAAACGTATAAAATAACTTTAATTTCGGAAATCGGTGTTTGTGGTTGCTTTTTCGTTTTTTGAACTCCGACTTTGTCCTTTTTGATTTTTTAATACAGTCGAAGTGAGAACCTCCTCCTTTTTTGAAAGTCGGTTGAAAACGTTGCCCCACACTAGGAATTTCTCCTGTGTCGTGGGTGCGAGCACAAACATACAATCTCACATACACAAACAACCAGACCCGGAACAACTATCTGTAGGCCATACAAATATTTGTTCCGTGCGGGAATCGAACCCACGACACATAGCGCAGCAGCCAAACGTTCAACCACTGCGCCAACCGTGTCGTCAAAGTCATTTATTTAGGGATTAGCGACAAATTACTAGTTGTTACGATATCACAACCTTGATAATAATACCCTAAACCTAAACCTTGATAATTTCCTCATTAATAGATAATAGTACCAAACTATATGTGTTTATTGATGTAGGTATTCCGCTATAAAACTACCACTCACTCACTCAGTCTGATTTACAAAATAAACAAAAATTTTAATGATCAATAACATTCATTCAAACTTCATCTATTTTATTCAATTAGTCTATTTATAAACTTAAATAAACAAACTAACAATAACTAGAGCAGTGGTGGCCGAGTTGTAACGGCCCCAACTTACGAATTGTAAGTCACGGGTTCAAACCTAGCCAGGCGCATTACTTAGTGTAATTAACTTCATCACCACTGCTCTCAATACGGTGAAGGAAAACATCGTGAGGAAACCGGTATGTCCTAGAACCAAACATTCGAGGACATGTGTCATTCAGCAACCCGCACTGGGCCCGCGTGCTGGATTACGGCCCATTCCCTCTCCTAGAGAGGAGGCCTGTGTCCCAGCTGTGGGAACGTTAAAAGGCTGATTATGATTATGGTAAACAAACGAACTAAAACTGAAAATAGTATAAAAGATGACGTTGAAAAATTCCTCCGCATTGTCCGGTTAAGCAGTAACCAGCCTTAGTGTGCTGAACTGCGAGTGGTCCATATCAAAAAAAAAATTCCTCCGCATCGCTGGCCACTGGTAATGTACCCAAAAGGCTGGCAGCATTACCACGCTGTATGGCAATGCTTATCCTTTGTCCAAGGTAAAAGTCAGGCTTGGGTCACGCGAAGTGTCAACGAAGCGTCTTGACAGATCTTTTAACAACTCCACGACCCGAGTGTTTCGACCCAAACGCTTCAAAAATATAACTACCAATGAGGTTAATATTTCCGCCGCTTGAATTTCTCTGCAGCCAGAGCGACAGCGGCAGCACAGCACGATGAGCTAAACAAATTAGTCTGACTGCCAAATAATCACAATCCATACAAAAAAGTAAAAAATAAACTAGAAAATCATAGAACGTTATACTTATACTCCATTCACAATAAGATTAGCCATTGGAACAAAATTGTTTACAGTCCGTTCAACCGATTTTTACTTCTATTCCGTACGCATAAGGATGGCATTAAAAGCAAAAACGTGATTATAATACCAACTGTTTACTGCAGCTTCTACCATGTGTCATGCCACCAACGCAATAGAAGTCAAAATCGGTTGAACGGACTGTAAAAATGATGTATTTCAATGTCTTATCTTATCGTGAATGGGGTATAGGTATTTCTTATTTTTTATAATGGCAGCGGCTGCCAATTTCCCATCCGACCTTGTCACACGAAAAGAAAATGAAATCATTCGGAAGAGCCGTAAATGTTAAAATAGTTCGGAATTGTTTACACGACACCCTTGTGGCTGTGCCAATCTTCATTTAAATGAATTGTTCGGAAAATTCACTTTCACATGGAAAATATATAGTACTAGCAGCGCCCCGCGGTTTCACCCGTGTAGTTCCCGTTCCCGTGGGAATACGGGGATAAAATATTGCCTATGTTACTCAGGGTGAATGTAGCTTTCTAATGGTGAAAAAAAAAAATGAAAATCGGTCCAGTTTTTGAGTTTATTCGTTACATACAAAAACACAAATTTTTCCTCTTTATAATATTAGTACAGGTTGCTCATGAAATCAAGATGGTTGCCGGTGGGACTAACTGCTGCACCAAATCTATTATTTCACACAAGACCGGTCCACCATCGGACCACAAGACGTACAGCAATGTGCCACCGCTACATGGTGGACATTCCAAAACGTTTCGGGAACACATTCATTGTGCGTACAGCTAAGGAGTGGAGTTCCCTGCCAGAGTCTGTGTCTCCTGATAGCTACAAGCTGGGAGTCTTTAAGTCAACAGTGAAAGACAAGCGTGCGCCATCGTCGACCACATCATCGCTTACCATCAGGTGAGATAGCGGTCAAACGCGAGCCTACCAACCAATAGTAAAAAATAATAATTTATAATATCAGATTGGTCGCCCGAAAATCGAATGCGCCGCTCGAAAACATACCTCAAGCCATTGTTCGCAGTAATTTGTTTGTGATTTCTTAGGGTTCCGCGAACCAAAGAACAATAAAAAATATAACAACAAATACTAAAAAATAGAATTGAAGAATATGGAAGGGGGGGGGGGGGCGAGCAAAAAAAACTCGCGTTTGTTTTATGGGCTTCCATACAACAAACGGCTAATGGCTTATTCGAGTTGTATATAAAGACATGTTGTAGTATATATTTAGTACCAGCATTGCACCCGTGTGAAGCCGGGGCGGGTTACTAGTGTAATGATAAGTCAAAACATCATTGATAGTAATACAATGAGTCCATCTTGATTTCACAACTAAACGGACCTTTCGCAGGTCACAAGTCTCTTACACAATGCAACGTTTTTCTATTCAATTCAGAATGTATCGGGCACAATTGTTTCGTGACTGAATGGTAAAAGGCGAGGTTAAGCGGCGGTCCGCGGTCAGTCCTTGGCTGGGTGAGCGTTCGCTGGCGAGGTCTCTCCGTGATTTGAGAAGCAATTTGGCGGTGTCGGCTGTTACTTTTTCAACCGATTTCCAGAAAAGGAGGAGGTTCTCAATTCGACTGTTATCCTCATAACTTTGTATTGGGTGTACCGATTTTGATGATTTACATATATTCGAAAGCTGGTGCTTGTCGTGTGGTCCCATTTAAATTTGATTGAGATCTGACGACTGGTGTGCGAGTTATCCCTAATAATGCGTGGCTTAGTTTACATTGACGTTCTCATTCCCTCTTGTCGATGTAAAATGAAAAAATAAAATTGTGTACGATGGTTTGGAAGAGCATCTTAGTAAGTATTTCAACGTGGTCCATTTCTCATCATTGGAGTTTGGTGAAGATCTGATGAAGAACAGAGATGATAGGAAACGGAACTATTCAATAAATGATAGCAAATCGTTCGGGATTGCTGAAATCGCATGTTTGTTTATTGTTTACACCAAGAAGCGTAGAAGTCGTTTGTATTTTTTTGTAATAAGTTTTTTTTTGTGTTCAGATGACTCACGGGAGGTCTTTGATTGTCAGACTCTTACTGACTAAAACCCCACCCGTGTTCCTTCAAATGCGTTCCACAGGGCTTAGTGCGAGTTTTATATCGCGTTAAACGAAACGTGCGCTTATTACAAATTGTATAGAAAATAAAGGTCAAGGTTGTCACCAGACGGCGCTTAAACAGTTTCAATACAAACTGACGTTTACGCTAACGCGATCGAGGACGTTAAAAGCGCACTAAGGCCAGAGGGCCACGGTGACTCTTTCGAACAATTTCGAAACCTTGGCAGTTCTATTGTCACTGGCTTCGAAATAATAGGCATGTTTCCTGAGTAAACATATATGATTATGTTTAGTCCGTCAGTTAGATTATAGAAAAATATTGGACACGTATTTTTTCCTTTATCAAATCCTTCATCAAATTCCTTTATCAAATCTATGTAATACAGAACATGATTTAAAAGAGTGTCCGTGGAGTTTCTTGCACGTTCTTCTCCATAGATATCTACGCTTTGGAACGTGCAGATAGCTTCACCTCTTTCGACTTGACAATTCAAAAGTGCCTGTAAAAGGTTTAATTGAAATAAATGCTTTGAATCTTGAATCTATAAAAACTAACGAAGTTAAAAAGCATCAAAGATCAGGAGGGGGCTTGTGACGTCACGGCCCGGTAAAAATTGTAGCGAGTAGTGACGTCACACGAGTTTTCAACGCACTGTATCCTCTTCATTTTTTGGTTACGTGAAAAAAGAAAAAATAGGTGCCCAATATTTTTTGGAAATCTGTCCGACGGACTAATTAGATTTTTTTAGTTAACTACCCTATTGTTGGTTTCTCTTGATACGGAAGCAAAAAAAAAGTAAATCGATTGAAATAACAAAATAGATAGATATAAAGAAGATAAGAATATACTTTACTATAGCAACAACAAAAATAGAGGCGCTAGATAATAACAGACGGCTTCGAACGTTTGTTATTATGTGCGTTTTTATCTTAATCACAGATAGAGAAGATTTAGGTCCAGTAGTTTTTGAGTTAGTTCGTTAGAAACATACAAAAACACAAATATTTCATCTTTATAATATTAGTGTAATTGTAAAACTAGCTTTTATCCGCGTCTCCGCTCGTCTTAATAAAGGTTTTCGCTAAAAAGTAGCCTTGAACTTCTTGCTGCCCCTCTCAGTTAAGCCGAGGCCCGTGTCCCACAGGGGATGCCCTTAGCGAGCGGTCATTAACGTTCCCACTGCTGGGACACAGGCCTCCTCTCTAGGAGAGGGAATGGGTCGCAATCATAGATATTTCTATGGTCGCAATCCAGCACGCGGGCCCAGTGCGGGTTGCTGAATGTCACATGTCTTAGAGTTTTTGGTTCTGGGACATGCCGGTTTCCTCACGATGTTTTCCTTCACCTTTTTGAGAGCAGTGGTGATGAATTTAATTACACAAAGTAGGTAATGTGCTTGGCTGGGTTTGAACCCGCGACCTATACAATTCTTAAGTCGGAGCCGTTACCATTCGGCCACCACTGCTCTCCACGTAAAATGCTGGTATTCAGCAGAATGCGTTTTTTTTTTTGTTTTAAGAAACTTTGCCCCACACTAGGAATTTCTCCTGTATCGTGGGTGCGTTTACAAACATACATATAAATTCACATACACAAACAGCCAGACCCGGAACAATTATCTGTAGGCCATACAAATGTTTGTTCTGTGCGGGAATCGAACCCTCGGCACGTAGCTCAGCAGCCAATCGTTCAACCACTGCGCCAACCGTGTCGTCAAACTTTGAACGTTTTGATTGGGAGCCGACTCCAGTATAGTTAGGAAAAGAGCAGACAAATAATCAAGATAGAAAAGTTATGAGCAGTAGTTTATCTCGAGATAGATTAAGTATACTTGCCTGTTTAGTTCTCTAGTCGTTACTAAATGGTGTTTATAGATACGTATATCATGATATAGTCAAAGTGTCACTTACCTTATTAGTCGCGTAATAAAATACAATCCCTTGGAACATATCCTTCCATAACACAACAGTTTATAGCTTATAACACCATGAAAACTATTCACATTCCACTAGAAAACTTTTAAGCACCATATCTCACTATATATCATATATTTTATAACACAAACCGGTCGCTTTGCCTTGTTTTAATTATTTATTAAGTGTTTAATAAAAGTTGGCGACGAACGCGACCGCGCGCCATACACAACCTAACCTACCGCGGATTCCCGCGCAACTAAATTGTTCATCCATATTGTAATTCATACGAACAACCAATTTAGACAAATATTCTAAACGTGTCATTTATGCCTTATGTGGAGCTAATAAAGTTCAGTTTCCTCTGTTACAACAGCAAATGTTACTTTGCAAGCGAATGCTATCTGACGTTTCCTACACATAGTTATGTTTGCGGATATCTTGACAATGTTTTGCTTTGTAAAGTACGAGGGATTTCGTTGCGCGGCCGCAAATGTAAGTTTGTATATTTCGATGTACGAGTCCATTGTTGACAATCTTTGTTTTGACTAGTTTTCGCCTGCGACTGGTATCGGAGTCTTTCTTTCAATTTTATTCGAAGCGATTATGTTTTAATAACGTGATCATTGTGTCCAGTCATTTAAGTATAAGACTTCATAATATTTGGTCTATTCTCTATGGGTTTGTAATAAAAATTGGTTGATAATATTATATCTGTTAACAATAAATAGGTACTTACCTATGTATGTACAATAATATTGTATAGGCAACTATTATTATAGTCAGTGGGTATTGTGGAAAACCGGCCTAGTGCGAGTGGGACTGGCGCACGATGGGTCCCGTACCATTATCTATAAACACGGCAAAAAATCATGTCTGTTGTATGCCCCCTTAAATATTTAATTTACTCTGTTTTTTCTTTAATACTTACTTGTTTTTATATTGGCAACAGAAATACATACATCATCTGTGAAAATTTCAACTGTCTAGTTATCACGGTTCATGAGATACAACCTGGTGACAGACGGACAGACAGACAGACGAATGGACAACGGAGTCTTAGTAATAGGGTTCCGCTTTACCCTTTGTGTACGCATCCATAAAACGATAAAAAAACGTATATTTCGAAAAAAAAAATCATAATAGAACATAATATTTTAGGTAGTAACTTTATTTTGGTTAAGAAATCATCAAATGCCTTCCTTACGCGCTCTTCAGGAATAAGCCGCCATCATCAAGGGTTTAAACGTACCCGCTGCACCTTTGATCATAATTATAATGTCCCGCTGCACGTACTTTCATGGCGAAAAAAGCCTATATTAGCCACTAGCTCCTGCCCGCGACTTCGTCCGCGTGGAATAGTTACTCACCTCCCGATGTTGAAACAGCCTTCATTTTTGCTCCGCTCCTATTCATGTTAGCGTAATGATATATACCCTATAGCCTTCCTCGATAAATGGGCTACCTAACACAGAAATAATTTTTCAAATCGGACCAGTAGTTCCTGAGATAAGCGCGTTCAAGCAAACATACAAACTCTTCAGCTTTTAGTACAGATATTAGAGTACATACTCTCAAACCTTTTTTTTTTATTAACGGGGGAAATCCTCATGGAGGCCCTCCACCGTGGGGCGGGCGGAGGGGTCTGTCAGACTCTTACTGACTAAAACCACCCCGGTGTTCCATCTCTCAGCTACGCCGGGGATCGCGGGAACGTATGTGACTTCCGTAATCCCCGGCTGGTGTCAGCGGAGGGAGTGAGGTATTGACTCCCTCCGCGACGTCAGAGAGGGGCGCACGGGAACACCACGCACCGTCATGCCACCTCGGGTCCGATGAATGGGGGGCGACGGACGTCCCCGAGTCCCCCGCCCCTGGACCCAGTTAGGGGGGGCGGAAGAGGGCAGCGTACGCCCTCCTCCGACGCCCGGTGCGCCTGCTGCGGGCAGGGAGAGAGGTCGAGATCTCCTTTCCCTCTCCGCAGCCTCCTTCCGCGAGATAACTGTTTCGCAGAAGGAGACCACCGCGTCCCAGGACTCCTCGCCGCTGACCATAGATCGGACTGCGGCCGGTAGCGAGAGGTCACTGCCTACCACAGAGATGAGGGCACGGCGCGGCTCCTCCCAAGCGGCACACTCTGCTACATACCCGCAATCCTGCCACAGCCAACAGAGATTAGTCATCCTAGCAGAAATAATTAATATGGCAAAATTGCAAAATCCGTAAATGATAAATGATAGTTATTTTGTAAGTAACCATAACACTTAAACACTCGTCCAATATTTGTGGTCATTTTAAGCTAGATAAGGCCGGTGTTTCCTAGCCGACTACCCTGAGAAACACCGAAACAAACTCAGAGGTCAAAGTCTCTTGTAAAGTCAATACAATCCGTACTGGTCAAGTTATATGAGAACCATGTAGGTTAATGTCTGAGGTGGCCTTTTGAAGAAAGTGCCACAGATTTGAGTAGACCTGGGGCCGTATTATGACATCTTAAAACCATCATGTTTTCTGTGTGAGAAAAGGATAGTGCTATTCGTCCTGTATAGCTCCGTCTCTTTTTCACACCGAAAACATGATGGTTTTAAGAGGTCATAATACGGCCCCTGTCCAGACAGTGCAAGCAATTGTCAGTTACCGTGTAGCTCAAACTTAGAAGTAAAGGACATTTGGGTAGGCCGCATAAATTACTCAAACTGCCAGACTAACTGAAATAAGACCCAAATATGGCGATCTACATAGTCCTCACATTCACAATATGCTATATGAGAATCATGCAGATCTGTGTCTGAAATGGTCTTTTGAGGAAAGAACCACACAGATTTAACCTTGGACCTGTCAATCCAGTGCAAGCCTTTGTCAGTACGAGTAGCTCAACTTTCAAACAATGGGATAGGATAGGAGCTCAACGACCCGACGAACAATACCAAAGAAAGGGCATTTGGGTAGGCCGCAAAAAAGATCGAACCGTTCAGCTGTTATTAGCCAGCTCTACATCACATGCATGGGCATGAAGGCTCGTTTGTCTTCGGTACAGGTCAAAGACAATATAACTTCTCTATCGAAGACCGATCTACCGAAGACAAACGAGCCTTTTTCAACTTTTTTGCTACTGGCGCCAATTAACTTCAAAAGGGCGTAAAGTCATTGGCACAACGCAGAATAAATTGAATAGGTAGCTTGTTGAATAGGCACATAATTAAATAGTAGTGGAACAAAGAACTAGCATAATTAATTACGTAGTGATTTGTAATTCTAATGTTACTTCAAACTGGCATGATTTTAAACACGAGATACTAATGTTAAATTATCAGTTTATACATGTAGGACTTTATGCATGAAGAACATCGACCTTATTTCAAGGGCATAAAGGTGTTGACATTTGGAAAATTATTGTCTTGACCAGTGAACGCAAATAAAACATGGAAGCATTCTTAATTCAAAAAAATGACCCAAAGCACATTGCGCCGAGGTACCGATTGCGCCGCTCACGCGTGTTTAGTTACACGGCCTATTCGTTACATGGTAATTTAAGCCCAAATACTTGGGAAATAAGGTCAATTATTAACTGTGCATCGTATTAGCAATAATGTTGTTGGTGTGGTTCGGCGAATCAGCGACGAGGTTTCGATGTGTGAGGATTTTTTTGATGTAATGCTTCCATGTTTTATTTGCGTTCACTGGTCTTGACTCTTGAATAGAATAGAAGCCTTTATTTGTATCGAATGTAGGTAATACTGTTGAGGTGCTACGAAGTCTTGGAAATACTTGGAATCCTTGTATGTACATTCTGCCTTTCGGCATACAACATTAATTGTTATGAAAACAGTCACTTATGCTACGCAAATAAATTCGTGATGATTAAATATTTGGATTCCATCCTCAAAATAAATCCTCCAAAATAATAAAAAACACATCAATCACAAACGATAAGCATCGTTTAACTAAAATCTTGGACGAATTGTTGATTTTACTTTTGGTACAACTGTTGAACGGCTCTTCAGCCTCTCTAGGTTGGATATAATAGGAATTTAGTAAGAAACCGGAGCCTAGAATTGTGCCCACTTCGTCAAAATTTCATTGCAAATCTCCTATCTTCTATTTCTTCTAAATATATATAACTCAAAAGGGACTGACTGACTGACATAGTGATCTATCAACGCACAGCCCAAACCACTGAATGGATCGGGCTGAAATTTGGCATGCAGGTAGATGTTATGACGTAGGCATCCGCTAAGAAAGGATTTTGATTAATTCTACCCCCAAGGGAATGAAAGTTTGTACGAAACTTTGTCAATTTTAAACCGATCGGTCTGAGAGTTTCAAAATCGGGGGTAAAGTAACTATTCCACGCGGACGAAGTTGCGGGCAGAAGCTAGTGTCGGTATAATACCACTACCTTACTGCTCACCGTTTAAAGACTTGAAGTTTCCCGCAATGTTTGTAAGGCGTTTCATTTTATACGTTTGGGACACAGACACAGTTAATTTCAAAGCGAATGATTGAGTGATCTTGCCAGAATTTATCTATTTTCATTTGATATTACAATTTAGAACTTGATTTAATCAATCTAGTTAAAAATAATTACATTTATACTATAAAAAAAGTTATTATGTTCCAAGCGAGAACAAAGATCGTAAAATGGAACGTAGAATTATGATGACCTTGGCAGTTTGACAGATATGAATACAGTTGCCAGACCCAGCATAATCTACCTAGGTTGGTGTAATTTATTACATGGCTGCTAAAATAAAACGAGTGTTATGTTTTTAGGGTTCATGTATGTATGTATGGATGTCTGTAGTTTCTTTATTTCACAATAACTTCTAAACGGCTTAACCGATATCAATGTATCATTAGAAGCGTTGTGTTTTCCCGGGTAACATATGCTATTGACAATTTTATTCAATAAAACGGGGAGCCATGGTTCATAAATATAAAAACGAAAATATTTTGTTTTCATGAAAATTATGTCTGTCATCATTTAAAGTTTGCTTAGTACATAGCAAAAAAGGTATGAAATGAAAATATTAAAAAACACGCCTGCCATATTGACAAGTAAACTAAAAAATTAAAAACAAGATAGAAAATAATCTATTCATTGCAGTAAACACCTGTAAACAACTATTCAAAGGAACCGTCCCCCGACAGCGATTTGCGATTATTTTGCGATTATTTTCTATCTTGTTTTTAATTTTATAGTTTACATTTCGACATGGTCTCATTTCGCAAATGAGACCTTTTAGAATAAAGCAACAGAATTAAATGAGAACACTAAATCTCTCTGAAGAAACATACAAATAACAGGATGATAGCCACTTCTATCTCATTCCGGAATAGGAAAATGATTGCATTTAAAAGTGTTAAACTTTCGTACATCTTTGGGATATAATATTGTTAATAAGTGGGAAGTAACTAAAACTGTATTCATATAGACTATCAATACCGAGTCAAATGCATTCAATGTTATAGTTTAAGTTTATCCAATCGATTTGAGTTTATACTATGTTATATCAAAACCAACATTTATCTCTGAAGTTCTTTCTATATATACTATTAAGTAAATGGCAAGACTGTAATATTAAAAAAACAATGTGTAATTCTTAAAATGAAGTATCACCGAATCCAAAAAAACAGTAGACGAAATAGGGTAAATTAAAAAAAATGTTGGCAACACCTAAATGACGGCCATAGCAGTTTACCTAGTCACGCGAGAAAAAAAATGTGAATTTACGAAATGAATATTCTTTGTTTTAATTGCCTTCTTGAACTTTAAATTGTGTTTTAAGTGATAATTATAGAGTACACTACACGAAGCATCCAATGAACATGTTATTTCAAGAGTTTTGGTGAGAAAACACAATGAATTTCATCGTTAAAAACTAATTTGTGAATCGAATAAAAAAAGTGTTTTTTTGTGCTATACGGCTGAACATCAGGTAAGTTTTTTACGCCGAGAGTATCGATTAGTACGTGGAACGACATTCTGTGTTGTTTTAAACGCTGTTTCGGCTTTAAAAGTGGTGGAAAAACATATTTGAGTGTCGTGTTTACATATTTTAACGGATACAGGTGCGAAAACACGTTGTTTTGGTTCCTCCAGCTGCAGGAATGCGTGGTGTTCGCGTTATGACGTATAATTTACTCTGTGTTCATTATCATTGAGCTGTGTCTTGTGTGAAAGGGTTTTAAATCAAATAAAATGATGCTTTTTAAACTTTTAACATAGGTAGGTACTGACCAGCACTAAAATGTTTATGATCTGAGTACCTACTTTGTATTAAAATTGCCTTTCTTATCTCATTAATGGGCTAATCTAGGTACATGCTGAAAAACCCAAAATACTGTAGAAATTCCTAAAATTAGTCAGAAGTGTGTAGAAAAAAAATGTTTGTAGTAAAAGATAATATTATGTAAATATTCTTTAAAATTCACACCCTAGATACCACTCTCTGGTTTTGTTGTTTTGCTTCTGCTAACAGTACTATGTATGTAAATTGATAGTTAACCAAAGTTAGTTTTCTCAGCTTGATTTGAAGAGGCAAGGATTACTTTCTGAAATGAGAGTTAAAAACAAGTCAAAACCTACTTTTCAATTGAAATAGAATTACAAATTTTCAAAGAAAAGTAGTTTTGGTGAAATAATCAGCTTGTAATTCTGAACTCAAAGTCAGAATATGGAACTAGTACAGAAAACACATAATCCAATATTTTCTGAAAGTAGAATTTAACTACAACAACAATTTCATAGGTAAAAACCCAATACTTGTGTAGGAATTTAATTACTTAACACATTTTTCTTCAAGTACCTAATCTATTAAATGTTGCAGACCGAAAGCCTAGCTGACTTACCTTAGTTGAAAACCCATGTGTTCGTACTTACAGCTAGACTAACAACTACCATGAAGTGAGAAGTTCAACGGCCTGCCTGCCTGTGCTGCCGTCACGACATGACACTGGCAGAATAGTCGAAACCGGCTCAGTTGCCACTAAAATAAATAAAAAAAATATATCAGCCTCGCTTATGTATCGGTCTTTGACCAGTTATAGTTTCATCTAGAAGCCCATTAAAACCTAATTTACTGTTTTCAGGTCAGCAAAATGAACCATACGCCAGCACTACCAGGCAGCATGGACGTTGACCCGCTGAGCTCATACGAGTACCCAGCGTACAACAGCTATGCTGCCCAGCCTTATCCATACCCCAACAAACTGCAGCAGTCCATCTACCAGGCGTACCAACAAACTAACGCTAACTACATCAATAACCCACCGCCGCAGGAACCGTTCAACAATCCCCCAGCAGTACCAACACAACCAGAACCGCAAACCGCTGATACTGTACCATCTAAGACCGAAGTGCAAGAACCAAAAACAGTTCTCAAAAAGCGGAGGAAGGAGAAAAATGGCCAGAAGAGTACTTATTGTTCTGAAAAGATCACGGATGCTACATTTAAGTTTTATGGTTGTTCCGTCTGTAACATCAGTTATAATGCGCTACATGAACTGGACCAACACGTGACCGTACACAAGAACAGAATGACGAGCTATAGACTACGATTAAGAAATCAAATTAAAAAGAAACAGATCAAAAAAGAAAAGAAAAAGTTAAAAAAGATGATTAAGATTAAGACAGAAGTGTGTGACATTGAAATTAAACCTGAGGACGGTTATATTGGGGAGGAAAAAGCGGCTGATGTTATGAGTAACGGCACAAATCTTAATACAGAAGTTAGCGAAACTGTTACTAACGGATTAATTTCTAATACTGAGTGTAATGGAACGAATCTAAATTCTGAGTGTAATAGCAAAGTAGTAAATACTGAAAACAGTGTATCGGAAACCCAAAATAGTGAAAAACACAAAGATAACGATTTAAACTCAATGAACACCGATTCTCAAGATAGTGAATCTACGTCTTTGAGTACCGCTAACAGTGAAGTAGAGAATGCAAACAATGTGAACGGTAAAGACAAGGAGAATAGTATGGACGAAGCAGAGTTAAATAATTTAGAGAAAATTTACAAATGTTTTGCGTGTCAGAAACAGTTTACGTTGAGCTATTATTTGAAACTGCACGTGAGATCTCATACAGGTAAGAAATTTATTTTTAATCACTAGGGTTCTTCCACAATCTTTATGGTTATAAGCTGACTGTTGTTATTTTAACATGTTTGGTGAATTGATCAAAACAAATTCATAATTTCTGTGCGATATAGGGAATGTGTAGAAACTATAGGTGGCAGCACAGACGCGTCAATGCCAAGTATATTTTACGTTTAAGTTTCAAATTTGCAACGCTAGATGGCACAGTATACTTCGTGCACATTCCCCTAAACGGAGGATGCAGGAAGTATAGGTGGCAGCACAGGTCACATATTTACAACGTAAAAGTTAGAGATATGCAATGCTAGATGGCATAGTCTATGCTGTGCTCGTTTTGAATCTTACAAGCGGGCCTGGATGGCCAAATCTGAAACTATATGAAAATCGCTATTTAGTCAAACATGTAAACAAGTGTTTGCCCAATTTCGGTGAACACAGAATCTGCAATATTGGATTTTTGAAAAATTAATATTGCTCACCAGAAATTGAATCTGTTGATTTTGGGACAAATAAACACTGTTATTGCACCATTGGAAAGTTTTGTTTATGAGGAGAAGAGCTCATTCATTTGTATTAAAAATAATTGATATATTCACCTTGTATATAAACGGGAACATGACTGATGACATGACAACCTTCAAACTTTTCAAAAATCAGTCGGTTGTTTCAATATTCGTAATTGTTGGACCTATTACAGCTAATTTATGTCGCTTTATTTACCTGAATATACAGTCTAAAGCTATATTTCAAAGACTTTCATAAATTAAATACAAGTAACCTTGATATTTATGGATACAAGTGTTTTAAAATCTTAATTATATTACTTTGTACAAGTGAAATTCCGATGCATGTTAGGTAATTCTGAATGACAGTTAAAAGTATGTTTAGTTTGAGTATAAAAAACATAAATTTTTTGTTCAGATTTAATAAAAAATATAAATAAAACCTCAAAAATAAATATTTGACCTCTCAGTAGCCTAAACATTTGTATTTCGGAATTACCTGCAAATTGGCTATGGTATTCAAACTTTAAGGAAGCAGGCACAGCATTTGTAGAAATATCAAAACATATGTGTGAATACTATGTACCATATGTAGTGTCATGCTCACTCAAAAGTCTCTCTGATGGTGATGTATGTGTTTCATTCATCATTTGGCTCCGTTAGCTGGGACGGGTCATCTCTCAGCTGCCACGGTTTATTTTAATTATTTTTATTTGTACTTTAAATTGTTCCTTTCACTCTGGATACCTGTATCGTACACGTCTTTCTACATCGTTCTCACATATAGGAATAACATTAAGAAGAACAATGTATCCACAATTTTGTAACAATTTATTGATTTAAGAGTGTCCGTGGAGTTTCTTGCACGTTCTTCTCCATAGAGATCTACGCTTTGGAACGTGCAGATAGCTTCACCTCTTTCGACTTGACAATTCAAAAGTGCCTGTAAAGGGTTTAATTGAAATAAATGCTTCAAGTTTGAGTTTATGAAATAAAAGTAAATATTAAAATTCATTAATGTTATACGATATTGCAATAACTTCTGTAGTGTTGAATAACAGTACTTATATATTAATAATTATATACACTTTTATATTAATAATTATGTAGCTTGTGATTGTAACAATGACGGGAAATTATATTTTTCTGTGAAGCCAAGTCGAATTAGCAGATAACAAACGATACTTTGTACCCATATTTTTTATTTGCACGGATATGTTGTTTCATTATTAATTATGTTTTTATTGGATTCAGATAAATCGTGGCCACCCATTCTCTCTAATACTAGCAGCGCCCCACGGTTTTACCCGCGTATTTTTCGTTCCCTTGGAAATACGGGGATAAAATACAGCCTATGTTACTCGTTGATAATATAGTTTTCTAGTGGTGAAAAATGGTTAAAACCGGTCCAGTAGTTTCGGAGCTTAT
Source organism: Hecatera dysodea (assembly GCA_905332915.2). NCBI lineage: Eukaryota > Metazoa > Arthropoda > Insecta > Lepidoptera > Noctuidae > Hecatera > Hecatera dysodea. The sequence continues at coordinate 227,298 of HG995316.1, forward strand.
TCGGTACAATCAAACAAAACAATCTTTCCTCTTTATATAATTAGTATAGATAAACCCAAATATAGCAGTAGAGCATGAATTTTGGCTACAATTCTAACGTCAAAACGTCTGTTTGACGCCGATTCTAAAAAATAAAATCTATACTATTATTAAGAGGAAAGATTTGTTTGTTTGAATAGGCTCCGAAACTACTAAACCGATTGGAAAAATTCTTTCACTGCTAGGAAGCTGCACTATCCCCAGGTGACATAGGCTATATTTTATCCCCATATTCCCACGGGAACGGGATCTATGCGGGTGAAACCGCGAGGCGTTGCTAGTATAAAATATATGTTTTTCGATTTTCTAACCTAAAGTTTCCGCTCTATAAAGCTTTGAAGCTGAAAATAACGGAACAGAAAAATATTTAAAAAAAAACTGCAATGAAAAATACCTTAAGTAGCATTGAATAGAATGGAATAGAATACTCTTTATTATGTACACCATATAAGTTACAGAAAATATAGATGAAGAAAACATTACATAGGGTGACACAATGGGCGGCCTTATCGCTAAAAGCGATCTTTTCAAGACAACCTTTGGATGGATTTTAAAGAGAAAAGGAAATACAGTAGGTACTGTAGGTTGTCTTAGGTGTACTAATTATATATACAATAAATACATAATAAATAAATATATACAGTAATTAAATTTAAAAAAAAATGAAACAAAAAGCATAGAATCCAAATAAAATTGATTAAATAGTGACGTAGTTTTGAACTACTAAATTATAATATTTGATTTAATTGTAGGAAGTGCTGGATACATTTCGACATAAATTAAAACTTGGGAATGTTTGTGTCATATATCCCCATTGGAAACGGTTGGGATTTATTCCCCATGTTGTCACCAGGGAATACTAAACGTACTGTTTATACCTTAGTATCGTGTATGTCGTGTTTCCAGACGAGAAGCCTTACGTGTGCAGCGTGTGCGGCCAGTCGTTCATCACGGCCAGCAAGCTCGGGCGCCACAACAAGCGCGTGCACCTGGCCGAGCGCTACCAGTGCCGCGTGTGCTTCAAGATATACTCCCGGTACACCTCGCCCGCGTTACTATTCACCCCCGTTACAACACTCCTCCTTGTCGTTCATCACGGCCAGCAAGCTCGGGCGCCACAACAAGCGCGTGCACCTGGCCGAGCGCTACCAGTGCCGCGTGTGCTTCAAGATATACTCCCGGTACACCTCGCCCGCGTTACTATTCACCCCCGTTACAACACTCCTCCTTGTCGTTCATCACGGCCAGCAAGCTCGGGCGCCACAACAAGCGCGTGCACCTGGCCGAGCGCTACCAGTGCCGCGTGTGCTTCAAGATATACTCCCGGTACACCTCGCCCGCGTTACTATTCACCCCCGTTACAACACTCCTCCTTGTCGTTCATCACGGCCAGCAAGCTCGGGCGCCACAACAAGCGCGTGCACCTGGCCGAGCGCTACCAGTGCCGCGTGTGCTTCAAGATATACTCCCGGTACACCTCGCCCGCGTTACTATTCACCCCCGTTACAACACTCCTCCTTGTCGTTCATCACGGCCAGCAAGCTCGGGCGCCACAACAAGCGCGTGCACCTGGCCGAGCGCTACCAGTGCCGCGTGTGCTTCAAGATATACTCCCGGTACACCTCGCCCGCGTTACTATTCACCCCCGTTACAACACTCCTCCTTGTCGTTCATCACGGCCAGCAAGCTCGGGCGCCACAACAAGCGCGTGCACCTGGCCGAGCGCTACCAGTGCCGCGTGTGCTTCAAGATATACTCCCGGTACACCTCGCCCGCGTTACTATTCACCCCCGTTACAACACTCCTCCTTGTCGTTCATCACGGCCAGCAAGCTCGGGCGCCACAACAAGCGCGTGCACCTGGCCGAGCGCTACCAGTGCCGCGTGTGCTTCAAGATATACTCCCGGTACACCTCGCCCGCGTTACTATTCACCCCCGTTACAACACTCCTCCTTGTCGTTCATCACGGCCAGCAAGCTCGGGCGCCACAACAAGCGCGTGCACCTGGCCGAGCGCTACCAGTGCCGCGTGTGCTTCAAGATATACTCCCGGTACACCTCGCCCGCGTTACTATTCACCCCCGTTACAACACTCCTCCTTGTCGTTCATCACGGCCAGCAAGCTCGGGCGCCACAACAAGCGCGTGCACCTGGCCGAGCGCTACCAGTGCCGCGTGTGCTTCAAGATATACTCCCGGTACACCTCGCCCGCGTTACTATTCACCCCCGTTACAACACTCCTCCTTGTCGTTCATCACGGCCAGCAAGCTCGGGCGCCACAACAAGCGCGTGCACCTGGCCGAGCGCTACCAGTGCCGCGTGTGCTTCAAGATATACTCCCGGTACACCTCGCCCGCGTTACTATTCACCCCCGTTACAACACTCCTCCTTGTCGTTCATCACGGCCAGCAAGCTCGGGCGCCACAACAAGCGCGTGCACCTGGCCGAGCGCTACCAGTGCCGCGTGTGCTTCAAGATATACTCCCGGTACACCTCGCCCGCGTTACTATTCACCCCCGTTACAACACTCCTCCTTGTCGTTCATCACGGCCAGCAAGCTCGGGCGCCACAACAAGCGCGTGCACCTGGCCGAGCGCTACCAGTGCCGCGTGTGCTTCAAGATATACTCCCGGTACACCTCGCCCGCGTTACTATTCACCCCCGTTACAACACTCCTCCTTGTCGTTCATCACGGCCAGCAAGCTCGGGCGCCACAACAAGCGCGTGCACCTGGCCGAGCGCTACCAGTGCCGCGTGTGCTTCAAGATATACTCCCGGTACACCTCGCCCGCGTTACTATTCACCCCCGTTACAACACTCCTCCTTGTCGTTCATCACGGCCAGCAAGCTCGGGCGCCACAACAAGCGCGTGCACCTGGCCGAGCGCTACCAGTGCCGCGTGTGCTTCAAGATATACTCCCGGTACACCTCGCCCGCGTTACTATTCACCCCCGTTACAACACTCCTCCTTGTCGTTCATCACGGCCAGCAAGCTCGGGCGCCACAACAAGCGCGTGCACCTGGCCGAGCGCTACCAGTGCTTCAAGGACCACCGTTACAATACACCCTTAACAATTTACCCCCGTTGCAACTCAACCCCGTTACATCAAGCTGCCACAATTTACCCTCGTTAAAATTGACCCCCCGTGACAAAAAAAAGTGTAAGTCGCCTTCGTCCGCGTGGCATGATAATAAAAATTTCCTAAGTTTTTCTTAGTTCATAATGAAATGAGTACAATGACCTCTTTTCAGGTATAGCGTTCATTCTGTTACACGTTGTATGCGTGTTTATATCTATACTATATTATTTTTAATATTATAAAGCTGAAGAGTTTGTTTGTTTGAACGCGCTAATCTCAGGAACTACTGGTTCGAATTGAAAAATTATTTTTGGGTTGAATAGACCATTTATTGAGGAAGGCTTTAGGCTATATATCATCACGCTTAAGCCAATAGGAGCGGAGCAGCAATAAATACTGTTTTTAAATCGCGGATTCCACGGGGACGAAGTCGCGGGCAGCAGCTAGTATAATATACACTAGCAGCGCCCTGCGGTTTCACACGCGTATTTCCCGTTTCCCTGGGAATACGGGGATAAAATATAGCCTATATTACTCAGGGTGAACGTAGCTTTCTAATGGAGAAAGATTTTTTTAAATCGGACCAGTAGTTTTTGAGTTTATTCGTTACATAAGAAATACAAATCTTTCCTCTTTATAATCTTCTTATATAAAAAAATCTCGTGTCACAATGTTAGTTACCATACTCCGAAACGGCTTGACCGATTTTTTAAAATTTTATATGCATATTGTGATATTCAGTAGGTCTGAGAATCGGCCAACATCTATTTTTCATACCCCTTAATGTTAAGGGTAGTCCACCCCTATATTTTTTTAAAAAAATTTATTTGGCAAAACGACTTTTTCCTGGTCAGCTAGTATTAGTATATATGTATATATGAAATAACTGATTGATGTCACGTTTGCTTATTACAGGTTCGAGCTGCTAACAGCTCACTTCGACAAAACGCATCCTGAGGACAAGCTGGAGGGAGAGCCGTATGGTACGTAGACGGCTCATTACTACCATAGATCCTCTTGGCTGACCGATTTCGTCCATGGGGCTACTCTCAACGGAGATCAGCGCAGGAGGTGTTATAGTGCAAGCGTGTGTACCTCGGGTTCCCGTGGGAATACGAGGATATTTTTATTTTTTTTACAAAAAATACATTTTTTTTTTATTTTGCACTTTTTAGTTGTACCCCCCAACTAAACGTACCAATCACATATGTGTAAACAATAAACAAACATGCGATTTCAGCAATCCCGAATGATTTATTGAAGAGTTCCGTTTCCTATCATCTCTGTTCTTCATCAGATCTTCACCAAATTAGAAAGGGCCACGTTTAAATGCTAAGATGAGCTTCCAAACCATCATTTTATTATTTATTTATTATTTACAGACTACAACGCAATCCTGCCCTACCTCAAAGAGTTAGAAGAGCAACTGCGCGCGCCGCCAGAGCAGGACGGCGCTACGGAGCCGGACTGCAAGCTAGAGCAGGACAGCAAGCCCAAAGCCGAGGAGCTGTTCTGGGAGGTGCAGGTGGGCCCGCACCAGCTCAGCGCGCCGCCCGGGGAGGACACCGTCGATATTAAGGAGGAGGTTAGTATTCGCCCACTGAAAAGCCTCCCCCCGATATACTTGGCTGTGAAAAGTTGTTCCCAATAAGTGGCCCCCATAAACTTGCGGTTCTAAATTCGGTCCTGGTACAGTAGGACCGAACAAAAAAAAAACTAACGTCTCTTGACCAAAATATGCGTACCAATATTAAAGTAAATCTAATAAAAAAATTACTTTTTACATGAGTTCTGTTGACTCGTTCTTTAAATTTTTAGTTTAGTTTTCATTTTGAAATAAAGAAAGAAGAAGGACACACATTTTTTTCTTTCTTTTTTTTACGCATTCCACGTTTTCAACCGCGTACCCGTTCCCGTGGGAATACGGGAATAAATTATAGCCTATGTTATTCGCTGTAACTGTAGATTTCCATAGGTGAAAAAATCGTTAAAATTGTTCCAGTGGTTTTATAACTTATTCGGTGCAAATAAACAAACAAGAATCTTTCCTCTTTATAATATTAGTATATAACGGGTGGTCGGGGTTGTTTTTAAAAAGAGTGACGTCAGCGTTACTGATCGGATAGGCCATGACATTTTGCTATCGAAGTTATGTGGTATGGGAATACGAGGCGACTTTCTCAGCTAGTTCTCTTCTTATATGGAGAACAGGTCTCAAGCAGTATTATTAATCAATTAAATGTCTGGTTGCGTGCCTGTTCCCAGTGGAGTCCCTCAGGGTTCATTACTCGGCCCACTGCTTTTCGTCCTTTCTCGACAAGTGTGTCCACCGCCAGAAGGTGCCTTAGACTTAGCGTTTTTTTTTATTTCAGTCGGTAATAAATATTTTATTGTGGGTTGTCTGTTTAAGTGTAACATCGGTAGACTTAACTGTCGGTCCCTATATTAGATTATGTTGTTTCGAGTAGAGCCTTTTAATGTAGTCATGTTTTTTTTTGCTTGGGCAGTACTTTTTTATTCACGCCGTCTTTGCCAATCTGTTTCTTAAAAGTGATGACTTGTAACAGTCAGTTTCACATTATTTTTTATTCTGATTTTTTTTTTTGCTGTGGGACTTCCATAGTTCATAAATAAATAATCTGTTAATTGAAACCATTCCACTGTGCCCAAACATGATACCTTTGCTGTAACAAAGCGAGGAGTTTGGGGTTCGGCAGACCTCAGGTCATGCTGTAGCATCGGGTCAAAGCTGCCATGTTCTTGCAATACTATTAAAGGAACAGTAGCCATACTATGCCGTCTTAAATCCATCATGATTCCTGTGTCAGAGAGAGACGGAGTTACACAAGACGAATAGCACTATCCCTTTCCCTCACTGAATCATGATCGCATTGGCACTTCGTAGTATGCCCACATAACACCAAATTTCGCGTCGATCACCTATGGAAGTTACACGTCATCCTTTCATCAATTAGAAAAGAGTTGATGATTTTGAATCGGCTGAACCAATTTTGATAAAACCACCAAAGTCTAAGAACCACCGCTAGTAGACCTGCATTAAAATAAAAAAAAAAACTGCTTGTAAATGATTCACTTGTTTAAGAGCTACAGTGCCACAGACGAACAGACAAAAACACATAGCGGTCAAACTTATAAAACTGCTCTTTATGCGTCGGGGGTTGGTAAAAACAACGATTAATCTCTTCCAGGTATTTGACGACGACCAGAAAGACTTGGTACCGAAGATAGACATCGTAGTCGAGGAGGTGAAGGTGGACTACGACGTCACCTTCAAACGGGAGCTGTCGGACGACGAGCTCGCGCCCGACGCGCTGGACGACGCCGCCCCGGTAGACGCGGGCGGCAGCCCGGGGGCGGCGCCGCCGGCCCGCGAGGCGTCGGTCAAGGATGAGGATAGGTGACTGCGATCCTGGGTTTTTTTGGGCTAGTTGATGACAGCTAGATACTCCACAAAAGTTCAATATTCGGCTCCTTTATATGGGCCTAATGACCGATATTGTATTAAAAAATATCGGTCATTAGGCCCATACTCTAAATGATGATGTTGTACTTATTCGGCTTGTTCTGCTGTTGAGCAAAGGCCTCTTTCTCTTCCTTCCATTGTTCCCGGCTTCAGGCAACTGTGGATCTTGTCGGAGACGTCAAGCTCTATCTCCGCCTGGCGTGTTTGGGATACGCCCGTGATGATGTAATGTTAACTGAAGCGTTTCGCCTACAGCCAATCAGACGAGGACTACTTCCCGCCCAGCACGTGGACCGCCCCCCGCGCGCCGTCCCCCTCGCTGCCGGCCCCCGCGCGCTCCCCCCGCGCGCGCGCCCCGCTCACGTGCGAGCTGTGCCACAAGCGCGTCAGCAGCGCCTCGTACATGCGCGTCCACCTGCGCACGCACACGGGCGAGCGCCCCTTCAAGTGCTACAAGTGCGGCCGCGGCTTCATCACCAGCAGCAAGATGCACCGCCATGTGCTGACGCATGCGCAAGGTGAGTCGCTCACGTGCGAGCTGTGCCACAAGCGCGTCAGCAGCGCCTCGTACATGCGCGTCCACCTGCGCACGCACACGGGCGAGCGCCCCTTCAAGTGCTACAAGTGCGGCCGCGGCTTCATCACCAGCAGCAAGATGCACCGCCATGTGCTGACGCATGCGCAAGGTGAGTCGCTCACGTGCGAGCTGTGCCACAAGCGCGTCAGCAGCGCCTCGTACATGCGCGTCCACCTGCGCACGCACACGGGCGAGCGCCCCTTCAAGTGCTACAAGTGCGGCCGCGGCTTCATCACCAGCAGCAAGATGCACCGCCATGTGCTGACGCATGCGCAAGGTGAGTCGCTCACGTGCGAGCTGTGCCACAAGCGCGTCAGCAGCGCCTCGTACATGCGCGTCCACCTGCGCACGCACACGGGCGAGCGCCCCTTCAAGTGCTACAAGTGCGGCCGCGGCTTCATCACCAGCAGCAAGATGCACCGCCATGTGCTGACGCATGCGCAAGGTGAGTCGCTCACGTGCGAGCTGTGCCACAAGCGCGTCAGCAGCGCCTCGTACATGCGCGTCCACCTGCGCACGCACACGGGCGAGCGCCCCTTCAAGTGCTACAAGTGCGGCCGCGGCTTCATCACCAGCAGCAAGATGCACCGCCATGTGCTGACGCATGCGCAAGGTGAGTCGCTCACGTGCGAGCTGTGCCACAAGCGCGTCAGCAGCGCCTCGTACATGCGCGTCCACCTGCGCACGCACACGGGCGAGCGCCCCTTCAAGTGCTACAAGTGCGGCCGCGGCTTCATCACCAGCAGCAAGATGCACCGCCATGTGCTGACGCATGCGCAAGGTGAGTCGCTCACGTGCGAGCTGTGCCACAAGCGCGTCAGCAGCGCCTCGTACATGCGCGTCCACCTGCGCACGCACACGGGCGAGCGCCCCTTCAAGTGCTACAAGTGCGGCCGCGGCTTCATCACCAGCAGCAAGATGCACCGCCATGTGCTGACGCATGCGCAAGGTGAGTCGCTCACGTGCGAGCTGTGCCACAAGCGCGTCAGCAGCGCCTCGTACATGCGCGTCCACCTGCGCACGCACACGGGCGAGCGCCCCTTCAAGTGCTACAAGTGCGGCCGCGGCTTCATCACCAGCAGCAAGATGCACCGCCATGTGCTGACGCATGCGCAAGGTGAGTCGCTCACGTGCGAGCTGTGCCACAAGCGCGTCAGCAGCGCCTCGTACATGCGCGTCCACCTGCGCACGCACACGGGCGAGCGCCCCTTCAAGTGCTACAAGTGCGGCCGCGGCTTCATCACCAGCAGCAAGATGCACCGCCATGTGCTGACGCATGCGCAAGGTGAGTCGCTCACGTGCGAGCTGTGCCACAAGCGCGTCAGCAGCGCCTCGTACATGCGCGTCCACCTGCGCACGCACACGGGCGAGCGCCCCTTCAAGTGCTACAAGTGCGGCCGCGGCTTCATCACCAGCAGCAAGATGCACCGCCATGTGCTGACGCATGCGCAAGGTGAGTCGCTCACGTGCGAGCTGTGCCACAAGCGCGTCAGCAGCGCCTCGTACATGCGCGTCCACCTGCGCACGCACACGGGCGAGCGCCCCTTCAAGTGCTACAAGTGCGGCCGCGGCTTCATCACCAGCAGCAAGATGCACCGCCATGTGCTGACGCATGCGCAAGGTGAGTCGCTCACGTGCGAGCTGTGCCACAAGCGCGTCAGCAGCGCCTCGTACATGCGCGTCCACCTGCGCACGCACACGGGCGAGCGCCCCTTCAAGTGCTACAAGTGCGGCCGCGGCTTCATCACCAGCAGCAAGATGCACCGCCATGTGCTGACGCATGCGCAAGGTGAGTCGCTCACGTGCGAGCTGTGCCACAAGCGCGTCAGCAGCGCCTCGTACATGCGCGTCCACCTGCGCACGCACACGGGCGAGCGCCCCTTCAAGTGCTACAAGTGCGGCCGCGGCTTCATCACCAGCAGCAAGATGCACCGCCATGTGCTGACGCATGCGCAAGGTGAGTCGCTCACGTGCGAGCTGTGCCACAAGCGCGTCAGCAGCGCCTCGTACATGCGCGTCCACCTGCGCACGCACACGGGCGAGCGCCCCTTCAAGTGCTACAAGTGCGGCCGCGGCTTCATCACCAGCAGCAAGATGCACCGCCATGTGCTGACGCATGCGCAAGGTGAGTCGCTCACGTGCGAGCTGTGCCACAAGCGCGTCAGCAGCGCCTCGTACATGCGCGTCCACCTGCGCACGCACACGGGCGAGCGCCCCTTCAAGTGCTACAAGTGCGGCCGCGGCTTCATCACCAGCAGCAAGATGCACCGCCATGTGCTGACGCATGCGCAAGGTGAGTCGCTCACGTGCGAGCTGTGCCACAAGCGCGTCAGCAGCGCCTCGTACATGCGCGTCCACCTGCGCACGCACACGGGCGAGCGCCCCTTCAAGTGCTACAAGTGCGGCCGCGGCTTCATCACCAGCAGCAAGATGCACCGCCATGTGCTGACGCATGCGCAAGGTGAGTCGCTCACGTGCGAGCTGTGCCACAAGCGCGTCAGCAGCGCCTCGTACATGCGCGTCCACCTGCGCACGCACACGGGCGAGCGCCCCTTCAAGTGCTACAAGTGCGGCCGCGGCTTCATCACCAGCAGCAAGATGCACCGCCATGTGCTGACGCATGCGCAAGGTGAGTCGCTCACGTGCGAGCTGTGCCACAAGCGCGTCAGCAGCGCCTCGTACATGCGCGTCCACCTGCGCACGCACACGGGCGAGCGCCCCTTCAAGTGCTACAAGTGCGGCCGCGGCTTCATCACCAGCAGCAAGATGCACCGCCATGTGCTGACGCATGCGCAAGGTGAGTCGCTCACGTGCGAGCTGTGCCACAAGCGCGTCAGCAGCGCCTCGTACATGCGCGTCCACCTGCGCACGCACACGGGCGAGCGCCCCTTCAAGTGCTACAAGTGCGGCCGCGGCTTCATCACCAGCAGCAAGATGCACCGCCATGTGCTGACGCATGCGCAAGGTGAGTCGCTCACGTGCGAGCTGTGCCACAAGCGCGTCAGCAGCGCCTCGTACATGCGCGTCCACCTGCGCACGCACACGGGCGAGCGCCCCTTCAAGTGCTACAAGTGCGGCCGCGGCTTCATCACCAGCAGCAAGATGCACCGCCATGTGCTGACGCATGCGCAAGGTGAGTCGCTCACGTGCGAGCTGTGCCACAAGCGCGTCAGCAGCGCCTCGTACATGCGCGTCCACCTGCGCACGCACACGGGCGAGCGCCCCTTCAAGTGCTACAAGTGCGGCCGCGGCTTCATCACCAGCAGCAAGATGCACCGCCATGTGCTGACGCATGCGCAAGGTGAGTCGCTCACGTGCGAGCTGTGCCACAAGCGCGTCAGCAGCGCCTCGTACATGCGCGTCCACCTGCGCACGCACACGGGCGAGCGCCCCTTCAAGTGCTACAAGTGCGGCCGCGGCTTCATCACCAGCAGCAAGATGCACCGCCATGTGCTGACGCATGCGCAAGGTGAGTCGCTCACGTGCGAGCTGTGCCACAAGCGCGTCAGCAGCGCCTCGTACATGCGCGTCCACCTGCGCACGCACACGGGCGAGCGCCCCTTCAAGTGCTACAAGTGCGGCCGCGGCTTCATCACCAGCAGCAAGATGCACCGCCATGTGCTGACGCATGCGCAAGGTGAGTCGCTCACGTGCGAGCTGTGCCACAAGCGCGTCAGCAGCGCCTCGTACATGCGCGTCCACCTGCGCACGCACACGGGCGAGCGCCCCTTCAAGTGCTACAAGTGCGGCCGCGGCTTCATCACCAGCAGCAAGATGCACCGCCATGTGCTGACGCATGCGCAAGGTGAGTCGCTCACGTGCGAGCTGTGCCACAAGCGCGTCAGCAGCGCCTCGTACATGCGCGTCCACCTGCGCACGCACACGGGCGAGCGCCCCTTCAAGTGCTACAAGTGCGGCCGCGGCTTCATCACCAGCAGCAAGATGCACCGCCATGTGCTGACGCATGCGCAAGGTGAGTCGCTCACGTGCGAGCTGTGCCACAAGCGCGTCAGCAGCGCCTCGTACATGCGCGTCCACCTGCGCACGCACACGGGCGAGCGCCCCTTCAAGTGCTACAAGTGCGGCCGCGGCTTCATCACCAGCAGCAAGATGCACCGCCATGTGCTGACGCATGCGCAAGGTGAGTCGCTCACGTGCGAGCTGTGCCACAAGCGCGTCAGCAGCGCCTCGTACATGCGCGTCCACCTGCGCACGCACACGGGCGAGCGCCCCTTCAAGTGCTACAAGTGCGGCCGCGGCTTCATCACCAGCAGCAAGATGCACCGCCATGTGCTGACGCATGCGCAAGGTGAGTCGCTCACGTGCGAGCTGTGCCACAAGCGCGTCAGCAGCGCCTCGTACATGCGCGTCCACCTGCGCACGCACACGGGCGAGCGCCCCTTCAAGTGCTACAAGTGCGGCCGCGGCTTCATCACCAGCAGCAAGATGCACCGCCATGTGCTGACGCATGCGCAAGGTGAGTCGCTCACGTGCGAGCTGTGCCACAAGCGCGTCAGCAGCGCCTCGTACATGCGCGTCCACCTGCGCACGCACACGGGCGAGCGCCCCTTCAAGTGCTACAAGTGCGGCCGCGGCTTCATCACCAGCAGCAAGATGCACCGCCATGTGCTGACGCATGCGCAAGGTGAGTCGCTCACGTGCGAGCTGTGCCACAAGCGCGTCAGCAGCGCCTCGTACATGCGCGTCCACCTGCGCACGCACACGGGCGAGCGCCCCTTCAAGTGCTACAAGTGCGGCCGCGGCTTCATCACCAGCAGCAAGATGCACCGCCATGTGCTGACGCATGCGCAAGGTGAGTCGCTCACGTGCGAGCTGTGCCACAAGCGCGTCAGCAGCGCCTCGTACATGCGCGTCCACCTGCGCACGCACACGGGCGAGCGCCCCTTCAAGTGCTACAAGTGCGGCCGCGGCTTCATCACCAGCAGCAAGATGCACCGCCATGTGCTGACGCATGCGCAAGGTGAGTCGCTCACGTGCGAGCTGTGCCACAAGCGCGTCAGCAGCGCCTCGTACATGCGCGTCCACCTGCGCACGCACACGGGCGAGCGCCCCTTCAAGTGCTACAAGTGCGGCCGCGGCTTCATCACCAGCAGCAAGATGCACCGCCATGTGCTGACGCATGCGCAAGGTGAGTCGCTCACGTGCGAGCTGTGCCACAAGCGCGTCAGCAGCGCCTCGTACATGCGCGTCCACCTGCGCACGCACACGGGCGAGCGCCCCTTCAAGTGCTACAAGTGCGGCCGCGGCTTCATCACCAGCAGCAAGATGCACCGCCATGTGCTGACGCATGCGCAAGGTGAGTCGCTCACGTGCGAGCTGTGCCACAAGCGCGTCAGCAGCGCCTCGTACATGCGCGTCCACCTGCGCACGCACACGGGCGAGCGCCCCTTCAAGTGCTACAAGTGCGGCCGCGGCTTCATCACCAGCAGCAAGATGCACCGCCATGTGCTGACGCATGCGCAAGGTGAGTCGCTCACGTGCGAGCTGTGCCACAAGCGCGTCAGCAGCGCCTCGTACATGCGCGTCCACCTGCGCACGCACACGGGCGAGCGCCCCTTCAAGTGCTACAAGTGCGGCCGCGGCTTCATCACCAGCAGCAAGATGCACCGCCATGTGCTGACGCATGCGCAAGGTGAGTCGCTCACGTGCGAGCTGTGCCACAAGCGCGTCAGCAGCGCCTCGTACATGCGCGTCCACCTGCGCACGCACACGGGCGAGCGCCCCTTCAAGTGCTACAAGTGCGGCCGCGGCTTCATCACCAGCAGCAAGATGCACCGCCATGTGCTGACGCATGCGCAAGGTGAGTCGCTCACGTGCGAGCTGTGCCACAAGCGCGTCAGCAGCGCCTCGTACATGCGCGTCCACCTGCGCACGCACACGGGCGAGCGCCCCTTCAAGTGCTACAAGTGCGGCCGCGGCTTCATCACCAGCAGCAAGATGCACCGCCATGTGCTGACGCATGCGCAAGGTCAGCCGGGAAACACTGCCGTGACAAATTAAAACTATCATGTTTATAAAAACTACCATGGGAATTTGTAAAACTACCGTGGGAATTTGTAAAACTACCATGGGAATTTGTAAAACTACTATGGGAATTTGTAAAACTACCATGGGAATTTGTAAAACTACCATTTGTAAAACTACTATGGGAATTTGTAAAACTGCCATGGGAATTTGTAAAACTACCATGGGAATTTGTAAAACTACCATGGGAAGTCAGGAGGCGCCCTCACTAGTCACATTACATGTACGACAAGCGTATCTGTTACAGACAAAGACGAGGTGAAGGCGGAAGGCGACGCCGCGGAGCCCGGCGTGGGCGACGCCGCGCGCGCGCCGCCCGCCGGTGGCGCCAGCAAGTGAGTACCCACCTACACATTACTGCGCCGCTAGCTCACCCGCCTGCTTCCCGTTCCCGAGGGAATACGCTCTAATGTAGCCTATAGGGAACGTGCAGAAACTATAGGTGGCAGCACAGACGCGTCAATGTAAAGTATATTTTACTTATAAATTTCAAATTTGCAACGCTAGATGGCACAGTCTACTTCGTAAGAAAGAAAGAAAAGAAAGAAAGAAAAATAGTTTATTCCCCCCATACACACACAGAGGTACAAATAAACAAACAAATATAAAAAATATAAAACAATTGGTAAAAAATAAGTAATACAAAAAAGAAGTTAAAAAATTACATGTCAGACCCATTCATGAAAGCCAAACATCCAAATCGAAATCGAGCACCGGCCGAACACGTTCCCCTAAGCGGAGGGTGCAGGAAGTATAGGTAGCAGCACAGGTCAAATATTTACAACGTAAAAGTTTCAGATTTGCAACGCTAGATGGTACAGTCTACTTCGTGCACGTTCCCCTAAACGGAGGGTGCAGGAAGTATAGGTGGCAGCACAGGTCACATATTTACAACGTAAAAGCTTCAGATTTGCAACGCTAGATGGCATAGTCTACGCCGTGCACGTTCCCTATGTAACTCGCTGGTAATGTAACTTTACATTGGTCAGAAAATCGTTCATATCGGTCCGGTAGTTTCGGAGCTAATTCGGTACAAACAAACAATCTTTTCTAAAATTGATTGTGTCAGGCGTTACTTTGCGGAAATCCATTTTAAATTTGAAAATGAAAATAATATATCTAGTTTTAATTTCCGCGAATATTAGTGGGTTGCAGGTATGCACCTCCCTCCCGCCCGCTATATTATGCACATGTAAGATTACAAGGCAAATGCAAGGATAATAGACACCAATACCACCAGTACCAGTACCGGTGGTATTGGTGTTGGGTTTTGCATTGCCTTCCTGCATGTGCATAAAATCCTTGCATTTACCTTGTAATCTTACATGTGCATAATATAGCGGGCGGGAGGGAGGTGCATACCTGCAACCCACTAATATTCGCGGAAATTTAAACTAGATATATTGTTTTCATTTTCAAATAATCTTTTCTCTTTATATTATTAGTGAAGATATATGTAGATTCTCGCCCGGTTGCCCCAGATCGCTGTTTATGCGTTTCTAGAAAACGCATGTCTGTTTTTTTCTTTGGCACGGCTTGTAGACTAAGTGTATGAATATATTTTATCTAATTAGGTACCATTTTAAAATGGCGGTCGCCGGTCGCCTTTAACTAAGTGAAGTCGTATTTTTTCGTCACATTGTCTTGTATTTAAATAAAGGATTCGAAAGATCGTTTTTTGAACACCGACTTCCAAAATAAAAGTCATTTTATACTTTTTTAACCTAAACGTACCAATCACATTACTGTAAACAATAAACAGACATGCGATTTAGCTATCCCGAAAGATTTGCTATCATTTATTGAAGAGTTCCGTTTCCTATCATCTCTGTACTTCATCAGATCTTCACCAAATTAGAATGGAACCACGTTGAAATACTAAAATGTATCATCATTAAGCCTGGGATTTAATGGAGAAACGCAAAATATTATTATAACTAGCTGTCCGCACAACTTCGTTTGTGTCACATTTTTCATGACTGCTCCGCTCCTATTGGTCTAAGCGTGATGATATATAGCCTATAGCAGGGATGGCGAACCTTTATAGGAGATCGTGCCATTTTTTTGTAAAAATGTGTATTGATTTGGCAGTGGCGTGCAGTGGTTCGAGTTAGGGTAGCCCAGAGAAAATGACCACAAAAAAAAACACACCACATTATTCAGGGTTGAAATGTGGTGTTTCGTTTTTTTTTAATAGGCTATTTAAAAAAAGAAAAAAACTCATTTCATTAAATCAACCCTGAATAATGTGGTTATTTTTTAAAATTTATTTGGACATTTTCTCTGGCCTACCCTAACTCGAACCACTGCACGCCACTGTGATTTGGCCACGTAGTGCCAATAACGAATGAATATAATGACTTAAACCTATATATCGCACTCTCAGAACTAAAGGGGCTTAACTCAAAATTCCTGTTACTTATAATTTAGTTATATAATGAACGTAAAAAACATACTTACTCTAAAAGCCAGTGATGAAAAAGATTCCGCAATATGACTGGGAAAGGAGCAATACATAGGTCTCGGGAGATATTTGTTTGTTTAACCAGCGCTTTTTAAAGATTTTAACTCTTGCTAATTTGCCAAAATTTTCAATATTCGTGTTAGGTCCCTTTAATTCTAAAGGTGCGATATGGAAAATTGGAGATGTGGAGAAATTATGTTGAAAAATTTGAGATATTTGGAACAAACGTTGAGATATGCGGAAAAGTGTAAGATATCATTTACCACATTTTTCTCTCATTTTTCTTTCTTAAATAAAGAGCTTCTTGAGACAATCATAAATTAATTTGACGTGCCCGAATCATTTTGTAGCGTGCCACCACTGGCACGCGTGCCGTTGGTTCGCCATCCCTGGCCTATAGCTTTCCTCGATAAATGGGCTATCTAACACTGAAAGATTTTTTCAAATCGGACCAGTAGTTCCTGAGATTAGCGCGTTCAAACAAAAAAACTCTTCAGCTTTATAATATTAGTATAGATTATACTAACAATGTCTTGCTTTTGTCTCATTTTTTTTTTCAAAACTGGTTTGTAATATGGAACATTTCCAGACCAGCAAAGAAGAAGTCCAAGATGAAGTCGAAGCCGAAGCCGGGTGTGAAGCCGGCGGAGGAGAAGCCGCGCCGCAAGCATCAGAAGCGGCCGCACGCCTGCGAGTACTGCAACCAGAAGTGAGACACTGTGTTAATCTAACGATGATTTTAGAGTATATGTACTGTGGGGTATATGTTGGTTGCGGAATTTGTTCGAAAGAGTCACCGCGGCGCTGGAACGTAAAGGGCACAAGAAGGATCACGGGTGGGTTTTAGTCAGTAAGAGTCTGAAAGTCGATCCCCGCACGGAAAAAATACTTGTATGGCCTACAGATAGTTGTTCCGGGTCTGGCTGTTTGTGTATGTGACGTTGTATGTTTGTAAACGCACCCACAACACAGGAGAAATTCCTAGTGTGGGGCAACGATTTAAAAAAAAAAAACAGTCTTTTTCGTTTCCTGTGAAGTTTGGATTTCTGGACATACGAAGTATCCATTCTACAGCGACGGTTTGATGATTTCCCATCCAAAAAAAGGGTATATATACTAGGAATGAACATGAGAAATGTTGGAATTTATCCCAAAGAAACTTACTCCCGGTTTGACAAAGCCAGAAAATCTGACACCAGTCTTGCCAAGAAGTACCGTGTTCCCCAGTTAATGGGTTGTGGAGGTCTGGTAGGCAGCCGCTCCACGTAAAATACTGGTATTCAGCTGAATCCAGTTTGACTGGGAGCCGACCCCGATATAGTTGGGAAAAGGCTAGGCAGATGATGATGACCGTGTGTGATGCGGAAGGCGCTGGCTAATGCTGGACTTATAAAATTCAATATTCTATCCAGATTCCTCCACCTCAACATGCTGGAAGTTCACAAGCAGTCGCACGCGGGCGAAGCCCTGGTGCTGCGCTGCCACTACTGCCTGCAGGACGCGCCGGACGAGCGAGCCCTGCGCGAGCACCAGGAGAGCCACACGGGGGCGAAGCCCTACCTCTGTACGGTCTGTGGGAACAGCTATAAGAAGCGAGAGACCATGGTGAGTGAGCACCTCCCCGACTGTTGCCTAACGAGCCAGCCCGCACCGCTGAGCCATCAGCGTTAAATCCCCAAAATAATATCAACCTGCCCCAGCCTGTCCCTTGCTGCCCCCCCTCAATGACCCCGTTAAGCCGAGGCCCGTGTCCCACAGGGGATGCCCTTAGCGAAGCGGTCATTTAGTTTTTAGTAGTTTTTAGCCCTGGCTGGGGGCCTTAAATTCATTTGAGGCCACCACAGGATTGTTCTGTTAAGCAGTAACCAGCCGTAGTGTGCTGCACTGCGAGTGGTCCATTCCAAAGTGAGTGGAGCACACCTCTTTGTTCGACGTTCTGCGCTGGTGTTCACATATAATAGCGCCAAGCGTTCTTCTATACTAATATTATAATACTAGCAGCGCGCCGCGGTTTCACCCACGTAGTTCCCGTTCCCGTGGGAATATGGGGATAAAAGTTACAGTAAAGGCAGAATACAATATTTAGTGCGGCATAGAAGCCCTAGACTAGACCCCACACTAAGAGATCCTCGTAAGCGATACATAATACACATTAGTTCATTATAAGTTTGGAAAAATCTGATTTGTCACAGTTCGGGTTGGCTTCCATGACGTTATTAGGTTAGGTTTAGTTTTAGGACCAATAACTGTCGTTGTTTGTGGTAAATAAACGCTTTTTCTTTCTTTCTTATTAAGCGCAGTCAGGGCGCGTGGAACAGGGGATGAGGCGCGGGCCACTGTTCGAGTTGTGGGCACGGCTAGTAGACGGTGTTTTCTACCACGGAGATAGTTGTAACGTAAAGGCGAATCAGCTCATTATGGAGATCAGGAGCATCTGTTATCCCACGACATATTTTAAGCATGATGTACAACTGATCATAGGCTTTCCTAGTTTGTAACGTATGAAATCCTAGGGATCCTACGAGAAATTTTGTTGGATATAAAAATGGATAATATCCGTAACGGAATTTATAGAGAAATCTTAGAAATGCTTTTTGAACCTTCTCTAATAAAAGTGCATAATTAGCCTCGTGCGGGTTCCAGACACAAGAGCTCGCCTCCAACTAGCTTCTGACAAGTGTACTGTATAATAGCTGTACAACATGCGCATTTTGAAATTCTCATGCGTTTCTAAGAACATAGTCGTTTGAATGACTCTTTAGCAACCGTTGAAATGTGGTAATGGAATGTCAACTTCTGGTCGAATACGACACCCAAGTCTTTTACAGTGTTCGATCTTGATCATTTATTTTATATACATAATGATGCAGCATTCGGCCAAAAGTCATGACATAGCATTTAGAGGAATTGAATGCTATTTTATTGGCAACTCCCCACTCGTAAATGGCATCTATATCTCTCTGAATAGCCTCACAGTCTGATACAGTACTGACACGAGCGTACAGTTTTATATCATCTGCATAAAGAAGACATTTTGAATATTTGAGAACAGAAGGCAGGTCATTTATCATCGACAGAAATAATAAAGGTCCAAGAATTGAGCCCTGACTTACGCCTGAGCGAGTGTGATAGGCGCTCGATTCGTAAATACCTAGCCGCACAAATTGCTGGCGATCACGGAGGTAATCAGCTAGAAGTCGTAGCAAGTCAGGACAAAAACCTATGGCGCTAAGTTTTGCAAGCAGAATGTCATTGTTGACCCGGTCGAAAGCCTTTTGGAAATCGAAATACAGCACGTCTACCTGCTTTCTCTCGTCAAGCTGTGCAGAAATATATTCTGTTAGAGTCAGAAGATTAGTCTGTACGGACTTCCTGCATCTAAAACCATGCTGGGTATTACTGAGGTGTATTTCAACCTGTCTGTAGATTAACTTATGAAGAACATTCTCAAATATTTTTGCTGGTGAAGATAATATTGCTATGGGCCGATATTTCTCTACATCTTCTCAGTAATGGATTCAGGATATCATCAGCGTGTGCCAGAACTGATACGCAATTTGTAATTTTTGCCCAACTACGGCGATTGTACGGATGTATTTATTTGACATGAGCAGCACCCCGCGGTATCACCTGCGTAGTTTTACGTCCTGTGGGTTTTTATCCCCCGTACTGTCTCACTGCTGGGCAAAGACGACAGGTCTTTCCAAGTCCTTCCAAGAATTTTCTTCCAAGATAAAATATGGCCCATGTTACTCGCTGATAACGTAGCTTTCTATTGGTGCTGTAATATGGTTCAAATCTGTCCAGATCAGTCCTTTTTATCTATACTAATATTATAAAGAGAAAAGCTTTGTAGTTTTGTATGTAACGAATAAACTCAAAAACGACTGCGCCGATTTCAAAAATCCTTTCACCATTAGAAAGCTACATTCACTCTGAGTAACATAGGCCATATTTTATCCCCATATTCCCACGGGAACGGGAACTGCGCGGGTGAAACCGCGGGGCCCTGCTAGTATTACATAATTTATCTACTATATAAAAATAAGTCGGGTTTTCCTTCCTGACGCTATAACTCCAGAACGCACGAACCGATTTCCACGGGTTTGCATTCGTTGGAAAGGTCTCGGGCTCCGTGAGGTTTATAGCAAAAAAAATTCAGGAAAAATTTCAACAGAAAAGCGGGAAAATCTTTTTTCATTTTTTTTATATATGGCAAAACAACGTTTGCTGGGTCAGCTAGTTAAATGATATAGAAGCTTGTCGCGAAATTAGCTTATTTTATAGGAAACAAGTTCTTTCATAGGATAACTTATAATAAGTATATCAAGCGAGACTAGGTACCCACATCTCGCGTCAAGCTTTATAGACTCGCTGTGACCGCCGCGTGCGTCAGTAACCGCGCGTCAGTAACCGTGCGTCAGTAACCACGCGTCAGTAACCTTGCGTCAGTAACGTTGCGTCAGTAACACGCGCGCTGTCCGCAGATGTACCACCGCAAGCGGCACTTGGCGGAGCGCGAGTGGGTGTGCGACATCTGCTCCAAGCGCTTCTCGGCCGCCTGCAAGCTCAGCAAGCACCTGGTCACGCACCGCGCCGACCGCTTCGTGCTGCGCTACGAGTGCCCCGTGTGCGCGCACATGTTCAACACGCAGTACCACGTGCACATGCACCTGCGCACGCACCAGAAGGAGGGCCTGTCAGTACACCCATCACTGCTTTTCATCAATGTTTTTTCTGACATTTGAAATTTGACGTTCACTTTGACTTTGACTTATGCCTTTGACCTGTGACTTCGACTTATGACTTTGACTTATGACTTTGACTTATGCCTTTGACCTGTGACTTCGACTTATGACTTTGACTTATGACTTTGACTTATGACTTTGACTTATGACTTTGACTTATGACTTTGGCTTATGACTTTGACTTATGACTTTGACTTATGACTTTGACTTATGACATTGACTTATGACTATGACTTTGACTTATGACTTTGACTTATGACTTTGACTTATGCCTTTGACCTGTGACTTCGACTTATGACTTTGACTTATGACTTTGACTTATGACTTTGACTTATGACTTTGACTTATGACTTTGACTTATGACTTTGACTTATGACTTTGACTTATGACTTTGACTTATGACTTTGACTTATGACATTGACTTATGACTATGACTTATGACTATGACTTTGACTTATGACTTTGACTTATGACTTTGACTTATGACTTTGACTTATGACTTTGACTTATGACTTTGACTTATGACTTTGACTTATGACTTTGACTTATGACATTGACTTATGACTTTGACTTATGACTTTGACTTATGACTTTGACTTATGACTTTGACTTATGACTTTGACTTATGACTTTGACTTATGACTTTGACTTATGACTTTGACTTATGACTTTGACTTATGACTTTGACTTATGACTTTGACTTATGACTTTGACTTATGACTTTGACTTTGACTTATGACTTTGACTTATGACTTTGACTTATGACTTATTTGACTTTGACATTCGACTTCGAGATTTGGCTTTGACTTTTTACTTTGACTTTGACTTCTTTGACATTTGAATTTGACTTTTTTGACATTTGGCTTTAGACTTTGACATTCGACTTTGATTTGACTTCGTACTATGACATTTGTACATCTTATTTGTCAGTTACATCATTTATTAATTCAATTCTATGTCCGAAATACTCCTAAATTGAAGTGACAACCGATTAATTTATTGAGAAATTATAATCTAATCTGCAATATTCCGGTGCCATATTCCTGACAAACTTAACCAACATATTTCCAGTATCCTCGAGGAGAACCGCAACGAGGTGCTGGCGATGGTGCTGCAGAACGCGCGCAAGATCCCCAAGCAGGCGGCGGGCGCTGCGCCCCGCGTGCCGCCCGACGAGCGCTCGCGCGTCTGCAACATCTGCGGCGAGCTGTTCCACCACTTCTACTTCCTCGAGGAGCACCTCAAGACGCACGCCTCCACCATCGCCATCGCCGACCTCGACAGCAAAGACGACAAGAAGTACATCTGCCAGATATGCAACAAGGGCTTCAAGCTACATTATTATTTAAAGCTCCACAGCTTCACGCACTCGAAGGAAAAGCCGTTTATCTGTCAGCAATGCGGCAAAGGTTTCATCACGAAGGGCAAGCTGAAAAGGCATTTGGAAACCCACACGGGTCTGAAGAAATACCAGTGTCATATATGTTACAAGTTCTTCACGAGGCCGAGTTACTTGAGGATTCATATCAGAACTATTCATGGAACTCAAGATTATAATTTTAGGTTCGATAAGGGGTATGGCGTGGGTTCTATGACTATGTCTGATGTTAGTCAAAATAGTATATGATAAATAGATATATATTTTGTTTGGAAATTCATACTATATGAAAGTTACTCTGTATGTTTGTTACTTCTTTGAAATCTTAACACATTTGGATGAAATTTGGCACACGGGTAAACAATGTTCCGGAATAGGAACTTTTGATCCAGGTATGTTCCTAGTAACTAATATATATTTACATGTCATCGGTAAATTGCAAACGCCGTACGATTGTAAATTATCGCGTGAAATTATAAACTATTTTTTTCTAAATGAGACGCGGATATATTGGAAGCTATCACGTTACTTTGGCCCTGGAGGGTAATTTTGGCCCAAACTTTTAACCAATAGGAATACAGTAAAAAACATTGTGCTGTGTTCTTATTGGTTCACGAGCTAAGGCCAAAGTTGCTCTCCAAGGCCAAAGTAACGCGACTTTACTTGAATTTGTATGGAATTTATTCAATGTAAATAAATATTTTCATAATTATACGGAGAAATTATAATCTAATAAGGATTTATTACAATGTTACGGAGTCTGCAATTTTCCGTAAACAACGTGTAACAGAACTAGCTGCAAGGAGATAATTGTCATTATGAACAACTTTACTTATTGGACCAACACCGACATTGCGAAAAAAATATCATTTTTTCAGTATATTTTGTCAAATACACATAATGTAAATGTATGTAGAGCAGTGGTGGCCGAGTGGTAACGGCCCCGACTTACGAATTGTAGGTCGCGGGTTCAAACCCAGCCAGGCGCATTACTTTGTATAATTAATTCATCACCACTGCTCTCAAAACGGTGAAGGAAAACATCGTGAGGTAACCGGCATGTCCTAGAACCAAAAACTCGAAGACATGTGACATTCAGCAACCCGCACTGGGCCCGCGTGCTGGATTACGGCCCATTCCCTCTCCTAGAGAGGAGGCCTGTGTCCCAGCAGTGGGAACATTCAAAGTTGCCCACAGTAAAAGTAGTTCATAACGATGAGTACAATGACCCCTTATGAGTTGTAACGTTCATTCTGTTACACGTTGTGTCCCCATGAAAAGCTTCCTATGACCTAAGACAGGTTTACTTGTGTCCCAAAGCCATAGACAACAAATCTTCCTCATTCCAGTTGTAAACTTCATTTTTGTCTATTGGCGTAGCTCTGTCTCCTGCTTTATAAAGAGGAAACAGGAAACTATGTTTTTCTGATACGATTAATATTGTTTCTGGATTCAATACAGTTGAATAGTTTCTCCAGGCGACCTATTATCATGATTCCTGTGTCAGAGAGAGACGGAGTTACACAAGACGAATAGCACTATCCCTTTCCCTCACACGAATCATGATGGCATTGGCACTTCGTAATACGGCCACAGGACCCGTAGAGCTTCATTGTCTGACTCTCAAGAGTTGGGAACCATGCGGCAGGCATGTCCTAGAAACTTTTGATATTAGTTTGAAATACGCTGGTTAGGTTATTTTACTGAAAAAATCTAATTAGTCCGTCAGATAGATTTCCAAAAACTAATGGACACGTATTTTTTTATTTTTTCACGTAAACAAACAATGGAGACGATACAGTGCGTTGTATAGTCGTGTGACGTCACTACGTGCTACAATTTTTACCAGCGACGTGACGTCACAAGCCCTCACTCTGGAACTTTGATGCGCTTTATCTGTATACTAGCTGACCCGCGCGACTTCGTTTGTGTAAAATGTTTCATGACCAGTAGCCGTACTACGAAGTGCCAATGCTATCACGATTCAGTGTGAGGGAAAAGGATAGTGCTATTCGTCTTGTGCAACTCCGTCTCTCTCTGACACAGGAATCATGATGGATTTAAGACGTCATGGTAGCGCTGCAGAGCCTCCCTCAATAAATGCGCTATCTAACAATGACACTGATTTGAGAAATGTTAGATAGCCCATTTATCGAGGAATATTATAGGCTATGTATCATCACGCTACGACCAACCAGCCAAGTTGATAATCTGCAATCGTTAACGCTAGTCGAAAACGAATCAAATATATGGGAATGAAATCGTCTCAACGTTAAGTCACGTGGTTAGAACAAACGAATAGACAATTCGTAGCCAAGTTCACGTCGTTCAAAATTGTTATAGTTTTTACAATGTTCAACGCTACATCCTATGTTAATATTTTTAAACTTAATGGTTAAAGCATTTAAACAGAGTTTAAATTTTGACTTGTTTGGCGTTTGTAGGAACGCTCGCCATAGACTAAAGAATAGGTCGTTTTTCTAAAGACATTGTAGAACGAGCGGCCGACTCGGGTGCGTCAACATGGCTACCGACTTATCATTTAATTCTACAGTTGCTGACACCGAAGCGTTACCGATTAGAGAAAGGAATTCGAAACGAAACATTTGTAACTTGGCTAGGGGGTCAGAGCACCAATGAAGAATGTTGCAAAATCGGGAGGTTATTAACTATTCCACGCGGACGAAGTCGCGGGCAGTTAATAATGAGATTTTAATTATCATTTTTTTCTGTTTGTTTTGTACGAGTCCTAAATAAAAAAAAATCTTTTATCTTTCTAAAGTCACATTACCGTAAAACGGGGTGAATAGAAATGCAGGGGTGAATTATAAACGAAACTTTAATTGCGACTTTCCCTAAAATACCATATTAATGGTTACAGAGCATCCATTTAAAAAATAGTTAATTGGTTAAAAAATTGCGAGTTCTTCATTAATGCAAACAATATTTAAAGGTGAAAATTCCAATTAAAGTATCGTTTCTATTCACCCCTGCGTTTCTATTCACCCCGTTTTACCGTTATAAAATATTTCTACTGTACAAGCACATCACAGCTAGTATTGTTGTAGGTATGGACGCCGGGAGCCGAGAAGCGGACTTTGGTACTTTAACTAGGTATAAGTTCGGTTATGGTAATATTAGTTAGCGTTAAATGTTATAAATAATGGTTGTTGATTTTGTAAAAAAATGAATAAATTAAGTTTTATAATGTTGTTGTTTTATTATGTAGTCTCTTAGAGAGGTGGCCTGAGTCCCAGCAGTGGGAAAGTTAGAAGCTGATTATGCTTATGCTATAAGGTAAAACCGGGATAGATGTCACACTTTTTGAAATCATATTTCCCAATACAAAAATCAAAACATTTAATTTGTAAAACTGTCAAGTGCTTTGGTTTTTTCGTTCTACAATTTTATGAAAAATGAAAACCATTATAAAGTGGAAAGATTTGTATTTTTGTACGTAACGAAAAAACTCAAAAACTACTGGACCAATTTTAAAAATTCTTTCACCATTAGAAAGCTACATTCACCCTGAGTGTTACTCAGGCTATATTTTATCCCCATATTCCCATGGGAACGGGAACTACGCGGGTATAACCGCGGGGCGCTGCTAGTTTCATATATAGGTATGTATTACTTGTGGTTTGTGAGATACATTGTGTTTTCATGCGATAGCCAAGTCAAAACATAAAAGGTTTTTAATATTGATATTTATGGTCACCATAAGATGTTAAGTTAGCTAATTACGTAATAACTTAGACAGAAGGTCCCTTCAGTAGGGCCTTTTTTGATTTTTTGTGTAAAAGTCGGTTGTATTTTTTTGTAAAAAGTTTTTTATTTTTCACTTTTTAGTGGTACCTACATCCCCTCCCCTCCCCCCACCTAAACGAACTTTAAATAAAAAACTAAACAAAAATAAAAAATAAAAAAATATAACCGACTTTTACACAAAAAATCAAAAAAGTGCAAAATAACTTTAATTTCGGAAGTCGGTGTTCAAAAAACGAAAAAGCAATCACCAACACCGAGTTCTGAAATTAAAGTTATTTTGCACTTTTTTGATTTTTTGTGTAAAAGTCGGTTGTATTTTTTTGTAAAAAGTTTTTTATTCTCGCTCGGAAGACTCACGTTTTAAGATGTCATGATACGCCCGCTGGCCTTGACAGTACGCTTTAAAAGGTTATTTTGACTTGATCGGAATTACGAGAAAATCTGCGTGCCCACATGTTCCTGCGGACCGCCAACGCCATCATCGTCCTTAAGGTCGTCGACAAGTAGGTATATGGCCTAGATATTTAAACTTTGTCATCTGCTGTATATTAGTGCCGTTTAAATTAGGTAATTCTAGGAATAATGTCAGGGTATTTGCCGCCGGCCTTGAAGACCATAAACTCAGTTTTCGTAACATCATAGATAA
Organism: Hecatera dysodea; assembly: GCA_905332915.2. Lineage (NCBI taxonomy): Eukaryota > Metazoa > Arthropoda > Insecta > Lepidoptera > Noctuidae > Hecatera > Hecatera dysodea. The sequence goes on from HG995316.1 coordinate 253,526, forward strand.
GGCCGTGTGATGCGGCGTACTTCTCATAAACCTTCAGCATCTGTCTGACTGACCTCGCAGTCGGGCCCAGCAGCACCATATCATATATAGTTCTGATGACTCCCCTCGGCTGCGACTCGCACGGTCACCTGGGTGATTAGCTTACTAGCAACAAAGACAAGAAGCCGATGAGAATAAGAGACCCTTTTCCCCCCCTTTTGTATGTATCATCAAATGACTTCTCCCGCTCTGTGCGGAGCGGAAGGGAGTGTCAGACTCTTACTGAATAAAACCTACCCGTGATCCTTCTGGTGCCATTTGTTAGGGCCGCGGTGACTCTTCCGAACTAATTCCGCAACCCTAGCAGGCCTGACCCTATAGGTCCCCGTCTTCACTACAGATATGTTCTAGTTCCCATCAGTTGGCTTTTGCGACAAGACGTGTTTACTACAATATCGTCATCTCATTTACTAGGAGTTCATGACATTGAAGATAACAAGTTCGGAATATGTACATTTAGCTACACATTAAAAGTGTGACCTCAAACAGTAAGTACCTAACCTAATATTTTATCAAAATATCATACCTAAAAGCAGTACAGCGTATCGCACAAAAGTGTGAATGATTTGACATTGGCAAAGCGTTAAAAATTTGGTAATTTTAATCCAATCTATATTATTAATATTATAAAGAGGCAGATTTTTTTTTGTTTTTTTTTTCCGTAACATAAAAAAATTACTATTAAATAAATTAATAGACAGATTTTAACAATTTTTTCACCAATCGAAAGCTACATTATGAGCGAGTAACAGACGCCATATTATATCTCCATATTCCCACGGAACTACAACTGACACCTAGGGACTGTAGTATTATATTATCTGTGCCTAGGGGAACTGCCTGTATCTATATTTAAATCCACAAAAAGTACATTGAGTCATATCAAAACAAAAGCAGCAACATCCCATTTTGTCATTTTCTCAAATTTGAATTTAGTATGATAGTGTTACATCAACTTTTCTTACCCGAATCTTAAAATTGAATCAAAACTAGCATTGTCCTGTACTGGTTGGTGGCAAAAACAGCAATTTCTCATACTATTTTCATGTTACCGTCACAGTATTACAATATTTCCTAAATATTGTTATGCTGTGCTACCGTCATGCAACGTCAAATAAAAAGTCGCCTAGCGCCTTTTCAGTAAACAAGGATGTTGCTGTTTTTGTTTTTATATGACTCATATAATCTAATTATTCCATACATTTTAATTTGTCTGTAGGTGCGTTGAACTTTTCATAGTGATTTCGTTATTAGTTCTTCAACAGTTTCGCTTAACAACAAAAGCATTATTTTTAACTAAGTACTTACAAAAAAGAGGTTTCGTGTGTGTCTGTACATACAGGGATTTCGGGGACAGTGGATAAAATATAGCAATATCGTCAAAAATAAATAGGAATATATAGGTTCACATAATAATGTACATACTCGTACTTATTTACTTAGTTTTACCATGTTATACCTAAAGCGCGAGTGTCAAAAGATAAAAGCGCTCGATAGTGGACAAACATTTACAAGCACGTTGAAACGCTGCATCGTGACGTCACTGTGGCAAAAACAAGGAAAATACTAAAATAAAGTTGATATTTTGAATAACTCGATACCTATCTAAGGCTCGCTCATTTATAGTTTCTTGGTGTAAAGGTAATATTTCTATATTATTATAGTGATCATGGTCATTCTTATTTTTCTCAATATATAAATCGTATTTGTAAATGAACTCCGAACCTGGGCCTCAAGTCTGCTATTACAATAGTGTCAAAATGGCCTTTGTCATAATGGATTTTGACAAGTTTGGTAATCTACTAACATAATAGCGTCCCTATGACTTTCCAATGGTCAACCACTGACACTCCATTGAAAGAAATGGCATAGAATGGTAATCTCGTACATAACATAATGACAAATGAATGACAGACGTATGCAGTAATCTGCTAAAATTTTGACAGTTCCTTTGATCAGTGACCTACCATTAGAACCTCATTGTGCAGTCATTCTTTTTAATAGCTCGGTTATCAAAAAGTATTACGAGACCACTGACAGACCAATGATCGACCATTATGAATTTAGCAGATTACGAACTTTTAGCAAAATGACAATGGAATCATTCCAACACGATCCCATTGTTTGCATTGCATTTAAACTATTAAAAGTAAGGATATACTTTTCAGATCTACAGCCGGCCAGTTCATCAAGTTTGGTGCTGCCGCGTCCACGTGTGACAGCAGCCACCGGTCTGTGCCGGTGCTGTGTGTGTCCAGTGCAAGTAAGCCCGACTCACAAGACACCATGTACAGCAAGCGAGCAGGCACGTCGAGCATTCGCGGCCAGCTGTACGGAACAAAACTCATAAGTCTGTTATACTTCAGAGCGTTCCACGACGATACTATTGAACACTTTCAACTAGCAGCAAATATCGACAACATAGGATCTTTCGCCGACATTTGTTTCAAGGCAAAAGTCAACGATTTTGACAAGCCTGTCGCAGTTTTTATACAAACCATACACAGGGAAAACGAGAATCAAACCGTTAATAACGATTTGGCACCGTACTTCGACAGCTACCTGAAAATTAGAAAGAATTTCGAAACGAGTGACGGCAGCTTGATATTTAATGGTACATTTGATGAAACGGAATGTTTGTTCGTCATATACACAACCGCGAAAGGCGATTTAAGTAATGATTCAGTTACAAGTGCTTTTTCCACTAAACTGAATTATCCTAACGATACCGTGAAGATCGATTCGGACAAGGCCAGGACCCCTGCTGGAACTAGCGGCACTGCCATGCGACCGCATCGACGAGAAGAGAATGTAGACATCCTCTGTAAAATAGCGATGAAAGACCAGGTCACTTCACTAGCTGAAAGGATAGCGTGTTTTATAAACGATGAAACGAATTATCAAACAATGCTCACCGATGAACTCTTGCTACTGTATCATATCGTTCTCGCGCAACAAGTTCTCGACATTTCAGAAATTCAACCTGATGGTCATCGAATGGCATCCTTTCGTCACGACTTTTTTGACACTGATGAAGAATACCTCAATTTATTTAAAGATAAACTATTCATAGAAATCTTAAAAAGACGAACGATAGCACCCGCTGATGTAAAGAATTTACTGTCTCAATTTTTAGACGAACCCAATAATGCCACAAAATTGAGCAAGCTGATAGGGACGGTTATAACGCACAAAAATGCTCAGTTAGAATTTGATAAAAAATTCACGAAAGATTTCAAACTGCAATTAAATAAGTACGTTTCTCGATCGACTGTTAATGAAGCAATTGAACTGGCTGCGAAAGATATATTACTATCTCGCCATTTCAAAGTCCCGGCAGCGTTCGGTAATAAAGATTTGTTAATATTTGGTAGCGATGAAGAAATAGATAGAACAATAAATCAATTGGCTTCAAGAATCATCGATTTACTAAAGGAGAGTAAATCTTGTGACCACGTCGTTATAGAGAAATCTTTTGAAGATGGATTCCTGCAGCTCAATGAAGGTATAGCTGGAGCAATCGGAAATCTATTTGTGCTCGATGAAAACACTAAATTGATGAAGATAACAGATAACTCAGAATCACTAGGAACTCATGCAAAAAGGTTATATAAGAAATTAAATGAAGAAGTTCACAATTTACAGAAGTACAAATTTTGCTTCAAAGTTGATAAATTACCGAAACTTTCATTCGACTGCAGTGAGTTTGAAAAGAATTTAGCGAGAGATTTTTTAAAAAGACTGCTATTCTACACTAAACAAGCTGATGAAGAAGGCGTGGAAAAACATTTAAAAAGTGAAATGGAAGTATACCAGAAAGACTATCACAATTACTTTGAAGTTAAAACTGACGTGACTGTCGAGACAGTTGTAGTTGGTAAATCAATCGTTAATAAAAATTATGACAAAATCGCGCACTTATATGTTGACAGACGCGTTAAAAAAGTAGGAGGTGGCGATGTATATTTTAAAACTCTAAACGACAAAGAAGATGACGTTGTTCTTGTTACAGCAGAGCCTGGGATGGGCAAATCAACTTTGCTCACTCATTTATCGCTTAAAACAAAAGAACTTAACCCAGAAGTTTGGATCATGAGGATAAACTTACTGGAGTACTCAAAAGAATTCAGCAAGTGGAAGGAAGAAAAAACGCCCATCGACTTGGTAAAAATTTTAGAATTAATGTGTAGAGTTTTACTTCGCGAGAAACTTGGCAATGATAATAACGTAAAAATAGCGTTACGAGAAGAAAACGGTGTTGTGATCCTGAAAGACTGTTCAGGCGATCACTCGACTGAGTTTGAGTTGAAACTGTTTCTACGATTTTATCATAGAGGCAAATTGATATTCTTATTTGATGGTTTTGATGAGATCTGTCCACATTATACGAATGAGGTCATGGTATGCCTTAAAATTGTAATTAACGGTAGGCATAGAACCTGGATCACAAGCAGATCATATAACGAGGTTAAAACCGTGTTACAGCGAGAGTTCGGGCCAGCATACGAAATACAAAACCTCTCATACATGGAAATGCAAGTATTTCTGGAACAATTTTGGCAATATAATTTGAGGTTAGAGGAACTTGATGGAGTACAACTCGAAAATGTCACAGTCACTTTAATTGAATACATGTCAAAATTAGAAGACTTAAAACTGCATGGATTTGCAATACAACTACACAGCGTGTATATCAACGCAGCTCTTTATCTGCTAAGTGAAATTAAGTATAAACACATTTCGTTGTGGACAAACAATAAAAATTATGATTATTTTTATTCTAAGCTAAAAAATTATGATGACTTGTCAAGTTTTTATGAAGACAATCGAGATGGCAACCCCTTACATTTGCTCCTAGCAGCCGTTTTTGTGGAAACTAATATAAAAAGTGTTAGCAACGATACTGTGAAATGGAACTTAGAAGTCAATGGTTTTACATTTTTCGAACGATTCTTGGAAACGAAATTGAAAACCATTCGATTCGAGGAGAAGAATGAAATGAACATTTATAAGCCTGACATAATTATAACTTACGATAAGGAACTTGCAAATTTCATTTCGAAGCATAAAAAATTAGCGGCTTATGCCATTTTTAAACAGCAAAGTCATAAACTATTTAGTACGAAAGACTTGGAAGAAATCCAAATGACGATCAGATATATAGAAAACGGAGAAGAGAAGACTGGCCTCATATATACAGAAACAAATAAAGTACCAAGATTCATACTCTCCGAATACTTTGCAGTTGAATATATTTGTGATTGTTTAAAAAACGAGCAGGATATTCAGATGCAAAAATTGTGGATGGATTTTATATTCAACGACATGTTTTCAATAGAGAATTTCATGAATGTTCGCAACATTTTTGATAACAAAATAATTAGTGACAATACACTGATGGGAATTTTAGAAAGTAATAACGAATGGATATTTAATATGTTAATGAATCAGGGGCGAGTTTACGCTGAATATATCGTGAACATGTGTAGGCCGTCTCAAGTTGATTTAGACGTTGTGAGATGTCACTGGGCCTTATCAGACGCTTTGGCTCAACAATTACAGAATTTGACATCATTTTTCGTTGAAATAATCAAATGTAATATAAACAAGAGTAACTTGGACGATTTTCTCGCAACAGTAAAAGATTCCCAACTGTTATCTTCAGCGTGTAGATATAAAAACGATGCACTGTTAATTTTAGTTATTGATCTTGTTAAAAAGCTTGATGAAACGAAGTTGAATTCTGTACTTCTTGATAACTTTCCGCTTGTACCTCATTCGAGACTCTCGAGCTATCTGGAGTTGAGTAGTGAGGACATAGTGCAACGTTTAGTTGTGTGTGAAGATTGTATAGCGTCCCAACAGACTAGCGTATCCTCGTCTTCTGGTTTCTCATCTGGGCCACTCACGGCGAGTATACCTTCGGAGACTTCAACATCTAGCTCGCCTTCAGGACCATTGACATTGGATTCGCCCAGGCGATCATCCACATCCAGTTTAACCAGTTCATCTTCATCTAGAATAGCTTTTCATTCTTCTACAAGTCGTCGGCGGTCACTATAGGTAACGTAGTCATGACAGGTCTCTTAACTTGATTTTAAGGGCCATTCGCTTATTATTTTAGAGTTCCGTATGTCGGTATGAAGAAAGGGAGCTCGTATAGGGTCACATGTGTCTGTATGTTCGTCTGCCACGGTCTATTTGCTCCGAATGAATGTACTGGACCGTTTCTGTTGAAATTTGTTAGACACATGAACTTTTGTGACCCAAATATTGGTTACGTAAATATATAAATTAGGAAACTTCTGAGGAAAAATTTTAAAAAAAAGTTTTTCACACTGTATCGTATGACATATCAAATGTAAGAGCTTATTGTAAGGGTTTAAATTATATTTTTTTCATAATTTTAAATAAATTGTTTTGAAGTTATTCCCATAGGGTTAGTGCCTGCAAGGGCTACGGAATTTGTTTGAAAGAGTCACCGCGGCCCTGGAACGCAAAGGGCACAAGAAAGATCACGGGTGGGGTTTAGTCAGTAAGAGTCTGACACTCCCTTCCGCTCCGGCCAAAGCGGGAGAAGTCATTTGATGACTGCTCATCCAGAAAAAAAAAGTTATTTCCCAACTGTAACATTATGCCCGTAGATTAAAGCGTAGATTTATTTGTTAGGTCGGAAATATTATTAAAATGATGAATATACAAAAAATGTTAAATAAAATAAACAAGTATAACACACGTAGGGTTATAATGAACAAACTGGGTCAACCACAGACTGAAAATTATTGTGGTAAGAGAACATTTTTGGTACCTAACCTAAAGTATTTGACAAAACAGAATTAATACGAATTAGTAAAGCATCACTTAAAACAAAATTAAAAAAAAAAAACATTATACTTACAAGATTGCAAACAGAACTAAATACGTATTATAAGAGAAACCATAAGAATATATAAGTCGTAGGTATAATACATAAGGTGGTTCATTTCATGGTATGTAATGAGCGCCTCTCGCCTTCAAACGTAAAAGTTTGGCGAGTTTATCTGTATTATGATTTTAAATTTATTAAATAAAATGTAATAAAATTGCTCTGTTCGGAACCCTTTGCAGGTGAGTCTGACTCGCACTTGGAGATCTGACGACTAATATTTGAGTTATCCCTAATAATGGGTGGCTTCGACTACATTGATGATGTTCTCATTCAATCTTGTCGATGTAAAATGAAAAAATAAAATTGTATACGATGGTGGGGAAGAGCATCTTAGTATAACAAGGTTACCTTTCTACCTTTCTAGTTCCGTGAAGATCTGATGAAGAACAGAGATGATAGGAAACGGAAGTCTTCAATAAATAAGAAAGAAAGAAAACTCGTTTATTCCCCCAGAAAAGACGCACAAAAAAAACAAAAATTTAAAAGAAAATAACTTATCGACAAAAACTAAAAAAAAAATAAAAAAAAAATGGGTCAGGATCAGTCACCAACGACCACAAGTCTCTGATCGCACCACAGACAAAAAAGCACACAGTCATTTTTTAAAAATGATAGCGAATCGTTCGGGATTGCTGAAATGAAATCGCATGTTTGTTTATTGTTTACACCAATGTGATTGGTACGTTTAGGTTGTACCCAGTGAACGCAAATAAAACATGGAAGCATTCCTAACTCAAAAAAATGACCCAAAGCACGTTGCGCCGCGGTAGGCGGGGCTTACCGATTGCGCCGCTCACGTGTTTAGTTACACGGCCTATTCGTTACATGGTCATTTAAACCCAAATACCTGGGAAATAAGGTCAATTTTTAACTGTGCATCGTATTAGCAGTAATGTTGTTGGTGTGGTTCGGCGAATCAGCGACGAGGTTTCGATGTGTGAGTTTGTTTGATTTTTGGGTCACGATTCGCGCTTGAAGTAATGCTTCCATGGTTGTACCACAAAAAGTGAAAATAAAAAAAACTTTTTACCAAAAAGCAACGACTACTAAACAAAAAAAGTATGAAATAACTTTAATTTCGGAAGTCGGTGTTCAATGAAACTAAACTTTTATTGGGATTTTCGTTTAAATACCATAAACAATTCCTCACAAATCATCCATCAGAAAAACAAAAAATTGAAGTTTTTCATTTCTGCAAAGAATATCGAGAAAATTCAAGACAAGTCTCGTTTTTATTCACCCCTGCATGTGTATTCGCCCCGTTTTATCGTTACTAGCATACCTATGTGCTTCATTATTGTTTCTTAATTGAATTATTGCTTGTGATGGTCCTAGGCTGTGGCTTCTTAAATACTGTTGCGCGTCACAATTCCTTACCACTAGCTCCATCTAGTATTGAGTAGCAGAACTATTAGAGTCTATGAAAGAAAGTTCTAGAATTATCGAACCCTAGTCAGTCGCGACCGATATCTACGCGAACTTTCTACAATGGAAGGTTCAGGAATTACCCGGCGGCGGCGCCCTATATAAGGCATACACCGACCGAGTCACCCCGACTTTTGCTTAACGAGCCAGCCCGCGCCGCTGAGCCATAAGCGTTAAATGTCCTAACTAATACCAACCTGACCCAGCCTGTCCCTTGCTGCCCACCCGAAGTGACGCCGTTCAGCCGAGGCCTGTGTCCCACAGGGGATGTCCTTAGCGAGCGGTCATTTAGCTTGTAAGCATAGTTTTTAGCCCTGGCTGTGGGCCTGAAAATTCATTTGGCCACCATAGGAAAGTCCGGTTAAGCAGTAACCAGCTGTAGAGTGCTAAACTGCGATTGGTCCACGTAAAAAAAAACCGACCGAGTCAGTATTCGAATAGCGATACAAGCGATTACTTCGAGAGAGCGATCTTCAACTGCGAACTTAAGCGATTAGTAGTGCGATTGTGTTTTGTGATTAGTGAGTTTAATAGTTGTAATTAGTGTTGTGTGATTAAAGTGTCATTTGTGGTTAATTAATCGGCTGTTTTTATTTGTAATGAACCCCAAGCTCGTAACAATACTAAGACAAGTAGGTATATTTCGAAAATGGGCTACCTATAGATACGGCCAGCCCATATTTGGGTACAAGTGCTTACGGGGCAGGAGGAGCTCGTGGCTAAATACTAACAGCCGCACGAAGGTTAGGCAATCCTTGCGAAGGTCGGTCTATGGATGGGTAACCATTTTAACATACCGAGACTCCTCCGTGTCTCGGAAAGCTAGTTAAGCTGATGGTCCCGGATTTAATTTGTTGACCTTTGGCAGTCGTTACGGATTGGGGGCAAGTTAGATTTTTTAGGTCAGATCGTTCGCAGCTGTTTTTTCATATACACTACACAAAAAAACCTACATGAAACGTTAGGTAGTATATCTAGCGTGTAGGGCAAAAAGCCGCGAATGACCCTGCTTTATATAGTACCTAGGTAGTTAAATAAGTAAAAGTCAATTTGACCATACATTTTTATTTAATGAAATTGTTTAATTCGGTTAAAAGTTAGCACATAAGGCCCCGTTTACCCTTTGATTAAAGTACTATCTGGGTACGCCCATGGTTCCTACTAATTCCCTAAACCCAATCAAGGGCCGCGATGACTCTTTCTAAAAATTCCGCAGGGCTGTCATATTCAACTGTTTCTACTTAAAAGTCGATATTATTATGAACCTAATACCTAACCAGTTTTAAGCACTGTAAACAGAAGATAACACGATAACCTTTTTGGCACCGATTGATATAGTAAATTTGATTATTTTCCCCACTGTCGGATCGAGTTTTGAGGTTAAGTTACGCTTGCTGAGGTCGTAGATAGATGCACAGTAAGCGGTTGATTCCGGCTCCGGGTCAAACCAGATTCAGCTGAATACCAGTGTTTTACGTGGAGCGGCTGCCTACCAGACCTCCACAAGTCATCAACTGGGTACTTCTTGGCAGATTTTCTGGCTTCTGACAATCCGTAACGACTGTTAAAGATCGCTGGAATAACTAACAATTACATCATCATTATTATAAATACTAAAATTGAAATATAAAATTAATAATGTAATCAACAGCGTTATCCACAGAAAACAGGAAAAATATGAACTGTAGGTAGTATTCCTGACTCCCAGCCAAGGCGGCCGATCTCAACGGAAACTGGCCATCGACATGGGCGTGGGATACTACATCTACACTTTGATTATAAAGAGGAAAACTTTGTTTGTTTATTTGTTTGGTTTTAATGAATAGGCTCAAAAACGACTGGACCGATTTTAAAAATTCTTTCACCATTCGAAAGCTACATTATCCACGCGTAAGACAGGCTAAATTTTATTTTGAAAAAAATAGGGTTCCGTAAGATATGTAGCTGTAATTAAATCACATCCGTTCGCCGCCGCTGCAATCACACAAGTTCTCACGCCATAACATAAACACCGCCGCGCCGGATCACAATACTGCATGCAAAGCAAATTAGATCGGCCAATAAGGTGACGGCGACCTGCGCGCCCCGCACGGATTTTTACAGGAACTCAAGATTCCTACTGGAGTTATAAATACAACAGACGACTTGTACCGAGCTCAGTCAGTCAATCCGTCATTCATTCTCCATTCATAAGACTTGCGCATACCATTGTACACAGTTTTTTAATATTAGTTATTTACTCCAAATTCTTCGTGTTTTATTTACACACGTACCTAAGCGCTAAAGTGGTGACCCCGTGCCTGAACACAGTGAAGAAATTTAAAATCATCGAAGCTAAACCAGTATCGCCGAATCACAATCAAGATGTCGAATCCCTGTCAAGTGGAAGAACAATCCAGCTCAGCAGCAGCATCGCACGCAGTTCCGAAGGCGGAGGCTGCTGGTATATCTCTCAACATGCGCATCCCACCTTTCTGGCGCGATCGACCACGACTCTGGTTCATCAGCTTCGAAGCAGCAACCAACGACCTCAAGAAAGGCCAGGGCCAGCTCGCACAGATGGTCATTGCACAGCTCGAGCGACAAGACGTCGAGCAGATCGCGGACCTACTGTACAACCCGCCAGAGACGGACCAGTACAAAGCCATCAAAGAAAGGCTTATATCCACCTACGAGGAATCAGACAGCCGCCAGTTTCAAAAATTGCTGTCAGAGATGGAACTCGGAGACCAGAAACCGACGCAACTACTCCGTCGCATGCGAAACCTCGCTGCGAATAAAATCCCAGAATCCACTCTGCGACTTATGTGGACCAATCACCTCCCATCGCACGTTCGTTCAGTCCTCGCAGTCAGTGAAACATACAGCTACAGATATTTGGGTTTTTCGGACAGAAAAGTTACTTACTTATTTTGCGTACGCTGCCTAAACTATAAAAGATAGAACCATAAAATGTTCTAATTAATTGTAGATCTTATAAATATCTACAAAAAAGTCCGCAACACACTATACCTATCTATGTCAAGTGAGGCACAACAAACATTTTTTTTTTTATCTTGAATTTTTTTTGGACTACATTTAAAGGCATTTATTTTACTTATGCTATTAATCCTTATCAAGATAAATTATTTCATCACTAAACAGTTTATGTAGATAATATTTGATCTTTGAATGATTAAAATTGGACGTTTGGTTTTGAAGTTATGGCGAAATTAAAATAATACGATTTCTGCTGCACGGCCTGTTGGTTTTAGTCAGTACCACTTCCAAGAAGTCATCCCGCCCAGAGCGGAATGACTTCTTGGAAGTGGTGAGGGAGTGTCAGACTCTTACTGACTAAAACTCATCCGTGTTCCTCCCAATGCCATTTGCGTCGAACAAATACCTCCATCAGGCAGAAAAAATGTTTACCTTATGTTTGCGATTTGAAAGAAAGAAAAGAAAAAATATTTATCAAGGGCTCGCACAACACAAAACAAAAAATAAATTTATAATAAAAGCTTATTATTAATTTTAAACTGTGCGAGGCCAAAGAGGTCCCTATCTCAGCATATGCTGCGATATTAAAAAAAAATAGTAAATACCACACACACAGTGCTGGTGTTCTGATAGGGCTGTGATGCCACGGATCACAGGCCACCGGCAGTCCGGCAACCCCAGGATTTGCTCACATTGGCGAATTTGTAACTTCGCCTTAAACTATCGACAACAACACAACTCGTTCTAAAAAAACACAATCGAGTATCGATATTATGTACGTTGCACCCCGAATCGCCGCACTAATCTTGTTATCTTTTTGTTTTATTATTCAGCATCAAGCATCATTTATTGCGGCGTGCCAGCCTGTAGTATTTTTGATTGAGTGGTTGAGAACAGTCTTTTATTTTTTTAATTACAACGGTTTCAAACCCGACCTTATGGACTTTTCACATAATACAGAATTCCATTAACTATAATATTTTGTCTGTGTAAACAAATATCGGAATGGTAGTTTTTTTTTATTCTGAGTTCAAAGTCGTGAGGGCCCAATATTAGTGCAACTGTACCTACTACGAGATCAGTAGGGGTTTCAGTCTTTGAAAAGTGATGAATATTGTGGGTAAGTAAGTTGAAAACTTTAATTATTGTTACGTTCAAGCGTTATCTCCGTCGCTAGGCTGAAGTTTCAGTTTTTTTTTTGTTTAGCTAGATAGCTACCATTTTGGTGAACTTTGGTAGAGTAAATAGATGGGCCCCGGAAACGATTAGTATCTAGTAGGATAAAAAAAACAAATTTTAAACTGAAGCGAAACCGCGGGAAAAGCCGTTTAAAAAAAACTAAAACGAAGATAAAACATAGTTATCTACAGGGTGAAATTGAATAGATGCGACATATTTAAATATACAATAATACGTGTTGTCAAGAAAATTTAGAACATACCAAATGTAAAATTAATGAACTTTTATCACCGCTATGAATGGCAACGTTTAATAACGCGAGTACTCCACAACGATCATTGAGCACTGCGATTAGTTGGACGAGATTTTTTGATACTTTAATTTTTCTTATTTATTTTGCATATTAATTATTTTTCTGGAATATCGATAATTCGTACTTAAATAAAGATATTAACATCGATGGATCATTTTAAAACGCCAACCACGTAACTTTTTTTTACGATTTAGATTGTAGAAAAAAAACTTTTTACAAAAAAATACAACCGACTTCCACAAAAAATCAAAAAAGTACAAAATAACTTTAATTCGGAACTCGGTGTTTGTGGTTCCTTTTTCGTTTTTTGAACACCGACTTCCGAATTAAAGTTATTTTGTACTTTTTTGATTTTTTGTGGAAGTCGGTTGTATTTTTTTGTAAAAAGTTTTTTATTTTTCACTTTTTAGTGGTACCTACACCCCCTCCCCTCTCCCAACTAAACGAACCAATTACATTGGTGTAAAAAAATGCACTGCTCCAATGCAGACTAAACTAAAAGGTCGTCAATGTAGACAACGTAGATATTTTTTTTAGATTTTTGTTGATTTTTCAAAAACCGCTTGTTCGATTTCGATAAAATTTTCATGGGACCATTTGGGAAGTATACCCTTTCCAACAAAAAAAGAATTTTTCAAATCGGTTGGCAAGCGACGGAGTTATGCGCGAACAAACATAAAAAAAAAAAAAAAAAATACAAACATCCGAATTGAGAACCTCCTCCTTTTTTAGAAGTCGGTTAAAAACAGTTTATAATTACTATGTTACTGTAACTGAAGCTCCCATTTCATTTTGTCGCATCTATTCAAAGTCATCCTGTATACTAATATTATAAAGAGGTAACGTTTGTGAGTTTGTGACGTTGTAAGGGAACCGACTTTCAAAATTATTTCACCAATAAAAAGCTACGTTATTGTGGAGTGTCATATTTTATCCCCGTATTGCCACAGGAACGGGAACAGCGCGGGCGAAACCGCGGGGCGCTGCTAGTCTCAAATATTCCTTTGTGCCTCAGTAGATAGCTACTGTTATATTATCATATATGTGTATATTTTAAATCATCTTCTTATTATATTTAGTGTCATGTAGCATATTATGAGTTATCAGCGTTATCTCATTTCGTCTATATAACGAGCACACCACGAGCATAACTATAGCTTGCCTGCCTAGGATACGGAACACGGCAGAGACCTCTAGCTCCCGACCTTGGTTCAATCCATGGTCCGGAGCGAGGAGGCATGGGAAGTGGTCACCTCCTTTTGCGAAGCAGTAATGCTAGCGAACGAAGAGGCGGAACGCGTGCGGGAGAGGGAAACCTCATGATTCCCGGCTGCGGATGGCGAGCGATGCGTGACTCGCCGTCCGATAACAACCTTTGACCTCTGAGTTCGTTTCGATGTTTCTTCTCAGGGTAGTCGGCTAGGAAACACCGGCTTCATCTAGCTTAAAATGACCAGAAATATTTGACGTGTAAAAGTGCTATGTTTAACCTACTTACAAAATAAATATCATTTATCATTAACCAGGCCCGATTTTGGCGCCGTTCCCCGTGCCTCTAAGAGATTTCAGCAAAGAAGACTGCGTTCCCCTTCTTCTTTGCTGGCATCTCTTAGAGTAGTAGTAGCTGCTAGGGTTGCGGAATTTGTTCAAAAGGGTCACTGCAGTCTACCCATATCTATCTGTCTAGCCTTTTCTGCCCCAATGCTGGGAAAAGGCTTCCGTTTCCACACAATTCTGGAATTTGCAATGTCCTACAAGGTATGAACTTTGCTAGAAAGTTATGCTAGGTACATTTTTATCACATGGGAACATATGTGAGTAACGCGCTCCTTATTAAATAGTCGAAATATAATAATTAATACAATACCTTTTAGTTTTATGACGAGACGCTTTTGATACTGGGGAACGTCTATCAAAATCGGGATTGACCTATACCTATTTAATAACGCCCAAATTTCAGTTAGACTTAACTGCGCGACGCAAGAGTCTCGCAGGTTTAGTCTTGTTCTTGCTAAAATCTTGCAGGAGTCAGTCTTGGTCTTGTTACAATAAGTAGTGGTCTTGCGAAAATGCAAGAACAAGACCAAGACTGCAAGACCAAGACCGATTTTGGGCCACACTAATATGACAGCATTTTTTTAATTAAAGATTGTTTTAGTACTCGCCTTGGTCTACCGCATTGTCTTTTGGCAATTAATGGAAGTGTGTTTTGAGCAGAAAAACTTGGTGCTCGTGTCGCTAGCGCGGCAGAACTAGCCTTATCTATTTGACTGACAGACCTTAAAAAATCAAAAGTGTCCGTAAATGCCAACCCGCACTGGGCCCGCGTGATGGATTACGGCTCATTCCCTCTCCTAGAGATGAGGCCTGTGTCCCAGCAGTGGGAACATTAAAAGGTTGACTATGGTTATGGTTATGGTCCGTAAATGGTATATTTGAAATACGGGATGGTTTTTGATTTGTTTGACTTAATTTTTTTTCATAGTTTGTCATGTGCGAGTCAGGACAACTTTTCTTTCTTCCTTCTGTTGAAGCAATGAGAGTCACAAGCTCACAGTACTTATTCTCTGTTTCCAGATGCAGGTCATCAGCTGGCCACTTCATCAAGTTTGATGCTGCCGCGTGCCCCGCGTTACTGAGTGCTGCCTCTGTGCTGTGCTGTGTGTGCCTGAGACGTGCCCGCGGATCTGAAGAACAGCGGCACCATGTTTAGTAAGCGTTCAGAAACGTCAGGCATTCGCGGTCAACTATACGAAACCAAACTTATAAGCCTGTTATACTTCAGAGCGTTCAACGACGACACTATTAAGGAGTTCCAAATAGCTTCGAATATCGACAAGATAGGAGCCTTCGACGACATCTGCTTCAAAGCTAAAGTCGAGGGATTTGAGAAACCCGTCGCTGTGTTCATACAGGCTAAGCATAAGGAAAACGAGAAAAAGACACTTAAAAGCGATTTGGCAATTTACTTCGATAGCTATTTGAAAATCAGACAGCGATTTGATCCGAGTCAAAAGGACCCGTTCTTTAATAGTAAATTTGACGAAACAGAATGCTTATTCGTAATTTACACAACGGCTGAAGACGACTTCGATGATGACTTGGTTGAAAGTGGCTTTCTCACAAACCTCATTGATCTGATAGATACAGAAGGCACGGTCAAGCAACCCTATAACCAAGAAGAAGATGTTGAATTCCTATGTGACATAGTTATTAAAGAACAAATGACCACGCTCGCTGAACGGATAGTTAAGTTTATGTACGATGAAAAGATATTTGAAATGATGCTGTCGGATGATCTTTTACATTGCTATCATGTCATACTAGCGCGAGAGGTGCTCGAGGTTTCAGAAATTCAATCTCCACAGGAAAATAATAATTTGAGGCACCGGATCGTTACATTTCGAAACGATTTCTTTGATAAAAATGAAGATTACATCGTTCTCTTCAGAGATACATTGTACTTAGAGGTTATTAAACGACGAGAGATAAAACCAGCTGATGTACGGTTGTTTTTGTCGGAATTTTTGGGTGACCCTACTGATGTGAGGCTGAGCAAACTGATTGGAACAGTTATTACGTACAATAGTCAGTCGGGACAGTTACAATTTGATAAAAAATCCACGAAAGTTTTCAGGCCAAACATGAAACCAATGGACGTTTCTCGATCCACAGTTAATAAAGCAGTAGAACTGGCTGCAAAAGAAATATTGTCATCTCGGAAGTTCAAAGTTCCAGTGGCGTTTGGAAACAAAGACATAACAATAAGCGGAAACAACGACAAGATAGACAAAAGAATTAGTTATATAACGTCAAAAATTAACAAAATATTAGACAATAGTAAAGCCAGTAAGTTAGTTACTATAGATGAATCTTGGGATGCTGGACTTCTACAGCTAAACGGAGGTATCGCTGGAGCCATTGGAAATATATTCGTGCTTGACGATGACCCCAAACTACTGAAGATTACAGATAACTCGGATTCTCTAGGAAATCTTGCTCGAAAGTTATATAAAAACCTAAACGATAAAATCCCCAATTTGCTCGAATATAAATTTTGCGTAAAAATCCACAAGTTCCCGAAACTTTTACCAGACAACAATGAATACGAAAAGAATTTAGCGAGAGATTTCCTCAACAAACTGGTATTTTACAGTGCTCAAGCTGATGAGGGCGGCGTAGAGAAAATATTAAAAAACGACATAGAAGATTACCAGCGAGATCACCCAAACTACTTTCAAGCTAAAACTGACGCGATATTTCTAGAATACCATGATAAGATACAGGAATGGTGGATGAGGACAAAAGAAGTCGAGTTTCTCACACGAGAAAGCGACTTGTTCCAAAAATCCATAAATAACATTATAAAGGAACCACTGATGAACTCCATAAACGTTACATATATGAGTAAAATGAAAAATACTAAATACGCATTCACTGACGATGCAGTGAGGTCTTTGAACTTGCAGGATCAACACTTTAGGACTGTTATAATTGCAGAGAACAGCATGCTTACTGTTATGAAAGTGTTCCAACACTTGAGGAAAATAGATTATGTTGTGCTAGACGTCGACTACATTACGAAATTACCGACGAATGACCGAAACGCACTATGTACGGAACTGGCAAAAACGAACAAAGTTTTAATTTTTGTATGTGATAAAATACGGCATTCTAGAAACGAAAAGAAAGTTCTAGAAAACATTGCTGAAGCAGTACAGAAGAAAAAAACTATAATAATTACAAACGATTTATTGCTTTCAATAATAAGAGATTATTTCCCAAATGCAGACAATTTAGCACGTGATGATAAAAATAGTCTGGTTCACATGACTGAAGAATCACAAAAGATTATCTTGGAGAACGCTACAGTGGTATTTCAAGACAAAGAAATAAGATTAAATTCAATCATCGATCATAACTCAGTGGCACTTGTGAAAGGAGATGTTTTGAATGAAATAATCAATGAAGAAACTATTGCAATTGGTAAATTAATTATTAGTCGAAGTTATGATGACATTAAGCACTTGTATGTTGATAGACGCGTTAAAAAGTTCGAAGATGAAGATGGCAAAATAGTTCAAACTCTGAACAGTATAAAAGACGACGTTGTTCTTGTAACAGCAGAGCCCGGGATGGGCAAGACCACTCTGCTCACTCACCTGTCGATTAAAACAAAGGAGCTCAAACCGCAAGTCTGGATTGTCAGGATAAACTTATTAGAGTACTCGAGAGAATTCAGCAACTGGAAAGAAAATAAAACAGTCATCGATACATTAGAGACTTTAAAGTTTATGTGTCAAGTTTTACTTTGCGATAAACTTGGCAAAGATTATAAAATAGATATTGAGCTGGAAGTAGTACAAGATCATGTGCATTTAAAACACTGCACGGGCGATCACTGGGCTGAGTTCGAGTTGAATTTGTTTCTACACCTGTATAACAAAAACATGGTCATATTCTTATTTGATGGTTTTGATGAAATCTGTCCTCATTATGCGAATGAAGTCATTAAATGTATTAATGCTGTCAGCAATCTTAAAAGGAATAAAAGACAAAGAAAGTGGATTACAAGCAGGTCCTATAACGAAGTGAAAACCATTTTACAGCGAGAGTTTGGTTCAGCTTATGAAATTGATTACTTCACAAACGAAGAAATGGAAAAATATTTGGAAATATTTTGGGATCATCATTTGAGATTAGAAGAACTTAATAGTGAACAACTAAAAAACGTAAAGAGTTTTATTGAATACATGCTGGATACGGAAAATCTAGGACTACATAATTTTGCAATGCCACTTCACCAAGTCTACAATAACGCAGCACATTACCTGATCAACGAAATAAAATTTAAGTGCCTTCCATTATGGCAATACAGTAAAAACTTTGATGACTCTATTTTTATTAAAGAAAAAAATGATCGTTTTATTGAAAAATTTTACGAAGATAACAGCAGCGGGAATCCTCTTCACTTGTACCTTACAGCTGTTTATTTTGAAGACAACATTAAAAGTATTAACGTAAAAACGAATAAATGGAATCTCGAAGTGAACGCATTTTCCTTCTACGAACGATTCATGGAAACGAAGATGAAAACTATACGTTTTCAAGAGAAAAATGAACTGAACATAAGTAAGCCTGACATTATGTTTACTTACGATAAAGAACTGGCTGATTTTATCATGAAGCATAAGAAATTGGCGGCTTATGCCATTTTTCATGGACAAAGTAATTTATTGTTCAGTAACAAAGACTTTGAAGAGATCATCAAGACGATTAGATTTATAGAAAAGGGGGGTGAGAAAACAGGCCTCATATACAGAGTGGCCAATGACATCCCCATATTTATACACATGACATTCACGGAGTATTTTGCAGTCGAATATATTTGTGACTGTTTGAAAACAGAAAGAGACAATGAAAAGCTAGTATCATGGATGGATTTCATATTCAATGTAATGTTTTCAATGGACAATCTGATTTATATTCGCAACATTTTCGATTATAGAATTACTATTGACAATACACTGATGGGAATTTTAGAAAATAATAAAGAAGTCATATTTGATTTGATAATGGAACAGGGACGTGTATATTCAGGAATTGTTGCTAGCAAGAGATCAAACCAATTTCATAACAATCAGAGAAATTATTGGGCATTATCAGACTCAATCGATCAAGAATTACATAACTTTAAATCATTTTTCATTACAATACTCGATTGTTACTTGAACGAGAAAAAATTGAACGATTTTCTTGATATTGTAAAAAGTACCGAACTATTAAAAACTGCTCTTAGAAAAGGCGATGTATTTATAAAGTTTGTTATTGATATTGTTAGAAAAATCGATGTATCGAAGCTAACGTCTGTGCTGCAGGATAGTTTTGCGTTTCTATCTGAGTCTACGATAAAGTTCTGTGTCGATATGCGTAGTGAGGAGATAGTGAAACTTGTACTTGAAGAACAGGAACCAATAGACAATCAGTCTCCATTACAGTGGTCATCCTCATTATCGTTACCAGGCAGTCCTACTGCTTATCAAAGTGATTCAGCTTTTCGTTTCATTTACGGCTTATCGAATAGAATATACAAATCCAGTCTGACTTTAGGATCTAGAAAGTCCAGTCTATCCGGAGGTGGTGATTTGGTTAAGGGGCTGTCCACGTTGAGTTGGCCGACGCTGAGTGTAGCATCCAGTCAGTTGAAACGTACATTTAGTTTGCCCTTGCGGCATACGCATAAGGCATCCAGTTTGACAAGGCCTTTGTCAACGTCCAGTTTGAGTAGGCGTCTATCGGAAATTAATCTGCCTTTGCGTTTGTCTACACCCAGTCTACATTCCGGTTCTTCTGAAAATATCTCCCAATACAGCCCGGTCGTTTGCGAAGCTGTCAATTCTTTCATTTTATAACCTAAGATTTATTTCGATGAGTGATAATTATGTAGTATACACCACCTGTTACTAAATCTTTACTTATACACTAAAGAAGAAGAGTTTGTGTGTTTGAACGCGCTGTTCTACCAGTCGGATTTGGGAATTATTTTTGGGTCTACCTCGTTTGACCGAAAGGAATTGGACAAATTTTCATTCCCAAAAATTTTTCCCCATAATTTCATTTAGGTACCAAATTATTACTTAGCAAAAAATCTATTCACAAAAAATTGTAACGCAAACCTATTGTTTGGGAAATGAACGTTTAAACTATAACTTGTATACCAACTGGTACTTTTAACATTTTTTATTTAGTCAAATATTTCAGTTGGAATAAAAGTTTCGTAAGATCAAATAAGCCAAATATTTAGTATCGTCAGTTTCCAATTCACCCTTTCCTTAACCTACCCATTTTGTTTAAATAAGAAATTAACCTAATAATATAAATAGTTGAGTTCCGGGTAACCTACTAAAAACAATATCTTTTTTCTAATAATGCAAGTCGTGTCTGGCGTAGGAGGTCATAGTTTTAACCTAACCTAAGCATTTTTTTTAATAACCTCTTTTTTTGCCTTAATATTTTTTGTCCAAACGTTTATTGTCTGAAGATTGTTTGCTGTAATAAATCATTTGATTAGACCAAATGCCATAATGACATTGTACTTTTTTTTTTGTGTTGTGGCTCCATCGGTTAAAACATTATACTTGGTATCTAATATTTTGCCAAGTAAAAATTTGACCAAATAAAAATATGCGTACTAAAATCATTCGAAATATTGCAATGGTATAAAAAAAGGTTGCTAAAATTTGTTTGGGTAATGAAATTTTGTCAAAATCTTTTCGGCAAAAAACGGCAGGCACCGATTATATTTTATACTAGGTGACCCGCGCAACTGTGTCCTGCGTGATGCGTCACATAAGAGAAAAAAAAACCGTTTTCCAACATATTTCATTAATGCTCCACTCCTGTTGTCGTAGCGTGATGTTATATATAGCCTTGTTTATTATAATTTATTTTGAATAAAAGAAATCTATATTGGTTTTGTACTTTTTACGTGATGCATGCAGGGCCCTGAGTCTGCTATTACAATAGTGTTAGAATGGTCTATCATTGATCTCATAATGGTTCATTTTTACAAGTTTGGTAATCTACTAATAAAAAAGCGTCACTATGACTTTCCAGTGGTCAACCACTGACTCTCCATTGAAAGAAATGACATAGAATGGTAATCTCGTACATAATCACAAATTAATGACAGACGTATGCGGTAATCTGCTAAAATTTTAACCGTTCCTTTGATCAGAGACCTACCATTAGAACGTCATTGTGCAGTAATTGCTTTTAATAGCTTACTTATAAAAAAGTATTACGAGACCATTGACCGACCAATGATCGACCATTATGAATTTAGCAAATTACGAACTTATAGCAAAATGACAATGGGATCGTGTTGGAATGACAAAGTTACAAAAATAGAAGACTCGGGGCCCAGGACTCAGTCAGCGTGGCGATCAACTATCAAAAAACCAAACTCATGCACATTTATTCGTCTTACTTAAAACACAAGGAACACCAAGAGTGGTAGTTCATGAACACTAGTGCATGCACCGGTGCTTGGATGTCTGTGACTGTAAGCCGATTGAAATAGTTACGCGTTGATGGTATTCACGCTATTATGCGTAAGAAAGTGGCGTCATTATTCCAAAGACTGCGCGTAGCCGAGCACGAGGTTGTGGGTTGCATTTTTTCAACACACTTGCGAGGAAATACAAATATGTATCGTTATACCACACAGCACAGTAACAAAAATGCGATAAATACATATAAAAAGATCAGACCAAAAACACTAAAACCCTCTTCAAGCGTAAAACCGAAAAAAGAAGAAAAACACCACAAACACACAAGAATTTATTTAGAAAACGATCCTGTACAAATTTTCAAAATTTTCTTCATGAACAACAGAATGTCGTGACAGACGCCTCCAGTGGCTTCCAGCATTTCGCAGACGATCTGCTCGAACTGCATGACTGGGAGGCGGCAGCAGGCAAAGCAGCCGACGCACTCAAAGACGGCCCTGATGTACCGTGCGCAGGCGCCGATGCAGACGCAACAGTGCTCATTCAGCGACGTGGCCAGGGAAAGCACGGACGGCTCACCGTTCTTCTTCTCTTTACATTTCTTCTTGTCTTTACATTTATTCTGTTCCTTGCATTTGCATTTCGTTGAGAAACAAAGAGTGACGTCCTTCTTTTTCTTTGGCACCTGTGAAGAACAGAAAATAGTTTTTTTTTGTCATGATATCTATACTAATATTATAAAGAGGAAAGATTTGTATTTTTATATGTAACTAGCAGCGCGCCGCGGTTTTACCCGCGTAGTTCCCGTTCCCGTGGGAATATGGGGATAAAATATAGCCTATGTCACCCGGAGATAGTGTAGCTTCCAAACAGTGAAATAATTTTTTCAATCGGTCCAGTAGTTTCGGAGCCTATTCAATACAAACAAATCTTTTTTCTTTATAATAGTATAGTATAGAGACTAAACTCAAAAACTACTGGACCGATTTCAAAAATCCTTTCACCATTAGAAAGCTATATTCACCCTGAGTAACATAGGCTATATTTTATCCCCGTATTCCCACGGAAACGGGAACTACGCAGGTGAAACTGCGGGGCGCTGCTAGTAGTATATAGAGGAAAGATATGTTTTGTTTGTTTGTACCGAATAAGCTCCGAAACTGGATCGATTTTAATAATTTTTTTATCAATGAAAAGCTATATTATCGATGCGTTGACGATGTGGTGTGGCGCCGTAAAGTGATGAATTCGAGCCATAGGGTGCCTCGTTTAATGATTTAGTGTGTAGGGTGAATTTCATGTTGCGGAATTTGTTCGAAAGAGTTACCGCAGCCCTGGAACGCGGCGGGCACAAGAAGGATCGCGCGTGGGTTTTAGCCAGTAAGAGTTTGACACTCCCTCCCGCTCCGCTCAGAGCGGGAGAAGTCATTTGATGATTTCCCATCCAAAAAAATAAAATAAAATGTGCATTTTATCATATCGGGCAAGTCTTACTTGCATTAAACATAAAGAAATTATATTCAATACTAGCTTCTGCTCGCGACTTCGTCCGCGTGGAATAGTTACTTTACCCCCGATTTTGAAACTCTCAGCCCGATCGGTTTAAAATTGACAAAGTTTCAATAAAACTTTCATCCCCGATTTTATCCCCTTGGGGGTAGAATTAATCAAAATCCTTTCTTAGCGGATGCCTACGTCATAACATCTACCTGCATGCCAAATTTCAGCTCCGATTTTCCGATTTTCCGATTCCAATCCGTTCAGTGGTTTGGGTTGGGCGTTGATAGATCACTATGTCAGTCAGTCAGTCACTTTTGAGTTTTATATCTATCTATCTATTCGGGTTGTGGTTTCCGCACTTAGTCCTAATATTGGACCATTGTGCGTGAGCCATGGCGGCCGTCATTCCAACCAGCCGACCTCCCTCCAGAAGCAGATCAGTCCACTCAGTCTGTTCAGCATCTCTGCAAGTGAGCTCGGTGTCCCCATTGTATGCCTTCGTATCTCGGCCACACCCGTGCACTCGAGGAGCACATGCGACACCGTTTCCTCCTCCTCCATGCATGCTCTGCACAGAGGACTGTCTGTGATGCCTATCGTGTGTAGGTGTTTGTTCAGTGAGCAGTGTCCGGTGATGGTCCCCGCCACCATTCGCAGGCTGCTTCTATCCATGCGCAGAAGGCGCCTGGTCAGTTTCCAGTCCAGGGTTGGCATAAACTCCTTGGACTGCCTGCAGCCAGATACCGAAGACCACCATCGTTCTGCTTGTGTGTGTGTGTGTTCTCGTAGCCATGTGCGTAGCTGAGTGAAAGGGAGTGGAACTATGGGTTCGGGCCCAACAGCCACCGCTCCAGATCCCCTTCTAGCCAGCTCATCGGCCGCATCGTTTCCTAGTGATCCGCTGTGTCCCTTTATCCACTGCAGCGTCACGGTGTTGCGGTTACTCACCGTGACACGTTCTAGGGCGTTGTGGCATTCTTGTATGAGTTTCGAGGTAGTATAGTTCTTATCTAGTGATTGTAGTACTGAGGCGCTGTCGGAGAGTATACGAATGTGAGTATCCATAACTCTCCTGGCTTCTATGGCATGGACCGCCAGGATGATAGCTACACATTCCGCCTGATAGACGGTGTTGAGCTTTCCTAGTGGTCTGGATATCTTAATATTGAGGTCGATGGAGTAAACTCCAGCTCCAGTTCCGGTGCTTGTTTTTGACCCATCAGTGTAAATTCTCAGCTCTTTGAGACCTGAGTGGTCTTGTGGTTCTTGTGTGAGCACTATGTGGTAGTGCTTTTGGAAATAATGCATTTTTTGAGCCTTATCGTTGGATGATGTCATCATGGGTTGTCGTTTGACAGCATCTTCCATGATTCGCGTGTGTTTGATTCTGGAGTCTGTTCCTAAAGTGCCCAGCGTGCTAAGTCTGAAGGCCGCTAGGGCCGCCTCCTCTCGTACTATTAGGTGGAGAGGTGGTAGCCCCAGCATAGCCTGCAAAGCCGCAGTGGGTGCTGTTCTCATGCTGCTAGTGATTGCCACGCAGGCAAGTCGCTGCAACTTCTCAAGATCCTTTTGTGTCGTGCTCAAGTCGGTCCTGGGCCACCAGACTAGAGAGCCATAAGTGATTATTGGTCTGATGACTGTGGTGTATAGCCAGTGAGTTGTATTGGGGCTAATGCCCCAATTTTTTCCCAGCATGCGTTTGCATTGCCACATGCATAGGCTGGCTTTTTTTGTGATGTATTCAGTGTGCTTTGCCCAGTTCAGCTGCTTGTCCAAATAGATACCCAGGTATTTGGTTCCAGTTGAGAGGCTTAGAGTAGTGCCGAAGAACCGTGGTAGTTCTAAGGTCGGCAGTTTTCTCTTTTTGGTAAAGAGAACGAGTTCTGTTTTGGTGGGGTTGACTGTCAGCTGATATTCTTGACACCAGTCCTCTACTATTTTCAAGGCCTGGCGCATGAGGTTGCACAGCGTGTTTTCGTGTTTGCCATTTATTATTATGGTTATGTCATCTGCGTAGCCAACGGTAAAGTATCCTTTATCGTTGAGTTTTTTGAGTAAGCTATCTGCAACAAGGTTCCATAATAGTGGTGAAAGGACACCACCTTGGGGGCAGCCTTTCGCTACAATGGCCCTCTTTTGGCCTGAGTTTTATATATTTAGATAGATTACCGGGATCGTAAAAAAGGAAAATGTGAAATAATTCGACACCGTATTCCAAATATTCAGTTAAAAATTTATCGAGAGTTTACAATATCTCAAGATATTTTATAATCTAACGCAATATCACAATATGACTATGATATACTATATGTCACCGTATAAGTTGAAAGTTGGACAGGTTCATATAATATTGCTTTTTTATTACTTTATTTTTGATATAGTCATCAAAAATAAAATAATAAAAAAGCAGTAGGTCAATCTGTTTTTAGGTACTTTATTGACTCTTCACAATATTTTATAGTGAATTGATTTATGATTTCCATGATTTTGCATACTATTGTATAAATTCAAGTTCTTAAAACGCAACAGATAGATGTGTTGCTGGGGAGTTTGTTGCGCCACTTCTTCTTCCCAGCTAAAACACTAGGAAGTGGTGACGGGTGGGCGTTTTGGGGGACTGTCTTTATGTAAAATTTGACGTTCAAAAAGTGCTGTCTCTCAGCCTAGTTTGAATAAATGACTTTTGATTTTTTGTTGTGCCGCCATGCGTCATCCTACATGCAAAACGCTGTGGTTTGCATGTAGGATGACGCAGTGGCATCGTCAACGCATGTCGTGGCGCCCTTACTGGCCTGGCTCCGGTGAACGAAACTGCCTGGCTTCCAAAGCGACTCATACCTTAACTCGCCAAGTCTCTGTAGACACCTCCATTGCTGAGGCCACCTGGTTCACAACTATATGCTGAACATTTTACGCCAGTCCCACACACCAGCTGCATTCACCGGAGCATACTAAGTTACTCAAAATTTTTCCGTTAAATTCGGGTTTAATTTACGCTAAATAACATTTCTAACTGTCAAAACATTTTATTTCTGTTTCTACAGAAGTATTTTAAGGGTTTCTGAAGAACAATCGAAAGAGGTTGGTTCAAATAGTTAGGTACTAGACTTATTGAGGGGGTCTTGAAAACGGTGGTTTGGGGTGAATATGTGATTATATCCGGTAAATTCCCGGGAAAATACCCAATAGGATAAAAAAATAATGTTCTTACAATCTTCAGCGCATCCAACAAGGACCAGCATTAGCATAATTAAAACCTTAACGTCCAATATAATATATGTATATATCTACTATAGTTTGTTCTAAAAAATATCGATAAATTGAATTTCGATTTACTGTAGGTACGTCGCAATCGCACTATCTGACAGATAACATAAATGGCTAGATAACTCATTTATTTGTTCTCCGACTACTGTCACACTCTTAAAGAGCTTTGGCCTTTTTTGTTATTTCGAGCTACTTCTTTCTGTGCTGAACATACTTCAGGAGCCTGTGCGTGTTTGTGTGCTGCAGTGCTCAAAAATCTCGTGCATCTAAAGGTACGTTAAATCTTTGATAGACTGCTTAAATAGCCCTAAAGGCCGCATCGGCTCGCGCGACAGATAAGCGCTGTATGTATACGTATTAGGCAATTCTTTTTCTAGAATATCAGGCATTCGTCGTAGGTTCGTCTCTGGTGGAATCAACTAGTTCCACCTGACCTCACATGATTCTACATTATTTTTTTGCAGATGTCGATTTAATTTAGTGTTTTAACGACTGAACTCTATGGTATATAATATTTTTAATCTGTGGTCAAAGATAGAAAAAAATAAAAATATAGCTGATGGGTCGTTGACGGTTTTTCCGTTAACGAAGCGTAAACGTTGATTTGCGTTTGTCAACTGGTTAATCAACTAGTTAAATCCGTCAACAAGTTAACTTACTACAAATGTCAACTTGCAACGTAAACCGTTCATTCATTGAAAGGTCCTTAAAATAAGTATTTCTAAAATCAACTCTGCAACACGTTATTTAGAGTTCAAATTGGATGAAATGTCCGTCGCTCGCAATCTATAACGTTATTTTTCGTTGACGAATTCAACTAGTTTATTCATAAACGTTAAAAATTTCATTGAAAGAGACGTACGAGTTAGTTAAATTTATAAACGTTGACGAATTCAACTAGTTGATTCATAAACGGTTAACGTTTAATACGTTGACGGAGATTAACGGTTGATTCAACTAGTTCGTTGATTCAACGCCCATCTCTACAGCTGACAACAAAAACAAATGTCAAATCATGGTCATGTAAACATCATGCATGTTTATGATTTTTCTATGAAAGGTGAGACAAGTGTGGATGTAAGTTGATAATTGACTTTTAAATCACTAAAATTACTTAACTTTTTATGTCAAAAATCCCAAAATTTCGTGTAAATTGATCCAACAGTTATGTCATTAACCAATATAATACATACAGCAAAAAAGCTCTTTCGGTGAGTTCCGTCACATCAATTAGAAACGTTTATACATATTTCGAGTTCTCATAAGAATCTTGTTTACATTCTATTTCATAACCACATCATTCAAGAACCCGAAATCGTTTCCAATGTGTAAAAAGACGCTATGGATCCGCAGCGATAACGTTTTTTTGGTGAGCACCGGCAATATGACTCATAAATAAACATACCGAAAATAAAGAATATTATTATTAACACGGACGCGTGACGGAAATAAATAAATTTTGTAAATTAAATCACTTTTTGACAGAAACAAAGAGTATATAATTGCTACAAAACGACATACATAAATTAATGGATTTTTAAGGCAAATTCCAAATGTGAAAGAACAGTTTTTCTTATTGTGTCGTATGGTTTACAAAATGAAAGAGGTCATCACTACATAGTATAAAACTAAATTGTTTCCGCTTTCTGTCTGTCCCGATGTATGCTTAGATCTTAAAAACTATGCAACAGCTTTTGATGCGGTTTTTTATAGTAGATAGAGAGGAAGGTTTGCACCCGTGTGAAGCCAGGGCGGGTCGCTAGTTCATTATATAAGGGTATAAAAAATAAATCTTTGTTCATTATTTTAAAATGTCATTCTGAAGTTCTGACCAGAAAGTAATGATTCTAAAAATTTGAAATAAGTATTAAAGCTGGAAAAAAACCCTACTTTGTAGAGTCTTAGATACAGTGTATATGTCTCAGCCAACTGGATTAATCAGCCGTTTAATTGGCTGCCTAGCTTTTTCATTGAACTGTACTGTTTAATCAGCAAATGACATCCAGCCAATGCAACTAATAAAACAATTAATGATCAGACGGGTAGATGCTTGCATAGAATAGGAACCATTTGATGAAAAATATAAAATATTAATTTTGTTTTTATAATGTGCACATTTATTATTCTTTAAAATTATTTACAAAATACAACTCTTCATCTGCCTAGCCTTTTCCCAACTATATTGGGGTCGCCTCCCAGACAAGCCGGATTCAGCTGAAGCCTACCAGACCTCCACAACCCATTAACTGGGGAACATGTGTAACAGTTAATCGCCAGCTGTACAGCCCTAGCCCAACTTTAGTCTATGCCATAGCCCGGGAAGCTTCAGTCTACTCGCCTCATCGTCAAGAATGGTCGGTTAACGCCATCTTCCGGCATTGAACGCAACTAGTATAACAGCAGCCATTAGATCTACTGATACAATCCTCCAACAGACTTAATACTTATTAATAGCGCCATCTATCAATTTATAAAGATACTATAATATTGTGTTCATATAAATAATTGTAAATAACTTGTCCTTTTTCTCTGAGCATTCATTTATTATTTTGGAAATATTATTGTAAATCATATTTAATTACAAAAATGTACTTTATAAAACATATAGGTTACTTATATTATTATGATTATTGCAATGAGTATATCAATTTATGTAAGTGTTCAGAATATTTTACATTATTAAATTTACATTAGTTTGACTTCCGGTTTGCGGCGATACTTTTTGGGTGCGAGCGTGGCTAGAGAGAGATTCCTTTTTTTGTGTTGGCGTTTGTGATTGTTAGCAGAATATAATAATATCAAGAAAGTGTACTTCTCATTTCCCCACTGAACGAAGTGTACTTCTTGGCAAGACTGGTGTCACATTTTCTGGCTTCTGACAATCCGTAACGACTGCCAAAGGTCTACAAATGACAGCCGGGACCAATGGCTTAACGTGCGCACCGAGGCACGGAGAAGTCTCATTATGTTAAAATGGTAACCCATCCACTGACCAACCTCGGCAAGCATTGCTTAACCTCGAAAATCGACCCATCCGGCTGTTATTATAACTAAATAAGCTATAAAATAGAAAAAAAAAATTAATAATTAAATTCAAACATATTTATAATACATTATAGTTGCTGTAAGTTTAGTTTATTTACCTATTAAAATTGTTTATCACTCTACAGTAGAATTCAAACAACAAACGATTTCAACATTATATTTTTTATCAACATTCAATTTCATTCATTTTTTGATGTTCATGACTGCTTGAATTCGATTTTAAATTGTTCACTTTTTATTACTATACTAGCTTCTGCCAACGACTTTGTCTGCGTGGAATAGTCCCCCGTGGATATGTCCTGAATTTGAAACATTCTTCATTGGTGCTCCGCTCCTATTGGTCGTAGCGTGATGATAGCCTATAGCATCCTCGATAAATGGGCTGTCTAACACTGAAATAATTTATTAAATTGGACCAGTAGTTCCCGAGATTAGCGCGTTCAAACAAACCAATTCGTCAGCTTTATATATTAGTACTAGCTGCCGCCCGCCGTTGCGCCTGCGTAATTGTCGAAAATGCCAGCTGTGCGCCAAGTTTCTTCCATATCTGGTCAACCGTTAATACGTGAACAGTTAACGAACTAAGTAATTTTGACATTCATAAAATTAGTTTGTATAAAATGTATTAGGGTAGTTGACTAGGAAAATCTAATTAGTCTATCAGAGAGATTTCCAAAAAATATCGGATTCGTAAATAAAAACGAAAAAAATAACAGTGTATTTGAAAATGAAAATAATATATCTAGTTTTAATTCCGCGAATATTAGTGGGTTGCAGGTATGCACCTCCCTCCCGCCCGCTATATTATGCACATGCAAGATTACAAGGCAAATGCAAGGATTTTATGCACATGCAGGAAGGCAAAGCAAAACCCAACACCAATACCGACACGTGTTTCGCCTCTCCACGAGGCATCCTCAGGGGACGTGTTGACTCGCCGACCGTTGAGTTGCGACTCAACGGTCAGCGAGTCAACACGTCCCCATACCACGTGCATAATATAGCGGGCGGGAGGGAGGTGCATACCTGCAACCCATTAATATTCGCGGAATTAAAAGTAGATATATTATTTTCATTTTCAAATTTAAAATGGATTTCCGCAAAGTAACGCCTGACTCAATCAATTTTAATAACAGTGTACACAGTAATCTCACTACTGATTTCATCTTTCTCCCCAGATGTGCACCGGCGCACAATATTGTTTTATATCTATTCCAGCAGTATAAATCACTACTTATAATGTTGTATATTTGCTTACAGGCACAAACTCGGCGTTTGGAACCTGCGGATCTAAATTATTGCTGTCTTCCGCTGCTGGGACTGATTGCCTACTGTGATTCAGTACCGCCTGCCTCACTGCTCACTGTTCTACATCTAGCTAAGTAGTTTCCAGTCAAATATGAGTCCACAAAATAAACGAAAAAAAAGAAAAATCAGTCCTATAACTTCGCAAAAAATAATTAAACCTTTAGTTTCCCAAAACGAAAACGATCCTAATGAAATTGATCGTAAATATTACATTAAAACACACGCAACTGGCGGCTACTGCGGAAACGAGTATGAAATTAAACTTTCAGGTTTGATCTGGCTCAATTTGAAATATGATGACGATGTCAAAGACTTTCTGCTAGCTACAAATGTGGCTGCAGTATGTCCGCTTGATGACATTTGTTTCAAAATCATATGGAAAGATGAAAAACGTAAACCTTTCATGGTTTTCATACAAATAAAACATAAAATTAATGAGAAGAAGCCATCAATCGAATTGGAAAAAATGTTCAGCGCTTATCAGAAGATAAAAGAAATTATGAATGAGGATGAATACGATGGGCTATTTGAACAAAAATTTGACGAATTCGAATGCTACCCCATTTTGTACACGAACGAAGATTTCACTTTGAAAACAGATCTTGTAACTGATAATGATTATTGTCCCAAACTGAGTGACATTATTGGAACGCGTGGATTGGTCAGAAAACTGAGTGAAAAGGGAAAAGAAGGAAACATTAAAAAAATGCGTGAAAAAATGAAAGATTGGAGTGGAAACGAGTTTAATGCTTTCGTAAACAGTCTGCTAGTCTTCAGTAGACAAGCCAGCGAGATGGGTGTGGAAGAAATTTTAAAAGAATATATAGACAAACATCCTCGGGCTTATAAAAATCCCTTCCCCCTCGAACCGCACCCAGTAACTTTGACGTTTATTAGAATGTTTGCAAATTGGTGGAAAGAGGTGAAACAGCCATATTGTTTAACAAAAAAGGACGACTTATTGGAAAATGCATTTAAAGCAATTATCAAAAGTCCATGGATGAGTTCACTCAACATTATATACAAGAGCAAAATAAACGATTGTTATGAATTCAATGACGACGCAGTGAGTTCCTTGAAGTTGCAGGATCAGCGCTCGAGTACTGTTATTACTACAGAGAACAGTGTTCTGACTGTAGTCAAAGTGTTGCAGCATATGGACAACAAAGACCATGCTGTGTTAGATTTGAAGTATATTGCTACCCTACAACATGGACATCGCAAAGCATTATGTGAAGAGTTGAAAACCAAAGAAGATTATGTTGTAATTTTAGTTTGTGATAACATACCAAAAAATGAAACTTTCAAAGACATTGAAGAAGTAGTTAGACATCTAAAACGTATTCTGATTTCGAACAATAACAAGTCATCTCAAAACTTAAAGGATTTCTTCCCGGTAGGCGAAGGCGAGGAATACTGGGAAGTTCAGGACGAAAAAAATAGACTCACTGATATGAGTGAAGAATCACAATTGAACATTTTGGAAACTGCCACAGTCATATTCCAAGACAAAGAAGTTAATTTAGCGACCATCATCAACGATGAATCAAAAAAATACGTTAAAGGAGATATTTTACATAAAATATTCAATAGAGAAACAATTACAGTAGGGAAACTAATCGTAGAACGTAAATATGATGAAATAAAACACTTTTGGGTCGATAGACGTGTAGGTCACACGTTTGTCAAGCCAAAAGAGTTTAATTCAAATCGAAAGATACCCTTAAACACTCTTAACGATATAAAAGATGATGTTGTCCTTCTAACAGCCAATCCCGGTATGGGCAAGTCAACATTACTCACTCACTTATCGATTGAAACAAAAAAATACAACCCAGAGATTTGGATTTTCAGGATAAATTTATTAGAACACACGGATGCATTCAGCGAGTGGGAACAAGATGAAACAACCATCGACTTATTACATGCTTTAAAGTTTATGTGTCAAGTTATACTGCACAATGAACTTGGAAAAGCAAGTAAAGGAGATTTATTTACGCTAGATCAAAAAGACAATGTTGTATATCTGAAACATTGTACAGGACACCCGCAGCTTGAGTTCGAGTTAAATTTGTTCCTAAATTTTTATTATGAGAGAGAAATGATATTCCTTTTTGATGGTTTTGATGAAATCTGCACGCTTTATTCGGATGTGGTCATAGAATTCATTAAAACTGTTAGTAATGGTCCTAGAAAGCATAAGATGTGGATCACAAGCAGACCGTATAACCAAGTAAAAAACAACTTAGAGGAAAATTTTGCGCTTGAGTTATCATACGAAATAGAAAACTTTACAGAAAACAATATAGAATTATATTTGCAATTATTTTTTGAATTTCATTTGAAGGTAGAGGAACTGAACGAGGTACAACTCGATAACGTCAAGCAATTACTTGAGCACGTCTTGTCTGTGTGTGATGAATTAGTACCAGAACCTGTGCGCGGATCACTTTTTGGAGTCGTTAAAAACGCAGCCCTTTATTTGAGTTATAAAATTAAGCACGGACAGATTCCGTTATGGAGATACAATAAAGATTATCATCACGAAATATATCTCAAAACTCCTTATCATTTGAAGGATAAATGCGACTGCTGTGCCTGTTGTTACTGCATCGGCAAATGCACGACATGCAACAATACTCTCTTTCGTTTTCCAGTCAAACGTGTTCAGTGTGATGCGAATCCTTTAATTCTGTATCTAGCTGCTTCTGATGTTGTCCATAATATAAAAAAAGTTCATAAAAATACTGAGGAATGGTATCTAGATGTCAATCATTACACAGTTTATAAAAACTTTTTGGAGAAAAAAATCGAAAGACAGTTTCAAGAGAAAAACGGAAATGAAATCAGTAAACCTAGAAATAAAAAAGTTTACGATCAAGAAGTTGCTAGTTCTATTTCGAAGCACAAAAAATTGGCTGCTTATTACATTTTCAATTTTCATGTTGACAAATTGTTTACTGAGAAAGATTTGAATGAAATAAAAGGGATTATAGAAGACGTGCAAATTGGAGAAGAAACCAATGGCCTGATAGATCGCGTAGCAAACGGAATCCCGATATTCGCTCACAGAACATTCGCTGAATTCTTCGCAGTTGAATACATTTGTGATTGTTTGAAAATGGAAAATATTTCTGAAAATTCTCTATTTTTATATTTTGATGTGATATTTTTAAAAGGCTATCAGCAGAACGTGGCCAAAATCTTTGATCACAAAATTAAGATTGACAAGACATTTGTTAGTTGCTTGGAACACAACAAAGATATGATATTCAAATGGATAGACAAGAATGCGGATGAGCTTACTTTTAAAACAGTGGAGAATGAATTATACTCTACGGAATTTTTCTTTTACGACATTATCAGATGTTGTCTAAAAAATATTAGTTATATTGATTCTGAGAACGAAAAGTTTGGAAAAATGATATTTATTCGTGCTTTGACTCGGAAAGTTTTGGATGGACTGTAATGGGCACTTTGTATTTACAAAGACATTTTGAATAACAAAAAGACGCTTGATGTTCCGAAAGTAACTAAAGACAAAAAATACATAAAGATAGAAATAAATTTTGAAGAAACACTATCTGTTATTGTGTTCATAGTGTTTATTGGTAGCAAACGGTCGGCATCGCGCCACCTGAAAGCGTCCCAGAGGGTCATGGCCATCCGGCTGGTCCGGGGATACCGCACAGTCTCCGGCGAGGCGGCCAGCCTCCTTGTCGGATTGCTACGCTGGGATCTGGAGACGAGAGCCCTCGCGCATATTTACGCATTGCGCGTGGAGGCGCTACGCCGGGGTGAAACTCTGCTGCCGCGGCAAATTGCTGCGCAGTAGACGGAGCTCCGGCAGGATCTCACGGAGGCATGGAGACAGCGACTGCTGCAAACCAGCTCTGGGCACGTCACCATTGCGTCGACAAGTCACCTCTTTGAGGAGTGGTTGAAGAGACGCCAAAAGCGCCTCTCGTCAATAGGGGGACTCTGAGAGCATTTACGAAATGTCCGCTCATATACGTGGCCTAAAATATAACGTGAAAAAAGCGAGCTTATGATTTTCAATGAGGGTCCTAAGTTGCGGAGGTTCCAACAGTAACAGAAGGGTAGCTCTGTCGGGTGTCCTTGGAGCGGGTACATACTTTTAAGTATCTGGTACGTGAGTTGGACTCCCATTTGGTGCAGCTTGGAGACACACATTGCTCGGTGAATGACACTCTTTGGATTCATGTCAATTTTTTTAGTTTTTTTTTTTTTTATGTCGGTAGTTAGTGAGGCATAATGTTCTGCCAAAAAATTCCATCAATTTTTTAAATGTTTTTACTGTTATCTTAGTATTAATAATTTCAAGTGTTATGTATGATTCATGTGATTGTGCTTTTGTGTGTCCTCTGTTCTTGCACTAAATAAATGTTTTATCTATCTATCTATCTGGGCCATATTGTGACGTCCAACCTGTAGGACGACGCTGATATTGAGCGAGAAAGGATCGCGATTTCGGTGAGCGAATATGATTACCCGAAGGTTTGCGCGTAGCTGGAAGGATATGAAGATCACCTTGTTTAAAGCCTGCACATCCTGGTTATACGAGTAGTTTGTGGGTGCCATATTTACAGAAATCCTACAGCGCTCTCCGCGTTCAATATTAATATAATAACAGCAGCGCCCTCAGCGCGGCGCTGTTGCGGCTGCCTCGCTTCTGCAGCCCATCATTCCCTGATTTTTCATTTTTTTCCTTTCATTCATTCCATTAATGGCTGATTTTATGCCAACATGCGCAAGAGGGCGACCTCGATAGCGGGCAGAATGCGGGACTGTCTGCGTTGTTGCCAACAGGTTGGACGGGTCTTTTGGACAGGACTGGCAGGATTTAGATTATTGTAGGTATATTTTTATTATTTCGTTTACAATATAATTTATATTTTTATAACATTTTACACCTTGAAAGTTTTATATTTGACTTTATTATACAATTTTGAAAAAAAAAATAACAATTTTTATTGTTATTTTTAGTGAATTGTTAAATATTTAAATTTTATTCATGATAATTTTGTTCTTATTTGAAATAGTTTTCGAATTTAAAATATTTTTAAATGTGTAACCAATGAGTAATATTTTAAGTAATACTATGGACGATGTCTGCAATAAATATTTTTATTTAATTTATTTTTATTATGCCTTGGAGAATCCTAAAAGCATTGCCACACAAATCGCATCAATATTCAATGCAATACTGAGAACTATAGATTATGCCGGACAATGGAAGATCGCACAGATAATCATGATAGCAAAACCTTACCAAGTGCAGTAGAATCGTGCAGAGCAATAAGGGCAGGGGCGTAGCTACCGCCGTATCAGCCGTATCAATTATACGGGGCCCCCAGGCTACAGGGGCCCCGAATGTGTGTATGCAAAAATTCCTAAAATATTTTATTTCAGGTATAGATTATTAACATTTTTTTATATGACAGCTGTGCCAAAAGTTTTGTTTAAAAATCATTATACCTACACCAAATTAATATATAACGCAGATTAGTTAAAAAAAAATGAAAATTACTCTTTAATTTTTAACTCTTTTTATTTTCAAAATTTGTTTTCAAATCAATATTGTAGTTTTTTTTTTAATTCAATTGGAGCATTTCGTGTAATCAGCAAGCAGTTAGTCGACTCTTCACGTGACCAGAGGGCTGGCCTTTTCTTTGTTCAATGAATCATCATGGCAATCCATACAACGTGGCAATGCGGCCAGTGTTCTGGGCACTTTTCCCGTTGACAGCGATGTGGACGAAGTTTTCGATGCCCTATGAGTCTTTTCTCCTTTTTATTCCGCTTGTACATATATATATATTTTCTATATTATACCTTGTTTTTGTTTTTAAAAGTGCCATAACTTGGTTATACAATGATACTTAACATTGGAGCATGTTTCGTTTCTTTTATAAAAAACTTTATACTGTTGGGGGGCCCCTCAACACATTTTGATACAGGGCCCATCTAAGGCAAGCTACGCCACTGAATAAGGGGCCATCCATAAATTAACTCACGCATTAAGGGGGAGGGAGGGGGTCGACAAATATGCCTTTACTGCTGACATCAAGAAAATTTACCGATGAATCTACTGTCATTTACAGAAAATTATTTGGCGTACTACGCCATCAGAGAAGCTGCAACAGTACGAACTTGGCACTTTTAATTTTGGTAATAAGTACGCACTGTGACTAGAGAGAGAGAGATCATCGTGTGCAAGTTGTTTGTAGTTCTGTAGCTACCTACAGAACCACAAACAACTTGCACACGATGATCTTTTTCCTTTAGGGAAGGTTCATATCTGACGGAACATGCGTCGCGTATTATCGGTCGCGTAACGCCAGAACAGACAAATGTATAGAAAAACACTTGACCGTTCACGCTTAACCGATGATGTCAAGTGTTTTTTCCCTTGTGTTGTTCCCTTAATGTAGTACAGGCGTTTCTTTTTATCACTTATGAACGGTTCTTTGCCGTACATTTTTCGACAAATTTATATAATTATAGTAAACTCATAACTGTGTAGCTATCAAACGAATGAGAGAAATAATTGCCTTCACACAAGTACTGTATTGCATCTTGACCGAAAGTGTTTCTCTATACTTTACTGAACTTACAAATCTTTACAAAAAATCGGTGTAAGGAGGTCACTACTACATCCCGTACAAAAAACATATTTAATGGCTGTTTGAACCCCTAAATATAATCAAACCTTTGTGGAGTTCTGAAGTTTACGGCAAGTGCCAAGTGTGTAGATCCGACATTAGCCATATTTATATTCTGTGGTAATATTATATCTTCTGTGACAGATATAGTTAAAAAGTTAAAAAGTGACAAAAATTCTATACCTACTCATGATTTTTTTTTTTTTTTTTTTAATTTAATGACCTGGTAACAAAGACCTTTAGGTCAAGTCTTTTTTTTGACCTACTCATGACCTACTCTAAGACTAGGGATGGCGATTCTTTCCGAAAAGAATCGATGTTTAAATCTATCCAATCGTAAGCTGATGTAACGAATAACAAAAAATAGAGTTCTAAAAGATCGATTTCTAAAATGTCGATGTTTTTTTCAAGTTGGCTTTTATAATGTAAATGTAAATCTATTTTATAAGAAACAAGAAAGACAACATAATAAATGACCTCATATCAGTAAAATTTGTTGTTTTTTAATTCATTTAATTCGTATCAAAGTCAAATCAGGTATGAAAGAAGACATTAATTTTCAAAATGTATTAAAAAATAAAAAAAACGTTCAGCCATCTCACGAGTTTTTGAGTAATTAACCCTTTAATCGGCAACACCGTAATGTTACAGACACATTCAACTAATTGTAAATGATTTTATGGCTTTTACCAATACAAAAAAAAAACCGTAAGGCGATTTTGAAGGGTGAAACATCGATTCACTGGATCGATTCAGTACTGCATATCGATTTAAAAATCGATTTTTTGGGCCTGAAAAATCGATTCTTCGATAAATCGATCTCAGATCGGCATCCCTACCATACCATCTACCTACCATAGATACTGTGTTGAGTTTGACAGCACAGAGATTGACTGACAGTGAAAGATTCTAACTTCGACTTATCTGTTTTGATCGTTTTGTGGTTTACAAAACTAAATTTATTCCACATAAGTTACTTCAAAAGAACTAATACAACTAAAGTCTAGTTAAATCTTCCTGAAAAATATTAATTTAAGTAACAAAGTGAGCTAGTGTTAGCAAACTAGAAAATAAACATAACCTCAAAATGTCTGATGATGAGGATGTTATATTAGTGAAGAAGCCCAAACAGGTCCACTATGGGTCCTTGGAAGAGCAGGAGAAAGCCCGGTTGGCGGCTCTGGCCGCTGCTGCCAAGGAAGGAGCTGATGATCTTGGCGGGAAAGAATTGGGAGACATTCAAATCTCAAGTGGTAAGTTGTTTACACTTGTTTTGTTATTGGTAAGATTTGATTTGCTAAACCTCTAAGACGGCTGATCGACTGATCTTTTAGGACATGCCTAGTGAAAACAGTTGGTTAATTGAGATAACGAAATCCTAACAAATGTTATAAATGCGAAAATGTATTGTGTTATTTGTTTGTATGGTTCCCCTTCATGTTTAAAAGTCTGAGGTAGACCATGTCCTAGGATAAAGGATACTTGTCATCATTATGAAGCCACTGGCAGGAGCTGTTTGAAAACACAACTAGTTTGTGTCTTGATTTGTGTTCATTATGGTTTTGGCAGTGTTTTTTTTTATATTTAGTAGTATTACCGTAAATGATATGACATTAAATGGCCTTATTACCAATAAGAACGTTTTTTGTGGAAAATGTTTTTGTTCCAGTGCATTTCTTTATTTATTTTTAATTGTTTGATACTAGGAATTTCTCCTGTGTTGTGGGTGCATTTACAAACATACAAACTCACATACACACACAATCAGACCCAGAACAACTATCTGTAGGCCAAACAAATATTTGAAGCCGCAACCCGCAGAGCAGCAGCCAGTCGCTCAATCACTGCACCAACCGAGAGAGAGCTTCAGAGTTTAAAATTATTATTCACAACAAAAATGTCACTGACACAACCTGATTTTAAATTTATATCTGAAACGTTCTTCTAGATTTCTGGTCCCTGTCAGCAACAAATAAATCAAAATGGTCTGAGGTCAAATAAAGATTCGGAACTACTTTGATTTTAATTTAATCTCTAATGCAGACCCTGTTCACAGACTTTTGAAAGATGCTGTAAATTATAACTATATTGTCGAAAGGTATTTATTTTGAAATATTCAGCAAATAAATCTTTATTACACGAAATTAAACAAACAGTGTTATACACTTAAAGTTAAAAAAATTAAGGCAAGGTTATTCATGAGATCTAAGATCGAAAACGAAACTGATGGATATACTCAAAAAAATCGACCAGCAAAAATGGCGATGGGCCGGACACATGATGCGGGACCGAAATGGAGCAAGGCTACTACAGAATGGTACCCGAGGGATGGAAAAAGAAAAAGAGGAAGGCAAAAAGTTAAGTGGGAAGACGATCTGAAACTGACTGCAGGCACAAAATGGAGAAGGGTCGCAAATGACAGAAGCCAATGGAAGTTTTTGGAGGAGGCCTATGCCAACAGGCACACTGAAATTAGAGATATATTGTAAAAAAAAAAACAACTTTAAATTTTAAATATGTGGTATCATTAGGTTATATTGTATTGTAACAATTTCAGAATAAAGGGCTTTATTATTATTATTATTATTCATGAGATATTTAAAGAATTGCTAAATGTTTAGTTGAATCTTTGCGTGACCTACGGGCTGGCTTTAACCATGGAGAGAGGAAACACATTGTAAACAAACTCTTCAGCTTTATAATATTAGCACAGATACAATTTATTTACATGGTAATTCTTAATTTACATTATAAAAGCAGGTGGTGACAAAACTAGGTTGATGCCGTTGATTGTGATAACTTTTATTGCAGTGATGGTGGCCAAGTGGTAACGGCCCTGACTTACGAATTGTAGATCGCGGGTTCAAACACAGCCAAGCGCATTACTTATAATTTATTTTCATCACCACTGCTCTTAAAACGGTGAAGGAAAACATCGTGAGGCAACCGGCATGTCCTAGAACCAAAAATTCGAAGACATGTAACACTCACCAACCCGCACTGGGCCCGCGTGCTGGATTACGGCCCATTCCCTCTCCTAGAGAGGAGGCCTGTGTCCCAGCAGTGGGAACATTGAAAGGCTGATTATGCTTATTACACTATTCTTTGTGCAGAATACATGGAACTGGAAGAGGAAATGTCTCGAGACAAGAAGGCGCTACTTGAGGAGTTCGAGAGGCGGAGGAAGGCGAGGCAGCTGAACGTGTCCACTGATGATGATGAGGTATGGCCTACAGGGGCAGTTGTTGAATATTTTATGCTGATCCACACATTATATCATCATATCTTTGGCCACATTAAAAGTATGGTCAAAAAGCTTTTTACAAAAAAATACAACCAACTTCTACACAAAAAAACCAAAAAGTACAAAATAACTTTAATTTCGAAACTCGGTGTTTTTAACCGACTTCTAAAAAAGGAGGAGGTTCTCAATTCGGATGTTTGTATGTTTTTTTTTTTTTTTTTATTTTTTTTTTATTGTTTGTTCGCGCATAACTCCGTCGCTTGCCAACCGATTTGAAAAATTCTTTGTTGGAAAGGGTATACTTCCCAAATGGTCCCATGAAAATTTTATCGAAATCGAATAAGCGGTTTTTGAAAAATCAACAAAAATCAAAAAAAAAATCTACATTGTCTACATTGACGACCTTTTAGTTTACTCTGCATTGGAGCAGTCCGTTTTTTTACACTAATGTAATTGGTTCGTTTAGGTGGGGGGAGGGGAGGGGGTTTAGGTACCACTAAAAAGTGAAAAATAAAAAACTTTTTACAAAAAATAAAACCGACTTCGAAACAAAAAAAACCAAAAAGTATAAAATAACTTTAATTTCGGAAGTCGGTGTTATTGTTATTTTATACTTTTTTATTTTATACTTTAAAGTTATTTTATACTTTTTGGTTTTTTTTGTTTCGAAGTCGGTTTTATTTTTTGTAAAAAGTTTTTTTTGGTTGCTTTTTCGATTTTTGAACACCGACTTCCGTAATTTAAGTTATTTTGTATTTTTTTGTAATAAGTTTTTTATTTTTCACCTTTTGGTGGTACCCCCCTCCCCCCACCTAAACTTACAAAGTCAAAGTCAATTCATTTATTTCAACTAGACTATTAAAAGGCACTTTTGAACGTTAAAACATTTTGAAAATACAAATATTATAGTGACTCTATTTCCATAGTACCAATCACATTGGTGTAAACAATAAACACACATGCGATTTCAGAAATCTCGAAAGATTTGCTATCATTTATTGAAGAGTTCCGTTGTCTGTCTCCGAAACCCATCATCAGATCTATATGAAATTTAAATGGAACCATTTCGGAATTAAAAAAAAACCCTTTCGGACCCTTTCGAATAAAAAAAATATATTTTGCAAAACCGTCTATATTTGACGGAGTTATGCGGATGCCCGAACATACATAAAATAAAAATACAAACATCCGAATTGAGAACCTCCTCCTTTTTTGGAAGTCGGTTAAAACTCACTACCTCACTCTTTAAGCATGTTTACTTGGGATCTTTGCTTCCTCTTTCATAATATTATTGTTACGAGCTTCGGATTCGTTACAATAAAATCAGCCGATTAAATAACCAAATATGACACTTTGATTACACGACACTAATTACGCTATAAACTCACTAATTACAAAACACAATCGCACTATTAATCACTTGAGTTCGCAGTCGAAGATCGCTCTCGAAGTTATCACTTGTATCGCTAATCCAATACTGACCCGGTCGGTTTTTTTTTTTTTTTTTTTTTTTTTTTTTTTTTTTTTTTTTTTTTTTTTTTTTTTTTTTTGAATGGACTACTCGCAGTTCAGCACATTAAGGCTGGTTACTGCTCAACCGGGCAATCCCGTGGTTGCCTTAGATTCTAAGGCCCCCAGCCGGGGCTTAAAACTAGTTAAAACTAAATGGCCGCTCGCTAAGGGCATCCCCTGTGGGACACGGGCCTCGGCTTAGCGGGGTCATTGAGGAGGGGCAGCAAGGGACAGGCTGGGTCTGATTGATATTATTTAGGGGATTTAACGCTAATGGCTCAGCAGCGCGGGCTGGCTCGTTAGGCAAAAGTCGGGGAGGGTTTTGACGGGGGCGTCGCGATGGACCTCGTCGGCGAGGTCGGAATACGGAACGCGTTCTGGGTTTGTTTTTCCTAAGAGTGCTGGTTTCCCTACTACTCTCTTGGGTCAGGGTGATGGGGTCATCGGGCTCTACAAGGGTATGCCGCGGTCGGCGGATCTTGCTGATCTGGGAGGGGGTGTATCGGGTGGCCGATGCGATAAGGGGGTTTTGGTGCTTTTCAGCGGACTCTATGAAACGCTTGGAAATACGTTTCATGAATTGTTTGATGGTGGGGATACGGAGGTCGACATGGAGACGCTCATTTCTAACGTACCACGGGGCTCCCGTAGCCTTTCGGAGAAAACGGTTTTGGATGACCTGCAACCTATGGATTTGGCGGGGCTTAGCGTGTGCGAAGGCTACACACGCGTAAGTCATTATTGGACGTATGCACGTGGTGAAAATGCGTAGTTTGCCTTTCAGGGATAACTTGCTGCGTGCGTTCAGCATGTAATGAAGCCTACTGAGAGCGAATGCGGCACGATTGCGCACCGTCTTAATGTGCTCTCTGAAGGTAAGCTTTCGATCGAGGATCACGCCTAGATATTTAGCTTTCTCAACCCAGGGGATCGGCTTGCCAAATAACGTGATCGGACTGGGACGGGGGGGGAAGAGACGAGTCTTGGGCTTGTAAAACAAGATCGCCTGACTCTTCTCTGGGTTGACTTCCACTCTCCATTTCCGGAACCAAGCGCCTAGTGCGTTTGCGGATCTCTGGAGGTGGCCGGCTATTGCCTTCTCGCTATTGCCGGAGCAATATATCGCCGTGTCGTCAGCGAACAGAGCTAGCTGTGTCTTAGAGCTAGTGGGGATATCGCTAGTAAATAGCGAGAACACTAGGGGGGAGAGAACACCGCCTTGGGGTACTCCGGCGCGAATGGGATGTGGGGACGAAAGTGCACCTTCGATTCGGTACTGAAAGGTGCGGTTCGACAGATAATCTCGTAAGATGAGCACGAGACGATCCGGCACACCGAGCTGGTATAGCTTGTATATCAGCCCGTTGTGCCAGACCTTGTCGAAAGCTT
The DNA here is from genome assembly GCA_905332915.2 of Hecatera dysodea. Lineage (NCBI taxonomy): Eukaryota > Metazoa > Arthropoda > Insecta > Lepidoptera > Noctuidae > Hecatera > Hecatera dysodea. The sequence goes on from HG995316.1 coordinate 297,351, forward strand.
TCGCTATATCGAAGAACAGGGCTCCCGTAACGAGACCGCGCTGGTATTTGGCGCTGATATGTTCAACGATACGGTAGACCTGTTGGACGCAAGAGTGGTTTGATCTAAAACCAAACTGCTCATTGGGGAGGAGGCTCTTGGCTTCGACAAAATCCTTGAGACGCTTATGAATAAGCCTCTCATAGATCTTACCTAGGACTTTGAGCAGACTGATGGGACGATAGCTGGACGGGGAGGACTTGGGTTTTCCAGGTTTGGGGATACCGATGACGGTAGCCTCTTTCCACGTCTGTGGGAACATGTTGTTGGACAGAGCGCCATTGAAGATGGCGGTCATTAACATGATCAGAGTAGCCGGGAAGAGACGAACCACTTTGTTGGTGATTCCATCGGAGCCCGGGGCTTTCCTGGGTTTGAGACGGCCGATGATCTCCTTCACCTCATCAGGTGTGACGGGGGGGAGGGGATCATCGGGGTCCTCTACTGGTGGGAGGGAGGCTCTACGTTCGACTTCGGCATTCACCATATCGAGATGAGCCTTGTCTACTGGTTGGGAGCTGGGGGAGCATTGGGACTCTAGACTGTCGGCCAGGCATTCGGCTTTGTCCTCGTCATCGAAGGCGACGGTGTTGTCGGGACGCGTGAGCGGAGGCATTGAGGCAACCTCTGAGGCGCGTAGTTTCCTCTGAAGTTCCCAGAATGCCTGATGGGTAGGTTCGAGGTCGCCCAGCAACTTATCCCAGCGACTTTCACGCAGTTCAGCGATGCTGTTACTTACTTTACGCTGTAAGTAGCGCATGTGAACCTTGTTGGCTTCGCAGGGAAAGGCGCTGTAGGCACGGACAGCCGCGTTCTTTTCAGTCACGAGCTCACGTACCTCGTCCGGGAGTTTCCAGTGGTGATCGCTCACCACCGGAGACTCCTTAGAACATTCGTTCAGGACAGATTGCACGTGATCCGTGAGTGAATTGATCGCGGCTGTCGTGTCTGCGACAGACTCGATTAGGTCGGGGATCTGGTCGAGATGGGGGGACGTGGTAGCCTTCAGCTTTTCGCTTACTTGGCGCCAGTCAGTGGTCATTCGGGTGGGAGGAGGCTGGGTAGGGTCCATCGGCCCTGATCTAGGAGCAAGCTCCAGAATCACGGGTCTATGGTCCGAGTTTAACTCGTCATGCGTCTCCACAGAATGTAACCGAAGGTTGACATTTTTGAGGAGGGCGATGTCGAGTACATCGGGGGAGTGGGAAGGTGAGTGCGGGTAGTGGGTGGGATGCATTGGAGCGATGACATCGAAATTCAGGACGCTGCACAGTTCGAACACTACCTTGCCTCTCGGGTTGGTCGTGTGACTGTTCCAGGAAGGATGTTTGGCGTTGAGGTCCCCCGCCAGTATGACGGAGTCGCTCAGGCCAAGAAGTTTAGTCAGATCATCTTTCATAGCGGGAGTGTCCACGGAGTTGTTGGGTGGGACATAGGCTGAGATGATCGTGACGGGTTGGTGTCCTGTCATACCTAGCCGACAGACTGAGACCTCAAACTTTTCAAGGGAGGGAGGGTCCATAGGAATGCAGTATAGGGACGATTTATAGTAAATTAGGGTACCTCCTAAGTGGCAGCGGGTCCTATCGTTGCGAACCATGCGATAGTTGGCAATTTTGGGGTCCCGATGGGTAGGCTTTAGGAAGGTCTCTTGTATTAATAAGATGTCTAGGTGATGGTCGCGGAGGAATAAGGCGATCTCATCACGTTGGGCTCTAAGGCCATTGGCATTGAAAAACCCTATCCGGAGGGCTGTCGGTTTGAACCTACACGTTACTCGGGACTTATCCATTATGGGTGGGTAAGGGTTGTGTAGATTTGGACGTGGTGAACTACGTCACCGAACTCGCGGAAAACTGCTGAGTGGTCACCTCTGCAGTTTTGAAGCGCCTCGGCCATGGCTAGGGCGCGGGGGGAGTAAAAAGCTTGGTATGTGACCAAAATGATGTTTTTGGACACATCACTAGCTGGAATAGTGGCGGCTTGCGCTGAGGCAGGGGCAGGGGCTGGGGCTGTGGCCCGGGTTGCCTCTGTCAAGGGGGGGCGTGGGAGCGCTACGTCCATGAGGGCCGGGATGGTTTTGGTGGGCTGGGTGGTAGGGGTGGCCTTAGGGGCCTCTGTGGTTTTGGGGGCAGGGGCGCTGGTCCTCAAGGCCGGAAAGTGGGCCTGGTGATTGAGAGCGCTCCATGGGCTGGGGCGTTGTGGACTGAGGGCTATGGTAGTTTTTCCTACCAGTTGAGGACATTCCCTCTGCTGGCGATCGCTTGCGCGCTTGGCTAGCTTGGGGGCGGTGGGTTTGGGCGCTTTTGGGCAGCCACGGTAGTTGGCCGTGTGGCCAGACTTGCCGCATAAGACGCAGCTGGGCGGCTCAGCGCACTGGGACGGGTCTTTGGGGCGAGTGCAGTCTGAGGTGCCGTGGTCACCCAGGCATTTCACACATCGTGCCTTCGCAAAGCAATTCCGCTGGGAGTGGCCGTACAATTGGCAGTTGTGACACTGGCCAATGATGCCACTCCTGCGGGGCTTTTCGATGGATAGGCCCGAGAGGCCACAGATGTGGGAGATGTTAAATATGGGGTGATGACCGTCTGTCGGATCGCAGACGACCAGAATCATATTGTATGATTCTCCACCTCGGCGGTGCATTCGGTGCACCTCTGCTACGGGGATACTCTGCGACTGAAGGTCGCTGAGAATTTCGGCCGTGGGGATTTCGCGTGGGACGTTTTTGACCACCACGCGTGTCTGACGGTCCTCGGGGAGAGTAAAAGAGTGGAAGGGGATTTTCCTGCCCGAGAGGAGTTTGTGCAACTCTCGGTAGTCCTTTGCGGTCGGGACAGTGACTTTGATGCCCAGCTGAACAGCTCGGGCATTGGTATAATTAATTTGCCTGGCCTTGCAGGCAGTGGACACCTCAGTCCATTTGGCCTTGTCGTGAATGAACACGGGTGGCGGAGGTTGGACCTTTGGGGCTGAGGTTTTGGGGACTGAGGCCTCAACCGCCATCGGGCTGGCGGATCGGCTTGCCTGCTGGGAGGACCCAGCTGCCGAGGAGGGGCGGGATTGGGGGGCTGAAGACGGGGGGGAGGGGTGGGTGGGGGCGGCCTTTTTGAGGGCCTGCTCAGAGGGTGGGGGCTTCTTCTTCTTCCTCTTCCCTCCGGCTACGACCTGGAAGTCGTCTTCGGAGGAAGAGGAATCAGATGGCTCAGAGGGCGCGGCAATGTCCATTTCCTCTGGGGAGGATGAACGGGAATCGGTGGGGCTCTGGTTCCCGGTAGCGGGTTGGGTGGTGGCGGCGCCGACTGTTGTTTTGAGGACAACAGCCGGTTTCGCGGAAGTCGTGGGGGCTGGGGCAGGGTTTTTGGTGATGGGTACCTGTTTGGGTACCCAGTTCTTAGATGCCTGCTTTTCAGTAGGCGGCGGGGAGAGAGGGCTCTCAGGGACCTGACCTTCTTGCTGCATGCGGGCAAGTTCGCTGCCAAATTTGGCAACCAGGTCCTGATCCCTGCAGAGCGCCTCTGCTATCAGATTGCCATATTTGGCAGTGAGTTCGGTGTCCTTGAGGACGGTGTCCTTGACGAACTCTAATAAATCAGCGTCCGTCATGGTGGGGGGGGGGGGTTTTTAGTTCCTATCTAGCATCCGGGAGCAACGTTTCCGCGACTCCCAGCGCTTCCTACTTCCTAACTCCCCGGGTGGGATATCCCGGGGATGTGTACCCTCCCTGTCGGGTGTAGACAGGGAGGTGAGTGCCTAGTTTTGTGTGCCCTAAGCTTGTAAACCCACTGCCGATCTTATTGTGCAGTGGGGCCCTAGGGTCAGAAGACCGGTCCGGTGTGAAGGGGTTGAGACACCCAACCACACCGGGTGATTGCTGGAAGAGAACGGGGTTAGACAGATGGCAGCGACTAGGGAAGCCCCCAAGGCCGCGTACCAAAGCCCTTCCGATTTGACTTAGCCCTGAAGGGGCTTGGGCCGGTGTATCGGGTCAACACCCCTTGGCTTCGTTGGCACCGTGAGGTATCCCACCAAGGACCACGAAACTGTGGATTTTCCCTGAAGGGGCACTACGTTTCAACGACCTCCAAAACAGAAACAAGAAGTCGTCCACTGCCTTGAAAAAGGCGGCTTCGGATCAAAGTTGTAGTCGGCGACCACAGGTGACGTCACGACTGGAGCGTGACGAAACGAACACACACGACACTGAGCACGATACGGGAGGGCAGCGGGGAGCGGCACATCCGTCGCGGGCGGGCGTCGGGAGCGGAATCGAACCGACCCGGTCGGTACATGTGCCAGCCTTATATAGAGCGCCGGGTAGTTCCAGAACCTTCCATTGTAGAAAGTTCCAGAAAGTTCGCGTACATATCGGTCGCGACTGACTAGGGTCCGAGAATTCTAGAATGTTCTAGCATAGAAAAGTCTCGAAGGTTCTTGACTTTACTAGTTCTACTATTCGATACTAGATGGCGCTAGTGGTAACGAATGCAGCTACATATATTCCTTACATAATTCTGGCGCGCAACATTATTGATGTCACCATAAATGAAGTCTTTTTCTTTCTTTGCTATTCACTGTTGACCTGTCATGTGATTGTCAGGTGCGGAGAAGCCTTCGACAGCTGGGGGAGCCAGTCTGTCTATTCGGAGAGGGACCAGCTGAGAGGAGGGTTCGTCTCCGCGACCTGCTAAGCTAGTAAGTAGACGTAGAAGCGAAAGATCAAGCTTCCTACCGCGAAAGAGTCACCGCGTCCCTGGAACGCAAAGGATCACGGGTGGGATTTAGTCAGTAAGAGTCTGACACTACCTTCCGCTCCGCCCAGAGCGGGAGAAGTCATTTGATGATTTCCCATCCCTTAAAAATAAAACCTGTTTTGGTTTTTGAGATAAAGCCCGCTGACACCAGACAGACGGAATGCGGAGGCTTAGTATAAATATGGTCCCGTTGGTTGTCTTTCGGATACTGAATCCTAAAACAGCTGCTCGGGGCCCAAAGTCTGCTATTTTTATAAATTTGTCATTCCAACACTATCCCATTGTCATTTTTCTAAAAGTTCGTAATCTGCTAAATTCATAATGGTCGATCATTGGTCGGTCAATGGTCTCGTAATACTTTTTGATAACCGAGCTATTAAAAGCAATGACTGCACAATGACGTTCTAATGGTAGGTCACTGATCAAAGGAAGTGTCAATTTGTCATTATGTACGAGATTATCATTCTATGCCATTTCTTTCAATGGAGTGTCGGTGGTTGACCATTGGAAAGTCATAGTGACGCTTTTATATTAGTAGATTACCAAACTTGTCAAAATCAACTATTATGAAATCAATGATAGACCATTCTGACACTATTGTAATAGCAGACTCGGGGCCCTGTACATTTTGTCGAGTTATGCGCAATCGATATTTTTCTTCTACAGTAACGCAGTACTGTGTTTCTAATCATCAAATGAATTTACGATAATGATTTAAAAGAGTGTCCGTGGAGTTTCTTGCACGTTCTTCTCCATAGAGATCTACGCTTTGGAACGTGCAGATAGCTTCACCTCTTTCGACTTGACAATAGGGATGTTTCCTGAGTAAAAAATATATGATTATGTTTAGTCCGTCTGTTAGATTATAGAAAAATATTGGACACGTATTTTTTCCTTTATCAAATTTATAAAAACTGACGAAGATACAAAGCATCAAAGATCAGGAGTGGGGGCTTGTGATGTCACGGCTCGGTAAAAATTGTAGCGAGTAGTGACGTCACACGAGTTTTCAACGCACTGTATCGTCTTCATTTTTTGTTTACGTGAAAAAAGAAAAAATACGTGTCCAATATTTTTTAGAAATCTATCTGACGGACTAATTAGATTTTTTTAGTCAACTACCCTATTCAAAAGTGCCTGTAAAGGGTTTAATTGAAATAAATGCTTTGAATCTTTGATATTCCTTGCAGCCTGGGGGAGGACGCTATCCACAAGAAGCTAGAGGAGGAGGAGGCTAGGATAGAGCGGGACAGAGGTCGGGAGGGCACGTGGTACCACGAGGGGCCTCCAGAACTGAGAGAAGCCAGGCTCTGGATCGCGCGGTACTCACTCCCGAAGGCCAAGCTCAGGTTAGTCGCTGATGAAAGTCTAAGATATTGTTACGCGCCTCAATTAAGACAAGACACATATCGCCATCTATTGTCGAGTAATAGAACTAGTAGAATCCAAGAACCTTCGAGACTTTTCTGAGCTAGAACATTCTAGAATTCTTGACACCTGCGGGCGTACCATGAGGTGTTAAAACGTGAGTCTTCCGAGCGAGAAAGAGGACAGAGTTATACACGCTATATAGCTCCATCCCTTTTTCTCGCTCGGAAGACTCACGTTTTAAGACGTCATGGTAGGCCCGCTGGTCTGTCGCGGCCGGTATATTTTTTATATATTTTTTTTTAAACTTTGCCCCACACTACGAATTTCTCCTGTGTTCTGGGTGCGTTTACAAACATACAATGTCACATACACAAACAGCCAGACCCGGAACAACTATCTGTAGGCCATACAAATATTTTTTCGGTGCGGGAATCGAACCCACGACACGTAGCGCAGTAGCCAATCGCTCAACCACTGCGCCAACCGTGTCGACACGCTTGGCGACACGGTTGGCGCCAGCCCGCGCCGCTGAGCCAATATCGTTAGACCCCAAAAATAATACCAACCTGCCCCAGCCTGTCCCTTGCTGCCCCCCCCTCAACGACCCCGCTAAGCCGAGCCCCGTGTCCCACAGGGGATGCCCTTAGCGAGCGGTCTTTCAGCTTGTAAGTCACTTTTAGCCCTGGCTGGGGGCCTTAAATTCATTTGAGGCCACCACAGGATTGTCCGGTTAAGCAGTAACCAGCCTTAGTGTGCTGAACAACGAGTGGTCTATATAAACAAAAACATATACGAAAACTGGGCAGTTCTGGAAATATTACATACATATGGGTCAAATTGATAACCTCCTTTTTTGGAGGAGTCGGTTAAAAAAGCGACTGAGATCTTCAACTGCAAATTTTTCACCAAAATATCCACTTCACTGATTAAAAAAAAACTTTTTACAAAAAATAAAACCGACTTCTAAACAAAAAAAAACCAAAAAGTATAAAATAACTTTAATTTCGGAACTCGGTGTTTTTTGTTGTTGAACACACCGACGAACCAATCGCATTGGTGTAAAAAAAACGTACTGCTCCTTCGCAGAGTAAACTAAGAGGTCATCAATGTAGAAAATGTACATATTTTTTTAGATTTTTGTTGATTTTTCGAAAACCGCTTGGTTGATTTCGATAAAATTTCCATGGGACCATTTGGGAAGTATACCCTTTCCAACAAAAAAAGAATTTTTCAAATCGGTTGACAAGCGACGGAGTTATGCGCGAACAAACAATAAAAAAAAGAAAAAAAAAAAAAAAAACATACAAACATCCGAATTGAGAACCTCCTCCTTTTTTAGAAGTCGGTTAAAAATCTCGCGGTCTTGGTTTGCGCATTTGTAAATTCATAATTAGCCTTTTAATGTTCCCACTGCTCGGACACAGGCCTCCTCTCTGGGAGAGGGAATGGGCCGTAATCCAGCACGCGGGCCCAGTGCGGGTTGCTGAATGTCACATGTCTTCGAATGTTTGGTTCTAGGACATGCCGGTTTCCTCACGATGTTTTCCTTCACCGTTTTGAGAGCAGTGGTGAAGAAATGAATTACACAAAGTAATGCGCCTGGCTGGGTTTGAACCCGCGACGTACGATTCGTAAGTCGAGGCCGTTACCACTCGGTCACCACTGCTCTACATTTGTAAATTAGTTAGGATTTAAGTTTTATGCGTCTTTTGCCGACGGAACGAATCGGTCCTTTTGTTCCACCAGGTTGACTAAGGCGCGCGAGGAGCTGAAGCTGGCGGGCAGCGTGCGCGCGGCCGCCAAGCAGGAGTCGCAGCGGAAGGCCTCCGCCATGTCCATCTACTGCAGCCAGGTCAGTCTCGTAGCCATGGGGGCTCGCCCTCCTAATGGACTGGAGCCTTGCGTTCCACACCTCAAAGAGATCTCAGCGTAATTTCAGGGGTGTGGAGTTGTTCGAAGGAGTCACCGCGGCCCTGGAACGGGAAGGACATTTGAAGGGTGGGTTTTAGTCAGTAAGAGTCTGACACTCCCTTCCGCTCCGCCCAGAGCGGGGGAAGTCATTTGATGATTTTTTATCATTAAAAAAAGGGGTGCCAAATTTTTCGAGATGGCCTCGGTCTTTGTTTATCTATGGCCGGCCGCATACGCACGGTTTCCTGATAAGGAATTCAGATTTGTAGCCCTGAAGGCTAGGCTTATATAAAGAAACTAGCTGCTGCCCGCGACTTCGTCCCCGTGGAATCCCCGATTTTAAAACATTCTTTATCGCTGCTCCGCTCCTATTGGCTTAAGCGTGATGATATATAGCCTAAAGCCTTCCTCGATATATGGTCTATTCAACCCAAAAAGAATTTTTCAATTCGGACCAGTAGTTCCTGAGATTAGCGCGTTCAAACAAACAAACAAACTCTTTAGCTTTATAATATTAGTACAGATTAAAAAAAAAAAAACTACACTTTGGCACCCATGCACTGATAGGTTCGAATGGGATGCATTGAACTAAGCTCCCGTCATCCCATTCCTGTAAGGTTCCTGTATTAAACCCTGAAGGCAGAAATAGGAGCCCCGCTATGGACTACTGTGTTATTTAAATTATTTGTCTTTGATTGTTTTTTACCCCGGACGCTATTATTGTGTTCTTTTGTCTTTCTACATAGTTCTCACATATAGGAATAACATCAAGAAGAACAATGTATCCACGACTTTGTAACTATTGATTGATTTAAAAGAGTGTCCGTGGAGTTTCTTGCACGTTCTTCTCCATAGAGATCCACGCTTCGGAACGTGCAGATAGCTTCACCTCTTTCGACCTTGACAATTCAAAAGTGCCTGTAATTGCTTTAATCTATACTAATATTATAAAGCTGAAGAGTTTGTTTGGTTGTTTGAACGCGCTAATCTCAGGAACTACTGGTTCAAATTGAAAAAATATTTTTGGGTTGAATAGTCCATTTATCGAGGAAGGCTTTAGGCTATATAACATCACGCTTAAGCTAATAGGAGCGGAGCAGCGATAAAGAATGTTTTAAAATCGGGGATTCCACGGGGACGAAGTCGCGGGCAGCAGCTAGTTTGAAATAAATGCTTTGAGTTTATTTTTCAGATCGGCGACACCCGTCCAATAAGTTTCTGCAGATTCAGCAGTGATAGTCAGATGCTGATCACAGCTAGCTGGTAAGTTTGACCTCGCCATCACAATTTAGACCTACCCTCATTATCTGCCTGCCCTTTCCCAACTATATTGGGGTCGGCTTCCAGTCAAACCGGATTCAGCTGAATACCAGTATTTAACGTGGAGCGGCTGCCTACCAGACCTCCACAACCCATTAACTGGGGAACACGGTACTTCTTGGTAAGACTGGAGTCAGATTTACTGGCTTCTGACAATCCTTAACCACTGCCAAAGATCTACAAATGACAGCCGGGACCAACGGCTTAACGTGCGCACCGAGGCACGGAGGAAACTCGGTATGTTAAGATGGTCACCCATCCACAGACCAACCTTGGCGAGCGTTGCTTAACCTTGAAGATCGAACCGTGCAGCTGTTATTACCGCGGCGGACCTACCCTATTAGGTCCAAAAAGTTACCTGAAAAAATATAATTAGTCAGTCAGATATATATTTCTAAAAACCTCTCAGTTTAATAATAACAGGTGCACGGATCGATATGGAAGGTTAAGCGACGCTTGCCGAGGTTGGTCTGTAGATGGGTGACCATGTCGAGATTCCGCGGTGCCGCGGAAAGCACGCTATATCCTGGCTATAATTTTGAGATCTTTTGGCAGTCATTACGGATTGTCAGAAGCCAGAAAATGTGACAACAGTCTTGCCAAGAAGTACCGTGTTACCCGGTTAATGGGTTGTGGAGGTCTGGTAGGCAGCCGCACCATGTAACATACTGGTATTCGGCTGAATCCGGTATGACTGGAAGCCGACCCTAATATAGTTGGGAAAAGGTTAGGCAGATGATGATGTCTGTGGTGTTTCTTGGAAGATCTACATATATCCTACAGTGCACATATTTGGACTGAAATTTATTTATTTATTTATGTACATGGAGGACTTACAGCTAACAAAAACAGACAAAAATGGAAACATAGTCACCTAAAAGCCAATTACAAGTCCTCACGTGTAGACACACAATAATTATGTGTAGTGTGAGCACAAAAACAACAACCAGTAAAAAGCAACACAAATACTTGGTTTGCAACTATATGAGAAAATAATAATATTAAACTGAAAAAAAAAAATAATACATATAAATTACCGTTACTCGAAAAATTTAAGGCTTAAGCACCTTCTGGCTGAATTTACACTAATTGTGAATGGATCAAAATCATACTCCTTGCATATCTGATTTGTTTTGTGATTTGCGGGTCAGGCTTCTTCAATGAATTAGATTTATTTTTAAAGTATTAGGTGTTTAATATAGGAATTTACAATTGAAATTAATCTATACTAATATTATAAAGCTGAAGAGTTTGTTTGTTTGTTTGTTTGTTTGAACGCGCTAATCTCAGGAACTACTGGTCCGATTTGAAAAAATCTTTCAGTGTTAGATAGCCCATTTATCGAGGAAGGCTATAGGCTATATTTTATCCCCATATTCCCACGGGAACGGGAACTACGCGGGTGAAACCGCGAGGCGCTGCTAGTATGCGAATAAAATTACGATGGTGAATCGACTACCATCCTTCTTGAGTTTTCTTCGTAAAGGGACTCGTTGAACCGTGGAACGAAGGATTAGAAGGTTCTCGTGGTTCCTCAGCGCCGACCAATCAGAGCGCTCCGTGCACCGTTCCGCTCCCATTCGATCCCGCCAAGCCTCCGTCCACTTGACGCTAGAGGGTGTGGCGATAGTGCCACGTGTTGAACACTTACACCAACAGATGGCGTTAACAGATTAAACATGATGCTGATGAACGTTGCCAGGTCGGGTCTGTCCAAGGTGTGGTCGGTGCCGCAGTGCCGGCCGCTGCAGGTGCTGAAGGGACACAAGTGCAACGTCAGCGGCGCCGCCTTCCACCCGCACGCGACCATCCCCGACCACTTCCTCACCAAGGTACGCCCCTACATAATAACTCGCGACTTCGTCCGCGTGGAATAAGTCTAAAAAACTGGCGATGTAAAATCAGCGGAATTGAAAAAAAAAAAAACAGAAATTTGTTGCTTATTAGTTGCTAAGAAATTAACTTTTTTGCTCCAACCGATCGCAAAAAATCGGCAATAGCGCTAACTTTTCATTAAGATAGCGTGGAAATCACTGTATGTGGACTGATCGATCAAGCAACAAATTTCCGTGTTTTTTATTTTCAATTCAGCTGATTTTACATCGCCAGTTTTTTAGACCTTGGAATAGTTACTTTACCCCCGATTTTGAAACTCTCAGCCCGATCGGTTTAAAATTGACAAAGTTTCATACAAAATTTCATCCCCTATTTTGTCCCCTCGAGGGTAGAATTAATCAAAATCCTTTCTTAGCGGATGCCTACGTCATAACATCTACCTGCATGCCAAATTTCAGCCCGATCCGTTCAGTGGTTTGGGCTGTGCGTTGATAGATCACTATGTCAGTCAGTCAGTCACTTTTGAGTATATATATTTTAATAATATGAATGCCGACGACCCCCTTCACCACCCTACACACCTTAACGCCCCTTCACTTTCCACGTGCTTATCATATCATAATCAGCTATTTAACGTTCCCACTGCTGGGACACAGGCCTCCTCTCTAGGAGAGGGAATGGGCCGTAATCCAGCATGCGGGCCCAGTGCGGGTTGCTGAATGTCACATGTCTTCGAGTTTTTGGTTCTAGGACATGCCGGTTTCCTCACGATGTTTTCCTTCACCGTTTTGAGAGCAGTGGTGATGAAATTAATTACACAAAGTAATGCACCTGGCTGGGTCGGTGCCGTTACCACTCGGCCACCACTGCTCTCACGTGCTTATATATATGATATTAGTTTTTCCCGCGACTTCCCTTGGGCATTTTGATGATTTGACTCTCAATATGACCACGCACTTCTGGTACAACCTGTATCTGTAATATTAATAAAGATAACCTGACTTCATTTGTGCTCTGTCTCTCTCCCCCCGAATCCATTCACTCCTTTTCCAGCTGTCAGAAGAGAAGGAAGACTCGGCTCCAGAAGGCGCCATGCCTCCAATGGACACGTCAGAAGTCACAGAAGGGTCAGAAGCGTGCACCATGGCTTCTTGCGCCTACGATGGGACTGTACATCTGTGGAACTTCAAAAGGTTTGTGATGTCCATTCAATTTTAACTTCATCAGTTATTTTATGAAAATACTAGCTGCTGCCCGCGACTTCGTCCCCGTGGAATCCCCGATTTTAAAACATTCTTTATCGCTGCTCCGCTCCTATTGGCTTAAGCGTGATGATATATAGCCTAAAGCCTTCCTCGATAAATGGTCTATTCAACCCAAAAATAATTTTTCAATTCGAACCAGTAGTTCCAGAGATTAGCGCGTTCAAACAAACAAACTCTTCAGCTTTATAATATTAGTATAGATTACGACCGTTCAAGCACCCTACCGTCCGCGGGCGTTACCAAAGTCAAAATCAAAACGTTTATTTTAATTTGGCCATTAAACGGCACTTTTGAACGTCATCATAATTAAGTGACTCTAGCGTCCATTCGCAAAGGTAGATTCTTATGGAGAAGAACGGACAAGAAACTCCATAGTTACTCTTTTCAAATCAATGTTACAATATTTGGTATACAAAAAATACTTCATATATGTGAGGACGATGCACCAAGTATACTAGTTATAGAACAAAGTATTACCAGCAGCGGTAAACTTCTAAATAAGCACATGGTACTCACATATTTACAAATATTGAACCAGTAGGCGAAGAAAAAAAAAGAACAAGACACAAAAAAAAGCATTCATAAATTTAATCCATACATAAATCAACCAGTTTGATTTTTATCTACACCCTTGATTACCCTCGGTCATCTGGGTGCTGTCGGCTGTCTCGCTTTTATTAGCTTGACATATATTTATGTATGTAACGGAATCTTTTAACTTCATTTTCACCTACTTCTAGGAATCTAATTAACTTGAAAATTTGCACAGGGGTCAAGGGTCGATGACATTACAATAATCTCATGTTAAAATCCTCATTAGGATCATCGGGATAAAAAATATAGTAATAAAAACACGCTTTAGTAGCAATCGAACTAAAAAGTAGAACATAATAAAAAAGAGAGTTTTTGTTACTGCAATATAAAATCCAACAATCAATTTTATTATCATAATTAATTTAGAAAAAGTATAAAAAAAATTATATTAACCCTTTCCCTGCCAAATTTTGCCACAGAAATCGTGCCCCCAGGGCCAGACGTGTTTAGGTATAATTTCGAGTAGTGTTGGGAAATCTGAATAGGTAATTGTTATCGATATTATATAAGTACTAGCTCTTGCTTGCGACCGCGACATCGTGTTTTAAATCTAAGGGTCCGTGCCAGTGGGCCGTAGGTATATAGATTGATGCAAAATAAAACCTGTTATTTTCAAGCCCTCTTTAATAATAGGTCATTATAATTAACACACAAATCAATTTCTCACTCATAATCTAATCAGCCATAATTAATTAATTAAATATTCTGCAGATGAACACGGTCGGATTTCTTTTTGAAATTCTTCTGTTGAATCTCCACAGGCGTGGTATATTAGATTAATAATTTTCATATATAATAATACCGATCACATATCGGGAACAGTCTCCATTTCGAGTGCTATTAAAGTAGCGAAATATTCATCACGAGGGTTTTTCGATCTTGGAACTGTCAATGTTGATATGTCCTTGTAAAATATTCAAATGTTTCACAACACTAGGCATCCGAAGTGACGTGTTATCACGGGGACGGCGCTACAGCTACTGATGTTTACCAATAAATATGGCGTCCGTATCGCTTGCGCCGCACGGAAAATCACGGTGATGGCCGCCAGTGTCCGTCAGACGGTGACTGCATTAGTGACGCCCCAAAATAATATCGACATCAAGAATATATCTTTTTTAATTTCTTAATTTTCTACAGATTCTCTTTAGTTGTTGTCCATTACTCAAACGACAAGTTTAAAAAAAACACTTTGAAGTTTTAATTTATAGTCTAGACATGGATTAACAAGATAATTAATAATTTAAAACCATTGTTTTTTTATTATTTAGATTTTACTAGCGCATCACTAGCCCACGTAAAATTACGGGTTCGGCGCTGTGTGTCAGGGTTGTAAAAGCACCTCATTTGATTACTGCATTTAGATTGCATTGTTATGTATCAAAATGATGAGCCTGAGTTTTAAAAGTTTTATTGTTGTAAAGTACACATCCTGAAGTATTATAAATAATATCAAATTTCTTCAATTTTTTTTAATGTACTCAAGAATTGGACATCGAAAAAATGGAACGTAATATTACGGGACTAGCGCCACGGGCATCAGCGTCAAAACACGGAATATTACGGTGACGGCAGGGAAAGGGTTAAGATGTTAAAAAAAAAAACAAATTCAAATAAAGTGAAAAATCGTGTGGTATTCATAACCATATTCTGCTGATAAAATGTGTAAAAAAATAAAATAAAAAATGTTTGAATAAATAATGAAAATGTGTGCACGCTCAGCGCTTGCTGTATTTTCGTCTCCTTTAATTTGTGTTTGTAAACGTTGTGCTGTGTCTGTGCTGAATAAAAGTTTTTCTATTCTATTCTATTTGTATGTATGTTTGTGTGTGTCCGGCAGCGAGGCGCCGCTGGCGTCCCTGCCGGGGCACAGCCCTGCGCGCGTGTCGCGCGTGGAGTTCCACCCGTCCGGCCGCCTGCTCGCCGCCGCTGTCTTCGACCACTCCTGGCGCCTCTGGGACCTCCACACTGGTCAGTATTTACACCTACACTCTGAAATGTATATCTAGATTTTTGACAAATCATCCTGAGTTCAAAAGTCACCTGTATCTATACTAATATTATAAAGAGGAAAACTTTGTTTGTTTGTTTTTTTGGTTGTAATGAATAGGCTCAAAAACTACTGGACCGATTTTAAAAATTCTTTCACCATTCGAAAGCTACATTATCCACGAGTAACATAGGCTATATTTTATCCCCATACTCCCACGGGAACGGGAACTACGCGGGTAAAACCGTGGGGCGCTGCTAGTAAATAATAAACCACTTGATTTCTATCACTCTGTATAATCTTTAGTATATAGTATTATAATCAGGCAGCCGCTTCACGTAAAATACTGGTATTCGGCTGAATTCGGCTTGATTGGGAGCCGACCCCAATATAGTTGGGAAAAGGCTAGGCAGATGATGATGATAGTATTATAATCAGGAAAAATCTTTTTGTTTGTTTGTACCGAATAAGCTCCTTAACTCCTGGACCGATTTTAGTAATGTTTTTCACCAATACAAACCAACTTTATCGGGAACTACGTTGGTGAAACCGCGGAGCACTGCTAGTAAATAATAAACCATTTAATCTCTGAAAAGTCACTTTATATGTATATTAACCACGTGACTTCTGAAAAGTTACCCTGTATATGAACCGCCAGATTTCTAAAGAGTCAATCTGTCTAAACCAACCGCCTGATTTCTATCACCCTGTATAATCTATACTTTATAATTAATGCTAAAGTTTGGATGGATGTTTATTACTCAATCATGTGAGATTGGCCGCAAGGATTTTGATGAAAATTGGCACAGAGGTAGATCATAGTCTGGATTTTTTATTTATTTATTCACTCTACATCTAAAATAACACATAGGATACTTTTTATCTTGGATAAGATAAGTCATCCTAAATAATAAAAAAACTTCCGATTTACCCGAGACACCTTGTTACAAACCCCCGAGTTCTGAAAAATCACCCTGTATAAATAAAAAAACCACCTGATTTCTGGAGACTGTGCTATCTAGTGGCACAAATTCAAAACATTTACCTGATAAAAATTGACATGGACGCTTCTGTGCTACCACCTGTAGTCCCTGCAATGTCGTCATTTATAATCTAGATTTTTTTACGATTTATAACGCACGCGTTTGTCCACTATCTCAGCTGACGGTAAGCGATGACGTGGTCGACGATGCAGCTCGCTTGTCTAGAAGTAACCTGTTCACTGTTGACTTAAAGACTGTCAGCTTGTAGCTGTCAGGAGACACAGACTCTGGCAGGGAACTCCACTCCTTAGCTGTACGCACTATGAATGTGTTCCCGAAACGGTTTGTGCGTAATATAAATGTTTATCGTTTCAGCCACGGAGGTATTGCATCAAGAAGGACACGCTAAGGCGGTGTACTGCGTGGCCTTCCAATGCGACGGGTCGCTGGCGGTTACCGGGTAACACTGTACAGTATTATTGCTTGGCAAAAGCGCTAGTAGATAATGATTATTTTATTGTTTGTTGCTTGTTTTCCGCAGCGGCATGGACGCATTCGGGCGCGTGTGGGACCTGCGCACGGGGCGCTGCGTCATGTTCCTGGAGGGGCACCTGGGCGCCGTGCTGGGCGCCGACTGGGCGCCCGCCGGACACCAGCTCGCCACCGCCGCCGCCGACCACCAGGTAACACATCACCTGGGCGCCGTCTGGGCGCCCGCCGGACACCAGCTCGCCACCGCCGCCGCCGACCACCAGGTAACACATCACCTGGGCGCCGTGCTGGGCGCCGACTGGGCGCCCGCCGGACACCAGCTCGCCACCGCCGCCGCCGACCACCAGGTAACACATCACCTGGGCGCCGTGCTGGGCGCCGACTGGGCGCCCGCCGGACACCAGCTCGCCACCGCCGCCGCCGACCACCAGGTAACACATCACCTGGGCGCCGTGCTGGGCGCCGACTGGGCGCCCGCCGGACACCAGCTCGCCACCGCCGCCGCCGACCACCAGGTAACACATCACCTGGGCGCCGTGCTGGGCGCCGACTGGGCGCCCGCCGGACACCAGCTCGCCACCGCCGCCGCCGACCACCAGGTAACACATCACCTGGGCGCCGTGCTGGGCGCCGACTGGGCGCCCGCCGGACACCAGCTCGCCACCGCCGCCGCCGACCACCAGGTAACACATCACCTGGGCGCCGTGCTGGGCGCCGACTGGGCGCCCGCCGGACACCAGCTCGCCACCGCCGCCGCCGACCACCAGGTAACACATCACCTGGGCGCCGTGCTGGGCGCCGACTGGGCGCCCGCCGGACACCAGCTCGCCACCGCCGCCGCCGACCACCAGGTAACACATCACCTGGGCGCCGTGCTGGGCGCCGACTGGGCGCCCGCCGGACACCAGCTCGCCACCGCCGCCGCCGACCACCAGGTAACACATCACCTGGGCGCCGTGCTGGGCGCCGACTGGGCGCCCGCCGGACACCAGCTCGCCACCGCCGCCGCCGACCACCAGGTAACACATCACCTGGGCGCCGTGCTGGGCGCCGACTGGGCGCCCGCCGGACACCAGCTCGCCACCGCCGCCGCCGACCACCAGGTAACACATCACCTGGGCGCCGTGCTGGGCGCCGACTGGGCGCCCGCCGGACACCAGCTCGCCACCGCCGCCGCCGACCACCAGGTAACACATCACCTGGGCGCCGTGCTGGGCGCCGACTGGGCGCCCGCCGGACACCAGGTAACACACAGCGAGCATGCTGGACTCCTGGGTGGCTTGTGAGGCCCCCGGGACGCCGTGTTAGGTTCCTGGGCACTGTCATCATCGCCGAAAGAAGTCGTCTGCTGGATATAGGCCTACCCGGCAGCTGACGCTGTTACCCTCGTCACCTCCATCCGATTCTGCGACTTTCACCCGGTCTTAGATCCTCCTAGTTGGAGGACACATACGGTCCACTCATTTCGATTCAACAATATTTTTTCTTAATGGGTAACCTTCATATGCGTTCTCCCGCTCTGGGCGGATCGTGTGGGAGTGTCAGACTCTTACTGACTAAAACCCACCCGTGATCCTCCTAGTGCCCGCCGCGTTCCAGCGCCACGGTGACTTTCGAACGAAATCCGCAATATATTGGGTAATGCCTGAAATGGTATTTTGAGGAAATGACCACTTCATTTGAGTAGACCTGTCCAGACAGAGCAAGCTTTAGTCAGCAATCGCGAAGCTCAACTTATGACTATGATGGGTTTTAGTCAGTAAGAGTCTGACACTCCCTACCGCTCCACCCAAGGCGGGAGGGGTCATTTGATGATTCCCCATCCAAAAAAAAAAAACTGATGACTATGAGGAGCTAAAATGTATTTATTTCTCTAATATATTAAATATTTTGGTTGCAGACAAAGATATGGGATCTGAGAAGACGTTCGGCGATATACACAATACCCTCGCACACACATCTGTTAAGTGGTAAGTTTTCAATGCATTTAAAAATTCATTTTCCTGGCTTTGTCCCATTTTACTTGTGGTCATCGAATATAGAATGACGTTTAAGAAATCTGACCACCTGCCTAGCCTTTTCCAACTGTATTAGGGACGGCTTCTAGTCAAACCGGTTTCAGTTTAATATCGGACCTCCAAAACCTAGATATTGAGTAACACGGTACTTCATGGTAAGGCTTGTGTCAGATTTTCTGGCTTCTGACAATCAGTAATGACTGCCAAAAATCTAAAAATGACAGCTGGGACCAACGGCTTAACCTGCTTTCCCAGGTAAGGAGTAGACTTGATATGTTGAAATGGTCACCCATCAACAAACCGACCTCGGCGAGTGTTGCTTAACCTTGAAGACGACCCTTCTTTTCCTGAGTCTGTGTTACATGATAACTACAGAGAGTCTTTAAGTCAACAGGTTACTTCTAGACAAGCGAGCTGCATCATCGACCACGTCATTGCTTACCATCAGCTGAGGTAGTGGTCGAACCTGACTATTTACATTGAAACAAAATAATATTAAAGTACCCGTTTGTCTTTACTTATATTATAAAGAGGAAAGATTTGTATTTTTATATTGTATGTAACAAATAAACTCAAAAACAAATGGGTCGATTTCAAAAATTCTTTCACCATTATAAAGCTACATTCACTCTGAGTAATATAGGCTATATTTTATCCCCGTATTCCCACGGGAACGGGAACTACGCTGTATATAGTGTTTCAAAAGTTCATGCTCATAGTTAATTGAGATGTTAGACAACTGATATACATTTTTTCTTGCTATTGTTTCTTTGCTGTATATCGCACTTCTGAAACACAGTCTGTTTCAGAAGTGAGTTTTCATTTTTACTACTAATACTTCCGACGCACACTTCCCAAAGTGCACCCGACAACCTTCCTATCTCGGCGTTAATATTCAAGGGCTTTTAGGTGACTAGCGGGCGTACCATGAGGTGTTATAACGTGAGTCTTCCGAGCGAGAAAGAGGGATAGAGTTATACACCCTATATAGCTGCATCCCTTTTTCTCGCTCGGAAGACTCACGTTTTTAACCGACTTCTAAAAAAGGAGGAGGTTCTCAATTCGGATGTTTGTATTTTTTTTATGTTTGTTCGCCAACCGATTTGAAAAATTCGGAAAGGGTATACTTCCCAAATGGACCCATGAAAATTTTATCGAAATCGAACAAGCGGTTTTTTCTTAATTTCAATAAATTATAGCAAATCTGTCGGGATAGCTGAAATCGCATTTTTGTTTATTGTTTACACCAATTTATACCACGTACGCTGTGATGGGTATGTTTAGCTGGGAGTGAACCACTAAAAAGTGGAAAATAAAAAAACTTTTTACAAAAAATAAAACCGACTTCTAAACAAAAAAACCAAAAAGTATAAAAAACGGAAGTCGGTATGTTCAAAAACAAAAAAGCAACCAAAACACCGAGTTCCGAAATTAAAGTTATTTTATACTTTTTGGTTTTTTTGTTTAGAAGTCGGTTTTATTTGTTTAAGACGTCATGGTACGCCCGCAGTACATCATTAGCGATGAGGTTCTTGTTCAGTTTCTGTTAGCAAAGTGTTGACCGCTGGGTCGTGTTGCAGACGTCCGCTATCAGAAGAGCCACGGGCACTTCCTGCTGACGGCGTCCTACGACCGCAGCGCCAAGCTGTGGTCCAACCCCGCCTGGCACCCGCTGCGCACGCTCTCCGGACATGACAACAAGGTAATAATAATGATTTAATAATAATAATAATGATTTAATAATAATAATAATGATTTATTTCTCTCAAAAAGGTACAGACATTGATTAGTGACATATTATTTCAATCAAATTTGTAACCTTTGTGAGAGCTGGAGTCTGTAGTGGGTTCGGGACCTGTATGACAGATACAGGTACACTACACTAACACTTATTTATTTAACTTGGAGCTCAGGAAATCACCAAATGCCTTCTTCTGCACTGGGCAAAGCGGACGAGAGTGGCAGACTCTTACTGACTAAAACCCACCCGTGTTTCAGGGAAAATTTGAGCTAATATACCTAAAATTCGAAAAAGAACAGAGACAGTGAATACGCTTTACGATTAAATATTTATTCGGGACAAATATTACGGGTTTCGGAACATTACTTAAGTACGATTAAAATTTATAGTAAAACAACTATCGAATTCATTTCGTGTTTTAATTTAAAAAAAGATTAAACGTTTTTCGTTGTTTAAAAAAATAAAGGTTATCTTCGTTTGATGAAATGTAGTTTAATACCAGTTTTCAACCCTCTACCCCTCTAACTCTTTTGTCATTGTTTCCCAGTGACAAACAAAAGATAGAAAGAGACAGCAAGTTGGCTATTCTGGGAAACCAATACATGAGGCGGACCCAGTTCTTTACCTGAATTCATAACAATAGAAAAAGTATCTACTGGTTTTTTGAGAACGTTTTCCTTGTTTTTGAAGTCGGTTATACCTAACGAGAAAATAATTCAATTACTTTACTGTATTCATTTTAAAATGCTTTGAAACTCCGAACAAATATCCCGAATAAAAATGTAGTTGTTATTAATATGGCAATGTTTACACAAATATTAGGTTGGCTGCAATGTAAAGAATGAATGTGTATCAATGTTGGTATTACAGCATTGCATTCCATGTAACTTCCTGTCTACTTGCCTGTTCTTGTTCACGTGTTGGAATGTAACTCAGATGAGAATATATAAAATAAGACTCGTTTTCATTATAAAAGCTCTGCCTTTTACTTCAAAAACATCAGTAGTCTTAAGGAAGTCTCCAATTAAATTTGAAAATGAAAACAAAATATCTAGTTTTAATTTCCGCGAATATTAGTGGGTTGCAGGTATGCACCTCCCTCCCGCCCGCTATATTATGCACATGCAAGATTACAAGGCAAATGCAAGGATTTTATGCACATGCAGGAAGGCAAAGCAAAACCCAACACCATTACCGACACGTGTTTCGCCTCTCCACGAGGCATCCTCAGGGGACGTGTTGACTCGCTGACCGTTGAGTTGAGTTGCAACTCAACGGTCAGCGAGTCAACACGTCGTAATCTTGCATGTGCATAATATAGCGGGCGGGAGGAAGGTGCATACCTGCAACCCACTAATATTCGCGGAAATTAAAACTAGATATATTATTTTCATTTTCAAATTTAAAATGGATTTCCGCAAAGTAACGCCTGACTCAATCAATTTTATTAAGTCTCCAATTGTTTTGTCTCAGTTCTTTGAACTTCAGGTATAACAGCTTAACCTATTCCGATCACTGATGACAACCCATCCACAAACTGACCTCGGCAAGCGTTTCTTAACCTTGAAGATCGAAGTGTGCGACTCTTATAATTTTACCACGAGGTTTTTTAATTTTAAACATTGTATTGTTCTAGGTAATGAGCGCGGACATATCGTTCGACAACAAATTCATCGCGACCAGTTCTTACGACCGCACCTTTAAGCTGTGGGCGCCGGACCTCGTATAGACGCCTCGTATCGTACATTCTAACAGCGTACAACAACTACGTTGATGTTCTATGAACAACTACAATCATCATCTGCCTGGCTTTTCCCAACTATATTGGGGTCGGCTTCCAATCAAACCGGATTCAGCTGAATACCAGTTTTTTACGTGGAGCTACTGCTTATCTGACTTCCACTGGAGACTCTGGAGCCAGATTTTCTGGCAATCCGTAACGACTGCCAATGATCTACAAATGATACGGGGCCAACGGCTTAACAGGTTTCTCGAGACTCAAAGGAACCGCGATATGTTAAGATGATCACCCATCCACAGACCAACCTCGGCAAGCGTTGCTTACCATGAAGATCGAACCGTGCGGCTGTTATTATAAATTAAGCCGAATGATTCTTACTCATCAAGTATTTTGCTTGGATTCCGAGCAATAAGTCTTATCTTGTTCTAATGAACGTATAACGTCGAATTGTTAACGTAGCAAAAGAATAAAAATAATTTCCCTGTACAATAACACCGCCCGTTGTACACTTGTTTTTGTAAATGTTTCTCCTGCGTTTTTTTATGAGGTGTACAATATAGTATGTAAGTAATTAAAATATATTAAATAAATAAACTCATTCGGAAATAATTATTTTGTTTTATTGCCTTGGAGCGACATCTATATCGCCAGATACGAATTACAGATATGACGTCACACAAGTCCTGCATCGCGGTATCAAAGTTTTCCGCATGATTTGAACATTTACAATAGTTCGAATATCAACCATCGGCAGTTCTTCAACGAAGGTTTTCAGGACTTTACACCCTGTTCCACATTATACATTCCTTTTTAGTACATTAGATGAACAAAGAAATTAACCGTTCTGTTCGTCAAATCGTTGAGCTCCTTACAAGGTCTAAGCTTGAGCTACACGGTAACTGACAAATGCTTGCACTGTCTGGACAGGTCCACTCTAGTGTGGCACTTTCCTCAAAAGGCCACCTCAGACATTAACCTACATGGTTCTCATATGATTTGACCAGTACGGATTGTATGGACTTTAAAAGAGACTTTGACCTCTGAGTTTGTTTCGGTGTTTCTTCTCAGGGTAGTCGGCTAGGAAACACCGGCTTCATCTAGCTTAAAATGACAAGAAATATTGTGCGTGTAAAAGTGTTATGTTAACTTACAAAATAAATATGATGTATCATTTAACTGTGTCAATTATATGTAGGAGTTATGTAAAGCTACAAATGTAAACATATCGAAGGATCCTGGATGTCACAGGGAATCGTAGTGTGAATTCCAAGAATTAACGCATTCGAATGTAATTTCTTATACAGTAAATTTGATTATATACAATTATAAAACTGAAGAGTTTGTTTGGTTGAACGCGCTGATCTTAATAACGAAATATTAGTTCAAATTCAATTTTTCTTTTTTTTGGAATGCCACTCGCAGTTCAGCACACTAAGGCTGGTTACTGCTTAACCGAACAATCCTGTGGTGGCCTCAAATGAATTTAAGGCCAGGGATAAAACTAATAAATACTAAATGACCGCTTCGCTAAGGGCATCCCCTGTGGGTCACGGGCCTCGGCTTAGCGGGGTCATTGAGGGGGGGCAGCAAGGGACAGGCTGGGGCAGGTTGGTATTATTTAGGACATCTAACGCTATTGGCTCAGCGGCGCGGGCTGGCTCGTTAGGCAAAAGTCGGGGAGGGATGTTACGGGAGCGTCGCGATGGGCCTCGTCGGCGAGGTCGGAATACGGAACGCGGTCTGTTTTTGTTTTTTCTAATCGTACTGGTCAAATTCAAAAAATAAAAATCACCCCTTTTATATTATCTTCTACCGGTGCGTAGTTGGACTTTGGAGCGGTTTGCTAGTAACAAATAATACGACACTATATAAATTTTTTAATAATTTTATTTTGTACGGAACTCGCACAAACATTGCAATATTACTCTATATGTACAAACTTGCGACGACAATCATTTATTCTAAACGGAAACTTTTTATTATGAAACAACTTTTAGATATTCATCATTTGCTTGCCTTTTCCCAACTATATTGGGGTCGGCTCCCAGTCAAACCGGATTCAGCTGAATACCAGTATGTTACATGGTGCGGCTGCCTACCAGACCTCCACAACACTGGGTAACACGGTACCTACTTCTTGGCAAGACTGGTGTCAGATTTCCTTGCTTCTGACAATCCGTAACGACTGCCAAAGATCTACAAATGACAGCCGGGACCAACGGCTTAACGTGCGCACCGAGGCACGGAGGAAACTCGGTATGTTGAGATGGTCACCCATCCACAGACCAACCTTGGCAAGCGTTGCTTAACCTTGAAGATTGACCCGTGCGACTGTTAGTTTTTAGCCACGAGTTACTCTATAACTTTTAGATATTGAATGCACATTAATTCTATATTGGGCAGTGAGACTCAGTCACGTATGCATCAACGCCACAGTTCTAACAAATCAGTTCAACCGCTTTCGTATAATTAAAAAACGCGCCAATTCCGAGTTGGACCCGCGCACGAAGGGTTCCGTACCATTATATATGAAACACTTGAAGTATGTGAGCCCCCTTAAATATTTATTTTATTCTGTTTTTTAGTATTTGTTGTTATAGCGGCAACAGAAATAAATCATCTATGAAAACTGTCTAACTATCGCGGTTCATGAGATACAGTCTGGTGACAGACGGACAGACATACAGAGGAGTCTTAGTAATAGGTTCCCGTTTTATTCTTTGAGCACGGAACCCTAAAGAGGGCGTACGACAAGGCGTAAACGAGAAAAAGAAAAACACATTTCCATATATTTTTAGTAATACAACTAACGGACCAAACAGATTTTTATTTTATTCAGGAAAATACCCTATTAAGTAAATTCGTTGCAATGTGTACATTATTTATACTTTAACTCAGCTATTGATACTACATAACAATTAATGTTGATATCCGGTGGTATATATCGAAAAGTTGTTTCAAAGTTTCAAACTTCTAAATTACATCAGGATTGTGTTCTATAGTAACAGTGTTAATCTGAGTGTTTGTTTATACGTTTCGAGATACCAAACATTCGTTTTGATATATTAGCTTCATAAAACGTGTTTTTGCACACCCATCTGTATCCAAACCTTGAATCCTGAGGTCAGTTAGACGTTTTGTAAGAAGAATGTATTAAAACTACAAATTCAGCTAATAGTTATAAAAACAAAATTATTTTACAGTGTAGTAACGTGAACATGTTTGTTTGTCCATCTCAGAAACTGCTTGACACATTAAGATGAAATTTCTAAAACAAAAAAATAAAAACAAAAGTTCTCCAATAACAAATTATTTTTCGATTATTTATCTAATCAGCCGAAAACATTGAGAACAACCAATTCTAAATGTTTTAAAATAACTCTGTAATTTAACTAAACCAATATTTTTGTACAGGAGCCAAGTTCCACAGATAACCATATGGAAATAGAGAATACAAACAAACATACTACCCCACTCAAATAAAAACTTTGCAGAATTAATAATAATAATTATCGACAATTATTCAATAAGACTCACTTACAGTCAAATATTTACAAATTTTTTATATTTTTCATTTTAGAAACAATATTTTTAATTGTTCCCATAATTTTTTTTCTTCAATATAATTAAAATTAATCATTCTCCGGAGATCAGTTTGGTGGCTTTAGTTCTTTCATTCATTCAAAGTCGAGCAAACGAATTTAAAGACGGTTGAAACAGTTTTAAATTCCCCTCGAATCCTCTAGAGCTTCCTAGAGTCGTGTAGAACTACTAAGGAATCTTCTAGACTCGTTCTAAAGTTTCCTAGAGCCATTTTGGTACTTGCCCTCTTCTGCTAAAATCCTTCAAAGACGATGGCAGTATTTAGGCCCATAAAATGGACTGTGGCGCTTTAGAAAATTCTATTTCGTCCTCTTCAATACACTTATTAACAGTCCGTTAATATTTCAGCGTCCATTTAAAAATTAATATTCGTATACAAAAAATTACACGATCGTAAAACTCCGAACAGCGGATTTTCAGAACTCAGCCACCGTTAAAGTATCACAATAAGCCGACTAGCATCTAATTCTTGGTGGTGGGCGTGGCGACGCCCAGGTTAAGCAGGCCCGGGTAGCGGAACTGGTTGCTCATGAGCTCGCGGTACATCGCCAGCTGCCTCTGGTCCATCTGACCTGCCAGGCTGCTGTACAGCGCCACGTACGGGTCCATGAACGACGTCATAGGAACTGTGTTCTTCTGCAGGTCCATGATCTGAGCCAGGTCGTGGTTGTTCATCGCGGTCTGGTTCAACTGACTCTGCGTTGGAGAGGAATCTTCCCTGACTTGGTAGCTCGGTATGGTGATGGCTGGTTTCTTCTGTGAACTGCTCTTGGACACGTCCTTCGGCGGAGTGGGAGTCTTCGCCGACATGAACTTCCCGTTGCTGGACCTCTTCTGCGGAGGGCGGTTCTTATTGACTAAGGTGATCTCCAAGTTGGAGCCAACGACTGCCTTCCCGTCAACTAAGGCGTAGTTCTGTATCGCGGAGCAAGTCGGGACGATCTCGACCGCCGGCTTGAGCGGCGGCGGGCTGGACGACTTGCACGTGAGGTCGAGGATGTCCTGGGGCAGCGGGGGAGGGGGCGCAGTCTTCAGCGGCTTCAGCGGAGCCCCGCGGAGCACGTGCGGGGGGGGCATGAAGGGGTCCTTCGGGTTCCCGTAGACAGTCTTCTCAGGTCCCGAGCTCCCGAAGATAGAAGACGCTTGAATGACCTTCGGCGGCTGGAGGCCATTGGCGTACTTCTGGGGAATAATGTTGTACATCTGGAAGAGCTGTGCTTGCGTCATGATCTGATGCTGCACGGCTGGGTTGAGGATTATAGGGGGCGGTATCACGTGGGGGGCGGAGGTCCAGGGCGGCGGCAGGGCGGTCACCTCCAGGCCGCGCTCCTTCAGGATATCCAGCTTCTTCTTCTTGATTCCCTGCGGGCTCTCCGGATACTCGTCCAGGTCGATGATTTCTGGGCTTTTTGCTTTGTACGGGACCTGAAGGGGAATATTAACATAAGAATGTTTCTCAAACATTTTAACGCGTATCATTATTATATTGTGAACAAAGGAGTGCCTAAAATGCTCCCATGAGGAACACCAATATCCAGAATCACGTCTTCACTAGTGCAGTAGGCCATCCTAACTGCCTGTGTCCTGTAAGTCAGGTATTCCTGAGACATTACAAGTGCCATAGTGCTAACGCCAACTTTTTGCAATTATTAAGAGATAAAAGTCTGAATGCAAACGGTGTCAAAGGCCTTACTGAGATCCAGATATACATATATAGTCCTCAAATTTTATATTTTTAATCACCACTTTCGAAAATGTTTGTAACGAACTTTTTAGATATCTTATAGTGAGTCTACAAAATTACAAACTTTTAACTCTGAATAAAAATTTCTAGCAAAATCCGACATTTGTTGTGCTAATTTTTATGGAACTTTAGTGATGTCTGTGCCGTGTGGACGGTCAATTACTTTGTATGTTTGTTATGAAACTGCGTGAGGAAGAAACGCGGTATTGTAGGGAGGGACTAGAAAATAGAAGAATTACCTCCACGATGTCATCGTCAATAGCGGGCGGCGGCGGGTGGTGGATGCCGAAGTTCGTGACCGGCGCCGCCCCCGTGCCGCCCGGGGGGCCGCCCGCCCCGCCCGGGCCACTCGCGCCCGGCCCCGGGGGCGATGACACCGACTGCGGCGCTGGAATCGAAACACATTCTAATGCTTACATGCCACGGTAATCTACGTTAACGACAGAAGACTTAACGTAGATTACCAAACGAGCCTTACAGTAGTCGCATACGATGTGTAACATCTTACATCTCAGGAGATAAACAACATATCGTGAAACGTCGGCAGAGCAGTGGTGGCCGAGTGGAAACGGCTCCGACTTACGAATTGCAGGTCGCGGGTTCAAACCCAGCCAGACGCATTACTTAGTGTAATTAATTTCATCACCACTGCTATCAAAACGGTGAAGGAAAACATCGTGAGGAAACCGGCATGTCCTAGAACGAATAACTCGAAGACATGTGACATTCAGCAACCCGCACTGGGCCCGCGTGCTGGATTACGGCCCATTCCCTCTCCGAGAGAGGAGGCCTGAGTCCCAGCTGTGGGAACCTTAAAAGGCTAATTATGCTATATCCTGAAACGTGTGTGTGTGTGTACTCACGCGTGCGAGGCGGCGCGCGCGCAGGCTTGACGCGCACGGCACGTAGCGAGCTGCGTCCGGCCGGCCGACTCGTCTTCTGGAAAACACACCACCGCTGTATATACTCTTGTTATTTTTTATTTTATTTTTTTATTGTCAGATGGATTTGCTCTTGACTCTAGTCTAGGTCGCAGGCGACAGAGACAAAGTCGACGATGGAATGAGCTTACCCAGAAGAAGCCTGTTCACTGTAACTTTGATGAGATTAGGGTTGAATGCGTTCGGGAACACAGACGCAGGCAGAGAGTTCCACACCTTTGCTGTGCGCATTATAAAAGGCGATTGGAAACGCTTGGTGCGAATGCGAATGTTATGTTCTGGTTTATGTCGTTACGAGATCTTGGATTGCTGAACCGTTTGATATTGGCTCTCAAGAGTTGCAGTGGTATACTTGGGCTGTATTTTTTGTATAAAAAGTTTTTTATATTGCTTTTATAAATAACTAGCACTTCGTCTGCGCAGATTTAGTACAAACAATTTCCACCCCCGTTTTACCCCCTTAGGGGTGGAGTTTCGTAAAATCCGTTCTTAGCGGATGTCTACACCCTATAAGGAACCTACCTGCCAAATTTTAAGTTTGTAGGTGTTATAGTTTCTGAGATTTCGTGACTAATCAGTGAGTGGTATTTCGCTTTTATTATATGCTAGCAGCGCCCCGCGGTTTTACCCGCATAGTTCCCGTTCCCGTGGGAATACGGGAATAAAATGTAGTCTATGCCACCCGGGGACAGTGTAGCTTCCCAACGGTGAAAGAATTTTTCAAATCGGTTCAGTAGTTTCGGAGCCTATTCAATACAAACAAACAGTCAAATCTTTCCTCTTTATAATATTAGTATAGCCAATGACACTTGACTTTGCCCATTTATTCACATATTCATTCATCTCTATAATTTGTTCATATTTAGTTATTGTCATAATATGGCGTGTTGATAAAATGTTTTTTAATTATACCAATTTCAAGTTCTTAAAACGTAACAGACAGATGTATTGCTGGGGAGTTTGTTGCGCCACTTCTTCCTTAAATGAAGTGGTGACGGGCGTTTTGGGAGATGGTCTTCATGTACAGTAGAACGCCGATTAACCGAATCGCCAATGATTCGAATCGGTCCTAAGCGTAATATGTGTGTGTGTGAGCGTAATGTGTCTGTTTTATAAATAAACAATTATTATTAAAAAAAAAATATATATATAAAAATTAAAATCATGTAATTTTATGTACTATACTGGTAGGTCCCAGTATGTTAATGTACATGAATATTTTTTGTTAATGCAATGCTCTATACATATTCCGGCCATGTAAATTTAACCAAATTATTGTAGAACTATGTTTGTTTAACTTAATAAAGTCTATGTCCGATTATCCGAATTTTCGATTATCCGAATAGACTCCGGTCCCAATGAATTCGGATAATCGGCGTTTTACTGTACATACATTTAGTACTTTCAAGAACTGTTGATTTTCAGGCAAGTCTGAGTGAATGAGTTAGGATTTAGATGTAGTTGTGGTGCTGATACTCACGAGGTCTGCGGGCGCGGCGTGCCCGTTGAGCGGCGCGCGCGCCGACTGCGACTCCGCGCCTAAGGTTATAAAAGAAAACATTTTCGATAAATAGTGTTACACTTAAATTAGACCCACCATACAAACATAAATTTCCAGTTATCTTTTATTAAATAAAACATTTCGAAAATGTTTTAAACTAACTTTTTAGACCTATGTATTCTGCTTATATGTGTGAAGTTTCATTAAAATCGATTAAGTCATTTCGCAAAATAGTGACTTGAAAATTTGTATGAAATGCCATACGGCGTACACGCTCTTAAATGAAAAAGTCTTCATTATTTGTTATATGAAAAAAGTTAAAATACTACGGACTATTTAGATTAATTCAGGTAAGTCCCAATTAAGATCGGCAAAAAAAAACACATTTGAAGAAGTACAGTTCTCTAACAAAATTCCGTCTTGTATCAAAAATGTAGAAACACATATTCAATAAGTAATTAGTCCAATATTTCATAAATAAATAATGACAAATAACCCTCGATCAGTAATAACCAGTGATCGGAGTAGATAGATTGATTTGGGGTCAATAACCTGAAACGTAGATATTAATATGGACATGCCTCCGAGATTTTGGAATCTTAAAGTTTTTCGGAATATCAAAATTGTTAAGAACATGTAGAATAATTATGTAGGATGATGACATATCAACACTCGCTATGTCACGTGGCTACGCCCGCGTGCATTTCGAAGAAGTAGAGTTATAGTTATTCCCGCCATATTAATAAAATGTTTTATTAGCTTTCTAAAAAGAAATTTATTTCATAAGAGTATGTAGTGGTTTAAAAATCCATACAGTCAAAAATATTTATTAAATCCCGTAAACACTGAAAAGAAACCCCGAGTAAAATGCTTATTCATATTATGATTTCTATGACAGTTCGTGATACAAGTACATAAAATCAATCTACCTATTCCGACCACTGGTAATAACAGATAAAGGAAAGCATTGAATTATAAAAAATAAATAAAGCAACTCACCCACACTGAACTTGTGCACGTCACTCAGATAGTTCTGGCTGAGGTCCCGGACCTCTTCCTTGGCGGGAGGGAACTCCTTAGACTCCAGAACCTCAAGCTTGCCCGGCTCGATCAGCTTCTCGACCGGTTTCACCGAAATCTTCACCGGTTTCTCCTCTTTGGGCAGTGAATCTAAAAATTCCCTATTCAATTCCTCTGCATTTTTGACTATAACATCATCTTTGGTTGTGACCTCTCCGGTTTCGCTGTCTACGTCGGGTTTGTCGTAGCTGTCGAGTCTGTCGTAGTTGTCGAGCTTGTCGTAGTTGTGGTAGTGCGGCGAGGGTGTCCGCAGCACCTTGTCGTCGTCGCGGCGCGGCGAGTCCGTCACGTCGATGGTGGCGATGGTGCGCGGCTCCGGCGCCAGCTTGCCGTTCAGTTTCAGCGACAGCGATGCGCCGTTGCGTCGCTCGTGGTTCTCGAAGGGGAGGAGGTATCTGGAATGAGGTAACTTGTTTACGCGTAGGTTTTGGTGCGACAGTTTTAGTGGCTGTGTTGGAATGACGCTCAACATCAGGCGAAGCAGAAGGGAGTGTCAGACTCTTACTGACTACAACCCACACGTGTTCCTCTGTATGTCTTTGCGTTCCAGGGCTGTAGTGGCTCGTTTGTACAAATTCCTGCACCCTAGCATGTACTGACCCTGTGGGGCACCCTTTCTGACATCTGGTGCGGGCGACCCGCGCAGTATGTGGCCGAGACTGCAACTCCCGACGCCTGGGAGTCTTCTTGGTCAGCAGACGTATGGGTACAATAAGCAGAAGGCGCGTACCTCTCGTAGTGGCGGCGCGTGCGGGCGGGCTGGTCGGCGCTGAGCGCGCGCCACAGCTGCTGGCGGCACACGGCCTCGTAGCCGCCGCGCATGCTATAGGCACAATAAGCAGAAGGCGCGTACCTCTCGTAGTGGCGGCGCGTGCGGGCGGGCTGGTCGGCGCTGAGCGCGCGCCACAGCTGCTGGCGGCACACGGCCTCGTAGCCGCCGCGCATGCTATAGGCACAATAAGCAGAAGGCGCGTACCTCTCGTAGTGGCGGCGCGTGCGGGCGGGCTGGTCGGCGCTGAGCGCGCGCCACAGCTGCTGGCGGCACACGGCCTCGTAGCCGCCGCGCATGCTATAGGCACAATAAGCAGAAGGCGCGTACCTCTCGTAGTGGCGGCGCGTGCGGGCGGGCTGGTCGGCGCTGAGCGCGCGCCACAGCTGCTGGCGGCACACGGCCTCGTAGCCGCCGCGCATGCTATAGGCACAATAAGCAGAAGGCGCGTACCTCTCGTAGTGGCGGCGCGTGCGGGCGGGCTGGTCGGCGCTGAGCGCGCGCCACAGCTGCTGGCGGCACACGGCCTCGTAGCCGCCGCGCATGCTATAGGCACAATAAGCAGAAGGCGCGTACCTCTCGTAGTGGCGGCGCGTGCGGGCGGGCTGGTCGGCGCTGAGCGCGCGCCACAGCTGCTGGCGGCACACGGCCTCGTAGCCGCCGCGCATGCACACCCACGCGTACAGCGCGCGCAGCGACACTGCGGACACAACACGCGCACACTCGTCACTCCACGACTCTCACAGTTTGTTTTTTTAGGAATTTGCCTCTCGCAAGTCTCGCTGGCTGACGGCCTTAATATAAATATTGCAGCTACCAGCCGGGGCTAAGTAAAAAATTTCAAACAAACTAAGCGCCTACGCGGTCGCCCCCTGTGGGGTGCGGACCTGAGCTTAGGGCGGCGCTGGGGGAAGAGTAACTAGGGACTAAAAATACCCCTTTTCAACCCCCTTTTTACAACCCCTTTGCTTATCTCAGAAACCTGACATTGTAGAGAAAAATGGTCTTCGGGGTTGTATAGAGCGTATCTGGGTGAGTATATGGCCAATAAAAAATTCAACCCTATTCAACCCTTATCGCCCCCCTTCTTTCAATCCTTTTGCGTATCTCAGGAACCTGACACAGTAGAGAAAAATGGTCTTCGGGATTACATAGAGGATGTATGGATGGGTATATGAAGAATCAAAAATTCAACCCTTTTCAACCCCCTTCTTTCAACCCCTTTGCGTATCTCAGAAACTTGACATTGTAGAGAAAAATGGTTTTCAGTGCTGTATAGAGGGTGTTTGAATGAATATATGGCGAATAAAAAATTCAACCCTTTTCAACCCCCTTCTTTCAACCCCTTGGCGTATCTCGGAAACCTGACATAGTAGAGCAAAACGGTTTTCAGGTTTGTATGGAGGGTATTTGGACAAGTATATGGCGATTAAAAAATACAACCCTTTTCAACCCCTTTGCGTATCTCAGAAACCTGACATAGTAGTGAAAAATAGTTTTCGAGGTTGTATAGAGTGTGTTTGGATGAGTATATGACGAATGAAATATTCAACCCTTTTCAACCCCCTTCTTTCAACCCCTGTGCGTATCTCAGAAACCTGACATAGAAGAGAAAAATGGTTTCGGGGTTGTATGGTGTTTGGCTGAGTATATGACGAATAAAAAATTCAACCCTTTTTGCCTATCAAAACCTGTCATAGTAAAGAAATATGATTTTCAGGGTTAGTCAAGGGTGTCTGGGTGTGTAGAAGACAAATCAAAAATTCAACTTTTTACAACCCCCCGTTACCAACCCTGTTGAAATTATTATTTTCACAGGGAAATAATAATTGTTAGTCAAAAAATACTAAAAAGACACCGCGAGTTGCTTGCAACTCGCGCCCCCAAGCGAAATACTAGTCTATACTATAAAGCTGAAGAGATCGTTTGTTTGTTTGCTTGCTTGAATGCGCTCATCAGGAACTTTTGGTCCGATTTGAAAAATTCCTTCAGTGTTAGATAGCCCATTTATCGAGGAAGGCTATAGGCTATATATCATCACGGTAAGATCAAAAGGAGCGGAGCATCAATGAAGAATGTTTTCAAATCGGGGGGTTAGTAACTATTCCACGCGGACGAAGTCGCGGGAATAATAGGGATGTTGCCTGAGTAAAAAATATATGTTTATAATTAGTCCGTCAGTTAGATTATAGAAAAATATTGGACACGTATTTTTTCCTTTATCAAATCTATAAAAAGTGACGAAGATAAAAAGCATTAAAGATCATGAGTGGGAGTGTGTGACGTAACGGCCCGGTAAAAATTGTAGCGAGTAGTGACGTCACACGAGTTTTTTACGCACTGTATCGTTTTCATTTTTTGTTTATGTGAAAAAAAGAAAAAATACTTGACCAATATTTTTTGGAAATCTATCAGACGGACTAATCAGATTTTTTAGTCAACTACCCTATTCCTAATTTCAATTAGGCCATTAAACGGTACTTTTGAACGTCATCATTAAAAGTTATCATGATAAAGTGACTCTAGCGTCTATTCGCAAAGGTAGATTCTTATGGAGAAGAACGGACAAGAAACTCCATAGTTCCTCCACAGCTTCCTCCAGAAGCGACGAGACAATGGTACAAGTACGCAAGTAACTCACGGTGCTTCAAGGTGTGGCCAGTCTTGAAGGGTTCCCTGCGCGACTTGTAGAACATCTTGAGCTGCTGCAGGAAGGCGCGGTCTTCGGGGCTGTGGTCTCCTCGCTTGTAGTCCTCGTCGTCGTCGTCGCTGGGCGGCGGCGCGCCGTTGCGCAGCGACAGGCGCCGCGGCGTCTGCTGAGGGACGGACAGAACGTTTGGCTTAATGGTAACGGTTTTGTCATCTATCTATGCAGGGTTATTTGTAAAACACCAACAACCTCTTAAGGGGTCATTGTACTCATCGTTATGAACAACTTTTTCTGTGGGACCAAACCTGAAATCACGAAAAAAAAAACAGCTGTTCCTTACATTTTGATTAGTTACACGAACATGAAAAGTAGGGAACAGCTGACTTTTTTTCGCGATTTCAGGTTTGGTCCCATCCCATAGTAAAATTTGTTCATAATGATAAGTACAATGACCTCTTAAGAGGTTGTTGGTGTTTTCATACATTACATCGTGTAACAGATTAAACGTAATACCTCTTAAGGGATCATTGAACTCGTCATTATTAATAACTTTTATCGTGGAACCAGCACTAAAATCTCGAAGAAAAAATTGGCTCCCCCATGTATGTATGTAAGGCGCATAACTCAACAAAATGTACTGAACAGCTGATTTTGTTTTGATATTTTATGATGACTCATATTGTTTCGCGGTATAAGTTGCGTCCGATCTTTATACTGTTTGTTCCAAAATTTTGAATAAAATTAAATAAAAAGTTGAAATATACTAGGGCTGATTTGCAACGATTTTGACCACAAAAACTTGGGTTCCGTATTGGATGGTTTTCGAGTTATTAATGTTTTTAAGAGTTTTTCACACAACCGAAACTACTAGGGACATGAAATATTGCACGCGGCTTCCTTTTGTGATGTAGGCGAGCAGTGAAATGGGATTTTTTAAAACTAAAAAAAGGATCTAGAAATTAGATTGTCGTAAATCTGCACGAGGTAGCAGTAATCGGAGTTATCGTGCGTATCGGAGCGGTCGTGCTGGTCTACTACCACGAGCTACTCACCGGCGGGTCGCTGGCGGGGCGACAGGCGGGCGGCTCGTCGGAGTCGGAGCGGTCGGAGTCGGGGCGCGCGTCGGAGGGGTCGTGCGGGCGGTCGGGCGTGGTGGCGCGGCGCCGGCGCCCCCGCGGCCGCCCCTTGAGGCGCGGCGCCAGGTGGTTGCACACGAACTCGTGCCCCTCCAGCTCGGGGTACTCGAAAGTGTCCTGTAAACAGAGGTCAGAGAAGCCCTAAGTTCCGCTACTTGGCTAGGTCAGAAAATCCGACAAATTGTAAACCGTACCTACACTGAATGTTCTCCAACATGTCGTCAGTTTATGTCAGTTCACAATTTCTCGGAATGTATTCGAGAGATTATAGATTATCAAATTTTGATGCGTAAAACAGTATTCCAAACGTTCAGTAGACAATTTATACGAAATTTACAATCTCTCAAAGTATTTTATAATCTACATACAGTATGTTAACTAACAGAGGGCGTTCCCGTTAACCCGCAATAGTATAGCATCCATATATGATAAAAAAATATTACCTACCATTCGAAAACAAAATGTTTTAATTTTTTTTTTTAACATTAAAATATTCACTGAAAATATTAAATTGATCCGTTAAAGAAACACTCTGCACACGCGTACTTACCGGTTTGGGCATTGTTACTACGAGTACTATTCCGCGCTACTATTTTGATTTTAAACAGGATGTTTCGAATTTATTGTCAATTGTTTTTAATTCGGATTATTTTATGCTTATTTTTCTATGCTGATATTTTTATTTTAATCTATTAATGACTAGCTGCTGCCCGCGACTTCGTCCCCGTGGAATCCCCGATTTTAAAACATTCTTTATCGCTGCTCCGCTCCTATTGGCTTAAGCGTGATGATATATAGCCTAAAGGCTTCCTCGATAAATGGTCTATTCAACACAAAAAGAATTTTTCAATTCGAACCAGTAGTTCCTGAGATTAGCGCGTTCAAACAAACAAACAAACTCTTCAGCTTTATAATATTAGTATAGAAGTATAGATATAGATTAACGAGTTTAAGGGAACGCCCTCTGTTATTTAACATACTGTATATAGGTCACTATGCAGGTTATCGTCGGGACGCCTCACACATCTGTCTGTTGCGTTCTTAAAACGCAACAGATAGATGTGTTGCTGGGGAGTTTGTTGCGCCACTTCTTCTTCCCAGCTAAAACACTAGGAAGTGGTGACGGGTGGGCGTTTTGGGGGACTGTCTTTATGTAAAATTTGACGTTCAAAAAGTGCTGTCGCTCAGCCTAGTTTGAATAAATGACTTTTGATTTTGCTCAGAACAGCTCACCTTGCAGTACAGTATCCTGGTGTTGTTGGTGGGCGCTGCGTACCCGCCCAGGGCTGCCACCAGCGAGTCCCGCAGCCAGGACGCCTGGATGCCCTCCAGCCGTGCTATGAGCGCGCGGTACCGGCAGTAGCGAGGGTACGAGAACACCACGACTCCTGGCGCGTCCTCATCCTCCACTGGAAGATGGAGAAGCGTCTGATAGTAACATGAGATCACATCTGTGGTGCATGACGCGTGGTCCATTATCGTCTTAACAACTCTTGAAATAAAAGACAACAAGAAAAACAAGCGACTTCTAAAAACAAAACACAAAAATACAACCGACTTCTAAAAACAAAACAAAAAAATACAACCGACTTCTAAAAACAAAAAAATACAACCAACTTCTAAACAAAAAAGCCGGTTGTATTTTTCTGTAAGAAGTTTTTTTTTTTTGCTTAAAAAACATAGTATAAACATTTTTATTTTCATTTTTAGTGGTATACCACCCCAACCTAAACATACCAATCACATTGGTGTAAACAATAAAGAAACAAGCGATTTCAGCAATCCCGAAAGATTTGCTATCATTTATTGAAGAGTTCCGTTTCCTATCATCTCTGATCTTCGTCAGATCTTCACCAAACTAGAAAGGGACCACTTTGAAATACTAAGATACTCTTTCAAACCATCGTACACAATTATATTTTTTCATTTTACATCGACAAGAGGGAATGAGAATATCAATGTAAAGTAGCCACGCATTATTAGGGATAACTCAAATACTAGTCATCAGATCTCAATCAAATGAAATGGGACCACACGACAAGCCCCAGCTTTCGAATATAAAAAGAATCATCAAAATCCGTACAACCAATACAAAGTTATGAGGTAACACACACAAAAAAACAAAATACAGTCGAATAGGGATGTTTCCTGAGGAATAAAAATATGATTCTATTTAGTCCCTCAGTTAGATTATCGAAAAATATTGAACACGTATTTTTTGCTTTATCAAATCTATAAAAACTGATGAAGATACAAAGCATCAACGATCAGGAGTGGGGCTTGTGACATCACGGCGTGGTAAAAATCGTCGCACGAAGTTACGTCACACGAGTTTTCAACGCACTATATCGTCTTTGTTTTTATTTACGTGAAAAAATAAAAAATACGTGTGTCCAATATTTTTGGGAACTCTATTTTACGGGGACTTAATTAGATTTTTTAGGCAACTACCCTATTGAGAACCTCCTACTTTTTTGTCGTCATCAAAGTCGGTTGAAAATCAAGACATTTTCAACCTACCAACCTGTGTGTGCGTGTGTGTGTGTGTGTGTGTTGTTTACCTAAGAAGGTAAACTCACCAATGGAACTCTTCTCCGTATCTACATCACTGAAGTCAAGTTTGGTGTGAGTGAGCGGCGCGTGGCGCGGCAGCTCCAGGCCGGCCGGGGGGGCGCAGGCGCCGCGCCACACCGCCCGCAGGCCCCACCGCCACTCCGTGCCCACGCACATCCAGGACAGCAGGTCGTCGGCACGGAGGACCACCTTGTCGTTGATGGCGAGTACCTCGTCCTGGAACGAGAGGGAGATGGTTACAGATTGGAAAAAAAATTGAGCAATTACATCAGTGCGGTGTTTTATTAAAGGATAGATTAACATTACATGTAATATGTTATTTAGATACTAGCTTCTGCCAGCGACTTCGTCCGCGTGGAATAGTTACTTTACCCCCGATTTTGAAACTCTCAGCCCGATCGGTTTAAAATTGACAAAAGATAGACATGCTGTTTCGGGATATTTTTTAGATAATTTTATGTAGAACATTTCCGTAATACATGATTTCTATGTAACTTTAACCATTAAGGCTACACACGCGACGGAAGCTTAAAAAATGGAGTAACTTCTTCCGTTTTCCCAACATTTTCCTTCACTGCTCTGCTTCTATTGATTGTAGCGTGATGAAAAGTATACTTTAACCTGCCCAGGAGTATGAAGAATAATTGCACCAAGTTTCGTTAAAATCGGTCGAGTAGTTTTTGTTTCTATAAAGAACATACAGACAGACAGACAGACAGACAGACAGACAGACAGACAGACAGACAGACAAAAATTTTACTGATTGCATTTTTGGCACCAGTATCGATCACTAATCACCCCCTGATAGTTATTTTGAAAATATATTCCTTGTACAGAATTGACCTCTCTACAGATTTATTATAAGTATAGAAGATATAGATAGATAGGTTAAGATTTAGAATATGATGTAACTTCTTAGGATGTGTATTAAGGTTTCATATGTAATGCCACACTGTCGCATTGGATCGCTGATCTGTAATGGTAGTTGTAGGTAACATTGCATAAATAAATAAATAATAATTATTTTTAATCGATAAATATTTATTTAATGATCCCGCGGTTTCACCCGCATAAGTTTAGATCCCGTGGGAATATCGGGGTAAAAATTATCCTATATGTTAATCCTGGTTATAAACCATCTGTGTGCCCAATTACATCCAAATCCGTTCAGCAGTTCTTGCGTGAAAGAATAACAAACATCCATCCATACTTACAAACTTTCGCGTTTATAATATTAGTAGGAAGTAGAATTAATGAATTAATTATTACTAGCAGCGCCCCCCGGTTTCACCCGCATAAGTTTCGATCCCGTGGGAATATCGTGGTAAAAATATCCTATATAATATGTTAATCCTGGTTATAAACCATCTGTGTGACAAATTTCATCCAAATCCGTTCAGTAGTTTTTGCGTGAAAGAATAACAAACATCCATCCATACTTAAAAACTTTCGCATTTATAATATTAGTAGGATCACATAAAAAAGTTGGTGGTTTATTGAAAAACATTTTTTTGACAAATGATCCCTTAAATATCTTATGACTAAAAGTTTATGAACCAATGATCTAACAGTGGGTTTAGTGCGAGTTTTTTAACGCTTTCGATCGCGTTAAAAAACTAAACGCCAATTAAAACACGACTCACGTGACGTCACTACGTTGCTACAATTTTTACCAGCGACGTGACGTCACGTGAGTTTTCAACGCACTGTATCGTCTTCATTTTTTGTTTACGTGAAAAAAGAAAAAATACGTCTCCAATATTTTTTGTAAATCTATCAGACGGACTAATTACACTTTT
This sequence comes from Hecatera dysodea, assembly GCA_905332915.2. NCBI lineage: Eukaryota > Metazoa > Arthropoda > Insecta > Lepidoptera > Noctuidae > Hecatera > Hecatera dysodea. The sequence goes on from HG995316.1 coordinate 337,203, forward strand.
ACAGTAAAATACCCTATTACGTTATATTTTTAGTCGAAGTCAATCTTCGAAGCGGCGCTAGACGAGATCTGTCCGTGGATGGGTGACCATCTTGTGGGACATGATCAAATGACTTCCCCCGCTGTGGGCACATAGGAAGGTAGTGTCAGACTCTTACTGACTAAAACCCACCCGTGTTCCTCCTAGTGCCCGCCGCGTTCCAGGGCCGCGGTCACTCTCGAGGTCTCTGCCTACCCCGTTACACCGCTATCGTTGCTGACGCTACACGTTTACTATGCTGCTGACGCTACCACAGTATGTGTACATAATTAAAGCAGGCACAATAAATCGGTGGGGAGGCGCCTACCCCAGTTACTGGGGGGTGGATCGCGCAGGGAACGGACTTGGGAGCGCGGGTTGAAATTTATTTTAAAGTAACCTTTGGCCGTACGCTCATATTCCGCTTTTCCCGATCCCTATCAAAATCAAAAAACAAAAGTCATTATTTTATTTAAACTAGGCTGGGAGACAGCACTTTTTGAACGTCAAGTTTTACATAAAGACAGACCCCCAAAACGCCCACCCTTAACCACTTCCTAGTGTTTTAGTTGGGAAGAAGAAGTGACGCAACAAAATCCCCGCTATAATATAGCTTCATCATAAATGTGGCTTTTACAAAAAGAATTATCCACAAACGACTGAAAGTTCCAGAGATTTGCGCGTTCAAACAAAATAAACTCTTCAAACTAATAATATTATTGTAGATACAAGCTTCTGCCCGCGATTTCGTTCGCGAGGTATAGTTATTGAACATTTTTCATTGGTGCTCCGCTCCTATTGGTCTTAGCGTGATGATAGATAGCCTATAGCCTTCCTCGATAAATGGGCTATCTAACACTGAAATAATTTTTCAAATCGGACCCGCACTTCCTAAGATTAGCGCGTTCAAGCAAACAAATAAACTCTTCAGCTATATATATTAGTATAAGAATAATGAAAAATCAAAACGTAAACACTGTGACCTGTACTTTAATTAAATAGAAATTATTCTTCATATTATAGTTTTTAAGAATACCAACTATTTATAGTACACAATACTTGACCACCGACTTAACAAAAAAATATTCACAAATAAAAAACACACATTTATACATCTTTTTAAACTATCAATGTTAAGCAATAGTTACATTTAATGTTTATTTATTAGTGGTACATCTATACTTATAATAAATCTGTAGAGAGGTCAATTCTGTACAAGGAATATATTTTCAAAATAACTATCAGGGGGTGATTAGTGATCGATACTGGTGCCAAAAATGCAATCAGTAAAATTTTTGTCTGTCTGTCTGTCTTTTCTGTCTGTCTGTCTGTCTGTCTGTCTGTCTGTCTGTCTGTATGTTCTTTATAGAAACAAAAACTACTCGACCGATTTTAACGAAACTTGGTGCAATTATTCTTCATACTCCTGGGCAGGTTATAGTATACTTTTCATCACGCTACAATCAATAGGAGCAGAGCAGTGAAGGAAAATGTTGGGAAAACGGAAGAAGTTACTCCATTTTTTAAGCTTCCGTCGCGTGTGTAGCCTTAATGGTTAAAGTTACATAGAAATCATGTATACGGAAATGTTCTACATAAAATTATCTAAAAAATATCCCGAAACAGCATGTCTATTTTTTGTCAATTTTAAACCGATCGGGCTGAGAGTTTCAAAATCGGGGGTAAAGTAACTATTCCACGCGGACGAAGTCGCTGGCAGAAGCTAGTACAACATAAAAACGCATTTAATTATCAACACTCCAAAACCCTTTTCGCAAATCCGTCCCTGCCGGATTCTAAATGAGGGTGGGAGGAGGGTTGAACTAAAATTGCTTTCGAATAAGTAACCGACCCCGGAGCCCCGGATATTTGGAACAGGGGTAGCGACATCGAAGCGAAGTCGAGACGATGTCACAGTCCACTTGGGACAGCTGATTTTGACAGTCAGCTGATTGATGAGAGACAAGGACCGCCATATGCTTTTTCTCTTTCGTTGTAAAGGCATTTCCTTCTCTTACAAAATTAGTTATTTGGTTCTCTAGGCATCATCTGTCTAGTCTGTTTCCCAACTATATTTGGGGTCAACTGAATACCAGTATTTTACGTGGAACGGCAAAAGCAAAAGTCTTCAATCAGTGCATCCTACCCGTCATGGCGTACGGAGCCGAAAAGTGGACACTGACGGCTTGTATGGTCCACAAGCTCAAAGTCGCTCAGCGGGCTATGGAAAGGGCTATGCTCGGTGTGTCTCTGAGGGATCGCATCAGAAATGAGGTGATCCGTCAGAGAAGCAAGGTCATCGATTAGTAAGCTGAAGTGGCAGTGGGCTGGCCATATTAGTCGCAGAACCGACAACCGTTGGGATAAACGAGTTCTACAGTGGAGACCGCGACTCGGCAAAAGTAGTGTAGGACGTCCTCAGGCACGGTGGAGTGACGATTTGCGCAAGACGGCTGGCAGAAACTGGATGCGAGAAGTCGAAAATAGATCTAAGTGGCGTGCAATTGGAGAGGCCTATGTCCAGCAGTGGACTGCAACAGGCTGTTGATGATTACGTGGAGCTGCTGCCTACCAGACCTCCATAACCCATTAACTGGGGAACACGGAACTTCTTGGCATGACTGGAGTCAGATTTACTGGCTTCTGACAATCCTTAACGACTGCCAAAGATCTCCAAATGACAACCGGGACCAACGACTTAATGTGCTTTCCGAGGCACGGAGAAGTCTCGTTATGTCACTTGTATAAATACATGTTATTTTAAAATTGCAAACGTTATGAGATTGTGAAATAGGTATCGCGTGAAATTGTAAACAATTTTTTTCTTAATAAGATAAAAATATATTGGAAACTATTGCGTTTGGGTGGAATTTATTCTGTGCAAAACGTTGTTTTCATAATATATCGAGAAGTTATAATCTAGTAAAGACTGATAACAAATCTTACGGGCTCTGCAGTATTCTAGTAATAGTCGTAAATATCAGGTTAGGTAACTAACCATAGATGAGAATTGAATACTTTACTGGAATGATTTGACCAGTACGGATTGTATGGACTTTAAAAGAGACTTTGACCTCTGAGTTTGTTTCGGTGTTTCTTCTCAGGGTAGTCGGATAGGAAACACCGGCTTCATCTAGCTTAAAATGACAAGAAATATTTGACGTGTAAAAGCGTTATGTTTAACCTATTTAAAAAAAAATCATTTAGGTACTAGATTGAAAAACAATAATTTAATTTGTTCGTTAGATTTTCAAAAAAATGATGGGCACGTATTTTTCGCCATTTCAAAGCGGTTAATGTATGAACATAACTGATTTAATAACGACTGATTTTACTTTGATTCTTCTGTAAGAGGTTCCAGAATCAGGCCACTAAAATCAGTGGTACACTCACCCTTCCAGAATAAGGCCGCGAGTTATTTTAGCTCCATCATAAGAATGTTTCATAGTAATTCGCAATTTTGTTAATAACCTTTTTTCCTGAGGTTTGCTTGTTCGCATTCCAAAATTTTAGTATTAGGTCAACGTTACGTGAAAGGCTGAGGGCGGTCTTACCCGCGGACGAGGTCCGGGTGTCCAGGCCGACTAAGCGCATCGACATGCGCATAGTGGGCCTGGATGACTCCGTGACGGAGGAGGAAGTTGTGGCCGCCGTCGCCAGGACTGGGGGGTGCTCTGCCGAGCTCGTCAAGGCGGGCACCCTCCGGCCTGACATCACGGGCATGCAAACCCTTGTGGTGAGCTGCCCCGTGACGGCGGCCAGAACTGTGTCGGAGGGCCGAAGGCTCTTGGTGGGATGGGTGTCTGCGCGGGTAAAACTGCTGGAACCCAGGCCTCTGAGGTGCTACCGCTGCCATGTGGGCAACCACACGGGAGCTATGTGCCCCTCGGAGGTGGACCGCAGCGGTCTTTGTTTCCGCTGTGGTCAGCCCGGTCATCGGGCCGGCTCGTGCGAGGCCACGCCGCACTGCAGTGCATGTGCGGCTGTTGGCAAGCCGGCCGAGCACTGGGCTGGGGGAAGGGCCTGCGCGCCATCCGCCCCGACCAAGGGCAAGAGGTCCGCCGTCGCCGCCGCCTCTGCGGCCGCCGCGGCTTCCGTCGCCGCTTCTGCCGCTTCTGCTGCGGGTGCTGCGACTCCCAACGCTCGGGAGGGTGCTGAGATGGAGTGCCAGTAATGGTCCCATTTCGGCCTCCTCCAGAGACAAGTCGGCCGCTGTGCTATTGCGCAGTGGCTGATGCCTGGGGACGGTGAGCGTGGGTGGCTCGCCGTCCGATACCAGGTTGAGTCGACGACGCGTTGTGTTCCACGCGCGCCGAAGGAGCCGTCAGCACCGAGGACGGGACCCCATAGGGTCGGTGCCTGCTAGGGTTGCGGAATTTGTTCGAAAGAGTTACCGCGGCCCTGGAACGCATAGGGCACAAGAAGGATCACGGGTGGGTTTTAGTCAGTAAAAGTCTGACACTCCCTACCGCTCCACCCAGGGCGGGAGAAAGAAAGAAAAAAGAAAACTCATTTATTCCGCCAGAAAAACGCGCACAAAAAAATAAAACTAATAAAAAAAATCTATAAATAGGGGTCATTTGATGATTTCCCATCCAAAAAAAAAAAAAAAACGGTCAACGTTACGTGCTCATAGTGAAAAAATAATGTGGCTATCTATTGGTAAAAGAATTTTCAAAATTGGTTCAGTAGATTCAGAGACTACCCCTTACAACGTCAAAAACTCACAAACGTTACCTCTTCATAATATTAGTATAGATAGAAATAATGAAAGAAAAACAGTTTCATTAAGATAAACTGTGGCCCTTCTCAGATAAAAGGTATATTTTTATCAGCAAAACAATTAGATCTGTAAAAATCTAGATGTTCTAAGCATTCTAGAGACTACAACAATTATTTGAAGTTACCACAAAAAAACTACGTTTCATTAACCGCTTCACCCTATCTTTTTAGGGTTCCATACCTCAAAAGGAAAAATCGGAACCGTTATAGGAATCACTTTGTTGTCCGTCCATGGGCGCACCAGGGGGAAGGGGGGGGGGGCAGGGGAGGGCAGCTTTTAATGGATAGGAAATCATGAAAAGACTTCTCCCGCTGTGGGCACATAGGAAGGGAGTGTCAGACTCTTACTGACTGAAACCCACCCGTGATCCTCCTGTGCCCGCCACGTTCCAGGACCGCGGTGACTATCGAAAAAATCCCGCAACCATAGTATCCGCGGAACCCTAACCTTCCTTCTTATAACGTGTACAGAATCCGATTCGACGCGACCCAAAGCGGTGTACGTTTACAATTAAATTTAACATAAACGTGTGCGTTTGCGTTGTGTACACATTGTCTATGCGTGAGTGTATGTACGTAGGTACAGGTTGTTGTTTTTTTATTCAGAACATACTAACCGTTGCCCACGACTTCACACGCTTCAATTAATTACTAAAATCTATACTAATATTATAAAGCTGAAGAGTTTGTTTGTTTGTTTGAACGCGCTAATCTCAGGAACTACTGGTCCGATTTGAAAAAATCTTTTTGGGTTGAATAGACCATTTATCGAGGAAGGCTTTAGGCTATATATCATCACGCTTAAGCCAAAAGGAGAGGAGCAGCGATAAATAATGTTTTAAAATCGGGGATTCCACGGGGACGAAGTCGCGGGCAGCAGCTAGTAACAAATATAAAGAAAAACAAAGAAAGTAAAATCGTTTATTCATGGGGAGGGGTTTTTTCATGGCTTTTATATTTTATAAAATAAAAATAAAGCCTAAGATACTGCTAATAAAAACATCAATCTGACAGTGAAAGTCCCGTCAAAATCGATACAGCCGTTACGTAAATCAGCCGTGCAAAACAGACACTTTCATATGCATTTAATAAAAAAAGCTGTTATTTTGATATTAAAAAATTAAATAGACACTACTACACTTCAGCAGTTCACTACTACAATTCAGCAGTGGACGTATTTTGGCAGAAATGTTCGCAGTAAGATAAGCAAGACAGAAATATCACTAGTCAACAAGATATTGCAACATATTTTGTTTTGATCACGTCTAGTTTTTATGTTACAACTACTGCCAGAAACATTATTTTCTTTCTCGAAAAAAAATACTATAAAAAACAGTATTAAAAGGGGTTAATACTGTTTTTTACAGTATTTTTTTTCGAGTTAGTTTTTTTTCTTTGAGTTTGTTCTTCTTAAAATGGAAAAAGTGTTCAAATGATTCTGACAAGTTTCTTTACATTTATGGTAAAAAAAAAAAATACAAAAAAGAAATACTGCATCCACCAGTTTAAAAAAAAGGTGAGATTAATTTTGGCATTTTTTAAATATAAAATGTGCCTGTACCAGAACCACCTGAAAACTTCAGTTTTCGCCTCAAAGCTCATATTATTCATCATATTACAGGAAAACCGTTCGTGTCTAATTAATTCTAATTCCATTTCTATGATACTTTAAACATGTTTTCTTGTTGCAAACAAAAAGTGTTTTTTTGTTGACCAGTGATATTTGTCAGAATACAGAACTCCTAGCAAAAAACTATCCAGTAGAGAATTGAATCCGGTACCTGACGTATGAAAGGCACACATTTCGCCGCCATACCATTACCGATTATCACCCCTCAAAACTATTGAACCATAAAAAAAAATAAAAACACGTAACATACGTATGTGTACATGCCATGACAAGCAACTTAAACACTTCCAATGGAAACTCAATCGTTTCCCATGGAACTAAGGTTCATATTTACCAAACAGTTGACAATTCTATATATAGCCCGAAGGCCACTATTTGATACTTTGTAAATATTATATTTGTTATTTTCTTAATGATTTTTTTTGTGTTCAGGGCTAAATAAGGTAAAATTCACTTTGTTAACACTGGTAACTATGTATGTATGACGAAAAATATAAATATATAGCTAGCATGCGTCTCAGTTTCATTAAAATCGGTCCAGTAATTTCCAAGAATAAGCACTTCCGAGTTTATTTGAGTAGTGAATGTTCTTAGTAATATATAAATAACTTGGAAAAGAACTAGATAATACCATAAAATATCATCCTGATAAAGATTAAATATCAATAATAATCTAATCATAAAACCCACCAACCATCAAAAATCAATTAACACGGAAATCATCATTAATCAGCAAAATACTCAAATTTAAACCTAAAAAAAATACTAAGTTATCTTTTAGCAGTAACAAACAGATACGAGTAATTGACACATCAACAACATTATAATATCTTTAACTAAAAATAATACATATATATTTAATCTAAAATTCAATTATTTTATACTACCTCCAAAAATATTTAGAAACTAACTAACCCGTGTATCTTCGTCTGCGACATAAATATATATATATAAAAATAAGAGAGAGATAAAAAACCCCCTTTTTGCAACATTTTTCATTGATGCTCCGCTCCTATTGGTCGTAGTGTGATGTTATACATATAGCCTTTCTCGGTTCCAAAACTTTTTTTTTTTTTTTTCTATACTAATATTATAAAGAGGGAAGGTTTGATTCTTTGTTTGCAATGAATAGGCTCCGAAACTACTGAATCGATTTCTAAAATTCTTTCGCAATTGGGAAGCTACACTATCCCTGAGTAACATAGGCTATATTTTATCCCCATATTCCCACAGGAACGGGAACTACGCGGGTAAAACCACGGGCCGCTGCTATTCGTAAGTAAAAGGCAAACCTAATATAAATTTCCTAAAATCTTAACTAAATATCGTAGCAGTCTAAACTCCAATATTTTGGACTAAACTAGTCGATATTGTACACATACTAATATATATACATACATATACATTAGTATATAATACGGAGATTATGCGTGTGTGGAAACAAGGTGAACGAATACAGGATGTTGCTTCTCCTTATGTTTGTTTTTATTTTACATTAAATATTTTACTCCAAATGTTATGTGTGAGATAGGAACTTATTTTGCCTTGCACATTTACGTTTACAACTGATATCGATAGCTTTTGTTAATTTAATTTTCTGTTTACTATTTTGTTTGTTTTATGTGAGTCCCAAATAAACATTTTTTTTCTTTCTTTCTTTCTTTATGTTCGGAAAAAATTGGCATTTACAGCTTCCGATAAGCATGATGTACAGTGTTAAATCTATACTAATATTATAAAGGGGTAACTTTTGTAAGTTTGTGACGTTGTAAGGAGTAATCTCTGGATCTACTGAACCGATTTTCAAAATTATTTCATCAATAAAAAGCTACGTTATTGTGATGTGTCACCCATCCACAGACCAGCCTTGGCAAGCGTTGCTTAACCTTGAAGATCGACCAATGCGGCTGTTATTCTTTAGCCACGAGCTCCTCAGTTTAGTAATTTATAAAAATAAAAAATAAAACAATTGAAAAAAAATATTATTAATCCTTTCCTGAAAGTATCCCGCTGTATCAGCACATGTGACACACACATACACACGCACACACGCGCGCCACATTGATAGCGTCGGATCTAGTCGGTGCAACGCCCGGCCTTTAGGGCGCCTTCACACGAAGTGGACCTTTTGCAAATTATGCTAAATGTATTTTTTTTTTTGTTTTTGGAAGAACGACGTCTAAACAATTTAATTAAATTAAAACAATTTAAGTAAACGTAGTCTAAACAATTTAATTAAATTGTTTAGACTACGTTTTTTTTATTTTAAGAAATACACTAGGTATTCATTGAAGAATTTAACAAAAATATAGTATTTTTCTTTATTTTGTAATATTTGTTGTGTTTGGTGCAAATATACTCTTTTTCTTTCTTTTTTTAGTACGAAAAAATAAGAAGCGATGAATGGATTGTGTGACAGTTTAAATAAGGAGGTGGTTGTTGAAATTTAGGAAAGGAAGAACGAGACGCACCGACCACAATTAAATTGGAATAATGGCAAGAGGAAATTATGATAAAACAAAAAACGTACGAGTAAACAGACGTTGAAAATACGTATAAAAAATACGGACTTTTTCGCTTAACCTATGCGAATAATTAGTATTAATATCTAAATATAATCAGTCTTGATTTTCCTAGAAACAAAATAAGCCTAAAACTAATTCGAACTTTTCCTGTTCTTTTGAAATCAACATTAAATTGAAATGATTAAAAACAAGTTTATAAGGTCGCAACTGATTAAAATAAATGCCGGGGCCAGAAACTAACTTTAAATATCAGATTTAAATTTGGTTTTTACTAGATTTTTTTTTTGCGTACGAACCTGCATTTTATTGTAGTTTATTTAAAAAAAAAAATATGTAAGTAGGTATATGATAGATCTATTTTTCTTGCAAGTAAAAGAGACTTGCAAGTGGAATCGACCGACGAGAAAATCAAAATACTGTTTTATAAATATTCAAATCTGTGATTGAACTAAAATTAAACCCATCAATTGTATCAGACTGCTTAAAAAACTGTCTTCTTTGGTACTTTTTAGGCGGTCGGGTTTCTTTTTGATAAAGCTCAAGGCTTTTTTATCTATACTAATATTATAAAGCTGAAGAGTTTGTTTGTTTGAACGCGCTAATCTCAGGAACTACTGGTTCAAACTGAAAAATTCTTTTTGGGTTGAATAGACCATTTATCGAGGAAGGCTTTAGGCTATATATCATCACGCTTAAGCCAATAGGAGCGAAGCAGCGATAAAGAATGTTTTAAAATCGGGGATCCCACGGGGACGAAGTCGCGGGCAGCAGCTAGTTATAAATAAAATCGCAAAACTTTATCTACAAAAAAAAATACAGAATATTATTTTATAAAAATATTTGTTTCATTAAAAGTCAAATTCATATTTAAGGCCCAACACGGGCGGTGTGCAGGCGTCCTTAGCGACATAAATTCTCAATAACACGAAATGGCGGCGCGGGGCGAAGGGCGGGGGAGGGGAACACAGAGACGGACTCGGCGTGTAGCAGTATTATTATTTAAATAGCTATTGTGTTATTTTATTCCATTTTTTTTTCAACCATTTTTTTCGTACATTTTTTTTTATTTCGGTTTAATAATCTATAAGTATGTATTCAATTGAGAATTTTGACTCAATGTTTAAAAGGGAAACTGACTGACATAGCAATGCATAAACAAAAGTAGTAGGACCAAGAACATGAAATATTGCAAAAAGCTTCCTTTTATGATGTATGTAGGTGAGCACTACGAAGGGATTTTTGGAAATTCAACCTTTAAGGGGGTGAGAAGGAGGAAGATCGTTAGTACTAAATCTGTGCAGACTAAGTCGCAGGAGAATTGCTAGTTTCTTTATTATTATTAAGCAGAGTTCGTGGTCATTACAAAATAAATAGCCTTTATTTTTAGGTTAGAGTAATAATATTGGTTGGTAAAGTTATGTTTTGTGATACCTGCTTTATAATAATAATTAGGCATTAACTTGGACGGTTAAAATTAGTTTTCCTCAGTATAATGTATTAGATAAATTAATATTATGGATTGTTTATTTCAGGCTATTCTGTTCCATTGAAGGACAGTAGCCTCTCGTTCTTCCATCCATTACTTTCGACTTTGGGCAAGCCACGCCCATTGCATGAGAAAAAACATCCTTGAAAACGAGTACCTTAAAAGCGGATCATTTCTTAATATTTGAACTACTAATTCAATAATTTTACAATCTCATTTAGATGAGTGCTGTCATGAATAAACTCATCCATAATGTATGAGCTTAAACAAGTTTCTTCAAGGTCAAACAAAGCATATTTTTACGGATAAGTGTATTTCTTAATTAACTGTGTTACTGTGGGTGATCAATCTGACTCCAGTCTTGCTTTTTTTATGTGTGGCTTCTCGCAGTTCAACCTAAGGTTGTCGACTGCTTAACCAGGCTTGTCTGTGGCGGCCTTAATATAAATATTAAAGCCGTACCGTGTTACCCAGTTAATGGGTTGTGGAGATCGGGCAGGCAGCCGCTTCAATTCAAAATACTGGTATTCAGTAAAATCCGATTTGACTGGAAGCCAACGCCCATATAACATTTTTCATTGGGAGAAGGCTAAGCAGATGATGACTGCATGTGATGATTAGCACAGTTTTTTTTATATCACAGCATATGCTTATAAAATGCATGCTGTAAGCTTTTATTAATGTTAGTTTTAATTTATTTTACTTTTTTATTTGTCTTGTGCGAGTCCCATATAATCATTTTTTCTTTTCTTTTTTAACAACACAACGTTATCATTTGCTTTTATTTGTTCATTAAATGCAGATATCACTTTTTTATAAACATACAAACAACCTTATTACTATTATAAACGCGACAGTTTGGATGGACATTGTAACTCATACAGTGACGCTGAACGAATCAAGATGAAATTTGGCACAAAGATAGACTAAAGTCTGGAATAGTAGCACATAGGCCTTTTTATCCCGAGAATATTTTCGCTTGTGATGATTTCCGACATTCATGCGGGCGAAACCGAGGGCAGAAGCTCGTAATATCTATATGTACTATGTAATAATAAAGCTGAAGAGGCTGTTTGTTTGAACGCGTTAATCTCGGTAACTACCAGTCGGATTTGGTCCACAATTATGAGGAAGGCTAGGCTATAAGGGAACAGAAAAATATATATATGCGCGTACGAAATCGCGGGAAATAGATAGTTTCTTTATGATATTAGTTGTCATGGTGATTAGAAGTCAGATGATGAAGGCCGCAGCCGAGGATGGCCTAGGACACGCTGGCGTGACGACTTGGAGGCGTTCATGATGGATTGGTCCGAGAGGCCAACACACCGGGAAGGGTGGAAGTCTATGGGGGAGACCTTTGTCAAGCAGTAAACTTAAAAAAAAACATTTATGGAAGAAAACTATTGCAAATTCGATTCTTGATGGTCCTAAAGCTTCACCTCTCCTTAAAAGCAACTTATTTTGCCCGCAGATCTGCCCACGTCAAAATAGTCTATAACCATCTCAAGGGTATCATAAATATCTTTGTTACAAAATTCAATAAAGTCGGTTCAGCAAATTTAGGCGTGAATTGAATGCGTAATAAACAAACAGACAAACTTACTTTCATTTTATAATATTAGTTAAGATAGGATAGTTAATTATTTTTAACAACATAAAAATTTAAAATCCTGTGCCCGAGTTTATCTATTGAATGATTAGGTATTTTATTAGTGACGTGAGATAGATAAGAAAAAAGATAAAATCAGTTTTCACAAATACATGTAATTCCGCAAGCGCATGGACACAAGAAAACATATTTTATTATTAATGTTACGAATGTAATTTCCATGTATTATTTAAATAAATGCAAAAATCACCTAGATTTTTTTTCTGTAACTAAAATATTCTTTGAATATACATAAATTGTAGGTTGTTGTAGTTGTTTCCAAACAACTTGACAGATAAAAGCGTTTATGCATATTTTTACAGTAAAAAATGCGTTCTTTATTTTTAAGTTGATCCATATAATAAGTACTTATTAAGATTACAAAAAAAAAGTTCATAAAACTTAATTCTTTCTAAATTATTTCAATTAGTAATTAATCTCGACAATGAGTATTTAATTTTATGCAGAATTTATTATAGAACAGTTTATTTGTACATAAACACTTGTTGTTTCTTTAAAAAAATGCAACTGGTTTAATAAAATAATCGCTAAACTAATAAGTATGCATAACTTATCTATCTTGAAGAATTTACATGATTTGATTAGTCAAGAATTTAATTATAACACGGTCAAAATTACCTACTTTTTAAGCAGTCTATACCTACAAGGTGATATTTTTAATTAAATAAGAATAATTTATGGATCTAACATAGTACGAGTATATATGTATAAAAAACCACTTTCAAACTTCGAAACTCCGCTACAGAAAACATTAATAAAATCAATTTGGAACTAAATTTTTCGCAACGTATTCTAAAATGGTAACAAAAAAACAATATGGCTGCCGCCGACCAAGTCCGTCCCCGAAGGAAAGCAGTGAAAGATGAGAGTCGGGTCGCAGACTGCGGCGCGGCCGTCTTGATACTTGCACCCGTTACGTAACTCTTTCATTTCATTGGCCGGAATCTTCGCGGGAAATTAGATTTAACTTCTATGGTAGGTTTCAACTGTCACCATTTGTTCAGGCATGTTGTAGTTTTTGCATTAATGTATTTTTATTTCAAATGAAAATCCTATAATTTTTAACAATATATAGTGAGTTTGTTACGCTGTTATGTCTAAACGGTAGAATCGATTTTGATGAATTTTGGTACAGACAGATGGGACCTTTTTTTTTTTTTTTTTTTTCTGGATGGGAAATCATCAAATGACCCCTCCCGCCCTGGGTGGAGCGGTAGGGAGTGTCAGACTTTTACTGACTAAAACCCACCCGTGATCCTTCTTGTGCCCTATGCGTTCCAGGGCCGCGGCAACTCTTTCGAACAAATTCCGCAACCCTAGCAGGCACCGACCCTATGGGGCCCCGTCCTCGGTGCTGACGGCTCCTTGAGGCGCGCGTGGAACACAACGCGTCGTCGACTCAACCTGGTATCGGACGGCGAGCCACCCACGCTCACCGTCCCCAGGCATCAGCCACTGCGCGATAGCACAGCGGCCGACTTGTCTCTGGAGGGGGCCGAAATGGGACCATTACTGGCACTCCATCTCAGCACCCTCCCGAGTGTTGGGAGCCGCAGCACCCGCAGCAGAAGCGGCAGCGGCGGCGACAGAAGCCGCGGCGGCGGCAGAGGCGGCGGAGGCGGCGGACCTCTTGCCCCTGGTCGGGGCGGATGGCGCGCAGGCCCTTCCCCCAGCCCAGTGCTCGGCCGGCTTGCCAACAGCCGCACATGCACTGCAGTGCGGCGTGGCCTCGCACGAGCCAGCCTTATGACCGGGCTGACCACAGCGGAAACAGAGTCCGCTGCGGTCGACCTCCGAGGGGCACATAGCTCCCGGTGGTTGCCCACATGGCAGCGGTAGCACCTCAGAGGTCTGGGTTCCAGCAGTTTTACCCGCGCAGACACCCATCCCACCAAGAGCCTTCGGCCCTCCGACACAGTTCTGGCCGCCGTCACGGGGCAGCTCACCACAAGGGTTTGCATGCCCGTGTTGTCAGGCCGGAGGGTGCCCGCCTTGACGAGCTCGGCAGAGCACCCCCCAGTCCTGGCGACGGCGGCCACAACTTCCTCCTCCGTCACGGAGTCATCCAGGCCCACTATGCGCATGTCGATGCGCTTAGTCGGCCTGGACACCCGGACCTCGTCCGCGGGTAAGACCGCCCTCAGCCTTTCGGCCAGGGCGTCCGCGAACGGGCCACTCTCCGCTCCGGCGAGCTCGAGCTTGCGGGCACCGGTTAAGGTCCTCCTGACCCCGATGCCCCCGCTGATGCCCAGCTCTTGGAGGCTCACCGCCTCCTTCGCCCGCTTCAGTACGGCGAGATACGTCACGCCCCTCTGTTCCGCTTCCGGCTGCAGTGTGAGCACTACAGCCGCGGATTTCGGGGCGCGAAGCCTCGCCGCAATGGCGTTGGCTTTCCGCCGCTGCCTCCTCGCCTTGCTTTTGGCCGCTTTCGCGGCCCGCCGTTTCTGGCCAGCAACCTGCCACTCGGCCTCGGCCGCAGGAGGGTCCGAGGGTAGGGGTGGGGGCGGCTGTGGCACCACTGGCGCCGCAGCCTTAGCCGCTCCTCCAGCCTTCCTCCTACCCCTCTTAGCCGGGGCCGCCTTGGTCGTCGCCGGCGTCGTAGTCGCCGGCGTCACCGGCGCTGGCGCTGGCGCGGCTCCTCCCTTGGCCTTCGCCGCCTGGCCGGACGTTGCCGGGCCGGCAGCCACCGTGGCTGCGTAAGAGGCCGCCTTCTGCCGGCCCGGGGCCTTCTGTGTCGCCGCTGTTGGGGGGCGCCGGACCATGTCCTCCAGGGTGGAGAACTGCTTCCGGAAGGGAGCCAGCTCCTGCCGCACCAGGTTCCGCACCTGGCTCAGCACTAGGCTCCCCTCCAGAGGCGCCGGACTCAGCCCCCCTTGCGGCTCCTCAGAGGCCGCTCTGGCCATGCCAGCTAGGTCCCTCCGGAGCGACTCATTCTCCGCTATGAGTCGCTCCGTTACGGCCGCGAGGCGGGCGACCTCCGCCCGCAACTCTGTCGCCTCTCCGGACCCGCCGACGTTGGCCGCCGCCGCCGCCATAATGGAGGCCTTGGCCGCACTAATGGCCTCCCGCTTGGAGGACTGCTTCCTCTTGAAGGCCACAGCGCGGATCGCGGCCTCCACGACCTCCGCAAACTGGGCCTTCTTCTCCTCAACAGTGGGACGCAACTCTCCCGGGGATTCCGAGTCGTCGGAGTCGAGAGTAGGCGCGGAGCCGGAATCCGACTCCGCACCACCCCGGCGCTCAGGCGAACCCTCCACTACGGAATCGTACGCCATCAGCTCCTTAAAAGAAGCGGACCCGGATGACGACGATTCGGAGCCTCCTCGGCTCTTGTTGCCACTGGCAAGCGGAACACAATTGGTGCCCCCCCCAGAATACGGTGGGGCAGACGCTCTTGCAAGCGTGGCGGATTCCCCAACGGCTGAGCCGCTGGAACCGCCCTGGGGTAATATTCTTTCCTTTTGTGTTTTACCCATCTTTTCCTTTTAGAGGGTGCGGTCCCTTTCTCCTTCGCCCTTTCTCCATCACAGGGCCTCTCCTCCCACCCGCTCACTGCCCTCACAGCCACGTCTGATGAGCAGACGCGTACCAGAAGGCAGTGAGCGGGATTCCTCGCGTGTGTGTCTCTCTTGGTCTGATCCCTCACTTGCGACCTTCCGGCATGAGTGGCTCTACCGGGAAAGCTCGCAAGATCATTGAGACGCTCAAGCCCCACCACGACGACAACGTGGAGACACATTCGGTGGGGAGACAGATGGGACCTTGGAGTAGTTTTATAAAAATATACTGCAAGTGAAGCCGTGATCAACAATTAGTTGAAAATATTAAACTTTTCACAGGCACTAAGGAATCGTCAGAAACTCGTTTTGTATTTATCGTTTTCTATATAAGAAAAACTGAAATAAAACTCTACAGTTACTATTCTTATTTAGAAAAAAAAAACATATTATTGTATTAATAAGACAACAAGACATATATAACGAAAATACAGAGTAACGCCGCTTGCGTTACTCTGTATTCTCGTTATATATAAGAATTACGTACTATGTTTAATGGACTAGGTTTGCTCAAATGATATTAAAAAAGCGTTATAATGGTGAAAGATGTTTTTGAATCGATCCAGTAGTTTTTGATTTTATTTGTTACAAACATACAAATATTTCCTCTTAACTATATTAGTGTAGATAACTAACTATTTATATAAACGTTTATAAATAACCAACAAGAAAAATAAGGCAATACATGGAAACAAATTATGGAAAAACCAGTCTTAAGTTTCCTCAATGCTGCTCTAACAAAATGGCTGCTTAAAATTAAACGAGGTTTTAATAAAACGAGGTGTATTCACACCATCATCTGCCTGCCTTATTCATTTTGTTTATATCTTTTTTGTTGTGTGCCCCAACTGTGGCAAATAAATAAATTTTCTTTCTTCTTCTTTCTTTCTTTCCTTATCTCTATTATATTGGAGTCAGCTTTCAGTCTAACCGGATGCAGCAGTATCTTACGTGGAGTGACTATCTGAACTCCACATCTCAGTAACTGGGTAACGAGTTGCTTACTGACAAGACTGGTATCATGTATTCTGGATTCTGCCAATCCGTAACGACTGCCAAAGATCTACAAATGACTGCCGGGACCAACGGCTTAACGTGCTTTCCGATCGACAAACGAATCTCACCCCCCATCCACAGTTGCTTAACCTTCAAGATCGACGTGTACGGCTATTACTACTTAGCCACGAACTCTTCAACAATACGATGTTTATAATTATCGAATAATGTTGGAAGTACCTATAACCTACTTAGAATAATTTCTTATTCATTAACGGAGACAATAAATAATTTACTGTATCTTATTATCACGCAAAGATAAATTCAGTCGTTTAAACGGTTAAAGATTTTTCAAATAGGTTTTTATAAGTCACAAATCCGTTTCTTTTAAAGAAAATAAACACTGTAGGTTTTTTTTTTTACTTTAAAATCTTCAAGCAAGTACCTTATCCTAATCTAAAAGTAATAATTTCATATTAAGAAAGAAAGACATAAAACAAGTGAATGTCACAGAACTCAAATGCATATAAATAAATAAAAAAGTAGAATAGAGTTAAGTAGGTAATTATAATTTAAGATTATTTTATGTAGATTAAACCTAATATTTGTACGCTTTACTAGCAGGACATTGTGATACATTTGCTAATATTAAGCTCCATCTTTGTCTAACCTATGACCACAAATAAAAGACTTTGGCTTTGAAAATGATCTCAAACGAAAATTTTTTAACAACAGTAGGATTATTTTATTAGCGAAGACAAATAATTTGCATAAAGATGAACACATAAGCAGTAACCAAAGAAAGGAAACAAAATTATTTCTCCAATGTCTCAAGAAAATAACTCCAGTTACACAAAAAAAAATATTTCTTCCCTATTTCATAATAAAAATAAAAGTATCAAAACTTCTCGAACTCAGTAAACAACTGCTCACGAACTTTCGATCGCTACTTACAGAACGTCCTATAAACCGAATACCACATTAATTTCCACAATTGATTCTGAACCCTAAGTTCGAGTCGACAAGGTTTTAATTACCAAAGTTGTTTACTTAACTTATTAATAAAATACTAGCTTACGTAGAATTTGGAGATTAGGAAAACGTATTTTTTGTTCTGTTATTTTTTTTTTTATACAATTTGTATGGAGTTATAGTGTTTGCTAATAATATGAACGGTTTTCAAATAATATTGGTTACCTGTATATTTGTCATAGAGGAGTTCGTGGCTAAAGAATAACAGCCGCGCAGATCGATCTTCAAGGTTAAGCAACGCTTGCCAAGGTTGGTCTGTGGATGGGTGACCATCTTAACATACCGAGTTTCCTCCGTACCTCGGAAAGCACGTTAAGCCGTTGCTCCCGGCTATCATTTGTAGATCTTTGGCAGTCGTTACGGATTATCAGAAGCCAGAAAATCTGACACCAGTCTTGCCAAGAAGTACCGTGTCCCCCAGTTATTTGGTTGTGGAGGTCTGGTAGGCAGCCGCTCCACGTTAAATACTGGTATTCAGCTGAATCCGGTATGACTGGAAGCCGACCCCAATATAGTTGGGAAAAGGCTAAGCAGATGATGATGATCTGTATATTTATCATTCTGAAGGACAAAAGAATCTCCACATAGATAAGGAATACAAATTGATCCACAGTGAAGAACTCGTGGGTAAATACAGTAAAACTTGGTTAAGTGGGACCAGGTGACCTATTATGACGTCTTACTTAAATCCAGCATGATTTCTGTGTCAGAGAGAGACGGAGTTACACAAGACGAATAGCACTATCTCTTTCCCTCACACTGAATCATGATAGCATTGGCACTTCGTAATACGGCTCCTGGATTGGTGAGAAACCTCCATAGCTTTTTTTATCACGCAAAGATATATCTTTGCGTGTTTCCAAGTTACTGGGTTCATACTGGTACTTAGGGGCTATCCATAAATAACGTCACACGAATTTCTTGATTTTTGACCTCTCCCCCCGTCCTTGTCACAGCTGGTCACTCTTGTGACACCCCCTCCCTAGTGTGACGTCGCATATTTTACAATTTTATTCGTGTATTTGTTCGTGTTTTGCTTAACAATTAGATTAAAACAGATTATGAAATGTGACATCACGAAATTTAGGACCTCTCCCACCCCTTTGCCACACAGTTGTTCTGGGCAGTTTGTTGCGCCACTTCTTCTTCCCAGCTAAAACACTAGGAAGTGGTGACGGGTGGGCGTTTTGGGGGACTGTCTTTATGTAAAATTTGACGTTCGAAAACTGCTGTCTCTCAGCCTAGTTTGAATAAATGACTTTTGATTTGATTTTGACAATGTCACTCTCGCGTCGACCCCCTCCCTCCCCCTTAACGTGTGACGTTATTTACGGATGGCCCCTCAGCTACATCCAGTGAGACCAAAAGCCGACCCCAAGGTACTTGTAAAAGACAGGCAGATTCAATAGTATGCTACTCACGACCTATCGCATAGTATTTGTTAACGATGGATCCAGTTGTTCCAGGTCGGATAGAGCAGTGCCTACATATGGAATATTTAACTCGTCTCTGGTTTGACTGTCAACCACAACACGTTTGGGACAAGTCTTTGAAATTTCTAACTTTAATCATTTGACCGAACAAACCCTTTTTTCTGGATGGGAAATCATCAAATGACTTCTCCCGCTCTGGGCGGAGCGGAAGGGAATGTCAGACTCTTACTGACTAAACCCACACGTGTTCCTCCTAGTGGCCGTCACGTTCGAGGGCCGCGGTGACTCTTTTGAACAATTCCGTAACTGTTTTGGACTTAGAGGGCTTTGCCCAGTAAGTAGATCAGCCACAGACCTGCTGCTAAAGGAGGCATTTGATGATCCACAACACAGCAACAGGCCAATTTAACAAATGTTTTGTTTGAAAAATTAAATGTGATAAAATCGCTCAGCTTATGGCTTGCGCCAAGCGTCTACCGGTTCTATTATTAGTACTCGAATCGATATACAGACTTAAATGTGACAGTGCGGACTTGTGGACCGCTCAGCCAGCTAACCGACTTGCAGGAAGCGGGTTGTGTGTTTACCAAACTTTGTTTTTATTTCTTTATTTAATTAAGGGTCACCAACAGTTGTTACAGATATATATATAATACTAGTAGCGCCCCGCGGCTTTAACCACGTAGTTCCCGTTCCCGTGGGAATATGGGGATAAAATATAGCCTATGTTACTCAGGGTGAATGTAGCTTTCTAATGGTGAAAGAATTTTTCAAATCGGTTCAGTAGTTTCGGAGCCTATTTAATGCAAACAAACAATCAAATCTTTCCTCTTTATAATATTAGTATAGATTAACATATAAGTAAAAGTGTCTTGAATCTAACTACACAACCAAACACCACACGCAAAATGCTCTACGTAATTATAAATTTAATTTTAAAGGCTTGTGTTTTAATTGTACTTAAATTCTAGATCATTATGTTCATTAAATAACTTCTAAATACTTCTGACAAACGTTGATATTTGTTTGTTTGCTTGAACGCGCTTATCTCAGAAACTACTAGTTCGATTTGAAGAAATATTTCAGTGTTAGATAGCCCATTTATCGAGGAAGGTTCTACGACCAATAGGAGCGGAGCATCAATGAAAAATGTCGCAAAAACGGAGTGTTAGAACTATTCCACAAGGACGAAGTCGCGGGCAGAAGCTAGTAAACTATAAAATACAGGCAGCGCCCCGCGGTTTACCCGCATAGTTCCCGTGGGAACACGGGGATAAAATATAGCCTATGTCACCCGGGGATAGTGTAGCTTCCCAACAGTGGCAGATTTTTCAAATGTTTCCTCTTTATGATATTAGTATAGAAATAGAAATAAACCCATTAATTCAGTATATGTACTTATTTGAGGAGCTCGTGCCTAAACACTAACAGCAGCACGGCTCGATCTTCAAGGTTAAGCACCGCTTTCCGAAGTCCGTCTGTGGATGGGTAACCATCTTAACATACCGAGTTTCCTCCGTGCCTCGGAAAGCACGTTAAGCCGTTGGTCCCGGCTGTCATTTGTAGATCTTTGGCAGTCGTTACGGATTGTCAGAAGCCAGAAAATCTGACACCAGTCTTGCCAACATTTTATTTAGGATATCCAACAAAGAATATACACAACATACACATAAATAACAATGTACAATAACATTAAATATCGAGTAAGTTTATACTTCTTTTCAACCGACTCAATTCGACTGTATTTTTTTATTGTATTTGTTACCTCATAACTTTGTACGTGGTGTACCGATTTTGATGGTTCTTTTTATATTAGAAAGCTGGTGCTTGTCGTGTGTTCCCATTTAACTGAGCCATTTGATTGAGATCTGACGACTGGTATTCGAGTTATCCCTAAAAATGCGTGACTTAGTTTACCTTGACGACGTTCTCATTCCGTCTTGTCGATGTAAAATGAAAAAATAAAATCGAGTACGATGGTTTGGAAGAGTATCTTAGTCAAAGACAATATAACCTTCTCTATGATCTTAGTATTTCAACGCGGTCCCATTCTAGTTTGGTGAAGATCTGATGAAGAACAGAGATGATAGGAAACGGAACTCTTCAATAAATCTTTCGGGATTGCTGAAATCGCATTATTGTTTATACCAATGTGATTGGTACGTTTAGGTGGGGGAGGGAGGAGATTGTACCATTAAAAAGTGAAAACTAAATTAATTAAATTTATTTTTTATTGCGAAATGTATTTGCTCTTGACTCTAGTCTAGGTCACAGGTGACAGAGACAAAGTCTACGATGGAGTGAGCTTACCCAGAGAAGCCTGTTCACACTTAAAGGAGACACACAGTTAGCAACTAAGCTATCAAAGTGAAATAATTAAAAATTGATAGTGTTACCTACTGACCTAGTTACCTACAGGTCTGGTAGGCAGCCGCTCCACGTAAAATACTGGTATTCAACTGAATCCGATTTCACTGGAAGCCGACCCCAATATAGTTGGGAAAAGGCAGGCAGATGATGAATTGAAGACATACGTATATAGCTATATTTAGTACCAGCAGCGCCCCGCGGTTTCACCCGCATAGTTCCCGTTCCAGTAGGTATATGGGGATAAAATATAGCCTGTGTGATCCGGGGATAGTGTAGCTTCCCAACCGTGGGAAGTACATTAGAGGCAGTTTAAAAGTGGCGCCAGTGACGGAAAAGTTGAAAGGGAACCGCTTGTCTTGGTATGGTTATGTAAAAAGGAGGGATGAAACACATGTAACTAAAAGGGTAATGAATATGAATGTGGATGGATGGAAAGGGAGAGGTAGGCCAAAGAAACGATGGATGGATTGTGTGAGGAGTGATATGAAAGAAAAAGGAGTTAGTGATAGCGTGACGGCTGACAGGACAGAATGGAAGAAATAAAGATGTTGCGTCGACCACAAGTAACATGGGATAAGGGCAGGAAGATGATGAGTGTAGCTTCCCAACAGTGAAAGAATTTTTCAAATCGGTTCAGTAGTTTCGGAGCCTATTCTATGCAAACAAACAATCAAATCTTTCTCTTTATAATATTAGTTTGGAAGTATAGATGATTAGTTCTAAAATTATGAAAAAATGTAAAAATGAAGTTATTCAGTCACCTCTTCAAGCTGTACGGATTTGGATGAAGCTTAGTGCACGGATAGACCATATCCTGGTAGGATAATTGATTTCCCTAATAGCTAGTCTAGGTCTCCCGAGATCGAAAAGCGATATATGTACATAATAGAGTTGTTTCCTGAGGAATAAAAATATGATTCTATTTAGTCCGTCAGTTAGATTATCGAAACATATTGGACACGTATTTTTTGCTTTATGAAATCTCTAAAAATTGACGAAGATAAAAAGCTTCAAAGATCATGAGTGGGGGCTTGTGACATCACGGCGTGGTAAAAATCGTCGCACGGAGTGACGTCACACGAGTTTTCAACGCACTATATCGTCTTCGTTTTTTGTTTACGTGAAAAAATACATGGCCAATATTTTTTTCGGACTAATTGAAATTTAAAAAAAATTCGGACTAATTGAAAT
This sequence comes from Hecatera dysodea, assembly GCA_905332915.2. Classification (NCBI taxonomy): domain Eukaryota; kingdom Metazoa; phylum Arthropoda; class Insecta; order Lepidoptera; family Noctuidae; genus Hecatera; species Hecatera dysodea. Next base: position 359,895 of record HG995316.1, read on the forward strand.
TGAAAAAAAGAAAAATAAACGAAAAAAAAAGTCTATCTTACGGACTAATTAGATTTTTATAAGCAACTACCCTATTATGATACTCGAGAAAATGGCTGTTATCTATGCCAATATTATATAATTCTAGAAAATTCTTCGACAGTAAAAATAAAGATTGATACCTACTAGCATTTCGCCCACGACTTAGTCTGCGTAGATTTAGTACAAACAATTTCCACCCCCGTTTTAGGAGCGGAGTTTCGTAAAATCGTTCTTAGCGAATGTCTACACCCTATAAGGAACCTACCTGCCTGAAATTTTAAGTTTGTAGGTGTTATAGTTTCTGAGATTTCGTGATTAATCATTGAGTGGTATTTCGCTTTTATATATAAATCTATACTAATATTATAAAGAGGAAACATTTGTATTTTTGTATGCAACGAATAAACTCAAAAATTACTGGACCGATTTCAAAAATTCTTTCACCAATACAAAGCTACATTCACCCTGAATAACATAGGCTATATTTTATCCCCGTATACCCACGGAAACGGGAACTACGCGGGTGAAACCGCGGGGCGCTGCTAGTTATCAATATTTTGTTTGTTAAAGAACTTTCTAGACTTACTGGTAAAGCCTCTGACAGGCGGGCAATAGACTGAATAATATATGATTCCAATGCTACAAACTGGGTTACATACAGGGGGAGTTAGATACTATTGAAGGACGAATACACAAACTCATCATTTTATTTAGGGTTCCCCACGTGCGTCCGTAAGGAAAAACGGAACCCTTATAGAATCTCTCGTGTGTCTGTCTATCACTGTCAATTTGCTCCGAACCTACTGGACCGACTTTTTCATCTGTTTGGAACTTCTGCGGAATAAATAAATTTGAATTGGTACTGTGTATATTTTAATATACATAAAGCTGATGAGTTGAGAGATGTTGGAAGATAACAACTGCGGAACCCTAAGATGGACTTCACGATCCTGACTTCATAGAAAAGTATTTTTAAAGTTTTTTTCTGCGAAATAAAATAATTTCGCAGAAGACCGACTACGTTTATAATGCAGCAAAAAAAGCTACATCCCGTATTACTGCAGTCGATAATCGATATGTAACACAGAAACGATACAAACTATTGTTTTGTTGAAATTCAATGAAAATGGCCGGTCTACGCAATTTCCTTTGCTGATATGAGTTTCTATTTTCAAATATTTTTACCCGACTGCCCTAGAAAGAGGTTAATGTTTTTCGAGAGTATGTTTTTATAACTTTTTTTTTCTGGATGGCAAATCATCAAATGACTTCTCCCGCTGTGGGCGGAGAAGAAAAAGAAGGAAGGGAGTATGAAATTCTTTACTGACTAAAACCCATCCATTTGCTGCAAACACACAGTAGTGAATCTTATATGGATTATATTTTTTCATAAGGACATACGGAACTCTAAAAATAACTGGCCAAGTGCGTGTCGGACTAATGTGCAAAAGGGTTCCGAACAGATCTCAATTTTATTCATATCTGTTCGATCCCTTTGCAGAAGGAAAAAGAATGTTTATTTGGGACTTGCACAAAACAGACAAAAATAGTAAACCAAAAATAATAAAACTACAAAAAAAAAACAAAAAAAAAGAGAATACATTTCAATTATACCTTGTAATTGTGCGAGGCCAAAAAGGTTCCTATCTCAGCATATACTGCGATATTTAAAAAAAAAATATTTCACAGCGCTGGTATTCTGATAGGGCCTGTATAGATTATTTTTATGCCTTGAATGCAAATTATGCCACGGATATACTAACGGAACACATACTAAAATGAAATATATAAATACATAAAGAATTCATAAAGGAAAAAATGATATACATACAATAAATAATTTAAAAAAGACCAAAGTCAAAAGGCCCATTACTATTAGTATGAAAAATGGTGGAGTCATTTTATGATTTCCCATCCTTTTTTTTTTTTTTGGATGGGTAATCATCAAATGACTTCTCCCGCTCTGGGCGGAGCGGAAGGGAGTGTCAGACTCTTACTGACTAAAACCCACCCGTGTTCCTGCTTGTGCCCTTTGCGTTCCAGGGCCGCGGTGACTCTTTCGAACAAATTCCGCAACCCTAGCAGGCACTGACCCTATGGGGCCCCGTCTTCTTTGCTGACGGCTCTTTGAGGCGCGCGTGGAACACGACGCGCCGTCGACTCGGGCCTGGTTGCTATCGGACGGCGAGCCACCCATAGCTCGCCATCCGCAAGCCCGCGCCTACGGTGGCCGAGAATCGCCCTGCGTTTCCCGACGCCCGGGGCGTCTTCTCCTGTTGCGGCGGCTGGAGCGAGGGGCTTCCATCTCTCGCACGCGCTCCGCCTCCTCCTTCACTAGCATTACTGCTTCGCAGAAGGAGGCGACCGCTTCCCATGCCTCCTCGCTCCGGACCATGGCTTGAACCAGGGCCGGCCGCGAATGATTTCCCATCCTTAATTATTACATTTTATTTACGCTTATAATCCAATTGCTGTCGTTACAACGAAGCAAACTAGCCCACACATGCCTACTTGGTCCACAAATGGTCAATGTTCTTTAATTATGATGTCACGATGCCCAAGAGACAAGATATTGTAAGTGGGTTAAATTAGACCAAACTTATTAAGGTCGAAGATGCGCCATTTCGCTGACTGCATCGGCTAGAACTATCGAAATTCATTCAGACAAAAATATAAGTTACAATAAAGTACATACGATACTTGTAACAACAACATAATTTTGACATCAAATATTTATCTATTTGTTTGGTCCGGATGATCTCCGACTCACTTCGAGTTTTGAAAATGAACTTATAAAATTATAAAAATCGGTTTCTAACGCATAGTTCCCGTTCCCGTGAGAATACGGCAATAAAATATAGCCTATGTTACTTAGGGTGAATGTAGCTTTCTAGTGGTGAAAGAACTTTGAAATCGGTCCAGGAGTTTTTGAGTTTATTCGTTACATACAAAAATACTAATCTTACCCATTTATAATATTAGTATAGACAAGTATCTTGCTAATCTCTGAAAGAGTTGGACTGATTTTGACGGGATTTTCACTAGCAGATAAGTAATTTTATAAGGGGTAACGTATACTTTTATTACAGACTAACATAGCCCCGCGGTTCCACCCGCGTAGACCTCGTTCCCGTGGGAATATGGGGATATAATATAGCCTATTTTCACCGGAGATAGTGTAGCTTCCCACCAGTGACAGAATTTTTCAAATCGGTGAAGTAGTTTCGAAGAAAGAAACAAACAAAAAAACAATCAAATCTTTCCTCTTTATAATATTAGTGTAGATAGCGGCCCGTCCCGGCTTCGGGCTGGTGGACTTATCTTCCAAACCATCGTAGGTTTGGAAGAGCATCTTAGTATTTCAACGCGTGTTGTACAGTTTTATTTTTTAATTTTACATCGACAAGAAAGAAGGAAACATCGTCAATGTAGTCAAAGCCACGCATTATTAGGGATAACTCAAATACTAGTCGTCAGATCTCAATCAAATTTAAATGTGACCACACGACAAGCACCAGCCATCGAATATTAAAAGAATCATCAAAATCGGTACACCCAGTAAAAAGTTATGAGGTAAACAAAAAAAAAAGACAGTCGACTAAAACCTCCACCTTTTTTGAAAGTCGGTTTAAAAAGTATCAACAATCAAGACTGCGCGGTCGGCGTACAACTGATGTAACTCCGTGCTAGGCAACGGTTGCGGCGAAGGACGCTATGCACATTTTTGTATGCTAACTAAAATACTGGGCGCCGTGTTTTACATGTCAGTTATTCAAGGAGACATTTTGGTAACTGACCTCATTCTGTTTACTAGTTGACCGCGCAACTTCGTTTTAGTCACATTTTTCATGATTGCTCCGCTCCTATTGGTCTTAATTATATATAGCTCGATAAATAACCTATCTAATACTGAAATAATTTTTCAAGTCGGACCAGTAGTTCCCGAGATTAGTGCGTTCAAGTAAACAAACAAAGAAACTATTCAGCTTTATGTATTAGTATAGACTAGCGACCCGCCCCGACTTCGCACGTGTGCAATGCAGATACTAAATATACTACAGAATGTCTTTATATACAAAGTTCACAGCTATTTATGAAAAAAAAAAGTGTTTATTTACGACATCACATACACCTCTAAAATTATCAGTGTTGCTGTACTATATTATGCATTTATTATACATATAAACTTACCATAAAAAACCGCATCAAAATCCGTAGCGTAGTTTTAAAGATCTAAGCATACATAGGGACAGACAGATAGCGGAAAGCGACTTTGTTTTATACTATGTAGTGATTACACGACTACGGCAAAGCAAAAAGGAGGGTTTTGATTTTGACCGGTATGTATGTATGTATGTTCGTTTAGTGTCCTCATAACATTTTAACTACTTATCATAATTGAACAACTGAGGCATCGTTGGAAGCTTCATGATTGTTCGCTGTTTTGTTGTGTTGTGACGTCACATTATATTGAATATGGCTCGCTAAAGGACAAAGTTATGAACTAATGGTGCCGTGTTAATCTGAGAGTTGAAAGAAAGAAAAAGTATTTAATTGCTACAAAACCACATACATTAATGGATTTTCCACTAAAACCTAAACTATATACATATACTATAGTTTTTAATGTATGTGTGTGTGTGTGTGTGTGTTTCTAATGTGATTTCAGATTATCTTTTTGTTTATTTATTTTGTCGCATTGTACTAAAATTTAGTTAAACCACATTGATATTATTGGTAAAGTACCTATAATTACCACTGAAGAAAAGCTGCGATTTTTATACCGAGGACCAGAAATCCACTTTTATCGCAAAAAACGCCTTAACTTTTTTAGAACACCATAGACACTCAAACAAAGACATACTTAAAAATAGTAAATCCTGTAGCAGTTCTTACAGAATCCCTTTTATTTATCACCGGAAAATTGCAAACGCCGAAAGATGGTAAAATATCGCGTGAAATTGTAAACTATAGTTTCTTAATGAGACACGAATATATTATATTATTCAATTGGGATTTATTGTACACGAAACAGTTTTTCATAATACTTACATAAATATACATCCTGCAATTTTGTCAAAAATGTAAACTAATTTATTTACCACATTGAATGGCAATGCGGTCAGTGTTCGGGACACTTTTCCCGTTGACAGCGATGTGGACGCATTTTTCGATGCCCTATGAGTTCTTCCTTCCTGCCCCCTTGTTTTTCAGCTTTTACATTTATACTAGCGCCCCGCCCCGGCTTCGCACGGGTGCAATGTAGATACTAATGTTTCCTCTACTATAATATCCATGTATATAAACCTCCATGTATATAAACCATGCATATAAACCTACCTCTTCAATCATTCTGTTAAAAAAAAACCGCATCAAAATCCGTTGCGTAGTTTTAAAGATTTAAGCATACATAGGGATATAGGGACAGAGAAAGCGACTTTGTTTTATACTATGTAGTGATATATTATAGCTTTTCTAGTGCAAAAAGCTAAATTCATTAACTCGTAAAATACGAGTTTAATCAAAAATATATTTGCAAAGTTATAGTTTTCGTTTAAATAATCAAAGTATCAAGATCGGCGCAGTACTCGGCGGAATGTGACGTCGCGGCTTACGAAACATTTACAGCGGAAGTGGGGAACGATGTAGCTGCAATATTTATTTATTTAGACTCGACTGTTTTATAAGTACATACTTTCATGTTTGTTGTAGATACCCGAGTTTCCTAATTGCTACAGACTTGTGGTTTTTTGTCTTCAGGTCAAGAGTGAACAGGTTTCTTCTAGACAAGCGTGCTCCATCGTCGCTTACTATCAGGTGAGATAGTGGTCGAACGTGTGCATACATATCTATACTTCTATACTAATATTATAAAGACGATAGATTTGTATTTTTGTATGTAACGAATAAACTCAAAAACTACTGAACCGATTTCAAAAATTATTTCACTGTTGGGAAGCTATACTATCCCCGGGTGACATAGGTTATATTTTATCCCCATATTCCCACGGGAACGGGAACTACGCGAGTGAAACTGCGAGGCGCTGCTAGTAATAATAAAAAAGTTTTAGATCTGCTTTTCATATAACTACTTAATTTTTTGTGCGCGCGGTTTCATGCCCTTAAACAGATTGAAAACTACAAAAACATAAAGTACGTACAAACAATTGATTGATTTAAAAAAAGGGTTCGCAATCCTCCCTGTTAACTTAAAACTTCAAATGGAAACGAAAAACGAAGGAAGTAACAAAAAACTACACAAAAATTAACCTAACACAAATATGCATTAGCGCACTTTTGCGGCTCCAGCGCTCAGAGCCAAGTGAACATTTGCGGACATAGGGCTGGCAGATGGAAAATATAATATCTATTTTAAAAACTATATTTTTTCAAAAGATTTCATATTTTGTTGTTGTGTTGTATTGTTTAATAGCAGTTAAGTAAGGCTTGCCGAGATAAGCCCATGGATGGGTGACCAAACATTACATACCGAGACTCCTCCGCGCCTCGGGAAGGACATTAAGCCGTTGGTTCCGGCTGTCATTTGTAGTTATTTGATAATCGTTACGGATTGTCAGAAGCGTGAAAATCTGTAACGTTTCTCGCTAAGAAGTACCCAGTTACCCAGTTACTAGATTGCAAACTTATACAAACAAAATCTTTTTTTAATACATTAATTGTGCGTTTTTTAGATTACTAGTAGATTAGATTAAAAAATATAGTCACGGATATAGGCACTATAGTATAATATAAACGGCACGAAGGAGCCTGGAACTCACGACACAGGGATTTCTAGTGTGAATTTCAGGAAACAAAGCACTGAATGTAATTTCTTAAAAAATAAAAAATATTCTTATTTTATTCTTTTAGAAATAAACACATTGAAAAGGCTGGGCAGATCGAAGTACAGTGGCCGTACTACGAAGTGCCAATGCTTTCATGATTCAGTGTGAGAGAAAGGGATAGTGCTATTCGTCTTGTGTAACGTCTCTCTCTGGCACTTTTAGTAAAATTAGTTTAGTAAAATTAGTTTTTTAGTAAAATTAGTGATAGACACAATTTTAATACTAGAAATAAAGACAAATTAGACCAACCATTTTATAGATTAGCCAAAGTACATACATCTTTTATGGGGTACTGTGTTAAATGTTACAACAAAATACCTTGTAACATATTAGAATTAAATGAAAGAAAATTTAAAACTTTTATTAAAACCACCCTTTGTAAACAAGCATATTACAAATTAGAAGATTACATTCAGGATAAGAATGCTTGGAAACATGCTGGTCTTGCTCCATAGGGCAATCAAGGGTGTAGACAAAATCAAACTGGTTGATTTATGAGTGAATTATATTTATGAATAGGTACATTTTTTTTGTCTTGTACTTTTTTTTTCCTTTTATTATTTCAATATTTGTAAATATGTGAGTACCATGGGCATGAGATATTAAGAAGTTTACCTCTGCTGGTAATACTTTTTTCTATAACTAGTATACTTGGTGCATCGTCCTCACATATATGAAGTATTTATTGTATTACCAAATATTGTAAAACATTGATTTGAAAAGAGTAACTATGGAGTTTCTTGTCCGTTCTTCTCCATAAGAATCTACCTTTGCGAATGGACGCTAGAGTCACTTAATTTATGATAATTTTTATTGATGACGTTCAAAAGTGCCGTTAATGGCCTAATTGAAATAAACGTTTTGAGTTTGAGTTTGAGTTTGGCACAGGAATCATGATGGATTTAAGACGTCGTGGTGGGACTGCAGAACCCTAAAACTGAATACCTACAGTGACATTTTCGGTTATTCAATGGTTAATAAGCATAATTCTGTTATCACCGGTATCGTGACGCGTCGTTATGATATGACGGTCTTATCAGTCATCACTCGGCCGTTTAATGATGACGTAGGCTTTAGATAATGACAGCAACTCGCTATTTTATTTTCTACTAACTCATTTTATTGCAGTTAGTCGACTCTTCACGTGTCCAGAGGGCTGACCTTTTCTTTGGTTGACGAATCAGTATTGCCATTCAACGTGGCAATGCGGCCAGTGTTCTGGACACTGTTCTCGCTAACAGCGATATGGAAGAATTTTTCGATGCCCTATGAGTTTTCCCCCCATTTTATTCCCCTTGTAAATTTATACATATTTTTACTAGCTGGTATATACTAAGTTATTGCATAATTTTGTTTTTAGGTTCCCGAATATCCATCGCTTCATGTAACGCAGTCAAGATTTTTTACTTAGTTAACTAATAGAAATTAATGTTTGTATGGGACTCGCACAAAAATAAAATTAAAAGCGAGAGAGAGCTCGTGGTTAAATAATAAAAGCAACACGGATCGGTCTTCAAGGTAAAGCAACGCTTGCCGAGGTTGATCTGTGTGACCATCTTAACATATCAAAATTCCACGGTAAAGTACAAATAACAGACCAACATCTTAACGTGCGGAGGAGTCTCGGTATGGTTGGTAATCCGTCTACGCATCCACCTCGACAACCTCTTCTTAACCTCGAAGATCGACACGTGTGGCTAGTATTATTCAGCCACGGGTTCTACAGTAAATAAAATAATTAGTAATAATAATAATAACATTAGCGTGGCAGCCCTGACGTCGCGACAAGTATGCGCCCGATATTTTTTCACTGTTAGAACAAGCGCTCAATGGAGTCGACTTAGTGCTGTTTTTGTTTTCATTATTTGTGCTGATTCAATTCAAACTGATAAATAATTTTGTAGATTTTTGTTGATATAGCTATCAAAAAAAATCTACAAAATTATTTATCAGTTCAGCAATTATGTATCACTTGAGTGTTTGGATTACAATTTGAATGGAACGAAATCCATTAATTCAAGTTTTGTTGACAAATTAGTATTTTTTTATGTTTGTATTTACAAAATCATAAGATTTTTTATGTTATCAAATGTGATAAAATTACTTTTCAGCAGATCATTTATTAGCCGCCATTAGTTAATAATTTTAATGGAACGAAATTCATGTCATTCTTTACTTTGTAACAGACTGTACCACTTTTATAAAATAAATAAATAAGTATAGTACCTAGTAAGTATAGTAATTTTTAACATATAAATATTAAATTTATCAAATACAATAAACTTACTACTACAGACCACCACAACCCATTAACTGGGTAACACGGTACTTCAAACAAAAAAAAAATACATGTGTGCAATTCACACGTGGTAGAAGTGAAACCTTCAAAAATTTTGGTTTCAAGATCGAAACAGCGACAGAAAAAGAGACAGACACATGAATTTATGTGTCTGTCTCTTTTTCTGTCGCTTTTTCGTTTCATAAACTTTCAAATTACAACGATGCTAAAGAAGTTTTCACTTCAATAAAGGACCAATAAACATCAGTCGTCTCTACTCCTTCGCTGGAACATCGTCCATCTCGCTCGCACTCGCGAAGGGTTTAAAGTAGCGTTTACGTAAGTAGCTGCCTGCCGAGTATTTAATTCATATTTATTTTGTTATTTCACGATAAAAATGTCAATCGAAGGTTTTCTTTGGGCGCTCCATCGATTATTTTGAATGTTAGGGGTTTTTTAAGGCTGTAGACGAATTTTAAATTAGACTAGCTAGAAAACAGATACATACAGATACATTTGATATCATCCCAACAAGAAAGAAACATACAAGATGGTCAACATACGTTTAGTTGACACTTCGCGTGACCCAAGGGCTCGATTTTACTTCGGTCAGAGGATAAGCATTGCCATACAACGTGGCAATGCCGCCAGTCTATTGGGTTCACTCCCAGTCGATAGCGATGCGGACGAGTTTTTTGATGCCATTTTGTAATTAGAAGAATTTTAGTTTATTTTTAGGTTAATTGTATATATAGTTAGATTTAAAGCAAAATAAAATATATAGTAGCAGATATGATAATAATAAACTATTTTAGTTTAATAAAAAAAACATACAAGATGTTCTAAATTGTAAAGGAGATCAAAACTTGGATGAGACTTGTACAAGGGTGGACTATGTCCCGGAATATGATATTCTTCATTCCAAAACTATTATCCCTTGGGATAAAGTTTTAGTGTGACGGGCGAAGTCACTGTCAGAAACTAGTTAAGTATAAAACGCACAATACCGCCTTATGAATAAGCTAAAACTTTACTTTATCACTTTGACTTCTCTGCTCGCCCCCCAAACGACATAGCTTGATTCAATGAACCCTGCGCAAGCGCACACGGAATAGCAACGAGTTTATTATCTATACTTATAATAAATCTGTAGAGAGGTCAATTCTGTACAGGGAATATATTTTCAAAATAACTATCAGGGGGTGATTAGTGATCGATACTGGTGCCAAAAATGCAATCAGTAAAATTTTTGTCTGTCTGTCTGTCTGTCTGTCTGTATGTTCTTTATAGAAACAAAAACTACTCGACCGATTTTAACGAAACTTGGTGCAATTATTCTTCATACTCCTGGGCAGGTTATAGTATACTTTTCATCACGCTACAATCAATAGGAGCAGAGCAGTGAAGTAACTATTCCACGCGGACGAAGTCGCTGGCAGAAGCTAGTTACGAATAAAGTTATGTATTTATATGCAGGCATTATTAAAAGGATGCATACCTATATTAATAAATAAAGCTGAAGAATTTGTTTGTTTGCTTGAATGCGCTAATCTCAGGAAGTAATGGTCCGATTTGAAAAAGTATTTCAGTGTAAGATAGCCCATTTATTGAAGAAGGCTATAGGCTATATATCATCACGCTAAGAACAACAGGAGCGAGAGAAAAATCTTTCAATGTTAGATAGCCCATTTATCGATGAAGGCTATAGGCTATATATCATCACGCTAAGAAGGAACAGCAGTCATGAAATGTTTTTGAGGGAACTATACCATGTGAGACGCACAGGAGCGGTCAATGTGGCGACTCTTGGGGATATCTATGTCTGGCTGTGGACGTCTTTTGGCTGAGACGATGATTTAGATAGCCAATGGGAACTATTGCATGAGAGACGCACGGGAGCGGTCGATATGGCGACAGTTGGGGACATCTATGTCTGGCTGTGGACGTCTTTTGGCTGAGATGATGATTTAGGTAGCCAATGGAAACTATTGCATGAGAGACGCACGAGAGCGGTCGATATGGCGACAGTTGGGGATATCTATGTCTGGCTGTGGACGTCTTTTGGCTGAGATGATGATTTAGATAGCCAATGGGAACTATTGCTTGAGAGACGCACGGGAGCGGTCGATATGGCGACACTTGGGGATATCTATGTCTGGCTGTGGACGCCTTTTGGCTGAGATGATTATTTAGATAGCCAATGGGAACTATTCCATGAGAGGCGCACGGGAGCGGTCGATATGGCGACACTTGGGGATATCTATGTCTGGCTGTGGACGCCTTTTGGCTGAGATGATTATTTAGATAGCCAATGGGAACTATTACCAGGGGCCGTATTATGACCTCTTAAAACCATCATGTTTTCGGTGTGAAAAAGAGACGGAGCTATACAGGACGAATAGCACTATCCTTTTCTCACACAGAAAACATGATGGTTTTAAGATGTCATAATACGGCACCAGGAGGGACGCATAGGTTCCCATGTCCAGTGATCGTCTTTCGACGGTATGAACGGTCTCTTAAGTAAGGTTGAAACAATAGCCACATAAGTTTGAGACAATGTGCGCGGGCTGTTATCAGCGCGCGAATATAAAACCTTATCAATGAGGCTAGCCAGTCGTATACTCGTATGTGGTACAAGCGGCCGGCGGCGTAACCAGAGCGAGATATAGCCTGTAATTTGTGAAGAATTATCCTACCTTTGTTTGTTACGATGTCAGTACGATTTTGATAAATCTATCTAAATATATATAACTCAAAAGTGACTGACTGACTGACATAGTGATCTATCAACGCACAGCCCAAACCACTGAACGGATCGGGCTGAAATTTGGCATGCAGGTAGATGTTATGACGTAAGCATCCGCTAAGAAAGGATTTTGATTAATTCTACCCCCAAGGGGATAAAATAGGGGATGAAACTTTGTATGAAACTTTGTCAATTTTAAACCAATCGGGCAGTTTCAAAGTCGGGGGTAAAGTAACTATTCCACGCGGACGAAGTCGCGGGCAGAAGCAAGTTTTGATACAAAGTTAGATTGAAACGTTGAGGTGGTTATAGGCTTCTTAAACGCGAGCCAAGCCGCGGGCTAAAGTTCATCTATATAAATATTATAAAGTGGAAAGATTTTTTTGTTTGTATTGAATAAGTTTCGAACCAATGTTTTTGTTAATTTTCACCAATGGAAAGCTGCCTTATCAGCGATAAACCTAGGCTTTATTTTATTCCCTAAAGCTTATGTTACTTAGGGTGAATGTAGCTTTCTAATGGTGAAAGAATTTTTTAAATCGACACAGTCATTTTTGAGTTTAATCATTACAAACATACACACACACACAAATCTTTCTTCTTTATAATAATAGTTTAGATGGAACCCTAATAATATGATAACGTCAAAAATTTATTAAATAACAATATATTCAGAGATTTTCTCTTACATAAATGTTAATTTTTAAAGTACTGTAAGCCCTTTACCGAGTTCAAATGTTAAGGTTTCTGTGACCGTGGAAAAGGCCATGGAAAACATTACCTACGTATTTTGATAAATAAGCATTTTTGTCTTGTTTGTCCGTTTTAATTATCATATTAGTATTGTTCCATATGTAATTAAGCTTTGCATTGGTGAAAAAAAAAATGGTTTAAAACAGTCCAATGGTTTCGGAGCTACCACTAACAAACAAACAAACAAAAATCCTCTTTGAGAGATTGGTCATACAAGAACATGAAGCTATTTGCACATTCGACAGCGTAGATCTCAATGGATAAGAACGTGTATGAAACTCCACGGACACTTTGGTTGGACTAGAACACGAGTGAAACCGAAGGCATTAGTTAGACTATATATCTTATTATCGTATAACACGTTAAGCCGTTGATCCCGGCCGTCATTTGTAGATCTTTGGCAGTCGTTACGGATTGTCAGAAGCCAGCAAATCTGACTCCAGTCTTGTCAAGAAGTACCGTGTTCGCCAGTTAATGGGTTGTTGAAGTCTGGTAGGCAGCCGCTCCACGTAAAATACTGGTATTCAGCTGAATCCGGCTGAACTGGGAGCCGACCCCAATATAGTTGGGAAAAAGGATGATGATATCTTATTACGGAATTAGTTCGAGAGAGTCACCGCTGACCTGTAACGCGGCGGGCACAAGAAGGAACACGGGTGGGTTTTAGTCAGTAAGAGTCTGACACTCCCTTCCTATGTGCCCACAACGAAAAAAGTCAATTGATGATTTCTCATGCATAAAACAGAACTATATATCTTGTGATATTTCAGCTTATCGTGTGCTACAAGCGAGGTCGTTTCAACTATAAAAATCATTAACGTACGACTGGAGGCAGTTTCAATCACCACAATACGTATATTCACGACTTTAGAGAAGTGGGGTCAGCATATACGCTGGTACCACGCTTCTTAAACAACTCACCATCATCTGCCTGCCTTTTCCTAACTATATTGGGGTCGGCTTCCAGTCAAACTGGATTCAACTGATACGCGGAGCGGCTGTCTACCAGACCTCCACAACCCATTAACTGGGGAACACGGTTTTGGTAAGATTGGTGTCAGATTTTCTGACTTCTGACAATCTTTAAGCAACTGAGAGCCTTCAATTCGATACGAACAATAACAGCCTGTAGTTCGGAGGTTACATAAACATAACATAATCAGCCTTTTAACGTTCCCACAGCTGGGACACAGGCCTCCTCTCTAAGAGAGGGAATGGGCCGTAATCCAGCACGCGGGCCCAGTGCGGGTTGGTAAATGTCACATGTCTTCGAGTGGTTCTAGGACATGCCGGTTACCTCACGATGTTTTCCTTCACCGTTTTGAGAGCAGTGGTGATGAAATTAATTACACAAAGTAATGCGCCTGGCTGGGTTTGAACTCGCGATCTACAATTCCTAAGTCTGGGCCATTACCACTTGGCCACCGTGGTTCGGAGGTTGCTGGAGGGAAATTCCTGTGCCCCAGGAAGTTAAGCAGTGGTCCTGCGGGTGATCTCTGTGTCCCATTGATCTGTGAGAGCAAAGGGACAGAGTGGCACTGTGTTTGCGCAAACACTTGTGTACTACAATATCTCCTGCGTACTAGGCTTATCACTTATCACCGTTAAGACTGGCCACCGGGTTATTATTATTATACCGTTAATTAATTTTCTTTAGGGGCTATTCAAGTATTATGTAAGCACTAAAGGGGGGCGGGGGGGGTTCTTGATTTGCTTATTTGTGATGACATGGGGGATGGAGGGATCCGGGATGTGATTACGTCAGCAATATTGATTAATTTAATTTTTCATATTTCAGTCCATTTAGTCTATTTTGGTTTGAACACATCATGGCGATCCGGCGAGGTCTTACCCACTGGGCTATTAACGCCCTAATAGCGAACTTTATTTCAGACTGTAAATTCCTTATTTCTGGAATTATTAACTGCTGCTTCATGGACCAATAAGGAAACCAGGACAGATTCAATAATACTTATAAATATATTTAAGTAAGCATGGGGAGGGGGGGTAAGAGCATTGCTTACTTTTGCTGACGAGGGGGAGGACGCGGTCAAAAATGTCAAAAATTCTGCTTAAGTAATACTTGAACGACCCCTTACTTATGATTTTTCAATAATTATAGTAAAATAGTAGCCCACCGGTATAAGTAACAGGTTTATCACTTGCGTACGTTTACATTTTTAGGGTTCCGTATCTACAACGGAAAAAACGGAACCCTTATAGGATTGTCTGTCCGTCTGGCAAGACTCTATCTCGGGAACGCTTAGACGTATCGAGTTGAAATTAAAACCCTATACTCAAGTCTACAGTCCGTTGAAGCAGTCAAGTAATCAAACTTATAAGTTAACGTCGAAAATAGATGCGTCCGTTTATGCCACAAAACACGAATAATTTGACACTCCCAAAGGAATCAAAACTTATTACTTACTTTCCCTTGACCAAGTAAGATGAAAATTGGGAAGTAATTATCGTCTTAAACTACAAGTACAAAACTACACATGTGTAATTAAATAATAAAAATATAGTCTTTATTTAAAGTACCTAATCAAAGCTCGGAATAATGCACCAAAATTTGTACGGAACCATCGGAGGCATGTTCCGACTCGCACTTTCCGGTTTTATTTTATTCATCTGGCTATGAAGGAGCTTATGGCTAAAGAATAACAGCCGCACGGGTCGATCTTCAAGGTTAAGCAACGCTTGCCGAGGTTGGTCTGTGGATGGGTGACCATCTTAACATACCGAGTTTCCTCCGTGCCTCGGAAAGCACGTTAAGCCGTTGGTCCCGGCTGTCATTTGTAGATCTTTGGCAGTCGTTACGGATTGTCAGAAGCCAGAAAATCTGACACCAGTCTTGCCAAGAAGTACCGTGTTCCCCACATAATGGGTTGTGGAGGTCTGGTAGGCAGCCGCTCCACGTAACATACTGGTATTCAGCTGAATCCGGTTTGACTGGAAGCCGACCCCAATATAGTTGGGAAAAGGCTGGACAGATGATGATCTGGCTATGAAGCTAAAAGAATTGGGGAAGAGTGACCGCGGCCTTGGAACGCGGCGGGTATTAGGAGGAACACGGGTGGGTTTTAGTCAGTAAGAGTCTGACACTCCCTTCCGCTCCGCCCAGAGCGGGAGAAGTCATTTGATGATATTCCGTCCAGAAAAAAAAGCTAGAACAGTAAAACTTTCCTTGCATTTACAACCTTTAAGGATTTACATATGGAGCTACCAATTACCAATTTTATTGTAAGTGGTAAGTGAAACGATTCCTTCGTAGGTACGTATTACTCGTTGCCAAGACAACGGGGCGAGGGGGGGGGGGGGGATGAGGCTATTTTTAGAAGACCGTCTCTCGCTTAGCGACCTCCTTTACTTGATAAATACTTAGGTTTTTTTAAGGGGAATATCTGAATAATAGCGACACGTGTCGATCTTCAAGGTTAAGCAACAATTGCTGAGGTCGGTTTGTGGATGGGTGACCATCTTAACATACCGAACAGCATATTACGTCGTTGGTCCCGGCTGTCGTTTGTAGATCTTTCTCTAATTAAAGTCGTTATGAATTGTAGCAGTAATTTTACCCGACTGCGCCAGAAGGGGAGTAATGTTTTTGAGGGTATGTATGTTTGCGTGTTTATTTCTTTGGTACGCCCCGTGTTGCCAGTTATTAACTTACTAGCTGTCCGCACAACTTCGTTTGTGTCACATTTTTCATGACTGCTCCGCTCCTATTGGTCTTAGCGTGATGATATATAGCCTATAGCCTTCCTCGATAAATGGGCTATCTAACACTGAAAGATTTTTTCAAATCGGACCAGTAGTTCCCGAGATTAGCGCGTTCAAACAAACAAACAAACTCTTCAGCTTTATAATAAGAACTAGCTGCTGCCCGCGACTTCGTCCCCGTGGAATCCCCGATTTTAAAACATTCTTTATCGCTGCTCCGCTCCTATTGGCTTAAGCGTGATGATATATAGCCTAAAGCCTTCCTCGATAAATGGTCTATTCAACCCAAAAAGAATTTTTCAATTCGAACCAGTAGTTCCTGAGATTAGCGCGTTCAAACAAACAAACAAACAAACAAACAAACTCTTCAGCTTTATAATATTAGTATAGATAAGAATAAGAATATTTGTAAACATAGGTCAAGTTACAACAAATATTAGTATAGATATTACCTAAACTTGTTTTTGCCTACGACTTCGTCTGCGCATACCTCCCCGTTTTTTATCGTTCCCGTAGGAATTTCGGGAAACCATTTCTTAGTGCTCTCCTACACTCCCCAAGGACCGACATGCCACATTTCAGCTTTCTACGAGCAGAAGTTATGGCTGTGTGTTCGTTGTCTGTCAGTCAGTCAGTAACGGAATAATGTTAATATATAGGTATCATAATTATTTTAATCGGAGCTAAATATTAGCCCACAATTCATTAAGTAACCACCAATATTAAATTTATTTATTACTAGCTTCTGCCCGCGACTTCGTCCGCGTGGAATAGTTACTTTACCCCCGATTTTGAAACTCTCAGCCCGATCGGTTTAAAATTGACAAAGTTTCATACAAAGTTTCATCCCCTATTTTATCCCCTTGGGGGTAGAATTAATCAAAATCCTCTCTTAGCGGATGCCTACGTCATAACATCTACCTGCATGCCAAATTTCAGCCCGATCCGTTCAGTGGTTTGGGCTGTGCATTGATAGATCACTATGTCAGTCAGTCAGTCACTTTTGAGTTATATATATTTAGATTATAACAGTCAAGTTAGATACTAGTTTAGTTTTGATTCTTAATTATTACTAAGAATTGATCGGAAAACACATTATACATAACTAGCTTCTGCCCGCGACTTCGTCCGCGTGTAATACGCGGACGAAGTCGCGGATTTTGAAAAAATCTTTATTGGTGCATCCCCCTCCTATTGTGATCCTAGCGTGATTCTGATTATACATATATAACCTATAGCCTTCCTCGTTAAGTGGCCTATCTAACACTGAAAGAATTTCATTTCGAAATTCAATTCGGACCAGTAGTTCCTGAGATGAGCGCGTTCAAACAAACTCTACAGCTTAACATATTGTAAGTAAGTATAAAAGAAGCAGATATAACAAAACTTTGGTTGAGTTATCAACGTCCCTACACAAAAAAAAAATATCCCGTAGTCTAACTTAACTATTAACCTAGTAAGTTTAGAACTCAGTATAATAATATAATGTTTAAACAACGCATTGTATATTGGAGGCACGGCTCGCGGGCGAACCCTGCGTACAAACATATAGCAGAGTGGAGGAGATATTACCCCAATTGTACATTGATATTTATGCGACTGAGCGGACTAAAGTTGTAACTCGTGATGGCAGACGACTTTTAATCTTGACTGAAATTATAAAATAATACGAAAGGCATTGCCATATGGTACATATATGGTATATATATGGGCCTTTTGGGTACATTGCCAGCGATGCGGAGGATTTTTCGGACGCCGATTGATCTTTCGACTATTTTTAGTTTTAGTATGCGATAGTAATTTTTTTATTGCGCTTTCAAAACTAGATCGCTGAACTGATTTTTGGTATTGATATAGACGGGGACCCTAGTGATAACAGGCTATTTTTAGCGAAAATCTTTATTAACGAGAGTGGAGAGCCGCGGTATAAGTAAATTTATGAACCCATAATTAAAAATTATATACTACTAATATTATAAACGTGAAAGTTTATAAGTATGGATGGATGTTTGTTACTCTTACACGTAAAAACTACTGAATGGATCTTGATGAAATTTTGCACAGAGGTAGATTATAGTCTGGAATAACACAAAGGATACTTTTTATCCCGAGAGTATGTTCCCTTGGGATAATTTTCAATATTCACGGGGGCGGAGCTGCGGAAGACAGCTAGTAATTAATATAATAATTGAAAATGTATAACGCATTTAAAAAAATATTATTTTTTTAGATGCGTTATACATTTTGAAAATCGTGTATTAACGAGTAGTAATTTCGTCTTCGCGTTGTTTGTCAGTCACTCAGTAACGGAAGAGTCTTATATAGTTATATTATACTAGCTGCTGCCCGCGACTTCGTCCCCGTGGTATCCCCGATTTTAAAACATTCTTTATCGCAGCTCCGCTCCTATTAGCTTAAGCGTGATGATATATAGCCTAAAGCCTTCCTCGATAAATGGTCTATTCAACCCAAAAAGATTTTTTTAATTCGGACCAGTAGTTCCTGAGATTCGCGCGTTCAAACAAACAAACAAACTCTTCAGCTTTATAATATTAGTATAGATACTTGATAGGTCCAGTAGTTTCAGTACAAATTAAAAAATAAACAAAGCTTTCCTCTTTATAGTATTAGTACAAATGAGTCAGTGCCACTTATAAATGTAGATCGTTGTGCTGTTACGTAATACATACTTAACTAAATGTTTTTGTTGTGGAATTCCTGATTTATTTACATAATCTATTGTGTTCAATTAAGTTTCCTTAAAAATAAGGATCATTAAGACAATTCATATTATGATTGCATTATTTATGTATTCAAATGAAAATGCATTCATAATTTATCCTTTCCTATTTAACTATAAAACAAACAAAAAAATGCATTAAGAGAACTACCTAGTTTTAATTTTTTTTTCACCGCTACGATAACCCTTAATTAGTGTTCTTTATTGTGTTTCCTAATAGCTATAACCTGAGAGTCTTTAAGTCTAGAGTGAACAGGTTACTTCTAGACAAACGAGCTTCATCATCGACCACGTCATCGCTTTTTTTATGAATCTGGGTTTAGCGAAAGGGAGTGTCAGTCTTACTGACTAAAACACATCCGTGTTCTTCTAACTTGCATTCCAGGGCTGAGGTGATACTTACAAACAAATTCCGTAACGCATTAGCTTACCTGTGATGAGATTGTGGCCAAAATCTACACTACCAATAAAAAATCCTTAATCTATATTACAGCACCTTTGTACTCTTCTATCTGTATTCCTTCTTTGCTTAATTAAGTATTTTGTGTGTACATACATAAATAAAAACCATTTAAGAAAAACAAAAAAAAATACGAAACAAAAACATAACCAAATAACAAACCGAGTTGCAACGCTATGCGACACAGCTCTCCGATGTTTAATATACACACACATGGCCGATAATTTTACGGTCACTACTACATTGACGGCAGAAACACACGAATATCAACCCTTATGATAAAAAAATAAGGTTGATATTCCGCCGTCTGTCGTGTTCGTTACGTCAGAATGTTTTCGATACGCGTTGTAGGGAAGGCACACGGTTGACTCTTGTGGATTTTTCGAGAATTTCAAATGTTCGTCTTGATTTTAGTTTATTTATTTGATAAATAGTAAGCAAGTTATGAAGCGTCAAGGTTAAGCAACGCTTGCCGAGGTCAGTCTATGGATGGGTGAGACCAGTTTAGGACATTGAGCGGCTGGCTATCTGACAGAGCAGTGGTGGCCGAGTGGTAACGGCTCCGACTTACGAATAGGGTAGTTAACTAAAAAAATCTGATTAGTCCGTCAGATAGATTTCCAAAAAGTATTGGACACGTATTTTTTTCTTTTATCACGTAAATAAAAAACGAAGACGATACAGTGCGTTGAAAATTCGTGTGACGTCACTTCGTGCTATGATTTTTACCACGCCGTGACGTCACAACCCCCACTCCTGATCTTTAAAGCTTTTTATCTTCTTCAATTTTTTACAGATTTGGTAAAGCAAAAAATACGTGTCCAATATGTTTCGATAATCTGACTGACGGACTAAATAGAATCATATTTTTATTCGTCAGGAAACATCCCTATTAATTTCGAACAACAAGCATAAAACAATCACACTAAAACCGCAGGGCGCTGCTAGTTATCTACAAAAACGGAGAAATATCACGTTTGTTGTATGAGAGCCCCCTTCAATATTTATTTTATTCTGTTTTTTAGTATTTTTTGTCTGCGAAAGTGTCAACTGTCTAACTTTCACGGTTCATGAGATACAGCCTGGTGACAGACGGACGGACAGCGGAGTCTTAGTAATGGTGTCCCATTTTACCTTTTGGGTACTGAACACTAAAAAAGATTAATCTTGTCATTTTGCAATTCCCGAAAAGCACAAAATTCACGGTAACCTCCTTGTCGATGATAAAAATAGACAAACCATGATCGGAATCAAAATGACATACTTATTGGAAATTCTACTTTATCCTTACATACATACAGTTGATTTTATATTGCCGAGACATCTGAGTAACGTATTTTGAACTTTATTGATAAGGAGTTAATGTTGAAAATCTTTTGTAATCGTTAAGTTTGACGTAAGCAGTCAATTACCATCTTTAGGCTTTTTCTTCTGTTTATTTATTTTTAGTACTTACATTGTTTTTTTTTTTGAAAAAAATTGATAATTGTCTCTTTTACTTGTACTGTAACTTATGTATTTTTTACTAGTAAAACGAACTATACTTCTATACTAATATTATAAAGAGGAAAGATTTGTATTTTTGTATGTAACGAATAAACTCAAAAACTACTGGACCGGTTTCAAAAATTTTTTCAACATTTGAAAGCTACATTCACCCGGAGTAACAGGCTATATTGTATCCCCGTATTCCCACGGGAACGGGAACTACGCGGGTGAAACCGCGGGGCGTCGCTAGTAATGTTATAAAGAGGAAAGTTTGTCTACTTATTTGTACCGAATAATCTCCAAAACTACTGGACCGATTTCAAGCATTTTTTCACCAATGGAAAGCTACATTATCAGTGAGTAACATAGGCTATAATTATATCTCCGCATTCCCACGGGAATGGGAACAACGCGGGTGAAACCGCGGGGCGCTGCTAGTTCAAATAGTGAGTTCGCTTTATGATAAGTTATATATTAAGTTCATGTAATATTGTTTTTATTTATCTGATGACTATGTAGGTCAATCTGTTTTTACTTTATTGACTCAATCAATCTACTCTTTATAATGTTTTATAGTGAATTGATTTATGATTTCCATGTTGGATACGTTTGTTTCCCTGTGTGTCATGTATTAATAACTTTGCACACGATTGTATAAATTCAAGTTCTTAAAACGCAACAGACAGATGTGTTGCTGGGCAGTTTGTTGCGCCACTTCTTCTTCCCAGCTAAAACACTAGGAAGTGGTGACGGGTGGGCGTTTTGCGGGAAAAAGTGCTGGCTCTCAGTTTGGATATACTTGTATCTGCGAGCGGGTTCGTTCGTCTTATTTTCGAAAAAGTAACATACCTATAGACTATTTCAATTCGAAGCAGTATTTCCTGAAATTATCGCGTTCAACCAAAAAAGAAATTCTTCAGCTTTAAAATATTAGTATCGATTATTTTTAATTTCTTCTAACACACGGCTATGGGAGGGTTTGCAAACTCAAAAAACACAAAAAAAAATGATTTGTACAATTTTGACATAAAATAATTATATTCAATAAATTTTTAAAACAAATACTATTCCTAATTGGGTATTTCACTAGTTATAAACCGCATAATTCTATTTTGTCCATCTGATTGATTTTCAAATAATATTTTTTGAAAATCAATCAATCAATTTTTTTTTATTTTTTATTATTGTTTGTTTTTTATTGTTTTTTTTTAAATATTGATTTTATTTTACGATTACTCTACGTTTATTTTTTTGTCTTTATATTCTTTTTTTTACGATTTAAAATTAAATCGTAAAAAAAGCGCAACAAAATTCAAGAGTGGGGGCTGGTGACGTCACGTACCCGGTAAAATTTTTAGCGCGTAGTGACGTCACACGAGTTTTGAACGCACTGTATCGTCTTCATTTTTTGTTTACGTGACAAAAGAAAAAATACGTACCCAATGTTTTTTTTGGAAATCGAATTAGTTTTTTTTTATTGTAAAATACCATATTTGAAACTGCTAGTAATTCTTCAGAATGGACAGTATTGTTAGTACAGCCGACACCGCTCATCGCTGCCTTGACATCAATACATTATGTATTTTAAACAACGCTTGCTTCAACTTATTGACATATTTTTATATGGTTTTTTGTCTGTCGGTAACTTTTTTTTAATTTATTTTTTTATACAAAACGTTGCCCCACACTAGGAATTTCTCCTGTGTCCTGGGTGCGTTTATAAACATACAATGTCACGTACACAAACAGCCAGACCCGGAACAACTATCTGTAGACTTACAAATATTTGTTACGAGCAGGAATCGAACCCACGACACGTAACGCAGCAGCCAATCGCTCAACCACTGCGCCAACCGTGTCGTCATAATATAATAACTTGTTCGGCGGACTACGAATAGGGTGTTGGTTTTTATAATGTAATAAAACGAATACAATATAGACCATTTATTTATCAATTATGTAGTTAGGTATACAATGCCGCGGAATTTGTTGGAAATGTGACCGCGGCGCTGGACCGCGGCGGGCACTAGGAGGATCACGGGTGTTAGTCAGTAAGAGTCTGACACTCCCTTCCTATGTGCCCACAGCGGGAGAAGTCATTTGATGATTTCCCATCCATAAACAAGGTACCTATGTATGTGTGTAAGTATTACAAATACATTTCATTTGGATTTCCAATTTCTTTTTATTTTGCTATTTACTTCAATTTTAATTTTAATTTCATTTCAACTTGGATTCATTTTGATTTCATTTGAACTGTATTAATGATTTTGATTGTAATTTTGTTCTTATTTCGATTTAGATTAGAATTGTAATATAATTTACTGTATTTTCTGGCAATTATGTATGATACTGTAGATAAAAGAGCGGATGTACCTAACACAAGCAAAAATTGCTTTTTTGCATGTAAGTGGATGAAATAAGTTTTTTTTTTGTACAAAGTCCTAATTACATTCAACCTACAAATTAATGTGCCCAGCTCTTTTCTCAACTTTTTCTGGCTACTGAATATACGTAACGACTGCCAAAGATCTACAAATGACATTCATTATATAACCTTGAATATCGACCCTTGCAGTCGTAATTATATATTAATTTATAATGTACTAGCAGTGCCCCGCGGTTTCACCAGCGTTGTTCCCGTTTCCGTGGCAATACGGCTATAAAATAGCCTATGACACTCCACAATAACGTAGCTTTCTATTGGTGAAATAATTTTGAAGTTGGTTCAGTAGATCCAGAGATTACCCCTTACAACTTCACAAACTCACAAACGTTACCTCTTTATAATATTAGTATAGATAATGTATGAGCTAAACACTTTTGTGTGCGAGCGTATACTATAGCTTGAGTCAGCGAAGTTATTCTGATATACCTAGCAGTGAGGTAACGTTAGCAGAAACACTCAATCCCACCAAAATCGACAGTTTTTTTTTGTGTTTTTAAATTGGAGTTTTTTTTTCTTTTTGTAATGTCATAACCCGACTAGCTTTATTAATATGTTTAATTTAATAATTATTTTAGATTACCCAAAACAAATCATCATTTTTATAACAGCGAAATTGTAACGCTGTGAAGAATGGAACTTTAACACAGGTTGCAAAAGCATTATTATTATAATTATACTAGCTAAACCGGCAAACGTCATTTTGCCACGTTAAATAAAAATAAATATTTAGGGGTGGACCACCCTTAAAATTTAGGGGGATGAAAAATAGATGTGCGATTCGCCACCCTAGCCGATATGCATGCTAAGATTCACGAAAATCGGTCGAGCCGTTTCGAAGGAGTTCAACCACAAACACAGTGACACGAGAAGTTTATATATAAGAGATTATTTTTCCGAAATATGAACAAGCTAAGCACCTATGACACTCAGCAATTATGTAGGCAGCTTGCTATCCTGCCAGGGTTCTGGAATTTGTTCAAAAGAGTGACCGCAGCCCTGGAACGCGGCGGGCGTTAGGAGAAACACGGGTGGGTTTTAGTCAGTAAGAGTCCGAAACTCCGTTCCATTTCATCCAAAAAAAAAAATTTACATGAAAAAAATTATGTCATCAAATAGTAAAAAAGTCAGCTGTTCCCTACATTTCGATGAGTTATACGAAAATAAATGTAGGGAACAGCTGATTTTTTTCCCGATTTCTGGTTTGGTCCCGTACCTAGTAAAAGTTGTCCATAACGATGAGTACAATGACCTCCTAAGAGGTTGTTGGTGTTTTGCAAATTACCCTGTATATAATTATAGAAGCTTGTATATTTCCCTAACTTTTTTGCCTTCAGTACTGCTACGAATACAGCTGACTTCGATTCCGTTGGCGCACGAAAGCAAATAACAAAAAAATGAGTACCGTCCTGGCCAGCTATGTTTTTAACATATTTATATAAAGTTTTCTATCAAAGTGCCAATGGACGATTCCTGAGGACAAAAATATGATTCTATTTAGTCCGTCAGTTAGATTATCGAAAAATATTGGACACGTATTTTTTGCTTTATCAAATCTATAAAAAATGATGAAGATAAAGAGCAACAAAGATCAGGAGTGAGGTTTTATGACGTCACGTCGTGCTAAAAAGTGCACTGCAATGTCACGTTACACGAGTTTACAACGCACTGTATAGTCTTCATTTTTTGTTTACATGAAAAAAGAAACAATACATCTAAAGAGGAAAGATTTGATTGTTTGTTTGCATTGAATAGGCTCCGAAACTACTGAACCAATTTGAAAATTCTTTCACTGTTGGGAAGCTACACTATCTCCGGTAAACATAGGTTATATTATATTCTTATATTCCCACGGAACGGGAACTGCGGGGCGATGCTAGTGTCCAATATTTTTTTGGAAATCTATCTGACGGACTATTAGTTTTTTTTTTTTAGTCAACAAATTTATTGTACGATATTACAGAGCTGCGTGATCATTTATTGTATAGCTGACATAGATTAAGGAAACAATAGCAAAACCCGGCGCGGCTCCGCCCTTGGCCTTCGCCTTCGCCTGGCCAGACGTTCCCGGGCCGGCAGCCACGGCGGCCGCGTACGAAGCCGCCTTCTGCCGGCCCTGGGGCCTCTGTGTCGCCGCTAGTGGGGGACGCCGAATCATGTCCTCCAAAACGGAGAACTGCTTCTGGTAGGGAGCCAGCTCCTGCCGCACCAGGCTCCGCACCTGGCTCAGCACTAGGCTCCCCTCCAGCGTCGCCGGACTCGGCCCCCCCTGCGGCTCCTCCGAGGCCGCTCTGGCCATGCCAGCCAGGTCCCTCCGGAGCGACTCATTCTCTGCAATGAGTCGCTCCGTTACGGCCGCGAGGCGGGCGACCTCCGCCCGCAACTCTGTCGCCTCTCCGGACCCGCCGACGTTGGCCGCCGCCGCCGCCATAATCGAGGCTTTGGCCGCCGTAATGGCCTCCCGCTTGGAGGACTGCTTTCGCTTGAAGGCCACAGCGCGGATCGCGGCCTCCACGACCTCCGCAAACTGGGCCTTCTTCTCTACGACAGTGGGACGCACCTCTCCCGGGGCCTCCGAGTCGTCGGAGTCGAGAGCAGGCGGAAGAGTAGAGGGAGCCCTCCCTCCAGGGCGACGCCCCTCCTCCACCAACCTCCCGGCCCGACTCTCCACCTCCCGGGTAGAGGGAGCCAGCCCCCTCCCCGCCTCACAGCCCCTGCCCCGCCTGGCGGTGGGGATCTTGCGGGCGGAGGCAAACTCGCCCTCGGAGGACGACCCGCTGTCATCCTCCCGTCTGGGCCGCTTGCGGAAGAACTTTACGTTCTCCGCAGCAGCCCCCCCTCTTTCCTCTCCCGAGCCCGCCGAGCTGACCGTTACTAGGTCTAGCGCGGAGCCGGAATCCAACTCCACGCCACCCCGGCGCTCAGGCGAACCCTCCTCTGTGAATTCGTGCGCCATCAGCTCCTTAAAGGAGGCGGATCCGGATGACGACGACGAATTGGAGCCTCCTCGGCTCTTGTTGCCACTGGCAAGCGGAAGACGTTTGGTGCCCACCCCAGAGTACGGAGGGCAGCCCGCCGAAGCGGGGTGGGATTCCCCGACCGCTGAGCAGTCGGGACCCACCTGGGGACTCATTTTGCAAGCGTCTTTCATATTTTGTGCCTTTTAAGGGTGCGGTCCCTGTTCGCTCCGCCCCTTCTCAGGGCCCTCTCCTCACCTCACCTTTCCACCTGCTCGCTGCTCCCACAGTCACGTCTGATGATCAGACGCGTACCAGAGAGCAGCGAGCAAGCGTGTGTGTGTCTCTCTTGGTCTGATCCCTCACTTGCGACCTTCCGGCATGAGTGGCTCTACCGGGAAAGCTCGCAAGATCATTGGGACGCTCAAGCCCCACCACGACGACAACGTGGAGACACATTCGGTGGGGGACTAAAACCCACCCGTGATCCTTCTTGTGCCCTATGCGCTCCAGGGCCGCGGTAACTCTTTCGAACAAATTCCGCAACCCTAGCAGGCACCGACCCTATGGGGCCCCGTCCTCGGTGCTGACGGCTCCTTGAGGCGCGCGTGGAACACAACGCGTCGTCGACTCAACCTGGTATCGGACGGCGAGCCACCCACGCTCACCGTCCCCAGGCATCAGCCACTGCGCGATAGCACAGCGGCCGACTTGTCTCTGGAGGGGGCCGAAATGGGACCATTACTGGCACTCCATCTCAGCACCCTCCCGAGTGTTGGGAGCCGCAGCACCCGCAGCAGAAGCGGCAGTGGCGGCGACAGAAGCCGCGGCGGCGGCAGAGGCGGCGGTGGCGGCGGACCTCTTGCCCCTGGTCGGGGCGGATGGCGCGCAGGCCCTTTCCCCAGCCCAGTGCTCGGCCGGCTTGCCAGCAGCCGCACATGCACTGCAGTGCGGCGTGGCCTCACACGAGCCGGCCCGATGAGCGGGCTGACCACAGCGGAAACAAAGTCCGCTGCGGTCCACCTCCGAGGGGCACATAGCTCCCGTGTGGTTGCCCACATGGCAGCGGTAGCACCTCAGAGGCCTGGGTTCCAGCAGTTTTACCCGCGCAGACACCCATCCCACCAAGAGCCTTCGGCCCTCCGACACAGTTCTGGCCGCCGTCACGGGGCAGCTCACCACAAGGGTTTGCATGCCCGTGTTGTCAGGCCGGAGGGTGCCCGCCTTGACGAGCTCGGCAGAGCACCCCCCAGTCCTGGCGACGGCGGCCACAACTTCCTCCTCCGTCACGGAGTCATCCAGGCCCACTATGCGCATGTCGATGCGCTTAGTCGGCCTGGACACCCGGACCTCGTCCGCGGGTAAGACCGCCCTCAGCCTTTCGGCCAGGGCGTCCGCGAACGGGCCACTCTCCGCTCCGGCGAGCTCGAGCTTGCGGGCACCGGTTAAGGTCCTCCTGACCCCGATGCCCCCGCTGATGCCCAGCTCTTGGAGGCTCACCGCCTCCTTCGCCCGCTTCAGTACGGCGAGATACGTCACGCCCCTCTGTTCCGCTTCCGGCTGCAGTGTGAGCACTACAGCCGCGGATTTCGGGGCGCGAAGCCTCGCCGCAATGGCGTTGGCCTTCCGCCGCTGCCTCCTCGCCTTGTTTTTGGCCGCTTTCGCGGCCCGCCGTTTCTGGCCAGCAACCTGCCACTCGGCCTCGGCCGCAGGAGGGTCCGAGGGTGGGGGTGGGGGCGGCTGCGGCACCACTGGCGCCGCAGCCTTAGCCGCTCCTCCAGCCTTCCTCCTACCCCTCTTCGCCGGGGCCGCCTTGGTCGTCGCCGGCGTCACAGGCGCTGGCGCTGGCGCCGGCGCGGCTCCACCCTTGGCCTTCGCCTTCGCCTGGCCAGACGTTCCCGGGCCGGCAGCCACGGCGGCCGCGTACGAAGCCGCCTTCTGCCAGCCCTGGGGCCTCTGTGTCGCCGCTAGTGGGGGACGCCGAATCATGTCCTCCAAAACGGAGAACTGCTTCTGGTAGGGAGCCAGCTCCTGCCGCACCAGGCTCCGCACCTGGCTCAGCACTAGGCTCCCCTCCAGCGTCGCCAGACTCGGCCCCCCCTGCGGCTCCTCCGAGGCCGCTCTGGCCATGCCAGCCAGGTCCCTCCGGAGCGACTCATTCTCCGCAATGAGTCGCTCCGTTACGGCCGCGAGGCGGGCGACTTCCGCCCGCAACTCTGTCGCCTCTCCGGACCCGCCGACGTTGACCGCCGCCGCCGCCATAATGGAGGCCTTGGCCGCGCTAATGGCCTCCCGCTTAGAGGACTGCTTCCTCTTGAAGGCCACAGCGCGGATCGCGGCCTCCACGACCTCCTCCAGCTTGGCCCTCTTCTCCTCGGCAGTGGGAGGTACCTCTCCCTGGGACACCGAGTCATCGGAGTCGAGAGGAGGCGGACGAGTAGAGGAAGCCCTGCGACCGTTCCCTCCAGGGCGATGCCCCTCCCCCGCCAACCTCTCGGCCCGACGCTCCACCTCCCGGGTAGAGGCAGCCAGCCCCCTCCCCGCCTCACAACCCCTGCCCCGCCTAGCGGTGGGGATTTTGCGGGCGGAGGCAAATTCGCCCTCGGAGGACGACCCGCTGTCATCCTCCCGTCTGGGCCGCTTGCGGAAGAACTTTACGTTCTCCGCAGCAGCCCCCCCTCTTTCATCTCCCGAGCCCGCCGAGCTGACCGTTACTAGGTCTAGCGCGGAGCCGGAATCCAACTCCACGCCACCCCGGCGCTCAGGCGAACCCTCCTCTGCAAATTCGTGCGCCATCAGCTCCTTAAAGGAGGCGGATCCGGATGACGACGACGAATTGGAGCCTCCTCGGCTCTTGTTGCCATTGGCAAGCGGAAGACGTTTGGTGCCCACCCCAGAGTACGGAGGGCAGCCCGCCGAAGCGGGGTGGGATTCCCCGACCGCTGAGCAGTCGGGACCCACCTGGGGACTCATTTTGCAAGCGTCTTTTTTCATTTTTGTTCCTTTTAAGGGTGTGGTCCCTTTTCGCTCCGCCCCTTCTCAGGGCCCTCTCTCCCAACCTCACCTCTCCACCTGCTCGCTACTCTCACAGTCACGTCTGATGATCAGACGCGTACCAGAGAGCAGCGAGCAAGCGTGTGTCTCTCTTGGTCTGATCCCTCACTTGCGACCTTCCGGCATGAGTGGCTCTACCGGGAAAGCTCGCAAGATCATTGAGACGCTCAAGCCCCACCACGACGACAACGTGGAGACACATTCGGTGGGGCTGCCAATCTGACCTTCAAACACAGTTACTGGGCATCCAATACAGACTGGAAGCCAACCCAAACACTGTTGGGAAAATACTAAGAGCAGATGGAGACTAGTTCAAAGTTTAAAATAAGACCGCAGAGAGTGAATGAAGAATATACGTACTGCCAAAAACATTTGGCAAACGATTGTATTTCGAAGAATTTATCTCTATATTAGCAGACAGTCGGTCGCCTGTAGGTAGATACGTTTAGGCTACAAGTTGAGGAATTGTTCGAATAGGGTAGTTGACTAAAAAGTTCTAATTAGTCCGTCAGTCAGAGTTCCAAAAAATATTGGACACGTATTTTTTCTTTTTGCACGTAATCAAAAAACGAAGACGATACAGTGTGGTGAAAACTCGGGTGACGTCACTACGTGCTCCAATTTGAAGCACGCCATGACGTCACAAGCCTCACTCCTGATCTTTTATGTTTTTTATCTTCGTTATTTTTTATAGATTTGAAAAGGCAAAAAATACGTGTCCAATATTTTTCGATAATCTAACCGAAGACGGACTAAATAGAATAATATTTTTTTTCCTCAGGAAACATCCCTATTACCGTGGCCCTGGAACATAAAGGGCATTAGGAGGAACACGGATGAATTTTTGAGTGTCAACTGTTACTGATACTCCCTTCCGCTCCGTCCAGAGCAGGAGGATTAATTTCATAATTCCCCATCCAAAACAAGTATCCATATTTATAAAGAGATAATCGCGCGTACGCGATGGGATACCTCCGTGAGTTCCTGAGAAAAGTGATCGTGACAGACCGACACACGGCTTATATTTATACGATCACTTCGTTGTCGATCCAAAAACAGATCTATTATAGTATAAGGGTTCCTTTCATGTAGTAAAAAGCTGTTATTTCAATATTGCAAACAGACGCTCCAATTTTATTTATATGTATAGATTAGAGTGTGCAAGTCGCTAAGTACAGTCTCTGCCTACCCCTCCGCCAGTCGGGCGTGAAGGTAACGTATGAAAGTTCCACGTAACAGCGTCGCTATCGTAAACAGCAGTTTTCTAGTAAAAACACGATAAAACAAAGAAACGCTTTCTCTTTCGTCGTAATTTATACCAAAAAAAAAAGTTTATCGGCTTCGAGTTTTGACATCGAGACTAGGAAATATTCCCGTTTTAAGAGATACATGCACCCAAGGTAATCGTAGTATCGAAGGCGCATCATGTTCCACGCGCGCCTCAAACGGATTTCAGCAAAGCAGACGGGGCCCCATAGGGTCAGTGCCTGCTAGGGTACAGGGCCCCAAGTCTGCTATTACAATAATGTCAGAATGGTCTATTATTGATTTCATAATTGGTGATTTTGACAAGTTTGGTAATCTACTAATACAAAAGCGTCATAACGACTTTCCAATGGTCAACCACTGACACTCCATTGAAAGAAATGGCATAGAATGGTAATCTCGTACATAATGACAAATTAATGACAGACGTATGCGGTAATCTGCTAACATTTTGACAGTTCCTTTGATCAGTGACCTACCATTAGAACGTCGTTGTGCATAGCTCGGTTATCAAAAAGTATTACGAGACCATTGACCGACCAATGATCGACCATTATGGATTTATACGAACTTTTAGCAAAATGACAATGGAATCGTATTGGAATGACAAATTTATAAAAATAGCAGACTTGGGGCCCAGAAATTAGTTCGAAAGAGTCACTGCGGCCATGGAACGCGGCGGGCACTAGGAGGAACACGGGTGGGTTTTAGTCAGTAAGAGTCTGACACTCCCTTCCGCTCCGTCCAGAGCGGGAGAAGTCATTTGATGATTTACCATCAAAAAAACAAAAGAAAGGTATTCATATTATGATTAGGGCTTTAGATTGTGAGAGCATGTCATGCTCACACAAGGAGCTCGTGGCTAAATTATAACAGCCGCACGGGTCGATCTTCGAAGTTAAGCAACGCTTGCCGAGGTTGGTCTGTGGATGGGTGACCATCTTAACATAACGAGACTTCTCCGTGCCTCGGAAAGCACGATGATGAGATTTTATTGACTTATACATATTTCTTAGGATTGAATTTATTTTTTAATTATATTCAGTTAGATTATTATATTTTTCTTTCCCGTCTTTATAATGTAGATTTAAATTGTTGTGACATTTACTGTTAAAACTACTGTTCGACACAAATGTAATTTTGTTGAAGAATGAATAAATAATAGGCACGGAGCGGTATATTAAAATGGTCACCCATCTAGAGTCGAACCCCGGCAAGCTTTGCTTAACCTTGAAGATCGGCACGGACGGCTGTTATAATTTAGCCACGGCATAATCAGCCTTTTAACGTTCCCACTGCTGGGACACAGGCCTCCTCTCTAGGAATGGGTCGTAATCCAGCACGCGAGCCCAGTGCGGGTTGCTGAATGTCACATGTCTTCGAATTTTTGGTTCTAGGACATGCCGGTTTCCTCACGATGTTTTCCTTCACCGTTTTGAGAGCAGTGGTGATGAAATTAATTACACAAAGTAATGCGCCTGGCTGAGTTTGAACCCGCGACCTGCAATTCGTAAGTCGGGGCCGTTACCACTCGGCCACCACTGCTCCTAATGCCGTTTAATGGTCTAGTTGAAATTAATGAATTGACTTTGAATTTGTCACTTGTCTAATACACAAGATCCCAAGTAACAGCAACACAAGAAAGCAAGCGCAGCCGGGGTCGTGTGGCGCATACTACGTTATTCAAATGTTGGCATCATTAAAAAATATAATCTGTTGGTTGGCAGCCCTGGCCGAGCGCCGCGTCACTGGTAAATAATTGCTTAACTGAGAATCCGTGGAGTGGACTGCATTGTAAAGATTTTGGATAGAACAAAGGATGTATTTTTTTTTAGGTTATCGTGTCTTGTCTTATGTGTTAAACTAGCTTCTGCTCGCGACTTGGAATAGTTACTTTACCCCCGATTTTGAAACTCTCAGCCCGATCGGTTAAAAATTGACAAAGTTTTATACAAACGTTCATCCCCTATTTTATCCCCTTGGAGGTAGAATTAATCAAAATCCCTTCGTAGCGGATGCCTACGTCATAACATCTACCTGCATGCCAAATTTCAGCTCAATCCGTTCAGTGGTTTGGGCTGTGCGTTGATAGATCACTATGTCAGTCAGTCAGTCAGTCCCTTTTGAGTTTTATATATTTAGATAGAAGATAGATATATACAAATAAATAAAATTTAAGTATCTGTTTGCTATATCAAAACAACACGTATTCACTAAATACATAGGAAAGTACCTATATATGACACTAATTTTTGTCTTTTTCCTGACTGATATTTATTTTAAAATTGTGTGTGCAATATTTACCGGGCACTAATCTGGACTTTGGACTGTTACTGAAAAGACGAATTCACATACATAAATAAATATCAGAAAAAGTAAAAAACTGTATAAAACGACAGCTGATATTAATTCGCAAACATGGCTCTGTAGGCTATCTTTTAAGAAAACAAACCGTTGAATTTGACCTACAAAAGAAACTTTGAGAACCGTGTATTTCAGTTTATCTTGTCACAAAAAATAACTTATTTCAGTTCTGAACGGTACATAAAACACATAAATGCGATTATTGCTCGTACAACCGAATGGTAAAGTTCTATGTGTACTTTTTACTGGTAAATATTGTTTGTATGATTTTTAGAACATTCTGGTAGCTATGTGGACAGAAATGATATTTACCTGTAAGTAAATCAGTTAATTTTATGAGGAAAAATTACTAATGATATTAATTATATGAAAAAAAGATTAAATATGCCTATCGATCTTCTAATTATGTGCTCACATTTTTAGTGTTTGTTTTTTCTGTGGAAAATACCCAGGTATTGTTCTGCTTTTCATTAAATTAATTATTTCACGTTATTATTCTTGATAACTGTAACTATGTATTTTTAAGAATATTTTTATTTTCACAAAATATAAGACCTAAAGTTTCACTTGAATGACAGAATAACGACCCCGTGTTTATTACATAATTTTTCATTTTCACCCGACTGCAGGAAAGCCCAAAAATAGGGCTATTTTACTGTGTTCCAATTTAGCCACGAAACACCGAAAGCAAATAGGTACATAGCAATGAAATGTGTTTCCACTGAATCACTCGTCTGTACCTAACGGACAGCGTTATCAGTTATTTACACAGCGAATGAACTCAAAGATAAGATAAACTTTATACCTAGGGACACTCGAAACTCGCGATTATTGCCAAACTTTACATTCTGGGATTATTTTTAGTTTTAAAAATATGCATGACTTCTTTCTAAATAGGCACGCTTTTGACCACATTCTCATCTAGTGGAAATAGATGATGTGGTCGACGATGGACCACGCTAACTAGAAGTAACCTACTCCCTCTTTACTTGAAGACCATCTGGTTGTACTTTTTTATATTACAATTATATAATTATAAGAGATTCCTTACAATTTATCAATTTTAATAGATTAAAAAAAGAACCTATTAAAATTCATTACTTTCGGTATGATACTTAATTGTAATTTGCCTAACAATTAAATTGAGTATGTTCTTGAGGAAAATTATATTAATACCATCGACATTGAATACGCTTTCAAACTACATAATTTAAATATCAGTAATAATAAATTTACACATACGAGGATAACTGATGCACTTTTTAACGCTCTATTTTAGTCCATAACCAACCACATCATCTTATGTTCGCTGTTAACATTTCAACAACAAAAAAAGACAAAATTTATGTAGTAAAATTATTAGTCTTTAGGGTGCAAGAATGCCTAAGATGAATCCGGTATCAGTATATCAAGCAGACAGCCATTTACAAAATTTAAAAAAAAATCTGTCGTAGCAGGCCTTTTTATAACGCAAGTTGGTATTTTTGTAAAACATCAATCTAGATTTTTCAAAGATACTCTTACATAGTCTAACTTACTCAGCCCACAAAACAATTCAAAATGGCTTCCCATACCAATGTCATAAAATAGTTACATCACATCAATCAAAAATATACACAAATTAGGGAGCTCCCTTTAAGTCTTTGCGTAGTTTAATAAAAAATAATAATTGTTATCATTTATTTCTCAGTATATGACATCAAAATTTGTACACCAACAATAAATGGCTAATAGACTTACAAGAATCAAAACCTGACTTCTAAACTAATTTAAAGTCGTATTGAAAATGGCGAAACATTTCAGTTCAATATCCTACATTTAGTAATACATTATTATTATTCTTATCACTTCATTTATTTTCGAACTTGACACATTGTGCCAGCCCAAAAATGACAATTCAAAATTTCTAATCATAATATTGTTTTTAATACAATAAGAAGAGATACAAGAGGGGAGGAGATACATTAAGAAGGATTAAGTACTTAAATTCAATTCCTGATTTCAAATAAATAAAATTGCTTTTTATTAATAAGATAATGTCTCTAGCACTATCATGAATGAACAGCAAATAAAAGTAAGTTATCTTAGCCACAGTAATCTTGAGTCGCGACAATCGAAGTTGACTTATAATGATAAAATGAATGATTATCTCGTAACTCTTATGTTATAGAATATACTATGCGGTTCCATTTATCTGCCAACTCAACTGTCGTCACGAAAAATAACTAAAATATTTCTTCTAGATTTTTCTCCTATTCATTTAAACAAAAACTGTTCATTCACATAAACCATTGACGCCGCACTTTTTAATCATCGAGGAGAGCCAAACTGAACTTTGAAACATCATAAGAAGTTGAATTTGACTTCGCATAATTTAGGAGTGCAAATTTAAAAAACGAATAAACCCACTATCTTATAACTAATATTTATTAGGATTATAGTGTTTCATTTTTTCCAAATAAATTAATTAACATCATACTGCGTAATAGTATTTCAAGGAAAAAAAAATTAAAAAATTTAAGTCAATTATTTACACGATAAGTCGTGTTGTACTTATAAAAAAAAAAAAAACTAGCCTTTGATTTTTAATAAAATAAAGAAAAGAAAAATTTTGCACAAAAATGTTTTTAGTACGAATTCGACTCCACTGCGGCTGTAGCTCTAAAGTCGTCACATGGCGCGTCGCAGTTCTAGTGTATTGTGTACTACGCCGACCACTCTTGATACTCGGCGTTATTATTATTATTACTTTACATATAATTTTGAATATCTTGGGCCTGCTTGCGCAACCTATAGTTATATTTTAATTCCAACCAAATTTTAACCCACGATCTTTACATATGAAATAATTGTTATTTATCCTCGTTTTGCAACTATCTCTGAGTTAAAAGATAACTAATTGTTTGTTTAATGCCTTATCAGTCTTGATTCAAGTCTGACAGATGCATAATTTTCTTGTCTTGTATTACGTGGGTCTTATAATATTACGAGTGTTCTTTTTTATGAATTCTAAAATATAATTATGTATTTATTTATATTCGCACTCTCAGAATTAAAGGGGCTTAACTCAAAAACCTGTTACTTATAATTTTGCTGTAAACTGAATGTAAAAAAACATGCTCTAAAACCCAATGATGAATGTAATTCCGAAATAAAATTAGGAAAGGTACAGCTTATACATAGGTCT
This sequence comes from Hecatera dysodea, assembly GCA_905332915.2. NCBI lineage: Eukaryota > Metazoa > Arthropoda > Insecta > Lepidoptera > Noctuidae > Hecatera > Hecatera dysodea. The sequence goes on from HG995316.1 coordinate 396,226, forward strand.
CGGGAGATATTTGTTTTTTTACCCAATACTTTTTAAAGACTTTTTGCCAACAATTGCAATTTTTTTGTTAGGTCCCTTTCATTCTAAAGGTGCCACATGTATTTAATTTATTGAATCTACACCTCATAATAAGCACAGGACCAAAATTTGTCTTGCTTATTTTAATAAGTATCATCATAGCTAGTTGTCAATTGTTTTTTACGATAACTTTAATTATAAAATTGTAAATAAGAAAAAAATACCCTTCTTCTAAGTCTAGCCGCAGCCAACAAATTTTCTCTTTCACCCAAGTAAAAAATAGGTATATAATTTTCGTTGAGTATCAAGAACACAAAGCGAAGAGCATACAGTGCTCAACGTTTATCTTTGACATAGTTGCTTATACGGCCAATATTGATCATTTAAATTTATTTGAACAGTTTGATGTGAAGTAGGTAAATGACGAAATATTGTTCAAAAACATAATGTTTTTATACAAAAGTCAAAGTCAAAGTCAATTCATTTATTTCAACTAGACCATTAACGGCACTTTTGAACGTCAAAACATTTGCAAATAAAAATATAGTGACTCTAGTTGCTATAACCGTATTTAGAAATTATGAGACTTATTTAAATATATTATAAAATATATTAATAAATTGTGAAATACAAAGACATCAGACAAATATTTTAATTAGTATCAACACAAAAAGAAAAAGTTTATTTTATCCTATAGATAAGTCAATACAATCATTTACCCTATATGCATGTCAACTCTCATTTTAAAGTAGTTTATTACACTCGTAAATTCTAAATGACAAACAAAGGCAATCTAAACAGCAAAAATGTCTATATTTAGACAGAAAATTACATCCAAGCCCAAAACTATTTGGTCCTAGTACAAAAATCCCCATAACGTACTACAAAATTACTCCACGACCATACAAGGGAATCTCACGGTTACGTTCTATACATAAGAGCGAATATCGCTTGCGTATGTCCGGCAATAGGTATGGCTTTGTGGTACAAGCGAAAACAAATATATAGGTATTTTTTTCTTTGTCTTTTAAAGTTCCATGATCTGTTAGAATTCGACTTATTTTTTTTTTAATGGGTTTGGAGTAATTTGGGGAATTTATTAATGATTTATTTTTGTTTATTGAGATTGAGATCTAGGACTGACACATAAATCAATAACTTATTGGTTGTCATGACTAAAACCTTATAGGTCCTGCCTTTTTCTTTGGATTACACCCGTTCTGGGCGGAGTGGGAGCAAATGTCAAACTGTTACAGGCTAAATCCCATTGGTGTTTCTCCAAATGCCCTTTGCGTTCCAGCGCGGTGACACTTTCGAACTAATTCCACAACCATGGCAGTGGAATATATCTGGTACCTAAATTAGTAATACCACTGAATGCTTAGTTCCGTCGTAAGTTCGAAACGCATTACCAGAAGCCCGAAAGTTTGACGACCAGACTTACCACGATATCGTGAGCGTGACACCCAGCAACTGGGTTGTGGAGTACAGATGGCTATGTACTGATACTGGTATTCAGATAAACTGGAAGCAGACTGCAACATAGTTGGGAAGCGGCTAGGTAGTTGACGATTGTCATTGTTTCAAACGGTATATTTTAGTAAGTCCTCGAGGCATTTTAATTCAATCAATTGTACTTTCATCCACTATAGATAACACGTGTGTAAGCCGTGACTGATAAGCGTTGTATTAGTTAATTATTATTATAAACTTCTCACATGGAAAACCGCATATCCTCTGCTTATCTGGGATATTGAGTAGGTACCTATTGTTGTTTATTAATTATCCTGTTATTAGCCGACTGTTACAGAAGGAGGGGTTATGTTTTATGTAAAGTGTAATTGCTTATATCTTTTTATTCAAGTCTCTCTCTCAACGAAGTAAATAACATTTTTTTTATCTTCGTACTTTTAATAAGAAACAATTGCCGTGCGTTAGCTTCGCGAAAACTTCGATATGACTTGATCGTTTTGATCCATTTTTTTTTCTATGATTGGACAACCAAATTTCACGCACAATGATCCAATACTAGGACTAAGTGCGGAAACCAAACCCAGATAGATAGATAGATGGCGTCCAAAAGTTTCTCCGCATCGCTGGCCACTGGTAATGTACCCAAAACACTAGCAGCATGCCACGCTCTATGGCAATGCTTATCCTCTGTCCGAAGTAAAAGCCAGCCCATGGGTCACGCGAAATGTCAACTACATAAATGTTTTTGATGCCATATTTTAGTTAAAAGGATTTTTTTTAAGTGTACACAAATTAGTTATGAAAAATAAAATGTACATAAGGACTCCTTTTCATAATAATTGTTTGTTGAGGTCGTAGAAAAAAAAACTGCTTAAAAACATAAATTAAATAACTGTTTACGTAATTAATCTGTTTTATTTATTCTAAAATCAAACGTAATTACAATGCTGATTTATATACATATAATCTTTATTAACTTAATGTCAAATTGTATTGATTGATTGTTTTGTTGTGTGTATTGTATTGTGTAGTTTTGTACACCTGATGTATTTACTCAGAACGAGGAGCGGTGGTGTTGGTGTTCCTCATTAAGTAATTAAGAAAACAAGGTAAGTTAAGTACTTTAAGCCTTTAAGCTTAAGTTAATTTAGGATTTATGTCAGTTCTGAGGCAGTAAATACTTTTCTCTTTCTAAATAAAACCATAATTTAATCATAATAGTCATCGCAAATCTTTTTTAAAATTAATTTATCCAACTCCGCTTCCGCTGCCGCTTCTAACTAGCACCACACGCGAACAGTAATTTCATCCATGAAATAGTTGGTGTTACCAAATAGGGATTAGAGCGAGACAGCACTACTGCTTCGTAGCCACGCATAGGGTTGCCAATCGTACTGTTACAAACACAACTCTCCTTTACTTTGTGCAGTCGGGTAAAAACAGTCATTATCACCTGTCTAGCCTTTTCCCAACTATATTGGGGTCAGTTTCCAGTCAAACCAGGTTCAGCTGAATACCAGTATTTTACATGAAGCGTAGTCGCTATCTATAACTTCCACAACCCAGTATCTGAGAAACACGGTTTTTTTTTATTCAAGTAAACAAAAATTAAGACGATTCAGTGCGTTGAAAACTCACGCGATAGTTTACTTTTACTCAAATTTGACGTCACCAACCCCCACTCTTGAAGTTTGATGCACTTTATCTTTATCATGTGAAATCTAACGTACGGACTATTTATTTATTTATTTATTATATACTTTATTGTACACCAAAAGTAACACAAAAAGTAGACTTAAAACTAAAACACATACAATGGGCGGTCTTATCGCATTCCGCGATCTCTTCCAGACAACCTGGCATGGACAGTATAATATGTCTGACGACTACGGACTAAATATAATTATTACTATTCTCTCTTGAAAACTACCCTACTCAACAAGCTCAATATAAAACATGTAACAAAACGTAACGCAACACAATATCTTCTTTTTTTTTTCCAAAATGCTTAAGTTTATTTTAACAATGGTTTTTGCCACACAACGAAAACCTCTCAGGGTGTATCAGTGTGCTGGCGAGCCGTTTATTTAATTATTACAAATTTATGTGCAGATACAGTCGAACTTGCATGATAGTAGAATTATACTTGGACTTTATGCGTAAAGAAATATTTTGACTTACACGTCTTGTAGCTTTGCGAACTCGTTTTGTATAATGTTTGTAAATAAATCTTCTGGAAGTTTATTAAGAACTAGCAGCGCCCCGCGGTTTCACCCGCGTAGTTCCCGTTCCCGTGGGAATACAGGGATAAAATATAGCCTATGTTAATCAGGGTGAATGTAACTTTCTAATGGTGAAAGAATTTTTGAAATCGGTCCAGTAGTTTTTGAGTGTATTCGTTACATACAAAAATACAAATCTTTCCTCTTTATAATATAAGTATAGATGTAAGGTCCTTAATATTATCCTTTTTGCTCCGCTTGTACATATGTATACATATATATTTTTTCATTAGAAGGATTTTATTAATACAAAAAAAAAACTTAAAAAAAAAAACTAAATATTCTGCAACCCTCATTCCGTATACATTGTTGGAATCTGGAAAAGGGAAACAAAGACTATGGGACTGAGTTGCGGAATTTGTTCGAAAGAGTCACCGCGGCCCTAGAACGCAAAGGGCACAAGCAGGAACACGGGTGGGTTTTAGTCAGTAAGAGTCTGACACTCCCTTCCTATGTGCCCACAGCGGGAGAAGTCATTTGATGATTTCCCATCCAGAAAAAAAAAAAAAAAGACTATGGGACTGACACTGAAATCGCGAAAAAAAAAATCGACTGTCTTAACATCTGCGCATAATCGACTAAATATACTGAACAGCAGATATTTAATTCGCGATTTCAGTTTTGGTCCCACAGTAAAAGTTGTTCATAACGATGAGTACAATGACCCGTTTTCATGTATTGCATTTATTCTGTTACATTATTATATTCGTGCTTCAAGTTGGCAGCCCTGCGCGCGAAAGAGACAGACCATAGTCGAGTTCGCCAGCGCTCTCTCGATTTCTGAGCTTCGCTTATTTTAAACGAATCTTTTAGGGTTAGTTGTGAGGTGGTTCTTTGTTTAAGGTTCCGCCCTTGATAATTAGGTTAGTTTTTATGACGAGATTTATTTTAATGATGGATTGATAGAATATAGCAGCTGTCATATAAAGATCTTTGGCAGTCGTTACGGATTGACAGCAGCCAGTAAATCTGACTCCAGTCTTGCCAAGAAGTACCGTGTTCCCCAGTTAATGGGTTGTGGAGGTCTGGTAGGCAGCCTCTCCGCGTAACATACTGGTATTCAGCTGAATCCGGTTTGACTGGGAGCCGACCCCAATATAATTATGTAGTTGGGAAAAGGCTAGGCAGATGATGATAGAATGATGGGCACGTGGGCACGCAGACGAAGTCGCGCGGGTCAGCTAGTATAAGTATGTATATGAAAATAGTCGCAGGACATAATTTCAGTCCACCTATCAGCTATTAAAGTCATGGCCTGTATTTTATTTCCGGGAACAAAATAAAATATTCAACTCAGAAAACTAACTAGTGCATTTTTTATAACTTGTCGTGGCAATATCGTACGCTTGGAAAATTAATAATGTGGCATAGTTTTGGTAAGGTTTGAGGGACTTAAGACACAGCGACACGGATAGGTTATATTCGAAAGGGATGACGGGAGCCTGAGTGAGCGAGAAAAGCGAGCCAACTTAGCTATCGTCATCTCATTCCTGTTACGTAGTTTAAAAAAGGTTACATTTACAATATGACTAGCTTTTTATTGCGGCTTCACTACCATTTACCACAAAATTTTAATAAACTAGCAGCGCACCGTGGTTTCACCCGCGTTGTTACCGTTCTCGTCGCAATACGGGGATAGAATATAGCCTATGTCACCCGGAGATAGTGTAGCTTCCCAACAGTGAAATAATTTTTCAAATCAGTTCAGTCATTTTTTGCTAATTTCCCAATGAGCAAAAAAGCAAACCGCTGTATAAGGCTCTTGTGTTGTGTAGTTGTTGAGCCTTCTGCGGCGCTCTCTATAGTGGTAATTGCTGGTTGATATGTATTGATTGAGCTTGTATAATGTATATGCATCTGACCTGAGCGGGAAAGCACTGCCCTGGAACGCAAAGGGTACAAGAAGGATCACGGGTGGGTTTAAGTCAGTAAGAGTCTGACACAGAGAGTGTGCGCTCCGCCCAGAGCGGGAGAAGTCATTTGATGATTTCCCAAAAAAAAGGGGTATTAATGCTCGCTTTTATTCTTTCAAAGGGGTTATTGTATTTCGCAGCTTTTGAAGAATACTGTTCGCAAATCAAATAGGTTCTTTTATCAGGAGAATTAATTGAAGTTTGCTGTTATTTGAATCTGTTATAACTTTTGTTTGAGTTATTACGCTTTTCTCGGTGAAAATGTCTGTCTGTATTGCATAATTTATACATTTTATTTCAATTAGGCATCCTCCTAACTATAAAATGGATTTTATTTTATTTTTAAGTGTATATATAGTTAGATTTAAAGTAAAATAAATTGTTAACTAATATTAGATAATAAATATTAGGGATCTATCTATACATAAAAAAAATCTACACTAATATTATAATGAGGAAAGATTTGTATTTTTGTGTGTATGTTTGTAATGAATAAACTCAAAAAATTCTTTCACCATTAGAAAGCTACATTCACCCTGAGTAACATAGGCTATATAATTATTATCCCCGTATTGCCATGGGAACGGAAGCAACGCTGGTGAAATCTATACTAAGAGGTAACGTTTGTGAGTTTGTGACGTTGTAAGGGGTAATCTCTGGATCTACTGAACCGAGTTTCAAAAATATTTCACCAATAGAAAGCTACGTTATTGTGGAGTGTCATAGGCTATACTTTATCCCCGTATTGCCACGGGAACGGGAACTACGCGGGTGAAACCGCAGGGCGCTGCTAGTAATATATATAAATTAAATATACAATGTCATTAGTCAATTCTCACGTGACCCTGAGGTCTGGCCGTTTCTTTGGTCAACGAATCAGCATTGCCATTCAACGTGGCAATGCGGCCAGTGTTCTGGGCACTTTTCGCTTTGACAGCGATGTGGACGAATTTTCCGATGCCCTATGAGTTCTTCCCCCTTTCACCCCTTTTTACTCCGCTGGTGAAAATATAATAAAACTAAAATACACAAAAACGAGACTCGTAAATGGCGAAATATCAGTGTCAACATAAAAGGCGGCCGTAATTCACCAATGTCATGAAATCTTTTTTGGTGTGTGTGGTTTTTTAGAGTTGTGAAATATGATATTTACTAAATCGATACTAATAAAAAAAAATACGAAAATCCGAATTGAGAACCTCCTCCTTTTTTAGAAGTCGGTTAATAAAGCTGAAGAGTTTGTTGGTTTGTTTGCTTGAACGCGCCAATCTCAGGAACTACAGGTCCGATTTGAAAAAAATCTTTCAGTGTTATATAGCCCATTTATCGAGGAAGGCTACAGGCTATATATCATCACGCTAAGTCCAATAGGAACAGAGCACCAATGAAGAATGATGCAAAAACGGGGTTATTTTTCACTCTGTCCTATGTGACGCAGACGAAGTTGCGCGGAACAGCTAGTATTTTAAATGGATCATTCTTTGTCACATGATCTAAGTAACCAACTCGAAATTGTAGTATTTTTTAATTATACCATTTTCTTTCACAGCGGCGACTTGTCATTATGAAAACGTGATCGACTTTTACATGAGACCTGTTATTTTTAGGTATATGATACAATGGTACAAAAATATGTATCCAGCTATTTTATCGTTCTCAGTCTGTGAACGCAAATAAAACACGGAAGCATTACTTCAAGGGATCTAAGCGCGAATCGTGACCCAAAAATCCAAACAAGCTCACACATCGAAACCTCGTCGCTGATTCGGCGAACCACACCAACAACATTATTATTAATACGATGCACAGTTAAAAATTGACCTTATTTCCCAAGTATTTGGGTTTAAATTACCATGTAACGAATAGGCCGTGTACCTAAACACGTGAGCGGCGCAATCGGTAAGCCCCGCCTACCGCGGCGCAATGTGCTTTGGGTCACTTTTTTTGAGTTAGGAATGCTTCCATGTTTTATTTGCGTTCACTGTTCTCAGTACGGTTTAGCGTTTGAAAAAAGAACTAAGAAATATATCAGTTGTTAACTGAAGTTCATTGTGTATTAATAGGTTATGGGCCCAGTACGCTTCCACTTCGCAAAAAGTCCTGAAATCGCGAACAAATGGAACCTTACGCTCAGCAGTCGCGTTTGCGACTGCGAGCTCAACGGAACAGTTCAACAGTTTCCTCAAGACAGGAGTGAGGTCCACACGATACAGTCATACAGACTTTTATCCGTACTCTGAATCTTTTTTTTTTTATTTACATTGTGTTGTAGCAAAGCCAAAATTCTATTGAAGCTAATGGAAGTCTGAAAATGAAAATAATATATCTAGTTTTAATTTCCGCAAATATTAGTGGGTTGCAGGTATGCACCTCCCTCCCGCCCGCTATATTATGCACAAGCAAGATTACAAGGCAAATGCAAGGATTTTATAGGGGACGTGTTGACTCGCTGACCGTTGAGTCGACTCAACGGTCAGCGAGTCAACACGTCCCCTGAGGATGCTTCGTGGAGAGGCGAAACACGTGTCGGTAATGGTGTTGGGTTTTGCTTTGCCTTCCTGCATGTGCATAAAATCCTTGCATTTGCCTTGTAATCTTGCATGTGCATAATGTAGCGGGCGGGAGGGAGGTGCATACCTGCAACCCACTAATATTCGCGGAAATTAAAACTAGATATATTATTTTCATTTTCAAATTTAAAATGGATTTCCGCAAAGTAACGCCTGACTCAATCAATTTTAATGGAAGTCTATATCGTGTGGACCCAAAATTAAGATGAAGGACTGACCTCGCCATGCTGGTTCCTTCCCTCGGGCGTGTTCTCCGGCAGGAAGTAGAGGCGCAGACTGACCAGAGTCTGGTCCGACACCCGATCCTTCCACAGCAGCTGAAGTTCTCCTGTTGACAACACTGGTAGGTTAGCCTGACTCCTGCAGGTAGGGTTGGAACTCGTGGCAATTCGGTAACTACCTAAAAAAATCTAATTAGTCCGTAAGATAAGACTTCCCAAAAATATTGGACACGTATTTTTGATTTTTTCACGTAAACAAAAAACGAAGACGATATAGTGCGTTGAAAACTCGTGTGACGTCACTTCGTGCGACGATTTTTACCACGCCGTGATGTCACAAGCCCCCACTCATGATCTTTGAAGCTTTTTATCTTCGTCAATTTTTAGAGATTTCATAAAGCAAAAAATAAGTGTCCAATATTTTTCGATAGTCTAACTGACGGACTAAATAGGATCATATTTTTATTCCTCAGGAAACATCCCTTTTACAACCGAGCTGGTCGAATTTCAATGGAATAGAATAAGCATACGCATAATCAGCCTTTTAATGTTCCCAGTGCTGGGACACAGGCCTCTTCTCTAGGAGAGGGAATGGGCCGTAATCCAGCACGCGGGCCCAGTGCGGGTTGCTGAATGTCACATGTCTTCGAATTTTTGGTACTAGGACATGCCGGTTTCCTCACGATGTTTTCCTTCACCGTTTTGAGAGCAGTGGTGATGAAATTAATTACACAAAGTAATGCGCCTGGCTGGGTTTGTACCAGCGATTGGAATATAAATAATAGATTCATAGACATTTATTCCACACAGACAAAACACTACAGCAACACACATATCTATGCTAATATTATTAGCAGAAGAATTTGTTTTTTGTTGGTTATACGAGCTAATCTCAGGAACTACCAGTTCGAAAAAACAAAAAAGAAAAATTATTTTAGTGTTGAATAGCCCATTTATCGACGAAGGCCATCTACAGTCTACACTAATATTAAAATTAACAAAAAACCGCTTGTTCGATTTTTATAAAATTTTCATGGGACCATTTGGGAAGTATACCCTTTCCAACAAAAATAATAATTTTTCAAATCGGTTGGCAAGCGACGGAGTTATGCGCGAACAAACATTAAAAAAAAATACAAACATCCGAATTGAGAACCTCCTCCTTTTTTAATCGGTTAATAAAGACGAAAGATTTGATTGTTTTTTGTTTGCATTGAATAGGCTCCGAAACTACTTGACCGATTTGAATAATTCTTTCACTGTTGGGAAGCTACACTATCTCCGTTAAACATAGGCTATATTTTATCCCCGTATTCCCACGGGAACGGGAACTACGCGGATGAAACCGCGGGGCGTTGCTAGTCTGTTATATTTAGCCACAATTTAGCTACTCAGTTCATGACCTTTATGAGGTTGTCTAGATTTTATCAATATTTGACCTTTTTAAAGGACACAGCCGTACCAAACAATTTTCCATAACATTGATTATGCGAGGGATGTTTCCTGAGGAATAAAAATATGATCCTATTTAGTCCGTCAGTTAGATTATCGAAAAATATTAGACACGTATTTTTTGTTTTATGAAACCTCTAAAAATTGACGAAGATAAAGAGCTTCAAAGATCATGAGTGGGGGCTTGTGACATCACGGCGTGGTAAAAATCGTCGCACGAAGTGACGTCACACGAGTTTTCAACGCACTATATCGTCTTCGTTTTTTGTTTACGTGAAAAAATAAAAAATACGTGTCCAATATTTTTGGGAAGTCTATCTTACGGACTAATTAGATTTTTTAGGCAACTACCCTAATTGTCTGCCAGCATCTGTATTTTACCACCACAAGAATGAACAGGGGCCGTACCACGAAGCGCCAATGCTATCATGATATCTGTGTAAAAAAGCGATAGTGCTATTCGTCTTGTTAACCGACTTCTAAAAAAGGAGGAGGTTCACAATTCGGATGTTTGTATTTTTTTGTTTTTTTTTTTATGTTTGTTCGCGCATAACTCCGTCGCTTGCCAACCGATTTGAAAAATTCTTCCATGAAAATTTTATCGAAATCGAACAAGCGGTTTTTGAAAAATGAACAAAAATCTAAAAAAAAATATCTACATTGTCTACATTGACGACCTTTTAGTTTACTCTGCATTGGAGCAGCATTTTTTTTACACCAATGTAATTGGTTCGTTTAGGTGGGGGAGGGGAGGGGGTGTAGGTACTAGGTACCACTAAAAAGTGAAAAATAAAAAACTTTTTACAAAAAAATACAACCGACTTCCACAAAAAATCAAAAAAGTACAAAATAACTTTAATACGGAAGTCGGTGTTCAAAAAACGAAAAAGGAACCACAAACACCGAGTTCCGAATTAAAGTTATTTTGTACTTTTTTGATTTTTTGTGGAAGTCGGTTGTATTTTTTTGTAAAAAGTTTTTTTATAACTCCGTCTCTCTTTAACACAGGAAGCATGATGGATTTAAGACGTCATGGTAGGACTACTGGTATCTTCTGGACTGCTTAACCTCGAAATTTGTCAGCGCCAGTTATTAGATTTTGGAAGATTTAGCAGTGGCGTGCAGTGGTTCGAGTTAGGGTAGGCCAGAGAAAATCACCAAATAAATTTTAAAAAATAACCACATTATTCAGGGTTGATTTTTAATGAAATGAGTTTTTTTTTAAATAGCCTATTTAAAAAAAAAAACACATTTCAACCCAGCAATGCTATTCTGTAAGAACTCACTCCAGGGGACCTATTATGACGTCTTAAATCCATCATGTTTTCTGTGTCAGAGAGAGACGGAGTTACACAAGACGAATAGCACTATCTCTTTCCCTCACACGAATCATGATAGCATTGGCACTTCGTAATACGGCCACAGTGCTCACTTCTGATTCTGCGGTGAAAACTGTGTTTGGTATTCTGTAACTTGATGAAAACTACACTAGCGCCACTAAGTGAGAACATAGGTAAACTGAACTACTTTTAAGAGAAAAGTCATTTAACTTGACAGTCAGAATACCAAATACTTTCACTTCAGGTGAGTTACGAAGTGTAATCGAAAATGAGATATGAATCGTATTCGCACGTGAGTTCTTACAGAATAGCACTGCTGAATAATGTGGTGTTTTTTTTGGACATTTTCTGTGGCCCTACTTTACCTACTCGAACCCACCACTGAGATTTAGGTCTGGTAATGGATTCTCTCGCAACCAAGTTGCCTTACCTATGGAAACCAGCTCGGAGTCCTGCCAGATTTTGACGAAGAAGAAGTCTCCAATGGCGATGATCTTCTCCGAGGGTCCTGTGAGCCGCAGCGCCTTGTAGAAGGTATACTGGCCATGTTGGCCACAAGGAGCGCCCACCAGCTGTAACAAACGACAAACCAGTTCAGCGTACGGCTTAAACCGAACGCCAGATAAATGTGCAATAACGGTCACGGAAATCCCCAAAACTTAGATGGGGTTGGCCAACTAATCGGCCTCTTTACAACCGACAAATCGACTAGTCAGCTATAGTCGACACCAAATAAATGTGCAATAACGGTCATTGACCCACCTACATTTATTGACAACCTTAATTCTTAAAACAGAAATAATGAATTAATGCTATATTGAATCGACATCCATCGTGATCCTTTATATTTACTAGTAATGGAAAACGATTAATTTTTTTTTTGTCCACGTACCTATGAAGAGATATCAAGGAAAGGGCAATGACCTTTATTGCAGATTTATCTGGCGGTCGGTACTTATAGGTAATTTATTGAAATACTTTTTGAGATTTCAATCAAGAGTGAAACATTTAATGATTTTTCCGAGTATTTCCCACTCTTTATTTATTTAAATTAAGTACAGCCACAGCATATACATTGCACAAACAAACTTAATAACACAAAAAATAACTAATGCACATGACAATTAAGGCGCACACAGCGCTCATTAAAACAAAAGAAATATATATATCAAATTTAAAACATAAACTCACTATCAGGACCAAAGATAAACATTGTGTTTTATCTTTAGTCCTAATAGTAATTTTACAAGGAACTATGAAAACATGTAGAAATGATTAAAATTTAGTAAACAATTTTTAGAAATTTTTACGTTCTCAGGCGGCTGTTGCGACTTTCACGCGACTCAGCTGTAAACGAAGCGTCACGGAAATCCCCAAAACTTAGATCGGGTTGGCCAACTAATTGGCCTCTTTACAAAAATAAATGTGCAATAACGGTCATTGACTCACCTACATTTATTGACAACCTTAATTCTTAAAACAGAAATAATGAATGAATGCTATATTGAATTGACATCCATCGTGATCCTTTATATTTACTAGTAATGGAAAACGATTCATTTTTTTTGTCCATGTACCTACGAAGAGATATCAGGGAAAGGGCAATGACCTTTATTGCACATTTATCTGGTCTCAACCATAGTCGGTCAAAGTCACAAGCGACACATCTTCACTACATTTATACTAATATTATAAAGAGGTAACGTTTGTGAGTTTGTAACGTTTTAAGGGGTAATCTCTGGATCTACTGAACCGATTTTCAAAATTATTTCACCAATAGAAAGCTACGTTACTGTGGAGTTTCTTAGGCTGTAATAATTTCCATAATTAATTAGGTACGCATCTTTACTTAAACTTGAATTATGTAAACCAAGTTGTAAAAAAAAATTCTTTCATCGCGTGCGCTGCGGAAACTATTGAGGATAGAACAAAACAATGTACTACAATATTAAAGAACGTATCAAAATCTGTAAAAAAGTCCACGATAGCATATGCCTATCTCTTACGTATAACTCACAATAACTGCTTTTAACCTGAAGTATTACGCGGGACAAACGGGCCGGGACAAAAATATTTCTAACGCGGAACAGAGTCAGTTCTTTAAAACTTGATTATGATGCAATTTTTTTAATAGATAGTGATTCAAGAGGAAAGTTTATATGTATAACTAGCTTCTGCCAGCGACTTCGTCCGCGTGGAATAGTTACTTTACCCCCGATTTTGAAACTCTCAGCCCGATCGGTTTAAAATTGACCAAAATTTCATACAAACGTTCATCCCCTATTTTATCCCCTCATCCCGTCAACCATAAAAGATAGACATATGCTGTTCCGGGATATTTTTTAGATAATTTTATGTAAAACATTTCCGTAATACATGATTTCTATGTAACTTTAACCATTAAGGCTACACACGCGACGGAAGCTTAAAAAATGGAGTAACTTCTCCCGTTTTCCCAACATTTCCCTTCACTGCTCTGCTCCTATTGATTGTAGCGTGATGAAAAGTATACTATAACCTGCCCAGGAGTATGAAGAATAATTGCACCAAGTTTCGTTAAAATCGGTCGAGTAGTTTTTGTTTCTATAAATAACATACAGACAGACAGACAGACAGACAAAAATTTTACTGATTGCATTTTTGGCACCAGTATCGATCACTAATCACCCCCTGATAGTTATTTTGAAAATATATTCACTGTACAGAATTGACCTCTCTACAGATTTATTATAAGTATAGATAAATGCATAATATAGTACAGAAACACTGATACTAGGGTAGTTGACTAAAAAAATCTAATTAGTCCGTCAGTCAGAGTTCCAAAAAATATTGGACTCATATTTATTCTTTTTGCATGTAATCAAAAAACGAAGACGATACAGTGCGTTGAAAACTCGTGTGACGTCACTACGTGCTCCAATTTGAAGCACGCCATGACGTCACACGCCCCGCTCCTGATCTTTGATGCTTTTTATCTTCGTTATTTTTTATAGATTTGAAAAAGCAAAAAATACGTGTCCAATATTTTTCGATAATCTAACCGACGGACTAAATAGAATCATATTTTTTTTCCTCAGGAAATATCCCTATTTTAGAGTTTTATAATGTGATGTCGTAAATAAACACATTTTTTTTTAGCTTACATTGCAAACGCTGGCTGAACCCTACGAGATAGATCAAAATAATGTACTACAGTATTATACACCTTAAAAAGATCTACAAAAAAGTCTGCGATGGTATATGTCTATCTCTTAGGGATAACCTACAATAACCATTTTTTATCCTTTACCCACGTATCAGCATTGCGACCGTGCAAAGCCGGGGCGGGTCGCTAGTAACTAATAACTCAAACATAATAGAGATCTCATTATGTTTTCAAGCTATCTACTCGTACATACATATATGTATGTACATATTGTTCTTATATTTAGCTGAATCATGATATATTACGATGACAAATGACAATCATTCCTGCTGATTTTTGGAACAACGCCATGTTACACGTAGGTATGTATTGTAGGGAACCAGTCCTTTTATATCTGTCGCAGCCAACTGCTTGTAACGAAGACGGGGCCCCATAGGGTCAGTGCCTGCTAGGGTTGCGGAATTTGTTCGAAAGAGTCACCGCGGCCCTGGAACGTAATGGGCACAAGAAGGATCACGGGTGGGTTTTAGTCAGTAAGAGTCTGACACTCCCTTCCGCTCCGCCCAGAGCGGGAGAAGTAATTTGATGATTTCCAATCCAAAAAAGAAAAGCTAACTGCTGTAACCAGCCGTTTAAGTAACGGCCTAGTCTATTCATTGATCGGCGCCGTTGAATCAGTGGCCTAAATTACATCCAGCCAATACGTCTAATATCACATTTAATTAAGGGTCCCGCAGATGCTTAGGCCGTTCACATAATTGGATAACCGTGTGGCGGTTTTTTAGGGTTCCGTACCCAAAGAGTAAAACGGGACTTTATTCTAAGACTCCGCTGTCCGTCCGTCTGTCACCAGACTATATCTCATGAACCATGATAGACAGTTGACATTTTCACAGATGATGTATTTCTGTTGCCGCTATAACTACAAATACTTAAAAACAGATTAAAATAAATATTTAGGGGGCTCCCACGGGTGCTCCTATACAACAAACCTACTTTTTTTTCACTTTAGAAAATTAAAAAAAAAAAACAAAATTCAAAGCAAATGATTTCAATTAAACCCTTTACAGGCACTGTTGAATTGTCAAGTCGAAAGAGGTGAAGCTATCTGCACGTTCCGAAGCGTAGATCTCTAAATGGAGAAGAACGTGCAAGAAACTCCACGGACACTCTTTTAAATCATGTTCTGTATTACATAACCTTGGTTACATCCTTGGTCGCTTCTACAAAAATAATAAATGAAATTGACATAAAACAAATACTTAAAATTTTAGAAGAGAGCCATTTTAGTAGATAATGACACGGAACCCTTCGTGCGACTCGCGCTTGGCCGGTTTTTTTCTAACATTCATTAAAAAAGTAATCTTTGTCGTAGCCATATCGAATTCGACTTTGGGGCCGTTCAAGTTTTACGTAAGCAGAATATTTGTAATTTTTAAACCACCCCCTCATCATCAAAATTAAGCAAAGCTTTTACCCCAATGCTTACGTAAACATTTATAAAAGTGTTTTTGGATTTGTTCTGGTTCCCTTATTGGTTCATGAAGCAGAAGTTTAATAACAAAACTATAGAGAAATTAACTTATAGTGTTTGGTATTGGTGTTGGGTTTGCTTTGCCTTCCTGCATGTGCATATAATCCTTGCTTTTGCCTTGTAATCTTGCATGTGCATAATATAGCGGGCGGGAGGGAGGTGCATACCTGCAACCCACACATATTCGCGGAAATTAAAACTAGATATATTATTTTCATTTTTCAAATTTAAAATGGATTTCTGCAAAGTAACGCCTGACTCAATCAATTTTAACTTATAGTGGTCGGATATATTTTTTTTGTTTTTTCTAAAACAAACGTTGCCCCGCACTAGGATTTTCTCCTGTGTCGTGGGTGCGTTTACAAACATACAATCTCACATACACAAACAAACAGACCCGGAACAACTATCTGTAGGCCATACACATATTTGTCCCGTGCGGGAATCGAACCCACGACACGTAGCGCAGCAGCCAATCGCTCAACCACTGCGCCAACCGTGCCGTCCTATTAGGGCGATGACAGATCGGACAGATCAGTGAATGCTTCTTTGGAATAATTTCATCGTGGATTTTGTTCAAAAGAGTCACTGCGGCCCTGGAACGCGGCGGGCACTAGGAGGATCACGGGTGGGTTTTAGTCAGTAAGAGTCTGACACTCCCTTCCTCTGTGCCCACAGCGGGAGAAGTCATTTGACGATTTTCCATCCTTAAAAAAAGGGATCATTTCATATTTGAAAATGAAAATAATATATCTAGTTTTAATTTCCGCGAATATTTAAAATGGATTTCCGCAAAGTAACGCCTGACTCAATCAATTTGATCATTTCATAGTTAAACTCAAACGTAAAAACTGGCAAACGGTAGCCACGTCATAAGGTAAAAGGGGGAAAACAATGGAAGTACAAAGTTGCACAATAACTGATGTTAAGTTCATTAGTAGCGACAGCAAAACGAATTAAGAGGAAAAATGTATTACATTTTTTTTTATTTCCTACTAGCAGCGCCCCGCGGTTTCACCCGCGTAGTTTCCCGTGGGAATACGGGAATAAAATATAGCCTATGTTACTCAGGGTGAATGTAGCTTTCTAATGTTGAAAGATTTTTTGAAATCGGCTCAGCAGTTTTTGAGTTTATTCATTACAAACATACACACACACAAAAATGCAAATCTTTCCTCTTTATAATATTAGATACTGTAGATATCAACTCTATTTTAATTTTTTTGAGGAGTCACGAACTCCACAAAAAATAAAAAGAGATAAATAATAACAGCCGTACGTGTCTGTCTTTAAGGTTAAGCAACGCTTGCCGAGGTCAATATGTGGATGGGTGAACATTTACATGCCGAGACTCTTCCGTACCTCGAAAGCACGTTAAGCCGTTGGTCCCGTCCATTTGTAGATCTTTGGCAGTCGTTACGGATTGTCAGAAGCCAGAAAATCTGACACCAGTCTTGCCAAGAAGTACCGTGTTCCCCAGTTATTGTGTTGTGGAGGTCTGGTAGGCAGCCGCTCCACGTTAAATACTGGTATTCAGCTGAATCCGGTTTGACTGGGATCCGACTACCGACCCCAATATAATTGGGAAAAGGCTAGGCAGATGATGTTTATATTTTTTTAAACGCCAAGTTGACACTTTGCTTGACCCAAGCGCTGGCTTTTACCTCGGACAGAGGATAAGCATTGCCATACAACGTGGCAATGCCGCCAGTCTATTGGGCTCCCTACCAGTCGACAGCGATGCGGACGAGTTGTTTGATGCCATATTTTAGGATTTAGTTTAGTTTAGTAAGTGTACATGTAAAGTTAGTTAAGCATTATTTTATGAGATTACAATACGAATACTTACGTAGGTTAAATAAAACGCTTCGTTATTAGTCAAAAAAATTGCAATTTCTGTAAGTATGTTAGTTACTGGTGGTCTTAAAAATAAATATGTAATATTCATTATTCAGTTGGTTTACGAAACTACAGGTAGGGTTGTCCATAAATCCAAACCGGTGATACATGGTTAGGTATAACCTATTTTATTGATAAGAGGGGGCTTAAGTATACACAAAACCACGCCCCCCCCCATCCCCAAACGCACCTGTATTTTTTATGCGTTCTTTGCAAAATATAACCTTTAAGTACTTCTTACCTTAACGTAAAAAAAAATATTACTTACACGCGGTATTTCACTACACCCCTTCCCCGCTTGTGATATTTCGTTATTTCACCCCCCCCCTACCCCCCCCCCCCTTTTGAGCCTCACGTGACAAATAGACAAAAACATGAGGTAGGTAAGAAACACTAAAATGTATGAACACCGTACAAAATCGTCGACAAACGATAACCTCGAGCGAGGATTGCGTTGACACAGCACCGTTCGTACAGAAATAGGTAATTGTAAACCTAATTTGTAATATTTTTAAAAGTGTTTCGTTTTATTTTCCTTTTCAGGGTTGTATATCAAATCAAATCAAATGTCATTTATTCAAACTAGGCTGAGAGACAGCACTTTTTGAACGTCAAATTTTACGTAAAGACAGTCCCCCAAAACGCCCACCCGTCACCACTTCCTAGTGTTTTAGCTGGGAAGAAGAAGTGGCGCAACAAACTCCCCAGCAACACATCTGTCTATTGCGTTTTAAGAACTTGAATTTATACAATAGTATGCAAGATTGTATGCAAGGTCATTACATGCCAAAGGTAGGAAAAAAAATTAATACTAGATTACTAATTAATACAGTGAGTATACGGCAATGCGCCACCGTTACATGGTGGACATCCCACCCACACGCACAAAACGTTTTGGGAACACATTCATTGTGCGTACAGCTAAGGAGTGGAGTTCCCTGCCAGAGTCTGTGTCTCCTGACAGCTACAAGCTGGGAGTCTTTAAGTCAACAGTGAACAGGTTACTTCTAGACAAGCGTGCTGCATCGTCGACCACGTCATCGCTTACCGTCAGGTGAGATAGCGGTCAAATGAGTGCCTAAAAAACTATGTAACCTCAGCTGGCAAACGTTACATTTTTTCAAATAAAAAAAGAAAATCAGTGCCCCGCGATTTCACCCGCATAGTTCACGTTCCCGTGGGAATACGGGGATAAAATATAGCTTTTGTTACTCGCTGATAATGCAGCTTTCTACTGTTGAAATTTGGTTAAAATCGGTCCGATAGTTTCGGAGCTATTTCGGTACAAACAAACAAAAAATTATTTCCCCTTTATAATATTAATTTACATGTGTCATCTATACTAATATTATAAAGCTGAAGAGTTTGTTTGTTTGAACGCGCTAATCTCAGGAACTACTGGTTCGAATTGAAAAATTATTTTTGGGTTGAATAGACCATTTATCGAGGAAGGCTTTAGACTATATATCATCACGCTTAAGCCAATAGGAGCGGAGCAGCGATAAAGAATGTTTTAAAATCGAGGATTCCACGGGGACGAAGTCGCGGGCAGCAGCTAGTAATAACATAACACAATGATATGACTCAACGTTAGTGTGGGAATCTGATGACATAATATCTACTTATATTTGCAATAATACATTCAATTACAAGAAACATTTGTATTCATAATTAATTTAGTCTAATATTTCTATTTTGCTTAGAAACAAGAGCCAGCTCCTCTGTATGTTTCTGTTACAGATTTATACAAACCGCAGAAACGATGTTTCTTAGTCTACAACTACACTAAACTACACTTATATTATAAAAAGGAAAGATTTGATTGTTTTTTTGTTTATTTGCATTGAATAGGCTCCGAAATTACATGACCGATTTGAAAAAATTTTTCGCTGTTGGGAAGCTACACTATCTCCGGTGAACATAGGCCATATTACATCCCCATATTCCCACGGGAACGGGAACTACGCGGGTGAAACCGCGAGGCGATGCTATATTGTAAATCTAGCGGCAATTGAAATACACATTCCGTGAAACTTGAAAACAACTTTAGTAACTAGTACTGTTTCTGAGATGCAGCCTGCGGACAGACGGACGAAAGGCTTAGTAAGAAGTTCCAATGGGGTAGTTTACTAAATAAATCTAATTAGTCCGTAGGATAAGTATGGCCATACAACGTGGCAATGCCGCCAGTCTAATGGGTTCACTCCCAGTCGATAGCGATGCGGACGAGGTTTTTAATGGCATTTTGTAGTTAGGAGGATTTTAGTTTATTTTTAGGTTAAGTTTAAGTATATATAGTTAGATTTAAAATAAAATAACTAAGTCACCTACTTTGAATAAATAAATACCCCTAATATATTAATCTATACTAATATTATAAAGCTGAAGAGTTTGTTTGTTTGTTTGTTTATTTGAACGCGCTAATCTCAGGAACTACTGGTCCGATTTGAAAAAAACTTTCAGTGTTAGATAGCCCATTTATCGAGGAAGGCTATAGAATGAATATATATATATATATATTCACCATTTTTTCACCAATAGAAACCAACATTATCAGCGAGTAACATACACTATATTTTATCCCCATATTCCCACGGGAACGGGAAATACGCGGGTGAAACCGCGAGGCGCTGCTAGTATATCCATAAGTCCGTTAGATAGATTTCCAAAAAATATTTAAGTACACGTATTTTTTTCTATTTTCACGTTAATATAAAACGAGGACGATACAGTGCGTTGAATACTCGTATGACGTCACTACTCGCTACAATTTGTACCTTGACTTGACGTCACAAGACCCCATTCCTGATATTTAATGCTTTTTATCTTCGTAATTTTTTATAGATTTGATAAAGCAAAAAATACTTGTCCAATGTTTTTCGATAATCTAACTCACGAACTAAATAGGAAACGTCCCTATTGGGGTACAAAACCCTAAAAACATAAGGTCATAATAATCTAATGTCAGATTAGACTTTTCAATTATTTAATTACTTATGCCTTTTTATCATCATTAAAATTTAATCGTTTCTAAACACTAAAATCTTCAATTAAAACAGAAACACTCGTCCCGTCATTTTTAACAACGAAAAACAAATTAACAAAATAAAAAAAAGACAATCGGTAAACTTAACATGGCAACGGTACTTTCAAAAGAGTTTCAACTCGAAATCAATAAGTATAAAATTGAAGCAGCCTGGTTAGAGAGAAACGGCGCAATACGAATGAAAGAGACTAGTATACGTTTCACGGTTCCGCCCCGTTACTGTGACGGATTTGATAAAATATGGTAGATTTATCGCCGAATATGGACTGTTAGGTACTCTGGTAACGATAGCATAATACTGTCACGTGATTTGTTTAGAGCGTCAGCAGATTTTTGTCATTCACAAATGATTTGAACACTGCCCGTGAAGTTTCTTGCACAATCATCTCCATAGAGATATATATCTATCTAGTATCTATGCTTTGCAACGTGCAAATGACTTCCATGTTTTTTGAGTGAGCAACCTTGACAATTGAAAAGTACCTTTAATATTGAAATTAATTATTTGAATTCTGAATACGCGACGTATTCAGAATTCAAATAATTAATTTTAAAAGTTATTATTTTTAAAGCAATTAGTTTTCGTTTATTTGTTTGTATCATTTTCAAAAAAGGAGGAGGTTCTCAAATCGACTGTATTTTATTTTTTTTACCTCATAACTTTGTACTGGGTGTACCGATTTTGATGATTCTTTTTATATTCGAAAGCTGGTGCTTGTCCTGTGGTCGCATTTATTGAGATTGAGATACGACGACAAGTATTTGAGTTATCCCTAATAATGCGTGGCTTAGTTTACATTGACGACGTTCTCATTCCCTCTTGTCGATGTAAAACAAAAAAAATAAAATTGTGTACGATGGTTTGGAAGAGCATCTTAGTATTTCAGCGTGGTCCCTTACTAGTTTGGTGAAGATCTGATGAAGAACAGAGATGATAGGTAACGGAACTCTTCAGTAAATGATAGCAAATCTTTCGGGATTGCTGAAATCGCATGTCTGTTTATTGTTTACACCAATGTGATTGGTACGTTTAGGAGGGGGGGGAGGCTGTACCACTAAAAAGTAAAAAATAAAAAAATTTTTTACAAAACAAACAATCCACTTCTAAACAAAAAAAAATTATTTAAAAATAACTTTAATTTCGGAAGTCGGTGTTCAAATAACGAAGAAACAACCAAAAAACACGGAGTTCTGAAATTAAAGTTATTTTATACTTTTTTTTTGTTAAAAGTCGGTTGTTGGTTTTGTTAAAAGTTATGTATAATATGCATTAAATTAGCATTTGCAGATTGTAGTAGAGAAAACATTAGCATCTACATTGCACCCGTGCAAAGCCGGGGCGGGTCGCTAGTATTTAATAAATTAAAGATTTGTATGTTCGTTTGTGATGAATAATCTGAATGATTTAAAAACTTTGTTATTATTATTACTGAAAAACATCCTAACTAATATTATAAACTAGCTGCTGCCCGCGACTTCGTCCCCGTGGAATCCCCGATTTTAAAACATTCTTTATCGCTGCTCCGCTCCTATTGGCTTAAGCGTGATAGCCTAAAGCCTTCCTCGATAAATGGTCTATTCAACCCAAACAGAATTTTTCAATTCGAACCAGTAGTTCCTGAGATTAGCGCGTTCAAACAAACAAACAAACAAACTCTTCAGCTTTATAATATTAAGTACAGATGTGAATGTGCGTTTGTTTGTTACGCTTTGAAGCATAAACCACTAAAACGATTTTAAAAATTCTTTCTCCAATGAAAAGCTACATTATCAGTGAGTAACTGAGGCTATATTTTATCCCCGTATTCCCACGGGAACGGGAACTACGGGTGATACCGCGAGGAGCTGCTAGTAATATAAAAACTCTTCCATTATTGAGTGACTGACAGACAACGCACAGCCTAAACTAACCCTGTTTTTCTGGATGAGAAATCATCAAATGACTTCTCCCGCTGTGGGCACATAGGAAGGGAGTGTCAGACTCTTACTGACTAAAACCCATCCGTGTGCCTCCTAGTGCCCGCCGCGTTCCAGAGCGCCGCAGTGACTCTTTCGACCAAATTCCTGTACCCTAGCAGGCACTGATCCTATGGGGCCCCGTCTTCTTGGCTGACAGCTCTTTGAGGCGCGTGGAACACGACACGGCTTTGTTGTTATCGAATGGCGAGCCACCCATAGCTATGCCCGCTGTATGTAGCTTTTTAGCAAAATTCCAACGGGAACGGAAAAAAAAACGGGATACGCACGTACAAAGTCGGGGGCAAAGCTAGTATACACATTACACATACATGTGCGAGAGACACAGAGGATGCGTCCTCTCTGTCGCACATAGGGCTTTCACGATGTACGACCATGAACTACAGATCCTTTGGTTCAGGGCTGTCACAGATTTAACCAGCGAGATTTTTTTTAATATTTCTATTGATAGGCATTAGGCATTTGATTAGGAGCAGTGGTGGCCGAGTGGTAACGGCCCCGACTTACGAATCGTAGGTCGTGAGTTCAAAACCAGCCAGGCGCATTACTTTATGTAATTAATTTCATCACCACTGCTCTCAAAACGGTGAAGGAAAACATCGTGAGGAAATCGGTCTTAGAACCAGAAACTCGAAGACATGTGACATTCAGCAACCCGCACTGGGCCCGCGTGCTGGATTACGGCCCATTCCCTCTCCTAGAGAGGAGGCCTGGGTCCCAGCAGTGGGAACGATAAAAGGCTGCTTATGCTTATATTGATATGCACGCGTTTGTTTGACCACAATCTCAGCTGATGGTAAGCGATGATGTGGTCGAAGATGGAGCACGCTTGTCTAGAAGTAATCTGTTCACTGATGACTTATGAGATTTGAGAGACCTAAATAATCTTTCTTTTTCTTTAAATTGACACCCGATAAACTGTGTCGTTATATGATTTGACCGAACACTATGAAATAGATAATTTTACGATATGTCTACGAGTCTACGACACATGCAGAACTGACACTAAAATGTTGAATTTCGTTAGTCGGGGGACGGTTCCTTTGAATAGGTCATTACAGGTCCCCCGACTGCAATGAAAAGATTATCTTGTATTTAATTTTTTATACCACAAACATTGATATCCGTTAAGCGGTTAAGAAGTTATGGTGGTCAAATAAACTCACAAACATACATTCATACATAAACGCTGAAAACATAACACTCCTTTTTTGGGCAGTCGTGTAAAAATAATAAGTAAATACCATACATCTTTTTTTTTACTAACATACCTACATATTTAAAACATTGATTTTTAAGGAGAGATAAACTCAGTAATCAGGTATTATGGAGTTTCTTTATCTCCTTAGCAAATGGATACTAGAGCGACTTTATTTTTTAAACGGAGTGCCTTTTATAGAATAATTGAAATAGACCTTTTGACTTTGACCACAACCAATGACACAGAAAAACTAGGAACAGCCTTACACAATTACTTCTACTTAGTATAAAAAAAAGTCGCTTCCCTCTGTCTGTCCCTCCCTATGTACATATGTTTAGATATTTAAAATTACGCAACGGATTTAGATGCTGTTTTTTTTTAATAGATAGAGTGATCCAAGAGGAAGGTTTATATGTATAATACATGCATAATATAGTAGAGATTTAGTATCAGCATTGCACCCGTGCGAAGCCGGGGCGGATCGCTAGTATCTATTAATTTTACAATCCACAATAAGTATATGTATAGAGAAAAAATGTTAACAAAAAAAATACTTTTGTAAACCCAGGGCACAGCAAGATATTATTTGTGGGGAAAAATAATCGTTGCCCCGACGTGGCAGCCCTACCGCGAAACCCTATTATCTAATGTAACACCGTATATTGGTTTAGGGATCGCCAAGCAACGGTACTCAAAGTTAGGCCCAGCTTATTTCTTTAAACACAAACAAGCCTGTGATTTCTAATACCTTTTTTCGTTCTTCCAAAATCATAGTATATACATACACAAATAAAACCGTTTTTTTTCTTGTATGAGTACAACGGCCACTTTTCAGGTTGTTCTAATGATTGCGGAATTTGTTTGAAAGTGTCCCAGGAACGCAATGGGCACTAGGAGGAACACGGCTGGGTTTTAGTCAGTAAGAATCTGAATCTGACACTCCCTTCCGCTCCGCCCAGAGCAGGAGAAGTACCTAATTTGATGATTTCACATCCAGAAAGAAAAGTTTGTTCTAATGATGAGTCATTAGAACAACTTTTTTATATTTTGATTAATAATAGGGTATTTAAGTACCTAGTTATTTGAGAAATGATACTAAAACACTATGATTTGTGAAAAAATAAATAACTTCGGTAATCACTTAGCACACTCAACAAACGACTTTTGATTTTCAAAAATCTGTTGACATTTTTAAGTTTTAGTGATGTGAATCACGTGACACATTTTATCGATAACCATTAGATGAAGAATTCGATTACTTGGCAGGGACCAAGAATGTAAAAAATATATGAAATCATAGTTTATATGATTTTATATATTTTTTGGTTTCTTGGTAACTAAATATAAATTATGGCCACGGTATTTGAATGAATCACAGTATTTAGGTGCAACCTAAAATATTAAATTTTTATTGAGTTTAACAAAGTACCAAGACACCAACTTGCGTTGATAACCTATAGTACTTTGTAAAACTCACTTATTTATTAAAATTTTGTGAATTTTATGAAGTTTTAGGCGTATATTGAGCAACTCTACCGACCTCTCAAGGAGCATAGCTTAACGTTCCATTTGTGTACAAAATAATGGCGCCTGGGATCTGGAGGCAGTGGCACTCAAAGTTCACAAATTGACATTTTACTTTTTTTGCCAAAAATTGTTTTACTAGTGAGATGACGACAAATATACTTTCTTTTATTATGATTTTTGTCTTCTCGCGTTTTAACCATAATATCATTTCAACTCTGATCAATACTTTAAATGTGTTTTATTCCTTGGTTAAAAATACTTGGCCTCATATATTTTGTGAGGTCCAAGCTTGCTTTTGTGGGGTCCAAGCTTGGTGGCCGTCATTAAAAACAATTATAGACACATGTATATGTATATATGAGACTACAATTTAAAAGCTGTATTATTTTATGTTTAAGGAATTGCTAATAAACCATTAAAATTATGATTAACTTATTATTTTCATCTATTCTAACTTGTAATAACATAGCTTTTCTGGGAGGCCAAACACTTAAACGGTAGAATCTACGTTTAATATCTCCTCAAATCACAGTACAAAATGGACCTTATGACTTTCAATACAAGGTTATTTTTGTTTTGCACAAGTGACGTGAATATTTTGAAAAATTTATATGCTAAATGCAGTAAAAAGTAACGCTAGATATACAAAGTAGTAATTTCATTATGATTACTATATAAACTATCAAGCACAGACTACAGTAATGAGGTATTTATGTATTTATCCCCCTACGACGCTCGCATATTGATTAGTTTCATAATATCTACGTAAGTACGACGGTACAGCTAATAAATAGCCTTGAGTTGAGGATATTGTCAACTTCCTTCTCCAGCTAAAGGAAAACGTGGAGAAATGTTCTATAATTCACATTAGGTAATTACAGTTACACAGTTAGTCAGGCTAGGTTTGAACCCAGGCGCATTACTTTGTGTAATTCATTCCATCACCACTGCTCTCAAAACGTAAAGGTAAATCATCAAATGAATTCTCCCGCTCTGGGCGGAGATCCGTGATCCTCCTTGTGCCCTTTGCGTTCCAGGGCCGCAATGACTCTTTCGAACCAATTCCGCATCCCTAGCAGGCACTGACCCTATTGGGCTCTTTGAGGCGAACCCTTAAATTAAACGATTTATAAAACGGTTTAGGTCACTTTTTGCCGAAAATCGATACTAAGTAATGCAGGCAGAAGCCACCAGCAAATTTAGGCAACATCTTGGTATTCCAAGACAAAGGTGGAGAGACGAACTTACTCCCACCGGAAGGACTGACCCACAATAGCAGAAATCAAACATGAGTAGAAAGGAGGAGAAGGCCTGTGCCCAGCAGTGGAACAAAACAGGTTAATTAGATGACATTAAGTTATGTTAATTTTCTTTTGTATTATTTCATTTTTTTTTTTTACTTTTTCAATTTCTATTCTATACACATTTGCTGTTATTATTTGTCACTTTTATTTTGTACTAGCTGCTGCCCGCGACTTCGTCCCCGTGGAATCCCCGATTTTAAAACATTATTTATCACTGCTCCGCTCCTATTGGCTTAAGCGTGATGATATATAGCCTAAAGCCTTCCTCGATAAATGGTCTATTCAATCCAAAAAGAATTTTTCAATTCGAACCAGTAGTTCCTGAGATTAGCGCGTTCAAACAAACAAACTCTTCAGCTTTATAATATTCGTATTAGTATAGATACAATGGAATTGAATAAGTCATAATAATGTTTAAAGTTTTAGTCACTAAGGATATGATTTAATTCAATTTAATAATAATAATAATATTTAATCAATATTTATAGCTTTAAATTAATTTAGTTTACAATAATTTATCTTCATTGATTTCGTCTTTTTTATTTTATAACTTTCTTATTATTTGAATGATTGTTAAAAGTCTTTTTTGATAATAGATATCTTTTTAGCCTGTAAATGATGTGCATGCCTGTAAGTGGCTAGTTCACACAGGATTTTTTCCATTTTGTGATACATCATTTTCGTCATATTTGTGAACAAGTCGTTGGTGAGCTTATACAAATAAATAAATGACATTAGATTTAGGGTAGGATAAAAAGAGGTATTGCGGAATTTGTTCGAAAGATTCACCGCGGCCTTGGAATGCAAATGGCATTAGGAGTCTGTAAGAGTCTAACACTTTCTCTTCCACTCCGCCCACAGCGGAAGAAGTTATTTAATGATGTCCCATCCATAAAAAAGGATAAAAAGAGAGAAAAAACATCCACATCGCTGTTTACGAGAAAAGTTCCCAAAACACTTGCCAGTGTATGTTTTTTTCCGTTTCATACTATGAATCAATCAAATTTGACCCCCAAGATACACGAATCAAAATCATTGCATATAACCCCTAGAACATTTCAATCGAAGGAACGCTCTCAAATCACTTTATCATCTTTTCATTTTTTTTTTAATTTCTAAGGGAACCAATAAGGACTCAAAACGTTCTTCTAACATTAACAAACTAATTTTTTTTTTTTGTAAAATTCGTCACCGTTATCGGCACAATGCGCTGAATGTCGCGTCGTTCCATACTCGAAAAAAAAAGTAAAATAGCTCGTTATGCCAACGAATGGCTCCAACTGCGTTGTGAGGTAAATATGTCGATATATGTTAATATCGATAATTAGGGAAAAGTAGCAGTGTACAATATAATAATATAACTATTTTACAAGCGTACCTATTTTTTGGTGTTTATGTAGTTTCCTTCAAAAAGGGAAGATTTGTAAGACAATACAGGCCAAAGAATAGATGGATGAATTGAATGGATTGATATGAACGAAAAGGGAATCAGTGATAGGGATGTTTCCTGAGTAAAAAAAATGTGATTATATTTAGTCCGTCTGTCAGATTATCCAAAAATACACATATTTTTTGCTTTAACAAATCTATTAAAATTTACGAAGATAAAAAGCTTCAAAGATCAGGAGTGGGGGTAACTTCACACCAGTATTCAACGCAATGGTATCGTCTTCGTTTTTTCTTTATGTGAAAAAAGAAAAAAATGTATCCAACATTTTTTGGAAGCCTATCTGGCGGACTAATTTATTTTTTAGTCAACTACTGTATTGCACGACGGTTGACAGAAAATGATGGAGGAACCACGGAATACTTTTAGATATATGGGAGGAACAAAACGTGATGATGACCCTCGTATAAGTTTAAAAGAATATTAGTACCTATCCGAAAGAAAATAAAACTCGAAGTTAAGAAACAACCTCATTGTGAGAACTGACCAGTTTTCAAATGAAACCATAATTTGTAATGGCATTGCATTGAAAATTATGGTTTAATTTAGCAGTGATTAAGGTAATTACAAAATAAATTAAGCATCATTATCGTACTTGTATTTTAATAATAACTTATATAAAAACGTAAGTAAGTATTTGAATTATTAATTCGCGTGTAAAAAAGGCAATGGTATTTGAATTTATAGTTATTTTCTTGCAAATGTATATACTTAAATAATAAAAACAATCATTAGCTTACTTCCAAATTTATTTATTAGGCTATTGTATTTTTTAGGGTTCTGTACGAACGAATAAAAATCGATATCTTCATAATATGTCGTTCATAAAAATTATAGCCAATTTACCTATTAAAGAAATAAAATCAATTTAAATATGGGTCACACACATTTGACGAAAAATTACGATATTCAAAAAAAAAAAACCAGATAAAATCTTCGCATAAGTTTTTAACAGATGAAATTACACATACAAAGTATAGTATATATATGTATGGCTTTAATGAAAATAATATCTATATAAACATTCGTTTTTCGTAACCCTTTGCGCGCTGGCCCGACACGAACTTGGCCAGTTTTTACATAAAATTATTTCCGTTGTTACGTGCCTACTCCAGTTGAACTGATAAGTAATGCTTAATACAATGTCATCTTTATTTGCTTATCATTAAAGATCAATTTAGCTCGTGCCGGCTGGACTCATAAACCGTTACGTAAATAAACAGATAGAGACAGTTTCTATTTTGTTACTAAGGTTAAATTTAACTGATACTGTGACGCGGCTTTGCCTGCACTGCTCTTTATGTTTCTTCACAAATCAATGGATGTGTAATTAGGACAAAAATTTCGATGATTATTTAAAAACATGATTACGCTATCACACTTATTTTGTTCACTTTACAAAATAAGTTAGCGCAATATCAAATAAAATCACTTAAGTAATATGACAAAGCGAGTCTGATAAGATCTTTACACAGATAACAAAGAAAAATAATAATGAAGAATTACTTTAATATCGTTAAAAAACAAAAGAGAGAGCAACATCAAAACTGCCACATGGCCACAAAATGATTCTAAAACAGCACACAGCTTACAATCTTTTATTCAGAGTTTAAACTAACTAAACAATAGCTCATTAAATTAAACAAAACGGCAATAAACGAGTCCTAGAGTGAGACACGCTGCATTTTATTAATAGATGTTCTAATTTAGGGTTTATGGGTCGCCGATTACCCGAAGTATTCACGCTCTGCGTTGGCGGATGCTTTCGAAATGGACAAAAACCTTGCTGGACAGCTAATTCTGCTGATTTTATACGGAGTAACAACTGAAGATATTAAGTTAGGGTATATAGGGTCGCGTTTAATCACAATCTCACCAGCTAGTAACCCGTGATGTGGTCGATGATGAGACGGAGCACGGTTACTTTGAAGTAAACTTTTTTTAAGGATGGGAAATCATCAAACGACTTCTTCTTCAAGTGTCACGACTCTAACTAACCAGCTTTCCAGTCGCCGCGGTGACGTTTTCAAACAAATTCTGCAACCCTGGCTGAGCTTAGAAGTAAACTAAACTTCGATTCTGTAAAGCACTCACCGTGTACACTTAGGTGAAATGACCGTGAAGTCAGCTGTCAAATCAAACGAACCAGATGGAGTGACAGTTCACTTCATGCGTTTGAGCTGAAGTGAGTGTATACTGTATACAGTTAGACGTCGACAGCACCGACCGGCGGACCCCCTGGGCCCCAAGTCTGCTATTTTTATAAATTCGTCATTCCAACACGATTCCATTGTCATTTTGCTAAAAGTTCGTAATCTGCTAAATTCATAATGGTCGATCATTGGTCGGTCAGACTCGGCCAAGGGTCTCGTAATACTTTTTGATAACCGAGCTATTAAAAGAAATGACTGCACAACGACGTTCTAATGATAGGTCACTGATCAAATGAACTGTCAACATTTTAGTAGATTACCGCATACGTCTGTCATTAATTTGTAATATCGAGATTACCATTCTATACCATTTCTTTCAATGGAGTGTCAGTGGTTGACCGTTGGAAAGTCATAGTGACGCTTTTATATTAGTAGATTACCAAACTTGTCAAAATCGATCATTATGAGATCAATGATAGACCATTCTAACACTATTATAATAGCAAACTTGGGGCCCAGGCTCTGAGCAGAAAAAGATTGACTGTGGGACCTTAGTGACAAGTTAGATACAAAAATGGAAGTCAAAAACTGTGTCACTCACAACTTAATTTAGACAACGATTTAAATATTTAGTACTGTGATGAACTGATGACCTACTCAAGAGTCGCAGTACGAAAATATCGTCCAGTCGTTCGTTCAAAAATACCTTTAGTTAAGAATAGCACAAAATAAAGAAATAACTTAACCTAATATCTTAAATGCGACAGTGACGTGGTTTGTTACGCCTTGGCGTTTAAATTGCTAATCCGATTTTGATACAGTTATAGTCAGTGGCGTGCAGTGGTTCGAGTTAGGGTAGGCCAGAGAAAATGTCCAAATAAATGTTAAAAAATAACCACATTATTCAGGGTTGATTTTTAATGAAATGAGTTTTTTTTGTTTTTTTTTTTAAATAGCCTATTTAAAAAAAAACTCCACATTTCAACCCTGGATAATGTGGTGTGTTTTTTTTGGACATTTTCTCTGGCCTACCCTAACTCGAAACACTGCACGCCACTGGTTATAGTTAGGCTTACGACTCTGGAGACGGTAATAGGCTTTCTTGCGAAAATATATATTCACGCGAGCGAAGCCGGGACAAAAGCTAGTAGCTTATAAAGTTATAACTCCGAGTAGGTATAGTGTCAGCGATAAATAATCCTGCTCTGTCGTTAATTAGATAACAATATTATATACCTAGATCGAATATTTTTTTAATGAGTCGTGTATTTAAGAAATGAATGTAGATATTGGGTATTTAAACAGGTGTTATTAAAACAATGGTGACGTTTAAAATTATCACTATCATAATAAATTTTTACATCCCGTAGTTATAAGGCGAGGAAAAATATCAAGAAAATAATACTGGATAATATTACAATAAAATACGAACTAAGTTCTGAAGACCAGAGAGTGCTAACTTTACAAATCATTAAATCATTTGACAGAATGACTAATCGACTATACAAAATCCATAAACTCTAACAAAAAGTGAATAAAAATCATAAAAATGTTGAAACTTAATTGAAATTTCGAAACATCGATGTCGATTATTTTATTATTGCGCCACAACACTAGTACTCGCTGATATGGCGGACAGAGGCAAGGTAGGGGACTCGGAATAACAACATTTTCTTAACTTTAAATTTTGATATCCTATAATCATCAGCATTCAATTATCAAAATCAACAAGAAATATTTAAAATAATAAGTTTTCAATTGATTACGTGTTGTTTTTGTTTGAAAACAATAAATGTATGAAACTCGCGCAGTGAGAAGTCTTCCTTAGAAAAAGCCTTAGAACTAGAAGACAATGGGTGACGTCATTCTTTATTCAACTATTTTGACTACCAATTATTATCTGACCACTACAAACAGATCGAATTAACTATGTACTTAACTAATCAATCAAATTAAAAGCATTCATTCATAAAGTTACATCGACCTATTAACAAATTTCGCTCAATTGACTAAATATGCAAATCATGTAAATAAAAAGTACTTGTATTGACTATGTGTTTGAATAATAAAACAGAGATTATCCAAGGCAAAGGTAAAAAAAAGATAATGCCATACCTTGAATGAGGGTTTATCCATTTTTACAATCCGAAACACAAAGAATAATCCATATCACTTCACAAACACATCCATTTTTGCTAAATAACAATTTTAAAACAATGGCTATCATAAATGCATTCTTATTTGAACACTGTGGACATTGCACTAAAATTAACACAACACTGAGTGTACAAACAGTTATTCTTCAACGTAGGTAATATATTTTTAGAAACAACACGCACTCGAATACCTATCGATTTAATTATTATAAAACATATTTCCGATTTTTAAATTAGACACGTCCGTAACGACTCGTCGATCGTGATAATGCGAGATAAATATTACAAAATTATCAATAAACGTAATGATGACATTTAACGTTTTGACTTGAACCGTTAAGTTATTATTTTGACTTGAAAATCACTTTGTTTATTTGCGAAATGTTTTGGTAATTATAAATAATAGTGGAGAATAAAACAATATGGCGTATTTCGACAGATATGAGGGAAAACACGAACGCGCGTGACGTCGAAATCGCACGCGGCCATAGCTGAGCGCGGCCGGTCCGTGTCTGTATAGTGGTTCGTATTCTCTTACCCGCTCACACGCTGACGAGATAGGGCTGCTTTGTGATTCTTTAATTTAATTTTGAATTTATTTTCGTACTACTCTAAGTAAAATGGTGAATTACTGTCGTTTTATAGGTAAATTTATTTTAGTATCTGTCGAAGGGCGTGTGTATTCAATGTAGTCCTTGATATAGCAAAATATATTCTTAATTTGTTAATTGGGCTTAATCTTAAATAAAGAATCTTATGGGTAATTAAACAACTAAAATCATCCTTTCATAGCCCCACCTTTTACAATTTTGTATGTAATTTTTCTATAAAATTCGCCTAAGTAGGTATATTTTGTTTCAAGTATTTACCTACAGAGCAAGATTGAGTAGATATGAACAGCTAATTAATATGTAAGTTACCGATATATATATACATATTATCTTTCTCAATATAACTAGACTACTAAACTAAATCAATATCAAAACCTATTATTACTTCTAGGCAAGAGTGGAACACATCGCTTATTATCCGAGGAGATTGTGGTCAAACGGAAGGCTATCATTAGTAAAACAAAAATAATAATAAAAGTAAAAACAATAAAATTATTAAAATGAAAACTACGTTAAACGCGAGTGACAGCCCTGACACACACACAAGCATAGACACGAACACTAGTAAACGGTCTCTATACATATTTTTTACGTAAATAAAGATTGTGATAGTCAACGGAAAAGAAAGAGATTAGCAAATAATCCTTATTGGGATTTTTCTTTTGTCTGCCGAAGTAAGGAATTTACCTAAGTTTCTTCAATGATGAACTTTTTTCTAATATTGTTTAAAAAAAAATTGATTGAATCAGGCGTTACTTTGCCCCTACCCCTAAATATTCGCGGAAATTAAAACTAAATATATTATTTTCATTTTCAAATTTAATATTGTTTTATTTTTATTTACAGCAATCTGAGCAGCTTTCGACTATTTTGTCACTGTCAAACGCAAAAAAAAAACAAGACAAGTGTGCATTTTAATTTTTACTTAATTTTAATAAAAAAAACTTCGATCGATACAGTTGAACTTGTTGGCTTCATTTACTGATATAATAGTCTTTATTATGTACTCCATTTAACTTATACACAATATAGATGAAGAAAACATTACGTAGGGTGACACCATAATAATATTTTAGGTTATAGATTGGAAAAAATAATATTCTTAGTTAATACCTAATGTATACAGTTGCATAAATTATTTGAGTCGTATGGAGAATTTAGGTTGTCTGTAACAGATTGCCATTTGCGATAAGACCGCCTTGATTGAACACGTGTTTTAAAAATGTTTATCTTGTGCATATTAAGAGGTCCACAAACAATATGAATTTGTATTAAAATAAACATCCTTATTATTTATACTTTTGACTTTTAATTCAACAGGTTATTTTAATTTAACGTTTTAGTCGGTTTTAGGTACCTATATTTAAAAGTTTAATAACACTTTTGTTTCGTACTAGCCGCCGCCCGCGGCTCCGCCCTCGGAAATTATCCCAAAGTAACGTACTTACTCCCGGGGTAAAACATATCCCGAGAGTAGGTATGTGATATTCCAGAATATGATCTATCTCTGAGTTAAATTTCATCAATATCGGTTCAGCCACTCTCACGTAATTGAGTAACAAACAATATCCATCCATCCATCCAAACTTTACCATTTATAATATTAGTAGTTATAGATTAAGATTAAAGTATACAACTAAATGTTAGTGAAGAAATTTATTAAAATATTGTTACCCACTATAGTAGGTACTATTTCGCGTCGTTTACTACATAACTTTCAAAAAACACCAATCTTAAGTTACGAAAATATTTTTCAAAAAGTATCTGCAAGTCGCGCATATACTGCACACTCATATTATAGACTGTCCGGTATTTTAGTTAATTTATTTTTAGCTTGGCCTATGGATTTCCGCAAAATGCTATTGAAATGCACACGAGTTACGATTTCTAATCGATTTACTATAAATACTCGTTTATCTAGCAAACGATGCCATCTCTCTAATAATTTCGAATGACTTTAGCAAATGGTTTAAAATACAAAATGGCTGCCAAATTTGAACGGTCGAATATTTTCGACGTTGATTTAAAATAATCGAAGGTTACTGATTCAAAAATGGATCCAGTTATTTTTTAATCGTACTAAACATCTAAACGTAGTTGTCCTTAGACAAAATGAATCATTTTATGAGTTTTTTTACCGAATAAAATTAAGTTTTACGAAAATTCCGGACATTATTTTATGTCTGAATGAAAATCGTTGAAACAACGAAGGACGAGTTATTTATTTCAAATGGTAAATTGTAATATTGATCGAAATCTCATTTTAAACACCACAAACCATTGGTTGTGAGAGTGTGAGTTATCTACGGATTAAAAAATAGCCCCGTAGGTTGTCTTGGAAACATCGCTTCCAGCCGTCCATTGTGTCACCCTATGTAATGTTTTCTTCATCTATAAATGTATTTTTGTAACGTAAATGATTTTGCAGTTTGCTATTCAAAATATTAAGCAGAAATTCGACTGCATTACATACTCGTTTCATTGCATGAGTCTACTAGGCGTGCACATTGAAGAATCAGAACGTCTGCTTGTATGTTTGTAAGAAAATGAAAACAAGCACGTCTTAACAATACTCGGCTTACACAATGATCGGTATGACGAATCACAAAGAAGGGGAGGTAAGCAGTGACTTAGGTTAGGCTAAAACATAATTACTTAGGTAATAATAGCTTAATATTTAATTATTAACATATATTAGTATTTGGCAAATATATATAAAAGCGCTCTTCCTCTCTCGTACGTATTTAAATTTTGCTGTGCCCGACAGGGTCCATAATTGATACCGCACTTATTTACTTACCACCTGTATAAGCTTTTTTTTTTTGGTCTAAGCACATTGTGGATTGCAATAAACACTAACTTGAAACCCTGTCTTTTCCGTCGTGCAGTCGGATAAAAATGACAAGTCCTTTTTCAAATGGGTGCGTTCGGAATATGAGGTAAACCAGTGAATTGGGAAATTTTAAATAGAAATAGAAATTTACTTCGAACTGATAGCCTCCTTTTTGTTTAAAGTCGGTTAAAAACGTTAATTTGATAAGTAATTAGTCGTATTTAATAATATATAATTACTGGAAATGCTGTGACATTTTAAATACTTAAGTAATAAGCGTACATAAATAAAAACTACTTGCATTTATCATTCGTTTAAAAGTAACTTTTGTTTTACATGTGATATCAAGATTTCTTATCGTCAAGGTTAAGGTTATTTATTGAAAAAAAAAAAATGCATAAAAAGGCTTGATTAAAACTTAAACTCATGAATAACTGGTGTACTGTACTGTACTTATACAATGTTAGTAAGTATAATGTTTACTCAGATGTCGCAATAAATATAACATGGCCACCACAGCAAGATAAATACGTTTTGCAACAGTTCATTTTAATAATATGTTGAAATATTATTTAAATTGTTGGTTAAATCTCCCAGAGTGAAAACATAACACCAAAAAAAAGAAAAAAAAGACAGTGACTGCTGTCAAAAATGGCTATAGAGAATTAATAAAACCGATCTGGAGTACATTATATGGTGTATGTATATAGATTTAGCTAAATAACGAGATGTTTATCAAGGTTTTTAGACGAAATACCTGCATTAATTTAATAATGTATTCTTATAATGACTTAATTTTTTTTTACGTCTAAGTTTTTTCTTGTTTCTTAGAAACCAGCCTACAAAATTAGTCTTCGGTAGCTTCAACATACATGTACAACATATATATAATATATTTAGAATATAAATATACCACGACTCATCACACACAGACAAAGAATCAAAATATTTTTTTTCAGTATAAGTAACATTAGTAGCTTTTTCCAAATGATAAGAAATTGCTGAAACCTTTTAAATAATAAACACACGTTAGCGTTGATCTTACTCGTGTGTCTGCAAACTGGTAAATACATAACCTCCCTTTTTTAAATCGGTAAAACATTTTTTTTTCTCTAAGTTTTGGGCATAGACAATATAAATTCACGTGAATTTTACCCATGGGGGTTTGCAGAAGACGCCTCAATTCTGATATACTGGGTTAACTATTTATTCTACTATAAATAGGTTAGGTATTAAGAACCGTTAAAAAAAACGTTATAAACTAAAAATAATTCGGTCTTGACGATACTTTTTCGCTTTAGAGGCCGCCCATTGTGTCACCCTATGTAATGTTTCTTTCATCTATATTTTCTGTAACTTATATGGTGTACATAATAAACAGTATTCTATTATATAAGTATGAGCTAAATAATTATGTCGTAATATAAACTAAAGCAAGAAAATTATATACGTTTGACTTCCAGCCTTAGGTACCGGATGCGGTTGAGTACCTGTTTTGTGCTTGGAGCAGCAGCCTCTGACCTCTGAAACCCAGTAACTGGGTAACATAAAAGCCCTTGGCAAGACTGGTATTATTTTAGTTTGGAAATAATATTTAAATTGTAGAACAAAAGTGTGCACGGTCTGTACAATGTCTGTACACATTCATTTGCTGAAGCAAGCGGTGTACGGGTCAGTGTATTCGCACGGGGGGAGAACTTCACCTTATTTTTTATATTTTATTGTTGTATTTTATTTAATATTCATCGTTAGATTACATATTTTTGTTTGTTTTTTGTACAATGTTCTTGGTTATGTATGTTTTTGAAGTATTAATATTTTTTAATAAGCAATAACTTAGTTAACCTATGGTAAGTTCGACTTATATGTTTTTTCTTTTGTTTAACGAGCAGTGGTCTTGCTTTTACGCGTAAATTTTGCTTAGTTAGTTGTTTACAGATATAGTTAATGAAATGTAATTTGATTTTTAAACGAAAATCGAACTTGTATTTTTTTCGCCAATTTTAATGTAAACACTTCAAAAAAAACTCCATCCATAATTTATTAATGTTAACCTTCAAGAATTTCGATTTAAACACTAAAAATGTTGAATTAACATAAAATTTCTGCCGAAACAAAAGTTGAACAAAGTAATAATAATAATAAAGTTATCATCGACATTATTTCGCGTAGTGTGTCCGCACCGCGTGTCGTATCCATTTGGTTGAAATTGCTGTTTAGTCATGGTACACTGTGGGTTACCTACATTTTATAAATATTTTATTATTATTTATACGAAATGCTATAATTTTCAACTCGAAATTGTGTTCTTTCTTTACTTTTGAGTGTAGTAATTAAGATTTGAGTTAGGAAAAAAAAAACTGCTTAGCAAATGATAGTTGTTTTGACATATTTTTATCTATGATGTTTTTCAAAATATTTTAATGTCGATTTATAGTGAATTAAAAATCAAATAACAATTTAAATTAAATTTTTTAACCGACCGTCCCAAAAGAAGGGTAATGTTCCTACGTTAAATTTTTGCTGTCAAAACTCAAAAAAATCAAATAGCTGAATTTATTTCGCGATTTCAGTGTTGGTTCCATAACTCCCATAGTAAAAGTTGTTCATAATGATGAGTACAATGACCCCTTAAGACGTATTGCGTTTATTCCGTATACACGTTGAATATCGATTCATTTCTAACATTTTTCATCGAGTGAGTTTTTTTCGACTTTTATTCAAACTTAATCCATGCATGTTGAGGATTTGTGTCGTTCACTAATGACTGTCAGGTACAGGAAAACAACTTCATTTATAAGCTTTGTCAACACATACTGACTTTATCTACTACATAGTATAAAACAAAGTCGCTTCCCTCTGTCTGTCCCTATGTATGCTTAGATCTTTAAAACTACGCATCG
Organism: Hecatera dysodea; assembly: GCA_905332915.2. NCBI lineage: Eukaryota > Metazoa > Arthropoda > Insecta > Lepidoptera > Noctuidae > Hecatera > Hecatera dysodea. The sequence continues at coordinate 435,231 of HG995316.1, forward strand.
GTATAATATTAGTATAGATTAGTATAGAAAACAAACATTAAATTAATTATTTTGGCCTCTTTGGTTCACCGTATTACAGCAAAAACCCTAAGTTTATAATAAATCGCGTAATATGGTAAACCACTCTACTCAATAACACACGTGAACTATTGAATTTGAATGGAATTTACTGTACCTACTTAAAATAATCTGTTCACAATATATCGAAAAGTCATTTATTTTAATTAGGCTGAGAGCCAGCACTTATTGAACGTCAAATTTTACATAAAGACAGTCCCCCAAATCAGCCGCCCAACACCATTTCCTAGTATTTAGTTACCAAGTAACAATCTAACGATTTACAATAATAATTTTAGAAAGAAAAAAACCTTTATTGTCACATTACTAGCATGCATATGTCACTGGAAAATTGTAAAAGTTGTAGGTACGATTGTAAAATCTTTTTATTAGTTAATAAAGCACGGATATATAGGAAACTATTGAATTTTGATGGGATTTATCATATACAAAACAACATTTTACATAATATTATGTCGACAAATTATAATGTTACTAGCTGCTGCCCGCGACTTCGTCCCCGTGGAATCCCCGATTTTAAAACATTCTTGATCGCTGCTCCGCTCCTATTGGCTTAAGCGTGATGATATATAGAAAGCCTAAAGCCTTCCTCGATAAATGGTCTATTCAACCCAAAAAGAATTTTTCAATTCGAACCAGTAGTTCCTGAGATTAGCGAGTTCAAACAAACAAACAAACAAACTCTTCAGCTTTATAATATTAAGTATAGATAAAGATTTATTACAATCTTACTGAGTATGCAATCACCGGCCTCTCCCTGACAAAGTATGTATCTATCAGCTTCCAGTACAACCAGTTGTCGCTAAATATCGTAAAATACACCCAACAATATTGAAATCCAAACGCGATTGGTTATCTGTGTTTAAACTGACAGTTAAACTAACAGGAAATAACTAACAAACACAACACCTCGCACTTCGCAGTCGGTTAAAGAGGGTATAAACGGAACTCATCGGAATATATTCTGTAAAAACGGGACAGAGGAAGCTGTGGAGTGGTGTTTGTAGGTTATTTTAATGTTTTTTGATTTGAGAAACTGTGATATTTAATACTTTTTCAATTCCATACTGACACTGTTAGATATTTAGACTTAGTTTTGTTTGTATCTTGAAATATAACTGATTCATTTAAACAAATAAAAATGCACTACAAAGTATAAATTTCTGTTTCTGTTTTCAGGCTTCTGACAATCCGTAACAACTGCCAATGCTCTACAAATGATGGTGGTCAGCTAGGAAACACCGGCCTCATCTAGTTTATAACGGCCAAAAAATATTGACGTGTAAAAGTGTTCTTTACAACCTACTTTCAAAATAAAAATCATTCATAAAAAACAACCAAAAACTGGGAGTTGGAAGTCGGAAGCCAGATATTGGAAGTCGGTTGTATTATTTTGTAAAGAAACTCTTTTATTTTACGCTTTTTTATGATACCCCACAGATAACAACACCATTGGGACGACCGACCGTCTTTTATTTGTATCTACATCATGTGCCAAATAAAATTATGTTCTATCTTTCTTCTTTTTCTTTCTTTGGAATGTCACAGGAAAGCAAAATACGCAATTTTATTTCCTCGTATGACATTTTTTTTCCAGCTGGACCAATCGGCAAATACTTATCCTTTTTGTTTACTATAGATATTTACTATAGTAAACAAAAAATTAAACATATGAAAAAAACGCATCCTTTCTACAGTTCCCCTGTTCTACTCGAGCGTACCCTCGGAAAGCCGCTGCGACAAAACTTTTAATTATATCGCTGCCTCGCTCGCACATCTTTGTCTGAGTACCGCCGTCCCGCTCGCACGCGCTCAGTCTATCCTCTTCGTCCATTTTGCATACAAAAACATATCATACACTAGTTTTTTCGTGTGGGTTTGCCTTTTTTTTCTGTAATGTTTTTGCTACGGTGTTTTGGGGCAGATAAGATATGTGCTCTAGTATAATGTTTAGTGTTTTTATCTATACTAATATTATAAAGAGGAAAGATTTGTATTTTTGTATGTAACGAATAAACTCAAAAACTACTGGACCAATTTCAAAAATTCTTTCACCATTAGAAAGCTACATTCACCCTGAGTAACATAAGCTATATTTTATCTCCATATTCCCACGAGAACGGGAACTACGCGGGTAAAACCGCGGGGCGCTGCTAGTTATTTTATAATATAGTTGAAGATTTTTTATTTTATTTCGCTAAATGGTTCAACAAGGTACCTACTTATTAATTTATTTGGTAATATAAATTTGATAGCGATGAAATATTAAGTATATTAATTAATTATTCCATTTGAGCAGTATAAGTAAACAAAATTACTGATGAATTATTTCCACGAAAATTCTACTACACTTGAAATATAAACAATAAGGTAGTTGATTAAAACAATCTAATTAGTCCGTCAGATAGATTTCCAAAAAATATTGAACACGTATTTTTTTCTATTTTCATGTAAATAAAAAACGAAGACGATACATTGCGTTGAATACCCGTGTGACGTCACTACTCGCTACAATTTTTACCACGCCGCCCGTGACGTCACAAGCTCCCCCACTCCTGATATTTGATGCTTTTTGACTTCAATTTTTATAGATTTGATAAGCAAAAAATACGTGTCCAATAATTTTCGATAATCTAACTGACGGACTAAATGGAATCTAAATACCAATTCTTTTTAGGTTTTTAGCGACTCACGAAATGATAAAATTAAAAATCAATAATAAACTCCTTAACATATTTTACTTTAGTTAAATTCTCGCAACTAATTTCACCAATTTTTAACCTTTATCTTACCTTTATTGTTGAAACAGACTTTTATTCTCGAGATATGTGTACTCGGCTTTATTTTATACGTCATAAAAATCTTCACAGACTCTATGTCATTGAGATAAGGTCTAAAATAGCAAGAAATGTGGTTTTGTTAACAGAACGAAGGTTTGTCAAGACAGTTACACATTCAATTGTATTTGTGTGAATAAGTTTGTTTGTGTGAGTTAAAACCGGAATGTCTTCTCATTCTGTTAACAAAGTATGGATACGACTTTTTTTGTACGTTTTTTTTTTATAACTAAGTTATTATTTATTGCGTAAGGTCGCTGATAGATATTCTATACAGATTAAAAAGTCTTTTGATTTGAATAGAATACTTGTTTGTATTGAATAAGGAAAATAGTTAAATTATGCAGTCTTTTTTTTTATTCGGAACAATGTTTCTGGATGGCTAATTCTCATTGTTTTTTTTTTGTTTTAATTATTATAATATTTCGACTGTAAAACTACGTATTTTAATTTTTTTTTCACTAGTTTAGTGCAACTGGTAGTAATTTATCGATTTTCGAGTTTTGTATTAAATAAGCCTAACGTAATTGAAGACAATACCGTCGTTAAACTTTATATAATAGAAAAAAAAATCTTTAAAAAAAAAACTGAACGATTTCAAAATTTTCTTTAAACTTCTTGACATTCATTATGTCTTTAAAATATTTAAAGCTTATTATTACTTAGTTATAATAAATTAATTAAACATTGTCTGCAAATATTCACATCAATAAATTGATATCTATGTAACAATATATTTGCATTAAAATGGTTAATTTAAACAAAATACCTACAATCCACATGCCACAAACGAAGACTGTATGTTGACAAACACACGCAAACATACAAATGTAGTCGTATATGTGTGTGTGTGTGTGTGTGTGTCTCATGGCATAGAGAGTAGAGTTATAAATAGTATAGATTGCACATTTATATTTTGAGAATGTTTTTATTATAGTTGCAGTTTACACTAGACACAGAGGCTAATTTTAAGATGGCCGGTACTGTTGCGTTTCTTTTAGGGTTCCGTGCACCAGAAGGGAAACGGACGGAACCCTGAAACCTTATTATGTATGCACGAGCATGTATGTCCGTTCTTATATCTGCTTGTAACTACCTAACGTTTCGACCGATTTTGATAAACGTTACTAATTTGTCTGCAGGGTTGTGTCCGTAAGGACGCCTGCTTGTCAGTCTTCTACAGATTGTACTTCGGCGAGTGTGCCCATGAACTCCACGTCCTCATCCCACCGGCCCCCTTCTACCATAGGACATTTAGACGCACTGTAGGTTACCATCCCTACCTTGTTGCTATTCCATCAATTTAAAATAATTTATCGATTTAAAATAACAAAAAATAAGTGTCCAGTTAGTCGACTCTTCACGTGACCAGAACGCTGGCCTTTTCTTTGTTCAACGAATCAGCATTGCCATTCAACGTGGCAATGCGGCCAGTGTTCTGGGCACTTTTCCCGTTGACAGCGATGTGGACGAATTTTTCGATGCTCTATGAGTTTTTCCCCCTTTTTACTCCGCTTGTACATATATACATATATATATTCTATATTATAGCTTATTTAGTTGTATTTTGTAAATAGTAAAAATGTCCAGTATTTTTTTAATCTAGCGGACGGACTTAATAGAATTAAAAGTTTGATATCTAGTAAAATACCCAATACTAATTCTTTTAACTTTTACTGTAAGTTCTATTCTATTAATAAGTCTGTTCACACTCGTAGGTCTTGTGACGGTGTTGTCAATGTTAAAAATGTGATAATTCGATTCGATGCGAACACGGTATTGGACGTCAAGCAAAGAATAGACAATTGAAACATAGATAATACAGGGCGTTCCAGAACTGCGAGGTCATATTTAAGTGTCATGTTGGGTAGCTGATATACAATAGGGTAAAAATAGCAAAAAATAAGAAAAAGAATTAAAAAAAAAAACAATTACAGAAAACGACTCAAAAGTTCCTAAAAAATCGCTTTTTTAGACAAACTGCTTGAACAGTCTTTAGTTGGTTTTTTTTTAATCTATGTACCTATGTAAGTACATAATAATAAATTCGTAGACTCGTTGTGTCTGTACATCTATACTAATATTATAAAGCTGAAGAGTTTGTTTGTTTGTTTGTTTGAACGCGCTAATCTCAGGAACTACTGGTTCGAATTGAAAAATTATTTTTGGGTTGAATAGACCATTTATCGAGGAAGGCTTTCCGCTTTAGGCTATATAACATCACGCTTAAGCCAATAGGAGCGGAGCAGCGATAAATAATGTTTTAAAATCGGGGATTCCACGGGGACGAAGTTGCGGGCAGCAGCTAGTTTTTTAATAAAACAACTACAAAATACGACTCAAACGTTCCTAAAAAATCGCTTTTCCAGAAATAGGTGTCATCAAATCTGTGATTTAACTAAAGTAAATGCTACTAATCGTAACAAACTGCTTGAACAGTTATTCTTTGTTTTTTTTTTTATCTGTACATAATAATAAATTCGTAGATTCGCTGTGTATTTTATCCTAAAAATAACTTTAAACTTTAGAAATAAGACATAGAACACAAAAATTCAAACTGTTTGTCTGTATGTTTGTGGAAGCATCACGCAAGAACCACTGATTGGTTTCGAAATCTAGATACTTAGACATATTAAGTATTATCCTCATTTTTATTTAGCCTTTATTTCACCTAAATCGACTTACAATATCAAAAGATATTGAGTTTCTAAGTTTAGTAAAAAACTTCATAGTGTGCAAATCGTCACGCTGACCGAGTCTTGCGAGCATCACGTAAAAAGTACAAAACCAATATAGATTTGTTTTATACATAAGACATCTAAAGAAAATAAAGAAGGGAGTAGCGGTGGCCAAGTGTTAACGGCCTCAACTTACGAATTGTATGTTGCGGGTTCAAACACAGCCAGGCGCATTACTTTGTGTAATTAATATCATCACCACTGCTCTCAAAACGGTGAAGGAAAACATCGTGAGGAAACCGGCATGTCCTAGAACCAAAAATTAGAAGACATGTGACATTCACCAACCCCCACTGGGCCCTCGTGCTGGATTACGGCCCATTCCCTCTCCTAGAGAGCAATTCATAAATTGTTAAATAAATAAGTTTTTTTACCGTGCCAATAAATGCAATCTTTCTTTCTTTGCTGTACTTAAATACTTTTTGGAAGTAAAAGGTGTGGTACCTTTTACCTTAAACCTGCAAAAATTATTTACTACTGGTCAGTAAGCTTATCAATTCATTTATTTAATTTTATAAACGCAAAAGCAATTCTGTCAGTCAATGGCTTAGATAATGTAAGTTTTTAAACGCAATCATTCACGCAAACGTTCCCTTTTATTACTTTTTTTTAGAAAGAAAGAGGTTTTCCGTTATTGTCACCAGACGGCGCTAGTTCAGTTTCAATACAAATCAACAAAACTCACGCTAATGCCTCACAGTGCGTGTGATCTGCTATTCTATCCATCAAGACTTGACGAACAGAGCGATGCTTGCGAAAACAATCATTGTCAATAATAAACGTAGCAAAGCGTAGCGTTTGTCTTCAACAAAGTGTTCGGCAGATGTCGCCATTTTGTAAAAATAACCTCTCAAATTGAAAGTCGTGCCTGGAACGATATCATCTTTGCTCAGAAGTGGGACATTACAGCATGTGTCAGAAGTGCGTGGTCATATTTATGGGTAGTTGATGTATATCTATACTAATATTATAAAGCTGAAGAGCTTGTTTGTTTGTTTGAACGCGCTAATCTCAGGAACTACTGGTTCGAATTGAAAAAATCTTTTTGGGTTGAATAGACCATTTATCGAGGAAGGCTTTAGGCTATATATCATCACGCTTAAGCCAATAGGAGCGGAGCAGCGATAAAGAATGTTTTAAAATCGGGGATTCCACGGGGACGAAGTCGCGGGCAGCAGCTAGTTAAGAAATAAAGAGCAAAACAAAACAATAGTGATTTTAGAAAAAAAAGAAGGCAATTACTTCATTTCAATCGCAGATTTGATGACACCTACTGCATCAAACTGCTTTTTTTTCTGGATGGGAAATCATCAAATGACTTCTCCCGCCGACTCTTATTGACTAAAACCACACGTGTTCCTCCTAATGCCCTTTGCGTTTCAGGGCCGCGATGACTCTTCCGCAACATCAAACTGCTTCAAAAGTTATTTCTTAAGGGCTTTACAGTCGGAATTACCGGACAGAATTTTTGAAAAAGTCTTTTGTTTGTTTAGCTATTGTTTCCTTAATCTTTATCAGCTACACTTAAAATTATGACCACGTACTTCTGGAACATGCTGTAAGTATAATAAAATTAAAAATTATTATCTCTCTCTCTCTCATATATTATTTAACTACTTTCTGATAGTGAATTTCAGGCGGGCGACAGACCAGTTGAAATAAACCGTAAATATATAAACGGAAGTCGGTGTATTTGGATGTTTCTTCGTTTTTTGAACACCGAGTTCCGAAATTAAAGTTATTTTATACTTTTTGTTTAAAAGTTGGTTGTGTTTTTTCGTACAAAAGTTTTTTTATTTTTCACTTTTTAGTGGTGACACCCCACAGCTAAACTTACCCATCATAGCGAACGTGTTATAAATTTCTTGTAAACAATAAACAAACACGCGATTTCAGCAATCCCGAAAGATCTGCTATCATTTATTGAAGAGTTCCGTATCCCATATCCAAAGTTTTTCATCAGATCTTCACCAAACTAGAAAAGGACGGTCTCGAAATACTAAGATGCTCTTCCAAACCATCGTTTTTCAGTTTTTTTTTTTTTTCAATTAGAACAATGTAGTCAAGGCCACGCATTATTAGGGATAATTCAAATACTAGTCGTCAGATTTCACTTAAATGGAACTACATGACAATTACCAGCTTTCGAATATTAAAAGAATCATCAAAATCGGTACACCCAGTAAAAAGTTATGAAGTAACAAAACAAAAAAAAATACATTCGACTTGAGAAACTCCTCCTTTTTTGTAGCCGATACTCAATAGGGACATAGTCTACCCGTGTGCGAAATTTCATACAAATCCGTTCGACCCGAAACCTAATCCTTTTTCGAAATTAAAAGTAGCTTATGTTGGCAGTAGAATCAACTATCTAAGATTAAACGTCCCGGCAAAATAGATCCAGCCGTTTCCGAGATAAGCCCGAACAAATAGACACACAAAAAGACAGATTTTTAAAGTGCAATATAACATTATAGCCCCATTGCCATTCAACGTGGGAATGCCGCCAGTGTCTAGGGCATATTACGAATTTTTTATGCTATATTTTAGTTTGCTGTCAGTTTAGTTTATTTGTTAATATTAATTGTTTATTTTCTACAATAAAATAAATTTTCGTACGCGTTCAAAAACTGGTTTGGCATACCGTGTAATGGTACACTTTTATTTCGGCAGTTTGTTGCGCCACTTCTTCCCAGCTAAACACTAGGAAGTGGTGACGGGTGGGCGTTTTGGGGGACTGTCTTTATGTAAAATTTGACGTTCAAAAGTGCTGGCTCTCAGCCTAGTTTGAATAAATGACTTTTGTTTTTGATTTTTTGCATTTATGAAAACGCTGAAATTATGTTATCTGCTTGTGTCTGGGTTGAGCATGGTTGGGGCTTTCATGAATGGGTCTGTTTCCAAACATGTCATTTTTAAATTTTATTAATATTTTACCAGTTTTTTTTTTGTTTAAATGTACCTAGATTGTAATATTTAATGTCATTTGGGTCTGTATGAGTGGGATAAACGATTTTTCTTTCTTTATGTTGATTTTATTGTTACAAAAAAAAACACTTCGATTTGATTTCTTCGTATATTCCTTTTATAGATAGGTATGTTCAACTTGAATATATTAATTCATAAGCTACTACCTACTTACGCAACAGTAAAAATATCGAACATCGAAGGTCACTGATAAGACAGAAACTTATGGATACGTTCCGTGTACTTATTCAAAACATACCTATTTTGAAGTGATATTGTATTACATATTATATCCTCATATAGAGGGGCGTCTCCTAGCTCATAGAGTGGTGTCTTCTCGTCTCACATACCACAGAGTCTCAAGATGAAAGTCTATGAGTGAGGACTATGTAGATCGCCATATTAGGGTCTTATTTCAGTCGTTTGTGCGTTAAGTCGTTTATGTGGCCTACCCGAATGTCCTTACTTTGGTATTGTTCGTCAAACCGTTGAGCTCCTTGAAGTTCTAAGTTTGAGCTACACGGTAACTGACTCATGTTTGCACTGTCTGGACATGTCCACTCAAATCTGTGTGGCACTTTCCTCAAAAGACCACCTCAGACATCAACCTAAATGGTTCTATATGATTTGACCAGTACGGATTTTAAGAGTCTTTGACCTCTGCGTTTGTTTCGGTGTTTCTAGCCCTCGGCTAGGAAACACCGGCCTCATCTAGCTTAAAATGACCAGAAATATTTGACGTGTAAAAATTGTTATGTACCTACTTACAAAATAAATATCATTTATCATATGATCAATCCGTGTTGCCAGTGATGACTTACGGACTTAAAACTCACTTTTTTTTTTTAATGGATTTGCTCTTGACTCTAGTCTAGGTCACAGATGACAGAGACAAAGTCTACGATGGTGTGAGCTTACCCAGAAGAAGCCTGATCACTCTAACTTTGAAGAGAGAGCAGAGAGTTCCACTCCTTTGCGAAAGACGATTGAAAACGCTTGGTGCGAATTGGTGGAACAGGTACAAGGTTGGGATGATAACCTACAGTGCGTCTAGATATCCTATGGTAGAAGGGGGCCGGTGGGATCAGGACGTGTAGTTTATGGGCACACTCGCCGAAGTACAATCTGTAGAAAACTGACAAGCACAATGGGTCTCATCAGAAATTATAAAGTCATCCAAAGGGCAGTGTAGAGGGCAAAGTTCGGAGTTTCTTTGCGTGGTCGAATCAGGAATGAAGATAATCCACAAGGTAACCAAAGTTACCGACATAGCCCGAAGGTTTGCCAAACAGAAGTGGCAGTGAGCAGGGCACATTGCTCACAGAACAAATAGACGATGGGGCGAAAAGTTCAGGGCCTCAAGTCTGCTATTACAATAGTGTCAGAATGGTCTATCATTGATTTCATAATAGTTGATTTTGACAAGTTTGGTAATCTACTAATATAAACGCGTCATTATGACTTTCCAATGGTCAGCCACTGACACTCCATTGAAAGAAATGGCATAGAGTGGTAATCTCGTGCATAATGACAAATGAATGACAGACTGCGGTAATCTGCTAAAATTTTGATAGTTCCTTTGATCAGTACCTATAATTAGAACGTCGTTGTGCAGTCATTTCTTTTAATAGCTCGGTTATCAAAAAGTTTTACGAGACCATTGACCGACCAATGATCGACCATTATGAATTTAGCAGATGACGAACTTTTAGCAAAATGACAATGGGATCGTGTTGGAATGACAAATTTATAAAAATAGTAGACTTGGGGCCCTTTTGTTTTGGATGGGGAATCATCCAATGACTTCTCCCGCTCGAAGCGGAGCGGAAAGGAGTGTCAGACTCTTACTGACTAAAACCCACCCGTGATTCTTCTTGTGCCCTTTGCGTTCCAGGGCTGCTGTGACTCTTTCGAACAAATTCCGCAACCCTAGCAGGCACTGACCCTATGGGGCCCCGTCTTCTTTGCTGACGGCTCTTTGTGTCGCGCGTGGAACACAACGCGCCGTCGACTCGGGCCTGGTTGCTATCGGACGGCGAGCCACCCATAGCTCGCCATCCGCAGGCCCGCGCCTACGGTGGCCGGGAATCGCCCTGCGTTTCTCGACGCCCGGGGCGTCTTCTTCTGTTGCGGCGGCTGGAGCGAGAGGTTTCCCTCTCTCGCACGCGTTCCGCCTCCTCCTTCGCTAGCATGACTGCTTCGCACAAGGCGACCGCTTCCCATGCCTCCTCACTCCGGACCATGGCTTGAACCAGGGCTGGACGCGAGAGGTCGCCGCCGCTGACTTGGGGCCCTGGAGTAGCGACCACGTACATGAAGACGCAATGTTGGAAGGCATCCCACAAGTTTGGCTGGTGACCTGGTGAGGGTCGCGGGTAGCTGATGGAGGCGAGATGCACAGGTCCAGTTGCTGTGGCGACGTCTGGGGAGGCCTATGTCCAGCAGTGGACGTCTGCAGGCTGATATCATGATGATGATGAGAGGGGAGCTCGTGGCTAAATAATAACAGCTGCACGGGCCTATCTTCAAGGTTAAGCAACGCTTGCCGAGTTCTTTCTGTGCATGGGTGATCATCTTAACATATATCGAGTTTCCTTCGTGCCGCGGCAAACACATTAAGCTGTTGGTCCCGGCTGTCGTTTGGAGATCTTTGGCAGTCGTTACGGATTGTCAGAAGCCGGAAAATCTGGCGCCAATCTTGCCAAGAAGTACCGTGACTGAGTAATAGAGCACTTCTTAGCAAAACTGGTGTCAGATCAAAGATCTACCAACGGCAGCTAGGGTCAACGGCTTCACATGGTCCGAGGCACCGAAGAGTTTCGCTGGTTACACAGAACGACCTCAGTTATCTTTGCTTAACCTTAAAGATCGACCCGTGCCGGCCTGTTCTCACTTGGCCACGAACTCTTCATTCTAGTTTGCCCAACGCTGGGCTAAATACTCATTTATACAAGACCTTGGTGGCTCAGTTTAGTTACGTCGCCATGACACAGGGCTAGGGCGTGGCCAGCATGGGATACAGATCCAAGCAGTGTGTATAACTGAAAAACGGAAATAAAATAGCATACATTTGAATATTAGATATAAAAAAACAGGTTTTGCTTTTTCTTTTATTTATTGAGAAATGGATTTGCACTTGACTCTTGACTCTAGTCTAGATCACAGGTGACAGAGACAATAGCAGACTTGACAACATAATGACAAATGAATGACAGACGTATGCGGTAATCTGCTAAAATTGTGACAGTTCCTTTGATCAGTGACCTACCATTAGAACGTCATCGTGCAGTCATTGCTTTTAATAGCTCGGTTATCAAAAAGTACCTATTACGGGACCATTGACCGACCAATGATCGACCATTACCTATGACTTTAGCAGATTACAATTTTTTTTGCAAAATGACCTTGGGATCGTGTTGGAATGACAAAAAATAGCAGAATTGGGCCCCTGTTCTGTTGTGGCGGGCAGTATCCCAATCAAATAGTAACCATCCCATAGTAAAAGTTGTTCATAATAATGAGTCCAATGATTAATTTTAAATATTGCGTTTATTCTGTTGAACATGTTCTAATTGCTATAAATATACATCAATGACAAGACTATCTATCTATGTATATCAACACAAATCAATTATAAATTGATGTGTCCGTTTGTAATATCAAAATATTAGTTTCTTAGCTACCCCACGCAACTTCGTTTGCGTCAGATAAGTGAACGAAAAAAAACATAACCCCGTTTTTACAACATTAAAGCAATGCCCATAACAAAAACATCCATTTTTGTCTCTCTGTCTGTTTGTTTTGATAAATCTTCGAATGGTCTTGATCAATTTTGAGGAGACATTTACTGGCAGAAAGCAGATATTAGATAAAGTATCATAGGCAACTTTTTTTTTAAATATATTGTGAGCTAAGCGACATGTGTGCTGTTTTACGTTTGACAAAGTTCCGGGCGTCCATTTATAAAAACTAATCTAAATCATCAGCTTACAGTTTCCTAGATTAGCCTAGTAACAGAAATTACAGTCGTACAATAATATTTCCACAAACAGAGGTCGGTGTGGACGCGCCTTATCGCTGCTAATAATAATACTAGCGCAAGCTCTTCGAGTGAAGTGGCCGCGCTGGGACTTGTCGATAGATTCACGATTAAATAATATCGATACTGGAAAAGATACGGTTTATTTTCTTGATAGTAACTGTATTTTGTTCAGGTAAATATGTACGTAGTTGGTTTTAGTTAGGTTTGGTAGATTGAAAGAGATAGTTAATATTGAAACTTTTTACAATAAACTATGCAATAGAATAGTTACAGATGTTAAGTTTAAATTATTCTTATACTAACTACGTTAACTAAGGCATGCAAATAAAGCAAAATAGAAAAAAAAGAAAGAATGTAGGTACATAAAAAGGTGTATTTCACACAAACAAAACACACAAAATAAATGGATAAAAAATTATCACCTCTCTATATTTTTTTTCAAGCATTACGAATCAATGAACAACACGAATCAGTTTTCAGTTATAAATTCCCGAATAAGTATTTATTTTTTATTGAATCGACTTTCAAAGAATATTATCTGCCTGCCTGTTCCCAACTATATTGGGATCGGCTCCTAATCAAACCGAATTCGGCTGAATACCAGTATTTTATATGGAACGGCTGCCTACCAGACCTCCACAACACATTAACTTGGTATCACGGTAGTAATTAGCAAACCTACTGGTAGATTCTCTGGCTTCTGACAATTAACAACGACTGTCAAAGATCTACAAATGACAGCCGGGAACAACAGCCTAAAGTGCTTTCCGAGACACGGAGGAAACTAGGAATGTTAAGATGGTCGCCCATCCATAGACCAAGCATAGCAAGCGTTGCTTAACATTGGAAATCGATTTGTTATTCTTTAGCCACGAGCTCCTCACAATTTTAAATGAAGAGTTAATCTTTTATCGATATTTAACTTCATGTAGACATCCCTAGTCTCCGTATCCATTTAGTTTGACAAGCATTCGGTTTCATATGTCTGCCGCGTGTGTGTGAGTGACTCACGGTACGCGAGGGGTGTGTGTGTGTGCGTGTTAGGGCTGTGGATTATTATAATTAATGTTAATATCTTCTGTGTTAGTCATGTTGTGTGGACAAATTTGTTATCGTCCAAGATTAGGATTTATTTTCGTTTTATTTATTTCGTCAATGGATCTGGTTAGATTTTATCCAGCTATGTTGGGGTCAGCTTACTGTTTAACCGGATGCAGCTGAATACCAGTTTTTTACATGCAGCGACTGACTATTTGACCTTCACAACCCAGTAACTGGGCAATACGGTGTCCCTTGTCAAGACTGGTGTCTAATAAATTCCTGACTGGCGGGCCCAACGGCTTAAAATATATATAAGTAAGTACAGAATTTAATTGACACTTCAAATAAGTGGCTAAGCCGAAATCCTCACTACAGTAGGATTGTTAAAAACGATTAATAGAATTTTACTCATTTATTAAACCAAATACTTTTATCCCTTAACGTCAATTGGGTATTTTACTAGTTATAAAAAACATAATTCTATTTAGTCCATCCGTAAGATTTTCAAAATATATTGGACACGTATTTTTTGACATTGCAAATCGTAAAAAAAAATATGAAGAAAAAGCGCATCAAATTTCAAGAGTGGGGGCTGGTGACGTCACGTCCCTGGTGAAAATTTTAGTGTCATAGTGATGTCATGCGAGTTTTCAACGCAGTGTATTGTCTCCATTTTTTGTTTAAGTGAAAAAGAAAAAATACGTGGCCAATATTTTTGTGAAATCTATCAGACGGATTAATCAGAATTTTGTAGTAAAATACCCTATTAATCCTATTATGCAAATTGTTTGAAAGGTCTTTTTCTATAACATCTAAGCTTTTAGATATACTTATAATAAGAATAACATACTTACTTAAAAACAATACAACATCAGACCAATCAACTATATTGGGGTCGGCTTCCATTCAAACTAGACCCAGCTCAGTACCAGTATTTTACAAGGACCGGCATCCTATCAACCCATAAACTATATATACACATACAACATAACTGGCTTCTGACAATCCAAAAGACGACAAAAAAAAATTCTATTTTTAAAATTAATAATCCGTTACCTCGACTTCTTGACAACCCTGAAGTTTAAGACCAACAAATTACTCGTGTGTGTGTGTGGGCGTATCGTAGCGACAGACACACACGCACACATCGGTGAAACGCGATAATTTTTATGGTTTAGTTACAAATTTTCAATATACAGAGAGTTTTGTCTTTCTACGTGTTCTAGTTTTAGGATTCTCGGTTAGTTGAGTTTTGTTTTCGATTATTTTTTTCTCAATGTCGTCTAGAAATTAACGATTAAGCTTTTGATTTTTTTATTAGTCCAGTTAATATTAGTCACATGATACAATAGTTTAGTTCCTCTCAAACAGCAAAATGTAACAATATAGGTACAAATAAACTAAAGATAAAAAATAGGAAAAAGTAAATGAAACTTAAATATTACATGTTTGGGAATAAACCCATTCATGAAAGCCCCATCCAGAAACAAAACCAAACCAAAATGACACATTTTTTACAAGCTTTTATTTAACTTGAAATGTATATAATAATATGAATGTTTGTGCGGGTGGAATCTTGCTACTCAATTTTGAAGCAGATATCTTCAACCGATTGAGCTGAAATTTTGTATACACGTTAAGTTTGGATGACAATACACGATAAGCTGTCTGACGTCATTCTAAATCTAATATGGCGGACCATCTTTATAATCTACTAGCAGCGGCCCACGGTTTCACCCGCATAGTTCCCGTTCCCGTGGGAATATGTGGATAAAATATAGCTTATGTCACCCGGGGATAGCGTAGCTTCCAAACGCTGAAAGAATTTTTCAAATCGGTTCAGTAGTTTCGGAGCCTATTCAATACAAACAACCAAACAATCTTTCCTCTTTATAGTAGTAAAGATAAATTCTGTATTATGAGGATATAAGTTGATGGATAAAATTTTATTTTATTATTTTTAGAGCAATTAAATAAAAGCTTTAAAAAAAAAGAAGTTTTATTTGCTTTTAATTTTATGAAATAAAAGTAGGTTTAAAACCTCTCTGGCTTTGGAAATTAGGTTTCTATATGTCACTGGATCATTGCGAACTCTGTAAGGATGTATCGGGTGAAATTGTAAATTCTGTTCGCTCAAGAAGAAAATATTAAATTGAATGGGATTTATTGTATATTCAAATTGGTTAACGTCCTCGATCGCGTTGGCGTAAACGTCAGTTTGTATTGAATTGTCTGATGACATAAGCAAACGAAAAGGGATGTTTCCTGAATAAAAAATATGATTCTATTTATTCCATCAGTTCGATTATCGAAAAATATTGGACACGTATTTTTGCTTTATCAAATCTTTAAAAATTGACGAAGATAAAAATAATCAAAGATCAGGAGTGGGGGCTTGTGACGTCACGTCGTGGTACAAATTGCAGCGAATGGTGACGTCACACTATTATTCAACGTGAAAAAAGAAAATATATTTTTGACCATTTTTTTTGGAAATCTACGGACGGACTAATTAGATGTTTTTAGTCAACTATCCTATTTCCCTATGGTTTTATGGGTGTATTTTATTTTTGTGTGCATATACATATACATATGTTTATGGTATTATAAACTGACGGAGTTTGCCACATACACAAACATCCCTTGTTTATTGCTCTTTCTATTTGGAAAAACCGTATTAAAATTGCGTTGTTTAGAAGAAGTATTATCGTACAGAGACAGTCAGCGACTTTATTTTTTACAATGACTAACTTCTGCCCGCGACTTCGTCCGCGTGGAATAACTATTCCACGTATACATAGTAAACTTGCCCCCCTGATTTTGAAACATTCTTCATTGGTGCTCCACTCCTATTCATATTAGCGTGATGATACGTAGCCTTCCCCGATAAATGGGCTATATAAAACTGAAATAGTTTTTCAAATCGGACCAGTAGTTCTTGAGATTAGTGCATTCAAGCAAACAAACAAACTCTTCAGCTTTATATAAATACTAGCTGCTGCCCGCAGCTTCGCCCGCGTGAATGTCGGAAATTATCCCAAGGGAACATAATCCCGGGATAAAAAGTATCCTATGTTACTACTAATACCTCCAAGAATATGTGTATAAAGTTTATGATGATCGGTTGAGTAGTTTTCGCGTGAAAGCGTAACAAACATCCACACTTTCACATTTATAATATTAGTAAGGATTAGTATAGATATTATAAAGGACCTCTTATTTATGTTATAATATCACTGGTTTTATATATATATATACTATTCTGAGATAGAGAAGAGAATAAGATATGTTATAAGGAAACACTTTGACCATAATAGTAGTTCAATATGCCATTATCTTATGCCAATTTACATACTCAATATTACACATCCTCTTGGCATATTCCCTGAGTCATCTTGTGCGACACACAACCCTTTTTGGACAGAGGGTGGCCTTTCCTCCCATTGAAAACCCCGGAACTGGGAATCAGATCAATAATGCTTTAATACAAAACATACATTTACATTTTTACGTCATTCAGCCGCTATAATGCTTGTACTTGACTAAACTTGTATTGTGAGAAAACAAATAAAATGTGTTGTTGTTTTTTTTGCTAGGTTTTGGCCCTATTTTCGCAAAAAAAAAAAACACTAAAAATAGTTCATTTGTTTATGTAAAAAGTGTGTTAATAATAAATGAATATATGTTCGAATTGTTGATTTCTGATTTGGCTATTTTTTTTGCATCTAAAACTTCAATACCTACTAACGCAGGTGAGTGTGTGTTTTTATGTAAAATCAACAAACGCATAAGGTAAAACGTTTTTTTCGAAGATTTTTTTCTCGAAATTCGTACAAAAAATATAATAATCTAAACAATGTAGTATATGTAAGGACATCTAGCAAGGGTAATAAAAAACGGGCTACGGTTACCTGGGAAAACGGAGTAAGTTTGAAATTTTAATATTCGGGCACTTTTGAACAATTTTTTGCATAAGTTTGAGAGGAAATCCGTTGAAGATATGTAGCTTTAAAATTTTAATGATTGAACTTAAAAATAAAAAAAAATATTGTACCCGCTTAAATTGTATCTAGTAAATCTATTTGTATTTATCATAATGAAAATTGAGCATTATTAAATTTAAATTCTAAATAGGTACATATTATAATTAATTACAGTTATTTTCTTTAAAAAAAATGTTTCAATGACATTGCACAGTTTAAATAAAATGAAAACATAGTAATATTAAACACGATTACACAGATACGACGTTTTGGCAAACACACAACATTATCATCTCTTGGACCGTGGGGTCCGAATGCTCATGCGTTATTTAAAGAACTTGCTAAAAGTTTAGTTGACACTTCGCGTGACCCAAAGGCTGCCTTTTACCTCGGACAGAGGATTAGCATTGCCATACAACGTGGCAATGCCGCCAGTCTATTGGGTTCACTCCCAGTCGATAGCGATGCGGACGAGTTGTTTTTATGCCATTTTGTAGTAGTGTATTTATATGTATCTACAGTAAGTGTATCTGTAAGTGCCAAATACATTATCATCTGCCTAGCCTTTTCTCAATTATACCAGTATTTTACGTAGAGTTTAACCTCCACAACCAAATCAAATCAAAATATTTATTTTCTAGGATATAATGTGTATAAGGAGCTACAGTAATTTGTTTTAGCATATCCTGCCGTAACGTGGCCTGTAAATGTCTTTACAATCAGCGATGTCAAACATTATACCCAAAACAAACACACATTTTTGAAGTGAAACTTCTTTATCGGCGTTGGAAAAAAATACCGTCAAATTTTTCGGTTATGCGTCACATTTTTCCGTTACGCGCCATCTTTTTTGATTTTATGAATAACAGAAGAGGTTTGTCACTTTTTACTTTCAATAGGAAACATGCAATATTTTCATTTTGCTTTCATTTAAAAGAATTCCGTGTAAAATAGACCATACAAAAATTAACACGCTTTAATGTATTGCCAAAATTGCGATTATAAACTGACTGTTTTCTTTTCCCGCGAAAACGAATGATGAAGTCACTCCTGTCTAACATCATGTATTAAAATTTAAGTTCTTCTTTTCGTCGTCATAACACCAGTGACGTCACTAGACGCTGATTATTTACGTTCCGTTTCACGTTACCTATATTAATTCGTAATAGTTGTTAAAAATCAATAAAAACATTGCAGTGGCTTTTATGCTATTTTATCATTTCAATAACAAAATATTCATCAATTCTGTAATTGCATCTTCCCTATTGTCAAAGTCTTAGAGCTCATGTACTTACATGACCTGGATGATTTAATTTTATTGTGAAAAATTCGAAGTTTCACTTCTTACGTGTGTAAACTAGTACACGAACACATTTTTCTTTAAATAAATACCTAGAACCGGTCTTTTTTAATTATTTGCCAAACATGGCGAAAAGATGATAAAAAATAGCATACTTTATTAATAAAAAAATCATAATTAAATCCTCAAAATTCAACTTAGGCAACTTTACCATCCCATCCAAACACAACGACCCTAATTCGTGCGGTGTGTATGTGTGCGTCCGGACGACATCCCGTGTGTGTGTGTCTGTGTCCAGACATGTGCGTGTGTGTGCGCGCTAATATAATGCTAGGGTTGCTCTGCGAGCGTAAGTTATTATTTTGAGTAGAACTTAGTAGGGTTCAGAAGAGTTTAGTAGTTTAGTTTTGGGTAAGTATTTGGTTTGTTTTGTGTTAGTTATGTTTACAAGAAACAAATGTATACTGTATAAATTATTTTTAGATAGGTACTATTGAATAATTTTTAGATTTTCTGATTGTAAGATAATATGTAGTTTGAATTTCAATGTTTTGAATTTCAATTAAATTAAAAAAGAGAAAGTTTTATTCATAATGATTAAATAGGTACCTATTGCATTAACATTTTCGGCACGTTGAAATTATTTTTTATTATATATAATTGATAGTTATTAACTTAAAGTTATTTATTTGACCATTTTTCTAGCTAAATACTAAATATAATAATTCTAAATACGCACATTAACGAAATTTAGGTGACCATAAATAAAATTGGCTCTTAGTTGCAAGATAATTGTACATATCTTATAATTTATATTACATTTTTTTATATTACATAATTATATAGAAATATTATAATTTATTCTGTGGACAAGTTTAACAGGAAGGGAAAACATAAACACGTTCATTATAATTATACTTCACATAGTGAATTGATAATTATCATTTAGATAAAATATCTCCTAAACGTATGTAGCTGTACACACAGTGAAAGTACATATTTAAGTGAGATATCCATCAGTGAAAGTCGTTAATATACACGTCGCATGACTGAAGGCTTGCCTTTTACCTTGGACAAAGGATAAGCATTACCATACAGCGTGGTAATGCTGCCAGCCTTTTGGGTACATTACCAGTGGCCAGCGATGCGGAGGAATTTCGACGCCATCCTCAGACTATTTATAAAATAGTCTATAGTAGTTAAGTTATTAAGTTAGTTATTATAAAAAAGTGTTTTTTAAGACACCCATGTACTTGGTTTCGTATATGTACTTAAGTTAACTTTTCGCAAATTCAAATCTTTTAAAACATTGTCAATCTCTTACAAAATTAAAACTTGCAAAATCGTCCGAAATGCTAGATAATAATAATAATAATAAAGTTTGTGGCAGCCCTGAGCAGTTTAGTTTGCATTCCGCTCGCCGACACCCGCGCTACAATCAAGTACAATACCCGAGCAGGCGCGAGCGACAAGCGGACCTACCAGAGGAATTTTTACATAATAATATTTTATTAAAATACCTGCTAACTAAATAAAAAACTCGAGCGAACCTTGCAGTAGTCGCATATGATGTGTAACATCTTACAACTCACCTTGCAAATATACAACATTAATACGTATATATATCCTGAAAAAAAAAATCACTCGAAGTTGCGGAATTTGTTCGAAAGAGTCACCACGGTCCTGGAACACGGCGGGCACTAGGAGGATCACGGGTGGGTTTTAGTCAGTAAGAGTCTGACACTCCCTTCCGATGTGCCCACAGCGGGAGAAGTCATTCGATGATTCCCCATCCAGAAAAAAAAGATTTTTCGTAACGAAACGTATTCTGCAATTTCTCGAAATGTCTTCGAGAGATTAGGTACGGACTTTTTATAGATTTTGATGCCCAAAAAGGGACAATTTATCGAAAATTTACAATCCCTCAAGATATTTTATAATCTGAAGAAGTTTGCCGTTTTCCGGTGACATATATGTACATATGTACAAGTTGTATATTTAAAGATGTATTTGTATGTCATACGTGATATTTGTTATTTAAAAACAACAAAACATAAGAATAAAATAAATCCACTTCTTCCTGTCTTGTCCACAATACGCTCTCCCTGACGCACACATACACACCGCACGCACACCACCACAAACCCACATAAACTGACAGCTTATATATTATGTAAGCAACACGCACACACCCACACAATCGCACACACGAGCAACCATTAAAGTTTTTAATTTTAAAATCGTACCGAACGCTAAGTAGCCAAGTTGTTATAAAAATGAATGGAGACATCAATTTTGTTTGTTTTTCTTTTTTTTTTTGGTTATTGGGAGACAATGGATTTTTAGTCATTTCAAATTATAGATTCTGATAAGGCATTACTCCACTTTTTGGGCGGTCGGGTAAAAGTAGGTACTCGGGTTGGTATTGCAAACGCCGCCGCGCCGTGAGTTCATAATCTATCGCGTGAAATTGTAAACTCATGTTTTTTAATAACATACGGATATATGGGAAACTATTGAATTGGGATAGGAGGAGCTCGTGGCTAAATTATAACAGCCGCACGGGTCGATCTTCGAGGATGGGTGACCATGTTAACATAACGAGACTTATCCGTGCCTCGGAAAGCACGTCTTGCCGTTGGTTCCCGGCTTTCATTTGGAGATCATTGGCAGTCGTTACGGATTGTCAGAAGCCAAGAAATCTGACACCAGTCTTGCCAAGAAGTACCGTGTTACCCAGTTAATGGGTTGTGGAGGTCTGGTAGGCAGCCGCTTCATGTAAAATACTGGTATTCAGCTGAATCCGGCTTGACTGGGAGCCGACCCCAATGTAGTTGGGAAAAGGCAAGAGGATGATTGAATTGGGATAGGATTTATTGTAGTTATTCAAAATTATTTGAGGGCTAATGAGACAAATAAATGTCAGCGTGATAGATTTATGTATTCAAATTCAGAGTTCAAAGTCTGCGCAGACAAGTCTGTATCGTGTACAATAAAGAAAATCCTTTTTCCCATACAATTTTACATAAGTGAAAGTTTAAAAATCTAGCAGTAATATGGGACCACATTAGTGCGAGATTTTGAAAAGATTTTTCATTATTGTCACAAGATGGCGCTTATTCAGTTTCAATACAAATTAATGCGATCGCAATCTATAGTATCTATGGAGTTTCTTACCCGTTCTTTTTTATTTTCAAACTGTTTTGACGTCTAAACGTGCCTTTTAATGGTCTAGTTGAAATAAATGAATGACTGACTATATAGATAAAGAGCAATTATAAAGAGAAGAGAGACTAGGGTTGCGGAATTAGTTCGAAAGAGTAACCGCGGCCCTGAAACGTAAAAGGCACAAGAAGGAACACGGGTGGGTTTTAGTCAAGGGTAAGAGTCTGACACTCCCTCCCGCTCCGCCCAGAGCTGGAGAAGTCATTTGGTAATTTCCCATTCAAAAAAAAAGAGAAGAGCGAGAGAAAAGAAGAGCGAGAGAAAAGAAGAGCGACATATTTATTGATAGCCCATTCTGTGATAAAAATTAAAGGCAGTCAAGGTATACCTAGACCCCCACCGAATGTGTCTCCACGTTGTCGTCGTGGTGGGGCTTGAGCGTCTCAATGATCTTGCGAGCTTTCCCGGGAGAGCCACTCATGCCGGAAGGTCGCAAGTGAGGGATCAGACCAAGAGAGACACACACGCGGGGAATCCCGCTCGCTGCCTTTTGGTACGCGTCTGCTCATCAGACGTGGCTGTGAAGGCAGCGAGCGGGTGGGAGGAGAGGCCCTGTGATGGAGAAAGGGCGGAGGAGTAAGGGACCGCACCCTTTAAAAAAGGAACAAGATGGAAAACCTTTGCAAAATGAGTCCCCAGGTGGGTCCCGACTGCTCAGCGGTCGGGGAATCCCACCCCGCTTCGGCGGGCTGCCCTCCGTACTCTGGGGTGGGCACCAAACGCCTTCCGATTGCCAGTGGCAACAAGAGCCGAGGAGGCTCAGAATCGACGTCATCCGGATCCGCGTCCTTCAAGGAGCTGATGGCGTTCGGTTGTGATGCGGGGAGTTCGCCTGAGCGCCGGGGAGGTGCAGGGTCAGATTCTGGCTCTGCACTTGACCTAGTAACGGTCAGCTCGGCGGGCTCTGGAGACAGAGGAGGGGGGGCTGCTGTGGAGGGCGTCAAGCTCTTCCGCAAGCGGCCCAGACGGGAGGATGACAGTGGGTCGTCCACCGAGGGTGAGTTTGCCTCCGCCCGCAAGATCCCCACCGCCAGGCGGGGCAGGGGCTGTGAGGCGGGGAGGGGGCTGGCTCCCTCTACCCGGGAGGTGGAGAGTCGGGCCGGGAGGTTGGTGGAGGAGGGGCGTCGCCCTGGAGGGAGCGGTCGTAGGGCTCCCTCTACTCTTCCGCCTGCTCTCGACTCCGATGACTCGGAGGCCCCGGGAGATATGCGTCCCACTGTCGAAGAGAAGAAGGCCCAGTTTGCGGAGGTCGTGGAGGCCGCGATCCGCGCTGTGGCCTGCGAAAGCGAAAGCAGTCCTCCAAGCGGGAGGCCATTACGGCGGCCAAAGCCTCCATTATGGCGGCGGCGGCGGCCAACGTCGGCGGGTCCGGAGAGGCGACAGAGTTGCGGGCGGAGGTCGCCCGCCTCGCGGCCGTAACGGAGCGACTCATTGCAGAGAATGAGTCGCTCCGGAGGGACCTGGCTGGCATGGCCAGAGCGGCCTCGGAGGAGCCGCAGGGGGGGCCGAGTCCGGCGACGCTGGAGGGGAGCCTAGTGCTGAGCCAGGTGCGGAGCCGTCGCCTTGGTCGTCGCCGGCGACTACGACGCCGGCGACGACCAAGTCGGCCCCGGCGAAGAGGGGTAGGAGGAAGGCTGGAGGAGCGGCTAAGGCTGCGGCGCCAGTGGTGCCGCAGCCGCCCCCACCCCCACCCTCGGACCCTCCTGCGGCCGAGGCCGAGTGGCAGGTTGCTGGCCAGAAACGGCGGGCCAAAAACAAGGCGAGGAGGCAGCGGCGGAAGGCCAACGCCATTGCGGCGAGGCTTCGCGCCCCGAAATCCGCGGCTGTAGTGCTCACACTGCAGCCGGAAGCGGAACAGAGGGGCGTGACGTATCTCGCCTTACTGAAGCGGGCGAAGGAGGCGGTGAGCCTCCAAGAGCTGGGCATCAGCGGGGGCATCGGGGTCAGGAGGACCTTAACCGGTGCCCGCAAGCTCGAGCTCGCCGGAGCGGAGAGTGGCCCGTTCGCGGACGCCCTGGCCGAAAGGCTGAGGGCGGTCTTACCCGCGGACGAGGTCCGGGTGTCCAGGCCGACTAAGCGCATCGACATGCGCATAGTGGGCCTGGATGACTCCGCGACGGAGGAGGAAGTTGTGGCCGCCGTCGCCAGGACTGGGGGGTGCTCTGCCGAGCTCGTCAAGGCGGGCACCCTCCGGCCTGACAACACGGGCATGCAAACCCTTGTGGTGAGCTGCCCCGTGACGGCGGCCAGAACTGTGTCGGAGGGCCGAAGGCTCTTGATGGGATGGGTGTCTGCGCGGGTAAAACTGCTGGAACCCAGACCTCTGAGGTGCTACTGCTGCCATGTGGGTAACCACACGGGAGCTATGTGCCCCTCGGAGGTCGACCGCAGCGGACTCTGTTTCCGCTGTGGTCAGCCCGGTCATAAGGCCGGCTCGTGCGAGGCCATGCCGCACTGCAGTGCATGTGCGGCTGCTGGCAAGCCGGCCGAGCACTGGGCTGGGGGAAGGGCCTGCGCGCCATCCGCCCCGACCAGGGGCAAGAGGTCCGCCGCCACCGCCGCCTCTGCCGCCGCCGCGGCTTCTGTCGCCGCCGCTGCCGATTCTGCTGCGGGTGCTGCGGCTCCCAACGCTCGGGAGGGTGCTGAGATGGAGTGCCAGTAATGGTCCCATTTCGGCCCCCTCCAGAGGCAAGTCGGCCGCTGTGCTATCGCGCAGTGGCTGATGCCTGGGGACGGTGAGCGTGGGTGGCTCGCCGTCCGATACCAGGTTGAGTCGACGACGCGTTGTGTTCCACGCGCGTCACAAGGAGCCGTCAGCACCGAGGACGGGGCCCCATAGGGTCGGTGCCTGCTAGGATTGCGGAATTTGTTCGAAAGAGTTACCGCGGCCCTGGAACGCATAGGGCACAAGAAGGATCACGGGTGGGTTTTAGTCAGTAAAAGTCTGACACTCCCTACCGCTCCACCCAGGGCGGGAGGGGTCATTTGTTGATTTCCCATCCAGAAAAAAATAAATAAAAAAAAAAAGGTATACCTAGACCGCCTATAATTTTGCGGACGAATAGTACAAAAGTAGCCGAATAGACCGAATGAACTTGGCATGTCCACGTCCAGTCCCAATCACATGCAACAAAAATGTTTCATTTCGTTTTATGCTACGGAACCCTTTGAGTGCGAGATCGATACTCACTTGGCAGTTTTTTTTTTAAATAATAGGCTTCTTAAATTCTTCCTCTGTTCTGATGATATCCACCACAATACACACATAGTACATAGTCGTGTGTAATCACTGAGTATTTGTGTCAAATTCATGTTTTATCATAACAACTCCAGTGGAGAACTGTCAAGCGCGAGTTGATAGAAAGAGGATACTTTTTTAATATTGATTGTCTGTCTTTTGGCCAGTATCTCACCTTTTTTTAAAGTAGGTGTTAATCACTAGCAGAATTCCGTTTATCAAGATGTAATAATTAACGACACAGATGGCGCAGTGGTTGAGCGATTGGCTGCTGCGCTACGTGTCGTGGGTTCGATTCCCACACGGAACAAATATTTGTATGGCCTACAGATAGTTGTTCCGGGTCTGGCTGCTTGTGTATGTGAGATTGTATGTTTGTAAACGCACCCACGACACAGGAGAAACTCCTAGTGTGGGGCAACGTTTAAAAAAAAAAAAATACAGGAGAAGAAAAGTAGAGAAATTGAATGCATGTCTGTGTATGGGAGCCCTAACATTTTGTATGGAACTCCACGCAAACGAAGTCGCGGACATAAGCTAGTTTTTACATTGTGCCTTTGTTCACAAATAAAGATTGATTTGATTTGAAGATCTGCCCAGACGAAGTTGCAGACAAAGCGTTGGTGCTCGAAAGTATGTACAGGTCCCAATACTTCAGGACCGGTTGATGTAGCGACACTTGGGGCATATGTCCAGCAGTGGATTTCTTTCGACTAAAAACTAAAATGATGATGTATTTTGTAAGTATTACAAACAGACAACACAATCTTTGTTATTAGTACCTAGCGATGTGAATAAAACTTGTATGCACGTGTGTGTACGTATATTATCAGTGTGTGAAAGTAGGTATTATATATAGGGTTGCCATCATCGAAGTTGCTGACGCCGGACAAAATCTTTAGAACACCGGGCATTTGTAGTGAAATCTGCGGGAAACGTGTGGCTTGGCCGTTTTGCTACCGTCACGAAGATTTCATAGGCATTATTTCATTGGGTGTGAAATAAAACGGCCAAGCCACACGTTTTGACTAAAATGTAGAATTTGTGAAGGTAGGTCTGGTAAAGTTAGGGCGCATAGATCAAAAATCTTGGCTCTACATGAGATCTGACCACTTTTTCATATATTTTGAGTAAGGTGTAGTGTAGAGCTTGTAGGTTTAGAGCGTGTAGTCTCTAGAGCTTGGCTTTATACGAGATCTGATAACTTTTTCACAGGGTAAGATACGTAGACTCGTCTTGGCAACATTTTTACATGAATATGTTTTTGGTGGGATTGAATTTATCCTCCAGACGGACTCGAAAAAAAAGCCTTTCTAATATTCGAATAAGAAAATCAAAACGTTTACAATTTATTTTTTAATCATCTATTACAGCTTGTTATCAATATAAACCATATAGCGTCGACTATTTTGCAGCGCCGGATTTACGAGTAGATTGTATAGGGAACGTGGAGAACCTATAGGTGGCAGCACAGACGCGTCAATGTCAAGTATATTTTACTTATAAGTTTCAAATTTGCAACGCTAGATGGCACAGTCTACTTCGTGCACGTTCCCTATCCTGCTTACGATTACGAATGAATGTTAACTAAGTTTTAGCTTAATTTGTTGCTTATCTTTCAAATTCAATCAATGGAGTGCCCTTGACACCAAAAAATGTCCGGGTTTTACCAGAATACCTTTGAAAACCCGGACGCTCTTCGGACGCCCTCCAAATTAGGACAAATCCGAGAAAACCCGGACGGATGGCAACCCTAACTATAAATAATATAATATATAACGATAGTGGCGGATAATTCTGTAAGTTAGTCGTTTTGGGTTTTGTCTAGCTGCCCTATATATGTCTCCCGCAGGAAATATACAAGGAAAACAGAATCAAATTTAATCGAAAACCAACTAGACATAATTATAAATATTTCAAACGAATACCTACCTGACCTCCACAACCCATTAACTGGGTAATACGGTACTTCTTGGCAAGACTGGAGTTAGTTATACCACAGATTACTAAATAGTTACTACGTAACAGATACTTCACTCAGTACAAAATTTCCAATACCTACTGCTATAATAGCCTACTCCGTCGCGTCAGCAACCGCTGCATGCTAAAATGTGCCTAAATACTCAAGCGTACAGTTGTGATTGGTTCGCGCCGCGCATTCCCACAAAAATCAGAGGGCTGCCTCTTCGATGAAATTTAATTAACATGACTATTTGTGTCTATTTAAGTGAGAACTGTGGATATGTTCGGATTAGTAGTTTAAAATTGTATCGTCTATAAAATATTTTTTTATATAAATTGATGCTAACTGTGCAATACATCTAAAACATAATTATAGAGGTGTCGATATTTCCTTAGATTCTGATTCAGTACTGGCACTTGAAGTACCTAGTTGGTGGAGATGGCAGCAGTTTTGTAGGCAAAGCGTCAGGTCGTAATTGTGGTTATGAATAATCAGCGACTTATCAAAATAAAGACAACACACATAATGACTTCTTGCCTTGGTGACTGGCCTTGCTAAATCGGGCCTGATAATCAATTCAACCCATTTTTTACGCCTGAAAAATAATAAAATAGGACAGGTCTAGGGAAGGAGATCGGTGCCTAAATAAGACAGACGGACAGACACAGATATGAAGAATTTATAATAGTCCTCAAAAATGTATAATTATGAATTAAAAACACCTACTTATAAATACATTGAATGATTATTGACATTTATCAATTTATTATTAACCATGTTATATGGGGAAAGCTAAAGAATTCTTTGACAATATCATGGGAAATTACCCTTTTATTCTAATAAAAATAACTTTTTAAACATTGTAAAAATAGTGTTTAAAGTACCTAAGTATGACGTTTCCATGTAACAAAAATGTGTAAATCTGTATCTGAAAGGCAACCTAATGCTTAGTATACCTATTAAAAATAATTTTGAAACGACAAAATTAGTCATATTTTATCACTTAAGTACCTGTCTTTATTGACAGGTAAATGGAAAAATGTTAGGTGTGTTTATATCTTCTTTTACTTGATTTTATATCTATGATTTGCACCCATCTACTGCACATGAGGCACCAGACGGCATCGTACCCGTACAAACGAATGAAACAAATAAAATTGAACAAGTCGCGTGCGCTTCGCTTGCGAAAACCGCACTGAGTTTGGTCCGCAAACGGCCCGAGACCGCTCGGCCGGCTGGTAGGTAATTATAACGCGCAAGTACATGGAGTGACGGAGGCCTGGTTATACTGGCTTCTGACAATCCGTAACGACTGCCAAAGATCTACAAATGACAGCCGGGACCAACGGCTTAACGTGCTTTTCGAGGCACGGAGTAAATTCGGTATGTTAAGATGGTCATCCATCCACAGACAAACCTTAGCAAGCGTTGCTTTGAAGATCGACCCATGCCCAAAAATTTTCAATTGAGTTAATTACATTAACATTTTTTACTATTTTGTAGGTAATTTAACTACGGAACAAAAAACGTGGTCTAAGTTTCATTAAAAAAGACCCGTTAATTAATGTTTTATTACGATACTCATTTTGTTCTCGTCTACAAATTAAATGCCCAGTCAATTGCCAACATTTCTGATTTACGAGCAATACCGCCAACATCAGAAAACATAACATACATTTAGCTGATAAAGTATTCACTTCGATGTTTATACTTGTATGTTGGTATTACGATTCGCATCGGATTACATGGAAGAACGCAGATGGATTTATTTATAGGTATTTTAAAGCTAACATGAATTATCATGATATCACTTTAATTCCTTAAGAAAATTGATTAGTATAATAAACTAGTATCAGCTAGCGGTTTCGTTCGCCCTTGTGAAATCTTCTGTCTTTTCTAAAATAAAAGTAGCACAAGTTACTGCTTATAAAATAAAGACACGTCGAAATCGGTCCAGCTGTTTCGGAGATTAGCCGGAAAAGACAGACAGACATAAGTACATTTTTTTGTCATAAGAAGGCATGGATCCTATATACGTAGATACCTACCAAATTTCTCGTATATATTTGGTTATTAGGTAACTCTAATTGTGGGAAAAAAAACTTTAACCGACTTCCAAAAGCACCAGCGTTCGAATATAAGTAAAAAGAATCATCAAAATTGGTACGCCCGGTACAAAGTTATGAGGTAACACATAAAAAAAAATAAAAAAAAACAGTGGAATTGAGAACCACCTCCTTTTTTGGAAGTCGGTTAAAAAGGATTTCATTGCCGTGCAGAAAAAAATAACTATGAAAATGCTTTTCACTGTGAAAAGTATTTACATAGTTATTTTTTGTAGGTACTCCTTTACCAATTGCCTTATAAAGTTTAGATAATGTTCTTTCTCAGAAATAAAAGCATAATTTCATTCTACTTCGTCAATCGTCATGTGACCCACTCCCGATATCCGAGTTTGACAACATTTAATGGTTGGCTTCCAGGAATTTGTTCGAAATCAATAAAAACTTGATACACGTGACTTTCCTTTGATTTGCTGTATTTTTAGATTGGGATTTGTTTTGGGCATTTACAAAGAAGTTATCAGTTTATCACCTACCTAACAACTGGTAGACAATGATAATTAGGTAGCAGGAAAATGATGTTATTTTTCCGTGTAACAAGTTACAATGTATCGGTAATTTGCTAATATTCCTAAAATAACGAAAAATCAATGAGGATGTGATTTGTATTTAAAAATGCATTAACAACAAACAATCTAGTAGAGGGAGCGTGATTCATTTTATTTTACTTCGAGGTCAAGGTTCTTCCTATATAAGCAAATTACTAAAAGACAACAGTTCGCAATTCCACTGAATCTAACTGTAGCTTCGATGTGATGCAATTATTGTCAACTAGTGGCTTTTGCTGCCATCTATGGAGTTAATTGTTAAACTTGTTGCATTCGTTTATACAACTTTGTGGCTAGATGTCGCTAAAAGGATGTAAACACTATTACGCAACCAAATTAAGAAGTATAGGAGTCATATAATGTTTTCTATAAAATGCCGGAAGAAAAATCTTTTGACAAATGAATGAAAATAATCAGTACCTATTACCTATCGATTTTCAGAATCGAGTTTCCGAGTACCTATAATCCGACAAAATTTGAAAGTACCTGGGTGCGTTCTCAAACTTACTAAGTACCTACATCAATGCAAACATAGTTCACGTAAAATAATTTGACTTTTGTAGAAAGTAAAAAATAAATAATCAACTGACTTAGCTAAAACGTCAATTCCTCTTACATGATTTTATTGTGTGTATATTTTCTAAAACAAAATATTATTCAAAGCTTCAGAACGCAACCCAATGGCCCAATTTTAATTTGTCAAACTCATCCGGCCATTATCAAAAACCGAAAGTTGCGAAAATATTTTGCAATAAAACTAAAGATTGTTTGATATTGTAGTGCTGGTGATAGATAAGTAATACATTTTTGTTTGTGTTTAAATAATTATTAAATTAACCGCCATCGTGGAGCCTCACATTAGCGGTAAGTCTAAATGTTTGTTATTGTTATGTTTACCGATTTTTCCGAAATCTCGTCGCATTATTTTTGTCTCTCTATTCCCTGTTAAAATATCAAAACAGTATTTCTATAGTGAATTAAATATATATTGAACGTTTTAATGGCTTTGGAATGGAATTTAGACGTTTATTTGTAGAATGCGCGACTTGCATACAGCGAGCGAAAAATGTTATCTTTTTCGCGTAAAATTATTGTAATTTATTGATTGTAGATTGATTCAAATAAATTATTTTGCTTAGAAAATGATATGTGTGTCTATTAATATTTACCGGCACATGAACTGAAGCGCAAAAAATTATTCTGTCTGTTCCACATGTTACATCACATAAATAAATAAAAATTAAACGTAAACAACATTTAAAAAAAATTGTGAAATATTGTAATTACCCGGCTTATTCCGGATGAGGCAACAAAAAATCAGAAAACTTAAAAAAAAACATTAGATATTTCAAAACTCTTCATGTTTTAGGGTTCCATGCTAAAGGCCAACGGGACCTTATTACTAAGCTCTGATATCCGTCCGTCCGTCCGGTCGTCCGTCTGTCTGTCAGCGGGCTGTATCTCATGAACCATAATAGGTAGACAGTTGAAATTTCACTGTATTTCTGTTGCCGCTGTAACAACAAATACTTAACAAATAAATTTAAAATAGAAGGGGCCTTCCCTAGTAGGAACGTGTTTTTGGCGTTTTACTAAATCTTAATCACGGCAACAGGTTGATGCTTGAAATGCCTGCGTCTGTGTTTCAGAACACATTCAACCCTAATCTCCTCAAAGTTAGAGTGAACAGGCTTCTTCTGGGTAAGCTCACTCCGTCGTCGACCTTGTCTCTGTCTCCTGTGACCTAGATTAGAGCCAAGAGCATATCCATTTAACAATAAAAAAAAAAATACTCACAGAGTTTGTATTGATATATTTTCTAAGAAAACAAATATGTAAAATATATTTAAAAACGCATAGGGATCCCTATACAAGAGATGGGTTTTTTACTTGATTTCAACAGCATAATTAATAGTGGATTATAATAATGGCGATGGTACAGAACCCTTCATGCACAATTCGAACTCACCCTTTGCTATTTTTTTACTTACCTAGGAAAGCTGTTACAGTTCCTTCGTGATATTGATATGCATAGTTTAAACCGTAAACTTGTAATTTATTTTTAATAATATAATTTAAATAATCTTTGTGGTATTGTATTTTTAACCTTCAGTCCCTTACGGAATTTGTTTGAAAGAGTCACCACAGCCCTGGAACGCAAAGGGCACAAGAAGGAGCACGGGTGGGTTTTAGTCAGTAAGAGTCTGACACTCCCTTCCGCTCCGCCCAGAGCGGGAGAAGTCATTTGATGATTTCCCATCCAGAAAAAAAGAAAAAAGGTCTTCTTGTGTGTGTCTTTGCTTCAGCAATTTTTTATTTTGTTTTCCAAAAGAAAGTATTATTACTTATAAATAATTTTTATGCCATCATGTTACACCATGACTTTACAACAATTAACTAATTGTCATCTATACATATAAATAAAATTGGAGCGTCTGCATGTAATATTGAAATAACTGCTTTTTACTACATGCATAATTATATGAATATATATGGTACATACACCAAAATAACATTTTTTTTTCTGTCTGTCTGTCTGTTTGTTTCGGCTAATCTCTGAAATGGCTAGACCGATTTTGGCGGGACTTTTATTGGCAGGTAGCTGATGTAATAAGGAGTAACTAAAAATAATGTAATGTTGCAATGTCCGCGTACTGTCTATTACCGCGCGCAGCTCACGCGCATGCCACCACTGTGCCGTCACGTCGGGCACCTCCCACCACTTCCACAGACAACGAATCAATATCACAAAGAATCGCGGGGCTAGTAACTATTCCACGCGGACGAAGTCGCGGGCAGAATCAAAAAGAAAGAAAACTCGTTTATTCCGCCATAGATGATGCACAAAAAAAAATGAAATAAACAAACTTAAAAATAAACGTCAACGTAACGCCGGCGTCGTCGTCGTAATCAAGTGAATAAATATATTTTGTATTATTAGTAGTATACTTTTGTCTGCTTCGATGTTCTGAATACATACATAGCGGGGTATTGTCAAGATGGGGGTCCCCAGGGCTCAATTTTAGGCCCAATTTTGTTGCTCTTTTATATCAATGACTTGCTGTACCTCAAAAAACATAATCATGATAGAGTATTGTTGGCAGACAACACTTCCGTTTTATTTAAAGGTCAGCAAAGGGGTTGATGACGATGTAACTATTGACCTTGCAGATGCAGTTAACTGATTCAATGTTAATGATCTTTAGCTTAATGAGAAACAAACGTAATGTTTAAAGATGATACTTTATGTCACTAATAGTCGATAGATGGATTCTGAAGAGGTTCTTATCCGTAGAGCCCTAACCACCCCTAACCAAGCTTCCGTCACCGTTCATCTTTTTAAAAATGTTAATTTACATTTATGTGTTTCCAGTCTGATCGGATTCAGCTGAATACTAGTATTTTGCGTGGAGCGGCTGCTTACCAGTCCTCCACAATCCATTAACTGCAAAGTGTATGTACTTCAAAGCGAATAAACGGCATATAATCAGCCTTTTAATGTTCCCACTGCTGGGACATAGGCCTCCTCTCTAGGAGAGGGAATGGGCCGTAATCCACCACGCGGGCCCAGTGCGGGTTGCTGAATGTCACATGTCTTCGAATTTATGGTTCTAGGACATGCCGGTGTCCTCACGATGTTTTCCTTCACCGTTTTGAGAACAGTGGTGATGAATTTAATTACACAAAGTAATGCGCCTGGCTGGGTTTGAACCCGCGACCTACAATTCATAAGTCGGGGCCGTTACCACTTGGCCACCACTGCTCATCTATACTAATCTATACTAATATTATAAAGCTGAAGAGTTTGTTTGTTTGAACGCGCTAATCTCAGGAACTACTGGTTCGAATTGAAAAATTCTTTTTGGGTTGAATAGACCATTTATCGAGGAAGGCTTTAGGCTATATATCATCACGCTTAAGCCAATAGGAGCGGAACAGCGATAAAGAATGTTTTAAAATCGGGGATTCCACGGGGACGAAGTCGCGGGCAGCAGCTAGTATAAAATAAACGGCATGATCATGACTAAATCATCGTTTTTCTGGCAGTGGACATGTGCACCCCTGACGCGTGGCGCGGCGGGGTGGCGCGCTCCCCCTCGCACGAGTCCGTCACCACCGACCTGTCGCTGTTCAGCGTGTCCTCGGCAGCTTCAGACGCCAGGGTCTTGAGGCTGCTGGCTTGTAAGGTATGTTCCAGACTGGAGTGGCGTGCAGTGGTTCGAGTTAGGGTAGGCCAGAAAATAATGTCCAAAAAAACACACCACATTATTCAGGGTTGAAATTTGGTGTCTTTTTTTTGTTTTTTTTTTTTTAAATAGGCATTTAAAAAATATTTAAAAAAAACTCGTTTCATTAAAAATCAACCCTGAATAATATGGTTATTTTTTAAAATTTATTAGGACATTTTCTCTGGCCTAACCTAACTCGAACCACTGCACGCCACTGGTTCCAGTGACATGGGGACCCAGGAGGCATTGCGCGAATGTCTGTAGCCAATATGATTGTAACAAGGCTACCAGGTTGAAAATGGGGTTCCAGAGTTGAGGAATTTGTTCGAAAACGTCACCGCGGCCCTGGAACGCAAAGGACATTTGGACGAACACGGATAGGTTTTAGTCAGTAAGAGTCTTGACGCTAACTACCCCCTCTGCCTAGAGCGGAATAAGTAATTAGATGATTCCACATCCATACAAGAAAAAAATAGGTTCAAATGGGATTGGGCGGATCAGTGATTTTATTTTATGAATATGAAGACTATGTGGGTTTCATTTGCTTTTTCTTCTTCAAATTATTTTTTAACAATGTCTGACTGTTTGAGTATTTTTGTGGCATACGCAATTATCCTATCATTGACATTGTTCGTCGAGTCGTTAAGCTCCTTATTAGTTCTAAGTTGAGCTACTCGACTACTGACCAAGGCTTGCACTGTCTGGAAAGGTCCACGAAAATCTGTGTGGCACTTTCCTCAAAAGACCACTTCAGATACTGATCTGCATGGTCCTCATATAACGTATTGTGAATGTGAGGACCATGTAGATCGCTATGTCAGGGGTTCATTTCATGTTAGTCTGGCGGTTTGAGTTCTTTATGACCCAAATGTCCTTACTTTGGTATTGTTCGTCAAATCGTTGAGCTCCTTAAAGTTCTAAGTTTGAGTTACACGATAACTGACAAATGCTTGCACTGTTTGGACAGGTCCACTCAAATCTGTGTGGTACTTTCCTCAAAAGACCGCTTCAGACACCAACCTACATGGTTCTCATATGATTTGACCAGTACATTTGTATGGACTTTAAAAGAGACCTTGACCTCTGAGTTTGTTTCGGTGTTTCTTCTCAGGGTAGTCAGCTAGGAAACACCGGCCTCATCTAGTTTTTATAACGGCCAAAAAAGATTGATGTGTAAAAGTGTTTTTTACAACCTACTTACAAAAAATAAATCATTTAATCATAACGGTTGATTGTTTTAGGCAGGACAGGGGCCTGACCCAACACTACGAGTGGCCAGTCCAAACCCAGACAGCAAAGCTTTAAAGTAAGTGTTTTATTTAAAAAAGAACCGACAGTAGGGTGCAAATTATATACTCCAAACATTCATCTGAAAAATCTGTTGCGTGGAAGAGGTAAGTGGAGATACAGGGAGGCTGATAGCGACTTGTGTTTTATAATATTTAGATATTGTGAAGAAAAATATTAAGAGGACCAGAGCCAAGTCTGCTATTTTTAAAAATTTGTCATTCCAACACAATCCCATTGTCATTTTGCTAAAAGTTCGTAATCTGCTAAATTCATAATGGTCGATCATTGGTCGGTCAATGGTCTCGTAATACTTTTTGATACCCGAGCTATTGAAAGCTATGACTGCACAATGACGTTCTAATGGTAAGTTCAAAGTAGTAGTAGCAAATTACTGCCTACGTCTGTCATTCATTTGTTTTATGTACGAGATTACCATTCTATGCCATTTCTTTCAATGGGGTGTCAGTGGTTGACCATTGCAAAGTCATAATGACGCTTTTATAATAGTAGATTACCAAACTTGTCAAAATCGACCATTATGAGATCAATGATAGACCATTCTGACACTAAAAGCAGACTTGAGGCCCAGATCTTTTGAAGGGTGCAGTATTTATGTAGCTGGACGTACAGGCCCGGTCGATGTGGCGAGTCTTTTGGGGGAGGCCTATCTCCAGTAGATAGGCAGTCGTTCCGCATAAAATACATGTATCTGGCAGCGCTGCCAATAGGGTAGTTGACTAAAAAAATCTAATTAGTCCGTCGGATAGATTTCCAAAAATTTTGGACACGTATTTTTTCTTTTTTCACGTAAACAAAAAATGAAGACGATACAGTGCGTTGAAAACTCGTATGACGTCACTACTCGCTACAATTTTTAGCGAGCCGTGACGTCACAAGCTCCCACTCCTGATCTTTGATGCTTTGTATCTTCGTTAGTTTTTATAGATTTGATACTTAAAGGAAAAAATACGTGTCCAATATTTTTCTATAATGTAACTGACGGACTAAACAAAATCATAATATTTTTTACTCAGGAAACACGCCTATTGCGGGGAAAATCCCCGATTTGCGGGGAATTGAGGGTTAGCGCGGGGAGAGTCCTGGGAATGACATAAATCGGAGAATTTCGGGGAATCCAGAATCCAAACAATTTTCGTACCTAATACTTTAGAACTAAAAAATGCCTGCTCAACTGTCATTTGTAAAAAACAAGCGGGGAATTGACAACACTGAGGCGGGGAATCGAGAAATTTTTATTGGCAGCACTGGCTATCTGACTACACTGGAAGCTGGCCCCAATAAAGTTGGGAAAACGCAAGTAGATGAAGAAGTATGTGGTTCCAGAAGACCGTCGTCGTCGTCGCTGCCGCTGCAGGCCACGGACAACTGCCGCGAGCTGCTGGCGGGCTGCGCCGCGCTGTGTGCCCAGCTAGGGCTGCGGCGCTCCTTCAGCGCCGCCGACGTGGCGCACTGCAGGGACGCCGCCCAGCCGCTCCGGAGGTAACTATACTAATATTGTAAACAGGTAACCTTTGTGACGTTGTGACGTTGTAAGGGAAGGTTCTATCTGACGGAACATGCGTACATGCGAAATCTATACTAATATTATAAAGCTGAAGAGTTTGTTTGTTTGTTTGAACGCGCTAATCTCAAGAACTACTGGTTCGAATTGAACAATTCTTTTTGGGTTGAATAGACCATTTATCGAGGAAGGCTTTTGGGCTATATATCATCACGCTTAAGCCAATAGGAGCGGAGCAGCGATAAGGAATGTTTTAAAATCGGGGATTCCACGGGGACGAAGTCGCGGGCAGCAGCTAGTATACAATAAATATACAATGCGAACATACGAACACACTCGACGCACTAACGTCACAGTATTACAATATTACAGTAGGGAAACGCCTTTGATGTCGCGCGATGCCGCCGCCAGTGTAGGTACTTACGCTGCCACATGCAAGTATAGAAGGGTTGTCACCAAATGGGAAATAAAACAATTGTGATTATTATTTGTGATCATCATTATTATGATGTAATCATTTATTCATATTTACATTCAAAATAATCGTGATTATTAAATCTAATATAATTATTAATTAAAAGTGTAAACCACATACGTACATACCTACATGTTATATAGGTAATAAGGATGTTTCCTTAGTAAAAAATATCTTACAAATAACTAAACCACTCCCACTGTCTGAACCAGCCATAAGCTACTCACCATACATTAACATTTTTAACATTGATTTGAAAAGAGTAACTATGGAGTTTCTTGTCCGTTCTTCTCCATAAGAATCTACCTTTGCGAATGGACGCTAGAGTCACTTAATTTATGATATTTTTTATTGATGACGTTCAAAAGTGCCGTTAATGGCCTAATTGAAATAAACGTTTTGAGTTTCAGTTTGAGTTCATAAAATAAAGGAGGAGGTTCTCAATTCGACTGTAGATATTTTTTTTTGTTTTTGTTACCTCATAACTTTGTACGGGGTGTACCGATTTTGATGATTCTTTTTATATTCGAAAGCTGGTGATTGTCGTGTGGTGTGGTATTTCAGTTATCCCTAATAATGCGTGGCTTAGTCTACATTGATGACGTTCTCATTCCCTCTTGTCGATGTAAAATGAAAAAATAATGTGTACGATGGTTTGGAAGAGCATCTTAGTATTTCAACGTGGTCCCTTTCTAGTTTGGTGAAGATCTGATGAAGAACAGAGATAGGAAACGGAACTCTTCAATAAATGATAGCAAATCTTTCGGGGTTGCTGAAATCGCATGTTTGTTTATTGTTTACAGTAATGTGATTGGTACGTTTAGGTTGTATAGCACAAAAAAGTGAAAAATAAAAATACATTTTACAAATCAATACTTGACCGATTTGGAAAAAAGTCGGTGTTCAAAAAACGAAAAGCAACCAAAAACACGGAGTTCAGAAATTAAAGTTATTTTGTACTTCTTGGTTTTTTTTCTATAGAAGTATGTTGTATTTTTTTGTAAAAAGTTTTATTTCAGGATATTTTGGGAACTTTGCAGCGGTAGTCCTGATTCGGACATGTGTGAGCGTGTTTTTATAAAATGTACGCAGCCATATTTTATTGAGGTCCTGACGAACTTCTTGTTCCCCAATGTATCTCAACCACAATAAACTATCTATACTAATACTAGCTGCTGCCCGCGACTTCGTCCCCGTGGAATCCCCGATTTTAAAACATTCTTTATCGCTGCTCCACTCCTATTGGCTTAAGCGTGATGATATATAGCCTAAAGCCTTCCTCGATAAATGGTCTATTCAACCCAAAAAGAATTTTTCAATTCGAACCAGTAGTTCCTGAGATTAGCGCGTTCAAACAAACAAACAAACAAACAACCAAACAAACAAACTCTTCAGCTTTATAATATTAGTATAGATTATAAAGCTGAAGAGTTTGTTTGTTTGTTTGTTTGTTTGTTTGAACGCGCTAATTTCAGGAACTACTGGTTCGAATTGAAAAATTCTTTTTGAGTTGAATAGACCATTTATCGAGGAAGGCTTTAGGCTATATATCATCACGCTTTAGCCAATAGGAGCGGAGCAGCGATAAAGAATGTTTTAAAATCGGGGATTCCACGGGGACGAAGTCGCGGACAGAAGCTAGTGTCCAAATAAATTAAAAAAAATTAACCACATCATTCAGGGTTGATTTTTAATGAAATGAGCTTTTTTAAAAATAGCCTATTTAAAGAAAAACTTCACATTTCAACCCTGAATTATGTGGTGTGTTTTTTTTTGGACATTATATTCTGGCCTACTCAACTCGAACCACTGCACGCCACTGTTGTGTGTGTGTGTGGTTGTAGTTGAGTTGTTGTTGGATTGGATTGAATTGAGTTGGTATCATGGGCGTACCCAGGAGGCGGGGGGGGGGGGGGGCAGCTGCTCCAAAAAGCTCCTTTCCAGCTAAGATGTATGTATTAATTTCAGTGCGACTTCGGAAGTCGGGCTGTGCGCGGCTTTGGAAGCCCTCACAATGAGCGCAGCGTCGCGATCATGCAGCACGTGGGTGGCGGGTGAGTCAAGCTGAAAATACTGTGACTGACTATGTTATATTGATCTCCATTTTAATTTTAGAACTCTTATATTAGTTACCTCTAGTTGCAATTTAAAAATAACTAAAAACATTTTTTTTTAATGTTTATTTTTGATTTTATTATACTATGGTTGACACCAGATAAATGTGCAATAAAGGTCATTGCCCTTTCCTTGATATCTCTTCGTAGGTACATGGACAAAAAAAAATGAATCGTTTTCCATTACTAGTAAATATAAAGGATCACGATGGATGTCTATTCAATATAGTATTAATTCATTATTTCTGTTTTAAGAATTTAGGTTGTCAATAAATGTAGGTGGGTCAATGACCGTTATTGCACATTTATTTGGTGTCGACTTATATGAGTATGTATCACAACTTACACCAACAACCTCTTAAGAGGTCATTCTACTCATCATTATGAACAACTTTTACTGTGGGACCAACACTGAAATCATATTGTGTAAATTCAAGTTCTTAAAGCGCAACAGACAGATGTGTTGCTGGGCAGTTTGTTGCGCCACTTCTTCTTCCCAGCTAAAACACTAGGAAGTGGTGACGGGTGGGCGTTTTGGGGGACTGTCTTTATCGTCAGCCTAACTCGTTAACCTGCTAACTCCATTTTATAGGTAACTAGCGACCCGCCCCGGCTTCGCATAAAAAAATAATATGCATGTATTATACATATAAACCATCCTCTTCAAAAAAACTGCATCAAAATCCGTTGCGTAGTTTTAAAGATTTAAGCATACATAGGGATATAGGGACAGAGAAAGCGACTTTGTTTTATAGCGACTATGTAGTGATTTTACTTTTTAACTCTACCAAAAAGTTCTTACGATTACTTATGATAAAATTATAACAACTATATAAATCTTGAAACGTTAGAAATGCCATGCTCGAAAACCTGCTTCCTGAAAAATAGGAAATCTTCACATCGAAATACTGCTAAATCCTATAGGAACCATTGGGATTCTCAGAATTATGATTGCTTTAATGAAGTGATATTAATATGTCACTAAATATTGTTGATTAGTAGATTTAGTCTTTGATCATTTTATTGTTATAGCAACATTGACAACTGACTTTATACAATTTTTTCTAAACGGAAAACGGTTGCCAACTTGGTAATTTTAATATTTAAACTTCCGTAAGATGATCGGCACGCCACCTATCTGACGTTTTTAGTTAGAAATTACTATAAAAGCACGTGTTGTGCATTTTTAGAGTACCTATACGCCCGATTATGACTTATGCGTGTGTAGCCTTCGCACACGCTAAGCCCCGCCAGACCCATAGGTTGCAGGTTATCCAAAACCGGTTTCTCCGAAAGGCTACGGGAGCCCCGTGGTACGTTAGAAATGAGCGTCTCCATGTCGACCTCCGCATCCCCACCATCAAACAATTCATGAAGCGTTTTCAAAGCGTTTCATAGAGTCCGCTGAAAAGCACCAGAACCCCCTTATCGTATCGGCTACCAGATACACGCCCTCCCAGATCAGTAAGATCCGCCGACCGCGGCATACCCTTGTTGAGCCCGACGACTCCATCACCCTGACCCAAGAGAGTAGTAAGGAAACCAGCACTCTAAAAACAAAAACAGACCGCGTTCCATATTCCGGCCTCGCCGATGAGGTCCATCCCGTCCAAACCCTCCCCGACTTTTGCCTAACGAGGCAGCCCGCGTCGCTGAGCCATTAGCGTTAAATCCCCAAAATAATACCAACCTGACCCAGCCTGTCCCTTGCTGCCCCTCTCAATGCCCCCGCTAAGCCGAGGCCCGTGTCCCACAGGGGATGCCCTTAGCGAGCGGTCATTTAGCTTTTAAGTAGTTGTTAGCCCTGGCTGGGGGCCTTATATTCATTTGAGGCCACCACAGGATTGTCCGGTTGAGCAATAACCAGCCTCCGTGTGCTGAACTGCGAGTGGACCAATAAAAAAAAAATTAAGAGTACTCTGCTCGTTTAACTATCGTCACACTTCCTGATTCCTTATAGATATAATTCCGTTTTTTCATCCTCCTGTAAATTATGCAGAAATGGACTTAGCTGGTTAACGAATAAGGCTGGCGTTATGTTAAAATTGACGTTCAGAAAGTGCTGTCTCTCAGCCTAGTTTGAATAACTGAGTTAGGATGTAGAGGTGTAACAGTGGCGGCGTGACGTTGCAGTGGGCGGCTCGCAGCTGCCGTCGCCGCAGCGCGCGCAGCCGCCGGCTCCACGCCAGCTGCCCGCCGACAACAAGAAGGTACGTGCCTCAGGGCCATTTGTCACGATGTTCAAGGCTTACTGCCAGACCTTCTACACAAGTGGCTTTGTGACGAGATTGGCCGTCGGAGAGCCAATGTGACGCTGGGTCACAAGATATGACTTGAACTAAAATGGCAGTTGAGAGCATGTCATGCTCGCTTAAATGTTTCGCTGATGGCGGCGCGTGTGTTGGATCATTCGGTTCCCTTCAAAATGGTTGAGCTAAATGGTGCCAATACACGCGTCATGTTCGTGAACGGGCGCCGTCGGTTGAGACTGGTCACCTCTTAACTGCCACTGACTTGTTTTAATCTTTATACTTTGAATCGTTTTTATAGTTTCCTTTTTTTTTTCCTTTGCATTGTCCTCACATATAGAAGCGACCAAGGATGTAACCAAGGTTATGTAATACAGAACATGATTTAAAAGAGTGTCCGTGGAGTTTCTTGCACGTTCTTCTCCATAGAGATCTACGCTTTGGAACGTGCAGATAGCTTCACCTCTTTCGTCTTGACAATTCAAAAGTGCCTGTAAAGGGTTTAATTGAAATAAATGATTTGAATTGAATTGTGAGGTTCTCCCACCTCCCAACTCGTCTACAGTGTGTAGGATGGTATTATTGTAATAATAAAACTTGATTTGGTGACTTGCTTGTTTATTTTTATAATTAGACTAAAGAAACTGTAACAAAACAAAAATAAAAGGTTACAATAGGAAGGTAAAGAGTTATAAACGGAAGGTAGGACTACGAGGTAGATGGTTATAAAAGAATGATTATTACAAAACTTACCCCGGGTTTCTAATACTGTTACATGTTATTAAACTGGTAAGGGTAACTATTGAAAATTATGGTTTATTGTGCTCTGCTTGAGCGATTTGATAGGACTGCATGAAAAAATCTGAGCAGTCAATAAAAAACGAAATTTAAAATATTCTTGAAAATAGACATTTTCTTTTCTTTACAATAAAAGTAAGGAGTTTTCAGTCATCGTGGAGGTTTAAAGTCCACGAGACTGAAAACGCAACGACATCGTTACAGCTTGTGGACCAGCTACACGCGGAAAATAATGGACGCCCTGAGGGTACAATATTGTTACGAGCTTCGGGTTCGTTACAATTAAAATCAGCCGATTAAATAAACAAAGATGACACTTTAATTTACACCACACTAATTACACTATAAACTCACTAATCACAAAACACAATCGCACTATTAATCACTTGAGTTCGCAGTCGAAGATCGCTCTCGAAGTTATCACTTGTATCGCAAATCCAATACTGACTCGGTCGGTTTTTTTTTTTTTTGGAATGGACCACTCGCAGTTCAGCACACTAAGGCTGGTTACTGCTCAACCGGACAATACATGTGCCGGCCTTATATAGGGCGCTGAGTAGAACTCCAGAAAGTTCGCGTACATATCGGTCGCGACCGACCAAGGTCCGAGAATTCTAGCATAGAAAAATCTCGAAGGTCCCCGACTTCAATAGTTCTGCTACTCGATACTAGATGGCGCTAGTGGTACCGAATGCCGCTATCATAGAAATATAAAATACAGGAGAAGTGGCAAGGGGGCGTGTCGGTGTCCTCGCGACATGCTCTGGGCGAGCATGTCTTACGCAATGGTCGAATCCGCGAACTAGTGCGCTTACGACCGTGAGCGTGATAAGATATAAGAATGCCGTGTTGTTCAGTGTTTTCTTGTAAAAACCGAAGCATAAACCAAAACTTTGTTAATTATGGAATCACTTACCATATCAAAATACAAGTATTTTACTATATTTGTCTTTAAAATCATGAAAAACAACAAATCGTAAAATATTTCTTGCTTATACTATGTTATTTTTGTTTTCAAATGTCACAGCGACAATAACATATTACAATGAATACACTGCTCCTTAACCACTACCTAAGTTTGTCGCTAAGTGACTGGATGAGCAATGTAAAAATCACAAAACGATACTTTAGCAAGCCGACGTATCGCATAGTACGGCCGCTGCTTCTTGCCGCTAGTTAGTGATGTAATTGTGCAGATACACTGTCGACAACAATGTCGATTGTTGAATGAAATATTACAAAAGTGTACCAAACTTTCTTAGATTGCAATAAATTTTTGGTAAATAATCGTTCAAGTGTTTTTGGCTTTGAATTATCGTATGTATGCCTTATCCTCGTGCTACTTCCTTACTTTTTATGGTAATTGTATTTTACTTTCGATAAAGTTTCGAATGCATTATAGTAATCGGCATGTTTAAGATAATATATTAGTGCCCTTTGCTTAAAATAGTCAACATATTCATGCTATTTATTTGTTATACATGGGCAGCATGGCGTGTGTAATAAATGCCAGAATCGATAAGTCAATCACTAGCGTATATGTAAAATAAATTGCTTTTGCACAGCACAACGATACCCAGCGTTGTTTTTGTGTGAGTAAGTTGCACGGTGTACTGTAAATATACGCTGTGTTTATTAGGATAAGGTTTATAATTGATTGTGTAGTACAGTCCGATTTCAGAAATGCGGGTGTGTGTGCGACTGCGTATCTATTGCTTTTACTGAACTGCATTCGTAGTAGTTGCCGGGTGGTAGGGCAAAACAGGAGACACAGGTTCCGATACATTTTCGGCTACAGGGCATATCTCCTTGTTTATTATATCTATGGCCGCTATCATCCTAACTTAATTCTGGCGCGCAACAATATATAAAAGCTTCAGAACGCTCTTGGGGCTGCCACGTCTCTGTAGTGCCTCTGACATGTTCGCTCAAGCGCGTGTTTGCGACTTCCATGCAATGGTGAGGAAGAAAACGGCGTCACTATTAGAAAGAACACGGTCAAGTCCGAATAGAATAGAATAGAATACTCTTTATTATATACACCATATAAGTTACAGAAAATATGGATGAAGAAAACATTATGAATGGC
The DNA here is from genome assembly GCA_905332915.2 of Hecatera dysodea. Taxonomy (NCBI): domain Eukaryota; kingdom Metazoa; phylum Arthropoda; class Insecta; order Lepidoptera; family Noctuidae; genus Hecatera; species Hecatera dysodea. The sequence continues at coordinate 480,080 of HG995316.1, forward strand.
ATTCTGAAGATGTTAATGAACAAATTCGATTCACCGATGATGAACCACTTACAGAGGTTGGTGAGGCAGGAATGATTCATCATCGATGTTTTTGTAATGTTTTTTGTTTGTTTGTTTTTTGTTGTTGTTATATTAACACTAACATAGTTTTTAGGTTTTTTTTTGTTACTAACTAACATTGTGGATCACAGTTGTCCGAGCAAAATAAATTATTATTATTATTGTTATTGTTATTTGCAAAGCTAGATGGCACAGTCTACTTCGTGCACGTTCCCCTAAACGGAGGGTGCAGGAAGTATAGGTGGCAGCACAGGTCTAATATTTACAACGTAAAAGTTTCAGATTTGCAACACTAGATGGCATAGTCTACGCCCTGCACGGTCCCTATAGCAATTCACTTCTATTATAGCTACAACCATATTAATTTCCCATCTAAATATATAAAACTCAAAAGTGACTGACTGACATAGTGATCTATCAATGCACAGCCCAAACCACTGAACGGATCGGGCTGAAATTTGGCATGCAGGTAGATGTTATGACGTAGGCATACGCTAAGAAAGGATTTTAATTAATTCTACCCCCAAGGGGATGAAATAGGGGATGAAAGTTTGTATGAAACTTTGTCAATCTTAAACCGATCGGGCGGAGAGTTTCAAAATCGGGGGTAAAGTAACTATTCCACGCGGACAAAGTCGCGGGCAGAAGCTAGTTACAGAATATAATGAAAAACAATTATTGCGAATGTTTTCTATATTTTTAAACATGTTCTGAAGTTTAGTCATTGCCTCCAGGTCAGACAGAGCTACATAAAGCGTCGCTTGCTGACCACGTATCGGGCGCTGGAGAGAATGTCGCAGTCAGACTTCAACCTCGACAGACTAGAGGTAAGTCAACACCAGACTGGATGGGTGACCGGCCATCGCATACTGAGACTCCCTCGTTGCTGGAAAACTGTAGGGGTAAATGATAAATGATATTTATTTTTTAAGTAGAACACTTTTATACCTCCAATATTTCTTGTCATTTTAAGCTAGATGAAGCCGGTGTTTCCTAGCCGACTACCCTGAGAAGAAACACCGAAACAAACTCAGAGGTCAAAGTCTCTTTTAAAGTCCATACAATCCGTACTGGTCAAGTCATATGAGAACCATGTAGGTTAATGTCTGAGGTAGTCTTTTGAGGAAAGTGCCACACAGATTTGAGTGGACCTGTCCAGACAGTGCAAGTATTTGTCAGTTACCGTGTAGCTCAAACTTAAAAGTTTAAGGAGCTCAACGATTTGACGAATAATACCAAAGTAAGGACATTTGGGTATGTAGAACAAATAGGAAAGTGCCGCAAACCTCCATTGAATAGGAAGGATCTTCCGACCCGGCGTTGTGTGTGGCGAGCAACTGCTCAATACTGGTTGTATAAGCTCAAAATACGCGGAGAACTTCTATAGCGCGATTTAGAACTTGTATCTCGTCAGGTAGTACCTGGCTATTTACATAGATGGCGCCACGGCAGTTGCTTAGTTAATCCAGTTTTAATTTCGGCGCCACCATTGAGTACAAAGCCCAAACTGCGGCCAAAAAGCTGGGCATCCTAAATAGAGTGAAGCGATACTTCACGCCCATAATCAGCCTTTTAACGTTCCCACTGCTGGGACACAGGCCTCCTCTCTAGGAGAGGGAATGGGCCGTAATCCACTACGCGGGCCCAATGCGGGTTGGAAACTTTACGCCCGGACAGCTTTTAATGCTTTACAAAGCACAGGTCCGGTCCTGCATAGAGTAAAGCAGCCACTTTTGGGATGGCTCAGCTAAATACCAACTTGCCACACTTGACTCGGTGGAACGCATAGCTAAAAGGCTCATTGGCGACGAAAAACAGGTGAATACCAAGCTTCACAGCCTGGGTCATTGCCGTAAGGTCGCCTACTTGTCAGTCTTCTACAGATTGTACTTCGGCGAGAGTGCCCATGAACCCATAGGACATCTAGACGCACTGTAGGTTACCATCCCTACCTTGTTTTTTATTCCACCAATTCGCACCAAGCGTTTTCAATCGTCTTTTATAATGCGCACAGCAAAGGAGTGGAACTCTCTGCCTGCGTCTGTGTTTGTGAACGCATTCAACACTAATCTCTTCAAAGTTAGAGTGAACAGGCTTCTTCTGGGTAAGCTCATTCCATCGTCGACTTGGTCTCTGTCACCTGCGACCTAGACTAGAGTCAAGAGCAAATCCATTTCACAATAAAAAAAGAAAAAAATGTAGCGGTATATATGTCTTTGTAAACCATGTAGGCATGTGGATCAGGTTGTAAAGTCCCGCAAACCTCCATTGAATAAGGAGGGTCCTTCGACTACTATAATCGAATATATAATACTGATTGTATCAGCTCAAATTGTTATTTCTATAGCGCGATGTAGGATTTGTATGTCGTCTGGTGAGATTTAACAAAATTATTTATCTTAAGAGCGTGTACGCCGTATGGCATTTCAAACAAATTTTCAAGTGACTGTTTGCGAAATGACTGAAATGATTTTAATGAAACTTCACACATAAAAGCGGGATATATAGTCTAAAAAGTTTATTTATTTATTTATTTATTATTTATTTATTTAATTTTAAAGAAGGCTTACAGACTAATCAACCAATAACACAAAGACTGTAATATTAACAAATAGCTAATAACAAGCCTCCACATATGGGTAAGGAAAATAGTCGATACAAAAGAAAGTACATACAAGTTAATATAACCAGTTAAGAGAGCAGTAGATAAATTAACTGTCCTTAAAAAATAATTGTGCCAAAAGCCGTCTTAAGGTCGCCACACTGGTGCAAAACAAGTCGACATTAAGGTCCCTAGGAAGCCCATTGAAACTAAGAGCACTTCTTATTGAGAAGACATTCCGCCTGTAATTTGTCATTGCGAAAGGTACATTTAATATTGGTCGCTGACGTAATCCCATCAAATTCGTGCGTAATGACAAACTAGCAATGAGTTCAGGACAGTCAATGTGACCATTTGCGATACCCAACAAAAAGCTCATGTCTGCAATATGACGTCTTATCTCCAGAGGAAGGAAGTGGTACCGTTTGCAGCGGTGCTCATAGTCAACTGAGTATTGCTGAGCCCTATAATCTAAATAACGTAAAAATTTTCTTTGGACGCCCTCAATACGGGACTTATAGGTCTCATACTGCGGGTTCCAAACCTGAGACGCGTATTCTAAATGGCTTCGCACGAAAGAACAATACAAGATTTTTACCGGTTTAAGAGATCGGAAACAGGCCGTAGTGCGTAGTATAAATCCCAGAGCTTTGGATGCCTTTGTAACTATGCTATTTACATGTTGATCAAACAGAAGCTTGCTGTCCACAATTACCCCTAAATCTCTTACGCTATTTAACCTGCTAATGAGCTGACCGTTCATGGTGTAACTGAAATTTATCAAAGAAGCGCAACGTGAAAATGAGAGGAGGAAGCATTTAGAGACATTTAATTGGAGTTTGTTACGGATGCAATATATTTCAAACCTATACAGATCATCCTGCAACTGACATGCATCAGACATATCTCGCACAACTTTGTGAATCTTCATGTCATCAGCATAAAGTAAAATATACGAATAACGAAAGCACTGTTTGATATCGGCAATGAACAATAAAAATAACAAAGGACCCAAAATAGAGCCTTGAGGTACGCCTGAAGGGATAGAACTCCAACCAGAAGTGTAGCCTTGAAGCACGACAGCCTGTGTTCTGTTCTCTATATAAGAGGAGAACCACCGGTACAGGTCACCGTGTATTCCGGCGAGAAACAGCTTCTTCAGCAGCACGGAATGATCTATACGGTCGAAACACTTACTATAGTCGGTATAAACCACGTCTACTTGCCGATGTGACATGCCTTTCGTAATAAATTCCTGTGACAGAAGCAAGTTAGACGTGGTTGAGCGGTTCCTAACAAAACCATGCTGTTCCTCACCAAGAATTGATTTGAAAGCCGCATAGACATCGGTGTAAACTATACGTTCAAGAATTTTAGAAAAAAGGCAAATTTTGGAAATGGGGCGATAGTTTTCAATATTAGCCTTATCGCCCTTTTTAAAGACGGGAGTGACGAATGCAGACTTCCAAATCTGTGGAACTTTGCCCTCGGAAAGAGACCGCTTGAACAAGATAAAAATGGGTTCCACAAGACTATCAGCACACGTGACTATGAACAAGGGGGGTATTAGGTCAGGTCCACCCGATTTACTGAGGTCTAAAGATTTCAGTAACTTCAATATACGTGAGTGGTTTATGTCAACTGAGCTGAGAGACATTACATTATTACTACACTGTTCACCGGAAGTACGTTCATCACCAGCCGTTGATTCAGGCTCAGAAAAGGTGGACTGGAAATAGGTAGCAAAGAGGTTGCTAATATCTTGTCCAGTATTCACAGAGGTCTCGCGGTAGAACATCTCATTTGGAAATAAGCCATTCCTCCGCTTACTTTTTACGAAAGTCCAGAAAGATTTAGGATTTTTTACAATAGAAGCCTCAATGTTTGTCATATAACTGTCATAACAGGTTTTTTCCAGCTCAAAAACTCTGGTACGCAGCAATGAAAACGAGTGATAATCAGATAAGTTATTGTATCTTTTGTATTTGATATGATACTTATGTTTTTCTCGAATAATTTTAATTAATGCAGGGGTATACCAAGGAGGATAAGAGGACTTATTTACCGATTTTAAAGGTATGTATCTATCCCTAAGCTCATATAGCTTATTATAAAAAATAGTAACGGCATCCTCCAAACTCGCTGATTGTAACAAATGAGGCCAGTCAATTAAATCTAGTTCAGATTTAATAGCTTCATAATTACCCCTCGAGAAAATATAACGTTGGTTTGGTTTGTCAACAAGTTTTTGAATTTCAATAAATTCTGTCTCAATAATTAAAGGCTTATGATGAGAATCAATAGGCAGAGCAAGCGGGTCCGTACATGCCGAGACAGTCACAATATCGTTACAGAATACTAGATCAAGCAGTCTATAGTTATTGTTACGCTCACCATTATACTGTGACATGTTGAACGTTTGTACAGTATCAAAGAACTGAATCATATGCTGAGAAGAAATATTTTGCGGAATTAACTCACCATTGTTAGCTGCGTCTCCATTACACCACTCGACGTCGTTACCGAAATTAAAATCACCCACCAGCAAAAACTTGTCAAGTGGATGAGTCAGAATCAAGTTATTCAGACTCTCTGTGAAATTATGCAACTGAATACTATGAGAATTACCTAAATTCTCCTTGCACAAATAAATTGCACATATATGCAAATTATAACTAACCTGAGGTTTGGACCTTTTAAAGATTAAAGATAGCCAAATATCCTCCGCAGAACTACGCCAATCCAACCTCTCAACCACTGTAAGATCATGTTTCACCGCTATCAATACGCCACCACCACGCAACTGACCGGTTCGGGAATAGTCACGATCGCGTCTCCAAACGAGGTAACGTCCATCAAATAATTCACTATTGTTGAAACTATCATCTAGCCACGTCTCCGTAAATATAATGATATCGTAGGAACTAAGACAAACTCCGCGAAACACAGTGTTCGTTTTCGTACGCAGACCTCGCACGTTCTGGTAATAGATTTTAAGCGTAGCCATCATTACATTTAACTACAATCAAATAACTAAAGAGTAGATAAAGAATTGATAAAAATATTTCAAATATTACAAATAGCTTAACGTACAGGTCACTGTCACAGCCTTTATAATGCTTAATGCGGGTAGTGGCTAAGTTAAATAATAGACACAGCAATACACAGTGATCAGTAGAAATAACATTATGAAAACAGCTGTTATAAAAAGAAACAATAAGCGACGACCGGTACAGAGATAAGAGCACCTCGGAGTAAATCGTCATAACTGGGGACGGTTCATAAGAGAAAATGCACCTTAACGCATGACGGAAATGGTTAAAATTAGCATAACAAAAAGTGACATTGCAAAAATAATATCGAATGGGCTTACTTGGGCACACCGTGTAACGACACAAAACTAATAGGAAAACGCAACCAGCACACACAAGACTAAGATTCTCAAACAACTTCGTTTCGCACCTTATAAACACTTGCCAAACTACAGATTTATATAAACATAGTATTCTAATAGCGGTTTTAATATGTATTAATCGTAAGTAAGTTAAACCATTTTTTGCAGATCTTTTTCTGATTTGACAACCAGTGACGGAGACGCATCGTTTTTTCTTACGTGTATCTTCGCATGTTTGACCCAGACGTATTGGAAATCCATTTCAACTGATGTTTTCTTAGTTTTAGACAACAGCATTTTGTTTTTTATTGTAAGGTGATCATTTATGAAGATTTTATGCCTGCCAGTCAATCCAATTCTATCTGGCGTCAAGGGCGAGGTCTTAAGTTCGTGTCTAGCAGCTGCTATGAAATCCTCTTTTACGTAACGTTGACAGAAGCAGACTATGATGGGTTTTATACGGTCTTTCTCGCTAGTAGGTACGCGTGTGATGAAGTTAATTTGATTTTTATTGATTGGGTAATTGACTTTAGTGCTAATTTTGGCTATTATTTCAAATAAATTCTCGTTACCCATCTGAGGCACACCCTTAACTTCAATATTATTCATACGCGACCATTGATCCTTGTTATTATTGTCTTCCTCTAACTTATCCAATCGGGCTTGCAGCTGTTCGACTTGATCTTGGACTTTCTCAACCTTAACAATACGAAGCTCCATATCATTCAGTTTCCCAGAGACTTCTTTCATAACCTCGCCGTACTGGTTGGACAAGGTTGTTTTGAACTCAGCAAATTCGTTCCTCAGTGCGACGATTTCCTCTCTCATATTCTCCAGTGTGGCAAATTTCAAAGACAGCTCTCGAATTGCCTGCAAGACAACTGACTCTGGCTCCTTCACGGGAGTGGGTGATACTGGCAAGACAGGTTGTAGGGTATTGCCTGCCATTTTGCATTTATTGCAGCGCCATATTAGCTTACGATCCCCTAGCTTGTGGTAGCCATTTTCAGTGACGCCCCCACAGTGAAAATGCATCATGAGGTTACATGATTTGCAGTGTGCACCATCGGACAACGTGTCTCTGCAGATACCGCACTTGTTTGTATCCATCTTTGACGGTTTTATAACTTCCGAATAACAAGCGGAACAAACGAAACTTTGAGAAATACTGGAATTTCTTTTTAGAATCGACAGTGATTTATACCGAACACAGCCGTATGTAACCGAGGTCAACGACTGACTGTTAGTGACAGTTAGTTAAAAACATTTTCGAAATGTCTTATTTAAAAAAAGATAACTGGAAATTTATGTTTGTATGGAAAATTTTAAATGGGTTGAATTTAATTGTAACACTATTTAAGTATCGAAAATGTTTTCAACTAACTTTTTATTTTTATTATTTGGCAAGCCTAGTGTCAAATTTTCTGGCTTCTGACAATCTTAAACGACCGCCAATGTACAAATGACAGCCTTGGACGAGTCTCGGTATCTTGAGATGGTCACCCATCCACAGAGTGACCTCAGCAAGCGTTGCTTAACCTTGAAGATGGACCCGGGCGGATAATTAGCAATTGTTGGTTCGGAGCGGGCTTGTCGTTCAACTTTTCTGAGCCGGAAAAGCCCCTAATGTATGGTTGTGTTGTGTCAGGCGGCGGCCGTGTGCGCAGTGGCGGGCGCGGCGCCGCGCACGCTGGCCGTGCCGCACGCGCGCCTCGTGCACCCCGGTACGTATTACTGACTACATCTGTTTGACTGACACACCTTGAGTTCAAAACTGCCCGCAAATGCTGTATTTGTGTGTAAAGTAATTTAATGTTTTGTGGTACGGAAAAAAATTGGCAGTTATAGGGACTGCCGATAGATGGGAAAACTTGAACGTTTGATATTAAAATTTGAAATTTCATAATGTTTGAATTAAAATGATAATCAAACAAAAACACTATTTCAACAATGCATTGTATACACAATTTGAACTTTTCACTAAATTCATTTAATTATCTACCACTTGCTAATCACCATACTCCATTTTGTCATCAAATACATTTCCATGCAAGGGAGGTGTCAGTGGCGGATCCAGAGGAGGGAGGGGGGTACGGGGCTCAGTCACACACTTTAAGTTACTTAAAGGTTTGGTTGTCAATTGCCCATTTTAACTTTCCGTTTCCGCTTTTCATGTGTTATGATATAATTTGAAGTTCGTAAACTATTTTATTAATATAACTAAAACTACGCATTACCTTTTAATGATCGGGAACCCAAACCCTACAAGCTCCAAGACTATTTAACCCCCAACTTCTGCCAAAGGATACTAGATCTCATCAAAAACCTACCATAAGCGGGGTCAAGTGACACCAAACGACAATAGGTACTGGATCCGCCACTGGGGCTGAGAGACCAGGGCCCCAAGTCTGCAATTTTTATAAATTCGTCACTCCAACACGATCCCATTGTCATTTCGCTAAAAGTTCGTAATCTGCTAAATTCTTAATGATCGATCGCTGGTCGGTCAATGGTCGCGTAATAGAATCGTGGTAGAATGAGAGTCGTATTGCCGTTATTATAAAACTCTATAGAAATTATTTTCGAAAAACTACTACTAAATTTGAACATTAATTCATGCCAGGCTTCTGTTATCTGTATAAGTTTATACATTAATTTGTCATTGTGTACGAGATTACCATTCTATGCCATTTCTTTCAATGGAGTGTCAGTGGTTGACCAGTAGATTACCAAATTTGTCAAAACCAATAATTATGAAATCAACGATAGACCTTTCTGACACTATTGTAATAGCAGACTTAATACAGACGCAGTACATAATGACAAATGAATGACAGACGTATGCGGTAATCTGCTAACATTTTGACAGTTCCTTTGATCAGTGACCTACCATTAGAACGTCATTGTGCAGTCATTGCTTTTAATAGCTCGGTTATCAAAAAGTATTACGAGACCATTGACCGACCATTATGAATTTAGCAGCAGATTACGAGCTTTTAGCAAAATGACAGTGGGATCGTGTTAGAAAGACGTAGATATAAAAAACAACAGACTTGAGGCCCAGGGCGTAATATGAAGGCACGGGTGACGTTACAGAGGCTGCCCATCTAGCATTGACGGCGGCTGACCTGGAACGCGAGCGCGGCCGGCCGCTGTCAAAATACGAGCGCAACATGATGATTTTCAACTGGCTGCACACGCTCGATGACGTCGCGCCCTTCTAGAGACCTCACACACACACACACACACCTCAAAACGGTGAAGGAAAACATCGTGAGGAAACCGGCATGTCCTAGAACCAAACATTCGAAGATATGTGACATTCACCAACCCGCACTGGGCCCGATATACACACATACATACACCCGCTGACTTGGGGCCGTATTATGACCTCTTAAAACCATCATGTTTTCTGTGTGAGAAAAGGATAGTGCTATTCGTCCTGTATAGCTCCGTCTCTTTTTCACACCGAAAACATGATGGTTTTAAGAGGTCATAATACGGCCCCTGACGTAGCAATCTCCCCTCTAAATATTATACCCCACCGTCTAAACGAGACGGGTATGTTATACCTGTCCGTTTAAATATTTAATATTATTTATTTATTTAGGCTTTTTGTATTATAGTAGACTTAATGCAACAATGCATTCTCTATCAGTCAAAACAAAGTATACAGGGTTATTTGAAAAACACCAACAACCTCTTAAGAGGTCATTGTACTCATCATTATGAACAACTTTTACTATGGGACCAAACCTGAAATCGCGAAAAGAATATCAGCTGTTAAATTTTGATTAGTTATACGAACATAAATGTAAGGAATAGCTGATTTTTTTCGTGATTTCAGTTTAGGTTCCGTAGTAAAAGTTGTTCATAATGATGAGTACACTGACCTCTTAAGAGGTTGTTGGTGTTTTTCAAATAACCCTGTATATACTCGAATGTCACCGGAAAATGATAAAATCCGTAAGATTATAAAATATCTCGACAGATTGTAAACTCTCGATAAATTGTAAACTGGACATTTGGAATACTTTTTTACGCATCAAAATTTAATAGTCTATAATCTCTCGAAGTTATTTCGAGAAATTTCTACATTCTAACTGATGACTGAGCCACACTGCGGTAGTCTCTTACTTAAACTTAAATAAGAAAATCGTATGAATGGCATGAAAGAAACTAAGTTCATCATACTATTTGAACCTCACCTGTCTACGCCGGAACGCAGCTATCATGAACGCGTCCAAAAGATGGCAACATTCGTGAATCAACGGCGACAACTTTCCACAACAAAATATACTCGTACTTGGAACGCGCTCGCGCTTAACCGCCATATTTTTGTCGCGACACTATTAACTTTGTAAAATCTTCTGTTTTGGTTAATAAACATATAATTATATCGGGGTCGATCAAGCGTTTTATTGTATCGCCCACATCACCTATCCGTGTCGGGAGCCCTAAGTTCCCTGCGCCCTATGTTCCGCTACTTGGTTAGACCAGAATATCCGATAAACTGTAGAACCGTACACTGATAGGTAGCCAACTTGCCGTCAATTTATCTCAGTTCAAACTTCCTCAGAATAATAGACCGACAAATTCTGATGCGTAAAAAAGTATTCCAAATGTTCAGTTGACAATTTATCGACAGTTTACAATCTTACGCATTTTACAATTATGCGGTGACATGGTTACGATATAAAAGTCGCTTGAACAGCACGGGTATGTCATACCTGACCATGTTTATATCATATGTATGGTATGACCATGTCTAAACATAACGAGTTTGACGTTCCCATAATTTATTAGCAAATATTTTATTATTAGTAAAATACAAGTTTGACACAATGTAAAATATGTATACGTAATTGTACTATGGGGCAGAAATATTAAGGACAAAAATAGTGAACTAAATATGGATAAAATTCAGTCAATACAAAATTTGAGACCTGGTCTCCTGTACTATGAAGATCCTGTATCTTAGGAAGCAGTTATACAAGTTGTAAACATACAATAATGATTTAGATATTATTAGTATACATTAATAATATCTAAAAGATCTCTCTTGCATTTTAGACCTAAGAATTTTAGGTATGCCAAGAATAGGATAGTTGACAAAAAAACTAATTAGTCCGTCTGATAGATTTCCAAAAAATATTGGGCACGTATTTTTCTTTTTTCACGTAAACGAAAAATGAAGACGATACAGTGCGATGAAAACTCGTTTGACGTCACATTGTTTTACACTGTTTATCAAGACGTGACGTCACAAGCCCCCACTCCTGATCTTTGATGCTTTGTATCTTCGTCAATTTTTATAAATTTGATAAAGCAAAAAATAGGTGTCCAGTATTTTTCGATAATCCAACTGACGGACTAAATAGAATCATATTTTTTTAGATCTTCGTTTGTCGAAAATAACATTGTAATAAAATAGATTTTTCAGCAAAAATGCACTAAAACAGATAACACATAATTTATTTACTGAACCTAGTCATCTACAATTATTGGAATTGTAGATGAAAGTTCATATATTCAAATATTCATCTTCAAAATATACTAAGCATTTACTCCACTGTTTCATCCAAACATGCAAGTATTTATTCTTGGATATTAATGTCACCGAAAAATGGTAAATTACCAATAATAATGGAAAGAGTCACCGCGGCCCTGGAACGCGGCGGGCACTAGGAGGATCACGGGTGGGTTTTAGTCAGTAAGTCTGACACTCCCATCCAATGTTCCCACAGCGGAGGGAGATATTTGATGATTTCCTATTCAAAAAAAAAAGATGTAATGCTTTTCCCTAATTAATTTCCAAGAATAATAAGGAAAGATAATAATAATTTCCAAAGGATAAATAGTAATTTCCAAGAAAAAGTAAATAAGGATCTGTGAATTTGTATGAAACAGCGTTAGGATTTAATGCTCTGAAGTATATATTGAAGTATTTTAGTTAAGATGTTAAAATATTAGTTTTAACGCTAATTCAGCGAAGTATGATTACCAAATACAGGTATATGTTCAATAAATAGATAATGTTGGATATAATATATATATTCAAGTGTGTAGAAAAAGAAATAGTACTTTGTATAGAGAAATTGAAACTATTGTTTAAAAAGCGTACTGTATTCTGCCCGCGGTTTCGCCTGCATGAAAATATATTTTTTTTGCACGTTGTATCCCTAATAAACTAATTTAATTATGAAGTACACGATTATTTTTGTAAAATAAATATCTCAGTTAGTGAAATTCCCATCAAAATGGGCCAAGTCGTTTCGGAGATAAGCTACATACAAAGGAATTATTAAACTAATAATGTCTTTTCTTATGCATTGAGTAAGAATCTGTTAATTTTATATTGCAAACCGTTGAAACGCGTTTTTAATTTTTTATATGTATATTAGTATAAAAAATTAAAATCGTAAAAATTATAAAAGCTTAAGAGATTTTTGGTTGTTTGTTTCGTTGAACGCCTTAATCTCTGGAACTACTGGTTCGAATTATAAAAAGTATTTTAGTGTCGGATAGCTCATTTATCGAGGAAGGCTATAGGCTACGACCAATAGGAGCGGAGTACCAATGAAAAAATTTGGAAAAACGGTTGTCTTTACCTCTCTTATGCGAGGCAGACGAAGCTTGCTGTGTAAAACTGGTTAGTTGACAAACCGTTTTTAAGTATATACCCTACTGTCAATCGTATCGAAGCTCTATGTCCTCTAAAGTAATATTCTTTTAGGTAAAGGTTTAGTATCGTTTGGCAGGATTTGGGGGGGCAGAGGGGGAGGGGAGGGGAGAGGGGGGTGACCCTTCCCCCATGGCACCACTCCCATAAAAAGGCAACGCACCATTTCCGAGAAAATCGACTTTTGGTAACCTAACCTCGAAACACTTAAAAGTGGCTTAAAAAGCGTGTCGGAACCCCGCTTCGCGGGGCTTAAGGGTTTAAAAAAAAATAACCACGAAGGAGTGGCGGAGTCTGCTCGCTCGCTTCGCTCGCTCACTAGACTCCGCCACTCCTTCTAACCTAACCTGTCCGAGTCGGGGTGCCCCATATCCCGACCTCGCTTCGGTCGCTCTTCCATCCTAAATTCTCCTTGTAACACTAGTAAACTGCCTTTTGCACATACATACAATTTGGTATAAACACATAACATTAATTAAAGTTATTTATTTTATCCAAAATTTACCAAAATAATTTAAGCCAAAATAATACTTCAAAACAAACACGCAACTCGGTAAGGAACGGAACATAAACGGAATGTTGACATAGACACATGATTGAAATGTCTTTTTTTACGTTCCGTTTTACCGATTTTGCACGATATTTACACCACAGACACTATATTGTGACAGATTTGGTTCTCAAACACCCATTTTAACGTTCCGTTTTCCGCTTAGTGAATGTGAGGTTAGTAACTTATTTTGTTAATTTCTCGATAAATATGCGTTACCTTTTAATAAGAGTGGTAGCGTTATAATCAGGGATTCAAGCTCTTCCAGATTCAATCGATTTTACACCCCAACTCCTGCCAAACGATACTAGACCCGACCCTTCTTTTACTTCACCAAATTATTATTTATAAAAAAAAAACTTAACAGAATAATATTTGAAAAAAAAAAGATAATTGCTTACACGAATACGAGATTATAATAAATAAAAATCAAGTACTTTTCCAATAATTTATGTGTTTACAGCAAAAATACACACAATCAACGTTTCAATCTCAAAAGTGTAATTTCGTGAATAGAACAATAATAATTCAAATGTAGTCCGTTAGTTAGGTTTTCATAAAATATTGAACAAGTTCTTTTTTTTTTCGAAATTAATACAAATTGCCAGAGATAAAGCTCATCAAATTTCAAGAGTGAGGGGCAGGTGACGTCAAGTTTTGGTAAAATGTACTATCGTAGTGAGGTCACGCGTCTTCATTGTGTGTCCAGTATTTTTCTGTAATCTATCTGACGTATCAACATTTTTTTTCCGGTCTAAGTACCCTATTATACCAAAATATAAAATAAATCATCATCATTTTCCTGCCTTTTCCCAACTATATTGGGGTCGGCTTCCAGTTAAACCGGATTTAGCTAAATACCAGTATGCCTACCAGACTTCCACGATCCATGAACTGGATAACACGGTACAAGATTGGAGTCAGATTCAATTTATAGCTATAGTGACGGAAAATCATGAAACTGATACCTATGATGAAAATAAATTAATAACTACTTTAATTTTTTTTTAGCCACGTTAACAATCAAATAAGAAAATTCGCGTGACGTCACATCTACGTACATCGTAAAAGAACCACTTTTTCCATAAACATGACGTCACAAACTCCCGCTCCTGAACTAAGATGCTTTTTTCTTTGTCAATTTTTTATCTAACCTGGTCGTCTTTAAGTCAAAAGTGAACAGGTTACTTCTAGACAAGCGTGCTCCATCGTCGACCACGTCATCACTTACCATCAGCTGAGATAGTAGTCATCGCGAGAATATAAAAAAAAAGAAATGGAGCTGTATAGGACGTACGGCCCTTTTTAAAAGCTTTTTTCACAATAGAATCAAAGTCAAAGTCAAAACGTTTATTTCAATTAGGCCATTAACGGCACTTTTGAACGTCATCATTAAAATTTATCATAATTAAGTGTGTCTAACGTAGTCCAGGGTCGATAATTTTTAAAACCAAAAAAAATAATGGTAGGATAAAACCCATTAGAAAAGGAGGAGAATATTATAAAAATGAAAGGAAAAATAATTTACGGGCGATCTGAGGTCGGGAAGGGGGGGGGGGGGTGAGGTTTTAAGGGTAAAAAACGGTTTATCTCGATTTCCGGCAAAACTAAAAGTCCTATGGAAAAAAGTCAAATGGCAAAGTTGTAGGTAATAAAAAGATCTAAAACTTTTGTATTTACACTTTTTTCACATAACCTCAAAATTTAGGAGAAAAATTCAAAAAACCAAGTTTTTGGTTTTTTATTTTTTATCTTTTACAAAATTATTTTTTTTTGTCACGAAATTTGGTGAAAACTTACCTTTTTATGTCCCAAATACGCTGTAATTTATTTGATTAGAAATATTTATTTTTTCGCCTTATTTTGAATTAATATCGAAAAAGCACCCTAATTTTCAATCAAAAATTCACCCGTCAAAATATCAGCTTTTTTCAAAAAGTTGGTATGCTTTCTGTTCGTTGAAATCTCTACTTTCCGATGGTGAAAAAAAATATATATGTTACTATAGTAAATCTTCTCAGAAAATGCAAAAAATCGAAAAAACGAATCGATTTTTTTTAAATTATTATATACAATTTTGGTCTATTTATTAAAATTTACACTTTAATTACTCGAAAAACGTAAGATTACATGTCACGTTGATAAAAAAAAACTGCAAATCAAAATATACTACTATAATTAACCAAGAAATAAGTTAATAAAATTAATATTTAATAAGACATCTACAATATTTAGAGAAAGTTGTAGAATATTCTTTAAATTATATGCGTAGGTGCCTATTTATAACTATTTTAAGATAACTTATATAGGTACCTGAATGACCTACGAAAAATTTTAGCCCATCAAAAGGTATTTCATAGAAAAGTGGGGAAGGGGCTAGGCGGGTCTGGGTCTTACTACATACATACCTACTATTTCGTAGCAGCTGTAACAACCGTTAGCCTAGCCAGTATTCGAAATACAGTACAGTATACAACATCGTTTATAAAAATACACGTGCACGCTGAGTTTTCCCTTCCCCACTTTTCTATGAAATACCTTTTGATGGGCTAAAATTTTTCGTAGGTCACTCAGGTATATAAGTTATCTTAAAATAGTTATAAATAGGCATCTACGCATATAATTTAAAGAAGATTCTACAACTTTCTCTAAATATTGTAGATGTCTTATTAAAATTATTAATTTTATTAACTTATTTCTTGGTTAATTATAGTAGTATATTTTGATTTGCAGTTTTTTTTTTATCAACGTGACATGTAATCTTACGTTTTTCGAGTAATTAAAGTGTAAATTTTAATAAATAGACCAAAATTGTATATAATAATTAAAAAAAATCGATTCGAGTTTTTTCGATTTTTTGCATTTTCTGAGAAGATTTACTATAGTAACATATATTTTTTTTTTCACCATCGGAAAGTAGAGATTTCAACGAACAGAAAGCATACCAACTTTTTGAAAAAAGCTGATATTTTGACGGGTGAATTTTTGATTGAAAATTAGGGTGCTTTTTCGATATTAATTCAAAATAAGGCGAAAAAATAAATATTTCTAATCAAATAAATTACAGCGTATTTGGGACATAAAAAGGTAAGTTTTCACCAAATTTCGTGACAAAAAAAATAATTTTGTAAAAGATAAAAATAAAAAACCAAAAACTTGGTTTTTTGAATTTTTCTCCTAAATTTTGAGGTTATGTGAAAAAAGTGTAAATACAAAAGTTTTAGATCTTTTTATTACCTACAACTTTGCCATTTGACTTTTTTCCATAGGACTTTTAGTTTTGCCGGAAATCGAGATAAACCGTTTTTTACCCTTAAAACCTCACCCCCCCCCCCCCTTCCCGACCTCAGATCGCCCGTAAATTATTTTTCCTTTCATTTTTATAATATTCTCCTCCTTTTCTAATGGGTTTTATCCTACTATTATTTTATTACACTTTTTATTATTTTTAAAGGCTTCTACCCTGGTCTAACGTCCATTCGCAAAGATATATATATTCTTATGGAGAAGAACGGACAAGAAACTCCATAGTTAATGATTTTTGCATTGGTACTTCATAGTCTAGGGTAGTTCTATATATCTTTGTCTTCTTAATTTGATTCCTTTGAACTCCCAACTAAATGCAACTTAAAAACAAAACAGTTTTTTTTAACAATCCCTCTCAGAATCTCACCTTTTAAATTAAGTAAGTGTGCTATAGTTATAAAAAAATAAATAATAATAATAATAAAAAAACATTGTAAATAATAAAGTTTGTATGGTAGATGTTATTAAACATATCTGATGCTTGTACCCGATAACTCAAATTACATACTGAATAATCGCGATAGGTACCTCATAAGGGGTCATTGTACTCATCGTTATGAACAACTTGTACTGTGGGACCAACTCTGAAATTGCGAAATAAAACCTTAATTACAATAATTTGTCGAGGTTTGCAGATATAATATGTAAATGTATGGGACAGTAGATTTTTGGAATCAACTCTTGGTCGCATAGTAAAAGGTTTTTCGAGTTCTGAACGAGTAAACCCCATTCACGATAAGATTAGACATAGAAATAATCTTTTTTACAGTCCGTTCAACCGATTTTGACTTCTATTGCGTTGGTGGCATGATACATGGTAGCTGTAGTAAACAGTTGGTATTATAATCACGTTTTTGCTTTTAATGCCATCCTTATGGCTACGGAATAGGAGTAAAAATCGGTTGAACGGACTGTAAACAATTTTGTTCCAATGTCTAATCTTACTGTGAATGGAGTATAGGTACAATGACCACTAATTTGGTATTGCGTTTAGTCTGTTACTCACTATATAAAAAAAAAATGTATAAAGATATTTGACCGATTGCGATTATAATACAGTTTCCCCGTTTGTAAAGAAAATCTTGCAACGCCTGCTTAAAAATATGTAAAAATTGGCTCCCAATTCAGAACGTTTCAGAACAAACTTTATAACGTCTATCGTAGTACCAACCGCCAGATTTCGCCAGTTATCTTGAAGTCCCAAGCAAAGGGGACTAGACTTGCCGCACTGGACTGTTTTGCAGCTGCAACTTTTACTAACTAAAATCCTCCACAGCTCCAGCACAGATGGATTTTAGTTAGTAAAAGTTACAGTCCTTTCCGCTTCGCCCAGAGCGGAAAGGCATTATTTTGATGATTGCCCACCAAAAACAACCTCCTCCTTTTTTAAAGTCGATGAAAATGTGGTGGTGTACAACAAATAAATAATATCCAAAATAGACTTTCGTTTTGCTGAAGAAACGTTCTAAATCGGGTGGCTATAGAGTTGATTTATCAGTATTAAAAAAATATATGTATACCTACTTAAAACCATATTGTTTTCAAGTTCCTAATAAAAAAGTATATAATTTATATTTTTAAGTTTATTTAAGAAATTCTTTTGGATCTCAAATGTTATTATGTACTTTTTCTTTTTTTTTCTCAAATATACTTTGAATGGTACTATTATTTTTTAATAACTAATTGACTTTTACTTATTCGGCAATAGTAAAAGGCAAGTGAACAAGTAATGTTATTTGTGTAATTAAAGTACTGTAACAACACATTTTGTTACTGAGACAATAAGTAACGCCTCCAGGCTTCGGGATCTTGGACTATCAATAATTTAATTTTTTTCTCGATGGCTAAATACTTTTGAGCCTAGTATGCTTACTGGCTTTTAAAAACCTGTGTGTACATTGAGATTATTATTTTTAAGTCTTTCAAATATGTGAGAAAGATCTGTGAACTAATTTATTTGAATAAGTTATGATAATTATGTTTTGTTTATTAAATTGTTTTTTTTTTTTGTGAATTTGATTTGAATGTGAATTATAATACTTGTCACTGTTTGGATTGTTTTTTTTTTTTTTTTGCTAATAATGGGTAATGTTGTATTACACAAGATTTACAAGCGAATTTATTTATTTATTTTATCTAGTCCCAAGACATTTACTTTAATTATAACCGGTATCTCATAAATATAATTAATTAGTTACAAAAAGGATGTGTTCGTGAAATTATATTTTATTATTAGGTACTTCGTAAGTGTGTTGGAAAACGCAGATTGATATCGCATGCTCGGCTTTATAATGCCAAGTCTCCCCCGATTGCAATGACAAAGTTTACCCATTTGCTTCAATAACTCGTCGATTAAATGGAAAAATATATTTTAAACTAGATATATTGTTTTCATTTTCAAATTTAAAATGGATTTCCACAAAGTAACGCCTAACTCAATCAATTTTTTTTTTTTTTTTAAATATATTTTTTCAAATTTTTTAGTAAATATGTTTATTACGTAAAACGAGTATACTATCAAAATTATCTATACTTACTAATATTATAAAGCGTAAAGATTTGTATTTTTGTTTGTAACGAATAAACTCAAAAACTACTGGACCGATTTCAAAAATTCTTTCAACATTAGAAAGCTACATTCACCCTGAGTAACATAGGCTATATTTTATCCCCATATTCCCACGGGAACGAGAACTACGCGGGTAAAACCGCGGGGCGCTGCTAGTTTTATATGTAAAAACTTAACTTTAATTTCACGCCAAGTTCACTAGATGTCGCAAGTGTCATTTCGATACTCTGTGGTCAGCCGCCATTTTCTCTCGTTTTATGTACCTAATAATCTTATTTTCCGAAAAAATTGAAAAACACATTTTACATTTATTTGACGAACTGTCTTTGCTCAATATCTGTCACTCCCATTTGTTTAAGACGTTCGTATAATCATTACAGAAAACATTTATATTGAGATGAAAGGCACCCTATTTTATCCCACTAACAAAACACTTGTCAACCAGATTTTGCAACAAGGTACCTATGTGCTGACTAATTTTCAATTACACCTACCTACCCTTACTGCAAAATCATTTTCCCTGTAACTTGTTAGTTCAGATTTTTCTGGAGTGTTTTAATATAAAAGGATAGTTGATAATTCACCTGTAGGTACTAGAACGATCCGAAAACTTCAGTTTTCGTCTCAAAACGGTGAGTGTTTAAATAATTCTAATTTCAGTTGCATTTAAACATGTTCTTAACATAATTTGTTAAACTTTTTTCTTGTTGCACAGAAAAAGTATTTTCGACCCGAGCAAGAATAATCACTGTAATATTTGTATGATATAAACTTAGAAGCTATTTACATACTTAGTACATTTATATGGAATGAATAAATTTGTGAAAACTAATAGGTAATGTCAAAGCGTTATCCCAAGTTCTGGTTATGCCACCTTATTTGTTAAAAATGAGCGTTTTCCTTTAGTTTGCTATGATCCTTGATTGTTATACAGGGTGTTTTTTTTTTTTATTTTTATTAAAAATCAACGTCTTCGGTTCCTGGCCAAATTGGTATTTTTAATACCAATTTTTCAAAAATCTAATATTTTAGTCTCTAGGTACTCCTTTTTCGATAATCCTCATAGATGCGGATTTGGCCATCAACACATACTTTAAAAAATGTATCCTAAGTTAAAATATATGTATCTGTAAATAAGGTTCAAATCCTCTGTCACTTTCATTTATGTTAAAATTTCTCACTATAAGCCTAGGAACAATTTGTTGAAATTGTAAATAATTATAAATAAAACCGTGGGTATTATTCACTGTCTGTTACTTTGCCTGACTGCGTTGGTAACAAAAGTACACTGAACTAAAAATCTATTTATTAGTCCGTGACTTAGATTGCCAAAAAATATTCAATAAAGATAGGAAATCTTTATTTGAGATATGTGAAGATCTAACAATTTGCTTATAGCTAAAGTACAACAACAACAGGTTTTATTAACTTTTAGTTAGTTGATAAGTTATTTTATTTTAATTTTGTGTTTTTTGTGCCCCATTTCTAGCGGAATAAACTTGTTTTCTTTCATTACTGACCATGTAAGTCACAGCAAATATACACAATAATCATAAAACACACACAAAAGACACGCAATAGGGTAGTTGCCTAAAACAATCGAATTAAACCGTAAGATAGACTTCCCAAAAATATTGGACACGTATTTTTTATTTTTTCACGTACACAAAAAACGAAGACGATATAGTGCGTTGAAAACTCGTGTGACGTCACTCCGTGCGACGATTTTTACCACGCGCTGATGTCACAAGCCCCCACTCATGATCTTTGAAGCTTTTTATCTTCCTCAATTTTTAGAGATTTCATAAAGCAAAAAATACGGGTCCAATATTTTTCGATAATCTACCCTTAGTACTAAAGTTTTGCTAGAAGTGACATCACAAGTCCCCCACTCCAGAACTATGTGTTTTTCCTTCGTAATTTTTTATCTGGTGTGGAGGTCTTTATTCAAGAGTGAATAGGTTACTTCTAGGGAAGCGTGCACCATAGCTTACCATGTTTTTTTTTCTGGATGGGAAATCATCAAATGCCTCCTCCCGCTCTGGACACATAAGGGGGTGTCAGACTCTTACTGACTAAAGCCCATCCGTGTTCTTTGTTTTCGTTCTTTACAATATTTTTTGATAATTTAACTCACGGATTATATATAGTAACATATTTGAATATATAAAAAGAATAAATAAATAACAAAATATAATATGATACATCAGTCAGGGCAATATACTCAGTGAACGGTACGAACGGCGCGTTGTCCCTAAAATAATGTAATTACCGCAATCCACAGCATTAAGGATTGTGTTATAAATGAATGTTAAGTAAGAATAAATGTAAATTATGACGAAAACTGCTGCAGGCTTAGATCGTAGAGCACTCCGACCTTAATTATATTCTCGGCAACAAAATCTGTGAGATATAGTATTGTTAGAATGGGACAGTTCAAGTATTACGTACCTAAGCAGTATTTTTTTTGTGTTTCCCGCCCCTTCGTCCTCGTTAGCTCTTACCTACTGTTCTCATTTCATTATAGGGAACGAGCGGAAAATATAGGTGGTAGCACAGACGCGTCAATGTCAAGTATATTTTACTTATTTGCAACGTTAGATGGCACAGTCTACTTCGTGCACGTTCCCCTAAACGGAGGGTGCAGGAAGTATAGGTGACAGCACAGGTCAAATATTTACAACGTAAAAGTTTCAGATTTGCAACACTAGATGGCATAGTATACGCCGTGCACGTTCCCTATTGGTTCATGAAGCAGCAGTTAACAAGTCTGGAAATAAGAAATTTATTATCTTTATAGAAATTAACTTATTGTGGTTCGCTATTAGAGCAATCGTAAGAATCGTAACCCAGTGAACAATACCGCGCCGGGTTATCATGTGTTCAAATTAAAATCTACTTCATTTTGCAGACAATCTGAAAATAGTAAACAAATAAGTAAACATTATTGACGTAATAACCTGCCGGATCCCCCGATCCCCCTTGTCATAAACAATAAGCCAATCAGAAACCCCCGCGCCCCCTTTAGAGCTTATGTAATTCTTTAATGGCCCCTATGTACTATGAACGTACGGATATCTGCAAGCTTGGACCGACGCCCAATTTTATATAACATACTTTTGTTACTGAGAAATAAGCACGGTCTGGGAGCTCTGGGAACTTAGTCCACTGGTTTTATTTGCAACCTTCCAACCGACTTCCGTTTACCTCAACATTGTTACATCCTAAAGGTCGTAAGTCAGCTCAGTAGTATGAGGTGCCAATGCCATCATGATCCCGGTGTGTGAGAGAGACGGAGCGATTCAGGACAAACAGCGCTATCTCTTTTCACAACGGAATCATGATGGCATTGGCACTTCATAGCAGGGTTAGTTGTAACGTTAACCCTATCTTTCAAGACTGGTTGAAGTGTGGCCTCCTTCTATTAGTAAGAATTGAGCAATCTTAGGCCCTGAGTTATATATTTTATATTCTTTACTAGCTTCTGCCAGCGACTTCGTCCGCGTGGAATAGTTACTTTACCCCCGATTTTGAAACTCTCAGCCCGATCGGTTTAAAATTGACAAAAGATAGACATATGCTGTTGTGGAATATTTTTTAGATAATTTTATGTAGACCATTTACGTCATACATGATTTCTATGTAACTCTAACCATTAAGGCTACACACGCGACGGAAGCTTAAAAAATGGAGTAACTTCTCCCGTTTTCCCAAAATTTCCCTTCACTGCTCTGCTCCTATTGATTGTAGCGTGATGAAAAGTATACTATAACCTGCCCAGGAGTATGAAGAATAATTGCACCAAGTTTCGTTAAAATCGGTCGAGTAGTTTTTGTTTCTATAAAGAACATACAGACAGACAGACAGACAAAAATTTTACTGATTGCATTTTTGGCACCAGTATCAATCACTAATCACCCCCTGATAGTTATTTTGAAAATATATTCCGTGTACAGAATTGACCTCTCTACAGATTTATTATAAGTATAGAAGATAACGACCGAACCCAATAACCGATCTATCACATACTGGAGATAGAAAAACAAATGAAACAACAGAAAACCTATATAATTTTTCTTGATTTTTCTGTTGTTTCATTTGTTTTTCTATCTCCAGTATGTGATAGATCGGTTATTGGTGATACCTGTGAAATATTACAGAAAATATAAAACAGGTAAATAAGCGGCGACCTCTTGCTTCCGGCCCTGATTCAATCCATGGTCGGGAGCGAGGAGGCATGGGAAGCGGTCACCTTCTGCGAAGCAGTAATGCTAGCGAAGGAGGAAAAGCAGACCGCGCGCGATAGTGGGAAAAAAAGAACCAACTGTGCTCCAACTTCTTCGGTTTTTAAAAGCTTTATTAGAGCATAATGTCACTATTGTCGCTTGTTTATTTTTAGGGCCAAATGTTAAATAAAATAAACTTTATTTCCAAAATGATTTATTCATTTCGAATCCTTGGTTACCAACAATTAAATCAATTTTATACACAAAATGTACAAAAAACAAAATACTATACAACGTCAATTCGACCAATAAAAAAAAAATGACAATTGTTAACCTAAAAGTCGACGACACCATATACATTTTTTTTAAACTAAACTAAGTATTTTGATATAATTTTTATATTATATATATATATATATATATGTAACTAACACTACATTTTTTTTTAAATTTAGACATTTACGTATGATGCCAAAATAAAACTCTTATGAGTTGAGATGGCAGCACTGGCATACATTAATTCAAATATTACACTGTCCAATACATTGAAATGGTTTCTTTTTTCAATTTTTATACAATGAGACGATAAATATGTATGCTCAGTGCTTATGCAATAATTACATTTATGTAGAAGTGAAGACATCGAATGCCAAAAAGTTCCAAGGATAATTAATTTAGTACACATTTATTATTCTAGATAGAACTAAAAGTTTAAAACTCCGAAATATTACGATGGCTCACATTTTGCGAAATCAGCATAGAATAGAAAACATGACTAGCTTATTTCTAAAATCAAAATATGATGTGATTTTCAGAAATCAACTGAGAAATAATTTTCAAGTTTTTTAGGACAAAATCGAAGTACTTATTTTCAACGCTGATTCGCATAATGGAGTATTTTTTACATTACATATTTTTCTTATTTTTTATTTTAAATAAGTATAAATAATTCGTGGTATGTACATTGGGAATGAATCCTTTCTGTTTTCATTACTGCAAATATTTCAGTAATACAAAAGATGTTTGTTGTTATTATTTTTTTTACAAAAATTAGGATTTTATTCAAAAGATAATTAACGAAATCTTATTTTAAATAAATCCAACTGTTCAAACAAATAATGATTTTGGAAACTAAATTAAACAATACTCTTTTTTGTCATACAATGAATATGACTACTATGAAAACATCTTTCTATGTAATGATTTTTAAAAATATTGTGAAGACAATAAAAATGTTTGAATACATTTTAACCAGTAAATGATAAATTGTTCTGTATTCGTGATAAACATAAAATTATCTGTGGTTATACTAAAAATGGCGCCTCACAATCGAAATTGGCGCCAAAAAGTACCATGACTGTCAGATTTTCGGTACCTTCATTTTTGTGAATTATAGTTACAAAACATTTTTTTTTTCTGTAAAATTTCCACTAAAATTAATGCTTAGTAATTGGAATTCGGTTTTACAAAAGCATTTACTTCAGTGATAGACAATTAATTTTCAAGTTTTATTTGTGCGAACCAGTGCTGTGTGGAGTTCTGTTTTGGAGATTCATTCAAAAGGGCAGATGTATTGACAAACCGCTTGCAATGCGAACGGGGACGATAGATCGCTACCCACACCCGCACGGCGCTGCGTTAATAATATACATAAAAAATATATTTAACCATTGTATATTATTGTATATCGGAGACCGGCACGACAGAATATTATGTTGTTAGTAAACGGAACCACGGTGAAGGAATATAAAGTTGATAATAATTTAGTTTTATTTCCCCATCGTGGTTTTGGGGATTGTAACTTTGAAATAATTTAGTTATTAATTGGAAACAATTCCAAAAGCAAATGGGTGTTGCCAACATTAGATACTAAATTAATTTTTGCCAAAACAACGTCCAAATACAGACAATATGTCTGTACATGACTGTATTGTCGCCAAAAAAATCCTTCAACTTTGATTTACTATGAACATAACATTCTATCGAGAAGATCTTAACTATTGTACATTGTGGAGGATAAGGGGGTTCATTCTGGGGGGGATGGGGTGTATATGTGTGTATAAATAGATCTGCTACTAACTAGAGTGCGCCGTGCGGATAACTTAAAACTAGTGCGGATAACTTCAGTCTTATAGTTCAATCTGTCGGCGAGAGTTGAATCGGACATGGCTCAGCAATTTCGGGCGTATAGTGAGCTGTATAAAGTTCCATATCCAAAAGTTTTGAGTGTATAAAATCGTGCGGAGAATTTTGTAGTTTATACGGCTCACTATAGAATTGAAACGTCATTTTCATCAGTTTCAAAAGCGAATCTGTAAATGATTGCTATAAGAACGGATGAAAAAGTTTGTATCCAGAAGAATGATCGAAATGAGTCGGTTTTTTTTGCCATTCTCCTGAAACTCGACGCCGACAGACCACAAAAATTATGTCGTCACAACCCGTGCACATTCCAAACAGTTTCTTGGGTGCGCCGAAGCGCTGACTGGGCCCGCGCGGGCAGGGCAGCGCGCGGGTACTGCGGTAACGGACTAACCTAACTTAAAACTAGGCCTTAACGATCGACTTCAGAAAAACGAGCTCATTTTTGGACGAATTTTAAACAGC
Source organism: Hecatera dysodea (assembly GCA_905332915.2). Classification (NCBI taxonomy): domain Eukaryota; kingdom Metazoa; phylum Arthropoda; class Insecta; order Lepidoptera; family Noctuidae; genus Hecatera; species Hecatera dysodea. Next base: position 506,076 of record HG995316.1, read on the forward strand.
TTTAAAAGCGTTTAATCTTAAAGGTGTTTAATACAAACCAAGTACTTGGTTTTGGAAATAACCGTGTCGATTTTTGTTAAATTTTGCCAGAGGGAAATAGAAACATTTTACTCTCTGAAAATAAAGAATAATTGCCCTCGCTCCCTCCAAACTCTTTTTCAAAAATGTTTTCAACTGTGGAGTAAGCCTTATGCTATATATGGAGTAGCAAGACTTCTAAAGATAAAAATAACCTTTCAAAATGTGATATATGTCAGCGTAGGTTTGTTTAGAACCCAAACTTGGGCTTCTATCCACAGTTAATTTAAAACAAGCTGAATTTATTTTATTTAAAACTGCATCCTGGTCATTTTATATGCCAAAATTAATATTTTCCGTTTTATTCCCATTCAAGACTTCTGATTCAATGGCATAGATAGCATTGTTTTTAGTAACTAGACCATCTAGGAGGGCCTAAATTTTCCTAAATCAACATTGGCTGTAATCAAGGGTTTAGAAAACCCGTCGTTATGAAAGCCAAGAATGAGTCAATAGATGGTCCTTTTTCAAATTTTCTGAGCTTCTGAACGTTTTTCTGAAGTTTAGCATCAAGACGTCGGAATTATTAAGAGCTATGGCTGCAATATTAAAATCTAAACTGAAATGATGTGAAAAATTGTGTTTTAATATCCAATTCTGCAATTTTTCTTGGCTTGAAAATCATATATTTACTCTTGACATAAAGCTTGTCATTTTGTAATTATTTCTATTGTTTTATGCTAATGAGACACAACAGAGAAATAAATTACAAAGTGGGGTGGGCCCTGTTTTCACAAGGATGGCTTTTCAAATAGATAACATTCTTCAGAGGGATAAAAATGACAGTTTCGACAGAAAATATGTCAGTTTATCATATTCTTCAGTTAATTTTCCAACAACCAAAAAATCAGAGCTTTTCATTTCGGCTGTGCTACGGAAAAACAAAGCAATTAACATATTTTTTTTAATCAGTTTTTTTTTACATATTCGGACACTGCTACATTCATAGAATCATCGAAAACTGCCTTACCGATGTTTCTGTGAATGTAGCAGTGTCCGTTATAGGCAAAATTTTCCATATAATAATATGTAAAAAAATCTGATTTAAAAAAATATGTAAGTTGCTTTGTTTTTCCGTAGCACAGCAGATTTTCCTGAATATATAAATTGCAGAGTACCTGAAGGTTTTCTAGTGATTTTTAAACATACTAAAATTATCATCAATATCACAGCCATATATCTCAAACATATTTTATGTGAGATTGAAACAATTGTTTAACACTTATATCTAAGTCAAAAAGTTGATAGGAAAGCTTGGTTTTATATGAACATTAAATTATAGCAGTCATTATGTATAAAGAGTAATATGTACATTTTAAAAAATGTTGAAATGTATATATATGTTGTTTCTGCACTATGTTGGCAGATGTATAAAAACAATGATATGTTTTAAATTTCCTTGTATGGCAAATGACACAATATCAATATGCCGAGTTTAAACTAATCAGCATTTAATTTTGTTGCTAAAAAGTTGGTAAACTGGTGGTAAATGGAAATTTATAAAACCACTAGGATTATCAGTGAATGGTTGATTTTTTGTTAGATTATACCATTGTAAAAATTTGTAGACGAAATTTAATGATATGGTATTCTTAGCAGCTTTAGTTTTTCTGAATAATTTTGACTTCATTTTTCATTCAATATTTATCTTGGAGTTCTCAAAGTATATGTGTCTGTTCAAAGATCAGGTCATTTAAAACCCATTACATATTAACAAAAGCTCAGACAATTATATGATCTTCAATTGGTAATATTTTTAAGGGTCTGCACCACACTAGGCATTTCTTGTGTCGTGGGTGCGTTTACACACATACAAACTCAAATAGACAAACAGCCAGACCCGGAACAACTATCTGTAGGCCATACAAATATTTGTTCCGTGCGGGAATCGAAGCACAGCAGCCAATCGCTCAACCACTGTGCGAACCATGTCGTCAATTATTACATCTTGATAAACGGAATTTGCATAAGGAATTTGTTGTGCGTTGAATTTAAAAGTGAACATCTTCTTTCAGCCTATTTCAACCTTTATTGAAAAGTCTGCAGAGTTCAAATTCACCAGTAAACAAGTTTTAAAACTGGTATACTTTTGTTAGTAGACCCTAAAGAACTTTCTTTTCCCTAACTATCATGATCAAGGACTTGCAAAAAAGCTAGTTTAGTATAAAAACCAGTTTTGGAACTGAATTCAATTGCAAGGGGCGTCTTGGGAGATATTTTAACACAATGTCAAATGACCACAGGGCTCTTGTACAAAGAGTTTACAATAAAGGAAGTACTTTCTTTGACAAACATGAAATTTTATCTTATAATTCCCATGGATATTATTAATGACAGTTAAAATATTTTTAATTTGAAAATGTTTCAAGATAGGGCAAATATTAAATTATTTAAGTACTGTAAGTATGTAAATTGTAAAACGTATATAGAAGAAATTGTGTAAATATGTTATTCTTGAAAATATTTAGGAAAAATTAGAAAATTTGAATTCAGTGTCTACATCATTTTGGAAATGGAGACTCCTTCATGAGATATTATTTATCAGCATCAAACTGGAATTTATCTTTTAGACTCAATGAGCCCGATCACTATGAAAATATTGTTAAATTATATTGATCTCTGAAAGATCTTTATTAAATGGTATGAGAACTAGATTCCAGTCTGCCCAGTAATAACATGAAGCCAGTAAACAAGACCGGCTGCGGACTGCAAATAGGGCATCAGGCTGAGTAGGCCCACAATTAATGCTAAATAGGCTTGCATCGGGAAAATTACTAAACCGGAACAAACCCATGCAAACCTATAGATGCCAGTTAACTTGCCCGATAAAAACAGGCAAGTTTTAATAAGTCTACATAATAAATAACATTCATATAAAACCAAGCTATAAAAATATCACATATCAGCCTTAGAACTACAACAGACAAATATTGTAGAAACGCTGGAACGCTGTGCGCTGACCGAGGAATCATGCAACAAAGTCTAGTGGTCTGTTGAACCCGCCCTTCCTGTTCATGTATTGTCTGTACTTACGTTTTAACACAACGTGGACGTCGCCTTCTACATTGTCCTCAACTTTTTTCCCTTTGGTGGTATCAAAGCCACAGAATCCCATCACTTTTAGCATTTCCTGTTCTTCAGGAGATTTACCTTCTAGATCCGCGGGGGTGACTATCGGACGCTCGCCGAAGGTCTTCTTCGGCTTCACGAAGGATGTGGAGGGCCCCGGAGACGTCGTGCGGGATCGGCGGCGGCGCGGCGAGGGGCTGCGCCGGCGGTCTGGGGAGCGCCGCCGGCGGTCGAGAGAGCGCGAACGGGACCGGGTGCGAGGCCTCCGCCGCTCGCGGTCCCTATCTCGGTCTCTATCTCTTTCTCGGTCCCGGCGCCTGTCATCGCGCCGCCGCGGGCTGGGCGAACGACCCATTTTAACCTGTAGAAACATTAATCATAACATAAATAAAAGAGATAATTTGTTAATTATACGGATGATCATGTAAAGAGTATACAAGAAAAATATTTACCTCAGTCTAAGTCAACAGTTTTAAAATTTTACAAAAACAAAAAGTAACAATAACGCACAGCTTAGTCCAACGCCATTTTGATAGTGAATGAATGAAATCGATTCGAACGAAACGAGAACGACTCATTCGTTCGTTCGAGACAAGTTTTACGTTTTGTTATAGTCGGACCATCGCAAATTTTGTAAAAAGATAATTTTTCTTCAATTTTTTCATAAGCAATCGGAGAAAAATCACAGCAATATACATATATTTAAATTTTGGGATCATTGAGATCCATCATTTTAAAAAATTACTACATACTTTTTAGGTAAATATTTTTTTGTTTTAAGATAACGAAACGCAAGCTCCGTTTCTTTCTACGTATACTTGCGTGTAAGTTGTGGAGTTAGTTTCAACCATCACTTTTTGATGAATTATTAAAACAAAAGATTTATAAAAATTACCAATACGACAGAACAGTAAAACTGGAGTATAAACTTAACTTATCGTATGACAAAATTAATAATATTTACCTATATTTTTGTCTTGAAATATTATTCCTGCGTGTATTGAAACAAAGGACTTTGGTGTTGTCGCACTAAAAACATTCCCTACATTCAAGTTATTCAGAAAATTACGAGTTATATTAAAGAAACAATGAATAATATTTATAATGTTATATATTTTTTTTTTGCTTTTAGCTGTTTTGTTCTAGATTAGTTGCCTATTAACGTCTATTCGCACTGCAAATAACTAGCTACTAACAACTGATTTTTAAAATTGAATGTTTTTGCAAATTCCAAGAACTAAATGTGACAGGGAGTGAACCACTGGACTCTGAAAGTCAACAGTAGTCACGAAATGTGTGGTAAAATATATGGGTTTGTCGCTCAATTTCTATCATTATATCCATATTACTTCAAGGAAGTACCGGACACGGCTGAAATTATAGTAAACAATCAAACGTCCCGAACGGTTTATCATAGGAAACGGTTGTGTTTGTTGAGGAACCACACGGCCGACCACGTTTTGATCAGTACTCGATAAGTTTGTTTTTCGATTCAAATTTTGTTTATTTCTAAGACTCAAGAAAATAGTATCAATTTGTTTAATAGCTCTACGAAAATGCTACTCTATTTAAGATGAACAAAAAAGAAACAACTAGCTTTTTCTACATTAGTTGCAAAACTCTAGGGAAATTTTATTTTAAAAGTGTGCAACACAGTAGATTACAGCGCCATCTGAAGCGTGGCTTCCGATGTCAGTCGACAGCAGCGACGCTACGGCGAAAAAACGAAACTCGCGCCGACATCGATCTACTCCGGTGGCGTGTTACAGAAATTCTTTTTTTACGAACGAATTATTGAAATAAACGCTCTACGCGTAATGTCGGTGGTGCTGGTGCTTTGAATATTAAAGAACAAAGTTTTGTGCATGTTATTTTATATAATGTTACCTCGTTTATGTGCTTAGTGTAAGTTACAATCGCTATCCCGATAAGTGTGTGAAGTGACTCAAATATCGAGATTTTAACGCGTCTTGGAGTTCTGCCGGTGAGTATTGCGTGTGTTCAGCTTTCTTTTGTACATATTTGTTTACATTAACTGTAGGAACGCGTTAGTTTTATGTCGGAATGCGGTTTTTTCGACACCCGCGGTATAGGGTGTGTCAGGCAATGCTAATAGGAATTGGGTCGAATTTTTTTGTTCGTATTGACTTAGATGCATCTTTATCGCCAATTGTGGCATAATGCCGTGTTCTGTGATAATTTTGATGCATTATACATTAAAATCCCGTAACCTCCAACAGGTAAAACCCGTATTTATTCGAAGTCCTCCAAATCGTTTATAATAAATGATCTAGCACGAAAATATAGCGTCTTGCAGCGATTCCATGCCTGAAAAGTAAGATTTGTGCATTCTTTTTGGGCGTGACTCTAATCAATTACATATTATCTCTTCAATAACGTGAGCTGATGTCACCGCATAAGATCGGTACTCTATAACCCGACCGAGTTGATGCGTCATACTTGTAACGTCTTTTATACACGGGTCAGGTGTTTTTAATTTGGTAATGTAGCACGGCGGGTGTAATGGGCCAAATTGCTGGGCGATTGCTAGCCGCCAGAGATTTCCGTAGTGATTTGGTCGCTTCTATGTTTTAATACGCCTTTGATTCATTCATGTCTGACCACGCTATATGTTTCTCTCGTTGGAAAGACAATATCTTGTTAGTAATTACATCTTTATCACTAATTAGTTGAATAATAGGTCTAAAGGTTGAATATTAATATATTGCTGTAGGTCATCTTTCTCGTCTGCCTTGCAGAAGAGTTGTCTATGATTTTTTTTGCTTTTAAATTACTTAAGTATATTATTTATCTGAAATAATATGCCAGCATTGCAATCAAAGACAAATGAGCTACTTAGTGAATCAGAAAGGTGCTTGCTACTTATTTTATGGATGGGTTAACATAGCTTCAAGAAATTTTAGATGGTCACACTGCAATCAGGCTGCAAATATCTTAAAAATACAGAGAGAACAGTGGTGGCCAAGTGGTAACGACCCCGACTTAGGAATTGTGTAGGTCGCGGGTTCAAACTTAGCCAGGTGCATTACTTTGTGTAATTAATTTTATCATCACCACTGCTCTCAAAACGGTGAAGGAAAACATTGTGAGGAAACGGCATGTCCTAGATCCAAAAATTCGAAGACATGTGACATTCAGCAACCCGCATTGGGCCTGTGTGGTGGATTATGGCCCATTCCCTCTCCTAGAGAGGAGGCCTGTGTTCCAGCAGTGGGAACATTAAAAGGCTGATTATGCTCATGTTTATTCTCATTTGAAGCATGGCACTTCATTGTGCTAACAATCTTTTTATTTGATTGTTGCTTCCAAACTTTCATTTGACACAGTACACATCATGCACCGCACAGCAATACACTTAGTAACGTGCGCAATTCAAATTTATATTATTGATAAACCTCAGAATATTATTGCTTCAAATGTCATCATTATCTACCTAGCCTTTCCCCAACCTTATTGGGGTCGGATTCAGCTGATACTAGTATTTTATGTGGAGTGGCTGCCTACCAGACCTCCACAACCCATTAACTGGGAAACATGGTACTTCTTGGCAAGACTGGTGTCAGATTTTCTGGCTTCTGACAATCCATAACGACTGCCAAAGATCTTATTCCTTCAAATGTGCGAGGGAATATTTTTTGCTGGCAGGCCACTGGCGTCTTGCTGGGGGCAATCAATTTCAAAAATTCTTTCAACATTAGAAAGCTACATTCACCCTGAGTAACATAGGCTATATTTTATTCCCATATTCCCACTGGAACGGGAACTACGCGGGTGAAACCGTGGGGCTCTGCTGGTTTGAAATAATTTATAAAGTATCTCCTCGCCAATACTTACGTGGTCATAGCAAACATCACCCAGTTTACAAGATTAGATAATGAAATGTACAGACAAATGTTTGAGGATTTACCTTATAATAATTAAATAAAATTCTGAAGAGCTCGTGGCCAAAGAATACCAGCCGCCCAGATCGATCTTCAAGGTTAGGCAATGCTTGCCGAGGTTGGTCTCTGGATGGGTGACCATCTTAACATACCGAGTTTCCTCCGTGCCTCGGTAAGCACGTTAAGCCGTTGGTCCCGGCTGTCATTTGTAAATCTTTGGCAGTCGTTACGGATTGTCAGAAGCCAGAAAATCTGACACCAGTCTTGCCAAGAAGTACTGTGTTCCCCAGATATTGGGTTGTGGTGGTCTGGTAGGCAGCCGCTCCACGTTAAATACTGGTATTCAGCTGAATCCGGTATGACTGGAAGGCGACCCCAATATAGTTGGGAAAAGGCTAGGCAGATGAATTAAATAAAATACTGTAAAAGATGCGTGAAAGTGAATTTCCTGATTTTATTTTGGAAATTGGCTTCACTTAACTATTTGCAAATGCATATGAGTTAGGTTCTGTGTCTTATCTCTTCCTGTTCGTGTTACAATACCGTTTTATCAGAGCATGGGGGTCACGGAACAGCCGCCCTACCATGACGTCTTAAATCCATCATGATTCCTGTGTCAGAGAGAGACGGAGTTACACAAGACGAATAGCACTATCCCTTTCCCTCACACTGCATCATGATAGCATTGGCACTTCGTAGTACGGCCAGGGAGACTACACCTTTTTTTGGATGGGAAATCTCCCACTCTGGGCGGAGCGGAACGGAGTGTCAGACTCTTACTGACTAATTCGTGTTCCGCCGCGTTCCAGGGCCACGGTGACTCTTTCGAAAAAACTCCGCAACCCTAACAGGCACTGACCCTAGACTTGACTTCTTCGACCCGAACTTGGCTTTTATCGGGCGGTGAGCCACCCATCGCTCGCCGTCCGTAGGCCCACGCTGTAGGTGGCTGTGGGAATCGCCTTGCGACTCCCGAGGCACGGGACGTCTTATTCTACTGCAGTGGTTAGGGCTTGAGGTTTCCGTCTCCATCACGCGGTACGCCTCCTCCATTGCTAGCTTTACTGCTTTGGTGACCGCTTCCCATGCCTCCTCGCTCCATGGCTTGAACCAGGGCCGGAAGCGAGAGGTCGCCGCCGCCGATCGTGTCGACGAGGTCACGGCGTTGCTCCGCAAAAGCAGGGCACGCTTCCACCGTGTTCACCAACAGAGAGTTCACTAACGTTTGCAATTTAAGAGCGCATACGCCGTACGCCATTTCATACAAATTTTTAAATCCTTACTTTCCGAAATGACTTAACTGATTTTAATGAAACTTCACACACATAAGCAGGATACATAGGTCTAAAAAGTTAGTTGAAAACGTTTTCGATAATAGTGTTACAGTTAAATTAGACCCTTTTTTAATTTTCCATACAAACTTAAATATCCAGTCTTCGAAAAAGTTTTGTAACTAACTTTTTAGACCTATGTATCCTGCTTATATGTGTGAAGTTTCATTAAAATCGGTTCAGTCATTTCGCAAAATAGTGAAATTTGTATGAAATGCCATACGGCGTACACGCTCTCAACCCAAAGCAGTCACATAAATTCAAAAACAATTTACCTTAAATTTTAAAATACCTAATTGTTAATCAAATGTTTTTCTTTCCCTGTTTTGATATCGGGTGATAATATTAATATAGGGAAAAATATTGGCTTGTCTACGTACATAGGTATATATATGTACCGTGGCAAATACTCAAAAAATATAAAATGTTATTTATAACTAGCGACCCGCCCCGGCTTCACACGGGTGCAATGTTGATATTAAATCTCTCCTATATTATGCATGTAGTATACATATAAACCTTCCTCTTGAATCACTCTATGTATTAAAAAAAACCGCATCAAAATCCGTTGCGGAGTTTTAAAGATCTAAGCATACATAGGGACAGACAGCGGGAAGCGACTTTGTTTTATACTATGTAGTGAAGAGTTGATACACACACAAACAGCCAGACCCAGAACAAATATTTGTTCCGTGTTGGAATCGAACCCACGACGCGTAGCACAGCAGCTAATCGCTCAACCACTGCGCCAACTTATTCGTCAGTAAGAGTCTGACGCTCCCTTCCAATGTGCCAAGAGCGGAAGGACGCATTTGATGATTTCCCATCCAGAAAAAAAGGGGGTGAAGAAGGGGTAAAATCATTTGCACTCTACTCAAACGTAGTCGCGGGCAGATTAAAACAATAGAATTTACAACCACTATCTATAGGTACTAATATTATAAAGAGGAAAGATTTGTATTTTTGTATTAACGAATAAACTCAAAAACTACTGGACTGATTACAAAAATTCTTTCACCACTCAAAAGCTACATTCACCCTGAGTAACATAGGCTATATTTTATCCCCGTATTCCCACGGGAACGGGAACTGCGCGGGTGAAACCGCGGGGCACTGCTAGTCTTCAATAAATTTGTACAATCCATAATAATGCATACTATATAATAACTATTATATGTACCTATGCTCTGTAATATTACACTTTAATCACTAAAACAATGGCTAGATTTTCCTTTTCAATGAATAAGTGCTAGTAAATGATATGTCATCAAAGTATGTATATAATTAGATGGAGTTCATTGGCCTCTATATAGTAGTCATTCAAAACATAACTTTTAAAAAAATCCAAGACTGGCAACTCAGTTCTTCTACCCTATTTTCGTTTTTGTGATATCCATGTTATACCAAATCGGTTAATTTATTCAGTCTCTACTGAAGGGTACTTTTTTTTTGGATGGGAAATCATCAAATGACTTCTCCCGCTCTGGGCGGAGCAGAAGGGAGTGTCAGACACTTACTGACTAAAACCCACCCGTGATCCTTCTAGTGCCCTTTGCGTTCCAGGGCCGCTGATAATGTAGCTTAACATTGGTGAAAGAATTCTTAAAATCGATTTAGTGGTTTATGCGTGAAAGCTTAACAAACAAACATATTCGGATTTATTATATTATGTAGTGTGTAGCTAACCTATTACTATAACTGTCTCAAAAGGAAGCAAGGGAAAATCTACTTAAAAGCAAATTAGCAAGAAAAAATGTTTATGATAAATGTATTAATCCTATAGTTTATAAACCAGATGATTTAATTTTAATATGTAATAATAACAGGTCCTTATGTAGTAGTAAAAGTTGTGTCGCCTAATGTTCAAATTAAAAAAAAAAAGGAAAATTAGACGTAGTTCATAAGAATCGTACTAAATTGTTTAAATCAAGATAATTTTATTTAATACTGTGTCTTATAAAACAAATTTGTATTACAATTTATTAATATATACTCGTATAACGTTTAATACTAGTGAATACGTATAATCAAACTATTCTGTATTACTTTGTTTAACCTTTTATTTACACTTTTTGTGTTGTGTTTTAATATAAAAAAAAGCAAAATCATATTATAATTTTACTTTTTATCCCCCAAGGAAGGAGATGTAGTGTGTAGCTAACCTATTACTATGTAACCAGCCTTATTTCGTATATTGTAAAGCTATTAATTGTGTATTCCATATAATAAACAGTTAGTATTGATCCAACTCTCGGTGTCTAATTGTCTCTTCGATATCCCGCCTTACAATTAGTTAGGTTTGGGGCTTGATAGTTTGGGATGCAGAATTGTATGAAACAGTCACCGCGGCTCTGGAACGCGGTGGGCACTAGGAGGAACACGGGTGGGTTTTAGTCAGTAAGAGTCTGACACTCCCTTCTAATGTGCCCACAGCTTGAGAAGTCAGATTTCCCATCCAAGAAAAAAAAGCATTGGTATATGTTTTTCTAGGTCAGGACAAACCACTTCTAGATTATGCACTTAGTTTTGTATCGTTATCTCAACAACGAAGTACTTTCTAGACTGAATTGATTTATCTGATCTGTGTCCAATAAAATACATAATACTTATGTCTAAATGTGGGTTAATTATTTCAAACATAAACATGTGACATATTGTGATTCATGGAGTGTACATAATCTGCTGTGCGATAAATACTTTAATCATTTATTTACCTGGCTTTTGTATGACTTGTTATTAATACGAATGACCAGCCACAGCTTCATATATAAACACAAACATTCCTCATTTACTTTCTGTTAGTGAAGACCGAATAGTAATATAATAGGGAAGATGCAATTACAGAATTCATGAACATTTTGTTATTGAAATGATAAAATAGCATAAAAGAAGGGACACTGCAATGTTTTTATTGTATGTATTTAGTATTGATTTTTAACAACTATTACGAATTAATATAACGTGAAACGGAGCGTAAACAATAAGCGTCTAGTGACGTCACTGGTGTTTTGACAACGAAAAGACGAACTTACAATTTTAATACATGACAGTTCATGATCTCTGGCAGACAGTCTGTAGTGACTTCATCATTCGTTTTAGCGGGAAAAGAAAAACAGTCAGTTTATAATCGCAATTTTGCTATACATTAAAGCTTTTAATTTTTATATGGTCTATTTTACACGGAATTCTTATAAAAAGAAGCAAGATGCAAATATTGCATGTTCCCTATTGAATTGTATAATGGTTCAAAAAAATACAAAATCCATTTACGAGAGCCACTACTTTCCTCCGAAATGCCCATCCGTCACCACCCAGCAGCCTAACGTGCGCACAAAGGACAAATACCTATACTCCATTCACAATAAGATTAGACATTGGAACAAAACTGTTTACAGTCCGTTCAACCGATTTTTACTTCTATTCCGTCGGCATAAGGATGGCATTAAAAGCAACCACGTGATTATAATACCAACTGTTTACTGCAGCTACCATGTGTCATGCCACCAACGCAATAGAAGATCGCACAACGCAATAGAAGATCGCACCACGCAAAACAAAATCGGTTGAACGGACTGTAAAAAACTTTTTACAAAAAAATACAACCGACTTTTACACAAAAAATCAAAAAAGTGCAAAATAACTTTAATTTCGGAACTCGGTGTTTGTGGTTGCTTTTTCGTTTTTTGAACACCGACTTCCGAAATTAAAGTTATTTTGCACTTTTTTAATTTTTTGTGTAAAAGTCGGTTGTATTTTTTTGTAAAAAGTTTTTTATTTTTCACGTTTTAGTGGTACCTACACCCCTTCCCCTCCCCCATCTAAACGAACCAATCACATTGGTGTAAAAATAAAAAAAACGTACAGCTCCTTTGCAGAGTAAACTAAAAGGTCGTCAAAGTACATATTTTTTTTAGATTTTTCGAAAACCGCTTGGTTGATTTCGATAAAATTTTCATGGGACCATTTCCAACAAAAAAAGAATTTTTCAAATCTGTTGACAAGCGACGGAGTTATGCGCGAACAAACATAAAAAAAAATACAAACATCGAATTGAGAACCTCCTCCTTTTTAGAAGTCGGTTAAAAAGATGTATTTCAATGTCTAATCTTATCGTGAATGGGGTATAGTTAAATATATGTAGGAGAAATAAAAGGCGAGCGGGGCCCCAAGTCTGCTATTACAATAGTGTCAGAAACTCAGAATGGTCTATCATTGATTTCATAATGGTTAATTTTGACAAGTTCGGTAATCTACTAATATAAAAGCGTCATTATGACTTTCCAATGGTCAACCACTGACACTCCATTGAAAAAATGGTAATCTCGTATATAATGACAAATGAATGACAGACGTATGCGATAGATTTCTAAAATTTTGACGGTTCCTTTGATCAGTGACCCATTATTAGAACGTCGTTGTGCAGTCATTTCTTTTAATAGCTCGGTTATCAAAAAGTTTTACGAGACCATTGACCGACCAATGATCGACATTATGAATTTAGCAGATTACGAACTTTTAGCAAAATGACAATGGGATCGTGTTGGAATGACAAATTTATAAAAATAGCAGAATTGGGGTCCAGTATCCTTGCGAATTTTCCGTCACTGGTGCGACTTTTAAACCAAGTCATTTACGGCGCGACGCTATGAAGCATAAAATTTGCTAGTCGAGTCATTCCGAAACATATGAGGGCAGCTTGTATTTCTCTGTTATCTCACAGACTGCACCTATGTGTGTCATATCTGTTACTATAGTTATATACTATGTACTACGTATACGTTCTCTGCAGTCATCGCACAAATTGAATGAAAAACGTGCCTGATTAGGATTACTGTTTAATATAATAATAACATTTTAGTATATCTATATATCTATACTAATATTGTAAGAGGAAAGATTTGTATTTTTGTATGTAACGAATAAACTCAAAACCTACTGGACCGATTTCAAAAATTCTTTCACCATTAGAAAGCTACATTCACCTTGACTAACATAGGCTATATTTTATCCCCGTATTCCCACGGGAACGGGAACTACGCGGGTAAAACTGCGGGGCGCTGCTAGTTAGGTAATAAAGGTACAGACAGACACAGTTATTCTTGCATTTATAATACCTATTACCTGGTTAAGATTTCGAGTTACGTTTTTGAGGTACTTCGAACAACCATCATCATCTGGCTGCCTTTTCCCAACTACATTGGGGTCGGCTTCCAGTCAAGCCGGATTCAGCTGAATACCAGTATTTTACGTGAAGCGGCTGCCTACCAGACCTCCGCAACCCATTAACTGGGAAACACGGTACTTCTTGGCAAGACTGGAGTCAGATTTTCTGGCTTCTGACAATCCGTAACGACTGCCAAAGATCTCCAAATGACAGCCGGGACCAACGGCTTAACGTGCTTTCCGAGGCACGGAGAAGTCTCGTCATGTTAAGATGGTCACCCATCCACAGACCAACCTCGGCAAGCGTTGCTTAACCTAGAAGATCGACCAGTGCGGCTGTTATAATTTAGCCACGAGCTCCTCCGAACTACTACTACTTCGAACAACCATCGCACAGTTAAAAGGTAAAACGAACCTCGGTCGATCCACAAAGTATGTGTGTAACGTCCGACCAAAATGAACCGGTTCTGACAAACGACGTGTCCATCAATTTGTTCGGTGTCCACGCAACACAGCGTACGTGCCTGTTGAGTGATTGTTATTCATATCTCTTGCACGGAAAGATTTTTAGTTGACTAACAAAGTAGCAAGATCTATCTCAGGTCGTGTCGGATCGCCCGCGCCGACCGACAAAGCGCAAAAAGCAATAGGGTAGTTAACTAAAAAAATCTGATTAGTCCGTCAGATATATTTCCAAAAAATATTGGAGACAATTTTTCTTTTTTCACATAATCAAAAAATGAAGACGATACAGTGCGTTGAAAACTCGTGTGACGTCACTACTCGCTACAATTTTTACCGGGCCGTGACGTCACACGCTCCCATTCCTGATCCTTGATGCTTTTTATCTTCGTCAGTTTTTATAGATTTGATAAAGGAAAAAATACGTGTCCAGTATTTTTCTATAATCTAACTGACGGACTAAACATAATCATATATTTTTTACTCAGGCATCCCTATTCTGAGAAATCTTTATAAGTAATATATGACACTCCACAATAACGTAGCTATTGGTGAAATAATTTTGAAAATCGGTTCAGTAGATCCAGAGATTATCCCTAACAACGTCACAAACTCACAAACGTTACCTCTTTATAATATTACTAGTGACCCGCCCCGGCTTCGCACGGATGCAATGTAGATACTAATGTTTCCTCTACTATAATATGCATGTATTATACATATAAACCTTCCTCTTCAATCACTGTATCTATTAAAAAAATCGCATCAAAATCCGTTGCGTAGTTTTAAAGATTTAAGCATACATAGGGATATAGGGACAGAGAAAGCGACTTTGTTTTATACTATGTAGTGAAGTATAGATAATATATGGTAGACCTGAGAATAGGTATACGACCTATTCACGTACGGTCTTGGTGCAATCTGTGGTCCGGAGCGAGGAGGCATGGGAAGCGGTCACCTCCTTCTGCGAAGCAGTAATGCTAACGAAGGAGGAGGCAGAACGCGTGCGGGAGAGGGAAACCTCACGCTCCAGTCGCCGCAACAGAAGACGCGTCGGGAAACGCAGGGCGATTCTCGGCCACCGTAGGCGCGGGTCTGCGGATGGCGAGCTATGGGTGGCTCGCCGTCTGATAGAAATCAGGTCTGGATCAACGGCGTGTCGTATTCCACGCGCGCCTCAAAGAGCCGCCAGCAAAGAAGACAGGGCCCCTTGGGTTAGTGCCTGCTAGGGTTGCGGAATTTGTTCGAAAGAGTCACCGCGGCCCTGGAACGCAAAGGGCACAAGACGGATCACGGGTGGGTTTTAGTCAGTAAGAGTCTGACACTCCCTTCCGCTCCGCCTAGAGCGGGAGAACTCATTCAATGATTTCCCATCCAAAAAAGGCTATTTTTTATGACCCCTAAGTGGCTCTCTTCACAAATATTTTTTGACTAAGCAACGTTTGCCGGGTCAGCTAGTAAATCTTTACTAATATCGTAAAGCTGAAGAGTTTGTTTCAGTAATAAGAGTGTGAAAATCTAGGTCAAAGGTCAGATGATCTACTTGGAGACTCGGCATCTGGTAACACCGGAAGCCGACCACAACAATATTCGAAAAATACGAAACAGATGTACAACGAAACGCTCATTTTAAAAATAAACATGTCTTGTCAAAACTCAGAATATGAGTTGAATGTCAGTCGTAAAAAAAAAAGAACGAAATGTCAGTGACCTCTACGGGCTGACATAATTATGTCATTCTATTGACATGCCAGAAAGAGTGGACTTGTTTCTTTCACAATGGCTGGAGAATCGAGAACAATGCTCGGGGGAAAAAATGCAAATAATTTGGGTATGTTTTTTTATTTTTTGGCGGAGAAGCGAAGTGTATGTTCTTGAGTCGAACCGTATATTTTTTATTGTCACTGCGGTTGCGCCTGCGTTGGTCCCGTTCCTGAGGACAAACGGACATCAAAAATAGCATTTGTTACTCAAAAAACAAATATCATTTATTTGCGTAAATTATATAAGATTTCTCTTTTATTCTGTCTTTAATTTCGGCGTGCAAATATGAAATTATTTACAAAATTTTATTTAAATCAACTATTTATCAAAGTCATGTAGTCCTTAGATAGATTATCCCATTAAAATTGTATTGTGAAATGATTGAAATAAATGTCAAAATAATAATTTAAAATATCTAATTTATCATCATAAATTACAATAATAATCAAATCAATAATGGCAGTAATTCGCCACAGAATACTAATAAAAATAACAATTTAAAATGACCATGCAATTTACAAAACTTACAAGTTATAAAATCAAAAAACTTATGAACACAATAAAAGACATTTAAAAAACTCGTCAAATTATTTTTAAATATAGAAAATGGGCCGGATATTTAGGTAATTAGGTATTTTATTTACACAATCGCTGATAATGTAACTTATCATTGGTGAAAAAATGATTAAAATCGGTCCAGTAGTTTCGGAGCCTGTTCGGTACAAACTAATAAATATAAAAAAGCTTTCCTCTTTTTAATATTAGTATAGGTACAATGGTACATGTCTAGACATTGATAGTATTCTTGGCTGAGTTCCAGGTTGAAATACAGGCAGAAATATAGCCATATACGTGTACCATAGGCGCGCCTTCTAATCGGTTATTTTCGTCAAATCGTTTTTTTTTTCTACCTTTGTCATGTATTAATGACTTTGCATACTATTGTATAAATTCAAGTTCTTAAAACGCAATAGACAGATGTGTTGCTGGGCAGTTTGTTGCGCCACTTCTTCTTCCCAGCTAAAACACTAGGAATTGGTGACGGGTGGCCGTTTTGGGGGACTGTCTTTATGTAAAATTTGACGCTCAAAAAGTGCTGTCTCTCAGCCTAGTTTGAATAAATGACTTTTGATTTTTTTTCTAGACATAGTATATAATATCTAGCTTTCAAATCTGCATCGCAGGCCGATTTACTGTGAAAAAGATGAGTCAATACGTTTAGAAAGTTAATACATAACGATGATATTTGAAAACCTCGTTGTGGTTGAATAATGACAGTCGCTCGGTTCGATCTTTATGGTTAAGCAGCGCTTACCGAGGTTGGTCTTTGGATGGGTGACCATTATAACTTGCCGAGACTCCTCCGTGCCTCGGCAAGCACGTTAAGCCGTTAGTCCCGGCTGTCATTTGAAGATCTTTGGCAGTCGTAACGGATTGTCAGGAGCATGTAAATTCAATTTTGCAATTTTGACATGAATGTTTACTTTTTAAAGTATTATTTTATTATTGTGACATGAATATTTACTTGTTAAAGTAATATTTTTTTTTTTATTATTATATTATGTTTGACATGTATACTTACTTTGTAAAGTATTATATTTTTACTTAATTTATTTTGTGAATATGAGGACTATATGGGTATTATTTTCTTTTTTCTTTCCTTAAAGTATATATAACGACGACGTCTGGCAGTTTAAGTACTTTTACGGCCTACCCAAATGTCCCTTCTTTGGTATTGTTCGTCGGGACGTTGAGCTCCTTATTGTTTCTAAGTTGAGCTACTCGACTACTGACAAAGGCTTGCACTGAATGGACAGGCCCACTTAAATCTGTATGGTTCTTTCCTCAAAAGACCATTTCAGACACAGATCTGCATAGTTCTCATATAACATATTATGAATGGGAACTATGTAGATCGCCATATTAGGGTCTTGTTTCAGTTTGTCTGGCAGTTTGAGTAATTCTTGCGGCCTACCCAAATGTCCTTACTTTGATATTGTTCGTCAAGCCGTTGAGCTCCTTAAAGTTTTAAGTTTGAGCTACACGGTATCTGACAAATGCTTGCACTGTCTGGACAGGTCCACTCAAATCTGTGTGGCACTTTCCTCAAAAGGCTACCTCAGACATTAACCTACATGGTTCTCATATGATTTGACCAGTACGGATTGTATGGACTTTAAAAGAGACTTTGACCTCTGAGTTTGTTTCGGTGTTTCTTCTCAGGGTAGTCAGCTAGGAAACACCGGCTTCATCTAGCTTAAAATGACAAGAAATATTGGACGTGTAAAAGTGTTATGTTTAACCTACTTACAAAATAAATATCATTTATCATTTTGTGCGGGACAAGTGAAAAGTGTCTATAAACTGATAAGGACAGTGATATTCAATGTAAATAAGACATTCTAGTAAGATAGTTATAGTGTTTTATATAGTGGAATTTCGTCTATTTCTTATTAGAATAAGTTTTAATCTTATTAGAATTTGTTACTTTGATATACAGATAGTTTTCTAATAGTTTTCAATAACGTATCATGTCAATAATTGTTCGTTGGTTCAACATTATCGATGTATATAATGTTCTAATTTCATGTTAATTATATTTTTCCTAGATAGATATTAGTTAGTAGAACTCGAAAATATATAATTTGTAATATGTTTTATAGCAAATAATAAAGAAAAACGCGAAAAATGTAAAATAGCTCTCGTTAAGGTAAAGTTACGTTATAGCTAAGTTAAGTGCACCGAACATATTGTAATATAGCTCTCGTTACGGTAAAGTTGCATTGTACTTAAGCTAAATAAATTGTACGATAGCTCTCGTTACGGTAATGTAACGTCGTACTTAAGCTAACTGTGCCGAGACCGCCCCCTTTTTCTTATTGGATAAAATTCTCGAATTCTGATTGGACAACCAATCAGAGGGCCTACATTTTCTTAGCGGATTTTGTATAAATATCGGGCTGGTTTTCGGTGTCGACACAGTTCAGCGGGTAGCAGTACTAGAAGAAAAAGGAAGAAAAAGGAAGAACACTAGAAGAAAAAAAGGGAGCAAGAACACTAGAAGAATAAACTTCAAGATTCTCAAGCCAGTGGTTTTATTCCTCACCAATCCCAGCAATCGCAAATGTGTATCCTACACATTTAATGGTCCTGTCGAGCCGGATTTTCGTGCGGAATACTACCTGAAGATAGTGTTATAGTGAAGAAACCTTGAAGATCGTACTCAGTGTTTGAAGATAGTGTCATCGACCTCGAAGATCAGCTGACATCATGCCCGTTACGCGCTCCGTAGGAAAGGGCCGCAAGCCGTCGAGTGAACAGAAGCCGTCATCGTCAGAGAACACTCCAGGAACCTCTGCGACCGGTACCAGCACGGAAGCCACATCCGAATCGACACAGACAGGGACGACTGCCACGGAGAGTTCCGACCAGACCCACACCTCCGCGACGACTGATCCAACCACAGTGACTTCCGCCGCCGCCGCCTCGACCGCCGCCTCCGCCTCAGCCGCCAGCGCCCCCCCCGCGCCGGCAGCCACCGCGCCCCCCTCGGCCGCTAACGCGCCCGCCGCCTCGCGCCCCGCCGACGTCGTCGCACCTTCCGTTACCCCCTCCGCCGCGACAACGCTCACTGCGGGTGCGAAATCGAAACAGCTGATGAAGCCGCCCGCCGCCGCTGCTGTCACTTCAAGAGAAAATCGCCGTGATACTGACACCTCGACTGTGAAGCGAGTTGTCAAGAACGCCGGTACGTCGAAACCAACCGGCCCACAGCTCCTCCGCCCCCCTAGCAAGAAGGGGGGAGGGGGGGGATCGACGCATAGTAAGATGAAGATGCAGAAGATCGCCAAAGCAAAGGAAGATTTGCTTCGCCTTCAAGTGGAACTAGCCGCTGCACGCCTGGCCGCGCTAGAAACTGAAGATACCGATGAAGAATATGAAGAAGAAGAAGAAGGAGAAGCAGATGAAGTCTCCCTTTATTCAGAAGTCAACGCCCGTGTGGACAACTGGTTGGATAACCAGGTGACTCGCCCCGTCCTAGCCATCGCCAACGAGCCTCACCACCCTCCGCCAGAGCCGACGATCGTCCACGAAGAACCGCCGAAACAGGAAGAAGTGCATCGAACACCGGCGGGAGGTCAAGGGGACCTCGCCCTCTTAGCTGAAGCCATCACTAGGGCTGTCAGCGCCGCCCAGCGACCCAAGTTTATCGAGTTACCCTTCTTCAGTGGATCGCATCAAGAGTGGCTACCCTTCCGCGCCGCCTACTACGAGTCGGAACCAACCTTCAGCGCCGTCGAAAATATTAATAGACTACGAAGAAACTTAAAAGGGAAAGCCAGAGAAGCAGTTGAAGGATTACTCATCACCAACGCGCACCCTTCAGAAATAATGAAGACTTTAGAATCAAGATTCGGAAGACCAGAGTCAATCGCCATGATAGAGATGGAAACACTTCGAAGTCTGCCACGCCTCTCCGAGTCGCCTAGGGACATTTGCATATTCGCCACGAAGATCTCCAACGTCGTAGCAACACTGAAGACATTGGGCTGCTACAACTATATGTACAACCCAGAACTAGCGAAGACATTGGTGGACAAGCTGACGCCGACGCTTCGGTACCGCTACTACGACTTCTCATCGACGCAACCCAAAGAAGATCCCTGCCTTATCAAAATGGAAAAATTCTTCAAGAGGGAAGCAGAACTGTGCGGACCCTACGCGCTACCTGAACAGGTGGCAACACCATCGACAGCCGCACCGCAGAAGAAGACTCAGCGGGTCACCAATGTCACAGAGAAGAGCCATACGCCGAAATGCTTCGTGTGCGACGAGACAAGCCACACCAACGCGACGGAGTGCGACACATTTAAAAAGATGGAAGCCAATTCAAGATGGGATGCTGCGAAGTCCAAACGCCTCTGCTTCAGATGCCTACGATATAGGAGCAAGACTCACAACTGCCGAACGAAGCCATGTGGTGTCAATGGGTGCAAGTACACACATCACAAACTGCTGCATTATGAAAAGAAAACAGAAAAGGCTGAGAAGACAGAAAACGACGAAACAACAGAAGTCATCAATTCGACGTGGACTATGAAGAAGCAATCTTATCTGAAAATCCTGCCGGTCCAGGTGAAGGGGCCAAAAGGGACAGTCAACACATTCGCGCTGATGGACGACGGATCAACGGTCACGCTCATCGACGACGACGTCGCTGCAAGCATCGGAGCCACAGGACCCGTAGATCCACTGAAGATAGAAACCATCAACGAGTTGAAGACGGCAGAATCGGCGTCAAGAAGAGTGACCATCGGGCTTAAAGGGATCAACAAGCGAGAAGAGGAAATTCAAGCTAGAACTGTGAAGAACTTGCAAGTCTCCTCTCAACGGGTTCCACGAGAACTAGTGGAAGGATGTCCACACCTATCGGACATCAAAGGACATCTCACCTATTCCAATGCGAAGCCACGCATCCTCATCGGGCAAGACAACTGGCATCTCCTGCTGACCGAAGAAACCAGGAAAGGGGACAAGGACCACCCAGTGGCATCTCTCACGCCGCTCGGATGGGTACTCCACGGAAGCCAAACGAAATCCTTCGGTCAGAAAATCGACTTCGTGTCACACATGAAAGAAGCTGAAGATGACCTCGAGGACCTGGTGAAGAGATACTTTGAGATGGACGCCCTCTGCATAAACCCGAAGAGACCGAAGACCGATCCAGAAGAGAAGGCACTTCGAATTCTCGAACAAACAACAGAGAAGATCAACGAAACGAGATATCAGACCGGCCTCCTCTGGAAGAAGGAAGACATCAAGTTCCCGGACAACTATGAAAACTCATTGAAGAGGCTCTTCAACATTGAAAAGAAGATCGATCGCGACCCAGCCCTCAAGAAGAAATACGTCGAACAAATGGAAGCTCTTATAGAAAAAGGATACGCCGAGCCCGCGCCACCGCAGAAGACTCCTGAGAAAACGTGGTACCTGCCTCACTTCGCGGTCATCAACCCCATGAAGCCGGATAAGCTGCGTGTGGTACATGACGCCGCCGCCAAGACCAGAGGAGTGGCTCTCAACGACATGCTCCTCAAAGGTCCGGACTTGCTTCAGTCACTGTCGGGTGTCGTCATGCGCTTCCGACAGCATCTCATCGGGGTCACAGCAGACATCAAGGAAATGTTCATGCAAGTTAAGCTACGCACCGAAGATCGAGACGCACTGCGGTACTTGTGGCGCGGGAATCGCCGCGACAACCAGCCTCCGGAAGAATACAGGATGACTTCGCTAATCTTCGGGGCATCGAGTTCACCGTCTACAGCAATCTACATCAAGAACTTGAATGCCAAGCAACATGAAGACACTCATCCGGAAGCCGCAGCTGCCATCATAAACAAGCACTACGTCGACGATTATTTAGATAGCTTCAGAAGCCTAGAAGACGCAGTGAACGTGACAACGAGTGTGCGCGAAATACACAAGAAGGCCAGCTTCGAACTAAAACAATGGAAGTCAAACTCAGCATCGCTCCTAGAAGCCCTGGGAGAAGAACACCGCACAGAAGACCTAGAGCTATACAAGACGGAAGAACAAACTGAAAGAGTACTGGGTGTCATCTGGAAGATAAACTCGGACGAGCTGACGTTCAACCTCAACTTAGCAAGGATACCTTCGACATTAATCGAGGGAAAGCAGCCAACGAAGAGAGAAGCCTTGCGCATCGTCATGTCACTCTTCGACCCATTGGGATTCGCCTCACCCGTCACCATCAGAGCAAAGCAGTTACTCCAAGAAGTTTGGCGCCGAGGAACAGCGTGGGACGACCGCATCGACGAAGACTTGGCGGAGCAGTGGGAGTCGTGGATGGGACATCTGAAAAGTCTCCGCGACGTAGCGATCCCGCGGCGGTATTTAAAGTACAGTGACGCCGCCTCCCTCGAACTCCACGTCTTCAGCGACGCCAGCGAATCGGCCTACGCAACGATCCTGTTCTGGAGGGCGGTAACACCGGACGGCGAAGTGGGCGTATCTCTCATCATGGCCAAGGCAAAGGTGGCTCCACTGAAGTTGACAAGCATACCGAGACTAGAGCTACAAGCAGCAGTCATGGGGACCAGGCTCGCCGACACAGTCATTGAAGAACATGAAAGAAAACCCGACAGAAAATTCTTCTGGACCGACAGTAAAACAGTACTCACCTGGATAAGGACAGGATCGCGTTCTTACAAACCATACGTGGCTCACCGTCTCGCAGCAATAGAAGAGAGCTCCAAGGTCAACGACTGGCGCTGGGTTCCGACGAAACAAAATGTTGCTGACGACGCAACACGAGATGTACCAACCGCCTTCGACAAGAATCACCGATGGTATAAAGGGCCGGATTTCCTCTACCTGACAGAAGACTCCTGGCCAATAGAACCTGTGAAGACAACAGTAGAAGAACCCTCCGACGAAGAGAAGACGCATCACATAACCAACAAAAGAAGACTGAAGCTAGCAGAGGGGTTGCCTGATCCATCAAAATTCTCCAATTGGGACCGGCTTCGGTACGCAACGGCACGTGTTCTGCAGTTTATTGACCTCTGCAGAGCCACCCACCAGAAGGTCAACTACCGACGGACCAAGAAGAATAAAGAAGCGGACCCCACATGGAGGAAGAATAAGCCGACAGCAGCGAAACAACAGGCGCCTACACCGAGGAAGAGATCAACACTCAACCTGCTTCCAGTCACAGCTGAGCTCCTTAAGAAAGCGGAAGAGCTACTGATGCGGTCTTCGCAAGAAGAAGCCTTCACAGAAGAAATAGAAAATTTGAACAGCGGGAAGCCGATTGCCAAGGAGAGTCGCCTTCACCAGCTCAGCGTCGAATCAGTCAACGGCTCACTCCGACTGCGGAGCCGTATCCAAGCGGCCAAAGACGTACAAGAAAATGTGAAGAGTCCGCTAGTTGTCGACGGGGATCATCCAACGGTGAAGTTATGGATACAAGCAGTGCATCGGCAGCTCCATCACGCCGGCGTTGAGGCAACGATCAACGAATGTCGCCAACAGTATTGGGTACTAAGATTGCGGCCCGTCACACGCACAATCCTGCGACAATGTTTCTTCTGCCGCATGAAGACTCAAGCACCGCCGCACCCGAGAACCGGGGACCTGCCAGCGTGTCGCCTAGCTCATCACAAGCGACCCTTCACCTTCACCGGGGTCGACTACTTCGGGCCTCTCTCCGTGACCGTCGGACGCACCAGACAGAAGAGATACGTGGCCATCTTCACATGTCTTACAACGCGAGCAATCCATCTCGAAGTCGCCGGCTCACTCAGCGCGGATTCGGCGGTAATGGCGGTCAGACGCATGATCGCGCGACGTGGCTGCCCGGCTGAAATTTGGTCTGACAACGGCACCAACCTGAAGGCTGCCGACAAAGAACTTCGACAAGCAATCGACGCGGCGACGGCGGAAGAAGCAGCAAAGAGGACCATCTCCTGGCGTTACATCCCGCCTGGAGCTCCGTTCATGGGCGGCGCCTGGGAGCGAATGGTACGCTCCGTGAAGACTGCGCTTGCAGCAACGCTGCATGAGCGCCACCCCACCGAAGAAGTCCTCACCACTCTACTCGCCGAGGTAGAGTACACAGTAAACAGTCGTCCGCTGACGCATGTCTCCGTTAGCGCAGAGGATCCTGAGGCCCTGACTCCCAACCACTTCCTGCTGGGAGGTCTTGGACGCGTGCCACAACCGGGAACATTCTCCGAGCAAGACACCATCTCCCGGTCCAGCTGGCGAGCTGCACAGAGACTCGCCGACATCTTCTGGCTCCGCTGGGTGAAGGAGTACCTTCCTGAGCTCCAACACCGGCGGGAGCCCCATGGACGAGGTCAAGAAGTCAAAGTGAATGACCTCGTGCAGATCGTCGACCCGAACCTGCCCCGCAACGTGTGGATACGAGGACGAGTCATCGCGGTGTATCCTGGCCCCGACAGCATCGTGCGGACAGTGGACGTGCAGACCAAGGGAGGTGTCCTGCGACGGCCGGTGAGGAAGCTGGTGATCCTGCCCCTGCCTACGGACGACGTGCCCGCACCGGAACGTGATGCGACTCAGTCGCACGGCGGGAGTGATGTGCGGGACAAGTGAAAAGTGTCTATAAACTGATAAGGACAGTGATATTCAATGTAAATAAGACATTCTAGTAAGATAGTTATAGTGTTTTATATAGTGGAATTTCGTCTATTTCTTATTAGAATAAGTTTTAATCTTATTAGAATTTGTTACTTTGATATACAGATAGTTTTCTAATAGTTTTCAATAACGTATCATGTCAATAATTGTTCGTTGGTTCAACATTATCGATGTATATAATGTTCTAATTTCATGTTAATTATATTTTTCCTAGATAGATATTAGTTAGTAGAACTCGAAAATATATAATTTGTAATATGTTTTATAGCAAATAATAAAGAAAAACGCGAAAAATGTAAAATAGCTCTCGTTAAGGTAAAGTTACGTTATAGCTAAGTTAAGTGCACCGAACATATTGTAATATAGCTCTCGTTACGGTAAAGTTGCATTGTACTTAAGCTAAATAAATTGTACGATAGCTCTCGTTACGGTAATGTAACGTCGTACTTAAGCTAACTGTGCCGAGACCGCCCCCTTTTTCTTATTGGATAAAATTCTCGAATTCTGATTGGACAACCAATCAGAGGGCCTACATTTTCTTAGCGGATTTTGTATAAATATCGGGCTGGTTTTCGGTGTCGACACAGTTCAGCGGGTAGCAGTACTAGAAGAAAAAGGAAGAAAAAGGAAGAACACTAGAAGAAAAAAAGGAAGCAAGAACACTAGAAGAATAAACTTCAAGATTCTCAAGCCAGTGGTTTTATTCCTCACCAATCCCAGCAATCGCAAATGTGTATCCTACACACATTTACCAGATAATCTGACTCGTCTGGCTAAGAGGCCATTCATTTATTACGTCGACCATGTCTTATTTTTTCTTACAAGATGTGGGAGGGAGTCTCAATAGTTCTTACGTAAGATAACAAATGCGCAAAATTAAAGTTCTACTTTGAAATTATTAAAACCAAAGTTTATTACGACCAAAAATAAAAATTATTAGAACGTTTGTAAGTCTTATAATCAATATTTGTATGTGCAATACATAAATATAACTTAAAACCAAATATAGTTAGTTAGTTGTAGTTTTCTTTTTTTTTGTTAACCACGGTGTACAATTAAGTATATTATAAATGAAATAATAAATAAATAAATATAAGTAAATACCATAAAAGCAAATAATATTATTGTAATGAAACAATTTTAGGCGCCTTCATCCTATAAAAAATAACGCTAAACGCTTTTTCTTTCTTTCTTCTTTTTTTCTTTCTTTCTTTCTTTGCTGTGCCCATCGGGGTCCATAATTGATTCGATGTTTTCAACAACCTACTGTTATATATTTTGTAATCAATAAGCCTTAGCTTATCATGCCACCTGTAGTACTAGATGGACCGAACACCTAAATAATAAGGTATAATGGAACCAGTTTTTAGAATACCGAACGCTCGTATGTAAATACGGAACCTTAATTGCATCGGTCGTGTGTTTGTCTCGCTGGCACTCTGTCTGCTCGTCTAACACAGCCAATTTCTCCGCAAACATTGAACCGATTCCGTTGAAATATTGTACACGTATGGATTTCTGTAACCGGTACACGGACGCGAAACCACACATTTTATTTTTAGGCAAAAAACTTTGATGGTAATTAATTATCAAATGACTAAGTACTTATGTACTGCACTCCAGAAAAAATAATCATAACAGAGAACGTTTCAAACGAGCCGGTTCGGTTTAGTAGAATGCAACACGTAAACACTCGATGACTAGCTATGACTGTGCTATGTACCAGCGGCGGCGGGCCGCGGCGGGCTGCGGAGAGCGGCGGCGGGCTGGCAACTCGCCAATGACGTCATCGTCAGGAGCAACCTAGCTTATTCACAGATGTAAATACTACTACTTTAGCTGAATTATGACACCTCACGACTTCGTAAAGGGCTGAGAACACTTGCCTCTGCACTGTTCGATTCGCACTGTTTCGATTGTAACAATCTACTTGAATTGCCAGGGTTGCGTATTTGTCCGATAGCAAACTGGCCCGGGTCGACGGTGCATCGTGTTCCACGCGCGCCTCGAAGAGCTGTCAGCAAAGAAGACAGGGTCCCATAGGGCCAGTACCTGCTAGGGTTGCGGAATTTGTTCGAAAGAGTCACCGCGGCCCTGGAACGTAAAGGGCACAAGACGGATCACGGGTGGGGTTTAGTCAGTAAGAGTCTGACACTACCTTCCAATGTGCCCAGAGCGAGAGAAGTCATTTGATGATTTCCTATCATAAAAGAAGAATGAAAAGTGACTTCAAAGCTAGGCACACGATGATCTTGCTTAGTAGTATTTTATCTGAAGAAAAGACCTTGGTTTGTGCTCTTAAGAGTTTTTATAATAACCAGGCTAATTGAAAACATGTGCGTTCCTGTTTGGAACACAACTAAGCCGATTTCCGGCAGATATTTGGATGTTTGTAATTTCTGGGTTAAACTGTTACACAAGAAGTTATACTACAACAAATATAAACTGTTTGTTAGGGACCTGTAGAGTAAGTAACGGATCCCTAGACTTAGATATCGAAAGAGCTTCATAGGTTTTAATCATCAAATAAATGATATGTAATTTGTAAATTGGTTTATGTTAATACTTTTCAACGTTAATCTGTTTTGTCAGTTTACACTAGATGAGGCCGGTGTTTCCTAGCTGACTACTCTGAAAAGAAACACCGAAACTAACCCAGAAAAATTTCTATACTAATATTACAAAGAGGAAAGATTTGCATTTTTGCATGTAACGAATAAACTCAAAAACTACGGGACCGATTTCAAAAATTCTTTCACCATTAGAAAGCTACATTGACCCTGAGTAACATAGGCTATATTTTATCCCTGTATTCCTACGGGAACGAGAACTACGTGGGTGAGACCGCGGGGCGCTACTATTTGTCGGTTTCTGTGCGCGGGAGTTTCTTGTCCGTTCTTCTCCATAAGAATCTACCTTTGCGAATGGACGCTAGAGTCACTTAATTTATGATAATTTTTATTGATGACGTTCAAAAGTGCCGTTAATGGCCTAATTGAAATAAACGTTTTGAGTTTGAGTTTGGAGGCGGCGGCCTGAGGTAGCGCGAGCGGGAAGAGGTCTATCTCGTTGCGTGCGTGCGATTGGTCGAAAATTCAGCTGCATCAAACAATGTTTAATGCATAAAAGTCTATTGAAAAAAATCGTAAAAAAATATAAGTATATAATACTTATGGTTTTATTTTATTTTATAGTGATTACAATTTGCAAAAAAAACACATACAAAACTGCCAATCTCGCGAGATCTCGGAATTGGCGAGATCTCGCAGTATTGTTAACGCGAGATCTTGCTTGAGCCCCAATCTGGCGAGATTTGCATTCCCTAATTCTGAAGCACGGAGTCTTGCTTGGTATTTGTTAGTGAATTTACCAAGTAAACACTATTAAAAACTCCTCAGTTGGGCCACGAAAAGGTCATAGGGCTTAATCCAATCGTTTGTGGCGAATTTAAATCTTACTCGACTCGTAATAAGTGTGTACCGTTACGCAAGTAAGCTTTTAACAGTCGGTATGACGGGAGACATGCCGGACCGGTTTTGTTAAGCTTGCGGGCTGTGGAAGCGATGCTATGGATTTGGTGAAGCTATAGTTTTTGTCAGGAGTGTTGGCTGCATATTTCACGACGTCTTTCAAGCTAAGTCTTCTTGTTGCGTTTGCCCGTTTGTCAAAAAATACCGAACGGATTTTGTTACGGTTTTTGCGAATGGACTATGAGAAAGGATTAGGTATACGATTTATTAAAGAATAGCAGCGCCCCGCGGTTTTACCCGCGTAGTTCCCGTTCCCGTTGGAATATGGGGAAATATTTAAAAGAGTGTCCGTGGAGTTTCTTGCACGTTCTTCTCCATAGAGATCTACGCTTTGGAACGTGCAGATAGCTTCACCTCTTTCGACTTGACAATACAAAAGTGCCTGTAAAGGGTTTAATTGAAATAAATGCTTTGAATCTTGAATCTTGATAAAATATAGCCTATGTTACTCAGGGTGAATGTAGCTTTCTAATGGTGAAAGAATTTTTGAAATCGGTTGAGTTATTTTCGCGTGAAAGCGTAACAAACAAACTTACATTCACATTTATATATTAAGTAGGGATAGCAGCGCCCCGCGGTTTTAACCACGTAGTTCCCGTTCCCGTGAGAATATGGGGATAAAATATAGCCTATGTTACTCAGGGTGAATGTAGTTTTCTAGTGGTGAAAGAATTTTTGAAATCGGTCCATTCGTTTTTGAGTTTATTCGTTACATACAAAAATACAAATCTTTCCTCTTTATAACATTAGTATAGATATAGATTTTTCTGAAATTTGAATATGATTGTTGAAGAGGGAATAATAATGCCGACTGTGAGCTTACACATATATATATGCTTTGTTGGGTTCATAGTGTCCAAATATTAAGCTCACAATATGTCCAGGATTAACTTAGAAGTTGCCAGGAACGCAACATTGAAATCGCCAGGAAAAATACTCGTGTAAAATTTTTGGGTAATTATTACGATATAAAACATACGTATTTATATTATTATGTTACTAATTTAACTTAGATGAAAAGGTTATCGTTAAAACTGATAGTAACAATTTATTTAGTAAACAATTGGTGCTGTTTATATTGCGATTTCTCCACAAGACTGCTGAAATGATTTTACCAGACTATGGCATAGCAAAAAAGGGTTGTCTACACTAATATTATAGAGAGGAAAGATTTCATTGTTTTTTTGTTTATTTGGATTGAATAGGCTCCTAAACTACTTGACCGATTTGAAAAATTATTTCACTGTTTGGAAGCTACACGATCTTCGGTGAACATAGGCTATGTTATATCCCCATATTCCCACGGGAACGGGAACTACGCGGGTGATACCGCGGGGCGATGCTAGTAACAAATAAATAGCTGTGAGTGGACCGAGTACCTTAAAAGTATTTGTATAACTGGCGTACCTAAACGCTAGTTGTACAAATACTTTTTCTGTTAGCTCTTACACAACTTGTTTTAATGTTTTGCTAAAACTACCGTTAATTTATTTAAAAGATAAGAATGGTTATCTAATCTTGACTTGAAAGCTGGTATTAATACTTTCTGGTACGTTTACTCGTAGCTAGGGTTATTTGAGCTTTATAAGTTTTGAATTAATTTGAACTGAGACTAGATTTAAACGGATAGCATTGAGGATGTGGTAAATATAACGTTAATGTTACAAAATACTGCAACTGGCTCCTACTACCTGTGTACTGGTTCATTTAAACGTCATACAGTTCGTTCGTTCCTGTCGATGATCGTAGTTCGATTACTATTAGGTTATGGGCCCAGAAATTGAAATTAACTAATAGCTTTCTCCGTTGCTTTGCTCCTGTGGTCTTTGTTACGGAAACCATGCAATATTGAGATGAAAGAATCAACGGACTCGGTTTGCTTCTTTCATCTCTAAATCGCATGGTTTGCACCACCAATGGTGTAGCTTTCTGTAAGTAAAACACTTCACGTAATAGAATAAATATAGGCCTACTCGAAGTGTCTACCACATCTCGTGATTTTCGTGACCTTCACCAGCTCATTGGTTCACTTTGTGGGATGCTTTTCAATGCTTCGTCTGTACGCGGTCGCCACTGCTGGACCCCAAGTCTGCTATTTTTTATAAATTTGTCATTCCAAAATGATCCCATTGTCATTTTGCGAAAAATTCGTAACCTAAACGCTAAATTCATAATGATCGATCATTGGTCGGTCAATGGTCTCGTAATAATTTGATAAGCGAGCTATTTAAAGCAATGACTGCACAATGACGTTCTAATTGTAGGTCACTGATCAAAGGAACTGTCAAAATTTTAGCAGACTATCGCATACGTCTGTCATTTATTTGTCATTATGTACGAGATTACCATTCTATGCCATTTCTTTCAATGGAGTATCAGTGGCTGACCATTGGAAAGTCATAGTGAGTGACGCTTTTATGTCAGTAGATTACCAAACTTGTCAAAATCAACCAGTATGAAATCAATGATAGACCATTCTGACACTATTGTAATAGCAGACTTGAGGCCCAGAACCTTTTGACGCCATCAGTTATCTGTTTTGCGAGCAATTTGAAATGTTCACTTCCACTTCAGTTCGGGAATTCTTAAGGCTATGTTTGTGGTCTTTTTCCCGGCGTATAAATACCTTTGATAATACAAATACAAATGATAAAACTTGGCTTCTGTATCTCATAACTTTGTGACGTCATAATGTTAATACACGGCCACTGTAACACCGTGAAGACGCTATTACAAAAAAATCTCAACATATTTTATAGCATGACTAATAGATATCTTTCAGTGTTGGATGAACTTTAAGCAAAACTGGTTTCATATCAATAACGTTGAACTTTTAGCTTTCTTGTTTAACGGCCGGTATGTTGCAAAAAATATTGTTTGGTTGGGTTGCGTTGTTGTGTAGTTAAATATAGTGTCTCTTCTTCAGATGTTGCGATCGACCACGAGGTTTTGATTCTCATTCGGCGAAAAATATTCTATGATCTCTTCAAACAGCGACAAAACATTGCATCAAGCCTTTGTAATCTATCTTTATCTATATCTATACTAATATTATAAAGCTGAAGAGTTTGTTTGCTTGTTTGTTTGTTTGAACGCGCTAATCTCAGAAACTACTGGTTCGAATTGAAAAATTCTTTTTGTGTTGAATAGACCATTTAT
This sequence comes from Hecatera dysodea, assembly GCA_905332915.2. Taxonomy (NCBI): domain Eukaryota; kingdom Metazoa; phylum Arthropoda; class Insecta; order Lepidoptera; family Noctuidae; genus Hecatera; species Hecatera dysodea. The sequence goes on from HG995316.1 coordinate 537,720, forward strand.
CGAGGAAGGCTTTAGGCTATATATCATCACGCTTAAGCCAATAGGAGCGGAGCAGCGATAAAGAATGTTTTAAAATCGGGGATTCCACGGGGACGAAGTCGCGGACAGAAGCCGCGGTTTGACCCCCGTAGTTCCCGTTCCCGTGGGAATATGGGGATAAAATATAACTTATGTTACTTAGGGTGAATGTAGCTTTCTAATGGTGAAAGAATTTCTGAAATCAGCACAGTAGTTTTTGAGTTTATGCGTTACATAGAAAAATACAAATCTTTCCTCTTTATAATATTAGTATAGAAAAGCGAAATACCACTCACTGATTAATCACGAAATCTCAGAAACTATAACACCTACAAAGTTAAAATTTGGCCGATAGGTCCTTATAGGGTGTAGACATCCGCTAAGAACGGATTCTACGAAACGCACCCCAAAGGGGGTAAAACGGGGGTGGAAATTGTTTGTACTAAATCTGCGCAGACTGCACGTGAAATACGCGCTTAGTCGTGGGTTTGCTGAACCAGTCCGATTTACATATACATCTATGCAGAAAAAGTCGCGAGCGAAGTGCTACCAGTAGTATACCATACAATGTTTTAGGCGCATCTCGAATACAGCAGATGCCTGCGAAGTTAATAAGCATATAGCATAATCAGCCTTAACGTTCCCACTGCTGGGACACAGGCCTCCTCTCTAGGAGAGGGACTGGGCCGTAATACAGCACGCGGGCCCAGTGCGGGTTGCTGAATGTCACATGTCATCGAATTTTTCGTTCTAGGACATGCCGGTTTTCTCATGTCTACTGTTCACCATTGACTTAAAGACTCCCAGGTTGTAGCTTTCAGGAGAAAAGCTTCAGCAGAGGTTCCTTAGCTGTACGTAGGTACTATGAAAGTATACCCAAAAGTTTTGTGCGTAATCTAAATACAATATAACTCAAGTAACTGACTGACTGACTGACATAGTGATCTATCAACGCACAGCCCAAACCACTGAACGGATCGGGCTGAAATTTGGCATGCAGGTAGATGTTATGAGATTTTTTTTTGTATTGAGTTAGGATTTTGATTAATTCTACCCCCAAGGGGATAAAATAGGGGATGAAAGTTTGTATGAAACTTTGTCAATTTTAAACCGGTCGGGCTGAGAGTTTCAAAATCGGGAGTAGAGTAACTATTCCACGCGAACAAAGTCGCGGGCAGAAGCTAGTAGGTACCTGTGTTTCCTAAGTAATAAAAATATGATTCTATTTAGTCCGTCAGTTAGATTATCGAAAAACATTGGACACGTATTTTTTGCTTTATCAAATCTATAAAAAATGACGAAGAGAAAGAGTATCAAAGATCAAGAGTGCGGGCTTGTGACGTCACGTCGTGGTAAAAATCGTAGCTCATGGTGACGTCACACGAGTTTTCAACGCACTTTATCGTCTTCGTTTTTTTTTTGTGAAAAATATTTTTCGGAAATCTATCTGACGGATTACTTAATTCGATCTTTTAAGGTGATTGTTTCGCTGGCCTGTTCATACATTTAAAGCATACATTCTACTCCGTAGATAGACACTTTTTTCTCAAAACGAATCATTTTATCACTTTTCTACAATGAAATAGGTGCGCATTAGACTTTTTGGTAAATAATTTGCACTATATATTGAGAAAAACAGTTTTAAAAACCGGGCAAAATTTGACATTTCGTTTACTAGTGTGAGTGCGATTTGACAACCAAAACCATACCAAAACATACCGCCATGATTGCGATATGTTATAATAATTTGACGCTAGATGGCGTGCAACCGGTAATATAAATTTGAAAAATCATTACTTAATTTATAATAATGGATTTCATTAAAAAAAAACATTGTAATAACATAAAACTAACTATCATAAACAAAAACATAAAATATTGTTGTTATCAAAAAATTGTTAGCATTACCTAGTTTATGATTATTGTTAGTAGGTGTTTTATTCATCATACCTACGTAAGACGCGGTGCGCGAGGTTGCCGTTCTTATTACTTGACCCTTTGACCTTAGACGTAACGTCGGAATTTCTAAGAAAATCTGTTGCCAAACTTCGCAATGTGATGATTCGATTGACTTGAAATAAAAAATACATTTTGAATTTGAAACCAAGCTAGCTAGTGCGGTGATAGGCTTTACGCGCGGAATTGCTTGTATATTTTAAATTGTATGCATTTTCATTGATTTGAACTAATATTATTTTCTTGTATGTATTTCATTACAATTTCATATCATTATTGCAAGGTATTGTAGTATAGGTTACTTACACGCATTTTTATTTTAAAATAAAAGTAGTCTTTCGGTGGTGTTAGCAAGTCGGCCCGTGAGTTTTGCTGGCTATTACAAACAATTACCTACAAACTAAAATCTTCTCATAATAGATAGAAATCACCGATCGATATTGTAAAGTTATAATGATATCAAGTATACAAAATTTTATAAGTACATAAGTACCTAAGTACTAAATAATATTATTATGTAAGTATCATTTGTAAACTTAATTTTTAAGTCGCTATATATATAAATATATTGTATTTCCTGTCATATTACTTTTTCACATTTGTAATACAAATAGTTATCGACGGACAACGAACAAACAAACATTACCTAGTTTACTGACTTTACTGCAATCGCGTTTCATGTATATGGTTCGTAGACAGATTATTCCTATACTTCCTTTGCATTCGCAAAAGACAAAGACAAACATATTATCGACACTAGCAAAGAAAAGAGACGGAGTAGCAATATTTCTGTCCTTTATCGCGTGTCGGCTGAGCGCACATTATTGTGCACAACGAGTTTGACGTTTGTGACTGTTGTCGATTTGCATCTAATTGATTTTTAACAATTACGTCCAAATAACAACAGAATACGTATCTTTTCGTGCTCAATTTGACATATTAAGTTTGTGCAATAGTGCAAAATGGTAAGATGCAGTGTAATAACCTATAAAAGTTATAGTTTGATGAAGATTGACGGATTATCCTTTCACTCGTAAGTATTCGATGTTTTTTAAGTATTCGATCACTTTTTGTTCTTCTATTTATAATCAAATAGTTGCAGTAATATACTAACTAATCTGTATAATGAGAAAAATGTCCTAAAATTGTGATTTGGCCAATATTTTTATTTTCTTATCTAAAAGTTCACTATTGGCCACGTTTCAACGGGGAATTTACCCTTTCATGTGGGTAGTATATTCAGGCTTTGATCTATACGATATTAGTAAAACACACTACAACTACTACTACTACTAGCTACTACTATACTACAAAAATGTAAGATAGTAAAAGTATCTTATTATACTTGCAGATTTCCAAATAAACCTGAAATAAGAAACATGTGGATAGCTGCTACCAATAGGCCTAATTGGGTTCCAAAACTGAGTTCCAGAATTTGCAGTCAACACTTCGACTGTAATCTTTTAAAAAAGAAAGGAAGAAAACTTTCTTGTACCCCGATACGGTAATAAAAATAGATACATCATGTGATTGCAATGATAGCATTTTGTTACAATGATTATAAAATTTTAACATTCGTTTTTGTTAGATTACGGAATCAGTAAATCGAGTTAGCGATACGACAACAATCGTCAACACGCAAACGATTGTTTGTTCCAAGAGAAAAATCCAAACCAGACAAGAACTATGGACCTAAACAAATGATCCAATTGATATTGATGAAACACAATTGAGAATATTGTGTGAAGAACGGTTAGCTGAATTCCAAAAGTCACCAGAAGACACAGCTTTCATTGAAATGTCTACTGTAGCGCAGCATGAAAATGATTTATATACTACTCATAGGAGTGACCGTCTGACTGCTAGTCAATTTGAAAAGGTAATGTAATCAGAAATGTGCATGTGTAATTTCTGTGTTTTTTAGAACACCTATGCAGACAAAGCATCTTTAAAAAAAATATTTTATCTTACTTTTACAGGTATGCAAACGCCAGAGTACAACACCATGTCACAATTTTGTCAAGGATATTCTATATAAAAAAAATATTTGTACAAAAGACATGTTATATGGACAGCAAAATGAAAATGTGGCAAAAAGCATATTTATGCAACAGTATAATAAAACTGTAAGGCCTTCAGGTCTTTTTGTTGATGAAGAATTTGGATGTTTAGCTGGCAGTCCAGATGGTAAGTCTTTCTTTACCAATATTCATGTATCATATGTGTATAAATTGGATCTTACCTATACATTTGATAAATATGGAAAAAAAATATAACACTAGTTATAATCACGTAAATTTGTTATAGGTGTAATTGAAATTGAGAGAGCCATAATAGAGATCAAGTGTTTTCCATCATTGGCGAGGAAAAACCAAAGCCTAGAGGCAGCTGCACTAGAAAAGAAAAACTTTGCTCTCACATTGGATAATAATGTTCTAGTTATGAATAAAAAGCATGATTATTACTATCAAGTAAGTTAATAATTCTATTGCATGTCCACTTTATAATTTATTTTAGCATGTTATTTACTCTTACTACAATATTAAATCTATTTCAGGTTCAAGGACAAATGCGTGTCAGTAACATGGATAAATGTTACTTCATATGTTTTATTTCAGTCAATGAACCTTTGACTGTTATAGAAGTTTATCGAGATAATGAATTTATCAGCAATATGATGCCAAAGCTATTAGTCTTTTTTAAATACTGTATTCTGCCAGAAATAATTTTGAGACGAGTTCAAAAAAATTCGAAATGTATTGATATGAAAGGTACACTAAATTATTACTTGTCTATTTACTTCATAATTTCCATTTTTTCTTGTGGGAAATTGTTTTTCAACATCCACATCAAAAGTTACACACAAAATATACTAATTATAGTAATTTCCTTTCGTAGCAGCTGTGTAGCAGCGGTTTACGGACAAGAAAATCAAGAACATCAGGAAGAGTGAAAACAACACATCAAATGATTTTTGTTTTACAAGGGGAGGGCACGGTGTGGGAAATTCACTTCGGGACGAGACTGCGTGTGGTAGTAGTTTCCCATAAGGGTATGCAAACCCTAAAGGATTATTTCAGAATGGCCAGTAGTTTCGAAGAAATAAGCCTTTGAAACTCCACGTGTAACTGATATACTTGTTTATTTTCATCACTAGCACTAACGGCAAGATAGCCTAGTCAGTGGTGCCTCCGACTGCTACGCGGACGCTCAGGGTTCAATCCCCACATTGAGCTATCGTTTTTGTTTTTTAATTACTTATTTATTTCTTTTTAAATTAACTATTTCAATAATTAAATGAATTCAATCGAGAAAAACATTGTACAGTATTAAATTAATTTTAATTTACTATTATACTTTCTAAATTATAAAGCAGCTAATAATTATCAATGTTTGAAATCAAATTTTTTGTTTACCAGAAACCTGAAATGGTGTGCTCATCGTAATGTAATCAATACATTGACCCTTTTTTTTCAGGTTTCTGAAAAACAAAAAAGAACTCTTGGTTTTTTTATTTCCTTTACAATCACAACAATACTTTAGCAGATATGTATAACCATTTGTTAGTTATATGTGATTATGGATGCTTCGATATTATCAAACATTTTCCACCTTCTTGGTTGTAATCTCTCATTCTAATTTGTTGTCTTGTTATGATTTATAATGTCTTGCGTTTGTCTTGTACTAGTGTGTGATTGTTGTAATTAAATATACCTTGAATTACTTCAAACTTGCATTGGGACTAAATACCTATTTTGATAAAGATTGTTTTTAGTAAACAGTTATGTATCAAGCAAGACATAAATTGTCACTATAAATACTTGTAATTTTTGTTAGTTGGTACATATGTTTTTTTTTAAATAATGTATAAGGTAATATAATAAAACTATCTATTGCAGTCTTGACATTCATTTCATTCCTAAAATAATAAATAGTTTACACCAGAAATACCACCTTTTATTATATAATCATAATTCCTTGTATTTCATAATACATATAATTGTAACGGGTGGCGTTAGAATAAACTTACCCCCCAGACAATTCTAATTTCGACAAGTACAGCCTAATAATTTTTCATTTCACGCCATCTAGTGGTTAATTTTGCTAAATGCTTTTGACTTTAAAGTAGTCGCTCATGTCTATGTGTGTGTAAACGATACTATAATCAGATTTGTATGAAATATGGTGAATCAAATGGGTTTTGAGGCTTTAATTTGATTAATTTCGGTAAAGTGGAATCTCCGATTTGCGCGGTGTTATTTCTGTGACAAAATATTGTTCCAATTACACTCAAAACTAAATAAAACTGAAAATGTCGACTTCAGCGCCATCTAACGGGAAAATGGCCACGAACAACCCGTAGCATTCACCTTAAGGTTTTCTGTTGTTTCATTTGTTTTTCTATCTCCAGTATGCGATAGATCGGTTATTGGTTTCGGCCGTTAGTCAACTACCGTAACTAGTGCAAATGTCGACTAACATTTTTGAGACAAACTATTACTAAAAAAACCTTTTTATAACGAGCTTTTAAGTCTTGAAGGATACATAAGTCAACGGTTATTTTTTGTATGAGAAACGAAACCGGTCTCCGAAATCCTGGCTGGAGCGAGATAGATGAGTTTTTAATGAGTGTGAAAGAGTCGGAAGATTTGGCCGTTGGTCGTATTGTGTCTCGGTGATTCGAGATAGCATTTTGGGTGCGGGGTTTCTGAAAAAACTTGTCCACTCAAAGTATTAGAGGTCCTTGTGTTTTTGTTCTGGAAAGTTATACACTAATTTGGTTATATCGTTGTTTTTAACCGACTTCCAAAAAGGAGGAGGTTCTCAAGTCGACTGTATTTTTTTGTGTGTTGTTGTTACCTCGTAACTTTTTACTGAGTGTACCGATATTGATGATTGTTTTTATATTCGAAAGCTGGTGCTTGTCGTGTGGTCCCATTTAAATTTGAAGAGAGTGAAATCCAACGACTAGTATTTGAGTTATCCCTAAAAATGTGTGGATTCGACTACATTGATGATGTTTTCATTCTCTCATTGTCAGTGGCGGTACCTTCATATAAGCCCAAAAGCCCGGCATGCCTTACTAAAATGCTCGATAGATAATCAATATCAAACCCGAACTATTTAAAAGTTCGCGCGCTTAATTCCTGTCAAAATAACACAAAGTATCTACCTATTCCACACAACGCGATTGTTCGCGCGCAGAGTTTCGTATTTGCAACATCTACATATAGCTATCTTGCTTACACGCACCGGCTTTTACCGGGCTTTCAAATACACTCTCTGTCACTTTCGCACTTATAGCGATGTGCCGTATAACGAGTTAGAACATTGCGCGTCTGCGTTATATAGCCGGCGTGTTGTTATATAGCCTAAAGCCTTCCTCGATAAATGGTCTATTCAACCCAAAAAGAATATTTCAATTCGAACCAGTAGTTCCTGAGATAAGCGCGTTCAAACAAACAAACAAACTCTTCAGCTTTATTATATTAGTATAGATAAAACTATCAGAATAGAAAAATAAGCATAAAATAATCCGACTTAAAAAAAATATTGACAATAAATTCGAAATATCTTGTTTAAAATCAAAAAGCGTGGAATAGTACTCGTAGTAGCAATGCCCAAACCGGCAAGTACGCGTGTACAGTGTTTCTTTAACGTATCAATTTGACATTTTTAGTGAATACTTTAATATTAAAAAAAATAAAAACATTTTGTTTTCGAATGGTAATATTTTTTTTTATCATAAATATATGGATGCTATACTATTGCTGGTTAACGGGAACGCCCTCTGTTATTTAACACTGTATATTACTAGTGACCCGCCCCGACTTCGCGCGGGTGCAATGCTGCTACTAAATCTCTACTATATTATGTGTGTATTATACATTAAACCTTCCTCTTCAATCATTGTATCTATTAAAAGGAATCGTATCAAAATCCGTTGCGTAGTTTTAAAGATCTAAACATACATAGGGACAGACAGCGGGAAGCGACTTTGTATTCAACCGACTTCCAAAAAAGGATGAGGTTCTCAATTCGACTGTATTTTTTTATGTTTTTACCTCATAACTTTGTATTGGGTGTACCGATTTTGATGATTGTTTTTATTTTCAAAAGCTGGTGCTTGTCGTGTGGTCCCATTTAAATTTGATTGAGATCTGACGACTAGTATTTGAGTTATCTCTAATAATGCGTGGCTTAGTTTACATTGACGACGTTCTCATTCCCTCTTGTCGATTTAAAATGAAAAAATAAATTTGTGTACGATGGTTTGGAAGAGCATCTTAAATTTAAGTTATTTTGTACTTTTTGTTTTTATTGTGTAGAACGTACTGATAGTACATTCAGTACAATCTATACTAATATTATAAAGAGGAAGGATTTGTATTTTAGTATGTAACGAATAAACTCAAAAACTACTGGACCGATTTCAAAAAATCTTTCACCATTGGAAAGCTACATTCACCATGAGTAACATAGGCTATATTTTATCCCCGTATTCTCACGGGAACGGGAACTACGCGGGTGAATCCGCGGGGCGCTGCTAGTGTATTATAATGTGATGTATCAATAACTAACACTAAATGGCCAGTAATACACGAGATTCTAATGAAGGCCCTTGTTTAACTCATCATCCTGAACCTAATACCTTACATGGGGACCCATGAGGTTTTCACACAAAACCTATCACGTTCATTTCGTCGACCGCACTCAACCGACCGTTTGTCAATAAATACGTCGAGTGACCGTCGTCAGTCGTTATCTTGTGACCTTAAATACATTCTTATTAATCATCCGTTGAAGAGTAAAGAGAGTCAATTGATATTTGTTACTTTATATTAGTTATGGTCCTACGTCACTTTAACTGACCATCTGATTGCCCGTATGTGTAAAACTAGCAGTGTCCCGCGGTTTCACCCGCGTGGTTCTCGTTCCTGTGGAAATATGAGGATAAAATATACCGTATGTTACTCCCTGATAATGTAGCTTTCCATTGGTGAAAATATAGTTTAAATCGGTCCAGTAGTTACGGAGCTTATTCGGTATGGATAAACAAAAAAAACCTTTCCTCTTTATAATATATACTAGCAGCTTCCCGCGGTTTCACCCGCGTAGTTCCCGTTCCCGTGGGAATATGGGGATAAAATATAGCCTATGTTACTCAGGGTGAATGTAAGCTACATTCAATCTACTACTAATGGTGAAAGATTTTTTGCAATCGGTCCTGTAGTTTTTGAGTTTATTCGTTACATATAAAAATACAGATCGTTCCTCTTTATAATATTAGTGTAGATATAGATTTGGATAGAGCCATAGAGGATAGACCAGTGCTTCGCCCGCGACTTCGTCTGCACAGCATTACCAATTTTTTATTATTATTATAATTATAAAACCCGTGTTCCTCCTTTTGCCCTTTGCGTTCTAGAGCCGCGGTGACTTTTTCGAACAGATTCCGCGACCCTAGCATGGCGACTCTATGAGTCTTCTCTCTCTGACTGTCTTCTTGGAGGCGTGCGTGGATCACGACTCGCCGCTACCGAGAGCAGATCTCTGGATCTACTGAAACAATAGGGATGTTGCCAGAGTAAAAAATATATGATTACTAGCTGCTGCCCGCAGCTTCGCTTGCGTGAAAGTCGGAAATTATCTTAAGGGTACATGATCCCGGGATAAAAAGTATCCTATGTTACTTCTAGTACCTCCCAGAATATGTGTACAAAGTTTCATGATGATTCGTTAAGGAGTTTTTGCGTGAAAGCGTAACAAACATCCACGCTTTCACATTTATAATATTAATAAGGATGTTTACTCCGTCAGTTAAATTATAGAAAAATATTGGACACGTATTTTTTCCTTTATCAAATCTATAAACACTGACGAAGATAAAAAGCATCAAAGATCAGGAGTGGGAGCGTGTGACGTCACTGCCCGGTAAAAATTGTAGCGAGTAGTGGCGTCACACTAGTTTTTTACGCACTGTATCGTCTTCATTTTTTGTTTATGTGAAAAAAGAAAAAAATACGTTTCCGAGATTTTTTTAGTTAAGTACCCTATTACGAAAATTCTTTTACCAATAGTAAGCCACATTAATTGTGAGTGTCACAGGCTATATTTTATGTACGTATTCCCACGGGAACGGGAACTTCGCGAGTGAAACCGCGGGGCGCTGCTAATTCGTTTCAAAAATCTTTCCTGGTCATACGATTAGTGTAGATTGTAACATTTAAACTTTTTCCAACACGAGTCCACAGTGACATAATACAGAAAACACTCAAGTTATTCCCTGAGTTTCGTATTATCAGCAATTCTCTAAGAATTTACTCCGAAGTGGAACGGACTATAGATAAGATACCAAATCACTTGTAGATAGCGACTTATTGGAGGGTGAGCGCATCAGTTGTCGGCCTGCTCGAAATTGTTTTGATTTTATCGGCCGTATGCAGACGACACAATTTCACTATCTGCACTGAAAACTCATCATCTGCCTAGCCTTTTCCCAACTATATTGGGGTCGGCTCCCAGTCTTGCCGGATTCAGCTGAATACCAGTATTTTACGTACATAAATTACGTCACATGGTAAGGGGGAAGGGAGAAGGGCGACGAAGTGTGACAAGGGGGTGGGAGGGGTTCTAAATTTCTGTGACGTCACATTTCAAAATCTATTTTAATCTAAGTGTTTAGTAAAACACAAAATTGTAAAATATGTATGTGATGTCACACTAGGGTCTCACAAATATGACCAGCTGTGACAAGGACGGGGGGGGGGGGGGGGGGGTCAAAAATCAATAAATTCGTGTGACGTAATTTATGGATGGCCCCTTAGAGCGTTCAACCTAACGAAACAAACTGTTCAGCTTTATAATATTGATACAGATAATTCACATAAAGAAAGAAAAAATGTTCATTTGGCACCCACAGAAACACTGCGACAACTGGGAGTTGCTTGACGCCTGGTTTTCAACTGAACCTTGAATGTGTAAATCAGTTTTGTTTTCCGTTGTAAGTGGGTAACTGCAAGAACAGTGAGGACGCATCGCAATAACTACATAGTATTAAACAATTATACTATTAAATCGCTTCTCGCTGTCTGTCTGTCCCTATGTATGCTTAGATCTTTAAAACTGCGCAGCGGATTTTGATGTGGTTTTTCTTAATAGGTAGAGTGATTCAAGAAAAAGGTATTTATGTATACATGCATAGTAAATAGTAGAGAAACACTATGATTTCAGAAGTTTCCAATGTCATATTGTAAATAAACACATTTTTTCAACATTGCACTCGTGCGAAGCCGGGGCGGCTCGCTAGTTATTTCTAAAGAAATGTTTTCCAGAATACCTGCGAAGATTTTGTAATTTGCAAACGAAAACAACATCCTTACGTTGTTTTCGTACAAAATTTTCCTTGTATGTCAAGCATAAGAAAAATAAATGTATTCGAAGGTTACATCTCACAAATCTCTTTCATTCGATCGCATCGCTTCTCGCCGTGATTGTTTGTTGTATTAATTAAAATTCATGAATGAACACAGTGTTAGCTGTTAATTGCTTACGGTTTATTAGCACGGCGGCGTAGGCATTTGAAATTCAAAGGCTGGCGTTTGTGTCGCTCACAACAAAACAATATACGTGTGTGTACTTGCAATATCGCTCTTAATAAATATTTTTGTCCACTTGCACTTTGTAAGTTCGTCATTTAAAACAAAAGTTAAAAATTTTAGAGTCATATTTGCTCCACAAAATAATATGACTCTAAAATTTCAAATTTATTTTAGAGTAATATTTGTGGGCACAAATTTTACTCTTAAATTTCAAATGTACCATACTGTTGTTATGTTTATGATTACTATTCAGAATAAAGTCCATTTATTTAATAAAATACTTACCTTTTACTGGAGCGGTAATTACTTATTCACGAATGCAAGCATATGGTTTTAAGACCTATGTGTTTGAAATGGAAGTAGGGCTTTTTACATGGGACGTATTGGTTAAAAAAACAACAGTTTTCGTCGAATTTACATCATTATAGCATACTAGCGGCGCCCCGCGGTTTGGCCCGCGTAGTTCCCGTTCCCGTGGGAATATGGGGATAAAATATATTACTAATACCTATGTTACTCAAGGTGAATGTAGCTTGCTAATGGTGAAAGAAATTTTGAAATCGGCACAGTAGTTTTTGAGTTTATTCATTACAAAAATAAACACACACACACACACCCTCACACACACACACACACACACACACAAATACAAATATTTCCTATTTGGAATATTTGTGTAGAAATAAATTAATATTTAGACAAAACAAATACGTGCCCAACAACAAGGTGATTCACCCTGCAGCGTTATCAAATACTTTAGCCATCATTATCAGTAAAGATTGTTTTTCGTAACATTTCGTGTTCCACTGCAGCTTTCTTTTGTTTCAATACAAGAGTTCACAAGATAAGATAATTATCTACAGAGGTACAGACTTACGGCCGAACCCAATAACCGATCTAAAACATACTGGAGATAGAAAAACAAATGAAACAACAGAAAACCTAAATCATTTTTCTGTTGTTTCATTTGTTTTTCTATCTCCAGTAGGTGATAGATAGGTTATTGGGTTCGGCCGTTAGATCATAGGGATGTTTCCTGAGTAAAAAATATATGATTATGTTTAGTATGTCAGTTAGATTATAGAAAAATATTGGACACGTATTTTTTCCTTTATCAAATCTATAAAAACTGACGAAGATAAAAAGCATCAAAGATCAGGAGTGGGAGCGTGTGACGTCACTGCCCGTAAAAATTGTAGCGAGTAGTGACGTCACACGAGTTTTTTAAGTACTGTATCGTCTGCATTTTTTGTTTATGTGAAAAAAGAAAAAATACGTGTCCAATATTTTTTGGAAATCTATCAGACGGACTAATCAGATTTTTTTAGTTGGCGGCGCCATGGCATGCGTCGCCACGCCAGAAATCGGTTTTACGTGCGGTTATAGTTGTTTCACATTAAAAAAAAAGTGTTTTCATGAAAATTAGACTGCATGCATGAACACTCCCTTCTGCTCCGCCCAAAGCGGAACAAGCGCGATGGGAATTAGGAGGAACACGGGTGGGTTTTAGTCAGTAAGCGTCTGACACTCCCTTCCGCTCCGCCCAGAGCGGGAGAAGCCATTTAACGATTTCCCATCCAGAAAAAAAGAAGGTCAACGACCGCCATCTTCTCTTTCCATACTTCTATTATCCGGAGCGATCTCTGGTCAAGTTTGACCTGCTCAGCTCTTCCAATATCACTACATAGTATAAAACAAAGTCGCTATCCGCCGTCTGTCCCTATGTATGCTTAGATCTTTAAAACTGCGCAACGGATTTTGATGGGGGTTTTTTTAAATAGATAGACTGATTCTTAAGGAAGGTTTATATGTATAATACATGCATATTATAGTAGAGGAAACATTAGTATCTACATTGCACCCGTGCGAAGCCGGGGCGGGTCGCTAGTAAAGATATAAACTTCTAAAATCCGGATGTGCTATATCAACGCAACCGTACTATAGTTGGCTTGCTCAAACAGCACTCTCTCATTGCTCAACTAGTGTATAAATAGAACTGAAATGGATTACAAGGTCGTCCCTATATGGAGTAGCAGATATTGAGTCAGATATATTAGCGGTTATTACTTTTTATGATATCACTGTATGTTGTCGGCGAGTTTGCACGGTAGGTACAGCTAGAGATTTTGTTAACCCCAGTGTTTCTTAAGAGCAATGGTGGCTGAGTGGTAACGGCCCCGACTTACGAAATATAGGTCGGGGGTTCAAACCCAGCCTGGCGCATTACTTAGTGTAATTAATTTCATCACCACTGCTCTCAAAACGGTGAAGGAAAACATCGTGAGCAAACCGGCATGTCCTAGAACCAAAAATTCGAAGACATGTGACATTCAGCAACCCGCACTGGGCTCGCGTGCTGGATTACGGCCCATTCCCTCTCCTAGAGAGGAGGCCTGTGTCCCAGCAGTGGAAACATTCAAAGGCTGATCATGCTTATGCAGTGTTTCTTTCTGCGTACAGCTAAGGAGTGGAATCCATGCCGCAGACTGTTTCCTGATAGCTATAAACTTGGGGTATTCAAGTCAACAGTGAACAGGTTACTTCTAGACAAGCGTGCTCCATCGTCGACCACGTCATCGCACAGTCTCAGCTGATGGTATCAGCTGAGACTGTGGTTGAATGAGATCCTATAAAAAAAATGTTATGATTGGTTAACAAAAATTGGATGTTTAATAGCATAGCATAGTTAGCCTTTTAATGTTCCCACTGCTGGAACACAGGCCTCCTCTCTAGGAGAGGGAATGGCCCGTAATCCAGCACGCGGGCCCAGTGCGGGTTGGTATGTTTTACTTTGATATAAAAATCATAATTCTATTTAGTCCGATCGTTGGATTAAAAAAAAACATTGAACGTGTATTTTTGTCGATCCAAATCGTTAAAAAAAATATAAAGATATAGAGCGCATCGAATTCTAGAGAGGGGGCTGGTGACGTCATGACGCAAGTAAAACTTGTAGCACGTAGTGACGTCACGCGAGTTTTCAACGCACTCTACTTCATTTTTTGTTTACGTGGAAAAAGAAAAAATACATGTCCAATATTTTTTGGAAATCTATCCGACGGACTAAGTACTTATTTAGACTTTTTTCAGTAAAATGCCTTATTAAGGGCCATACATAAATGACGTCACACGTCAAGGGGGGAGGGAGGGGGTCGACGAAGTGTGACATTGTGTGACAAGGGGGTGAGGGGCTCTAAATTTCGTGAAGTCACATTTCGAAATCTATTTCAATCTAAGTGTTAAGTAAAACACGAACACTATACACGAATAAAATTGTAAAATATGTGACGTCACACTAGGGATGACGTCTCACATAAATGTGACCAGCTGTGACAAGGACGGGGGGTCAAAAGTCATGAAATTCGTGTGACGAAATTTATGGACGGCACCTTGTCAGCATCCAAGTTTGCTCCATAGAGTTCATTTCCTGGCAATAGGGATGTTTCCTGAGTAAAAAATATATGATTATGTTTAGTCCGTCAGCTAGATTATAGAAAAATATTGGAAACGTATTTTTCCCTTTATCAAATCTATAAAAACTGACGAAGATACAAAGCATCAAAGATCAGGAGTGGGGGCTTGTGACGTCACGGCTCGCTAGAAATTGTAGCGAGTAGTGACGTCACACGAGTTTTCAACGCACTGTATCGTCTTCATTTTTTGTTTACGTGAAATACGTGTCCAATATTTTTTTGGAAATCTATCCGACGGACTAATTAGATTTTTTTAGTTAACTACCCTATTCCGGAAGCATATGCTTCCTTTAATGGTAGGATACTGCCAATTCCTGCAAGTCAAGCCGGGGTGGATGACCGCCACACCGGGGTCAACCTGCCAAGCACCCAGCTTATGCCAAAACGTTCAACAATGGCGCGACGAATCTCTATAAACTGTCGTACCATTTCAAGGTTTACAAATAAAAACTACAATAATTTTAATGACTCATCGGTGTAAAGCTTTTTTTATTCAAGTCATCCGTTCTGCTCTAAATGTTCTAGTGACGTCATTTGGGCGTGTGAGTCGAACCGTAACGCGATCGGTACACTTCGTAAACAATCGGACGTTGTCGTGTTGATCGGGCTGCCTTTACGATAGTTGTCGGCAATCTCTTTGTAATGATTGCAAGATGCGTTTCTTTGAATTTGTGTGTACTGTAATCTATACATATAAATAAAATTGGAGCGTCTGTTTGTAATATTGAAATAACCGCTTTTTACTACATGGATATATTATACAGTACTATACATACACCAAAATTTTTTTTTTACAGATTTTGTCTGTCTGTTTATTCCGGCTAATCTCTGAGGTTCTGGACTGATTTTGACGGGACTTTTATTGGCAGGTAGCTGATGTAATAAGAAGTAACTTTGACTACTTTTATTTTAGAAAAATGATTTTAGTTTAGAAAAATAAAGTAAAAACATTTTCGAAATGTCTTATTTAAAAAAAAATATCTGGCAATTTATGTTTGTATGGAAAATTTAAAATAGGTCTAATTTAACTGTAACACAATTTATCGAAAATGTTTTCAACTAACTTTTTTAGACCTATGTATCCTGCTTATATGTGTGAAGTTTCATTAAAATCGGTTCAGTTATTCGGAATATAACGACTTGAAAATTTCTATGAAATGCTGTTTGGCGTATACGCTCTTAATGAACGTAAATTCGTGTTAATTTCATTGTCTAGCCTTGAAAAGCACAACATAGTAACTATAATGTGTTGTGTTTGTACAATAGAGTTCTATTCGTGCTTTGGACCGGTTTTCACAGATAAACGTTTGTTTTTATAATGGTTAGGTTATGGAGTTTTATCGTCAGAGATGTGCATAATTTATTTATGGCTAGTTGGTTTTAATGTTTTACACGAAACCTTAATTCTTTTGCTACAATAGGTAACTCCTCATAACATCAGCTATCTAGCAGTAAAAGTTAATATAAGAATCCGGTTTGTTCCAGTTTGGAAAAAGCAGATGATTCAAAGTACAGTATTACATAATCAGCCTTTTAACGTTCCCACTGCTGGGACACAGGCCTCTTCTCTAGGAGAGGGAATGGGCCATAATCCACCACGCGGGCCCAGTGCGGGTTGGTGAATGTCACATGTCTTCGAATTTTTGGTTCTAGGACATGCCGGTTTCCTCAAGATGTTTTCCTTCACCGTTTTGAGAGATGAAATTAATTACACAAAGTAATGCGCCTGGCTGGGTTTGAACCCGCGACCTACAATTCGTAAGTCTGGGCCGTTACCACTTGGCCACCACTGCTCTCAAGTACAGTATTGATTGTAACTAATGGCACAATTTTACGAGTGGTTTCGCTGTCAGTTCGTCACGTTTCAAGAGAAAACGGTGACGTAGTACAAACTTCAGATGGGTTACAAATCGCTTCGTTTACCTAATTGATTTTCTAATTAGAATCTGTTTTAAGCGCTGATTCATTCGGCACTAATAGAACACTAGGAAAATAGTGAATTTGGAATCCATACTGTTCATACTCTTACCTTACCTTACCTTTTTTAATGGATGTGAATTCATCAAATGACTTCTCCCGCTGTGGGCACATAGGAATGGAGTGTCAGACTCTTACTGACTAAAACCCACCCGTGATCCTCCTAGTGATCGCCGCGTTCTAGGACTGCGGTGACTGGTTCGAATAAATTCCGCAATCTAGGATCCCCCATACAACGACGAAAAGAATGAGAACATCATCGACTTCATCGAAGCCACGCATTATTAGGGATAACTCAAATAATTGTTGTCAGATCTCACTCGAAATTGGAAATGGGAGTACATGAGAAGCACCAGCTTTCGAATATAAAAAGAATCATTAAAATCGGTACATCCACTAAAAAGTTATGACTCATTACATTTTACTGGGTGCACTGGGTGCATTGATATATTTTTTTCTGCGAGTTAAAAATACAGTCGACTTGAGAACCTCCTCTTTTTCTGGAAGTCGGTTAAAAACAAAATGACTGATTACCCTCTATCTAAAAACCTATAAAATTTGCTAACAGACACGGACAAAGTCGCAGGCAAAAGCTTAGAACCTAATATAATCTTCAGGGTTTGAATGTTTGTATTAACGTAATATTTCTCTTTTGTTTCAGTGTTGTGCATGATTCCAAGAGGAGTCGAGTGCTAGTTTACGAAAAGATCTATTAAGTAAGTACTACTTGCTACTACTTCCATTGACAATACGTCTATATTCAGCCTCATTCCTTTTAGTCTGGAACTCGTTCGAACAACAAAACGAACGAATAACCACAGTTACAAAAGGTGATTGGCAATCGATTCATCATTTAGGCGCGTTGCCGACAAGCTTGCGTGACACGCTGCTCTCATTCCGAAGCTATAATGTAGAGCTATAAAACATAGCGATATAGCTTTGATTGCCACACAGCGATAGTGCGGCGTCTTTACGCAGCGGAAATGTGAAGCTAATGCGGCTTTTTGTTTCGTATATTGTACCGGCCTGAAGGATGCACAGATGTATTCAGACCATGGTTCGTACCATGAGTATCAGATATTTAGAAGTTTACCTCTGCTGGTAATACTTTGTTCTATAACTATACCGAACGCCAGATAAATGTGCAATAAAGGTCATTGCCCTCTCTTTGATATCTCTTCGTAGGTACATGGACAAAAAAAAAATGAATCATTTTCCATTACTAGTAAATATAAAGGATCACGATGGATGTCGATTCAATAAAGCATTAATTCATTATTTCTGTTTTAAGAATTAAGGTTGTCAATAAATGTAGGTGGGTCAATGACCGTTATTGCACATTTATCTGGCGTTTTGGCACCAAGTATACTATAGTATACTTGGTGCATCGTCCTCACATATATGAAGTATTTTTTGTATTACCGAATATTGTAAAACATTTATTTGAAAAGAGTAACTATGGAGTTTCTTGTCCGTTCTCCTCCATAAGAATCTACCTTTGCGAATGGACGCTAGAGTCACTTAATTATGATACATTTTAATGATGACGTTCAAAAGTACCGTTTAATGGCCTAATTGAAATAAACGTTTTGACTTTGACTTTGGTCCACTTGGGCAAATGATGAAGTAATGGCAGACCACCAACTATAAAAACATAAATTCTTTATTCATACAATCTTTCACTTTTAGTTAAACAAGAGATGTTTTTGTGATTAATATGAAGATGTGAAAGTTATAGAAAAATACAGGCAGTGCCCTTTGTAAGATGCGGATTTTTTTCGAAAGAGTCACCTCGGCCCTGGAACGCAAAGGCCACAAAAAGGATCACGGGTGGGTTTTAGTCAGTAAGAGTCTGACACTTCTTTCCGCTCCGCACAGAGCGGGAGAAGTCATTTTATGATTTCCCATCCAAAAAAAAGTGCCCTTTGTAAAAAAGCAATAATTTCATACAATACAATTTACAAACTAACAAAAAAAAATATCTGCAGTTAAGCTACAAAACTGCACCAGCAATAAACATATTATTGATTGCGACAGCTTGGCGACAACCTCGTCGTAGACTAGCAATAGAATTGCAGATGCGACACTTTAAAGTTCATTCAGTCTTCTGTATACATAGTAGTAGTGGTGTAAGTTGATGGCATCGTGCTTCTATCGACAGGGTTGGTTACTGGAGGGTGTATTTTGGTACTCGAATCTCAATATCAAGGTTTTCTTTTGACATAAACATTATGTTAAGGTAGTGAATTTAAAATTAAACTGACTAGTGGGAGTGTTTAAAAATCGCTCGCAAGATTGTAATTATTTTCGAGTTCCGAACGTCCGTATGAAAAACGGAACCCTTATAAGTTCATTCGTGTGTGTATGTCGGTCAATCACCGCCAATTTTCTCTTAAACTGCTGACTCAGTTGAAATTTTGCTTCATGTTTGAATAAAGTAATTTACAAAAGCGGCAATTATGGAGTTTAATAAAGTGTGGCTTACTTTAGTGTTGTCTCTTTCCGCAAACTAGGTACTTCAAAATCTTCATATTGTGTCATAACTCGCTTAAGCCCACGGAATCGCTTGCGTAAATACCAATACAATTTTACAGAAAAGTAGCTTATAACTGTCTATAGGGTCCCATCTAGTTCATCACCAAAATCTAAATAGGCGTGAAAGCATAAAGACGAACTCATTTTCGCATTTATATTGTAATAGCAGTGCCCTGCGGTTTTACCCGCATAGTTCTCGTTCCCGTGAGAATACGGAGATAAAATAGAGCCTATGTTACTCGCTGATAACGTAGCTTTCCATTGGTAAAAGATTTTTTTTTTAATTCTGGTTTTTCGCGTAATCATATTGCATTTATAATATTAGTAAGTCACGGATAAACTTAAGACCTGACAACTGTGTCACATCTACAACAAAACTAATCTTTGGCGTTCTCCCCTTCGTTCCCGTAACGAGCCTTGAAAGTCACCAAGTTTTATAGCAGCGCTGTAAGGGTGACGGTAGAATAATATTTATGTATGGGGCAGTTAGAACTAGGGGTGTTACGGAGCGATTTCCGGCGCCATAGGCGCGAGCGTCCCTGGCGCATTGTGTTCTACGCGCGTCTCAAAGAAATTTCAGCATAGACAAGGCCTGTCGGGGTTACGGAATTTGTTCAGAAAGGGTCACGGCGAGCTAAAATCCTGCATCGCGGTATTAGAGTTTACCGTGCGATTTGAACATATACATACAACAATATGAACTAATAACATCGCTCCGCGGTTTCAACCGCATAGTTTCCGTTCCCGTGGGAATATGGGGACAAAATATAGCCTTTGCTACTCAAAGTGAATGTAGCTTTCTAATGGTGAAAGAATTTTTTAAATCAGTCCATTTGTTTTTGAGTTTATTCGTTACATACAAAAATACAAATCTCCTCTTTATAATATTAGTATAGACTAGCATCGCCCCACGGTTTCACCCGCGTAGTTCCGTTCCCGTGGGAATATGGGGATATAATATAACCTATGTTCACCGGAGATAGTGTAGCTTCTCAACAGTGAAAGAATTTTTCAAATCGGTCAAGTAGTTTCGGAGCCTTAAATGCAAACAAAAAAACAATAAAAATCTTTCCTCTTTATAATATTAGTGTAGATTGATCAGTTGCCACAAACACAACAACCATCTGGCGACCTATTATGACGTCTTAAATCCATCATGATTTCTGTGTCAGAGAGAGACGGAGGTACACGACGAATAGCACTATCTCTTTCCCTCACACGAACATTGGCACTTCGTAATACGGCCACTGGTCTGAGGATCCTCCCATTTCTATGGAGTTTCGCGGGACTTCACTCTTTGTACCGTATGTACCCTCTATAAAACCACTTCCGTGACATCCCTAGTTGCAACTACCCTCCGTTTACGTTATGGTGGCGGGTGAGGCAGTGCGGCGCAATTAGTGCAGTTTGAAGTACGTCTGAAGTGGTCGGAGTGTTGGAATGTCACTTGTTTTTTATTAAAAGGTAGTTTGAGGTTAGAAATGATCTTGAGACTTAACTTTGACCTGACTTCGTTATTGCAAACTATTTTTTTAAGTTTACGTTCGGGGCGATTTTTGCCTAGTCGTCAGTTGATGTCATGCTCCTAAGAATTATACAGCGTGTTTTGATATTGTTTCCTTAATCTATATCAACTACCCAATATCACCATTTAATATGACCACGCCCATCTGGAACATGCTGTATATACAGTATGTTAGCTAACAGAGGGCGTTCCCGTTAACCCGCATTAGTATAAGCATTCATATATGATGAAAAAATATTACCATTCGAAAACAAAATGTTTTTATTTTTTTTTAATATTAACATATTCACTAAAAATGTTAAATGATACATGAAAGAAACACTCTGTACACGCGTACTTGCCGGTTTGGGCATTGCTACTACGAGTAAGTACTATTCCGCGTTACTATTTTGATTTTAAACAGGATTTTTCGTTTTTATTGTCAATTGTTTTTTTGTAATTCGGATTATTTTGTGCTTTTGAATCTATTAATGATTTAGATTAACGAATTTAAGGGAACGCCCTCTGTTATTTAACATACTGTATTTACTGACTTTTATTTAAGTTTGAGTTTTTTATTTAAGCTAGACTTTATTGAAAAAAAAAACTACGTTCCTAAGAAACCTTATCTCTTTGGTCCCGTTTAATTGTGTATCAAAATCCGTTCAGCGATTTAGGCGGAAAAGCGAAACAAATTGACTTTCGCATTTTAATTTAGGGTTTATTAGTTGTGGTAGAAATTATAAATTACCAAAATACCGACGCTTGTAAACTAAGTGGGATAAACCACGTAGAATGTTACGATTATAGCACAAGATAAATCAGCTGTTCTCGATACGACAACAAATAAATCAATCCAGTAAGTTCATAACAATAACAAATATTGTATCAATTAACTTACGTAACACAAACTTGGACGTACATAATAATGTCATCATCATAAAATAAATAACAGTCGTTAAACGCTTTTAATTAGCTCCCTACAACTGCATTTAAATTTAATTGCTGACATAAACACGTCCGCTCGGAACGGACGCTGATCGATGAATGATGAATATTGTGTTCGGAATTCAAAATCTGTGCAACGAATTAGGTACCTATTTAAAATTGTAAATAGAACACGCTGTGTTCTATTTTTGAGTTGTATGCGTTATTTTGTAATGCCGTCCGCGATTAAATCTTTTGGCTATGTCAAGAGCGTACTTTGTGTGTTTTAAAGAGTAACATACCGAGTTTTCTTCGTGCTTTTCAAAGCACGTTTAACTGTTGGTCCCTGTCATTTCTTGATCTTTGGCAGTCGTGCAGTCGTTACGGGTTGTCACAAGCCAGAAAGTTTGACACAAGTCTTACCAAGAAGTACCGCGTTACCCAGTTAATTGTTGAGGTCTGGTAGGCAGTCGCCACGTAAAATAATGGTCTGGTTTAATTGAAACCTACCCCAATATAGGTAGTTGGGAAAAGGCAGGCAGATGATGAAGTACTTAATGAAACTGATTTTTAAATTCCTTCAACTCAAACTCAAAGCATTTATTTCAATTAAACCCTTTACAGGCACTTTTGAATTGTCAAGGTCGAAAGAGGTGAAGCTCTCTGCAAGTTCCAAAGCGTAGATCTCTATGGAGAGAACGTGCAAGAAACTCCACGGACACTTTTAAATCTTCAAATCGTTTTGGACTGTGATAGAAACAGATTTCTCAATTACTGACTTTCTCAGTAAAGAAATAAACTCTCGAATACTAATACAGGAAATAGCAGTAATCAGTGAATTTTATACCTAATATTTAAAAACGGATCCATATATTATAAGACCTTTCAATAAAATTAATGTGCAAGGAAGCGTGGATCCTTCCTGCTTTCGAACTAATAATAATTAAAACTACTAAGTAGTTGAGTTACTTGAAAAGTGTTCATTTTGTTTTGTATTAAGAAAATAAACTAGTATAGAAAACACCGTTGAATAGGGTACAAGGGCTAACGTTATAAAGACGACAGATTTTTAGTTTATTTGTGCCGAATAAGCTCCGAAACTATTGGACCGATTTTAACAATTTTTTCACCAATGGGAAGCTACATTATCAGCGAGTAACATAAGACTTATATATTTTATACCCGTATTCCTGCAGGAACGGGAACTAGGCGGGTGAAACCGCGGGGCGCTGCTGGTATGAAATATATTAGTCAAATGGTACGATTTCTTTAGCATCATCTGCCTAGCCTTTTCCCAACTATATTGGGGTCGGCTCCCAGACATACCGGATTCAGCTGAATACCAGTATTTAACGTGGAGCGGCTGCCTACCAGACCTCACCAACACATTAACTGGGGAACACGGTACTTTTTGGCAAGACTGGTGTCAGATTTTCTGGCTTCTGACAATCCGTAACGACTGTTGAAAGATCTACAAATGACAGCCGGGACCAACGGCTTAACGTGCTTTCCGAGGCACGGAGGAAACTTGGAAAGTACGATTTCTGTATAAATACTTAAATAAAATCACTGGAAAATTACAAATGTACGTTACATGGATCGCTCATTCAAATAAGATTGTTTTTAAAAAGGTTTTTTACTTTTAATTTTTTTGTTCTAAAAATGCTCTGCCAACTCCTGGCAGGCACATAGACCGTTTTTTTCGGGGTGGGATATGATCAAATGACTTCTCCCGCTGTGGGCACATTGGAAGGGAGTATCAGACTCCTACTGACTAAAACCACCCGTGTTCCTTCTAGTGACTTGAACTAAAATGGCAGTTAAGAGTATGTCATGTCTCGCTGATGGTGGCGCGTGTGTTGGAATCATTCGGTTCCCTTCAAAATGGTTGAGCTAAATGGTGCCGATACACGCGTCATGTTCGTGAACGGGCGCCGTCGGTTGAGACTGGTCACCTCTTAACTGCCACTGGCTTGTTTTAATCTTTATACTTTGAATTGTTTTATAGTTTTCTTTTTTTTTCTTTACATTGGCCTCACATATAGAAGCACCAAGGATGTAACCAAGGTTATGTAATACAGAACATGATTTAAAAGTGTGTCCGTGAAGTTTATTGCACGTTCTTCTCCATAGAGATCTACGCTTTGGAACGTGCAGATAGCTTCACCTCTTTCGACTTGACAATTCAAAAGTGCCTGTAAAGGGTTTAATTGAAATAAATGTGTTGAGTATTGAGTGCCCACGTTCCAGGGCCGCGATGACTCTTTCGAACAAATTCCGGCAATAGACTATAGACCACAAACCTGTGTCCCAGCACATATGAAGTCTATCAGCGTACCCCACATTCCGTGCGGATACCTCCCCCCTCCCGCGCGCCCCACATCCGCGCGTACCTAATTGCCCGCGTCCTGCCCGCGAGCTTCCTGCCCACCGCCCGATTGCTACGCGTGAATATATGCGTGTGTTGCAACATGTAGTTACGGTGCTCAGAACGGGAGAGCTCAGCTGTACTCAGCATTAATATCGACTCGATGCAAAGTATTTATTTCAATTTAAAATAAAATAAAAAGCTTTTTAAAAATACAACCGACTTTTCCACAAAAAATAAAAAAAAATACAAAATAACTTTAATTTCGGAACTCGGTGTTTGTGGTTCCTTTTTCATTTTTTGAACACCGACTTCCGAAATTAAAGTTATTTTGTACTTTTTTATTTTTTGTGGAAAAGTCGGTTGTATTTTTTTGTAAAAAGTTTTTTATTTTTCACTTTTTAGTGGTACCTAAACCCCCTCCCCTCCCCCCACCTAAATGAACCAATTACATTAGTGTAAAAAAAACGCACTGCTCCAATGCAGAGTAAACTAAAAGGTTGTCAATGTAGACAATGTAGATATTTTTTTAGATTTTTGTTGATTTTTCAAAAACCGCTCGATCGATTTCGATAAAATTTTCATGGGACCATTTGGGAAGTATACCCTTTCCAACAAAAAAAGAATTTTTCAAACCGGTTGGCAAGCGACGGAGTTATGCGCGAACAAACAATAAAAAAAATAAAAAAACATACAAACATCCGAATTGAGAACCTACTCCTTTTTTAGAAGTCGGTTAAAAAAAACAGTTTCTGTGTTTTAGATATCGGATTCTAGTCTCTCCACGAAAAAACCAGAACATGAACCCAGCCTGACTGAAAGCATAACATGATAACTTGCTTTTGCTTCGGTTTAAAGTAACCTAAAAACGGTATTACGGTGTTCAGGACAACAACCAGGCCTGGGTAGACGGCGCGTTGTGTTCCACGCGCGCCTCAGAGATTTCAGCAAAGAACTTGGCCCCATAGGGTCAGTGCTTGCTAGGGTGCAGGAATTTGTTCGAAATAGTCACCGCGGTCCTGGAACGCAAAGGGCGCTAGGAGGAACACAGATGGGTTTTAGTCAGTAAGAGTCTGACACTTCCGCTGCGCCTAGAGCGGTAGAAGTCATTTGATGATTTCCCAGCAAGAAAAAAAAAGGTTCCAATAGATACAGTTTTAAATAAATAAATAATAAAAATATGTAGCGAAGGTATATTATGCCAAGTCTACCGGAAGAAATCGAGGGACAAAAGATGTCCTCAAAAGTAGGTTTGTTTACCCATAAAGAAAGTGTTATAAATAAATTAGAATAGATTATGGGCAGCCCTGTCTACCCTGCCTGCTTCGAGTTATCTCATGAATATGTTAATAAATTGTCACTTGACGAGGGAGTGGGCTCAGTGCGAGCGAGCAGCGGGAGAGACTGCCCACTTTAGTTATAGTTATAGACAAATATAAAAGCATAGCATAGTCAGCCTTTTAATGTTCCCACTGCTGGGACACAGGCCTCCTCTCTAGGAGAGGGAATGTGCCGTAATCCAGCACGCGGGCCCAGTGCGGGTTGCTGAATGTCACATGTCTTCGAATTATTGATTCTAGGACACGCCGGTTTCCCCACCGAATGTGTCTCCACGTTGTCGTCGTGGTGGGGCTTGAGCGTCCCAATGATCTTGCGAGCTTTCCCGGTAGAGCCACTCATGCCGGAAGGTCGCAAGTGAGGGATCAGACCAAGAGAGACACACGCTTGCTCGCTGCTCTCTGGTACGCGTCTGATCATCAGACGTGACTGTGGGAGCAGCGAGCAGGTGGAGAGGTGAGGTTGGGAGAGAGGGCCCTGAGAAGGGGCGGAGCGAAAAGGGACCACACCCTTGAAAGGAAAACAATGAAAAAAGACGCTTGCAAAATGAGTCCCCAGGTGGGTCCCGACTGCTCAGCGGTCGGGGAATCCCACCCCGCTTCGGCGGGCTGCCCTCCGTACTCTGGGGTGGGCACCAAACGTCTTCCGCTTGCCAGTGGCAACAAGAGCCGAGGAGGCTCCAATTCGTCGTCGTCATCCGGATCCGCCTCCTTTAAGGAGCTGATGGCGCACGAATTCGTAGAGGAGGGTTCGCCTGAGCGCCGGGGTGGTGCGGAGTCGGATTCCGGCTCCGCGCCAGACCTAGTAACGGTCAGCTCGGCGGGCTCTGGAGAGGAAGGAGAGGGGGCTGCTGCGGAGAACGTGAAGTTCTTCCGCAAGCGGCCCAGACGGGAGGATACCGGGGGGTCGTCCTCCGAGGGCGAATTTGCCTCCGCCCGCAAAATCCCCACCGCTAGGCGGGGCAGGGGCTGTGAGGCAGGGAGGGGGCTGGCTCCCTCTACCCGGGAGGTGGAGAGTCGGGCCGGGAGGCTGGTGGAGGAGGGGCGTCGCCCTGGAGGGAGCGGTCGTAGGGCTCCCTCTACTCTTCCGCCTACTCTCGACTCCGACGACTCGGAGCCCCCGGGAGAGGTGCGTCCCACGGTTGAGGAGAAGAGGGCCAAGCTGGAGGAGGTCGTGGAGGCCGCGATCCGCGCTGTGGCCTTCAAAAGGAAGCAGTCTTCCAAGCGGGAGGCCATTAGCGCGGCCAAAGCCTCCATAATGGCGGCGGCGGCGGCCAACGTCGGCGGGTCCGGAGAGGCGACAGAGTTGCGGGCGGAGGTCGCCCGCCTCGCGGCCGTAACGGAGCGACTCATCGCGGAGAATGAGTCGCTCCGGAGGGACCTGGCTGGCATGGCCAGAGCGGCCTCGGAGGAGCCGCAGGGGGGGCCGAGTCCGGCGGCGCTGGAGGGGAGCCAAGTGCTGAGCCAGGTGCGGAGCCTGGTGCGGCAGGAGCTGGCTCCCTTCCGGAGGCAGGTGTCCGTCTTGGAGGACATGATCCGGCGTCCCCCGTTGGCGGCGGCACAGAGGCCCCCGGGACAGCAGAAGGCGGCTTCGTACGCAGCCGCGGTGGCTGCTGGCCCGGGAACGTCCGGCCGGGCGAAAGCCAAGGCGGGAGCCGCGCCAGCGCCTGTGACGCCGGCGCCTGCGACGCCGGCGACTACCAAGACGGCCCCGGCGAAGAGGGGAAGGAGGAAGGCTGGAGGGGGAGCGGCTGAGGCTGCTGCGCCAGTGGCGCCGCAGCCGCCCCCACCCCCAACCTCGGACCCTCCTGCGGCCGAGGCCGAGTGGCAGGTCGCTGGCCAGAAACGGCGGGCCGCGAAAGCGGCCAAAAACAAGGCGAGGAGGCAGCGGCGGAAAGCCAACGCCATTGCGGCGAGGCTTCGCGCCCCGAAATCCGCGGCTGTAGTTCTCACACTGCAGCCGGAAGCGGAACAGAGGGGCGTGACGTATCTCGCCGTACTGAAGCGGGCGAAGGAGGCGGTGAGCCTCCAAGAGCTGGGCATCAGCGGGGGCATCGGGGTCAGGAGGACCTTGACCGGTGCCCGGAAGCTCGAGCTCGCCGGAGCGGAGAGTGGCCCGTTCGCGGACGCCCTGGCTGAAAGGCTGAGGGCGGTTTTACCCGCGGACGAGGTCCGGGTGTCCAGGCCAACTAAGCGCATCGACATGCGCATAGTGGGCCTGGATGACTCCGTGACGGAGGAGGAAGTTGTGGCCGCCGTCGCCAGGACTGGGGGGTGCTCTGCCGAGCTCGTCAAGGCGGGCACCCTCCGGCCTGACAACACGGGCATGCAAACCCTTGTGGTGAGCTGCCCCGTGACGGCGGCCAGAACTGTGTCGGAGGGCCGAAGGCTCTTGGTGGGATGGGTGTCTGCGCGGGTAAAACTGCTGGAACCCAGACCTCTGAGGTGCTACCGCTGCCATGTGGGTAACCACACGGGAGCTATGTGCCCCTCGGAGGTCGACCGCAGCGGACTCTGTTTCCGCTGTGGTCAGCCCGGTCATAAGGCCGGCTCGTGCGAGGCCACGCCGCACTGCAGTGCATGTGCGGCTGCTGGCAAGCCGGCCGAACACTGGGCTGGGGGAAGGGCCTGCGCGCCATCCGCCCCGACCAGGGGCAAGAGGTCCGCCGCCACCGCCGCCTCTGCCGCCGCTGCGGCTTCTGTCGCCGCCGCTGCCGCTTCTGCTGCGGGTGCTGCGGCTCCCAACGCTCGGGAGGGTGCTGAGATGGAGTGCCAGTAATGGTCCCATTTCGGCCCCCTCCAGAGACAAGTCGGCCGCTGTGCTATCGCGCAGTGGCTGATGCCTGGGGACGGTGAGCGTGGGTGGCTCGCCGTCCGATGCCAGGTTGAGTCGACGACGCGTTGTGTTCCACGCGCGCCTCAAGGAGCCGTCAGCACCAAGGACGGGGCCCCATAGGGTCGGTGCCTGCTAGGGTTGCGGAATTTGTTCGAAAGAGTTGCCGCGGCCCTGGAACGCATAGGGCACAAGAAGGATCACGGGTGGGTTTTAGTCAGTAAAAGTCTGACACTCCCTACCGCTCCACCCAGGGCGGGAGGGGTCATTTGATGATTTCCCATCCAGAAAAAAAAAAAAAAAAAAAAGGACACGCCGGTTTCCTCACGATGTTTTCCTTCACCGTTTTGAGAGCAGTGATGATGAAATTAATTACACAAAGTAATGCGCCTGGCTGCGTTTGAACCCGCAACTTACAATTTGTAAGTTGGGGCCGTTACCATTCGGCCACCACTGCTCATATAAAAGCTAGTCTTTACACCATTACTGGTGTAAAGATTAGCTCGTACAAAAAAAACGAGTTCTGAACTCTGCGACGATGTGGTCGACCATGGGCCACGCTTACCACAGAACACAGTCTTCGGCAGGGAATTTTACTCTTGAGCTGTACTCACAATGAAAATATTCCCGAAACTTTTGGGCGAATGGGTGAAGATGCCCACTATGTACCGGTGACGCATCGCCGCAAGTCTTGTAATCCGATGTGAAGCCTAAAATTGGTCAGTTTACCATCTTTAGACACATTTAGAACACTTAAATTAAGAGTGGGCTCAATGGCAGCGAGAAGCGGGTGAGATGGTTATAGATATAGACAAATATAAATGCAATTATGGTGTAAAGATTGCCTCGTACTGACACGCTTACATAGAACACAGTCTTCGGCAGGGAATTTTACTCTTTAGCTGTACTCACAATGAAAATATTCCCGAAATATTTGTGCGTATGTGTGATGAACTGATGATGGCCAACATGTACCGGTGTGGCATGTGACGCCTAAAATTGGTCAGTTTACCATCTTTAGACACATTTAAAACACTTAAATTAATCTTATCATGATCGATACTTGATCTATTTCTTGTGGCGCCGCCTATCGGATGAACACTCGTAACATTCTTTAAAGATAAGATATTAATTTAAAGGCATACCTTACTTGGGAGTGTTTATACCTGACTGGGTTTGCGGAATGTTCAGAAGAGTTACCGCGGCCCTGGAACGCAAAGGGCATTTGGAGGAACACGGGTGGGCTTTAGTCAGTAAGAGTCTGACACTCGCTTTCGCTCCGCTCAGAGCGGAAGAAGTAATTTTATGATTATCCATCCATATAAACGTACATGTCGGTTTCCCAGAGCGGGAGGATTTACTTGATGATATCACATCCAAAAAACAAGGAGTGCATCATATATTTGGTAGTGCAGAGGATGCCCACTGACTAACGGCCGAACCCAATAACCGATCTATCACATACTGAAGATAGAAAAACAAATGAAACAACAGAGAAATTATATAGGTTTTCTGTTGTTTCATTTGTTTTTCTATCTCTAGTATGTGATAGATCATTGTGGCCATTCACGTATTACGTAAGTAATAAAGGGGGGCGGTTGGGGGGGCGGGGGGGGATCTTGATTTTAAGTATTTTATAAAAGTTTTTTTGTATATTAAACTAGCAGCGCCCCGCGGTTTCCCGTTCCCGTGGGAATACAGGGATAAAATATAACCTATGTTACTCAGGGTGAATGTAGCTTTCTAAAGGTGAAAGAATTTTTGAAATCGGTCCAATAGTTTTTGAGTTTATTCGTTACATACAAAAATACAAATCTTTCCTCTTTATAATATTAGTATAGCACACATGAGCACACATACATAAAGTCTTACACACTACAGGAGGTAAAGCCCATCGAACCTCCATAACCCAGGAACTGGGTACCATGACAGGGATCACTGGTTACTTTTTACACATAGACATCTCAGCCGGGACGAACGGCTTAACCTGCTTTCCGAGGCATGGAGAAGTCTCGTTAAGTAAGGATGGTCACCCATCCACAAACTTACATCGGAAATTTTAGCTTAACCTACACTATCGACCCGAGCGGCTGGTTTTATTCAGCCACAAGATTAACAATCCGCGTGTGGTACTCAAATAACAGTACTCTCGCATTTCCGCTCGCCGCCGCGAGTGAGGCCGCGCCCCACGCTCTGTTAAACCTGACATTGAAATTAATTCCGATATGACATCACTTCTGACATAACACTCGTCCACAATGTGACCACGCAGTAGAGCTGGACAACTTATTAGTGCGAAAAACCGGTCAAGTGCGAGTCGGGATTCGCACACGAAGGGTTCCGTAACGTTATCTAATAAAAACGGCGAAAAAAACATGTCTGTTGTATGGAAGTCCCTTTTATAAATATTTGTTTTATTTTAATTTAATTATTTATTTTTAAATTGAATATATAACTAAGTAAATATTCTAATTATTCTAATAAATAGTATTTTACTCTGTTTTTTAGTATTGGTTATTATAGCGGCAATGGAAATACATCATCTGTGAAAATTTCAACTGTCTGAATCTGAACTATCACGGTTCATGAGATATGGCCTGGTGCAAACGGACGGACAGCGGAGTCTTAGTAATGGGGTCCCGTTTTGCCCTTTGTGGAACTCTAAAAATCGTCCAATTTACTGAACTATTTCAGTGTTATAGTGGGTCCACACGATGCAGACTTTGTAGCACAGACAAAAACTTCATGCAAATAAGGGTTAAGAGGCGTAAAAATGCATGCAGGCATATGAGGCTGGTGCGGAATTAGGTCGAAAGAGTGACCGCGGCGCTGGAACGCAACGGGCACTAGGAGGAACACGGGTGGGTTTTAGTTAGTAAGAGTCTGACATTTCGGAAGTCGGTATTCAAAAAACGAAAATGCAGTCAAAAACACCGAGTTCCGAAATTAAAGTTATTTTGTACTTTTTTGTGTAGAAGCCGGTTGTATTTTTTTTTAATCTCTGGCTTTTACGTCGCAGTTTACGGGATATTTAGATTCAACTTATCTCCTAAACGTCACATTCTGTATACCCCTATGGAGAAAAAGGCTTAAGTATGTAGGCTGAATCTATACTAATATTATAAAGAGGAAAGATTTGATTGTCTGTTTGTATTGAATAGGCTCCGAAACTAATGAACCGATTTCAAAAATTCTTTCACTTCTGGGAAGCTACACTATCCCCGGGTGACACATGCTATACTTTATCCCCGTGTCCCCACGGGAACGGGAACTACGCGGGTGAAACCGCGGGGCGCTACTTCTGTTAATATTTTTGCACAATGTCAATACGATCAGTTGCTTTAATGTGGCGATTGTGGCATTGACATTAATTCACACATTGCACATTACTTTAAGTATATTGCAGTGGCGTGCAGTGGTTCCAGTTAGGGTAGGCCAGAGAAAATGTCCAACAAAATTTTAAAAAATAACCACGTTAGTCAGGGTTGATTTTTAATGAAATGAGATTTTTTTTTAAATAGCCTATTAAAAAAATAACACCACATTTCAACCCAGAATAATGTGGTGTGTGTTTTTTTTTGGACATTTTCTCTGGCCTACCCTAACTCGAACCACTGCACGCCACTGGTATATTGTGTGTACACAAATAAATAAATAGGTAGCATAGGTACTGCACACTGCATGCGGTGACAGGCTCATGGTCCTCGCCCTTCCATTCTCACATTTTTCAACATTTTTGGCTCGTGTTGTTTCGACGAAAAGATTCTTCTTATGATCAATTGACATATATTTTCTTAAATAACTTCTAAAGTATTTATTAACTAGCTGACTCATGCAAACTACGTCTGCGTCACATAAGAGAGAGGGAGAAAGAAAAAATTGCCCTATTCTTTGGTGCTCCGCTCCTATTGGTCTTGCGTGATGATAACCTATCTATAGCCTTCCTCGATAAATGGGCTATCTAACACTGAAATAATTTTTCAAATTAGACCAGTTGCTGAGATTAGCATGTTTAAGCAAACAAACTCTTCAGCTTTATATATAGTAAAGATATAAAAATTAAAAGCCCTTTTAATTTGCTATGTGACGCGGCGAAGTTTGAGTGGATACTATTATTTTAAATGCGAATGTAACTGACTGTCATATATATCTGTCTGTCTGTCTATTACGTCCTCACGTCTTATCGGCTGAACAGATTTTGCTGAAACTCTGCACACGGGCAGACCATGTCCTGGAGTAGAACATTCTCGTGGGATGACCTCCAATTTTCTCACGTACTAAGACTTCCATTATAGTCATATCATCTCTGACATTACCCGTAATATAATCTGTGGTCTTCCTTCTGAAACAGATTCGGTGGGTAAAAGTCACCGGATGACCTAGTAACGGGGGCAGACATCTGATTACAACGACATTGACATTAATTGACACCTCTGACATCACGCGTAATGTCATGTCAGGGATTACGTCTAGCGGTCGTAAGAAATGTATGTTTCTCGTAGTTCACCGCTATTCTAAACTGATTTATTAGAACACTTTGTAAACTTAAAAATAAAAATGCAACCGAAAAATAAATACTAAATAAAAAAAAGTAATTTAGTTTTGGAAGTCAGTGTTTTCGGTTGTTTCTTAGTTTTTTGACACCGACTTCCGAAATTAAATTTATTTTATATTTTTTTGTTCCTTTTGTTTTTTTTTTACTTGGAAGTCTGTTGTCATTTTTATAAAAAGAGTTTTTTTTTATTATTTTTCACTAGTTAGTGGTGATACCCTGCAGGAACTCGTAGCTAAATTATAACAGCCGCACGGGTCGATCTCCAAGGTTAAGCAACGCTTGCCGAGGTTGGTCTGTGGATGGGTGACCATCTTAATATAACGAGACTTCTCCGTGCCTTGGAAAGCACGTTAAGCCGTTGGTCCCGGCTGTCATTTGGAGATCTTTGGCAGTCGTTACGGATTGTCAGAAGCCAGAAAATCTGACACCAGTCTTTCCAAGAACTACCGTGTTCCCCAGTTTATGGGTTGTGGAGGTCTGGTAGGCAGCCGCTTCACGTAAGATACTGGTATTCAGCTGAATCCGGCATGACTGGGAGCCGACCCCTATATAGTTGGGAAAAGGCTAGGCAGATGATGGCACTCCCGTTGGCATCACATCTTTTTGTAGTTAGCGTTTGGAGTGATAGTTAAACGTTTGACTACTCTCTCATCTGATGATGGTGATGATGTGTTCGAAGATGAAACACGCTTGCTTAGAAGTAACCCGTTCTGGAAACAGGCTCTGGCAGGGAATTCCTCTTCTTAGCTGTATTGCTTCTTAGCACAATTAATATAGCATAATAGCATAATCAGCCTTTTGATGTTCCCACTGCTGGGACTCAGGCCTCTTTTCTAGAAGAGGGAATGGGCCGTAATCCAGCACGCGGGCCCAGTGCGGGTTGCTGAATGTCACATGTCTTCGAAATTTTGGTTCTAGGACATGCCGGTTTCCTCACGATGTTTTCCTTCACCGTTTTGAGAGCAGTGTTGATGAAATTAATTACACAAAGTAATGCGTAAGTCGGGGCCGTTACCACTCGGCCACCACTGCTCTGCTCAATGCACAATTAATGTGTTCCCAAAACGGTATGATATATTAGTAAGACTTTTTCGTATGCTTTTTCAACTTGAGCTAAAACATCCATCACAACTGAGAAAGCAGTATTATTTCGCTGTCTTTAGCTATTAGTAGGAGCATTTTACCTTCAAGAATATCGTGATAGGTCTTGTCCTTTCAATGAAGCTTCAAGGCTTTGAACATCGACGCCGAGTTGCCGTTCTGTTGGTTACATTTCGAGGAATGTGCGCCGGAATTGCATAACTTCGTCGAGTCCATCTAACGTACGGTGATGTGTCTGCGTTTTTATCTATTCAACCTATATTGTCCCACTGCTGGGCAAAGGTCTCCCCCACATCCTTCCACTCTTCCTGTTGTGTTATCCTCTGCGAATAATCCATCATGAAAGCCTCCCAAGTCATCACGCCAGCGTTTCTTAGACATTCCTCGGTGACGATGTCTGTGCTCTGGCTTCCACTGCGTGACGACTCTGGCCCATCTGTCCTGATGCTTCCTAGATATGTGACCCGCCCACGTTATATTCGCAAATATTTTCAATGAGCTACAGCGAAGGAGAGCAGTGATGGCCAAGTGGTAACGGCCCCGACTTACGAATTGTAGGTCGCGGGTTCAAACTCAGCTAGGCGCATTACTTTGTGTGATTAATTTCATCAACACTGCTCTCAAAACGGTGAAGGAAAGCATCGTGAGGAAACCGGCATGTCCTAGAACCAAAAATTCGAAGACATCTGACATTCATCAACCCGCACTGGGCCCGCGTGCTGGATTACGACGCATTCCCTCTCCTAGAGAAGAGGCCTGTGTCCCAGCAGTGGGAACACTAAAAGGCTGATTATGCTTGATGCTTATACAGCGAAGAACTGGACCTTCTTGCTGAAATCTGTGTTTCCTGATAGCTGCAATCAGGATTTCTTTAAGTCAAGAGTGAGAAAGTTACTTCCAGGAAATCGTGCTCCGTCGTCGATCAAAAAGCGCGGAGATACTGGACCAAATTCAGCCTAATAATAAAGTTCAACTGTTCTCGAATGTTCGTGGCACATCAAACGTTCAATTTTGCAAATCTGATTCATACGTTAATAGCCACCAAGGTCTGTTATGATTGCTCACGGAAACACAGTTTAGTGTGTGTGCTTAGACGGATTTAATCCTATATATCCGATAATGATGTCCAATTTGACAGTACTCGCTAAAAGTACTGTCAAATTGGACATCATTATCGTTCATACGATCGTATGGATAATATCCTGCATTTTGATCTTTTGTGGGACTTCTGAGGAAAGATCGTGGTTTTTTTTTCTGGATGGGAAAACATCAAATGACTTTTCCCCGTTCTGGGCGGAGCGAAAGGGAGTGTTAGTCTCTTACTGATTAAAACCAATTCGTGTTCGTCCTAGTGCCCTTTGCGTTCCAGAGCCGCGGTGACCCTTTCGAACAAATTGCGCAACCCTAGCACCCCGTCTTCTTTGCTGACATCTCTTTGAGGCGCGCGTGGATCACAATGCGCCGTCAACCCGGGCCTCGCCATCCGCAGACCCGCGCATACGGTGGCCGGGAATCGGGCTGCGTTTTCCGACGCCCGGAGCTTCTTCTGTTGCGGCGGCTGGGGCGTGAGATTTCCGTCTCCCGCGCCCGCTCTCCCTCCTGCTTCGCTAGCATTACTGCTTCGCAGAAGGAGGTGACCGCTTCCTTGCCTCCTCTCTCCGGACCATAGGTTGAACCAGAGTCGGAAGCGAGAGTTCAAATAATGCACGAGTCGAACTTCGAATTTTTGATCTAAAAACATTGCATCACCCTAGACGTATCTGAATGATTTACTGGCGAAGTCGCCTTAACGTACTTTCCGAGGCACGGAGGAGTCTCGATATTTTAAGATGGTCTCCTATTCACGTACCAATCTCAGTTGGCGTTGCTTACCTTTGAAAATCGTGCCGTGCGTCTGATATTATTTAGCCATGACCTTTTATATGGATGGGAAATCATCAAATCACTTCTCCCACTCTGGGCGGAGCGGAAGGGAGGGTCAGACTCTTACTGACTAAAACCCACCCGTGTTCCTCCTGATGTCCGCTGCGTTCCAGAGCCGCGTTGACTCTTTTGAACTAATTCCGCAACACTGGGCTTATGACGTCAGCCTTATAACATTACATATACCAACTTCTCACGCTCAATTCTTTGACTGTCTGAGAAAATGAGATAACTATCGTTAAGGCTTTTGTTTGAAAACTAACTCGTCTAAATGTGTATACTTTTGTTGGTTGACCTACATCTTTTATTTGACTGTGGTTGCTTTCGTTTTTGACCTGTAGTCAATAAGATGTAGCCTTTTCGAGGTGCACCGCAAAAATTACGTGAGAATTGGATTTTTGTAACGTTTTTTTTTTTGTGTCTGGCCTCGTAACGGTTTTTGGCTACGTTCGTAATTGTTCTAAAACAAGCAGATTCTTATGCGAACTTTGGGATCTGATCCTTTTGATACTCCTGAGATCATTTGCTTCAGAAACTTCGCTCGTGAACTTTTATCATGATTGTCTTCATAATCAGCCTTTTTAATGTTTCCACTGCTGGGACACAGGCCTCCTCTCTAGGAGAGGGAATGGGCCGTAATCCACCACGCGGGCCCAGTGCTGGTTGCTGAATGTCACATGTCTTCGAATTTTACGTTCTAGGACATGCCGGTTTCCTCACGATGTTTTCCTTCACCGTTTTGAGAGCAGTGGTGATGGAATTAATTACGCAAAGTAAAGCGCCTGGCTGCATTTGAACACGCGACCTACAAATCGTAAGTCGGGGCCGTTACCACTAGGCCACCACTGCTCTCTTTGTCATTTGAGCCGAAATACCACTGCTCATCTGCTCATTGCAGCATCGCCACATCGACCAGTCCTGTGCGTTTTGCATCGTGCGGATTCCCGCGGCCTTTACCAGTTCGTCAGTCCGCCTTGTGCTGTCTCGTGGTACTTAGTCATCAGTCCAGAACTTTTCGATCCTTATAGACTTCTGTTCTGCAAGTTTACCCTGCCCACTGCCACTTAAGTTTGTCGTTTCTTCGAGCTCTGTCGGTAAACTCTTGTAGACTAGAAACTTCTCTTGAAGCTCATTATGTTTCTGTCATGTCTCATGTTACTTGGGGTCGACTCAACACGTTTCCCTCTTGCATTCTCTCCTTTAAGTCGTCTTGCTGTTATTCCGTCCCAATTTTTTCAGTGGCATTTGTCAAACAATCCATATTTTCTTTGGCTATTCTTGGTCAACAGTTGGTCATTACTCTTTGTTTTTTATTTATTTTTTATTGTGAAATTGATTCGCTCTTGACTCTAGTCTAGGTCACAGGTGACAGAGACAAAGTCGACGATGGAATGAGCTTACCCAGAAGAAGCCTGTTCGTTCTAACTTTGAAGATATTAGGGTTGAATGCGTTCGGAAACACAGACGCAGGCAGAGAGTTCCACTTCTTTGCTGTGCGCATTATAAAAGATGATTGAAAAAGCTTGGTGCGAATTGCTGGAATAGCTACAAGGTAGGGATGGGATGTTTTCATAAGGATCTTTTCATCTCTCTGCAGGCTGTCTCGAAAATTAATGTTTCTCTACCCTCATTTCGGACAGAGGTCGACATTTGTGTCTGCGAGCCTCAAGGCATCCACATTCAAAGTGCACGTTCAAAAGAATGCGTTTAAAAAAACATCAGTCGTTCGTAAACACGCTGTCAGTATGCAGGTCTCATAATGTTAGAGCATCGATTGCGTAACGATGCATCGTTTAACTCAACGTGACCAGACACCGTATGGCCGGCCACGGAGTTATGGTGTATGGAGTGCTCATGCGTAATCAAATGGAAAGATCGTAGGTCGTGTTCTATAGTTTCTGCTTACACCAGGGGAAAAAGGTGTGGTTTTATATATGCGCTCGCAGCGCCCCGCGGTTTTACCCGTATAAGTAAAAATTATCCTATATGCTAATCCAGGTTATAAACCATCTGAGTGCCAGATTTCATCCAAATCCGTTCAGTAGTTTTTGCGTGCAAGAGTAACAGACATTCATCTATAATTACAAACTTTCGCGTTTATGGTTATAAACCAGCTTTTTTTTATGGGAAATCTTCAAATGACTGCTCCCGCTCTGGGCGGAGCGGAAGGGAGTGTCGGACTCTTACTGACTAAAACCTACCCGTGATCCTTTCTGTGCCCCTTACGTTCCACGACCGCGGTGATTCCTTCGAACAAATTCCGCAACAGTTAAGAGCCACTGCTGTAATAGATCCATTTGCTAATTATTCTGCGACCATTATGCCTCGTTTGTTGAGATTTGTGATAGTATTAACGCGTGTATGGATCGTAGCATGCTGTATGTGTGTTTATATGAGTCAATGTGTTTTTTATGACATAACGTTGCATATGGCCTCCCGACCAGATTCTAGCGTTGAGCTTGATACTATGTATTTATAATAGAGATGTTTCCTGAATACAAAAAAACATATGATTCTATTAAGTATAAAAATACTGGACGCGTATTCAGCTGAATACAAGTATTTTTAACCGACTTCTAAAAAAGGAGGAGGTTTTCAATTCGGATGTTTGTATTTATTTTTTTATGTTTGTTCGTGCATAACTCCGTCGCTTGCCAACCGATTTGAAAAATCCTTTTTTTGTTTGAAAGGGTATGCTTCAAATGGTCCCATGAAAATTTTATCGAAATCGAACAAGCGGTTTTTTGTTAATTTCAATAAATGATAGCAAATCTTTCGGGATAGCTGAAATAGCATGTTTGTTTATTGTTTACACCAATTTATACCACGTACGCTGTGATGGGTGTTTAGCTGGGAGTGAACCACTAAAAAGTGAAAAATAAAAATACAACCGACTTCTAAACAAAAAAACCAAAAAGTACAAAATAACTTTAATTTCGGAAGTCGGTGTGTTCAAAAACAAAAAAACAACCAAAAACACCGAGTTCCGAAATTAAAGTTATTTTGTACTTTTCGGTTTTTTTTTGTTTAGAAGTCGGTCGTATTTTTTGTAAAAAGTTTTACGTGATCTGATCTCCATGTCCCATTAACTGGTTAACTCGATATATGTATATTGGCAAAACTTGTGTTAGATATCTTGTCTTCTAGATACTAGTAAGTAAGACTAATAAGTACTGTAGACTGTAGACTGATAGAAATTTCAAAATACAGCATCAAACTAGTGAGAAACAAAAAAGAGAATTTTAAATAAAAAACAGTAGGGTAGTTGACTAAAACATTTAATTTGTCCGTCAAATAGATTTCCAAAAAAATATTAGACACGTAGTTTTTCTTTTTACACGTAAAATAAACACAAGGACGATACAGCGTTGAAAACTCGTGTGTCGTCGTATTTTTACCACGACGTGACGTCACTAACCCCCCTCCTGATCTTTGATGCACTTATCTTTTTGATAAGGAAATAAATACTGTGTCCAATATAGTTGGTACGTTTAGACTTAAAATAATCGATTTTCTATTGAGGAAAATGCCCTAAACATACAGTCTGTTATTATCTCTCGCCATTCTCATACCACAATAAACAAGACTACCCACATATTCAAAATCGTAAACCTACATATTCGCAGTAAATAGAAAGGCTTAAATTTGAATTTTATGACTTATAATTTACGAGCGAGAATTGCGTGGCGTTCTGTCAGGTGGATACAATACATTCCTTTGAATTTGCTCGTGCTATTTTACGAGTCCTTTCAGGAAGATGGTATTTCTATTTGGAGATCTTTGGCCAAGTATAGTTCTGTTTAGACTGGGATAAGGATAGATGTGTCCTTATTTAAAAACTAGTTTTTGCCCGCTACTTCTATTCCCTTTTTCCCGTTCTCCTAGCCTATAGCCTTCCTCATGAATGTAGCCATCATATACGTAAAGAATTTTCCAAATATGACTGGTAGTTCCACAGATTAGTGCGTTCGAATAAACAAACTAACTTTTCAGCTTTATTGTATTAGGATAGATAGGTAATATTATAATTTTGTACTGCAATTTGCGGACTAAAATCGTAGGTATTACAATTAGGGCCAGTGGATCTGAGCTAAGGGTGGTTCGATGTCCGATGAAAACCAGGCCCGGGTCGACGGCGCGTCGTGTTCTACGCGCGCCTCAATGAAATGTCAGCAAAGTAGACAGGCCCCATAGGGTCAGTGCCTAGCAGGCACTGACCCTATGGGGCCTGTCTACTTTACAGGAATTTGTTCGAAAGAGTCACCAAAACCCTGGCTGTAAAAAAAGATCTTGGCTTTTGCCCTGGAGTATAACTTAGAGCCAAACTTTTCGCAGTAAATACTGTTTGATGTTTTTATATTGGTTATAGAGATAGGGCAGGGGCGTGCGCTCCATATAGGCAATTAGGCTAAGCCTACCCTACCATAGCAACGGATAAATAAAACAAATGTATTTATTGTAACTATGCAATAAAATAAAACAAAAATATTTAATAACTCATAACGCCTAGTATAATGCTTATAGCAACTTCTCGCCCCGCGCCCGTGCGTGTGACGTATTTCAAACTACGCTGTTCCTACGAAA
Organism: Hecatera dysodea; assembly: GCA_905332915.2. Taxonomy (NCBI): domain Eukaryota; kingdom Metazoa; phylum Arthropoda; class Insecta; order Lepidoptera; family Noctuidae; genus Hecatera; species Hecatera dysodea. The sequence continues at coordinate 578,413 of HG995316.1, forward strand.
CGGTTCACATAGGCCACAATACGGAGTGCCTTATTTCAATTGATAAATTTATGCATGTGTGCAAATGTTCTTGTATATGTACGCCCATAATTTACACACACATGTATAAATTATGGGCGTTTTCTAGGCTCGCTGGAGCCCACTACACGGGTCCTGATTGGTTCACCACACAATTCAAGGACAAGTAGTAAAATTTTATGAATGAAAATCGCTTAACAGGGTTGCCAATTTGAGAATAATAATTTCCTTAATAACTTATAGATATAGTTTAAAAAAACTGGTTAGTATTATCAAAAGTATAAAATGTACAAAATAAATGTTAAGTTGTAATTAATAACCCTCTAAATATAATTAAAAACCGCAAGAATTTAACTTTTCTCCCCAAATTTTCCAAACTTAATTTGAAAATTTGGTTTAAAGGGAATTAGAAGAATAAAATTGGCAACTCTGTTGACATTGACATTGACAATTGTCAATTTTGGCGGGTTATGATGTATAACCCGGCAAAATGTCATTACATGTCATTCTTAAAGATTACGATAGGACCATGTAGCATTTTTTTTTGGAAGTGTATTGATTGTCTTTTTAAATGATATTTTTGCAAGAAAAAGAGAAGCCATATTGTTGATATTGTTTCATGTGACAAGCAATAGTCGTTCGAATATTTTGTTGTTGAGTGTTATAAATCATAGTGCATTGATTTATAAGTAATTCGTTTTGAGTCATAAAGTAGTGTAAATATTAAAGTTTAGTTATTTGTTTACATACTTAAAAATGGTCCTAAATTGTGAAGTTTGTGCTGACAATGTGTTTGTTAGAGATTAAAAAAAGGTAAGTTTTCACAGCTATCGTATAATGTTAAGATTCAAGTTGTTTCTAAAGGTAGATGTATACCCGAGTTACGAGAATTAACTCAAAAATAATTCATCTCGTACTCGTCATTTCAATCCTCAGAGTTATGAAACATATAACTGGCTATGTGTGTACGCACAAATTATTTTGTTTTCTGTGCATTTTGTTCAATACTTCTAGAAAGAGTAGTTTGTATCGTCAGAATATCGTGATTTGAATTTGGTGAGTTTTTAAAATTATATGTTTCTCATCGTTCCGTATCGTGATTTCAACCCAGTAGAATGTGGTGAGCTTTATGGTGGGGATATTATGTCTGGCCTACCCTTACTCTAGAACCACTGCACGCCCCTGAGATAGGGACCTATGTCCATAACTCTCACTTACGTAATATAGTTTCTTTTCATTAATAAATCACCCAAAAGATGCAAATAATACAAAATCCGGGGGCTGTCAAAATTCCTAACGTTAATTTATATATATGAGTTCGATACATACTTTATATGGCACATACATGAAACACGCACGATAAATAGAATTGAAAAAAAAATGCGCCAAAAATCAAGTGTCCAAATAAACACATACATGTAAAATTGTTTGTTTTAACAGCCAAATTGTATGGTGATGACACAGCAAATGGATAAGAAAAGACGTCTGGTGGTACCTGAATAAAACTCTATGCATTATTAAACTTCTTCAGGAAACGATATAAGTATTCTAAAATTTCGTCCCCGAAATAAGATTAGGAAGTAACTCACAAAATGATTTGCATATAACTTCGCGTGACATCGTAGCGTAGAAACTACCTTCCACCCACCCAGTTTGAGGCGTCAATCGGAAACCACCCTTATTACGACATCCTAGCATGCAATGACCACAGGCTTGTACAATGTGCTTGTAGGCACGTCTTTACTGTGCCTGTAGCTTTTGAATATGTTTTCGTGTTTTGCGGGTAGTTGGCAAAGGATGATATAATTATGTAGATTCATGATAGCACAAGTTTAAACCTCAGTGATTTTTGGTTGCTATTTAACTAAACAATACTGTATTCTTTTGTGTAAATCTATACTAATATTATAAAGAGAAAAGATTTGTATTTTTGTATGTAACAACTCAAAAACTACTGGACCGAATTCAAAAATTATTTCACCATTAGAAAGCTACATTCACCCTGAGTAACATAGGCTTTATTTTATCTCCGTTTTCTCACGGGAACGGAAACTACGCGAGTGAAACCGCGGGGTACTACTAGTGATAAATAAAAAAGTGAGACTATGTTACAAAGGGAATAATTTTCCGAACACAAATCTAAATTAAGTAAAGTATCTTAAAGACTCCTGGGAGTCTTTAAGATACTTTACGTAATTTAAATTGTTGTAGCTATTAGGAATCACAGACTTCGCCAGGGATTTCCTTAGCTGTACGCATGATGAAAGCATTTCCAATACGTTCTGTGCGTTTCGGTGGGATTTACTCCATCCCAGGATATTCACGCAATACTTCCATCCTCACATTGACACATCCTCGCAATACTACTTGCCGATAGCGACTTAATTCTCCTAATGTTAGCTTCTAAGATCGAAGACTTTCATACAAAGTTTCCTCTCCCATTCTAAAAAGTGCTCGCCTACACCATAAAGGAATTTTTGTTAAAGATTTCATGTTTCAGCTGTGCATTGCATTCTAGTCAGTTTTTCTATTATATAAAAAGATTTTTCATCTTATCCATTGTCAACGCTATTTTCGTACTCCTGCAGAAATATTAAGTCGTTCTCGCCAACATGGGCGGGTAGCAACACAAAAGTATAACTACCCTCACGTATGTAGACACTGCGTACATAACTGACCTATATCCCCGCGCAGAATTGGGGTGAACGTGCCGTATCAAACGAAAGCCTTTGTGTTGTCGTACTACCCGCGTTTTGAGATTAAAACCGGGATTGTAGTGATTTAATGGGTGTAGGTAGTTGCTTTTATTTGAGGGTAGATTGATTAGAGATAATCGTGGGGAAATTATATTATGAATATGATACGATTCGCTGTAACTTCATTATTATTATGGTTAAAGTTTGTATACTCGTATGCTTGGAGTTAAAGCATCGTAGGGAGTGGTGGAACTGCCTTTTCTTAGTAGTGAATGAGTTGCAATTATTATAATGATAATGTGTGGGATATCCAATAAGCGCCAGCATAGTCATTCATAACTATTTGAAATTGAATTTTTTGAAACTATTAGGGAGAATGCTATAAAATGTTTATTTCTGTGGTACTTAATTAAAATAGAAAAAAAATCGGGGATGGAATTTAACGGTTTTGAATAGCTATACTCTACAGTTATTAAGTAGCCGTCTCAATGCTTTCTGAATTCGGTGTATAAGTTCATTATCTACATAGAATCAAGCGCCTAGTCTTCTGTGGTTTCCACCTACCTACATATAATTATTCCGATGTAATTGAACTCTACACAAGTCCAACAGAATCCAATTATAAACGACATATATCTATCAGTAGAACTTAATGGCGTCGAAGCAGAGTCGCACACAGTAATAAAAAGTTGGCCCATTCGGGCGCCAATAAACTGCGTCGGGAAAGTTGGCCCAAGCGGGCGCCAGTAGTCGACGGGAAATCAATACGGCACGCACGCATTTCGCGCCGTCCTGGCGACGCAAATAACGTTCCTTTGTTTGTCCTAGCCTTTTACTTTGTCGGTCAAATACAAGTCTTGTACGCTCATCTTGCAGAGTGTAGGACGTAGGTACTCATTGAAGATCCGCGTTTTTTTTTTAAATATTGCAGCACATGTTGAGATAGCAGCTTTTTGTTCTCTTTGTATTGTTCTTTTCTCTTTCTGTCTTTAAAGTGCTTGATTTTACAATGAGTAAGTACATATGTAATTGATTTTGAAAGACAAATTTGAATGTGATTCAAATATTTATAGCTATCTACTTTTTGCGAATGGACGACTAGAGTCACTATAATATTTTTATTTTCAAATGTTTTGACGTTCAAAAGTGCCGTTTAATGGTCTAGTTGAAATAAATGAATTGACTTTGACTTTGATAAAGCATCTTTTTCTGGATTTTGCTTTAAGTTTAGGGTTATGTAACGCTTGCCAAGGTCCGTAGATGATCTTCCATAAATCTCTATTCCTAATCTTAGAACATACTACTTTGTATAAAAATCAAGCCATGTTCTTTCAAAAGACTGAGCTGTTTCTCGAAGTTCACCAATTTATTTCTTAACAAACATTTTAGAGTTTCCAAGAAGGCTCCCCAAAAGGTGAAGGTGACGTCACGTGTCGATTTATGAACTACCCTCCTTGTATCCTATCGTGAAGGTCGGTCGATTAGGGGTCACCGACCGCTGCGCCCGACCGATCAGGGGAACCGTGTGTCATTTGTTATTCTAAGTAGTGATACTATCCTGGTAGGTATAATTATATTGAACTAGCTTGAACTGGCTTGCGTTGATATAAATTTTCGTGAAATAAGTAGCTTCGACCCAGGGTCGCGATCTGAGTTACCTCAGCCCTTTTTTTGTTTTCGGGGGAAAACCTCCAAAAGGCGCCTGGACTTTTGCGGAGAGAGACCAGGTATTGTGGAATTTTTATCTTGCTAAAACCAAGACGGTACACCATCACCACATGGAAGGGGCCCGGTACCTCTTTAAAGGACCACTCCGTACAATGTCGCAGTGCAATGCCTGTTATGGCACATCCCTAGGGAGATTGTAAAAAGGTCTCTCCTGAGCCTCGGTATACATACACGGCAGCTCGTGAACACTGTACCACCGCCTTTACCAGGATCACGGTTGGCGGATAGAGTCCCCACTCCGCGCTCGCGACCCGGAGTCCTACCTACCTTGACGCAGGCGGGGTTTCAGCGTTTTAGGCGGGCGTTTGAAGGAATACGTGTGGGTTTAACGGCCGAAACCAATAACCGATCTATCGCATACTGGAGATAGAAAAACAAATGAAACGAGAAAAATTATATAGGTTTTCTGTTGTTTCATTTGTTTTTCTATCTCCAGTATGCGATAGATTGGTTATTGGGTTCGGCCGTTAGTCAATAAGAGTCTGATATGTAATTTTTGGTGACTATGTAGGTAAATCTGTTTTTACTTAATTGACTCAATCTAATCTTTACAATGTTTTATAGTGAATTGATTTATGATTTCCATGTTGGATAGTTATTTTGGCATGTAATGACTTTCCATACTATTGTATAAATTCAAGTTCTTAATTAAAACACAATAGAAAGATGTGTTGCTGGGGAGTTTGTTGCGCTACTTCTTCCCAGCTAAAACACTAGGAAGTGGTGAGGGGTGGGCGTTTTGGGGGACTGTCTTTATGTAAAACTAGCTTTTGCCCGCGGCTTCGCTCGCGTTAAGAAGTATTATTATTAATTAGGTATAGTTTTTGCGGCTTTACTTTTGTTTAGCGTGTGTAAAAAAATAGGGCCTACAAAACTTCTTTGTCCCAGCCCGATCGGTTTAAAGTTGTCAAAATTTCATACAAACTTTCATCCCGTATTTTATCCCCTTGGGGGTAGAATTAATCAAAATCCTTTCTTAGCGGATGCCTACGTCATAACATCTACCTGCATGTCAAATTTCAGCCCGATCCGTTCAGTGGTTTGGGCTGTGCGTTGATAGATCACTATGTCAGCCAGTCAGTCATTTTTGAGTTATATATATTTAGGTTTGACGAGTGCTGTCTGTCAGCCTAGTTTGAATAAATGACTTTTGATTTTGATACTCTTTCCGCTCCGCCCAGAGTGAAGTCATTTGATGATTTTCCATCCACAAGAAAAGGCCAGTAACGCTTGCAACTGTAATACAAAAATGTAGTCAATGAATACCACAAAACTCAATACCAGATAGAATGCCGAACCCCATGGCAACACAATACACCAGAATGGCGGGCAAGCCCATACAAACAAGCGCACCCATAGGGTGACCTCATTGACCAACACTATTGAGAGGTCCGACACATCTCAATGGAGTAATTAATTGAACAGCACCATATGATGCCAGCCATTTATAATTTTTATGAAATAAAATTTTAGATGAACTCGTGGATAGCTACTTATATGGAGCAATGTTTAATCTTTGTTTGTCAGTGGTGCTGAATAGGGTAGTCGATTAGCATAGCATATTCAGCCTTTTAATGTTCCCACAGCTGGGACACAGGCCTCCTCTCTAGGAGAGGGAATGCACCGTAATCCAGCACGCGGGCCCAGTGCGGGTTGCTGAATGTCACGTGTCTTCGAATTTTTGGTTCTAGGACATGCCGGATTCCTCACGATGTTTTCCTTCACCGTTTTGAGAGAAGTGGTGATGAAATTAATTACACAAGGTAATGCGCCTGGCTGAGTTTGAACCCGAGACTTACATTTCGTAAGTTGGGGCCGTTACCACTCGGCCACCACTGTTCTAAGGTAATGAGTAAAAAAGTCTATTTAGTTCGTCAGATAGATTTCCAAATAATATTGGACTCGAATTTTTGCTTTTCTCACGTAAACAAAATTCGACGACGCCAGAGTTCCTTAGGCCTTCCTCGGCGACGACGCCCGTCCACTTTGTTGCGACTCTGGCCCATCTATCATGATACATCCTACATATCGAATAGTTAGTTTAAATAAAATAAAAAATATTCTCAAATATATTTCGCAAAGCTTTACCGCCTTTTCTCTCACCTCGGCTAACAGATACTCGCAAAACAACATTAGTTAGTTCTGCCAACACGGCTCGCCGAATGAATGGTCTATTCAGTCCTGACTCACGGTGGCATGCAGCCAAATATTAACCTTATTATACTAATTAACGCTTGAACCGGCCATTGTGGCGGGGTCGTGAACCTTGCTAGTGCGTGGAGGGCCTTGTCTTGGAAACACTTGCATGGACTTGGAGAGTGGGTCATCTATCTATAGGTACTAATATTATAAAGAGGTAACGTTTGTGAGGTTGTGAGTTTGTGACGTTGTAAGGGGTAATCTCTGTATCTACTGAACCGATTTTCAAATTTATTTCACCAATAGAAAGCTACGTAGTAGTATATTTTTTCCTCGTATTGCCACGTGAACGGAAACAACGCGGGTGAAACCGCGGGGTGAAAGTTTACAATCTCTCAAGATATTTTATAATCTTACGCATTTTGCAATAATCCAATGACATATATGGTATTCGTTCTTTTTCTTCTTTTCTAAACACCTGCCGCCCACCTTTTCCAAAACCACTGGTACTGCAATTGCGTTGCAATAATTACGTAAACGGCTCTGACTTCCTTACTTTTTACTTCTTAAGCAAATGTACTTTACTCCTACTCAAGCAAGGGCCCGTGACTCACGGGTCGATGACCCTGCGTAGGCGCAAGCCGACCAGCCTTCTTACACTACACAAGTTAGCTCTGAAGTACTATACTGTATCTCTTGATTAATATATGAAGAATAAAATTGATTGAGTCAGGCGTTACTTTGCGGAAATCCATTTTAATTTTGAAAATGAAAACAATATATCTAGTTTTAATTTCCGCGAATATTAGTGGGTTGCAGGTATGCACCTCCCTCCCCCACCCACCCACAACCAACCCACCCACTAATATTCGCGGAAATTAAAACTAGATATATTGTTTTCATTTTCAAAATTATATGAAGAATACTTAAGTTTAGTTGAGGAGCTCGTGGCTAAATTATAACAGCCGCACGGGTCAATCTTCTAGGTTAAGCAACGCTTGCCGAGGTTGGTCTGTGGATGGGTGACCATCTTAACATAACGAGACTTCTCCGTGCCTCGGGAAGCACGTTAAGCCGCCGGTTGTCATTTGGAGATCTTTGGCAGTCGTTACGGATTGTCAGAAGCCAGAAAATCTGACTCCAGTCTTGCCAAGAAGTACCGTGTTCCCCAGTTAATGGGTTGTGGAGGTCTGTAAAATACTGGTATTCAGCTGAATCCGGCTTGACTGGGAGCCGACCCCAATGTAGTTGGGAAAAGGCTAGGCAGATGATGATGACTTTAGTTTACACCAAAACAATATTTATTTCTACAATAAATAAATAAACTTTAAATCTATACTAATTTTATAAAGCTGAAGAGTTTGTTTGTTTGTTTGTTTGTTTGAACGCACTAATCTCAGGAACTACTGGTTCGAATTGAAAAATTCTTTTTGGGTTGAATAGACCATTTATCGAGGAAGGCTTTAGGCTATATATCATCACGCTTAAGCCAATAGGAGCGGAGCAGCGATAAAGAATGTTTTAAAATCGGGGATTCCACGGGAACGAAGTCGCGGGCAGCAGCTAGTCTAACAATATACACTAAAAATAAAAATAAACTAAAATCCTCGTAACTACAATATGGCATCAAAAAATTCGTCCGCATCGCTATCGACAGGAAGTGAACCCAATAGACTGGCAGCATTGTCACGTTGTATGACAATGCTTATCCTCTGTCCGAAGTAAAAGCCAGCCCTTGAGTCACGCGAAGTGTCAACTAAACATTTACCAAGTTCTCTAAATAACGCATGAGCACTCGGACCCCACGGTCCAAGAATTTCAACCCCAAACGGCTCAAACATATAATTGCCGACTAGGTTATTATATTTCCGCCGTTTGAGGTTCTCAGCAGCCGCAGCGGTAATGATAAATGAAATTAATTTGAAAGTAGGTTAAACATAACTTCAAATATTTCTTGTCATTTTAAGCTAGATGAAGCCGGTGTTTCCTAACCGACTACCCTGAGAAGAAACACCGAAACAAACTCGGAGGTCAAAGTCTCTTTTAAAGTCCATACAATCCGTACTGGTCAAGTCATATGAGAACCATGTAGGTTAATGTCTGAAGTGGTCTTTTGAGGAAAGTGCCACACAGATTTGAGTGGACCTGTCCAGACAGTGCAAGCGTTTGTCGTTTACCGTGTAGCTCAAACATAGAACTTTAAGGAGCTCAACGATTTGACGAACAATACCAAAATAAGGACATTTGAGTACAACACGACGAGTTAGGAAGATGGGATGGCGCAAGAGTATCGACACAAGTAGCATCCCACACTAAAGGCTTACCCATCTTCCATGGAAATAAAGACACCAAAAATAGTTAATAACAATTAACACAAACTTAACTCTTCGGAACTCGGTGATTTTGGTTGCTTTTTTGTTTTTGAACACACCTACTTCCGAAATTAAAGTTATTTTGTACTTTTTAGATTTTTTTTTTGTTTAGAAGTCGGTTGTATTTTTTGTAAAAGGTTTTTTTATTTTTCACTTTTTAGTGGTTCACTTCCAGCTAAACACAGCACACGCATCACAGCGTACGTGGTATAAATTGGTGTAAACAATAAACAAACATGCGATTTCAGCTATCCCGACAGATTTGCATTCATTTATTGAAATTAACAAAAAACCACTTGTACGATTTCGATAAAATTTTCATGGGACCATTTGGGAAGTATACCCTTTCCAACAAAAAAAGAATTTTTCAAATCGGTTGGCAAACGACGGAGTTATGCGCGAACAAATATAAAAAAAAATACAAACATCCGAATTGAGAACCTCCTCCTTTTTTAGAAGTCGGCTAAAAACTCAAAACTCAAAGCATTTATTTCAATTAAACCCTTTACAGGCACTTTTGAATTGTCAAGTCGAAAGAGGTGAAGCTATCTGCACGTTCCAAAGCGTAGTTCTCTATGGAGAAGAACGTGCAAGTAACTCCACCTAACCTAAATGACTTCTTCAGCTGCGGAGCGGAAGACTCTTACTGACCAAAAATCTTTGCGTTCCGCGATTGCGGTGGTTCTTGTCTCGCATTCTCAGCAAGAGTCTGCCACTCCCTCCTGTTCCGCCCAAAAAAAAAGATTTCCCATCCATAAAAATGGGACTTTACGGCGCTTCTAGCATACTGGTCCTACTACAGCTGGAAGGTGTAAACAAACTCGAACTAACACGGCATTGCCTTCATAAGCCGGATGAGTCCCACTCGCTGAAACCATGTTATTACAACGACAGCATCCATTAACCAGCTGTCAAAACAAAAAAGCAACACCCGATCCCTAAAAGGAGTTTTTATACGATTATTAAAAAAAAAAAGAATTTTATTGGGGTTAACGGTAGACGCGACCGAAATAGTCGGCAGGCGAGCAAGGAATGCGCTTCCGCCAGTTCCAAATTTAAAATTTTCACCAATACTTCTTTTTGTTTACTTTTTTTTTGTTAAGGGCGACGCGTCGGCGCATATTTTAGGGCTTAGGGTTGCCAGTTGATAAAAAATTGTGAATTATAGATGTGCTTCGCAATATGATACCATTTTTCATGTTTAATTTCGGTCTTGAAGATTCATTTGATGGTTAATTTTCTTGATTTATGAATAGTTACAGTGCTGCGGTTTTTAGATGAAACAATAAATTATATTTATTTTGTAAAGATAACACTTGTACACGTCAATCGTTTTTAGTTATTTTAAACCAGACGAGGCCGTAGTTAGAGCAATTTTTTAATGTGTATGATACAAGCTTATTCCTAAAGATATTTCAAATGCGTTGTATTTATTTAGCGCCGTCTGTCACAAAATTTTAAACTCCAATTTAAAAAAGACATTCCATTCGCAATACACCTAAAAAGAAGAATAAATTCAATTTACTGTCACAGAACTGACATGTATATAAAATTATTAACTTCAACTAAAATTTTCTGAAGATGCAAGTAGTCGGTGTAGGGTTGCGGATTTTTTTTTTTAAACTTTGCCCCTCACTAGGAATGTCTCCTGTGTCGTGAGTGCGTTTACAAACATACAATGTCACATACACAAACAGCCAGACCCGGAACAACTATCTGTAGGCCATACAAATATTTGTTCCGTGCGGGAATCGAATCCACGACACGTAGCGCAGCAGCCAATCGCTCAACCACTGCGCCAACCGTGTCGTCAAAAATTTGAAAGAATCACCGTGGCCCTGGAACACAAAGGGCACTAGAAGGAACATGGATAGGTTTTAGTCAGTAAGTCTGATACTCCCTTCCGCTCCGCCCATAGCGGAAGAAGTAATTTGTTCTTATCCTATCCAGAAAAAAAGCCCTGAAACGCAAAAGGCATTTGGAAGAACACGGATGTGTTTTAGTCAGTAAGAGTCAGACACTCCCTTCCGCTCCGCCCACAGCGGAAGAAGTCATTTCAAAAAAAGGTAAGTATATAATAATATCATGTCAAATCACCTCCAGCGCTTCTGCTTTCAAAGACGATCTACACATTCTATGACAGTTTTTCAAGTGTCAATAGTAAGAGACCAGACGGCATGTCTTTATTTCCACGGAAGATGGGTAGGCCTTTAGTGTGGGACGCTACTTGCGTCGATACTCTTGCGCCATCCCATCTTCCTGGCTCATCGTGCTGTGCTGGCGCTGCCGCTGCGGCTGCGGAGAACCTCAAGCGGCGGAAATATAATAACCTTGTTAGCAGTTATATCTTCGAGCCGTTTGGGGTTGAAACTCTTGGTTCGTGGGGTCCGAGTGCTCATAAGTGACATAAAGATTTTTCAAGACGTTTAGTTGACACTTCGCGTGACCCAAGGGCTGGCTTTTACTTCGGACAAAGAATAAGCATTGCCATACAGCGTGGTAATGCTGCCAGCCTTTTGGGTACATTACCAGTGGCCAGCGATGCGGAGGAATTTTTCGACGCCATCTTTTGACTATTTTTAGTTTTAGTTAGTTAAGTGTTTTTTTTAAATTTATTTATATGTATATACAGAGTTGATATGACAGAGGGGCGTTAAATTACACTACGTATACTATACTTGTTTAGTATTAATTCGATACGGTATAAAAATAAAAAGCACCAAAAATGAGTTTCCTTTTTTTTTTCGAACAAACTAAATAGCTTACAAATCCGAGTAAAACGCAACCACCCTTTGTAAATAAATTTAATTGACCTTAGATACCTAGGTGACAAAGCGGACCCGTCGTTTGGTTTTACTTGTGACTTGCGTCAGAGCGGCAATAACACATCTTAGGTGATACTCAGATTTATCGTTTTAAGGTGCCTGACCTATGCGTATAGACATAATCAGCTGTTAGGAAATATACATCATGTTCAAACGGGGCAAAAACTTAAAAAATCATTTGCGACTAAACTACTGCTCCTATTTAATTGATTTTTGGTACAGAGCTTGTTAATGGTACATTGGTACCTAGTATATGCAGCTTAAAGGAAAGCCCCTCGGTTATATCAACTTTGTATAGTAGTGATTCTTATATTAGACTAGCTGTCCGCACAACATCGTTTGTGTCACATTTTTCATGACTGCTCTGCTCCTATTGGTCTTAGCGTGATGATATATAGCCTATAGCCTTCCTCGATAAATGGGCTATCTAACACTTAAAGATTTTTTCAAATCGGACCAGTAGTTCCTGAGATTAGCGCGTTCAAACAAACAAACTCTTCAGCTTTATAATATTAGTATAGATTTCTATTTAATTAAATATATCTAATTGATTCATTAAAAAAAAGTGTCAATATATCCTAATATTCGACGTGATTGATACACATATGTCGAGTCGATGGGCGTCCATCATTAAATAGTCGACAGTCATGGTCGACCACCGGTCAGTGACCCGGCGACATGTTTAATATCACTAGCAATTGTCAAATGACGTGCTCAGCATTGATTCGTTCAGTTGACATGGTGCAGTGTAGGTCGTGTCAAATGACCAGTGACAAGCCCAATTAAAAGTTTTATGGTATACTAGCTGACCCAGCATACGTTGTTTTGCCATATAAAATAAAAACAATATTTAGGGGTATGAATGATGTTCTATATATATAAAAGAAAGTCGCAGGTGAAATGAAGCTTTCTATTGGTGAAATAATTTTTAAAATAGAAAACTTAAAGCTAAAATACTTTTTTGCTGTATCCCGCGGTTTGTTCTTTCTAGCTCAGTGTTCTTTCTTTCGTCTCCTAAGGATCATAGCGTGATGTTAAATAATTATGGTTCTGGTATCCTGGTACTTTGTAAGTCTTCACTCACAATTCCAGCCCCAGAAATGCTTCGACATGTTTATGGTCTGCTGTTACACGTGAATCCTTACTTACAAATGTTTGACAGGTACGAAACAAAGGATCATTTAGGGAAAATGATTCATCTTTTTTAATTATGTATTCGTCGAGTTTTCATTGTTTTTAAGATGTATTCTGCTATTCAGGGCGGAGACAAATCCAACGAATCAAAAACCGAGAAAATTGGTCCAGCAGATCTCGAGTTATAACTTTATAAGTGTTGTAACAAACCCGTCTGTGTTTTATATATGTAGATGTAAGCATATATATACATGTTTTATTTACGTATTTTAATAAAATTCAGTACACAAACATCAATATTTAGTTCAAGTATATATTTTATTTACCCTCGTCCGTGCGTCACTGCGGGGTGCCAACTGAAAACCAGCGCTGGGTGTCTGACGCCCAGCAAATGCTGAGATGGTAACCCTTTCAGTTCGGACACGCTCGGCGCATTCTGTACTTTGCTTTTCCTTTAATTTGTGTTTTTAACCGTTGTGCTTTTTTTTGGATGTGACATCAGCAAATGACTTCTCCCGCTCTGGGCGGAGCTGGAGTGTCAGACTCTTACTGACTAAAACCCACCCGTGATCCTCCTAGTGCCCGCCGCGTTCCAGGGCCGCGGTCACTCTTTCGAACAAATTCCGCAACTGTTGTGCTGTGTATGTCCTGAACAAAAGCTTTTCTATTCTATTTTATTCATTTTTTTTTCAATTTGAGCCATCAAGTTCTCGTAATCCCTTTTGGGTCTACCAGCAAAGCAGCTACAAAATAAAGAAATACAAGTTCTGTGGCAGAAGCAGGATCGATAAGAGATTACAGAGGCTATGTGGAGCACGTGGGGCTTCTCAACCGGACGGGCGGTCATGGCCGGGGGGCTCAGTGTCACAGTGACTTTATTACCACTGGAAACTAAACAGTTCTTAACCGACTTCTAAAAAAGGAGGAGGTTCTCAATTCGGATGCTTGTATTTTTTTATGTTTGTTCGCGCATAACTCCGTCGCTTGTCAACCGATTTAAAAAAATCTTTTTTGTTGGAAAGGATATACTTCCCAAATGGTCCCATGAAAATTTTATCGAAATCGACCAAGCGGTTTTCGAAAAATCAACAAAAATATAAAAAAAGTATCTACATTGTCTACATTGACGACCTCTTAATGTACTCTGCAAAGGAGCAGTACGTTTTTTATACACCAACGTGATTGGTTCGTTTAGGTGGGGGAGGGGAGGGGGTGTATGTACCACTAAAAAGTGAAAAATAAAAACTTTTTACAAAAAAATACAACCGACTTTTACACAAAAAATCAAAAAAGTGCGAAATAACTTTTACTTCGGAAGTCGGTGTTCAAAAAACGAAAAAGCAACCACAAACACTGAGTTCCGAAATTAAAGTTATTTCGCACTTTTTTATGTAGTATCTACAAAAGTTTTTATGTACTATCTATACTACTATTATAAAGAGGAAAGATTTGTATTTTTGTATGTAACGAATAAACGCAGAAACTACTGGACAGATTTCAAAAATTCTTTCACCTTTAGAAAGCTGCATTCACCCTGAGTAACATAGGCTATATTTTATCCCCATATTCCCACGGGAACGGGCACTACGCGGGTAAAACCGCGGGGCGCTGCTAGTCGATATTAAACCAGTAATACTATGGTGTACTTAGAATTTTCATTTCCGTTCAACTGGTAAAAATAACTCAAGTCTTAGTAGGCGTTAGTTTTTTTGGCTTTGCTTCGTTTTCAAGGGTACCCGTAGTATATAATTATGAGCTATTATCATCATGGTTTTGGTACCTATGTATATAGTCTTGGATAAATTGTTTCCGCATATATTATAAACTGTTTTAAGATCTTCGAAGTTACTGATATACGTTTGAGAATGAGCAAAAAAACTTTTACAAAATAATACAACCGACTTCTACACAAAAAATGTACAAAATAACTTTAATTTCGAAACTCAATTTTATTTTTTCATTTTACATCGACAAGAGGGAATGAGAACGTCATCAATGTAAACTTAGCCACGCATTATTAGGGTTAAATCAAATATTAGTCGTCAGATCTCAATCAAATTTAAATGGGACCACACGACAAGCACCAGCTTTCGAATATATAAAGAATCATCAAAATCGGTACACCCAATACAAAGTTATGAGGTAAAATTGAGAACCTCCTCCTTCATTGGAAGTCGGTTGAAAATGGTTACGTTTTTAGAGTTCCTTACGTCCGAATGACAAGGAACCCTTATAGGACCACTCGTGTGTCTATCTGTCACAGTCTATTAGGTCCGAATTTACTGAGCCTATTGTCTACTTATTACGGTTCATGAGACACAGCCCGCTGTTAGACACTCAGACTGACGGACAGGGGTGAATCGGTTACGGTGGAGCATACGGTGGAAGTCTGCCCTACTTTTTTTTTATTTTTTATTTTTTTTTGATGATTATGTAGGTCAATCTGTTTTTACATTATTGACTCAATCTACTATTTATAATGTTTTATAGGGAATTGATTTATGATTTCCATGTTGGATAATTATTATTATTTTTTTCTACCTTTGTCATGTATCAATGACTTTGCATACTTATTTATTTATTTATTTATAAGGCACACCAACAACTTATTTACAAATTTAATATTATAAATTGTGACATACTAAGAGTCCTGTGTAAATAAGTCACTTACAGGCATGCACAACTTTTACAAAAAGAGTTTGAAACATGAATATAAATTCATAAGCATAAATTAAATACTTTCATAATAAAATTAATATAGAATTAAGTTATATATAATGTGATTAAACAATATTAGAATTATTAAATTAAGTAAAATAATAAAAAAAAAAACTAAATTGAATAATGTGCATGAAGAAGAATTAAAATTTTGTAATTTGATGTCAAGGATTTTGTAATTGAATAAAAAATATATCAAAAAAATAATAATAACATACTTGGGACTACGGATCATCAATTAATTTCATAATTTTCGACTTAAATTGGGCTAGAGAGTCTGAGAAAATGTCCAAGTTGTCTTGGCTGTTAGAGCAGATCCTGTTGTACGTGTTCGTCATTCTACTCAGGGGAGCGGATCGGCCGAGGTTAGTTCGACAACTTCTACTTGCGAATGTTCTACACATTCTCACCGATCTGACCATGCCCCGGCGGGGTACCTCTAGGCAGATTTCTTCAAGCAAATCGGGAGTACATGTTTTGCTGTTGACAATTTTGTACAGCAGAACCATATCAGCTAAAGTTCTACGTTCTTGAAGAGAAGGCAGTTTGTAGTGTTGCATAAGCTGCGTGTAGTTAGCTCTGTAAGGACAACTGTGGTCTTTAAATCTGAGGTACCGCATGAAATTACGCTGGACTCTTTCAATACGGTTAGTATGGACGTTATAAGTTGGGTTCCAGACCGGGGATGCATAGTCCAACGTGCTCCGGACAAGACAATTGTACAATGTTTTTAGAGCGATCGTGCTTTTAAATTCCCTACAGGTTCTCTTAATAAAACCCGTCGTTTTAGCCGCTTTTGCGATAATATTGTCGAAGTGTGAATTAAATGACAGGCTACCGCTAAACAGTACCCCTAAATCTCGGATGGTCTCCTATATACTATTGTATAAATTCAAGTTCTTAAAACGCAATAGACAGATGTGTTGCTGGGGAGTTTGTTGCGCCACTTCTTCTTCCCAGCTAAAACACTAGGAAGTGGTGACGGGTGGGCGTTTTGGGGGACTGTCTTTATGTAAAATTTGACGTTCAAAAAGTGCTGTCTATCAGCCTAGTTTGAATAAATGACTTTTGAATTTTGAATTTTGACTTGGGCGGAGCAACGCGTCCTCGTCGAGGCGATCGGCGGCGGCGACCTCTCGCGTCCGGCCCTGGTTCAAACCATGGTCCGGAGCGAGGAGGCATCGGAAGCGGTCGCCTCCTTCTGCGAAGCAATAATTCTAGCGAAGGAGGAGGCGGAACGCGTGCGAGAGAGGGAAACCTCACGCCCCAGCCGCCGCAACAGAAGAAGACGCCCCGGGCGTCGGGAAACGCAGGGCGATTCCCGGCCACCGTAGGTGCGGGCCTGCGGATGGCGAGCTATGGATGGCTCGTCGTCCGATAGCAACCAGGCCTGAGTCGACGGCGCGTCGTGTTCCACGCGCGCTTCAAAGAGCCGTCAGCAACGAAGACGGGGCCCCATAGGGTCAGTGCCTGCTAGATCATCCAGAAAAAAAAGAGGGGTGAACCGGTTATAAGGAACCGTTGGGTACCCTTCAGTTACGGTACCCTAAAAAGGTTACTCATCTCTTACTGAAGAGTTTGTTGCGGCACTTCTTCTTAGATATAGATAGGAAGTGGTGACGGGCGGGATTTTGGGAGCCTGTTTGTATGTAGGTAAAACTTTGACCGTTATGAAGTGGTGATTTTTAGGTTAGAATAAAAGACTTGTTTTTTTGTTATTATTATTATTTTCGTTTATTTGTTGTTATGTACTTAACATAGATTATTTTTTTAAATATTTCTTAAAAATCATACAAAAACATTGAAAAAAATAGTAGTTCGCCGGTGTTGGGAGCTGGGTCCAAGCTACCGGTGGTTAGAGTTCCAGAGAAAGGCCCCTCCTCACAATACGAGCCGTATCGAGTATCGTAAGCTTTTGGCTAGCAAGCCATTGGTCTTAACGACAATCGACACAACGACAGCCGAGTTCACATTATTATTATACAAAAGACTCGTACTAATTTGTTTTTCATTAAATACTAGTAGCGCCCCGCGGTTTCACCCGCGTAGTTTCCCTTTCCCGTGAGAATACGGGGATAAAATATAGCCTATGTTACTCAGGGTGAATGTAGCTTTCTAATATTGAAAGAATTTTTGAAATCGGTTGAGTAGTTTTCGCGTGAAAGCGTAACAAACAAACTTACATTCACATTTATATATTACTAGCTGCTGCCCGCAGCTTCGCCCGCGTGAATGTCGGAAATTATCCCAAGGGAACATAATCTCGGGATAAAAAATATCCTATGTTACTTCTAATACCTCCCAGAATATGTGTACAAAGTTTCATGATGATTCGTCAAGTAGTTTTTGCGTGAAAGCGTAACAAACATCCACGCTTTCACATTTATAATATTAGTAAGGATAAGTAGGGATAAGTTTGGATAAAACTTAATGGGCTGCTGTATGATTGTTTTTTGTTTTTGTCGTCCAGTACATAAAGTCGACAAAGCATATGCTCAGCATAATCATTACATTTAAAAGCGCTATTAGTCTAGATGGGAGGAAATTGAATGAATAGCCGCGTCCTATGCCATTGTTACTGCAGGCCATTTAATAGTCAATTTCTGGCCGGTCGAGAGCGCATAAGACGGTCATATTTTGTTGAAGACAATCTTTCTGATGGTTCTTGAGTTTTTGCCAGCGCTTCGATAAAAACTATCCGAAGGGAATATATTTCTACTCTTGATAAAAGTGTACTATAAGCTATGCCCTAATTCAGAACATTGTCTATCCATTGTTATGTTTCATACAAATCCGTTCAGCTGCTAAGACGGGTTAAAAATTTGGTGGTGGCACAGTAGTATCAATATCAAAATCAAAAAATCAAAAGTCATTTATTCAAACTAGGCTGAGCGACAGCACTTTTTGAACGTCAAATTTTACATAAAGACAGTCCCCCAAAACGCCCACCCGTCACCACTTCCTAGTGTTTTAGCTGGGAAGAAGAAGTGGCGCAACAAACTCCCCAGCAACACATCTGTCTGTTGTTTTAAGAACTTGAATTTAAACAATAGTATGCAAAGTCATAACATGCCAAAGGTAGGAAAAAAAATCAATTATCCAACATGGAAATATTAAATCAATACAAAATATGAAGATTTCCTTGTCCTTCAAACTCTGAATTATCGAATATACCGAGCACGTTCACCTAAAGGTAGCGTACAAAAACGCGCAGAAACTATAAGTGGCAGTACATAAGAGTATATGTCAAGTATTTTTTTCGTAAAAGATTCAAATTTGTGACGCTAGATGGCACTGTCTACAACTTTACACCGTGCTCGTTCGCCTTATGGCAGCGTGCAGGATCAACAGATGGTACTGTGGCAGCACAGTAAGCTTCAATGTCTTGATTTTTTTCCGCTATACATAGTTTCAAATTTGCACCGCTAGATGGCATAGTCTACGCCGTGCACGTTCATATTGGCCACTATCAGTTCATCAGAATTCAGTCCATTCCCTGCATTTGGTTTCAATAACCAATACATTACTATACTCCATTCACAGTAAGATTAGACATTGGAACAAAATTGTTTACAGTCCGATCAACCGATTTTTACCTCTCTTCCGTAGGCATAAGGATGGCATTAAAAGCAAAAACGTGATTATAATACCAACTGTTTACTGCAGCTACCATGTGTCATGCCACCAACGCAATAGATGTCAAAATCGGTTGAACGGACTGTAAAAAAGATGTATTTCAATGTCTAATCTTATCGTGAATGAGGTATAGGCATATTATAATACAGTACAATGACTAATATCTTACTGATTTGGTTGAAGACTCACGCATTTGGGTCGACCGGAGTGTTTTGACTTTCAAATTGCGTCATTACATCTTTTTTGGCGTCATTAGGTTCCTTTAATAATGATATCAGTTTGTGACTGTTTCACTGCATTGCAGTGGCCTCTTTACTCGACTGCGCAAATAAGGGTAATGAGTTTATCAGTCAACCTATACTAATATATAAAAATGAAGAGTTTGTTTGGTTGCGCTAATCTCAGGATCTACTGGTCCGATTTGAGAAATTCTTTTAGTGTTAGATAGCCCATTTTTCGAGGAAGGCTTTAGGCTATATATCATCACACTAAGATCACCAAATAGGAGCGGAGCAGTTGTGAAAAATGTGACACACACGAAGTTGCGCGGGTCATCTAGCAATGTTATATAAGTACAGATTTCCCAAATTTTATAGAAGATGCCTTATGTTACTGTATTTCCTTTTCTCTTTAAAATCCATCCAAAGGTTGTCTTGAAGAGATCGCTTTTAGCGATAAGGCCGCCCATTGTGTCACCCGGAGTGTCAAACTTTCACTGACTAAAACCCACCCGTGATCCTTCTTGTGCCCTATGCGTTCCAGGGCCGCGGTAACTCTTTCGAACAAATTCCGCAACCCTAGATTGTGTCACCCTACGTAATGTTTTCTTCATCTATATTTTCTGTAACTTATATGGTGTACATAATAAAGAGTACTTATTCTGTTCTATGTTCTCCATGTAACGTTTATGCTCGTTCTCTTTCAGAAGTCTTCGCCGTGCCGCCCACAATGGCTGATACCGACACGGAGCCGCTGCCCAACGGCACGGGCGCGCTGTCTCATGAAGAGGAGGAGGAAAGGCTGAAGCAGCGCCCCGCTGACATTGACGCTGTGAGTACAGCCTCCCCCCTCTTTGAGTGATCTAGATATGTGGTCATAGGCAATGGGAGCAGTGGTGAAATGTTGGTCGCGGGTTCAAGCCCTTCCAGGCACATTACTTTGTGTAATTAATTTCATCACCACTGCTCTCGAAACGGTGAAGGAAAACATAGTGAGGAAACCGGCATGTCCTAGAACCAAAAACTCGAAGACATGTGACATTCAGCAACCCGCACTGGGCCCGCGTGCTGGATTACGGCCCATTCCCTCTCCTAGAGAGGAGGACTGTGTCCCAGCTGTGGGAACATTAAAAAGCTGATTATAACATTAATAGAGCACCTTCAAATGGGAAGTTCTAGAGCTAAAATGTAACGATTTTGGACCCCGGTAACTTGGGGTCCGAGAATTCGAAATGTTGAAGTTTCTTCTGGAAATTTGCTACCTCACTACAACAAACTTTGAATTTTGAAAAATGTCTATTCTGGATAGTAAGCTTTTCTGAAAGCAAGCAAATGTTTTATCAAGTACAATACCCAATGCTTTGGATATTTAGCACAGTTGAGTTCAAGCTATGAACATTTCTTGAAACTTTTTTTATTCGATTCGTCCTGTCCGTCTTGTTTATTAGAAGTTATTTTTAAGAGCGCAGTTTCACAATGAAGAATGTTAACTAATTTTGATTATTAGCACTCCATATTCTCTGTCAAAAATAAAAAATACTAGTGAAAGAATTACTTCGATACGTCAATTAGTTTCCGATTTAGAAGTAAAACAAGTTGCAACTCCACGACGCGGGCTGCCGGTGACGGTGTGACGTCATCGTACAACACGCTCAGTCTGGCTCACTCAGTCCGCTCGCGGTCGCGCGCCTTTACCGTCGAAATTATACCTAAATACTTTTTAAAATGTCCAATCCAAATACTAGGAAATCATGTGTTGTGCCTAACTGTAAAAATACAACTACCAATTCGCCGGAAAAGTTGTTTTTTCTCCTCGCTTCGACGATGTAGTCACATTAAAAATGCTATAGTATGTTTACAGCCATCTCTGCTGGCAGTACAATCTTCGCACGTTACATTTAAAACTTATTGATCCTTTTCATTGCATTCTAAACTGCAATGATAAAGGTGTGGTACGTACGCGGTGTTCTGGCGTGATTCTACATTTAACCATACATACATCACCTACTCTTTTTACTTCAACATAACCAATAGAATCATCGCCATAGCTCTCTTGCCGATCTAAAATAAGTACCTATCAAATAAAAATAAATGGCCTTACGTATTTTGTTAGTAAAAAAATTACAAATAAAAAAAAAGGTTTAGTACATCTGTAACGTTCAATCCACTACATCTATATCCTAAGTACCTATCCTACTTCCTACTAATATTATAAATGCGAAAGTTTGTGATCTTTCACGCAAAAACTACTGAACGGATCTGGACAAAGTCTGGAATAACACGTAGGCTACTTTTAATCCTGGGAAAATGTACAGTTCCCGAGGGAAACGGGGGCGAAGCTGCTGGCGGAAGCTAGTTTGCAATAAATCAATGTATGTATTCATTTAAATTTACTAAGAGCGGAACCTACCTTTATATACATACGTACCTACCTATAGCTACAAAACTATAATACATATTTGTTGTCTTAATGTAAAATTTAATGGTAGGTAGGTACTTCTACTAGGTATTTGAGTTGCATTCTTCCAGTACGATATTAGTTGGGTATTTTGTTTTGATAAAACAATTTAGAACAGATAAACTATTAAGCTTAAGTAGTAGCAAGGAAAGTTTACTTAGGTAGGTATTTTTGCATTTTATTCATTTTAATAAAACAATAATAAATTTTTATTCATTTTTATTCCTCGAATTTCGGCGGCAACGGAATCACTATTTGTTGATAAATAATGCGCAACCATTAATCCATCTATTTTAGGTAGATTATCCGATTGCCCTTTTTCGAATCCTTCATCCATTTATTAATCGAATAATATTAACTATTATTAGACTATTAACGTAATACGCGGACGAAAACACAACAAAATACTGCGCAAGCTATTACACCCACTATAACCGCTGGCCACTGCATACGAAGCGGGCCGCGGCCCGCGAGGCGCGTTGTAACATGACGTCATAGGTTTCACGCGACTGTAAGCGGGTCTCGATATTTTTCGAAACTTTGAATGCCTATAAAATCAAAACTACTAGGTATTTTTGACTACAACAAAAACTAGTGTATTTGTATACATACAGGCTTTACTGAGACAAAATTTCACGCGATTTGGCATACCTAGTAACATTCTTCATTGTAGATCGCGGGTTTCAACCCAGCCAGGCGCATTACTTTGTGTAGTTAATTTCATCACCACTGCTCTCAAAACGGTGAAGGAAAACATCGTAAGGAAACCGGCATGTCCTAGAATCAAAAATTCGAAGACATGTGACATTCAGCAACCTGTACGGGGCCCGCGTGGTGGATTACGGCCCATTCCCTCTCCTAGAGAGGAGGCCTGTGTCCCAGCAGTGAGAACGTTAAAAAAGGCTGATTTTATGTTACAATAAATTAATAAAAAATATATGATTTGGGAGGATAATCCGTAAATGGGTCTTCCGTGCCTCAGAAAGCACCTTAAGCTGTTGGTCTCGAGTGTTATTTGAACATATTTACCACTCGATATGTGTAGTCTTTAGCCAGAAACTATCCATCATAAGGATCCAAGGGGGGCTGCTAATGTTGCGAAATTTGTTCGAAAGAGTCACCGCGGCCCTGGAACACGGCGGGCACTAGGAGGAACACGGGTGGGTTTTAGTCAGTAAGAGTCTGACATTCCCTTCTGTTCCGCACAGAGCGGGAGAAGTCATTCAATGATATCCCATCCAAAAAAAAGGGGGGCTGCTAAGGGGTTCAATACAAAAAGACAGCGATATCTTTGATTCTTCTTCTTCGTCGTTCCCTCAATGCTGAGGATCGCGACCACATACGACGCGTTTCGAAGCCATGCGGTCCTCTGAAGCGCGGACCGCTCTGTACATGCTGCCACCAACTGCCCTCTTTATGGCATCGGACCATCTTGCCGGTGTTCTACCCTGAGCGCGCTTTCCTTCGACCCGGCCCAATATTAAGAGCCTTTCCAGATTATGCTTGGAAGAACGCATAATATGCCCAAAAAGGCTAAGGGCACGTTCCTGGCATATTGCAGAAAGCCGTTTGGTGACATTGAGTTCTACCAGTATGGACTCATTCGTTCTCATGGCAGTCCATGGTATACGAAGAAGTCTTCGCCAAACCCACATTTCGAAGGCGTCGATCTTTTTGCTTTCGCGACTTTTGATGCACCATGTCTCTGCTCCATACAAAAATATAGAGAATATAAGTGCATGGACCAATCGAATTTTGGTGTTCCTGCGGATGCCACGGTTATTCCAGATTTTTCCCAGATTGGTCATTGCACTTTTGGCCATACCAGTCCTACGGCGGATTTCTTCAAGGCAGCTGCCCTCACTTGTGATCAGGGATCCAAGATACACGAACTTATCGACTTTCTCATACCCGTCAAGAGAATTAGAGCTCGGGAGAACTGGAGCACGGTCCACCACCATTACTTTAGTCTTGGCATGGTTGACCTTAAGCCCGAGCTTAGCGCTTTCTATTTCTATACGCTTCAATAGATCCTCCATCTCGTCTTCACTCGCCGCAAGTATAGTGGTATCGTCCGCATACCTCAGATTAGTGAGTCTTTCACCGCCAACAGAGATTCCGCCGTGCCAACCATCAAGGGCTCTTCTCATAATGTACTCCCCGTAGAGGTTAAATAATTTTGGGGACAAAATACAGCCTTGACGCACACCACGTTCCGTATGGAAAACTTGTGAGTTCTTGTCTTCCAGTTTCACAAAGCTGGTGCCATCAAGGTACAGATTCTGGATCAAAAAAGTTAGATGGGGAGGGACGCCCATTTCAATGAGCACGTCAAACATCGTCTGCCACTGTACGCAGTCGAACGCCTTCGCGTAATCTATGAAACACAAGACCACTGGTTTGTTAAATTCACGACACTTCTCGATCAGGTTGCGAATATTCAAAATTTGCTCACGAGTACCCTTGCCGGCAACAAAGCCGGCTTGTACACTCGGTATCTGATGGTCTACATACGCAGCTAGTCTCGTGCTAATTATGCGCAAGAGTATTTTACTGGCGTGGGACATGAGCGACAAGGTTCTGTAGTTTTCGCACTTCTTAGTAGAACCTTTCTTGTGCAGAGGAATAACTGCGGACTGTGTCCAATCCACTGGCCACTGGCCTGTTTTCCATATTTTGTTGCATATCTGGTGTAGAATCTTCGTCCCTTCAGAGCCAAGATTTTGTAACAACGCAGCAGAAACACCATCCGGACCCGGAGCTTTATGCTTTAGGTTTTTTATAGCATTCTGTACTTCAGACAGTAGTAAACCTGGCTCCTCCAAGTGGTCATCCCATCTTCTCTCAGTGCCTGATCCATGTTCATCCCGATAAAGATTGTAACAGTAGTCTCTCCATCTATTTAAAACATTTTCCAGTTCTGTCAAGGTGTTACCTCTACTGTCTTCCATCATCCAAGATTTCGGTTTGAAGGCACCTGTCAGTTGTTTAACCTTCATGAATAGATCCTTTGATTGCATCTTAACTGCATGTCCCTCGATTTCCTCGCAAATGCAGTTGATATGCACATCCTTGTCCTTACGCGTCGATTTTTGCACTTCAGAATGCAGCTGATTGTACCTCCTTTTTTGACCATCAGAACTGAGACCCTCTGCTTTCAGCTGTTTTCTTTCTTCAATCAACTTCCAAGACTCCTTACTAATCCACTCTTCCTTCTTCCGTACAGTCTTAAATTCACTATGACTTGTTTTGGCCGTATCCAGAATAGCCCTCTTGAGTTTACACCAGTCAGCTTCACTCGAGTCAAATGGATCTAGGTCTAGTGACTTGATCTTGTTGCCAATCGTTTTCCGGAAGTGGTTTAGAGTTTCTTCGTTGAGGGGTACACTAGCCTGAGGCTTCCGTCGTGAGATTTTTAAGCGCAGTCTGAAATCAGCGACCAAAAGCTGATGGTCACTGCCACAATCAGCACTAGGAAGTGTCTTAACACTGGTGATTGATGAGCGCCACCTCGACTTAATTGTGATATAGTCTATTTGATTTCTATAGCCCGCTGGAGATGTCCACGTATAAAGCCTCCTCGGATGTTGTTGGAACCATGTGTTCATGACAACCAACTGGTTTTCCACGCAGTATTGCAGAAATTTTTCGCCTCTGTCATTTCTTCTACCAAGGCCAAATAAACCGGTGACTGTGCCTCGTAAAGGATCATCCTTCGTGCATCCAACTTTAGCATTTAGGTCCCCCTGCATGATCACAACTTCCCCAGACGGTATGGTGCTCAAAATGCTGTCTATAACGGCATAAAACTGGTCCGAGACTTGCTCATCTGATTGAGAAGTGGGTGCATATACCTGAATAATATTGACTGGCATAGGACTAGCTTCCAGTTTGATGGCAATTATTCGATCATTAGGAGTTTGATAGCTTTTGACACAACTCTGTAGATTCTTTGGTATGATGAAGGCCACGCCATTACCACTATGATCATCACCTCCTGTGTAGTACATGATGTTACCGTTATCAGTGACAAAATGACCACTGCCTCTTTTGTGAACTTCACAGAGCCCCAGAATGTCGATTTTGCACCTTTGCATCTCCCGTTCCACAACTTCCAGCTTGCCAGGTCTTAACAAACCACGGACGTTCCAAGTACCCAGGCGAAGATGTTTCCTCAGTTGGGTACTATTTGATTTTGCTCCGAAACCAGAAGCACAATTTCCACCCGCTGCCTGGTGGTCCACAACGGCGTGGCCGGTAGCATATTTCCCACCATGTAACCCGGAATCACAATGGCGCCGAGGGTCAGTCGGATCGCATGACAAAACTCTTATCTTTCCGTAACTTGTCATGTGATTTTCTTGGGAAAATAGTGTAGTGGTTTCCCCTTGCCTTCTACACCAGACGTTTTAGGGATTATTTGCTTCCCAAGGCCGCTGTAGCCTCTTCTGATCGGCTAGCCGACAGGTTTATGGTTATACCGCCATTGCTCGGACGCCAGAGCCTCGTTCGTTATCTAGCAGGAGGCACCACGATAGCCAGAAGGTCCATCGCCACTGGTTACTCATACAACATCAGCGCGTGCAGGTGAGGTTGACATTTGGGCCAGCTAGATGTTATCGCTGTTCTCCCCTTACCTCCCCTTATATATCTTTGATAATCTACAACTAAATGCAATCATTGAGGAACTTAGTAAAAAATTATCCAAGCAGGCTTGATGTGCTTTAAGCTAAATAATATGTTTTGTGACTTTTTTGTGTTTACTTTGCCAAAAACCTACTGTCACTGCGGTCAGATGTCAAACAACAATCTTGGATCCTTTTTATGACTTTAAGACCTTTTTTGGCCTCGCACAGTTTAAAATTATTAGCTATTAATTTTTATTGGATCCGTCACTGTAACACCATGATTGGCCTACTTTCAGGACGTCCGCGAGATGGAGCGGCGCAAGCGCGTCGAGGCGCTGATGTCGTCCAAGCTGTTCCGCGAGGAGCTGGAGCGCGTGCTGGACCAGCAGATGCACGAGGGCAACGACGGCTCGCTGCTGCAGCGCATCCGAGAGATGGTGGGCGGCCGTCTGCACACCGGCAGCATGCGGGTGAGTGCCACTGGACTCACAGGGACTAGAGGTGGCAGCACAGAACTGTCAATTAATATATATAACTCAAAAGTGACTGACTGACTGACATAGTGGTCTATCAACGTACAGCCCAAACCACTGAGCGGATCGGGCTGAAATTTGGCATTCAGGTAGATGTTATGACGTAGGCATACGCTAAGAAAGGATTTTGATTAATTCTACCCCCAAGGGGATAAAATAGGGGATGAAAGTTTGTATGAAACTTTATCAAAATCGGGGGTAAAGACTATTCCACGCGGACTAAGTCGCGGGCAGAAGCTAGTTAATACATATATATGGCACTGGAAAATGGCAAACTACGTAAGATTATAGAATATCTTGAGAGATTGTAAATTGTCGTTAAATTGTCATCTGAACATTTGAAACCCTTTTTACGCATCACAATTTGATAGTCTATTATCTCTAGAAATCATTCTTCTGATACGTAAAAAAGTATACCAAATGTTCAGTTGACAATTTGTCGAGTGTGTACACAATCTCTCAAGGATTTTTTTTTTGCAATTATCCTCTGACATACCTATATAAAATCTTCCGATACTGAGTGACTGACAGAAAACGCTTAGCTGGAACTACTGGTCACAGAAGGCTGAAATTTGGCATGTAGGTAATGTTTTGGGGAGCATTAAGTGGGTATTTCCTGAAATTCCTATGGGAACGGGGAACGAAATCGAGCCAAAACTACTGTAGAAATTATATTTTTTTGATGACTATGTCATGTACGTCAAACTGTTTGTTTTTTTGCTGAACTGATTTATGATTTTCATGTTGGATAATTATTTTTTTTCTACCTTTGTCATGTAGTAACTTTGCACACTATTGTATAAATTTAAGTTCTTAAAACGCAACAGACAGATGTGTTGCTGGGGAGTTTGTTGCGCCACTTCTTCTTCCCAGCTAAAACACTAGGAAGTGGTGACAGGTGGGCGTTTTGGGGGACTGTCTTTATGTAAAATTTGACGTGCAAAAAGTGCTGCCTCTTAGTTAGTTTGATGATAAATGATATTTATTATGTAAGTAGGTTAAACATAACACTTTTACACGTCAAATGTTTCTGATCATTTAAGCTAGATGAAGCCGGTGTTTCCTAGCTGACTACCCTGAGAAGAAACACCGAAACAAACTCAGAGGTCAAAGTCTCTTTTAAAGTCCATACAATCCGTACTGGTCAAGTCATATGAGAACCATGTAGGTTAATGTCTGCGGTGGCCTTTTGAGGAAAGTGCCACACAGATTTGAGTGGACCTGTCCAGACAGTGCAAGCATTTGACAGTCATTGAATATATGACTTATGATTTTGGTTTTGAATAGAATTCGCGTTTTCAGGGTTGATTGACATTCCCATCCGGTAGCCTTAAGTGTATTGTTTAGGATTTAGTTTTAACCAAACTACTGTCGCCCCTGTTGAAGAGCAGTGGTGGCCGAGTGGTAATGGCCTCGGCTTACGGAATTTAGATCGCGGGTTCAAACCCAGTCGCGTGCAGTGGTTCGAGTTAGGGTAGGCCAGAGAAAATGTACAAATAATTTTTTAAAAATAACCACATTATTCAGGGTTGATTTTTAATGAAATCAGTTTTTTTTTTAATAGCCTTATTACAAAAAAAAACACATTTCAGCCCTGAATAATGTGGTGTCTTTTTTTGGACATTATTTTCTGGCCTACCCAACTCGAACCACTGCACGCCACTGTTCAAAGCCCACCAGGCGCATTACTTTGTGTAATTAACTTCATCACCACTGCTCTCAAAACGGTGAAGGAAAACAACGTGAGGAAACCGGCATGTCCTAGAACCAAAAATTCGAAGACATGTGACATTCAGCAACCCGCACTGGGCCCGCGTGCTGGATTACGGCCCATTCCCTCTCCTAGAGAGGAGGCCTGTGTCCCAGCAGTGGGAACATTAAAAGACTGATTGTGCTTATGCTACTGTTGCCCCAGGGTCCCGCCTGCGTTCTCCCCATAAACGACATCCGCGGCATCGAAGGTGTCGGCTACGAGAAGGGGGAGAAGATACTGCGCTGCAAGCTGGCGGCCGTGTACCGCCTCGTCGACCTGTTCGGCTGGACCCAAAGTGAGTAGCTCCATCTTATCTAAACAATAGCTGCTGCCCGCGACTTCGTCCCCGCGGAATCCCCGATTTTAAAACATTCTTTATCGCTGCTCCGCTCCTATTGGGTTAAGCGTGATGATATATAGCCTAAAGCCTTCCTCGATAAATGGTCTATTCAACCCAAAAATAATTTTTCAATTCGAACCAGTAGTTCCTGAGATTAGCGCGTTCAAACAAACAAACGAACAAACTCTTCAGCTTTATAATATTAGTATAGATGTGTCCTGGGCCCCAAGTCTTAAAATGAAAATATAAAACTGTATACGATGGTTTGGAAGAGCATCTTAGTATTTCAACGTGGTCCCTATCAGTGCCTGCTAGGTTTTCGGAATTTGTTCGAAAGAGTCACCGCGCCCTTGGAACGCAAAGGATCACGGGTGGGTTTTAGTCAGTAAGAGTCTGACACTCCCTTCCGCTCCGCCCAGAGCGGGAGAAGTCATTTGATGATTTCCCATCCAGAAAAAAAAACCGGGTGGTCCCTATACAGTTTGATGAAAAAAGGAGATAAGTAACGGAACTCTTCAATACTGATAGCAAATCTTTCAGGATTGCTGAAATCACATGTGTTTTTTTTTGTTTAGAAGTCAAGTTATTTTTGTTCCGATTAGATTGTTATGTTATAACATCCGCACGGGTCGATCTTCTAGGTTAAGCAACGCTTGCCGAGGTTGGTCTGTGGATGGGTGATCATCTTAACATAACGAGACTTCTCCGTGCCTCGGAAAGCACGTTAAGCCGTTGGTCCCGGCTGTCATTTGTAGGTCTTTGGTGATCGTTACGGATTGTCAGAAGTCAGAAAATCTGACACCAGTCTTGTCAAGAAGTGCCGTGTTCCCCAGTTAATGGGTTGTGAAGGTCTGGTAGGCAGCTGCTCCACGTAAAATACTAGATATTCAGCTGAATACGGTTTGAGTGGGAGCCGACCCCAATGTAGTTGGGCAAAAGGCTAGGCAGATGATGATGATGAGATTAAATTTGAAAATGAAAATAATATATCTAGTTTTAATTTCCGCGAATATTAGTGGGTTGCAGGTATGCCTTGCATGTGCATAATAAAGCGGGCGGGAGGGAGGTGCATACCTGCAACCCACTAATATTCGCGGAAATTAAAACTAGATATATTATTTTCATTTTCAAATTTGAAAGCGTAGTGTTTTTTTGTTTAGAAGTCAAGTTATTTTTGTTCCGATTAGATTGTTTTGATGTGAAATGTGTGTGTGTTGTTCCAGCGGGCAACCACGGGCAGATAACGGCGCGGCTCAACACGGCCGTGGAGTCGGTGCTGACGACGCCGCGCGGCCTGCTGCCGCACGAGGTGACCGCGTCCTCGCTCGTCAAGGTGGACATGCAGGGCGCCGTGCAGGAC
The DNA here is from genome assembly GCA_905332915.2 of Hecatera dysodea. Classification (NCBI taxonomy): domain Eukaryota; kingdom Metazoa; phylum Arthropoda; class Insecta; order Lepidoptera; family Noctuidae; genus Hecatera; species Hecatera dysodea. The sequence goes on from HG995316.1 coordinate 608,969, forward strand.
CAGGGCACCACCAACTTCCCGGTCAACGTCGAGGGTAAGCAGGTGGCTTACGGCCGAACCCAATAACCGATCTATCACATACTGGAGATAGAAAAACAAATGAAACAACAGAAAAATTATATACAGTGAAAACCGTTTATTAAAACGCCGCTTATATTGACCAACTGCTTAATATGAAGTAAAACTGAGCTCATTTTGGTTTTCGTATTAAATTCTTTAAAAAAAGTGCGGATATAATGACTTCGTTTATTGACATATCGCTTATTATGACTAACTTTTTAGATACCTATTATGTTTGGTGATCACTATAACCAAACATAATTGGGGACATGATACCGAATTTGTTTCTGACTTTGTTTTGATTGATCTACGACTATCAAATTCATTTTGTTGTGTCACTCCTTATTACAAAAAATACCTAACAAAGATGAGAATTTGTTTAAGTCCTAAGATGACGCTTTTTATGACGTCCGCTTAGTATGACGTATTTTTCACTTCCCTTCGATGTCATTATAAGCGGATCCAACTGTAGGTTTTCTGTTGTTTCATTTGTTTTTCTATCTCCAGTATGTGATAGATCGGTTATTGGGTTCGGCCGTTAGAGATCCTTAGTAAGGACAATTTCGGATTGTAATAATACTAGGCTTTGGGGTTGTTTTTATGTGTAACATCTTTCCTCTCGTTTTCCTTCAATCGATTTCATGAAACGGGATGGAAATGTGTATCAGGGAGCCAGGAAGCGCGCGCAATTTGATTTGACCAATGAGCGTGCGCTGAGGTAGAGTTGCCCGTCAAATGGGACCAACCTCTTGAGTCTGAAATAAAAAATAAAAATAACTGTTTTAAAAGAATAGCATTACTACAATAGGGATGTTTCCTGAGGAATCAAAATATGGTCCTATGTAGTCCGTCATCAGTTAGATTATCGAAAAATATTAGACACGTATTTTATGCTTTATCAAATCTATAAATATTGACGAAGATAAAAAGGTTCAAAGATCATGAGTGGGGGCTTGTGACATCATGGCGTGGTAATTATCGTCGCACGAAGTGACGTCACACGGATTTTCAACGCACTATATCGTCTTCTTTTTTTGTTTACGTGAAAAAATACGTGTCCAATATTTTTGGGAAGTCTATCTTACGGATTAATTAGATTTTTTTACGGCCGTACCCAATAACCGATCTATCGCAGACTGGTGATAGAAAAACAAATGAAACAACAGAAAACCTATATCATTTTTCTGTTGTTTCATTTGTTTTTCTATCTCCAGTATGCGATAGATCGGTTATTGGGTTCGGCCGTTAGACAACTACCCTATCTATTGTAATTTAAATCAAATACATTTTTCATAAAACGAATACTTCGTTACTAAAAATCAGTTCAAGTTGTATAAATTTTACCGTGTAGTGTAATTTTAATGGCCTAACTGAGACAACTGGTTTGTCTTAAAAACATGGTCCACCCGTCAGGTTTCTCCCTGCACGCGTCGGTGCACGCGGCGCGGCCCGACGTGCGCTGCGTGCTGCACGTGCGCTCGCCGCCGGCGCTTGCGGTATCCTCCATGCGGAAGGGGCTGCTGCCGCTGTGCCACGAGGCCGCGCTGCTCGGCGACATCGCCTACCATCGCGTGCCGCACGGTACGTACTGCTCTACAACACTGATCGACGAAAATTAACTTAATTAGTGTTAAATGAAATGTATTTATTTATTAAAACTTTATAATGCATGTAAAAGAACTGTACAAGGGCGGCCATAGGCATTTTCTACCAGTCGACCTTAGGGTAGTGCAGAGACAACATGGCAGGTGCAACATAAATGCTGGGAGAAAACTCAACTTTGAGTTAAGCTCGCCTTTGTACATGCCCTTTATTATGCCTTGTATAATATAAGTGGTTTTTGTGTACAATAAAGAATTAAGAATACATGAAAGACAAACAGAGAGGGGAAAATACAATCATAAATGTTCTATGTCAAAGATAATATTCTAAAAAAAAAAATATATATTATATAGTCTTTGGTAGGTTTTATGAAGAACATTGTCTATGGGGACGCTATTACTTTTTCAATATGTAGATTAAAGTTTCTAACACCTAAATTGATTTTTTAATATAAAACAATAAATACATAGATACAAATAAAATTAACAACGGCGTTGAGAAAAACGAATCCAACGAATTAACGCTGTGATGATTCTACTAACTTCTTGCTTCTCGTATTTGATTTTTTATTTTTAATGGTTTCTTTTACATGCCCATGTGACGGTAAAATATAGAAAACTTTATTTTAAAAACACCTATGTATTCGACTACATTGATGATGTTCTCATTCTCACTTGTAGATGTAAAATGAAACAAAAAATGTATACGATAGTTTGAAAGAGCATAATATTAGTATTTCGAGGTGGTCCCTTTCTAGTTTGGTAAAGATCTGATGAAGACCCGAGATAGGAAACGGAACTCTTCAATAAATGATATCTTTCGGGATAGCTGAAATCGCATATCTATTTATTGTTTACACCAATTTTGGGTATGTTTAGCTGTGGGGTGTCACCACTCATCATCATCTGCCCAGGGGCGTGCGCTCCATATAGGCAATTAGGCTAAGCCTACCCTACCATAGCGACGGATAAATAAAACAAATGTATTTATTGTAACTATGCAATAAAATAAAACAAAATATTTAATAACTCATAACGCCTAGTATAATGCTAATAGCAAGTTCTCGCCGCGCGTCGCGTATTTCAAACTATGTTGTTCCTACGAAACGGTTGACATAGGCCACAATACGAAGAGCCTTATTTCAATTGATAAATTTATGCATGTGTGCAAATGTTCTTGTGTATGTACGCCCATAATTTACACACACATGTATAAATTATGGGCGTTTCTAGGCTCGCTGGAGACCACTACGCGGGTCCTGATTGGTTCACTCCACAATTCAAGGACAAGTAGTAAAGATTTACTGTATAATGAATGGAAATCGCTTAACAGGGTTGCCAATTCGAGACTAATAATTTCCTTAATAACTTATAGATATAGTTAAAAAAAAAAAACGGGTTAGTATTATCAAAAGTATAAAATGTACAAAAGAACTGTTAAATTGTAATTAATAACCCTCTAAATATAATTAAAAACCGCAAGAATTTAACTGTTCTCCCCAAATTTTCTCAAACTTAATTTGAGAATTTGGTTTAAAGGGGAATTAAAATAATAAAATTGGCAACTCTGTTGATACAGTTGTCAATTTTGCCGGGTTATGATGGCACATGTCATCAACATGTCATTCTTAAATATTACGATAGGACAATGTTTTTTGGAAGTGTATTGATTGTCTTTTTAAATGATATTTTTGCAAGAAAAAGAGAAGCCATAGGTATTGTTTCATGTGACAAGCAATAATCGTTCGAATATTTTGTTGTTGAGTGTCATATTGCATTGATTTCTGAGTAATTCGTTTTGAGTCATATTGTAAATATTAAAGTTTAGTTATTTGTTTACATACTTAAAAATGGTCCTAAATTGTGAAGTTAGTGCTGACAATGTGTGTTTGTTAGAGATTAAAAACAGTAAGTTTTCACAGCTATCGTATAATGATAAGATTCAAGTTGTTTCTAAAGGTAGATGTATACCCGAGTTACGAGAATTAACTCAAAAATAATTCATCTCGTACTCGTCATTTCAATCCTCAGAGTTACGAAACATATAGGTACCTAACTGGCATTATGTCTGGCCTACCCACAGAACAGAAAAAATCAGTAGAAGTCGCAAGTAGGCGGGGCACGCGTAGCCCTAGTATTGCGTAGCTCCGCAATTGTAGGCGCCCAAGCGCTGTCGCGCATATCAGTCTAGTTCCGACTGCGTTCACGTCACTTACTCTCGAAAATCCGAAATAAAATCAAATATGCCGCATTGTGCTGTTTCAGAGTATAAAAACGATAGCCGTACCAAAAATGTATCCCATAGTGGTATATCGTATCATAATTAAGTACTATTTTATTTTATTTTAATTAATATATGATAAAACATTGCTTACATTTTTATTCAAAAACGCTAAACAAAAGTAGAATCTATGATTTAAACCATAAGGTCTACTTTCTTTCACATCAAACCTGTTATTCTAGATGATTCCATCCTATGTCATGTGACAGTTTGCTACTCAATTAGAGAAAGACGTTATCGATAACGAGTTGTCGATGTGACCTTATCAAATAAAAATTCAAGATTAATGAATAGTAATATCATTTGATGTTAAACAGATAGTAATTTATTTATATCCGTTGAAAATGAAATATCGTGATAGTATGCATAAGCATGTATTCGCCAAAACTTCGCAGCTTCGCCCTTACTCTACATTATTCCTCACCGGAAGCCTATAAATACGTGCGTAGTACGTTTGATTGCTCTTTGCCTCATCCACAAACCTTAACAAAATAGTATGCTAATATCGGTGGAGATCCTGGTTTCACAAAAGAGTCATTTACAGCTTTAAAACTTAAAGCGGATTCATCAAGTCATCCAATATTAGCTTCACTAGTACTTAATTGATGAAATGGCTATACGTAGAAGAATTGAATGGGATGGTTTCATGGATATATTGACATGGGTACAGGATTAATAGGTGACCATCTAGCAGAAGCTAAAGAAGTAAAGCTAACAAAAAAATATTCATTAAGCAGTCGATCGGACGTAACACGCGTATAAAGGTACATTTCGGTAATTCGTTTAGATTTTAATTTTGTTTTGTTATTTTTAACTTATGTAAAACATGTGAAAAAATCTGATTTAGTAAAATTAAATTGATTTTATTAAACTTTTGTTCCATTTAAAGATAATTTTGCTTAGTATAAGTGGGTTGGATAATTCGGTAATAGTACCTGACCTGGATAATTCGGTAATAATACCTGAGTTTAATCTGTGTTTTAGCATCAGCGTATTCAGCTATCAGTGTATAGTTTTCGCCAAATACGAAGAATGTTATGCTTATTGAATACGAATATAAATATAAACGGAATGCACGAATACAATTAAATATCGATAAGTAAGGTTACGATGTTGTACATCACTAGCGAATATCATAATAGCGATCAACTCTATAAACAAATATCTATCTTATGTTCAATGCCATACTGCATACAATCGAATATATTACAATTTAGTGACATCTAGCGTCGAATAGCGGAATTTGCTAGTAAAACTATGCCTACGAGCTTTCACGGAAATATAAGATTTAATACCTACAAAAGATGGACAATAATGAACTCTATTTATATGATGTAGTTGCACTTTTTTTTTAAATAGTGACTGACTATAGAGACTTTTTGGCATGGACCAATCACAAAACGAATTTGCTAGTGTGACATAATATGATTATCTTGAAGATGTGTTTGTTAGGGCACGCTGGTTCTGATAGTAATTTATGCGTTATGCGATTTCTACTGTTTTTTTTCTGTTCTGTGGGCCTACCCTTACTCTAGAACCACTGTACGCCCCTGCATCTGCCTAGTCTTTTCCCAACTACATTGAGGTCGGCTCCCAGTCAAGCCGGTTTCAGCTGGATACCAATATTTTACGTGGAGCGGCTGCCTACCAGACCTCCACAACCCACTAACTGGGGAACACGGTACTTCTTGGCAAGACTGGTGTCAGATTTTCTGGCTAAAAACAACCAAAAAAGCCACCGCCACCACCACCACCACCAAACCACCACTAAAAAGTAAAAATACAAATTTGGAAGCCGGTGTTCAACTTCCAAATCAGTTGAAAGTTATTGAATACTTTTGTGTTTTCTTTGTTTAGAAGTCGGCTTCTGTAGAAAAGTTTTTCTTATTCAGAGTTCAAAGTCCTGTGCAAAAAAGCCTGTATCTTATGATCCCACTTTATAAGGCACGTTTTTGTGTGATGGTGCTACAGTAGTGTCTGCTCCCCCCGCAGGTATCCTGGACAACGAGGAGCGCGACAAGCTGGTGCGCGCGCTGGGGCCGCACGCCAAGGTGCTGATGCTGAGCTGCGGCGGAGCGCTGTGCTGCGGCGCCACGCTCGAGGAGGCCTTCTACCAGGCCAGGTACTGCGTCAGTCTGCCCTGTAGGGACCGTGCTGGAACAACGTGGCGAGCCCGCCGCTCAGCTCCAAACCACTGTTACTTCTGAGAGTCAGGATCAACACAGGCAACCACCAGGAATGCCATCATTTCCTAGGCCTTTCTCACTGACGATGCCTCATCATCTGATCGCCTTTTCCCAACTACATTGGGGTCGGCTCCCAGTCAAGCCGGATTCATTCCCTTACCTTTCTCATTGAAATCCAAATTAAAATCTTTCAGTGGCCGTATTACGAAGTGCCAATGTTATCATGATTCGTGTGAGGGAAAGGGATAGTGCTATTCGTCTTGTGTAACTCCGTCTCTCTCTGACACAGAAATCATGATGGATTTAAGACGTCATAATAGGGCTGTAGGCATCTAAGATCATGACCAATAACAAAAAAGATGCCACAGAATAAATTTTAATGATATCTATCCAATAAAGAAATATTTTTGGCATCCGTCAATAATTGATTATATATTTTCTGTAACTTATATGGTGTACGTAATAAAGAGTATTAAAGAGTATTCTATTCTATAAGTTTCAAATTAGCAACGCTAGATGACACAGTCTACTTGGTGCACGTTCCCCTAAACGGAGGGTGCAGGAAGTATAGGTGGCAGCACAGGCCACATATTTACAACGTAAAAGCTTCAGATTTGCAACACTAGATGGCATAGTCTACGCCGTGCACGGTCCCGATATAACGTTATGTTCTCCGCAGGAACCTGACGGCGGCGTGCGAGATCCAGCTGCGCGTGGCCTCCGTACCCGTGGATGATCTGCATCTGTTCGACGACGAGGCTCGGAGACAGGTCTGTATAAGCTGGTTCATCATCTGCCTAGCATCCTCCTGACTATAACTACGTGTAACAGAATGAACGCTATACTTAGACCTCAGGTCTGCTATTACAATTTGCGGAATTTGTTCGAAAGAGTCACCGCGGCCCTGGAACGCAGCGGGCACAAGTAGGATCACAGGTGGGTTTTAGTCAGTAAGAGTCTGACACTCCCTTCCTATGTGCCCACAGCGGGAGAAGTCATTTGATGATTTCTCATCCAGAAAAAAAAAACTGCTATTACAATAGTGTCAAAATGGTCGGTCATTGACTTCATAATAGTTGATTTTGACAAGTTTGGTAATCTACTAATATAAAAGCGTCACTATGACTTTCCAATGGTCAACCACTGACACTCCATTGAAAGAAATGGCGTAGAATGGTAATCTTGTACATAATGACAAATGAATGACAGACGTATGCGGTAATCTGCTAACATTTTGACAGTTCCTTTGATCAGTGACCTACCATTAGAACGTCATTGTGCAGTCGTTGCTTTTAACTGCTCGGTTATCAAAAAGTATTACGAGACCATTGACCGACCAATGATCCACCACTATGAATTTAGCAGATTACGAACTTTTAGCGAAATGACAATGGGATTATGGGATCATTTTGGAATGATGAATTTATAAAAAATAGCAGACTTGGGGCTTGGAAAAGGGGTCATTGTACTCATCGTTATGAACAACTTTTACTATAGGTCCACTTTTTATTTCTCGTGTCTTCAGGCTTGGTCCCATAGTAAAAGTTGTTCATGACGATGGGTACAATGACCTCTTATGAGGTATAGCGTTTATTCTGCTTCACGTTTGGGGTCTGGCTGAAAGAAAAAGAAAGAAAGAAAAAGCGTTTATTTACCACAAAATAAACGACAGCAATAGAGATGTTTCCTGAGTAAAAAATATATGATTATGTTTAGTCTGTCAGTTAGATTATAGAAAAATATTGGACACGTATTTTTTTCCTTTATCAAATCTATAAAAACTAACGAAGATACAAAGCATCAAAGATCAGGAGTGGGGGCTTGTGACGTCACGGCTCTCTAAAAATTGCAGCGAGTAGTGACGTCACACGAGTTTTCAACGCACTGTATCGTCTTCATTTTTTGTTTACGTGAAAAAAGAAAAAATACGTGTCCAATATTTTTTGGAAATATATCCGACGGACTAATTAGATTTTTTTCAAAATTAGTTAACTACCCTATTGTTCTAAACTAAACCTTAAACTATAGTGTTAGTAGGTACATCTTAATTTATGTTAGTCAAGATAACTTATAAACTAATACAAAAAACCAATGCATGTCGTGGTTGTGGCAAAGAGGCTTCCACTCAGCATAATGCTGTGCCGCGGGATACCCACCGCACGGCGCTGGTTTTCAGTGGTCGCCTTACGGCCGAACCCAATAACCGATCTATCGCATACTGGAGATAGAAAAACTTTTTAACAAAAAAATACAACCGACTTTTACACAAAAAAAAAATCAAAAAAGTGCAAAATAACTTTAATTTCGGAACTCGGTGTTTGTGGTTGCTTTTTCGTTTTTTGAACACCGACTTCCGAAATTAAAGTTATTTTGTACTTTTTTTGATTTTTTGTGTTTGCTCCAGTATGCGATAGATCGGTTATTGGGTTCGGCCGTTAGAGGACGTCCGGAAATCGGGACGTGGATGAGCTGAATGTTATAGTAATATGCTTGATGACGGTTGCGGCAGATCTACGAGAGCTCGCGCAAGGCTCCGTCCGACGCGACGAAGTGGCGCGTGGGCGGCGAGGAGTTCGAGGCGCTCATGCGGATGCTGGACAACGCGGGCTTCCGCACCGGCTACATCTACCGCCACCCGCTCATCAAGGTACGGCCGCCAGGCCCGCTGTGTCCAAGTCTCGTAATTCCTGTCTCGCAGCCTCTATTACCCGTAGTCCTTATACCCCGCAGTCTCTATGTCGTGCAGTCCCTATTTCCCGCTGTCCCGCAGTCTCTATGTCGTGCAGTCCCTATTTCCCGTTGTCCCGCAGTCTCTATGTCGTGCAGTCCCTATTTCCCGCTGTCCCGCAGTCTCTATGTCGTGCAGTCCCTATTTCCCGTTGTCCCGCAGTCTCTATGTCGTGCAGTCCCTATTTCCCGTTGTCCCGCAGTCTCTATGTCGTGCAGTCCCTATTTCCCGCTGTCCCGCAGTCTCTATGTCGTGCAGTCCCTATTTCCCGTTGTCCCGCAGTCTCTATGTCGTGCAGTCCCTATTTCCCGCTGTCCCGCAGTCTCTATGTCGTGCAGTCCCTATTTCCCGTTGTCCCGCAGTCTCTATGTCGTGCAGTCCCTATTTCCCGTTGTCCCGCAGTCTCTATGTCGTGCAGTCCCTATTTCCCGCTGTCCCGCAGTCTCTATGTCGTGCAGTCCCTATTTCCCGTTGTCCCGCAGTCTCTATGTCGTGCAGTCCCTACATCCCGCAGTTCCTTTTTGACGCAATCTATATCTCGCAATTCCTATGTCTCTCAGTACATACATCACGTAGTCCCCGTGACGTGCAGTACCTTTGTCCCGCAGTCTCTGTAAGGCGCAGTCCCTATGTACCTTTCTTCCTTCCTTAGTCTTTAAATCTTCCCGTACTCCTGCAGTCCCTATCTCCCGTACTCCTGCAGTCCCTATCTCCCGTACTCCTGCAGTCTCTATTTCCCGTACTCCTGCAGTTAGTATATACATAATTATGAATTTAAAACTGTTGGTTACTTTCAATAGAAAAACACATTTTAACATGCCCAAAATTTTAACCGATTGTTACAGTCTGCGAGGTCTAAGCTGAGCTTTGCATTTGTGTGGGTGTTCACAAAATCGTCAATAGTAATCCTTACTAATATTATAAATGTGAAAGCGTGGATGTTTGTTACGCTTTCACGCAAAAACTACTTGACGAATCATCATGGAACTTTGTACAGATATTCTAGGAGGTACTAGAAGTAACATAGGATACTTTTTATCCCGGGATTATGTTCCCTTGGGATAATTTCCGACATTCACGCGGGCGAAGCTGCGGGCAGCTACTAAGCTCTACTAATACATATTTAAAAAGTAGCAGTAGGCAGCTACTAAGCTCTACTAATACATATTTAAAGCTAAGCAGCTACTAATACATATTTTTTACTGTTTTTTTTTGGTTGGAAATTAGCAAATGACTTCTCTGCTACCCTAGACATAATGAGACTTGACATAATCATCTTTATCGTACCTACAAGTCTTTAAAATAATTATTTGAATAGCTCAAAATTTCTTTTATTTTTCTATTGAAAGGTTTTCGTATCCTTAGTTGAATTTTTTGCAGTCATTTAACTATTAAATCAAACACAAAATAAAATATCAAGAATTGAACACATCACCTTATACCAATACAAGTGGCGAAGTGGGGCGCGCGCGGGGGATCCGCGCCTCAGGCCGGTTGACAAAAACCAGTATCAACCGGTTTAAGTTCGGCATGGGACGCGTCGCGCTTAAAGCCGAATGTCACATCTATCTATATACACTCACACAAATGCGAAGTTCAGCTGTATAATGTAACTACGGATCAAAAAATTCGCTCTGTGTAGTTTTTTTCAAGAAAATACCCGATTGTTACTTATTACTAAATATAAATTAAATTCATTATCGGTCGAGCGAGAACCGGCCGTTCGTCCACTGAGTGTAACGCCCCATTTTTGTACAGAACGACGTGCCGCGGCCCAAGAACGACGTGGAGGTGCCGCCCGCCGTGTCCTCGCTCGGCTACCTGCTGGAGGAGGAGGAGCTCTACAAGCAGGGGTGAGCACCACACACACACACACACATACACCACACGGTCACAAGTCCCGCAACCCTCCACAGCACACGTAAGATCATCCGACCACACACGAAATTGTGTCCGCTGGATAACTGCCGATGATTGAGATTCGGGTTGTTGCATGCCATCTGAAAATGACACACTCCATAAGATTATAGAGAGATGGTACGCCTTTTTTTTCTGGATAGGAAATCATCAAATGACTTCTTCCGCTGTGGGCACATAGGAAGGGAGTGTCAGACTCTTACTGACTAAAACCCACCCGTGTTCCTCCTAGTGCCCGCCGCGTTCCAGGGCAAGGTGACTCTTTCGAACAAATTCCGCGACCCTAGCAGGCACGAGATTGAACACCTTTTACTATCTTAAATTTTTAACGAACTAATTCGTTCATTATTAAGATCGCATGTAATAATTTACCAAAAATCATACTTATAGATGAATTTTGACAAAAATTTATTTTATTTCTCAATAAATTGTCAAATAAACATCTCTTAAGATATAATCTAACGAATTTTGCAATTATTCAATGATATATCATATATTCAAATCGCACGGTAAACTCTGATACCGCGATGCAGGATTTGTGTGACGTCAGATGTTTAGTTCGCATCTGGCGGCACAGATGTCGCTACGCTAATTTTTGTAGCGGTGTAAATTCTGCTACTGACAGAGCAGTGGTGGCCGAGTGGTAACGGCCCCGACTTACGAATTGTAGGACGCGGGTTCAAACCCAGCCAGGCGCATTACTTTGTGTTATTCATTTCATCACCACTGCTCTCGAAACGGTGAAGGATAACATCGTGAGGACACCGGCATGTCCTAGAACCAATAATTCGAAGACATGTGACATTCAGCAACCCGCACTGGGCCCGCGTGCTGGATTACGGCCCATTCCCTCTCCTAGAGAGGCCTGTGTCCCAGCTGTGGGAACGTTCAAAGGCTGATTATGAAATTCTGCTACAATACCTTGACAATTCAAAAGTGTATGTAAATGGGTCTATTTGAAATAAAGACTTTGATGTAGACTTGATGTTCATCTAGGCTATTTATTATATACAACAGTTTCTGTGATTGTTGTTTGACCCATTATAATATGCTGAGTTCTGTGCACCGAAAATGTTAACTATTTTTAACTGAATTCAATAAAGGAGGTTATCAATTCGACCCGTATGTATGTAATATTTCCATAACTGCCCAGTTTTCGTATAATATGTTATGTCTATATCAGCGTCTGAAAAAATGTGCCAAATTTCAAAAGTGTATGTACATATGTATGTTTTTATGTTTGTGTTCGCATATCTCCGGAACTACAAGTCCGATTTAAGTAATTCTTTTTTTTTCTAGAAAGAAAAAGCGTTTATTTACCACAAAAAATAAAACCGACTTCTAAACAAAAAAACCAAAAAGTATAAAATAACTTTAATTTCGGAACTCGGTGTTTTTGGTTGCTTTTTTGTTGTTGATCACACCGACTTCCGAAATTAAAGTTATTTTATACTTTTTGGTTTTTTTGTTTAGAAGTCGGTTTTATTTTTTGTAAAAAGTTTTTTTTTATTTTTCACTTTTTAGTGGTACCTACACCCCCTCCCCTCCCCCACCTAAACGAACCAATCACATTGGTGTAAAAAAAAACGTACTGCTCCTTTGCAGAGTAAACTAAGAGGTCGTCAATGTAGGCAATGTAGATATTTTTTTTAGATTTTTGTTGATTTTTCGAAAACCGCTTGGTTGATTTCGATAAAATTTTCATGGGACCATTTGGGAAGTATACCCTTTCCAACAAAAAAAGAATTTTTCAAATCGGTTGACAAGCGACGGAATTATGCGCGAACAAACAATAAAAAAAAAAAAAAACATACAAACATCCGAATTGAGAACCTCCTCCTTTTTTAGAAGTCGGTTAAAAAACGACAGTTATTGTTCTAAACTAAACCTTAAACTATAGTGTTAGTATTAGTAGGTACATCTTAATTTATGTTAGTCAAGAAAACTAATACAAAAAAACCAATGCATGTCGTGGTTGTGGCAAAGAGGCTTCCACTCAGCATAATGCTGTGTCTCCTTTATGCTGGGTCGCCTTACGGCCGAAACCAATAACCTATCTATCACATACTGGAGATAGAAAAACAAATGAAACAACAGAAAACCTACATCATTTTTCTGGTGTTTCATTTGTTTTTCTATCTCCAGTATGCGATAGATAGGTTATTGGTTTCGGCCGTTAGAGGACATGACGTACGGAAATCAATAGGATAGATATCTATACTATATCTAAACAAATATTATAAAGCTGAAGAGTTTGTTTGTTTGTTTGAACGCGCTAATCTCAGGAACTTACTTTACTTTACTTTTCGTGTATTTATCACATACTAGCTGTCCGCACGACTTCGTTTGTGTCACATTTTTCATGACTGCTCCGCTCCTATTGGCTTAAGCGTGATGATATATAGCCTAAAGCCTTCCTCGATAAATGGTCTATTCAACCCAAAAAGAATTTTTCAATTCGAACCAGTAGTTCCTGAGATTAGCACGTTCAAACAAACAAACAAACAAACTCTTCAGCTTTTAATATTAGTATAGATATGTATATAACCCTCTATCTCTCTCTTTCTCTATTTGATAATGATCTCTGTGTCCCCAGGATATGGAAGAAGGGGCAAGGCAAGACGGGCGAGCGCACGCGGTGGCTGAACTCTCCCAACGTGTACCAGAAGGTGGAGGTGCTGGAGACTGGAACTTCTGATCCCAAGAAGATCACTAAGGTAGAATATCTCAGGCTCGAGGCGGAATAGGCGCGCTACTCAGCGGACTGATGGTCAAGTGGGTGCACGCGATACAGCCTTACATACTATTCTACAGGATGAGCGGTTTCCAGGAAAAATTACGCCACTAAAACAGACTTTGACCTCTGAGTTTGTTTCGGTGTTTCTTCTCAGGGTAGTCGGCTAGGAAACACCGGCTTCATCTAGCTTAAAATGACAAGAAATATTGGATGTGTAAAAGTGTTATGTTTAACCTACTTACAAAATAAATATCATTTGTCATTTATCACTAGATGGCGCCACATAGGCGAGAGGTCCTCACGTAAACTGCTGGACCTAACGCCTCTGTGCTGCCACCTAGTGCTCGTAGCTTCAGGAAAAACTCATTGTGTCTATGCATCAAATCAACGACAAATATCGCTCGTTTGATAGAATGTTTTTTTTTTATTCAGAGTTCAAAGGCTGTATCGTGTAGACCCACTGTGCAGTGGTTCGAGTTAGGGTAGGCCAGAGAAAATGTCCAAATAAATTTTAAAAAATAACCACGTTATTCAGGGTTGATTTTTAATGAAATGGCTTTTTTTTAAATAGCCTAAAAACACCACATTTCAACCCTGAATAATGTGGTGAGTTTTTTTTTTGGACATTTTCTCTGGCCTACCCTAACTCGAACCACTGCACGCCACTGCCACTGTGAGAGGTGGGGTTGAGGAATTTGTGCAGCTAAAGATCAGTCGACGAGAACGCTTTTACTTTTCAAAGTATTTCATACAAACTCACAAATCCATATTCGTGAACATTTCAAGTATTTTGAGCTAAACAAATTCCTCAGCTATAAATTAGGCTCGGTTGAGTTTCGCCCATCCAAAGGACCGATCCTAAAGCCCGCAGCACTGAAGGGTCAGCAGGTCAGCTGTGTTGCTAGTCTTGTAAGAATATAATGTTGATGCATCCTTAATAGTACTGACCGGGGTGTTTTCACAATACAGAGAGAGGATATACAACGTGTGTCAGAATAAACCCAAGCCCTGAAAAGGGGTCATTGTACTCGTCATTATGAACAACTTTTACTATAGGACCAATAATGAAATCTCGAAAATAAATCTGGTTAAGTGCGATTCGTTCTCGTGTATGAAGGGTTCCGTACCGTCTTATATATAAAACTAGCTTATGCCCGCGACTTCGTTCGCGTGGAGTTTCATACAAAATGTTAACCCCTTTTTCACCCCCTTAGGGGACGAATTTTCAAAAATCCTTTCTTAGCGTATGCCTACGTCATAACATCTACCTGCATGCCAAATTTCAGCCCGATCCGTTCAGTGGTTTGGGCTGTGCGTTGATAGATCACTATGTCAGTCAGTCAGTCACTTGAGTTATATATTTTATATTTAGATTCTTGTCACGGTGTTTGTGATTCAACTCCTCCGAAACGGCTCGGCCGATTTTCGTGAATCTTAGCGTGCATATCGGCTAGGTTGGCGAATCTGACAACATCTATTTTTCATCCCCCTAAATGTTAAGGGTGTTCCACCGCTATTTATTTTTTATGTGGCAAAACGACGCTTGCCTGTTCAGATAGTTATCTATAGAAACGAGCAAAAAAACATCAGGTTTGTTGTATTTCGGGCCCCCTTAAATAACTAATTTAATTATTTATTTTTAAAGTGAATAATATGTATAACTCAATATTCTGTGAACATTTCAAGCGTCTACCTACATACGTATTGCCGTTTTCAATATTGAGCAAAAACCGAACAAAAAAATCACTTATGTTGTATGTGACCCCCTTTAAATATTTATTTTATTCTGTTGTTTTAGTATTGGTTGTTATAGCGGCAATAGAAATACATCATCTGTGAAAATTTCAATTGTCTATCACGGTTCATGAGATACAGTCTGGTGACAGACGGACAGACAGTAGAGTCTTAGTAATAGGCTCCCGTTTTACCCTTTGGTATAAATAAATGAAAAATGATATTTATTTTGTAAGTAGGTTAAACATAATACTTCTACACATCCAATATTTCTTGTCATTTTAAGCTAGATGAAGCCGGTGTTTCCTAGCCGACTGCCCTGAGAAGAAACACCGAAACAAACTCAGAGGTCAAAGTCTCTTTTGAAGTCCATACAATCCGTACTGGTCAAGTCATATGAGAACCATGTAGGTTAATGTCTGAAGTGGTCTTTTGAGGAAAGTGCCACACAGATTTGTGTGGACCTGTCCAGACAGTGCAAGCATTTAGTAGTGTAGCTCAAACTTTTATAAAACGGGACTCTAAAAATCAGCTGACTCTATCAGCATAAATGTATGGGGTAGTCGATTATTTTTTCACAATTTCAGTGTTAGTTCCACAGTAAAAGTTGTTCATAATGATGAGTAAAATGACCCCTTAAGAGGTATTGCGTTTGTTCTGTTACAAGTTGTACATACATTTCTTGGTAAATCTGTAAACAGCTGATTTTTATTTCGATATAACTATGGTTTTACTGATTAAAAAACTGCCCAAATAAAAAAAAAAACTGTGGCAAAATTACTATTATTTACGAAAAATTGTCAACTGTCCGTATGTATGAAGAATTAGTTAGTTTGTATGGACAAATATTCAGATTATTATTAATAGCCTTTTGTAGAATGTAGGTGGCCTATATTTATATAAGTTAACATCTTATTAATCTAACATCATAATGGAAAGAGGCTTTACTCACAGATTCTGAGATGCCAATACAGTAATAATAAAATAAAAAATAAAACTATTTAATCCTTCACTTAAATTACCAAAAAAATAAGTTGACACGTCAACAATAAAATGAAGGTGTTACAGTGCGTCGAAAGTTCGCAGTACAAAATGTAATTAATAATATAGATATTCAAATACCTGAATTAGTTTGGTTTATCGCACGATAAACCAAACTAATTCAGATATTTGAATATCCACGGAAATAAAAATCAAAAAAGTATTTTTAATGGGAATTTGGGGCCGTTCAAGTATTACGTAAGCAGAATTTTTGACATTTTTTACCTCCCCTCCCCCTCGTCAGCAAAAGTAAGCAAGGCCCTTACTCCCCCTCCCCATGTTGACGTAAACATATCTATAAGTATTATTGAATCTGTTCCGGTTTCCTTATCGAAAGAAAGAAAGAAAAAGCGTTTATTCATGCTCGTTTTTGACGCGAGCGAAAATTAAAAATAAATAAAAACTTACAAATAACTAAACCAGTCCCACTGTCTGAACCAGCCATTAAAAACAAAGCATAAATATACAATTTGTCTATGGCGTGCATTGGTTATTGGTTGATATCGGTTCATGAAGTAACAGTTAATAATTCTAGAAATAAGGAATTTACAGTCTGAAATTAAGTTCGCTATTAGGGCGTTGATAGCTCAGTGGGTAAGACCCGGATTGGAAAATCTGAAAATTTAAATAAATCAATATTCCTGACGTAATCACATCCCGGATCCCCCTATCCCCCATGTCATCAAAAATAAGCAAATCAAGACCCCCCGCCCCCTTTAGTGCTTACGTAATACTTGAATGGCCCCTTTATGGGAAATCATCAAATGACTTCTCCCGCTGTGGGCACATAGGAAGGGAGTGTCAGACTCTTACTGACTAAAACCCACCCGTGATCCTTCTTGTGCCCGCCGCGTTCCAGCGCCGCACATAACATAGTTGTCTACATAATTGTCAAAGCTTTTAAAATTAAATATGTATGCTCTCAGAATCTTTGGGTTTTCATTGGTTTATTATATTTTACTAACTTCATAAATAAAAAATAAACATTCGTAATACCATCCTCTATATTTAAAATAGCGATTACCTCTTCGATAATACATATTGGTTTGTAAAAGTATCATGCGACTTTATCACCTTAAAAAAATTGGTGGTATCGCTTTTATAATATTAGGTATATATTATTTTCTGAACAGTTCACAGATTTCGCAAATATGGGTATAAGCATAAATGGTCGTACAAATCATTCAAAACTTTATTATTTGATTTTATGTTTTTTCAGTTGGCATTTGAATTTAATTTTTAGTTAACGAACATGTATATATTTAAAATAGCGATTACCTCTTCGATAATACATATTGGTTTGTAAAAGTATCATGCGACTTTATCACCTTAAAAAAATTGGTGGTATCGCTTTTATAATATTAGGTATATATTATTTTCTGAACAGTTCACAGATTTCGCAAATATGGGTATAAGCATAAATGGTCGTACAAATCATTCAAAACTTTATTATTTGATTTTATGTTTTTTCAGTTGGCATTTGAATTTAATTTTTAGTTAACGAACATGTATAGTATTTTTTTTTTAAATGGTTAAGTCTTCAAAGTTGGACCAATTTAAAAAAAATTGTAATGTTTTTGGTAATAAACGTTTATATATGGTAACTTGAAAAAATATATCGAAAATAAAACCCTAAATGAACCATTTACAGACAATAGGAATGTTTCTGAGTAAAAAAAATATGATTGTATTTAGTCCGTCAGTTAAATTATCGAAAAATATTGGACACGTACTTTTTCCTTTATCAAATATATAAAAATTGATGGAGATAAAAATCATCATCATCAGGGGTGGGGGCTTGTGACGTCACGTCGTACTAAAAGTTGTAGCGAGTCGTGACGTCACTCATGAACTTTGATGCGCTTGATCTTTATATATATTTTTTGTTGATTTGAAATGACAAAAAGTACGTGGCCAATTCGTTTTGAAAATCGGACACACCAACTAATTGGATTATGATTTTCTAGAAAAATCCCAATTTTTGTTGTTTTTGTTACCCTTTTGCGAAGTCTGTAAACATGAGTTTTAATAATAATATTTCATCGTCAACATCACAATAATATAGTCACAATTATTATTAATAATTTGTGAACATATTTTTAACGTAACAAGAAGTCAATTTGTTGTGTTAAAGTCACATTTTAGGACCTTTTGTGGGTACCAGAATTTATTTTTTAACTCTGAGTGAATTGCTTATACAAGGTTAAGTAATATTCCATATACTTATATCTACACCGCGACAAAAGTAACTTGGGAGTTAAAAAATAAATTTTTATAAATAAAAAGTAAACCACTTTTCTCAAATAATTTAGGACATTCCTTTTTTAACTATTTTTTATTGATGTGTAACATCTTTCCTCTCGCTTTCCTATTATCTGTGGGAAGTGATTTCGTTCGTGAAATGAGATGGAAGCGTATATGTGTGTGTATACAAGAAGCCGGGGAATCGCTCGCTGTTTGATTTGACCAATGAGCGCGCGCTATTCGATTTGACCAATGAGCGCGCGCTATTTGATTTGACCAATGAGCACGCGCTATTCGATTTGACCAATGAGCGCGCGCTATTCGATTTGACCAATGAGCGCAAGCTATTCGATTTGACCAATGAGCGCAAGCTATTCGATTTGATAAATGAGCGCGCGCGGTTATAGAGTTTACCGTCAAATGGAACCAACCACTCAGCAATAAAAAAACGTTCAAAAGAATTGCATTACTCCAAGTATAATTTAAATCAAATACATTTTTAATTTCGAATTATTCTTCGTTACAAGTAGTACCTCGTTATACAGGGTTATTTGTAAAACACCAACAACCTCTTAAGGGGTCATTGTACTCATCATTATGAACAACTTTTACTATGGGCCCAAACCTGAATCACGAAAAAAAATCAGCTGTTCCTTACATGTTCGTATAACTCATCAAAATGTAGGAAACAGTTGATTATTTTGTCGCGATTTCAGGTTTGGTCCCGTAGTAAAATTTGTTCATAATGATGAGTACAATGACCTCTTAAGAGGTTGTTGGTGTTTTACAAATAACCCTGTATAACGAGGTACTACTTGTAACGAAGAATAATTCGAAATTAAAAATGTATTTGATTTAAATTATACTTGGAGTAATGCAATTCTTTTGAACGTATATATTGTTCAGGATATACTTTAGTTTTAATGTTGTTTATCTCCAAGATGATATGTAAGATGTTACACATTGTATGCGACTACTGTAAGGATTATTTTCTTTTTTACATTTTTACTCGGGTTTTGGTAGTGGCTTTTATATATTTTTTTTATATTTGTATTTCTGTGTACCTATAATTTTAAGTATATAATGGGAGATTTAAAAAAAATATATTAATATAGTTGTTGGTAAAATGGAAAGGATAGAAACTCTGTTAACCATATTTCAAATAGTCTATGGATGTATAAATTTAAGATTTCGTGCAAAAATAATAATAACCAGAGCATTTCTTGTCTATGCTACGCTCAAAATGGCTCAAAAGTTATTTTTTTCTGAATTTTTGGGTTTTTTATTTATTTACGAAGTGAGATCATCGAAGTTCTAGAAATTATAAATGTATAAGAGTATATTTTATTCAGATTTTAATATATTATGATGCGTTCTACTGTAATACTAGCTTGATGCTAACTTGTGACCGTTTGAGGTTTTTTTTTTCTTTCAAATAATCGTCCTGATTTGATTTTTAGCAAAAACTTTTTTTCATACGTCTTTTTGAAAAAATATACGTTATTATGATAAAAGCTATATTCAACCTAATATTAGTTAATATGTGTGTTTTATTTTAAATAATAATTTACTACAATATTTAAACTCTATTCATCGGTTATTTTAGTAATAAAAAAAAGTTTTTGCTTCTATGGGACTGCATATAAAGGCTTTCATATAATTACTGTGCTTATAGATATGTTAAAAATCAATTAAAAGATTATAAATTAAAATAACAAAATGCTATTTTTCTCGCTTCTCACACATAATGAAATGCTTTTGACAATTTTAATTTTAATTTTCGTGTTATAACTGAAGATGTTTTTTTTTGTATTTTGTTTTTGTTACTAATATAATAATGTTTTGCAGTGGGTGGATGCTAACAACGAAGAGGTAATTTCGACGATATTTTTTTAATAACAAAAAAAAAAACATTATTTTGACGTAATTCTGACTGAAGCCTGAGCGTCGAGTGTTTATTACCTTTTTACGTGAAGAAAGATATGGTTATATTTTTTTATATCAAATCTAATCAAAAGTCATTTATTCAAACTAGGCTGAGAGCCAGCACTTTTTGAACGTCAAATTTTACATAAAGACAGTCCCCCAAAACGCCCACCCGTCACCACTGCCGAGTGTTTTAGCTGGGAAGAAGAAGTGGCGCAACCAACTCCCCAGCAACACATCTGTCTGTTGCGTTTTAAGAACTTGAATTTATACAAGAGTATGCAAGTCATTAAGAGCGTGTGCCGTATGGCATTTCATACAAATTTTCAAGTCACTATTTTTTTTACACTATTTATAGAAAATGTTTTCAACTAAATTTTTAGACCGATGTATCCTGCTTATAATTTTGCTGTAGAAGTTTCAATAAAATCGGTTTAGTCATTTCGGAAAATAATGACTTGAAAATTTGTATGAAATGCCGTTTGGCGTATACGCTCTTTTAATACATGACAAAGGTAGAAAAACATAATAATCATCCAACATGGAAATCATAAATCTATTCACTTTAACACATTGTAAAGATAATTATAGATAGGTTCGCGTTTGACCACTATCTCACCCAGTGGCGTGCAGTGGTTCGAGTTAGGGTAGGCCAGAGAAAATGTCCAAAAAAAAAAACGCACCACCTTATTCAGGATTGAAATGGGCTGTTATTTTTTTTTTTAATAGGCTATTTAAAAAAAAAAAAACAAAAAAAACTCATTTCTTTAGAAATCAACCCTGAATAATGTGGTTATTTTTTTAAATTTATTTGGACATTTTCTCTGGCCTACCCTAACTCGAACCAATGTCAATTCTCACCTGATGGTAAGCGATGATGTGGTCGACGATGGAGCACGGCATATTGAATAGGGATGTTTCCTGAGTAAAAAATATATGATTATGTTTAGTCCGTCAGTTAGATTATAGAAAAATATTGGACACGTATTTTTTCCTTTATCAAATCTATAAAAACTGACGAAGATACAAAGCATCAAAGATCAGGAGTGGGGGCTTGTGACGTTACGGCTCGCTAAAAATTGTAGCGAGTAGTGACGTCACACGAGTTTTCATCGCTCTGTATCGGCTTCATTTTTTGTTTACGTGAAAAAAGAAAAAATACGTGTCCAATATTTTTTGGAAATCTATCTGACGGACTAATTAGATTTTTTTAGTCAACTACCCTATTGTTTTCACAAAATCTCGACAAAAGCGAAGGTCACAAGAATTACGTCAAAATCACTTCTTTCTTTTATCTTCTCATCCTTCTCAAGCTTTTCTAACATTTCGGGTTATCTGGAATTTTGTACCTTTAAGTCCAAATTACCGATCGGATCAACTTTGTCTGAATTTATTATGACAATACTTGTTTGTATCAACAGCATTTCATTATGAATCCCTGGTCTTTGAATGAATGAAGTTTTCAATAACTTACATTCTTAACATCGAGTTTGTACAGTGTTTTGAGGTTAGAAAATTGGTAGGAATGTTGCCACTTGTTAAAACTGAATACCTTTTTCCTTGCACGACCTTTGTTTTTTTTTTTATGTTCTTCCCGATTTTCCTTAGCGTTCGTACACTTGACAGATGTAAAAAAATACGTACGATTTTTGAAAATTATAGGTTTCGAAAACGGATTTTAACTACGGTTAGTCGGGTAGTTTGAAAAGAGGGCCAAAATAGCTCTGTGGAACTTTGGCCCAAGCTTTTAACCAATAAGAACACAGTATACACAATGTGATGAGTTTCTATTGGCTAATGAGTTTGGGCCAAAGTAACCCGACTTAACAATATGTTTTGTTTGATTTTAATTACTATCCGTTTGTTTTTATAAATGTCAAAAAAAATATTCAGAGTAAAATTTTGTTATTGATTGATAAAAAAAAGTTTTTTTTCAACGCACTTCTGATACAAGTCATGTTTTTCGTTTTTTATTTTTTCTTGATAAAAGCTTGTCTTTTCGGTATAAGCAGAAACAGTGATCGATTTAATTATGGAATGATGTTTAATGCTTGAAAATATCTCGATAGTAAATCTCGCTTATTTCAAACGCTTTGCATGGGGTTACCTGAATGTCTGCTTATGCCCAAATC
The DNA here is from genome assembly GCA_905332915.2 of Hecatera dysodea. NCBI lineage: Eukaryota > Metazoa > Arthropoda > Insecta > Lepidoptera > Noctuidae > Hecatera > Hecatera dysodea. Next base: position 631,556 of record HG995316.1, read on the forward strand.
GCGTTAAATCTGTACTGTACATGCTCGATGTTTGGATTACCAGGATTTGAGAAAAATTTGAGCCATTTTTTTTTCTTATTTTTTCTTTCCTTCTCCGCACAAATCTTACTTTTTTTCTTTCTTTCTTTCTTTCTTAAATGTAAATGCCACCTGACCATATCCTTATTTACTAACCAGTTTTTTAAGCGAAAGTCGATTGATATTTTTCTTTTGCAAAATATTCGTTCGATTTTTGCGATACATGTTGGCAACATTTTTACTAATTTTTCTTTTTCTCTTTTTTTTCTTTCACGTTTGGTGAACCCGGAAATGGACGAATTGGAAAATCAACACGAAATATTATGAAACAAAAAACACTTTACAAATTACTTGAAAATAAAAAATACAAAAAAAAAATGGAATATATTCCGTTTTATGGACGACTTGGTCACAATTAATTTGGTGACAAAAACAACGCACCATGGTTTTAATATGACTACAAAACACGGTGTATAACAAAAATACGTCGTCAAAAAAACCACACTGAAAACTTCAAAATACCCGACAAATGTGGTTGAAAATTTGCAAAAACCCTGTTCGGGTGACTATCATACCCAATAATACAAATGTGGTTGACGATTTGTAAAAAAACCCGTTCGGGTTACTATCAACGTGGATTGGACCCTACCATCTGCGCCACAGTGGGTGCAGGACGGGTCGCCAGCGCATTCCAGCACGCCGGTCAAGATCGACACGCTTCAGTTCGTGCCTAAGAACACCAACCCCAAGGAATTCAAGGCGCTACAGCAACAGGTAAGATATAGAACTCCCCGTCACCCGTCACCACTTCTAGAACGAAGAAGTGGCGCAACAAACTCCCCAGCCAGAAAAACTTGAAGATATACAAAATAGTAGACAATACATGTCACAAAAAAATATCTGTCACCGGAAAATTGTAAACATTGTGAAACATTGCGTGGAATTGTAAAACATTTTTCCTTTATATTAAAATCTTAACTAGCAGCCCACGGCGGTTTCACTCGCGTAGTTCCCGTAGGTATGCGGGGCTAAAATATCATCCGACTAATATTATGAACGCGAAAGCTTGTAAGTAAAGATGAATGTTTGTTACTCTTTCATATAAAAAGTACTGAATGGATCTTGATGAATTTTGGCACAGAGGTAGATTATAATCTGGAATAACACATAGGATACTTTTTATTTGAAGTTTGTAATTTTCCGGTGCCAGACAGCTTTATACGTATACTAGCACTTCGTCTGCGCTGATTTAGTACAAGAAATTTCAATCCCCGTTTTACCCTCTGAGGGGTGGAGTTTCATAAAATCCGTTCTTACGTACCTGCCAAATTTTAAGTTTGTAGGTGTTATAGTTTCTGAGATTTCGTGATTAATCAGTGATTGGTATTTCGTTTTTATATATATTAGTATAGATACAGGTAAAGGCGGGATGTAACGCATGCAATTAAAAGGGTTATGAATATAAATGTGGATGGATGGAATAGGAGAGGTAGGCCAAAGAAAAGATGGATGGATTGTGTGAGGAGTGATATGAAAAAAAAAGGAGTTAGTGATAGCGTGACGGCTGACAGGACAGAATGGAAGAAAATACGTGTGGCGCCGACCCCAAGTAACATGGGATAAGGGCAGGAGGATGATGATGAATTATTACTAGCAGCGACCCGTGGTTTCACCCGTGTAGTTCCCGTTCCCGTGAGAATACGGGGATAAAATATAGCCTATGTTACTCAGGGTGAATGTAGCTTTCTAGTGGTGAAAGAATTTTTGAAATCGGTCCAATAGTTTTTGAGTTAATTCGTTACATACAAAAATACAAATCTTTCCTCTTTATAATATTAGTATAGATATAGGTCCAAACCCGTAACAACCAATCAATTAGCTTGCCTTCTCCCAACCATGGCGGGATCGTCTTCAAGTCGCGACCAAAGAATACAGGGAAGATGTAATGTGTGATGCAGATAAAGGAGAACCGGCGCGCGGATAAGATCAGCGCGGGCCCGCAGTCTCACATCCTGGAGGGCGTCACGTGGGATGAAGCCAGCAAGCTCATCGGCGAGGACGCCGTCAACACGCACACCGGCGACCACGTGGTGAGTACTCTGCTCATAGCACTAAGACTAGGGGATGGCACGCCACTATTGCGGCGGTAAGTCCTACCTACTGCACGGGCCTGCGGATGGCGAGCTATGGGTGGCTCGCCGTCCGATAGCAACCAGGCCCGAGTCGACGGCGCCGAGTGTTCCACGCGCGCCTCAAAGAGCCGTCAGCAATGAAGACGGGGCCCCATAGGATCAGTGCCTGCTAGGGTGCAGGAATTTGTTCGAAAGAGTCACCGCGGCCCTGGAACGCGGCGGGCACAAGAAGGATCACGGGTGGGTTTTAGTCAGTAAGAGTCTGACACTCCCTTCCGCTCCGCCCAGAGCGGGAGAAGTCATTTGATGATTACCCATCCAAAAAAAAAGGACACGATAAGCTGTGTGACGTCATTCTAAATCCAATATGGCGGCCCATTCAAGATGGCGTAATGGTTATTTTTTGTGCATATCAACAATATTTACTATACTTTGCGAATGTAGTTTTTTTTTTTCCGTAGCACTAACGCTGTGTGTTTCCGTGTCCACAGCAGGTGCTGATGGGCGCGGCGTCCAAGGGCATCATCCAGCGCGGCTACCAGCACAACGCGACCATGTACAGCGCCCCGTACGCGCGCAACCCCTTCGACCACGTCACGGACACCGACATCGACGAGTATCGCCGCGTCGTCGAGCGCAAGCAGCGCAGCGACTGTGAGTACACCAAAGAAAGAAAGAAAGAAAAATGTTTATTTAGGACTCGCACAAAACAGATAAAAAAAAAACATAATTAAAAGCTTAATATTAGATTTAAACTGTGCGAGGCCAAAAAAGGTCCCTATCTCAGCATATGCTGCGATATTTAATCAATTGATAAATACCACAGCGCTGGTGTTCTGATAGGGCCTGTGATGTCACGGATACACTCACGGGATACATACTTATTAAAAATAAACAAATAAATACCAATAAAATAATAAATATCACATCATCGGCCTAGCCTTTTCCAAACTCATCATCATCTGCCTAGCCTTTTCCCAACTACATTGGGGTCGGCTCCCAGTCAAGCCGGATTCAGTTGAATACCATATTTTACGTGAAGCGGCTGCCTACCAGACCTCCACAACCCATTAACTGGGGAACACGGTACTTCTTGGCAAGACTGGTGTCAGATTAACTGGCTTCTGACAATCCGTAACGACTGCCAAAGATCTCCAAATGACAGCCGGGACCAACGGCTTAAAGTGCTTTCCGAGGCACGGAGAAGTCTCGTTATGTTAAGATGGTCACCCATCCACAGACCAACCTCGGCAAGCGTTGCTTAACCTGGAAGATCGACCCGTGCTGCTAAACTATACAGGGTTAATTGAAAAACACCAACAACCTCTTAAGAGGTCATTGTACTCATCATTATGAACAAATTTTACTGTGGGACCAACATTGAAATCGTGAAAAAAAAATCAGCTGTTCCCTACATTTATATTCGTACTCGTGAATGTCGGAAATTATCCCAAGGGAACATAATCGCGAGATAAAAAAGTATCCTATGTTATTTCTAGTACCTCCCAGAATATGTGTACAAAGTTTCATCATGATTCGTCAAGTAGTTTTTGCGTGAAAGCGTAACAAACATCCACGCTTTCACATTTAGAAAGAAAGAAAGAAAAATGTGTTTAATTGGCATTATATAAAAAAACACCTTATAATTAAACAAAATAACATAAACCAAATAATGCCAAAAGGGCCTCAGCTCAGCATAATGCCAGATGGCGACACAAGGTGTACCACCAGACGCTGATGAGCTGCAACCCACAAGTGCCATACGCTCGAAAACGAAAACACACATATTATTTATTTTTACAAAAAACAACTCAACTAAAAATAAAAATGTTGCGACACCCAATTTTAAAGTTACAATAAACAATAAAAAGAGTTTACAAAGTGCCCATAAATATAAAATAATATATAACAGATATTGTAATACATCAAAGTGGGGGCGGGTCACTGTACTAAAATGATATAAAAAATGAATAAAATTTATAATATTAGTAAGGATAACTAATCTAAACCTAGAGAACAGCTGACTTTTTTTTCGCGATTTCACGCGAGTCTTCGAAATGAGGTGATCCGTCAGAGAAGCAAGGTAATTGATATAGCCCACCGGATTAGTAAGCTGTAGTGGCAGTGGGCTGGCCATATTAGTCGTAGAACCGACAACCGTTGGGGTAAACGAGTTCTAGAGTGGAGACCACGTCTCGGCAAACGTAGTGTAGGACGTCCTCAGGCACGGTGGAGTGACGATTTGCGCAGGACGGCTGGCAGACACTGGATGCGAGACGCCGAAAATAGATCTAAGTGACGTGCGATTGGAGAGGCCTATGTCCAGCAGTGGACTGCAACAGGCTGTTGATGATGATGATGACGCTAGTCTTCATGCCGTGTTCCGCGTGCTCGAATGAATGTAGCAGCAGTACAGTGTATGGTGGTGGTTGCAGACGACACGGACCTGTCAGAGTCGGAGGCCATCAGCGCGGCGCAGGTGACGTCGCCGGCCAGCGCGCCCTCCGAGACCGAGGAGGAGTCCCGCGACGGTATGTACATATAAATAAAACTAGCTTATGCCCGCGACTTCGTTCGCGTGGAGTTCCATACAAAATGTTAACCCCTTTTTCACCCCCTTAGGGGACGAATTTTCAAAAATCCTTTCTTAGCGTATGCCTACGTCATAATATCTACCTGCATGCCAAATTTCAGCCCGATCCGTTCAGTGGTTTGGGCTGTGCGTTGATAGATCACTATGTCAGTCAGTCAGTCACTTTTGAGTTATATATATTGTTACGAGCTTCGGGTTCGTTACAATAAAATCAGCCGATTAAATAACCAATATTGACACTTTAATTACGCAACACTAATTACACTATAAACTCACTAATTACAGAACACAATCGCACTATTAATCACTAGAGTTCGCAGTCGAAGATCGCTCTCGAAGTTATCACTTGTATCTCAAATCCAATACTGACTCGGTCGGCACATGTGCCGGCCTTATATAGGGCGCCGAGTAGTTCCAGAAAGTTCGCGTACATATGGGTCGCGACCGACTAAGGTCCGAGAATCCTAGAATGTTCTAGCATAGAAAAATCTCGAAGGTTCCTGGCTTTATTAGTTCTGCTACTCGATACTAGATGGCGCTAGTAGTACCGAACGCAACTATCTTCGTTGTTTAATTCTGGCGCGCAACAATATATATATAGGGTTACTAGCTGTCCGCACAACTTCGTTTGTGTCACATTTTTCATGACTGCTCCGCTCCTATTGGTCTTAGCATGATGATATATAGCCTACAGCCTTCCTCGATAAATGGGCTATCTAACACTGAAAGATTTTTTCAAATCGGACCAGTAGTTCCTGAGATTAGCGCGTTCAAACAAACAAACTCTTCAGCTTTATAATATTAGTATAGAGTATAGATTTATAAAACACCAACATCTTAAGAGGTTGTATTCATTGTACTCATTATTATGTACAATTTTTACTGTGGGACCAAACCTGAAATCGCGAAAAACAAATCAGCTGTTCCTTACATTTATGTTAGTAACTCATCAAAATGCAGGGAACAGCGGGCGTATCATGACGTCTTAAAACGTGAGTCTTCCGAGCGAGAAAAAAGGATGGAGCTATATAGGGTGTATCACTCTATCCCTCTTTCTCGCTCGGAAGACTCACGTTTTAACACCTCATGGTACGCCCGCAACTCTTTTTTGCGATTCAGTTTATAATACGTACATATGTAGGTCTCGGGAGATATTTTTTTTTTATCCAATACTTTTTAAAGATTTTAATTCTTGCTTATTTGCCAAAAATTTAAATTTTCGAGTTAGGTCCCTTTAATTCTAAAGGTGCGATATAATATTAAGAAATTATAAATTAATATTATAAAGATTTATAATAATATTACAGAGTCTGGAACTTCCGTTGAAATATTTATAATAAAAAGAAAAAGTTTAAAAATTTTCGCGGCATTTTACAATCTGACGGCGTTTGCAATTTTCCTGTGACATAAATATTCAACATTCGACCAGACTTTTTAGGCTTTTATTACAAAAATATTAATGATTTAACGAATGTCGTTTACAGAACACCGCGTACTGAGAATAGAGACAAAACAGGCTCCAGTTCGCAGCCAGCCTGAAGTAGTACTCAGCGATGGTAAGTACTTGAAACTTTTGTTTGAAACTCGAGAAATATCGATAAGGGGCCATCCATAAATTACCTTACACGTTAAGGGGGGGGGGGGGTCGATGAATTGTGATATTTATATATTTACTAGCTTCTGCCCGCGACTTCGTCCGCGTGGAATAGTTACTTTACTCCCGATTTTGAAACTCTCAGCCCGATCGGTTTAAAATTGACAAAGTTTCATACAAACTTTCATCCCCTATTTTATCCCCTTGGGGGTAGAATTAATCAAAATCCGTTCTTAGCGGATGACTACGTCATAACATCTACCTGCATGCCAAATTTCAGCCCGATCCGTCCAGTGGTTTGGCCTGTGCGTTGATAAATCACTATGTTAGTCAGTCAGTCACTTTTGAGTTATATATATTTAAGATTTAGATTATAAACTTTATTGTACACCAAAAGTAATACAAAAAGAACACATAAAACTAAAACATACAACGGGCGGTCTTATCGCATTCCGCGATCTCTTTCAGACAACCTGGCATTGACATTGTGTGACAAGGGGGTGGGATGGGTCGTAAATTTCGTGACGTCACTTTTCAAAATCTATTTTTTTTTAAGTAAAACGCGAAAAAATATACGAATTAAATTGTATAATATATGACTTCACACTAGAGAGGGGATCTCACAAATATGACACAAAAATCTTTAAATTCGTGTGACGTAAATTATGGATGGCCCCTAAGAGGTCAACAGTGATTCCAAATGGTACGTGTAAATATAGTGTGTAACAAAAATACTGCTGCTTTTAAAGGATTGCATATTATGTGTATATCTATACTTACATAATTATATGCTAAGAAATTAAATTGAGGCACTTAGATGGCTTTGAAAATATTAGTAAGGTTAGTTTAGCAATCTGTTTTATTTGCCAAGTATTAATTATTATTATTATTTTTTAATAATGACTTACAATATTACCATCGGTTATTCATACTGACCAAAAAAAAAAACACCCGACTTCCAAATGAAAACCACTACAGTATAAAATATAACTTTGTTTTTTGATGCCGACTTCCAAAATTTGAAGTCGTTTATTTGGAAGTCGGTTGTATTTTTTTTTGTAAACATATTTTTAACTTTAATACTAAACAAAAACAAAATAAATTATAAACATCCGAATTGATAACGACTTCCTATTTTGAAGTCGGTTAAAAATGCTCCTACAAAGAACCACAGGGTTTTTGTTACATACTGTAAACACGACTTACTATATTAATTGTTTTCTGGTGAGATTTATTTGATTGAAATTTAAGTGCATGCTATATTTTGTTAGGATCTTTAATAATTTATTTTATACTGGATCCACAAGAAACAGACTTCCATAAATTACTATAGAACCGGGTATTTTACTAGATAAAAACATAATAATTAAATTTAGTCCGTCCGTTAGTTTAAAAAAATATTGGACACGTATTTTGTTGTCATTTCCAATCGATAAAAATAAAGCACATAAAAGTTCAAAAGTGGGGGCTAGTGACGGCACGTCGCTATAAATCGTACTATCGTAGTGACGTCATTAGATTTTTCAACGCACTGTATTTGTCTTTGTTTTTTGTTTACATGAAAAAAGAAAAAATACGTGTCCAATATTTTTTGGAAATCTATCTGACGGACTAATTAGATTTTTTCAGTTTTTTTTTTTCTATTTTTGCTCGTTCTCCTCCTGTATAGGCATGTTGATTTAAATCCGATTTTCAACTCGTCTCGTAATACAAGGGCAAATTAGATTGGTTAGCGAAACTTCGCAGACTTCAAATAGAAGAGCTTCGCGTGAGACATACAATTTTTTTTTCATTAAAAAAATTTAATGAAAAAAAAAATTGTCCAATAAGTTTTCAAGTTGTTCATGAAAATATGTAGGTGAAAAATTAACATGTTTGAAATTTTGTTTTATTATCTAGCTTCAAAACCCCTGTAAAGTTTCGTCTAGTACTATAATTCGCCTTTGTACAATACTTTAGCAAATTTCTTAGATTCTGCATGAGAATGGTATGTAAATGAGATATACATTTTTAGTCGATACCACCGACTTCTTGGCCGCTGAGAGAGCCCACGCTGACCGGACGAAAGGTATGTCCCAGTACAACCCCCTCACACCTCGAGATATAGCACACAAGTTCCTTATTGAGGAAACTTACTCCACTCCACTCCACTCAACTCGACTTGACAATGGAACAGACTCGATTCGGGGACGCTAGACGTTGCCAGGCGTCCGGATAAAGGCGGACACATTCAGGCTTTTTAATTCAAGATTCAAGATCGTTTATTGTTATTGCAATCCATAATGTACACATACAGATGGTAAAATATGAGAAATAGAAACAATAGGGTATTTTACTGTAAAAATCTAATTAGTCCGTCTGATAGATTTACAAAAAATATGTGACACGTATTTTTTCTTTTTTCACGTAAACAAAAAATGAAGACGATACAGTGCATTGAAAACTCACGTGACGTCACTACGTTGCTACAATTTTTACCAGCGACGTGACGTCACGTGAGTTTTCAACGCACTGTATCGTCTTCATTTTTTGTTTTTGTAAATCTATTAGACGGGCTAAATAGATTTTTACAGTAAAATACCCTATTATGGACCCTGTCGGGCACAGCAAAACTTTAAATAAAGTAGGAGTTTTGGTTAAGTGTCCGGCCTAATTAGACGGCGTTCGGCCTGCGGGCAAAAATCAAAATCAAAAATCAAATCAAAAGTCATTCATTCAAACTAGGCTGAGTGACAGCACTTTATGAACGTCAAATTTTACATAAAGACAGTCCCCCAAAACGCCCACCCGTCACCACTTCCTAGTGTTTTAGCTGGGAAGAAGAAAACTCTCCAGCAAAACCATGCGGTGTATCATGAGGTGTTAAAACGTGAGTCTTCCGAGCGAGAAAGAGGGACAGAGTTATACACCCTATATAGCTCCATCCCTTTTTCTCGCTCGGAAGACTCACGTTTTAAGACGTCCATGTTTTATTTGCGTTCACTGATGAAGAATGAACAACTGTTCATTCGAGTGGAGATCCAGTCGAGATTGAGTCGAGTAGAGTTTTTTTTTAAGATTAGTGGCAAAGATAACTCTCTTCTATAAACTCGATGTGATGTTTAAGGGTGTTTTGTACCTTTTTTATATTTAACTAACACCTGATTCAAAAACGCAACTCGACTTATGTCGCTAAAGTAATAAATAGTTGAGTTGCGTTTATGAATCTGATTGTTAATCTATTTGCACTAATTCTGCCTCTTTCTTTTTATTACTAATACAGGTTTGTAGACGATTTTGTTGTTTTAAATATTTTAATACTAACTGACCCGCGCGAATTCGTTTGAGTCACATTGTTCATGACTGCTCCGCTCTTATTGGTCTTAGCGTGATGATGAAAAAATAAAAAGTATGTGTCCAATATTTAGTGGAGTTTCACCGTTTTGAGCAGTGGTAGTCGACTTACGAATTGTGGGTCGCGGGTTTAAACCCAGCCAGGCGCATTACTTTGTGTAATTAATTTCATCACCACTGCTCTCAAAACGGTGAAGGAAAACATCGTGAGGAAACCGGCATGTCCTAGAGCCAAACATTCGAAGACGTGTGACATTCAGCAACCCGCACTGGGCCCGCGTGCTGGATTACGGCCCATTCCCTCTCCTAGAGAGGAGGCCTGTGTCCCAGCAGTGGGAACGTTAAAAGGCTGATTATGCTATATATTTCGGTGGAGTTCAACCACAAACATCTTGACACGAGAATTTTATATCTAAAATTTTCTTTCTAACAACAAAATCGTCTACGGACCAGCGAGGGTTTCCAAGAAAATGTACGCGACCAGCTGGTGCCACATGGCGAAAAGTCCTCTCCCTTAAAAGACAGTCTTTGACATAAAACACGTCGTTGATTTTTATTTAACAAATGTCAAAAAGCATTAGCGTTTTGACAAGGGGCCTGGACCTGACGCCTCGGTGCTGCCATCTAGTGCTCGTATCGGGAAGCCCTCTTTCTTTATATCTTTATTGCTGCATGGTAGTTGTTGATCTTTGCAAATGGTTCTTATACTTTGTATCTGTACTAATGCTTTTATTTAGTTTCTTTTAGCACTAGCAAATCGTATACTGGACAAACATATTTTGATGAAGTCGGTATTTTTTTTTTACCAAAAATACTTTAACAAAGTCAGATTTATTTACTAAAATACTTGAATAAAATCGTATTTTTTTACCAAAATAAGCACTTGAATAACATCATGCTTTTTTAAAATAAAGTATTTGAATAAAATCGTTTTTTACCAAAAATACTTTAATAAAATCGTATTCTTACAGCAAAACTACTTTTGTAAAGTTGTCTTTTTTCCCAAAAATACTTTAACAAAAGTCTTATTTTTTTACAAAAAATAATTAGTAAAATTCAGTTAATAGTTCAACATAAATTAATTATTTATCAAAACATTATTTCTATCAGTCGACCTTAGGGACCAAACACACATAAAACTAGAATTACAAATACATAAACAAAAAGATAATTATAAAATTATATTAATTTTTTAAGTAGATTAAATATAACACTTTTTAAACGTCAATCATTTTTGGTAATTTTAAACTAGATGAAGCCGGTGTTTCCTACCCGACTACCCTGAGAAGAAACACCGAAACAAACTCAGAGGTCAAGGTCTCTTAATCTTAAGTCCATACAATCCGTACTGGTCAAGTCATATGAGAACCATGTAGGTTAATGTCTGAGGTGGCCTTTTGAGGAAAGTGCCACACTAGAGTGGACCTGTCCAGACAGTGCAAGCATTTGTCAGTTACCGTGTAGCTCAAACTTAGAACTTTAATGAGCTCAACTTTCATTTTGAGACATTCAATCTGGGTGGGATATTATTTTGTTCTGTTCTTTATTAAGTAGTATCCGGCCGGGATCCGAATCTATTGTCGGATGACGAAGTGTTCTATGACTCTCCTGCGTCACCGCTGACGTCTTCTGTGACGTCAGATGTGACGTCACCACTGCCGCACGTCGTCATTAGAGGTGAGAATCGCTTGGCACGGGAGCTGTGAGTGAACGAAAGGAATGAACAATTTGTGAGTGAATGAGATTGCTGAAACAGGTTCCCCGGGTAATTCCCGTTCCCGTGGGAATATCGGGATATAATATAGACTATCATATGTTCACCGGAGATAGTGTAACTCCCCGACAGTGAAAGAATTTTTCAAATCGGTCAAGTAGTTTCAGAGCTTATTCAATGCAAACAATCAAATCTTTACTCTTTATAATATTAGTGTAGTTCTCACAACTCGCTGTATATAGGCACACGAACAAATTATTATTGTACGACCCATATTTTTAGTTCTGGCCACTGAAATGTAAAGCCATGTCAGCATCTATACTAATATTATAAAGAGGAAAGATTTGTATTTTTGTATGTAACGAATAATCTCAAAAACTACTGGACCGATTTCAAAAATTCTTTCACCATTAGAAAGCTACATTCACCCTGAGTAACATAGGCTATATTTTATCCCCGTATTGCCACGAGAACGGGAGCTAAGCAGGTGAAACAGCGGGGCGCTGCTAGTCATCAATAAACCTGTATGACTGATGATGTGTGATTGCTGGCTCCTGAATAGTCTATCGATGTTGACGCCTACCGTTGTGTTGAAGCGTCAGCGCGCGCGACCAGCGTGCTGCCAGACGCGCACGCGCCCGCGCACGTGCAGGTGCGCGCGCACCACGCGCCCCTCCCGCAAACCGTCGTCAGAGGTGTGTGCCTCCAGCGTATCTAGCTTGCATAACCTCAGTTATCCTCGCTAAGAACTCGGAGACGCTTCACGTGCAATATAATTAACGCAATACGTCTGAAGGGGTCATTGTACTCATCGTTATGAACAACTTTTACTGTGGGACGAACATTGAAATCAGCTGTTCGGTACAAGTGCGCACTTAAATGAGGTTTTTCGTCAAGATTTCAGTGTTTGTCCCATAGTAAAAGTTCTTCATAATGGGGAGTACAATGACTCCTTTTTTATTTTTTTCGTATTTTAAAAACTGGTTCTGCCCATTTAGATGAACAATTTCATCAACACAAAATAAATGATAACTTTATGTGGAAATAATTTTATTGTTTTGGTTATTTTGACTTATTAAATAGTTGCTTATTTACATGGGCAAAAGATGTGTTTAAAAATATGATTACACCAATCTATCACACCCTGTGTAATGTCAAATTAATTTCGAGATAATGATCGAGAAACGACATACTCTATGTCACAAAAAAACAAAGTTCAAATTCCACTAATACTTCGTTTAGGGTGTAATATATGTATATTGCCATTAAAAATCGACTTTAAACCGTAAGGCTAAAGTCGAATCTTCAGTTGGGGGCGATGAATTGATATTGTCTTGAATCGTAAATTCAAGTATTTGCGTCTATTGTCAGTGTCGGCGAGGCGTCTCCCAGTTCTGAGATATTAACTGATATAGAGAAACTAATAAAAAACTAAACGAAAATCGGTTCATCCGTTTGGGAGATATGATACCACAGACAGACATGTTAAACTTATAACTTCCCTCTCTTTTTGCGTCGGGGGTTAGAAAGAAAATACGGACATTTTAAATAACCATTTATTAAACCTGATATTTACTCACCATCCAAAATTACCAGCAACTTCTTAAGAGGTCATTGTACTCATCATTAGAACAACTTTTACTATGGGACCAAACCTGAAATCGCGAAAAAAAAAGTCAGCTTTTCCTTACATTTATGTTCGTATAAATTATCAAAATGTCGGGGACAGCTGATTCTTTTTCGCGATTTAAAAAAATATCCGTTCTGTACATTTAGTCGAGTTATGAGCACACAAATGTATGTGGCTATCGATTTTTTATTCGAGATTTATGTTTTCGTCCCATAGTAAAAGTTGTTCATAATGATGAGTACAATGAGCCCTTAAGAGGTTTTGCGTTTATTTTGTTACACGTTGTTTAAAAGTGTTTTGTGCCGCGCAGTATGGTAAAAAGTCTTAGAGTGAATTTTCGTATACAACGCCTTTTTGTTTTTCCGGCCGCCATTTTGAGTAGCCAGTTATGGTTGACACCAGATAAATGTGCAATAACGGTCATTGACCCACCTACATTTATTGACAAACTTAATTCTTAAAACAGAAATAATGAATTAATGCTATATTGAATCGACATCCATCGTGATCCTTTATATTTACTAGTAATGGAAAACGATTCATTTTTTTTTTGTCCATGTACCTACGAAGAGATTTTTGGAGGAAAGGCCAATGATCTTTACTCCAAATGTATCTGGTGTCGACCATAGTATGAGTTTTAAACGGTATTTTAATGGTTTGTTTTGCCAAATTCATGACCTTGATTATACCAAATGTCTGGAAAAATTTTGGATGGTGATGAAAAATCCTTCAGTATTTTGTAGCCGATTTGATACTGGGACAACTTTAGGTCGAGTTCTCTATGTCAGTTATTTGTTTGAGGTAGCGCAATAGGTCACGGTTGAGGATAATTGTCTGGGCAGGCCGTGGTTGGCTGTACTACAAAACTCCGAATATTCAAACGACTTTTTTTTTCTAAATTTTGAACCTGACCAGTTTTTGAATGACGCCTCTAGCCCAGCACGGATGTCATTGCCAAACAATTATCAACGTTGAGTCTCTCGAAATAAAGTCGGAAAATTAATAACCTAACTCTACTCGATCTGAACCTCTCGAACTACGTAAGGCAATTTCAACTTTATTTAAAGTCATGCAAAGTCGATATTTGTTTGGCAGTAACGTAACTTTACTAGATCTGACCCTCTCGAATTACCTAAGGCAATTTCAACTTTATTTAAAGTCGTGCAAAATCGATATTTGTTTGGCAGTAACACGCTGCTCTGCTCTCTTGAATGTTCGCGCATTTGGAGGAATTTTGACTCAATTTCCTTAGTGCAAGTTTTGAAATATCCTCGGTCGCGTTAACGTACAACACGAATTCTTCTTCTACTGCGTCATATTGAAAATTGATGTTCGTCTTTTGATTTTTTTGGTGGCTGCATTTAACTACGAAATCCTCAGAAGGAAAGCGATGATGTGGTCGACGATGCAGCACGCTTGTCTAGAAGTAACCTGTTCACTGTTGACTTAAAGACTGTCAGATTGTAGCTATCAGGACACACAGACTCTGGAAGGGAATTCCACTCCTTAAAAAAAAAAGTCATTTATCCAAACTAGGCTGAGCGACAGCACTTTTTGAACATAAAATTTTACACAAAGACAGTCCCCCAAAACGCCCACCCGTCACCAATTCCTAGTGTTTTAGCTGGGAAGAAGAAGTGGCGCAACAAACTGCCCAGCAACACATCTGTCTGTTGCGTTTTAAGAACTTGAATTTATACAATAGTATGCAAAGTCATTACATGCCAAAGATAGGAAAAAAAATCAATTATCCAACATGGAAATCGTAAATCAATTCACTATAAAACATTGTAAAGAGTAGATTGAGTCAATTAAGTAAAAATAGATTGACCTACATAGTCATAAAAAAATTACACAAAAAAGAAAACAATTCTATGAACTCATATAACCTTAACTGTACGCATAATGAAAGTAAGCCGAAAATGTTTGATCGTATGGACAACGAGAAGTCTCTTCAAGACCAATTGACATCTGTAGGTACTTGTTTATGTCTACCATGGTTGTGGAATTTGTTCGAGAGTCACCGCGGTCCTGGAACGCAAAGCGTTTTAAGAAGAACACGGATGGGTTTTAGTCAGTAAGAGTCTTGACACTCCCTACCGCTCCGCCCAGAGCTGAAGAGGGTATTTGATGATTTCCTATCCTTGAAAAAATGCTTACGACCTGGAGGTCTTTTGTAGAGGGAATAGATCACTTCTGAGCGAGCGTGCTGTGTCGTCGACCACATCATCGCTTACCATCAGATGAGATAACGGTCACACACGAGCCTCTCAACAAAAAACATACAATGGACGTAATATCAACCAATTTATTTATTACTAGCTGCTGCCCGCGGCTTCACCCGCGTGAATGTCGAACATTATCCCAAGGGAACATAATCCCGCGATAAAAATTATCCTATGTTACTTCTAGTACCTTCCAGAATATTTGTAAAAAGTTTCATGATGATTCGTCGAGTAGCTTTTGCGTGATAGCGTAACAAACATCCACGCTTTCACATTTATAATATTATATAGTAAGGATATATTTTTTATTAAGAAGAACACGGATGGGTTTCAGTCAGTAAGAGTCCCTTCCGCTCCGCCCAGAGCTGGAGAAGTCATACAATGCTTTTCCATATGTAACGCGATCGACTACTTTAAAAACTCACAATAAGGAGGGCCTATATATAATACATCATCCAGATCTTAAAATTGAAATCGTTTGAATATTCGACCATGTAGCTTGTGTCCGAAAGAGTTTGTGTGTCGTTTTCTTGTGGCGTCAAATCATTGCCGTTGCTAGGTCATCCATCGTTATAGACAAGAATAGATTTTAATAGTAATGATAGGGCCGTCTGAACGTTCACCTTCATTCGTTTTTAATGTCTCGCGCGAACGAGCGTTTCCGAAGATAGCCGAAGTCTGGTGAGGCGAGTCACTTCGTTCTCGGGTCAAGAAGAACTGCCCTGTCGTTACTCAGAAGTCCATTTCGATTAGGCTCGTTCTTTTCATTGTTTCATCGTCATTTCAATGTGTTATTCATTTCCATCGACTGCTAAGTCAAATCATGTGTTTAAATTAGTCCATACTAAAAAGCAACTTTGAAATTGGTTCAGCTAGATAATTTCCGGTTCACGGATGACTAAAGGTATCCGGAGCAGAATGTACGTTTTTGAAAAAGCATCTTTATCTTCCATGTTCCTTCTACTCCGGTTACCTGTATCGTACACGTCTTTCTACATCGTTCTCACATATAGGAATAACATCAAAAAGAACAATGTATACACAACTTTGTAACAACTTATTGATTTAAAAGAGTGTCCGTGGAGTTTCTTGCACGTTCTTCTCCATAGAGATCTACGCTTTGGAACGTGCAGATAGCTTCACCGTTTTCAACTGACCTACCTTGATAATTCAAAAGTGCCTTTAAAGTAAATAAATGTTTTGAGTTTGAGCATAATCTTTATCAGCTACCCAATGTCACCTTTAAATATGAACACGCTATAGATGGCGCTACACGTCTAGTAACGGTTTTCTTAGTTCAAATTTCGAAGAACGAATGTTTTAGAAATACGATCTGCACGGTCGTAGATTTGCCTCCTGTTCCTTATTCATTTGTTTTTAACTGAGAACAAAACTTCGGAAGAAAATGTTGACTGTTATGTCAGCCAGCTGGTGAGGGTCGCGGGTAGCCGGTGGATGCGAGACGCACATGACCGGTTGTTGTGGCGACACTTGGGGAGTCCTAAGTCCAGCAGTGGACGTCTGCAGGCTGATATATTGACTGCGCTACAAATCACAAATTTAAAACTTGTTACATACAAATCGCCATTCTTTGAAAAAGCAACGAGGATTTACATAGAAAACAATAGATTTGAGTAGTACTATATACCAGTCGTCTTGTAGTTCTATCTCTATATTTAGTATAGTTATCTCTTTCTACGTAATCTTGAAACTACTGTAGCAGTATCAGTAATTAATAGTCAGTCCGGAGTATATGGCTCCATATAAGCATTCACGTTTTGAAGTGTGATGCGTCTTCAAATCTATTCATTTAGTAAGGAATATTCACTATTCTTGTGAAATGAAATGTATAGATTCTGCTGAGCGACCGAGAATACGCAATTGTGGAATCAGAGGTTTCCTCTCAGCGTCTCAAATCCCGTTTAAATAACCGCGCCGCAAGTAAGATTTCACAGTTGCCGTATTATCGGTCAGCTATATCGCATCACACCGCAGAACCGTGAATCCGTTACAAATCCCCCCCTCCCACCGTTGCAGGTAAAATCGATGAAGCTCTCGGCACTAACAAACGTTCCAAACATGAATATTCCCGAAGCACGAACTTCGAACATATGGTCAAAACTTACGACTCCCCGCAAAAAGCGCCCAAATGTAAAGTGAACCTCACTCCGCGGCTCGCTCACACCGCTCTCGCCGCTCACACAGCTCACACCGCTCACGAAGCGGGCATCGATAGTAGTCGTTCCAGTTTATACTCCATACCCTCCATAGAGTGGGATGGACGCTGCAAATCCGACTTTGGCCTCCGAAGCAGATCCCTCCCTCGCTATAAAACAAACAAGCTCTTTAGAACCCGGTCTCACAGCGGTTTCATCAACTCCTACATGAAGGACCCCGAACCCACGCACTACCACGTGCCCCGGTGCCGCTCGTGCGGCGCCTCCAACGTCTCGTACGCTTTCGAGCTCACCAAAGGCGAGAAACTCAAAAAAGCTAAGAATCATACTTCTATTTACTTCTCTGTCGATAACATTCCACAAAAGTGTTCCGAAGATGCAGAGAGCGATGCTACCTACGTCAAGGTACAGGAGAAATTCGTGCCCGTCTTCAAAGTTGAAAAGAAAGATATAGAGTTCGTTGAAAGTCAAGAATTTAATGAAGATAATTACATAGGGGATATCGGGAATAGTTTCTCTTCTGAAAATCAGACTGTCATCGAGAAATCTGACGCTGTTGATCAAACTGTGGTTATTAGTGAGAAAAACGCTGACATTTGTATAAAATCTCCTCCCAAGGAGAACATAAAGGCTTTTACCGAAGAATTAGTTCCTACAGACCTCATGGACGACGTCAATAAAAGTCTTGAGTCAATTGAAGGTGAATATCATAGCTTTACAGACTTAGAGGAGTCTTATGAAAGTCCCGTCAAAGAGTTAGTGGAGAAAGACATTCGGGACTACTCCGTACCTATAGACTTTTATTGCGATGATTTTAAAACTAGAGATGAAGTGAAAAAATCTCCATTAAAAATAAAGAATATTCTCGAACCCATTTTGGAAGAATCCAAAAGTTCTTACGGTGATGATTCTAATCTCTCTCAGAATGAGAAGAAGGAGGAACTAATGGAGAACATAGTCGGTGACGTGGTGAACACTGCTGTCCTAGCGAGCCAGCTGAAACTAGAGATAGCAACCAACGCTATTAACAAAGTTACCACAGAATCACTCGTCGCTGAGTGCACTAAGCTGGAAAGCTTCTCGGGCAACGAGGAAGGTTCTGACGTCACAGCCAATGATGTGGAGAGCTCCACGATGAAAACCATTGAGACAGCCATTGACGTGTACGAGAACGCACCCTCCGAACAAGACATTATCGACTGCGTTTATGAAAACGTCTTCGATATACTGTCGACCGAGTCTGATATGAACTTTGTCAAGAGACAGAACTCTTTAGCAAGCACTCTCAGTTCCAATGACAGAGCCAGCTTCGATTCCACAGCTGAATTTGAGAAATATGAGGTAGTGACAGAAGTATTGTCCGCGATTATAAATAGAATAGATATTGATTTGATATTAAAGGTCAAGGGTCCCGTAATTAATATAGGCAAAGATATTACTGCGGACGGTGCAGATGAGACGTTCTCAATAGCCAAGCTTATAGAAGATATAGAACAGAATGTTTGTTTAAACGAGACGGTCCTCACTGAGGTGAGCGATGCAGACATAGGTCTAGCCAACAAAGTCACCGAAGGCATACTGTATTACATTTTTGATAGAGCCATGTACATCAACCATGAAAAACAAAAAAGCAGTAAAAAGTCATTAAAGAGAGTTGTAACCGTGGCTGACTTAGAGGACATATTGTTTACTGCTAAACCCATTTGGGTGGAAGCCGATGATCATGAAGATATACTTGTTGAAGAAAAACACAGCGAAGAACAAGACTTCAATGCTATTAAGGATTTTTTTAACGCTAAATGTATTACGAAGACGGCAGAACAAAGTACTGTAACGCAATATGTTGATGATAGAATAACAGATAATGTTTTAGATTCTAAAACACCTGATAGAAAAATAGAAACAATTTACTCTTTTCCTGTAAGTGAAGAGATCTCCCCCAAAGTCAAGCAAAATAACACAGATCATCTTGAACATTATGAGCATACTGCCGATGATTTAGTAACAGGAAATAGTATCGATTATAATATAGACAATCAAGACGAGACGAATTATTGCAACCAACTTGAGGCTTATCAAGAACTTATACCAGAGCAAACAGACGCGATAGAAAAGCTAGCTATTGACGAATCAATTTCTAGAAACAATAATTTAGATAAAGACGATACTAATATAACAGAAGATATATTCGTTCCCATAACCAGTGACGTATCCAGGGCGGCTGACATTGAAAACTTTCTAAACGATACATTCGTGGAATCCAGTGACATGAACAACGCATTTCATGAAGATTTCAGCCAGTCAGAAGACCCTACAATGTCATCGCATACAGAGGACCTGTTCGCGACCCCTGACGTGGACCTCACGACAGAAACAAAAGAAAATATGAGCCTCGAACCTGAAACATTTACAGTAGGAAACACAAACGATGGGTCACACGAAGAATATCATTCTAGTGCGAATGATGAATTCAGAGATATCTCCGACCGGACAGAGGAGTTCGCGAGCTTCGCACAATCCCCGGAGCGAAACATAGAAGAATATTTAAGTCCAATCAAGGAACCGCCTTCTCCGAACGAAGATCCAGTTTTTTCACCGGAATACCGCGATATTTCACACAAGAGTGCGGCAGATGTTTCCGATAAAACTGATTCTTCAAGGAAGCGAAAACATGCATCGTTCAAAGACGCAATGAGCCGGTCTTCGTCGCCCAACAGGAAAACGACGAAGACGTTCGAACTAGCGGAGTCGCCTATTAAGAGGGTACCGAAGGACTCGACGTTAAAGAAGCTATCGAGACGTAGAGTCCAATCAGAGACGGTATCTTCGCTCAGCAGAAAGGCGAACGTGCTAGCGATGTCGCAGACAGAACACTCGGGTGGCGTTAAGTACTGGCTTTCATTCGACGAGCGCCTCACGATCGAAAGCGAGAAGCATCACGTGAGATCGGTCAAGAGCATCGATGACACACTCCCGAGCTTCATTTCTATAGATATAGACGATGACATCGATAGGAAATCGTATGAGAAGGCAGCTAACAGTAATAACAAACGTACTAGTGTACTTATGAATGAGTATTCGAATAACGAAGTGAGTTTTCCAACAGCTGGTACTTCAAGCATAGAGTTCGCGACGCGGGAGGTGAGTGACCCTGGGCTTGACGACTCAGACGCATGCGCGCCGCAGCAACGCCTGCTTTACGAACTCCACAGCCGCCCGTCCACGAGGCTATATTCCAGCTGGCCCCCATTCGAGGAAACTTTATTCTACAGAATCATTTCAAAGTTTAGAATGTCGGAAAGCTTCGATCCGAATGATTTAGATGATCCGAATTTCGATAGCAGCTCTTATGATGGTAAATGACAGTCTTTGGATGATAGAGGGTGATTATGCTTGAACATGAAGTGGCGATACTAAGAAGGTACCGCAGTTTCTAAACCGCTACACTATTTAATGTACATTACCTATATACATGGAACACAAAGCATTAAGTCTCGATGCTTAATGAAGCGAAGTTGCGATACGCAAAAAGTAATTCCAATTTAGGCATTCAGGATGTCGCCTGATGTTTTCGAAAACGACCTTAAATAACTGTAATTTAATAACTTTACAAGGTAAGTGCTCAATTTAACCAATGATACGAATTGATTTATTGTTTTTAATAACTTACGAGTAGGTATTAAGAATGGCGATTTCGCCAATGATGTATAAACTATAGAATACGTTGCTTTAACTCTGAAATGGTAACAAAAGGAAGGACCGCGATTCTATTATCTTGCTGGCGATGTACCGATAGTTCTTGCGCTGTTTTTAGAGAGATAGAATGAACGCAATGAACGCAATTCCTAAAAAGGGGTCATTGTACTCATCATTATGAACAACTTGCAAAAAAAAAACACTCGTATAATATATTTTGTCAGGTAATGCATTACGTAAATATATGAAGGGATCACTGCAATAATGATGAAAGGCCATTTTTATAAAATCTCTAAGTAAGCACGTCATTCAGCCACTGGATATGTCTAGTTGGTTATCTCGTTAACAAACTTAGCAATATTACTTACAATCTCGATATTTAAGACAGTGCACGCTTATACAGAACGTGCACGAAGTAGACTGTGCCATCTAGCGTTGCAAATTTGAAACTTATAAGTAAAATATACTTGACATTGACGCTTCTGTGCTGCCACCTATAGTTTCTGCACATTCCCTATATTAGATAAAAGGAAGGTACTCAATAAAGTCATGGCTGTTAAAAATAACTTTAAATAATATATATTTTACGTTCATAAATAAAACTCGAGTAAAGAAACAATATAATATCAATAATAAAAATGTGCTGTAACGAACAATGTATTATGTTCATACCTTTAAACACGACTTTCCGGTTCCATTAATACAATTGAAACGCAATTATCTCAAAACGAGGTAACAAGGACATTTATCATTATTGCAGGTGACCCTTCATATTGAGGGTGTATTTTTTTCGCGGTTCCTTTGTTCGTCCCATAATAAAAGTTGTTCATAATGATGAGTACAATGATCCCTTTTTGGTATTGTGTTAATTCTAATACACGATGTATAGACGCGAAAAAGATTTGGTAAGTTTGGTAATGTTTAATGTCCACAAAAGTATAAAAAGTATTTTTATATATCGACTGTGTATTTTTATAGAGCCGTGTTTTTTTATTGTGAATGTAGTTTTTATCGCGTTTTTTTTGTAATATTAAGTGTTTATAAAAATGAAAGGTTTTTTTTAATTAATTGGAAATAATTAGAGGGATTTTGGTCTAATTTTAAAAACATGTTTTGTGTGTATCGACTTTTTTTCGTTAGGAAAATATTTCTTATTTTAACGTAAAACGGATGTGTCTTTGGTCTGTTAAGAAGGACACATAATACGATTTTTTCGTCTAACCTTGTATAATTTACGATAAATCCTCTCATAAAAGACGTTATTCGCTCAAAACTTCATTTTTCTCACTAATACTGTCATATCGCTTTTGTAATGTTTCATTTCAACTAATTTTTTTACGCTTGTGAATGTTGTCTGCTATTAAAATATGTGTAATTGGTTGTTGTGGTGTTTTTGTGTAGTGCTAGTGCCTCCACTGCGATATACAGGATTATATGAAAAACATCAACAACCTCTTAAAAGGTTGTTGGTGTTTTTCAAATAACCCTGTATAGTACCGATAAATACAGATACCGAGCAAGCGTATTAAGGTCTCGATATTGTAACACCAGCCCCCTTAGCCAAGTTACAACCGTTTCGTGTTGAATTCCGTTCCCCAATCGGTAACGCCTCAGTGCCAGCAATTGTAGAAAACGATTAGTTAACTTGACTACCATTTAAACAAAAGATGTAGCGTTGATCATTGTAGAAACGATAACACTTCATTCTATCATTTTGAACGATGTAAACTTGGCTATGAATTGTCTATTCGTTTGTTCTAACCACGTGACTCGTGTTAGACGTGTTCTAACAACGATTAAAGTTAACGACTAGCGTTAACGATTGCAGATTACAAACTTGGCTAGAGTTGCAGCCCCCCTAGCCAAGTTAATAATCTGCAATCGTTAACGCTAGTCGAAAACGAATCAAATGTATGGGAATACAATCATCTCAACGTTAAGTCACGTGGTTAGAACAAACGAATAGACAATTCGTAGCCAAGTTCACATCGTTCAAAATGATAGAATGAATTGTTATCGTTTCTACAATGTTCAACACTACATCCTTTGTTAAAATGTTTAAACTTTATGGTTAGAGCATTTAAACAGAGTTCAAATTTAAACCTGTTTGACGTTTGTAGGAACGCTCGCCATAGACTAAAGAATAGGTAGTTTTTCTAAAGACATTGTAGAACGAGCGGCTGACTCGGGCGCGTCAACATGGCTACCAACTTATCGTTTTCTACAGTTGCTGACACCGAGGCGTTACCGATTGGAGAACGGAATTCGACACGAAACGTTTGTAACTTGGCTAGGGGGGCAGGAAATCTCGCTCCTAGTATTATTTACTATACCTGCACTTGTCCCACAATAGGAAATTCGACTAAAAAAATCGAATTTATCCGACAGATAGATTTCCAAAAAAATATCGACCTGTAGTTTTTCTTTTTAACGTAAATGAAAAAAAAAAAACAAAAAAAATGAATGAATGTTTTTGACGTCACACTTTTTTATCTTCGTCAAATTTTATAGATTTCATAAAACAAAAAATACGTGTCCGATATTTTTTTGGAAATCTATCCGACGGACTAATTAGATTTTACCACGCCGTGACGTCACAAGCCGCCACTCCTGAGTTTTGTTTTTTTTTTATCTTCGTCAGTTTTTATAGATTCTAAAGCAAAAAAATACGTGTTCAATATTTTTTGGAAATCTATTCGGCGGACTAATTAGATTTTTTAGTTAAATACACTATAGTGAGACTTATGCAGGCTGATAAATTAACAAAAATAGTCACCGCGGCTTTAGAACGCGGTGGGCATTAGGAGGATCACGGATGGGTTTCAGTCAGTAAGAGTCTGATACTCCCTTCCTATGTGCCCAGGATGAAGTCATTTGATGATTTCCCGTCTAAAACATAAAATAAATAAAAAAGTAGATTAGTAAGGAAAGGACGGTAAATTACTTTTCTTTGATTTTGTTTCAACTGTCAAATTATTATGATCGTTTTCGTTTTGCTCTTTTATTTCTGGAAATCATAAAAGAAAATCTTGTCCTTAATAATTTTGTGGTGGTTTTTCTTTTTTTGCAATGTTTTCTTTGATCGGAAAAATGTTTTGCAAAGCATTTGAAATCGTTAAACTTTGAAAAGTTATATTCTAAATTAGCTTTAGTCTTTGCAAGATGTTTTTGCTTAATTTTGGCAAATTTGCTTTTATTTTTGTTCTGAATTTGAGCTTGATATGCCAGTAGCTTTCACTTGGTTTCGGGGACGGAGATTCGAAGTACTAACGCATACAGGTAAGTGATAACAACACTACTAATCAGCACTTTTGTAATCAGCACTTTTTATAATCAGCGCTTTTTATAAACAGCACTTTTTATAATCAGCGCTTTTCGGAATGAGCACTTTTTGTATGGTCAACGCTTTTTATAATCAGCCCTTTTTATATGATCAGCGCTTTTTATAATCAGCACTTTGAATGTTTTTGGTCAACTTTGAAATAGCATGGGAATGTTAGTTTTTTATTAATTTAAATGTATTTTGTACGGGTAATTAACTTCAAATATTCCAAATTTATGTTTGACATAAAATTCTCTAGAATGATTTGATTTGAGAAAATTGATGATCCGAAGTATAAGTTAATTAATTAATTTAGGCTCACTTGCACCAAGAAACACTAAATACATTTGCGTCGAACGAATTAAAAAAAGAGTTGTTTTGTTTTTTCATAAATCGTATTTTTAGTCGAAAAGTTTTGGATTGCATTTGCGACAAAATCTATTCAGTATTCTTTCTATAAGAGATTTCTTTTCAATAAAATAAAGTGTTATTTTATCAACCGACTTCCAAAAAAGGAGGAGGTTCTTAATTCGACTGTATTTTTTTTGTTTGTTACCTCATAACTTTGTACTGGATGTACCGATTTTGATGATTCTTTTTTGCGACTAGATGTGCGTATGTATTTGGTTATCGGTGGTGCAAGCGAGATGTGAGTATAAATATTATGTTTGTTTAATATCTAATTGTTATCTTATGTTTCAGGTGAACACACGGTGAACGGTGACCACTCCGATGCGCACCAGAGCACGTTCTCTCACAGCAGTAAAGAGGTACGGTTTGTTGTTTAGTGTTTGGTTTTTGTGAGCAGTGGGGCCCAGTGGCGTGAGTAGTGAGGGTCCAGTGGCGTAGCTATTAGCTGGACAATGGCGTGAGTAGTGGGGGGGGGCAGTGGCGTGAGTAGTGGGGGCCAGTGGCGTGAGTAGTGGGGGTCCAGTGGCGTAGCTATTGGCTGGACAGTGGCGTGAGTAGTGAGGGTCCAGTGGCGTAGCTATTGGCTGGACAGTGGCGTAGCTATTGTCTGGACAGTGGCGTGGCAGTGGGGGCCAGTGGCGTGAGTAGTGGGGGGCCAGTGGCGTAAGCAGTGAGGGCCAGTGGCGTTTGCAGTGGGGGGCAGTAATAAATGCCAAAAGAAAATCACAATGTTAGATTCTCAACGCTTGACTCTAGCGTCTATAGTTGAGAATCAAACAGTGCAATATTGCTTAGGTGTTCACAGATGTTTCTTAGTGTTCAGGAAAACAATTTGCAGTGCTTTCAAGGCACGGGTGTCATACCGCCAAACAACACATTCATACTCCCGGGATATACAGTACAGACTGTAAATAATCTTATCTCTGTATCAACAAACATCAATCTAAACTTTCGTATTTGTTTAACTGTAGTAAGATAATGAGTGACTTTCTATGGTGACTAGGGTTCTCCCTCAAAGGAGGTGTCTACCGAGGACTCGCCCAAGAAGGATAAGAAGAAGAAGAAGGGGCTCCGGACGCCGTCGTTCCTCAAGAAGAAGAAGGAAAAGAAGAAGGCCAGCACACCGCAACCCGCCTAGAGGTGAGCACTTTATACAATCTAAATATACAGTGTGAAATTTTAATGGTTGTTTTCCCGAAGCGAAATGAGTTTGTATCGGTAATACAATCGATTTATATGTATATATAAAAAATATTAGACTCCATAAATGGCAGGTTAACAATTGTGATAAACAAAATTCGAAAGCGACTTGAACCAACAGTAGTACATCGCGCGATATGTAGGTACGCGGCGGTACGTGCGTCTCATGTAGGTATCTACCCACTTTATGTCTAGTGCACTACTATTGATTCTCGCTCTTTCGAGTTTATGAACACTTTTTTAATGATTTGAAAAAAAAAACATTTATTTTTTTAGTTTAACTTTGTGTTTCGATAGTACTACTGATGGGTAATCGTCCTGCCGCGGGAAAACAACCATTAAGATTTCACACTGTATATAACTCAAAAGTGACTGACTGACATAGTGATCTATCAACGCACAGCCCAAACCACTGAACGGATCGGGCTGAAATTTGGCATGCAGGTAGATGTTATGACGTAGGCATACGCTAAGAAAGGATTTTTGAAAATTCGTCTCGTAAGGGGGTGAAAAAGGGGTTAACATTTTGTATGGAACTCCACGTGAACGAAGTCGCGGGCATAAGCTAGTTAAAAATATAAGGGAAAGTATGGTAAATAGAGCAGTGGTGGCGGAGTGGTAACGGCTCCGACTTACGAATTGTAGGTCGCGGGTACAAACCCAGCCAGGCGTATTACTTTGTGTAATTAATTTCTTCACCACTGCTCTCAAAACGGTGAAGGAAAACACCGTGAGGAAACCGGCATGCCGTAGAATCAAAAATTCGAAGACATGTGACATTCAGCAACCCGCACTGGGCCCGCGTGCTGGATTACGGCCCATTCCCTCTCCTGGAGAGGAGGCCTGTGTCCCAGCAGTGGGAACGTTAAAAGGCTGATTATGTTATGAATGTTATGGTAAATAGGATCGCCACTTAAATTGGAACAGATGCGGATTTTATGAAATACTAGCTTCTGCCCGCGACTTCGTCCGCGTGGAATAGTTACTTTACCCCCGATTTTGAAATTGACAAAGTTTCATACAAACTATCATCCCCTATTTTATCCCCTTGACGGTAGAATTAATCAAAATCCTCTCTTAGCGGATGCCTACGTCATAACATCTACATGCATGCCAAATTTCAGCCCGATCCGTTCAGTGGTTTGGGCTGTGCGTTGATAGATCACTATGTCAGTCAGTCAGTCACTTTTGAGTTATATATACACCCCTAGTTTTTAATTAGTACAAAAAATAACAGGGCTCTGTCCGTACCCGTTACTGATCATATTTGTGTAGTCAAAAGTAAAAAAATAAAAACCTAAAATTGTCCACGGATTTTTTTAATAATTGGTAAATTCATAATAGAATCAACATTCATAACAATTGCTACTAGAAAATACTACGCACAGTGTTTTTCCATTTTAATCGTCATTTATTCATTCATAAATCAATAGCCTGTACAATATTTTTATAAGTTGAGTGGCATTTTAGGATATAAAAAACGCTAATAACTTTGCTGTTTATGAACATAATTTTTTGAGACTTTTTTTAAATAATAACGAGACCTTTTCTAATAAGCCCTTAAAGTATTTGTACTAATTATTAAAAACTAGGGGTGTATATAGATAGATATATTATCTTGTTGTACACCTACCACAGTGTTGTCTTTTTAACCCAAAGGTTGACTGGTAGAGAATGCCTTGTTGCATTAAGTCCGCCCATGTACCACTATGGTAGGTATGTAAAGGCTGGTCTTGCTCCATAGGGCAATCAAGGGTGTAGACAAAATCAAACTGGTTGATTTATGTATGGATTAAAATTTATGAATGCATTTTTTTTGCCTCTAACGTTTTTTTTCTTTTTGCTTACTATTTCAATATTTGTAAATATGTGAGTACCATGAGCATGAGATATTTAGAAGTTTACCTCTGCTGGTAATACTTTGTTCCATAACTAGTATACTTGGTGCATCGTCCTCACATATGTGAAGTATTTTTTGTATACCAAATATTGTAAAACATTTATTTGAAAAGAGTAACTATGGAGTTTCTTGTCCGTTCTTCTCCATAAGAATCTACCTTTGCGAATGGACGCTAGAGTTACTTAATTATGATACATATTAATGATGACGTTCAAAAGTGCCGTTTAATGGCCTAATTGAAATAAACGTTTTGATAAATATACTTCATTCCAGATCCGTTCAAACGTTCTGGTGTTTAAGTTACAAATATTCTCACATCAAAACTTTAGCATTTAATATAATAGTAATAAGATGTATATTTGTTTTTCTGTTTCAGATAATCCCACGGTTCAACACTGCCATCTCGCTTTCAAATACTTGTAATTTTTTTAATAATTGTTAGGATTTATCCTGAAATAAGTGCGTAACAAACGTTCAGCTTCACAGCTGTAGCGGTGGGGTGTACATATAATTGTTGGCGCAAAACGAACATGCTGTATATGAGGTGGGTTTGTTTTTTAGACTTTTTATGCGAATGGGACATTTTTTACAGAATATTTCCCAGTTACAATAGGTGCTTTCTGAGTAAAAAATATGATTCTATTTAGTCAGTCGGTTAGATTATCGAAAAATATTGGACATGTATTTTTTGCTTTTTCAAATATATAAAAGTTGACGGAAGATATAAAGTGTCTAAGATCTTGTGACGTCACGCCGGGGTAAAAATTGTAGCACGTAGTGACGTCACGAGTTTTCAACGCACTGTATCGTCTTCGTTTTTTGTTTGCATGAAAAAAGAAAAAATACGTGTCCAATATGTTTTGGAAATCTATCTGACGGACTAATTAGATTTTTTTAGTCAACTACCCTATTGTATTAATTTCCCCTAAATATTTCTTCCAGTGTTGTTTTAATACACAGTCAAACATTTTTTTATAAATATTCTTGCGCGAGAAAATGGAGAAAATTCTAGAAATAACGAACCCGCCTCTAGTTTTTAAGACAAAATCTCGATACTTGAATGTCGCTTACAACCTGATGACCCTTCCTAGTACAAGTTAATTTAGTTGGAAGGGTCCGCTATTCTTTATAACACTTGTGATAACAATTAGCGTGTTTTCTGCAACTCCCAGAATTCTGACCGATCGCATGATGTTTAGAAAAGACCCACAATTTCGGTACTAAAAATATCAGAAGGTCAATCAAGTCGAAATATCATCTGACCGACGAACATTGTACAGTCGACTCTCGTTAATTCGAAACTCGAGCGACTCTTAAATTATTACGAAATATCGAGTGTTTCAAATATCAAGTGGTTATAAATTGAGAGAAAATAAATAAAACTACTGGTTATTGAGTGTTGCTGTTGATCAATTATTATTTAATTTTATTTATTGTTATTATTAACAATAACAAAAGTTTAAAGGTAGAATTAATTAATCTTTCGAAAGAACTAAAGATACAAGTTTGAATTTGTCCTAAAATTTCATTAGCCTTTCTGTCTCTTTCTCTCTGCAAGTTTGAATTATTTAGTGTTTGACGCTGTTGAGTTCGAATTAACGCGTGGTTTTGTAGCAATAATTTTTCGTTCGAATTACCAAGTGCATAAAAATTGATTTACTTCGAAATATAAAGAGATTTTGTAGGGAACTCGTGATAACTTTGAATTATAGAGAGGTTCGAATTTTCGCAGGATTGAATTAACGAGAGTCGACTGTATCTGTTTTTGTCAGTTTTCGAATGCGAAGGCATCCTTAAAATGACGAGAATTGTCACGCTGATGATTTGAAATACAAATGTGTTTTTTTCGTGGAGTGGTTGAGTACTCAAGGTTCAAAGCGGCTAATTGATTATGTACAATATATACAGACCCACCCACCGGCTAGGCAAGGCGTCTCGTCGCCTCAGCAGTGCTAACTTCACGATAGGCGGCGCCCGTGCTCGCTCACTTTGTACAACTTGAGCAAAGAGCATTTTCGGCACGACTTGAGCATTTTTTTTGTTGTGAATTTTGCACCTTAGGGCTCGGAGGATGAGAAATGAGCATTCGAGCAGCACGGGCGTAATAGACTTAGACGCTATAAAATAGTTGTAAACGGCGGTCTTACATTCTAATTTATATTTTTGACGAAATTCAATGTTCGGTTGAAACTTATGCCTTGCCAATCAAATTCTTATGTTGGAAATTATGAGTTTTTTTATTAATTTTAGTTTTTTTTTTCTGACTGTACATCCGGTTTCAGCTGAATGTGGTTGTTGTACTGCGGCAGCTTCGCCAATTTTTTTCGTAAATTAATTTATATGAGAATTATAGTACAAGCCTTATTTCCATAGCTAAGGGTTTTTCTCAATAAGCGAAGTGACATTTTAACGTATGCTCACAGTATATCAGTTTCTATAATAAAACTGTCACTCGGTTTGGCTGCAAAAAAATACTATTCGTCGTACATGCTAAAAAATGTCATCTTAAAATTGTCTCCGTAAAATTGCAAACGCCGTAAGATTGTAAAATATCGCGTCAAATTGTAAACTTTTTTTTTAAATAAGACACGTGTGTATTGGGAACTAATGAATTTGCATGGGATTTATTCTATATAGCATCACCCCACGGTTGCACCTGCGTATTTCCCGTTCCCGTGGGAACACGGGGATAAATATATAGCCTATGTCACCCGGGGATAGTGTAGCTTCCCAAAAATGAAAGAATATTTCAAATCGGTTCAGTAGTTTCGAAGTCTATTCAATGCAAACAAACAAACTTATCCTCTTTATAATATTAGTAGAGACGAAACGATTTTTCATAATATATCTAGAAATTATAATCTCATAAACATATATCACAATCTTACGGATTGTCTGCAATTTTACGGTGACATTATCAATTAAAAATCAGCAAGATCCATCAAATATAACTTGTACACACACAATTTTAAAAAGATAATATCATACATGAAATAAAACAAGAGATTGAAACTCGTATTGGCGTTTCGTCGATCGCCATTTTCGGCTGAACTTGATAGGTAACTGGTGCATTATTTTACAATTTTATTTCACTAGATGGCATATAATGCTTTCATCTTTACAGAGGGCGCTGTCCGAGCCAACTGGTTACTGAGCCCGAACTAATAATTTCGAATTGGTCTAATTGCTCACCATTTCAACCAACACGAAAATTTTCTGTCGAATCAAATGTCCATTTTTGATAAATTTTAGAATTGGTGTTGAATAACAGACAGGAAAATCTCGGAATACTTATGAACATTTTGGGCGACATTTTTGTTAAAATTAATTAGTAAAATTTTGTTTATGTGCGTTTTTTATCAGTATTCCGCTTGGACAGTGATCAAATAATTAACTGTTCGTTATAACAAACTATTGATCGAAAAACGGATTTTCCGTCACAATTTTAAACATTGGTTGAGTTACAACAGACCAAAAAAAACTCGCTGTTACTAAAATACTGTGGTATAATTGGTTGAACGGGCAAAGTAATCAGTGGCTTCCGGAAACCTTTCGCCATTTGTGCTTTTAAAATAATAATAATAATATTGAAATAGATATATCTGTGGATAGGATGATCTGTCACACACGGCCATCATTCATGAATGTTGTATGCAAGACTTGAATGATTCTGAATCTAAAACTCCAATCCATTATCGTGATTCATATAATTAGTGCTCATTTTAGATTTTATAATAATCTATGGCGATCAAGTTCTTTTAAAAAATGACAGATCATCCTATAAAATTGATATTATATTAAATATAAAACAAAAAATATAATATATGTTAGCATTTTATGTAAATGTAAGAAGGCTAGCCTACTTTCTGTAGTTTTTAACTTATTTTTCTTTTCTTTTATTTTTTTTACTATTTGGACGTAACGATCGTGTGGTTGAAATAACTCGAAAATGTTTTTACAATAACTAAAGTTGAGATTTCGTGTCGGTTGTCAAAATTCCCCAGTAAAGGTAGTACTGTATTGCATAGTATTTAATATTTATACGAGGACAGTGGACATTTCTTGGTCCGTCACTACACGGTTTGCCAAGTCCCGGAAACGGATATCTCAAAAAAATGTACGCATAGACATTTTTTGAGCTCCTAACGGACCATAGACCATTTTTGGTTCGACTTTTCTTTTTTATAACCTAAATACGAGTTATTGCAACCATACTTTTAAAAACAGTACATTTAATGTTGTTCATTTTAAATTGTCTTAGTTTTTATATTAAACGGAAAAGTATATTTTTTTATTTTCTCCTTTCTTTTTTTTACTTTGTAATTATTTTCAATTTGACATTACCTAGATTTCTCTAGCGTTGTTAAAAATGACAAGTTGAAAGTTACTGTTCAAGCAGTTGGTTGGTACTTGTGCCCCGGTAAGCTTTTACTACTGAACTGTACTCACCAAGAGGAATCTCCTCGTGGTTTTTGATGTTACAAATCATCAAATACTTATTTTTGGATATCAATGAACCGATTTTAAAGTTAAGTCTATAATTATTTAACCAGTACGTGTTGTATGGACTTTAAAATAACTGTCTGGACAGGTCCACTCAAATCTGTGTGGTACTTTCCTCAAAATACCACTTCAGACATCAACCTACATGGTTCTCATATGATTTGACCAGTACAATTGTATAGACTTTAAAATAGACTGACCTCTGTGTTTCTTCTCAGGGTAGTCGGCTAGGAAACACCGGCTTCATCTATCTTAAAATGACTAGAAATATTGGACGTGTAAAAGTGTTATAAGTTATATCGTTTATAATCTTTTTTTTTTTGGAAATAAGTTGAGAAGGACAGAGAGAGATAGCAATTATTAGTTTGAAAAATCAGTATCTATATCCAAATTAAGATAAGTTCATTAATTTCCAATAATAAGGAGGTGAAAGTTTGTATTTGAGACACCATGAGCAGTAAATAAAAGTCCTAAAGACTTTAAAACTCCACATAGCAAACATACATTGAAATCTTATGCGATGAAATAAGATTTGTTTTGTACTTATTTCGACAACGTAGTGTACACGTAGACGCCCAGTAGTGACAGCGTATCGGAAACGTATACACCAACCAAAATATTGGGTGTTTTAATGATATCCAGAACACCAGACACCCAACCAACGTATAGTTATGACAATTTACTACTATTATTGTATTATCTAAAAAAATAAAATATTTTTTTTTAGTTTTTAATATATTTTTTTCTCTTTGTTCCCGTCACAAATCTTCGGGCGAATAGTTTTAAGAATAGCTTAAATACGTTACGTTACGATGTATGTGTATTTTTTATTTCGTAAAAATATATGCTATTTGAAAAAAAAAGTTTATTATGAAATTTTTTGTTGTTTCATTGTCGTTTTGGTCCGTTGACTACCGCGTTACGGTACCTATCGAACCTATTTTGTCCCACTGCTGGGCAAATACCTCAGTCTCCCTTTTCCACACAACTCCTTTGGGGGCGTTCAAGTATTACGTAACGCAATTTGGGGGGAGGGGGTGTCTCGTAAAACGTTACGATGCATTACAGGGGCGGGAGGTGGTCTTTCCTACAACACGTTACGTAACATCTTTTTTTTTTTTTAATAAAAATTAGGGAATCAAAGCTCCCAAATTGGCAACCCTTTTCATTTACGTTTTACGGGGAATCCCTCGATTGTATTAGTCTGGTCGTCATATTTAATTTGTTCTCTTTTATGTCAATTAAAACTATACCAAAGATAATAACTATAACATAACTTTTTGCGACTTTAGGGTAAAAATGGTCACTTGAGTGTTGCGTAACGTTTAGTGAGGGGGAGGGGGTGTACAGAAAAATTTTACGGTGCGTTACAAGGGGAGGGGGGGTCAAAAATCTTCAAAAATTGCGTTACGTAATACTTGAACGGTCCCTTTGCTAATTCGGGCAAGTCCTTACGGTAGGATGAGGTCAAGCTCGTGCCGCCATCTTGCTTTTTTACGAATTGCGTGTTACTGATGAAAAGACGAATAAAGTTCTGTCATTTTTTTTTTTTACGGGACCACTCGCAAGTAAGCACACTAAGGTTGGTTACTGCTTAACCGGACTTTCCTGTGGTGGCCTCAAATGAATTTAATGGCCCCAGCCAGGGTTAAAAACTAACTTATAAGCTAAATGACCGCTCCTAATTCTCTCGCAATTCAAAAAGCGGTACTTCTGGACACGGCTCGCATAGTCAGGAGGTCCCTCTCTCGGGAGCCTTGACCGCCGGTAGCTTGGACCCTGTTCCCGATACCGGTGAGCTACTATTTTTTATATTTTTAAATGTTTTTTTATTGTTTTATAAAAATATTTAAAAATGTGATAAATATGTAAGTACATATAATGAATAAATGGAATAATAATAAATAATAAAGTTTATTCAATAACTTAAAGGTATAACATTAAATACAGTATTTCTTAAATCTATGTAAAATGCACACAGTCATGATTAGTGCCTGAACTAGGTAATCCTGTGTTTCAGGCGATTTGGGTCATTTTTAGTTTACTAAATAATCACATAGTCATCATATTAATCTTATTGGTATCTGTGTAAAAAGGTGTATACAATTACATTATCTTAGCCTAACTGATTTAAAATAACAATAATACGAACTACAATACTTTAGCACAAGTAATAACTTCTCTGTATCATCATAGGACAAAGTTTAAAGAGTTTCGTTTAGGATTTTCTAGCACTTACTATGATTTAATGAGTAGATGTTTCCTTTTTATTTATTCTATTATATAGTAGCGGTCCGAGGAATATATAAAATTTGGCTGTGAAAGCATGTTTTGTACTTTTGCGGGCAAACTATATCTTTCCACCTCCTTTTAGTTAATTTAGTGCTATAAGGAAGTGCTGCGTTTTGTTTGAGTACAGTGCTCATTATAAATAACTGTCGAACGGTTAGTACTTCACAACATTTATACAGGAGGTTAGTGGGGAAAAGGAAAGGGCGGCCAGTAGCCACCTTGAGAATAGCTCTTTGAGCTCTTTCAATGGGCAACATCAAAGTTTTACTCGCCCCACCCCATAACGTAATACAGTAAGTCAAAATTGACTGACAAAGAACAAAGTATACCTGCCTAATTATTTTTGGGTCTGTAGTAAAACGAAGCTTTTCGAATACGAATATTAGCTTACGAATTTTATTATTTAGAGCTTCCATATGGTGTTTGAAGGAAAGAGTTTCATCCAGTATAATACCCAGGTACTTTATTTTATCAGTCTTTTTAATATTAGGGCATTGACACTGACTAGGTACCATCAAGGATTGGGCAATAATGAGCATGCAACCCTGAGGGTATATTCGATATTTGCTTGCGCATCGAAAACTTAATATAATGAGTCTTTTCTGCATTTAGGGTTAGTGAGTTATTTTGAAGCCATTTATTTACAATATTGAATCCGTGTTGCGCAAGTTTGTAGACTTCATTTTCTGGGTCAGCCGAAAAAAGTAGAGCAGTATCGTCAGCGTGAGTTTTGATAGTGCCATGCTCTAGCTTTAGTTTGCAAAGGTCATTTATATAAATCAAAAACAGAGTGGGCCCTAAAATACTTCCTTGGGGAACACCATAAAATGTGTTTTTTGATCATCGCTGAGAACATTGCCAATCTTTACGCACTGGGAACGATCTTCTAAATAACTTCTGAATATTTTCAGCTGGGTGCCCTTACACCTATGATCTCAAGCTTGCGCAACAGAATTGGAATGGAAATTGTGTCAAAAGCTTTGGCGAGGTCCAGAAAAATCCCTACTGTGTGGTTACCCTTGTCAAGTTCTTGCACTAGATAGTCAGTCAGATGATGAACCGCATCGGCAGTTGAAATTTTAGGCCTAAATCCAAACCACCGTTCTGACATAATTGATTTATCTTCCAAATATTTCAACAACCTTTTGTTTATAATTTTCTCCAATATTTTTGACAAAGAAGGCAATAAAGAAATAGGTCTATAGTTTGTCACCTTATCTTTGCTGCCTGATTTATAGACAGGAATAATTACAGCTCTTTTTACGGCCGAACCCAATAACCGATCTATCACATACTGGAGATAGAAAAACAAATGAAACAACAGAAAACCTATATAATTTTTCTTGATTTTTCTGTTGTTTCATTTGTTTTTCTATCTCCAGTATGTGATAGATCGGTTATTGGGTTCGGCCGTAAGACACTCCGGAAAATGACCAGAAGATAAACAAATGCGGAAAATATAAGTCAGTGGTGGTACCAAAATGTCATAGGCTAGTTGCCAGAGACATAGACCTGTAGTTGCTCTTGTCATTCAAATCCCCAGTTTTGTTTTGATATGAAATATCTATAGCCGCACGTAAAACCGATTTCTGGCGTGGCGACGCATGCCGTGGCGACGCGTCGCCACGCTGTATGATGGTATACAGTATGTTAAATAACAGAGTGCGATCCCTTAAATTTGTTAATCTATATCATTAATAGATTAAAATAAAAATATCAGAATAGAAAAATAAGCATAATATAATCCGAATAAAAAAGAATTGGCAATAAATCCAATCCATCCTGCATCCTGTTTAAAATCAAAATAGTAGCGCGGAATAGTACCTTATCGTAGTAGCCCAAACCGGCAAGTACGCGTATACAGTGTGTTTCTTTAACGTATCAATTTAACATTTTTAGAATATTTTAATATAAAAAAAAATAAAAAGATTTTGTTTTTGAATGGTAATATTTTTTTTTTATCACATATATGTAGATGCTATACTATTACGGGTTAACGGGGACGCCCTCGCATGCGCAATCGACTGTTGTAATATTTTATCATTATGACATATTTAGTTCCTATCACAATCTGTTCTTTTCTGCATATTACTTTTTAAAATAATGTCGATATTTCACATCTGCCAGGCGTCCCGTGACGGCCCCCCTTTTTTTTACTATGAGCTTTTATATATATTATTTACTATAAATTTTGAGTTTAAACGATAGTTTTAAGCAAGTCGGCAGAAAGATGCTAGTGACTTGTACGCTAATTAAAAAAAAACATTACTAGCACTCCCAGTTAGTGCTTGGTCTACATATCGCAGGTGCTCTATATTTAGGCTGGCGTTGCTTATATATACTTAGGCTGTCAAGACCGGACTATTATGAAGCTGTCTTCAAGATTAACGCGATGTACCTACAATGGACCAGCCACTTAAAAGGTGCTCCAATCCTACTTCCATGCCCTGAAATTTCACTCTGGCACACTTCAGGACACGTATCTTTGTTTCTTCGTTCATATCTATCAGGCTGTTTCTGTTGTCGTGTACAATATTTTCCGTTATGAAATATTCTTCTAATATTTTAACTGACGAATCATTCGTGATGGTTACAGTTTTTTTGTTTCCTACTGCTTCTACCAAGTTTTCCAATATTTTTCTCTCTTTTGCGGAATCTTGTATTTTCTCGCATACGAAAATGATGACCTTTTTGTTAGTATTTGTCAGTTCTCTCTGTAATGCTTTACGCTTTTTCTTTGAAAGTTTCACTAAATATTCAATATCTAAAGCGATAAGGTCCTTATAATTCCAATGTTGTATCACTTTAGCAAGAGTTAGTATGATATTTTCAGCAACGATAATATTATTCTGATGCTGACTCTGCAAGTTCAGGGAGTTTACCGCATCTTCACTAAATGTGTAATTATATTTTTTTATTTTTCTTAAATACGGTAAGCTTATTGAGCTTGTAAGTGGGTCTTCAATAATATACTGTGTTGCTTTCTCAAATATTTGACTGTTTTTTGTGAGATATGTAACATCATTTGGTCGCATCCACCATTTCTGTATTTCGTTGTGATATTTAAGGAACATTTCGTCAATTTTCGCTTGACTGGAGTCACTGAGTGTTAGGTTATCTTCTATTTCGGCTTTTAATTTATCTTCTACGCTCTTCTCATCAGCTTGGTTGGAATAAATTACCAGTTTCTTTAAGAAGTCTCTCGCTAAATATTCTTCATTTTCGCTACATTCCAGTAAAAGTTTTGGAAGTTTAGTAGCTTTAAAACTAAATTTGTATTCGCGCAACTTTAAGACTGACTTATTATTCGATTCGTCTTTATTAATCGAATCAATATCTTCATTTAATCTATCATATAGTTGTTTAGCAAAAGTACCTAGTGATTTGGAGTCATCTGTTACCTTCATAAATTTGCTGTCATCATCGAGCACAAATAAATTACCGATAGCACCGGCTATACCGCCATTGAGTTTCAGCAATCCCTTGTGTACAGAGTCGTCTATAGTGACTATGTTACTAGAGTCACATTTGACTAGTAAATCGATGGTTTGTGTTGCCAGCCACTGTATCCTTTCTGTCTTTTTCTCATCATTTCCTCTCAGCGTAATGTCTTTATTCCCGAAAGCAGATGGCACTCTCAGTTTCAGCTTCGGAGATAGCAAAATTTCTTTTGCAGCCAGTTCTACTGCTAAGTTAACAGTCAATTGTGAAACATTCACTTGTTTCAGCTCTGGTGTGAAATATTCTGTGTATTGCTTCCTCATTTCAAACAAGCCGTTGTTGTATGTTATGACGGTGCCTATTACTTTGCTCAGATTTTTAACATCAGATGGGTCCTTTAAGTATTCAAGCAGTAACGTTTTTATATCATTGGGATTTATTATTCTTTTTTTCAGAATCTCTTTACAGAGTGTATCTTTGAATATTGTGAGGTATTTATGAGAGACTTCAAAGAAGTCAGAACGAAAGGTGGCTACTCGATGACCAGCAGGTTGAATTTCAGAAACGTCGACTACCCCTCGTGCCAAAATGACGTGAAATTGCTGCAATATATCATTATTCAGTAAAGATTGAAAATTCCCATCATTCTGGACAAGCTTTGCTATTCGCTCAGCCATGGAGACCATTTGTTCTTTCATAGCTGCTTCACATAGAACCTTTATATCCTGTTGTTGTTTGTACGGTTGCTTGGCCGTACCTCCTGTATCGATTAAATCATTCAGAACGGAGCAAAAATGACTCTCTACTTTGAAAACATCACAGAAATCATCCCTCGCAGTCGTGTATATGACAAACAAGCATGCCTCATCATCAAATACGCCCTTAAAGAACAAGTCCTTATTATTCGGATCGAAATGTTGTCTGATTTTAAAATAACTGCCAAAGTAAGTGGATAAATCAATTGTAAGAGTCCGTTTCTTGTTTTCCTTATGTTTAGCTTGTATGAAGACTGAAAGAGGTTTATCAAAACCTTCGATTTTCGCTTTGAGACAAATATCGTCGAATGCCCCTATGTCGTCGACATTTGAAGCTAACTGGAACTCTTCAATAGCGTATTCATGAATCGCTCGGAAGTTCAATAAGCTGATTAGCTTCGTTTCATAAAGGTGTCCGCTTATCCCTGACGTTCCGTCACGCCGCTTAAACATGGTGGAGCTGCCCGTCAAAGCAGGCGACACGTCTCACGCACACACAGCACAGAAGCAGGGTAGCATCCAGCACCAGCATAGGGGGAGGTGGCACTTGGCACCAGCTCAGAGGCAGACGGCACAAAGCACCAGCATAGACGCTAATCACTCAGTCATGGGGGCACAGCAGCACCAGACTGGATGAAGTGGGCGACTAAAGACCAAAATCAACCTGGAAACAAAAATTGTTTTTTTGACTGAGTGACTCTTTTTTAAAACGACTTCCAAAAAAGGAGTTCTCGATTTGGAAGTTTGTATTTTTTTTTTGTTATGTATGTTCGGGCATAACTCCGTCAAATATAGACGGTTTTGCAAAATTAATTTTTTTATTCGGAAGGGGTTTATTCCGTAAAGGTCCCATTTAAATTTCATATACCTAGATCTGATGATGGGTTTCGGAGACAGACAACGGAACTCTTCAACGAATGATAGCAAATCTTTCGCGATTGTTGAAATCGCATATTTGTTTATTGTTCATGTGTGTTTAGGTGTGGCTACCACGAAAAAGTGAAAAATAAGAAAACTTTTTCCAAAAAAATACAACCGACTTCTACACAAAAAAAAAAAACAAAAAGTACAAAATAAAGTGTTTTTGGTTGCTTTTTCGTTTTTTGAACACCGACTTTCGAAATTATTTTGTATTTTTTCCCCCACCTAAACGTACCAATCACATTGGTGTAAAAAATAAACAAACATGCGATTTCAGCAATCCCGAAAGATTTGCTATCATGTATTGGAGAGTCCCGTTGTTTGTCTCCGAAACCCATCATCAGATCTATATGAAATTTAAATGGGACCATTTTGTAATAAACACCTTGCGGTAAAAAAAAATAATTTCAAAACCGTCCATATTTGACGGAGTTATGCCCGAACATACATTAAAAAAAATACAAACATCCGAATTGAGAACCTCCTCATAAAGAGTATTCTATCATCTACCAGAAAAATCTCCCATGTATTTTTATTAGGTAAAAAAGTGATGTTCTCTACTGGCAACACTGATAAGTATGTTAGTCTGCTCACATATTATTATTATAGGTACTCTTTGATAGCCAGTTATTTATGTTATAAAACAACGCTTCGGTTAATTAATCGTTACTTTTTGACGTACACGTATGTTACGTTAACCAATCGTTTGAAACAACACGCCACAAGTGTTAACACAACACTCCACTTGGAGTAATTTGTATCTACAGTCTGCGACAGTAGGATAACCTCACCTGATTTTTGCGTGTTATATTTATTTTTTTAACCAAAAATACTATTACCGATATGTAGGAATACTTTAATCAGAGAAAGGTTTATAAGTATCAAAT
Source organism: Hecatera dysodea (assembly GCA_905332915.2). NCBI lineage: Eukaryota > Metazoa > Arthropoda > Insecta > Lepidoptera > Noctuidae > Hecatera > Hecatera dysodea. The sequence goes on from HG995316.1 coordinate 672,300, forward strand.
CCGAAGAACTGTAAATAATAGCGTAGTTGTTTTTACGCGTGAACAGTGCACACAATTGCGTCACTACGATAACCTCACCAGTTTTATTTCGACCTGGAAGGGAAGCGCACGTCCGTTTCTTGTATGAAATACATTGTACGCAATTTAGAAAGACATCGCAAATTGCTGTTTATTTTACTGTAGCAAAATGCCCCGTGGAAAAGTACTGAGTAGTGAAGAAATAGCCCAAATTGTTATATTAAAAAAAGAAAATTATTCTAACCGTCAAATTGCAATAAAACTAAAACGAAGCCCTAGAGTTATCAATAATTATTTCAAAGATCCAGAAAATTATGGAAAAAATCAAAAAGGTCGTACAGGGAAAGCAGTAACAGAGAGAGAGAGACGTGCTATATTGAGAGAAGCTTCAAATTCAGCGAGTACAGCAAGACAGATTAAAGCAAGTGTGGGAGTTTCGGCAAGTATTCGAACTGTCCAACGAGTTATCAAATCTTCACACCATATTCAACGCAAGAAACTGAAGAGAAAACCTGTTCTTAGCTTAAATCATCGTGATGTGCGAATTGCGTTTGCACGTGTTCATATGGGATGGACAAATGAATGGGAAAATGTTGTTTTCACTGATGAAAAAAAATTTAATTTGGACGGTCCTGACGGTAATCAATATTATTTTCACGATTTAAGAAAAAATGAGGTGATTCTGTCACGAAGACAGGCCTCTGTCGGAAGTGTTATGATTTGGGGAGCATTGACTAGCAGAGGAGTTATAGATATTGTATTTTTGGAAGGAAAACTAAATGCAGAAAAGTATATAAATGTTTTAAATAAACAAATAACTGCGATACAACGAGTAATGAAAGGGGCCAACTGGATTTTTCAGCAAGATAATTCACCAGTTCATACAGCGAGACTCGTAATGTCGTGGTTCGAAACTCATAACATTAAAGTTTTGCAGTGGCCAGCTGTTTCCCCGGATTTAAATATCATAGAGAACTTGTGGGGCTATCTTGCTAGAGAAGTGTACGCTAACGGAAGACAGTTTCAAGATAGGAATGAGCTTAAAAATGCCATTTTAACCTGTTGGAAGAAAATTCCCTTAAATTTAATTACAAATCTTTATAAATCAATGCCGGACAGAATATTTAACATAATACTGAAGAAGGGTGGTTACACTAAATATTAATAATAAGAATGTTAAATAAATATATTCTAATTTATTGCTTTTCTTGATAATTTTGTACGTGAGGTTATCCTATTGTCGTACTTACAAAACACTATTATTGTATATCCCATATCAAAATTATGTGCAAACAAAATTTATCTATTGGAGCGTTTTTTTTGTTTAATATGAATTATTTTGCTTAGCAGCCATTATTGATTTACTTTATTTTATTGCATAAATATACAAACATTTGGTGAGGTTATCCTACTGTCGCAGTCTGTACATATTTTATGCTTTATCTCAAAATATACCTACATACCTACAGTATGTTAAATAACAGAGGGCGTTCCCTTAAATTCGTTAATCTATATCATTAATAGATTAAAATAAAAATATCAGAATAGATAAATAAGCATAAAATAATCCGAATTAAAAAAAAAATTGACAATAATTCGAAAAATCCTGTTTAAAATCAAAATAGTAACGCGGAATAGTACCTACTCCTAGTAGCAATGCCCAAACCGGCAAGTACGCGTGTATAATGTTTCTTTAACGTATCAATTTAACATTATTAAAAAAAAAAACATTTTATTTTTGAATGGTAATATGTTTTTCATCATATATGGATGCTATAGGTACTATTGCGGGTTAACAGGAACGCCCTCTGTTAGATAACATACTGTTTATATATCTTTGATAGACTTATTAGTAACTAAATAACACTCAAGGTCGTGCGATAGATAGCGCTCCTACATAAGCAGCGCTATCTATCGCACGACCTTGAGTGTTATTTAGTTACTACTAAGTCTATCAAAGATATAAACATACCTTTAAATCCTTACCTTGAAATTTGGGTGCACCAATAACAGCAGACAGACTATTGAGCAGTTCTTAACTTCTTATTGCAATCTGTTCAACGCAGTAAGCAGTAACTCTGAACTCGACACAACAACGAAAGCCTAACCCTCTTTAAAACTGTGACATAGCGCAGCTAGTGAAGTCAGAATGAGTGTAAAATATATTAAATCGATACTCGATTATTCGATCATTTTTTTAAATAAGTAATATTCCTACCTATCCAACGTTTATTTTATTAGGTTGGTAATAATTCGTTAAATCTTGTCTCTAGATCTCTATCTGAAATTTAGAAAATCTTTTGTTTTTGTAGTGTGGTACTAGTTATATCTTTGTGCCAATTTCGGGTTCAGAAAACTTTTCATAGACTTTTACTTAGTACCCTAATTAATTTACCTACACAACACTGCCGAGACAATGCTTATCGAGGGTTGCTTACTCGTTCTTTGTGAAAAGAATAAGTATTGCCATTCAACGGGGGAGCAGTGGTGGCCGAGTGGTAACGGCCCCGACTTACGAAGTCGCGGATTAAAACCCAGCCAGGCGCATTACTTGTGAGTAGTTAATTTCATCACCACTGCTCTCAAAAGGGTGAAGGAAAACATCGTGAGGAAACTGGCATGTCCTAGAAGCAAAAATTCGAAGACATGTGACATTCAGCAACCCGCACTGGGCCCGCGTGCTGGATTACGACCCATTCCCTCTCCTAGAGAGGAGGCCTGAGTCCCAGCAGTGGGAACGTTAAAAGACTGATTATGCTTATGCATTTAAGGTGGGACTGCTGCCAATGTTCTGGGCACGTTTTCGAGGTGGTAGCGATGTAGAGGAGTACTTTGATGCCTCAGCGTTGTAGTATTTTGTTTAGGAAGCTAATAAAAAAAAACTTGAATTTCGGAAAAAAACGGAACTCGGTGTTTTTGGCATTATCTTCGTTTTTTGAACACCGATTTCCGAAATTAACTTTACTTTTTGTGTTTTTTTTTTTTGGTTTAGACGTCGTTTGTATTTTTTTTTTTGTAAAAAAGTTTTTTTATTTTTTACTTTTTAGTGGTGACACCCCCACACCTTAACGTACCCATCACATCGTACGAGTTGTAAACTGGTGTAAACAATAAAAAAACACGCGATTGCAGCTATCCCGGACGATATGCTATCCGTTCCGTTTCCTATCTCGGCTCTTCATCAGATCTTCAGGAAACTAGAAAGGATGCTCTTCCAAACCATCGTATAGTTTTTGAAGTGAAAACTTCTTTAGCATCGTTGTGATTTGAAAGTTTATGAAACGAAAAAGCGACAGTAAAAAGAGACAGACACATAAATTCATGTGTCTGTCTCTTTTTACTGTCGCTTCGTCTCATTATCTTGAAGCCAAAATTGCTGAAGGTTTCACTTCTACCACGTGTGAATTGCACAGAAATGTATTTTTATTTTATATTTATTTTACATCGACAATGACAGAATGAACATCATCTACGTAGTCAAAGCATCAGCTTTCGAATAAGTATAAAAATAATCATCAAAATCGGTACACCCAGTACAAAGTTATGAGGTAACACACACAAAAAATACAGTCGAATTGAGAACCTCCTCCTTTTTTTATCCTGATAAGCAATACACATAAAACAGTGTCACGCTTTTTACTGAAGACGCCTTGAAATCGATATCAATAATACGTTTTCCTGAAAGGAATCGATAGCATCGAGTGTCGAATGTACAACACTACTAAGTGCGCGTGGTGCGTCATAGCTTTTATCAAAATAAACTAACCACAGAAACTAACCCAGTCTGTATTAGCGACGTATTGCACGTATTTGCCTAAATTCAACAGACTAAGTAATACTTGATAGTCGTGTATTGTAACAGTTTTATTTCGTGGTCTGAAGTGGTCAGTGCTTAACTGCCGACGACCCTCTGGTAGAGTCGTGAACGCGTCTGTGAACTTGAATGACACCGCGAGTGGAGCGGCATAAGGAGTAGGTATGTATGTCGTGTTCGTTTCTATTGTGCGTATGTTAATTTAATTGTTAAATAATTCAATTGAAATTCTAACAAAGAAACGTCTATACTATAAGTGAAATAAAATAATATGCTAGTGACAGGCATCTGCCTAGGATTTTCCCAACTTTATCGGAGACCGCTTGCAGTCAAGCTGAATCCTGACGAAAACTAGTATTTTACGCTAACGTCAGCCTATCTGACTTGCACAAGCCTAGTACTGGGCAACAGGGTGCTTCTTGGCAAGACTGGTGTTAGGTTTTCTCACTCGCGAGTGTTCTAAAGAAGCATAATTAATTATGTTGAGTGCGTTGCGTGCGTCACACAGATAACGCTGAAGCAAGCTACTTGTTGTACATACAATGATGCACATTTTGTGTCAAACTCAAACCATTAATTTCAATTAAACCCCTTACAGTCACTTTTGAATTGTCAAGGTCGAAAGAGGTGAAGCTATCTGCACTTTCCAAAGATGGAGAAGTACGTGCAAGAAACTCCACGGACACTCTTTTAAATCAATAAATTGTTACAAAATGTGGATACATTGTTCTTCTTGATGTTATTCCTATATGTGAGAACGATGTAGAGAGACGTGTATGATACAGGTATCCAGAGTGAAAGGAACAATTTAAAGTGCAAATAATTAAAATAAATCGTGTTTTTCTGCGCTTCTTTATAGGATATGTTAGTACAGGAATGGTTCTCGTTTCTAGAACGAGTTTCATCTATTGACCTTGATATTTCAAAAGTATTTATAAATGGCCTATTTCAATAAAGGATTTTGATTTTCAGGTGTAGTTTGCCAGCCAGACATTTTACGTTTGGTGCTGCCGTGTGCTGCTGACTCCACATTCTTCTGTGCTGGTTTTGGGTACCGCCAGCTACTGTGCTGAGTACCACCTGCCCCTGTGCTGTGATTCTGACCAGCATTTGCGCCATGTACACCAGGCGTATGGGATCTTCAGCGATAAGTGGACTACTGTATGAAATCAAACTGATAAGCTTGTTATATTTTAGGGCGTTTCGTGATGACGATATTGAAGACTTTCAACTAGCGACAAATGTCGACTGCATGGGTCGTTTCGATGACATTTGTTTCGCAGCAAAAGTTAAGGGTTTTCATAAACCTGTCGCAGTGTTCATACAAGCTAAACACAGAGAAAGGATGAGAACATCACACCACGTCAATTTGAAAGAACTCTTTTGCAGTTATTTGAAAATTGTCAATCAATTTGATCCAGCTAATAAAGTACCGTTTTTAAAAGGTAAATTTGATGAGACTGAATGTGTTTTCGTAGTATACACAAACGCGAATGTTAACGGTACGACGATTTGTGACGATTCAGATAGGAAACCTATTTCCGCCAAACTAAATGACCTGATTGCAACTGGAGGTACTGTTAAACAACCGTACACGCAACAAGAGGACATAAATATTCTATGCGAAGTACTTATAGGAGAACAAATGGTGTCTCTGGCTGAGCGAATAGCAAACTATGTAACTGAAAATGTTGATTTCCATACTTTGCTGAATAATGAGATTGTGCAGCAATTTCACGTCATTCTGGCACGAGAAGTATTTGAAGTTTCTGATATTCTACCTGATGGACATCGAATAGCCACCTTCCGTCCAGAATTCTTTGACACCGAAGAAGAATACCTCGCCATATTCAAAGATACACTCTTTAAAGAGATTCTAAAAAGAACAAGAATAAAATCCACTGATATAAACAATTCGCTGCCTGATGGACGTGGTGGTAACCGTGCAGTAGAACTGGATGCAAGGGAAATTTTGTTATATCACCAGTTTAGAGTTCCGGCTGCGTTCGGTAACAAAGATTTAACAATAAGAGGCAGCGATTCCAAAATAGAGAAAAGACTACATTTTTTAACTTCGAAAATATCCCATATATTAGGCGAATGTAAATCCAGTAAGATTGTTACTATAGATGAATCTCTGGAAAACGGATTATTGCGGCTTAACGGAGGCATAACTGGAGCCATCGGAAATCTATTTGTGCTTGATGATGATAACAGTAAACTGATGAAGATAACAGATAACTTGGAACAGTTAGGAGCTATTGCAAAAAGGCTGTATTTGCAATTACGTAACGCGATCCATAATTTGCACGAATACAAATTCTATTTTAAAATTAACAGTTGCCCGAAACTGTCATTCGAGTGTATTGACAATGAAGAGAATTTGGCGAAAGATTTCCTAAACAGATTACTATTCTACTCAAATCAAGCTAGTGAATACGAAGTGGAGAACATTTTAAAAGATGAAATAGAAGATTACCAGAGTTGTCAAGCAGAGTACTTTCAAGCTAAAGCTGACGCAATATATTCAAGATATTTTGATTTGATACAGAAATGGTGGTCGCATCGAGATGAGACGCCGTACCTTACCCGAGAATTAAATTTATTTCTGAAATCGATAAGTGACAGTATTAAAGATCCGCTGATGAGTTCAATAAATTTAATATGTAAGAGCAAAGTAAAGAAATATGGTTACACATTCCAAGAAGACGTGGTGAGATCTTTGAACTTACAGGATCAGTACATGAATACCGTCATCATTGCAGAGAACAGCCTGCTGACAGTTGGTAAAGTTATGCAACATTTGAAGAATAAAGACCATGCTGTATTAGATTTCGAACATATCGATAATCTACCAGAACGCGACCGTTACTCATTATGTACAGAGTTGAGACAAACGAACGAAAAAAAAGTTCTTATTTTAATTTATGATGAAACTAATAACATCAATGACATTACAAGTTTGGAAATGATTGTAGAAGCAGTTCGACGCAAGAAAATTATTGTTGTTACGAACCAAACGACATTTAAAATGTTACAGAAATATTTCCCGAAGGCAGATAAAATTTTACAAGACAAAAAACTCAGTCTGATTGATCTGAGTGAGGCATCACAAATGAGTGTATTTGAGAATGCTACAGCGATATTCCCGGGAGTGGAGATAAGTTTAACCCAGCTATTAAGGGACTGTCCTAAGCCTGCTTCTTAGTAAGTTCAGTTGGCGCTCTAACGATATTTATTACGTAAACATTTTTTTACGAACCTCTTTGTGACAAGATACCCTTGCGCCATCCCATCTTCTTAGCACGGCGGGTTGTGCTGGGGCGGCTGCGGCATGTGCAGAACATCTCAAACGGCACAAATACAACAACTTTATTGGGAACTAGCTTATGCCCGCGACTTCGTTCGCGTGCAGTTCCATACAAAATGTTAACCCCTTTTTCACCCCCTTAGGGGACGAATTTTCAAAAATCCTTTCTTAGCGTATGCCTACGTCATAATATCTACCTGCATGCCAAATTTCAGCCCGATCCGTTTGGGCTGTGCGTTGATAGATCACTATGTCAGTCAGTGAGTCCCTTTTGAAATATATATACATATATTTAGATTATTAGATTATGTATTTGAGCCGTTTGGGGGTTGAAACAATAGGTCACATCGAGTATTTCGTGAAATCAGCAAGCCGTAGTCGACTCTTCATTGCGACCTTTTCTTTGGTCAACGAATCAGCGGCCAGTGTTTTGGACACTTTTCCCGTTGACAGCGATGTGGACGAATTTTTCGATGCCCTATGAGTTCTTCCTTCTTTCCACTTTTGTACTCCGCTTGTACATCTATACTAATATTATAAAGCTGAAGAGTTTGTTTGTTTGTTTGTTTGAACGCGCTAATCTCAGGAACTACTGGTTCGAATTGAAAAATTCTTTTTGCGTTGAATAGGCCATTTATCGAGGAAGGCTTTAGGCTATATATCATCACGCTTAAGCCAATAGGAGCGGAGCAGCGATAAAGAATGTTTTAAAATCGGGGATTCCACGGGGACGAAGTCGCGGGCAGCAGCTAGTTATTTTATATGCCTATACTAATATTATAAAGAGCAGTGACGGATTAACCCTTAATCAAATTAAGCAATTGCCTAGGGCATCACGTCTGGGGGGGCACCAGAAGAAGCACAAAAAATATCCGTCCTTAGGACATCACGTCTCACTCTCACGTCACCAAACACCACACGAAAAAAAAAATAGGTCTAATTTGCGCGTTTTAAGTTGATATAGAGTCCAACCTACAGTCAAATCCCCCAATAATACATGATAATAAAATTGAATCAGCTTTCACTAATGTGGAAACAGCCCTGCGTAAGTATATTTTTATCGCTCACAAATTGCTCAGCGGAACGTCCTTTTTCAAAATTAAAAAAGAACAAAGATAATACAAGAAATTCTCGATAATTTATCGTTATTATACATAGAGTCCGATATGTTAAAAACATTAGACGTTAATACTATCTTGCGTGAATTCAAAGCCCGGAAAAGCCGCAAGGCACGTTTTAATAAATAACTAAATTATGCTTTAGTTTTTATTGTTGTCATACCTACTCGACTTCTAAGGTACGTTACATCTCATCATCTTATTTTACAAAAAAATAATGTTTTTAGTTGACATACGGATAGGGGGGCCCTCAGGCGTGGATTGCTTAGGGCATTAAGTAGTCTTAATCCGTCACTGATAAAGAGGAAAGATTTGTATTTTGTATGAAACGAATAAATTCAAAAACTACTGGACCGATTTCAAAAATTCTTTCACCATTAGAAAGCTACATTCACCCTGAGTAACATAGGCTATATTTTATCCCAGTATTCCCACGGGAACGGGAACTACGCGGGTGAATCCTCGGGGCGCTGCTAGTATTTTATATATTATAGCTTTTCTAGAGCAAAATCTCTTTGTGAGGCCCTTGTTTTTTTTTTTTAATTGTATTAATTGAAAATAGGCATCACTGATCATGTTTTTATCTTTTCCCAAAGGCCGCCACAGGTACAGTAATTAAACTTTCCACACAAACGTAGCGTGCCAGCGAATGTTATCGTCTACTATTAGAAATTGATGGCCAATGATAATATTCAGTTTTCCTCCATACAAAAATTATAATCTAGTCAGTGAGTAAGACAGAATTAAGATAGTCAATTCTGTTTTTCTTGACTAACATAAATTAAGATGTACCTGCTAATACTAACACTATTTTAAGGTTTAGTTTATAACAATAACTGTCGTTTTTTGTGGTAAATAAACGCTTTTTCTTTCTTTCTTTTCTTAATTGATTTTTTGGGGACGCAAATGGAAGTATTCTATCTGTCCCCTTGATGCATCTTAGAGCGGGTTCACATTAGGTTGGACCGACAGTTTTATCGGGCCGACAAACGTGTCGGATCCATATTGGCGTATGTATTTCAATAGCGCCGTTCACATATGGGCGACCCGACCAAACTATCGGAGCCGACACTTACCGGACGTCCAGCCACGATTTCTGTCGGGTCGACGTAATATTGGCGTACTAGCAAGTATAGCGCCGTTCACATTTGACGGCGCGAAGCGGCGGAGCTAGCCACCCGCCACCCTTCCACCCGTTCATTCCCCGCTTTCGGCACTTGCGCGAGCAGTTTCGTCGACGTGTTTGCAGAGAAAACACGTTTAAATATGGATGGCGAAATAAATACGAAACTTTTCGTCGTCCATCGTATACAAAAGTCAACTTTTGTGACGATCCGGGCAGTAAAACGACCGTACCGTCAGTGATGTTCACGTTAGGTTGGGTCGGCGGCGTCTAGTGTGAACAGCAACAACCGACAGTCGGTCGACAGTAAACTGTCGGTCCGACCTAATGTGAACGCGGCTTTATGATTCGGAGACGGAATGAAATTACAACTTGGATTAATTACTGTTTATTCACACACGATAACAGTGCTAAGAGTTCAAAGCAATATGGATTGTTTATAATAAACTATTACTAAGTTACATAGTATGGACGAACGTAGTCCGCGTCTCGCGGCGGAGTACAAGTGAGAGAGGGGCGGGACGCTAAGCGGTAGCGCCCCGAATCGTCTCATGTGTTGTTCAGGGGAGGGCAATTGCTTCGTTCTAAATCGTTTCAGTGTTGAGCCCGGACAAAAGTTAGAAAAGACTTTTCTGGAAGCCATCAAGTTGCACATGCACATACAAGTGGGCACGGCATTTATGCCTGTAGGCTCAATTTTTATTGCTTTCTTATGCTTATTTTACTACCAACGTATGTAGTAGTTAGGTAATTTTATTCTTGTTCCATATTTTTAGTTGTTGGCTTAAAGTGTATTAGCTGACAGGTGCCATTTAATTTAATTAAATGTAGGTAGGTACCTAATTTTCTAGTGTCTTTAACATCATATATCATTAAACATGATCGTTCATCCTTCCTCCGTTCTCTCGTATCCCAAAATGTTTCCCTTCCTACTTGTGTTTCTTGTTTAGTAATGAATCCCATTGAATATTTTAACTTGATATCTGCATTCTTGTTAAAAAAGGGAAATTATAAATTTATTAAATATATATTTCTTTTTACTTAAGAATAAAATACTTCCTTCCCTGAACCTTACAAAATTCCTTTTCCTCTCCGATATTTCCCGATAAAAATATTTCCCTGCCTTTTATTACCCGAATTTGGCACAAAGTTCTAACTAGTGCCACACTACAAGAAAAAAAAAACTATTGTAAAGAAAGTTCCTCAGGGTTGGTAGGTATTGAATGAGTTCTGCACGTTATCAGGAGGTAAAAAATATAATGGGCATAAAAGTAAATCAGTAAAAACAGCACACACAGGGCAAAAGTAAAACAATTGAAAAGAGTCCCCTTTGGCGGGAATCGCTGACGGGAGTATATTCTCGCCATCTGCATCGCATCGCCGCGAACAAGGACGTCCGAGTATGGAGTTAGTAATGCCATGCTAAACTATCGTATAAATTCAAGTAGGTAGTTCTTTTTGATAAAGTTTTATTATGTATGATAAAAACGTAAGACAAAGATTTGTTGCTGGTGAGTTTGTTGCGCTACCTCTTCGTCCTAGCGATTTGGGGCTAACATGTAAATGAAGTCCACAAGTGCTTTTCAAACTAGTTTGCACAATTATGACTAGTTTTGTTATTTATTGACAACAAGGGAAGATAAACTGGGTGGCAGTGGCGAGTTTACTTCATCGAGTAAAATGTTTGTTCCAAAAATATGGAAAAGGTAAGAAAGAGGAAAAAAATAAAAAAATCTTATAACTTGTTTCATTTCTTTATAAAAAGATTGAAAGGAATTTGTGGTGAATAGAATTTATTTTTGGGAACAAAAGTAACTTTTGTTCCCAAAAATAAGATAAAAATAATATCACTTAGATTTTATAAATTGCTGCTGGCAACGCTAGTCTGTGGTTGTTCGGTCCAATTACGGGATGGGCAAGTGAAAAAAAAATATCGATATTTATCATATCGATATTTTTAAACAGTATCGCCTTCTCTATCAATTTTCGCCTGATTATTCCCAAAGCATTCAAACTTCGTAAAAAATAATTGAAGAAAACAGTATTTTTTATTAATGCTCGAGCCTAAACAATTTAATATATTTAACATATTATTTTATGGTTTTATAATTGATTTCATGAAAAAAAAAATCCAAAAATTGATAATTTTCTGTTAACTTCAGGTTCATATTCGTCTCACACTGATGGTATAATAGTATTATTATTTTCGTGCACGCAACCAATAATCTTACTACTATATTGCATCGGGATTTTTTAGAGTTAACGCGAGGAACATGCAAGGAGTATTTAATAATATTAAAAACACAAAACCAAAATTGCGTAAAAAATATATCGAAATTGATACGAATTCGATACTCTAAAATAAAAATCGAATATCGATATGTCGCGTTTAAAAATATCGACGATATATAATATATCGATAATTGTATTTAATAATATCGATATTTTGATATATCGATATTTTTTGCCCATGCCTAAATTACTTTAGTCTTTGGTTCGGTCGTTGTTTACGTCAGTGCGTGGCTGTCATATTATGCTTTGATTTTTGCAATGGAATGAAAATAAACAAAATATTCCAATACATTTCAACTAAAGTGTAGAAGCACATGACGCATCAATATAAAATATGATTTATTCATATTAACCTACAGATTTTCATGTGAAAACCAATGATTGTTAAGACTTTTGTGACATAACCTATAAGTGCGTAAAAAATTTATTGTGAGTTGCTTTCAACCATGGCTTTGCAGTTATCTAGGCGGGAGGTTGAGGACCTGAGGTCTTCCCTTGACCGCGCAATTTACAGGACTATTGGAAAATCGGATAGTTCTTTGCTGTCCACTGTTTCATCTTGTCTTTCGAATGGGTAAGTAAATATTTATGATAGCCATACAGTGAACAGCCGTATCTTCGCTGATACTGCGACTTTTTAATGAACTGAACGTAATAAGTTATTTGGGTTTATTACTGTAATAATCTTTACTGTAGTATTCTTTCATTATATTTATACCTGCATAGAAAACAAGTACCTATTAGCATAACCTAATCATATCTACAAGAAAACAGTTTATAGAATTAAAGTGAAATGAAATTTATCACAATATCAACAAAAATATTCCTTGATACTCTTAAAAGTCTGAATATTTTACCATTAGCGTTTATGAAGCAACTTGCAAAATTTGCTAATGAATTGAGAGGTTTGTGTTAGTGTGCAATGTTTAAAAACAAGACGCACATACAGTTCACATATGCATACAACTACAGTTATACAAAGAGCTGCTAGCTAGTTTATAAGTCACTAGCTTCTGCCCACGACTTCGTTTGCGTGGAATAGTTACTTTACCCCCGATTTTGTAACTCTCACCCCGATCGGTTTAAAATTGACAAAGTTTCATACAAAGTTTCATACCCTACTTTATCTCCTTGGGGGTACAATTAATCAAAATCCTTTCTTAGCGGATGCCTACATCATAACATATACCTGCATGCCAAATTTCAGCCCGATCAGTTCAGTGGTTTGGACTGTGCGTTGATAGATGAATAGATCACTATGTCAGTCAGTCAGTCACTTTTGAGTTATATATATTTAGATTTACTGTCATCTTGTCTTCCTAAATTTAATTTTTGGTCAACTTGCGAGTATGTAAACAATAGTCACAATATTGTTAAGTAAGGGAAAGAGGGAGATAATCACAACAAAAGTATTATCTATTACTGTTTTGTGACAAATAAAAATAATATATATAATACTAATAAAATACATATATGTTTATGCTAACTTAATAAACATATAAATATGATGTTTTTTTTATATTTTTTATGTATAATAGAACTTATAATAATTATGATGAAGACCAAACTAAGAATCCGTGGAGTTTCTTGCACGTTCTTCTCCATAGAGATCTATGCTTTGGAACGTGCAGATAGCTTCACCTCTTTCGACTTGACAATTCAAAAGTGCCTGTAAAAGGTTTAATTAAAATAAATGCTTTGAATTTGAATTTGAATACCACACTTAAAGTAAAATTTAGATTCTGCCTTCTTGATGTCAAGGGGTAGCATATTCCAGAGTTTAATTTTAAAATTTTTGCCCCTGTAACGCCCCGGATGTAGTTGCGGGCAAAGCTAGTATTATTATATACTAGTAGTGCCCTGCGGTTTCGCCAACATAGTTCCCGTTCCTGTTGGAATACAAAGATAAGATATAGCCTATGTTACTCGCTGATGATGTAGTTTTCCATTGGTGAAAAATGTATATAAAATCAGTCCAACAGTTTCGGACCTTATTCGGTACAAAAAATCTTTCCTCTTTATAATGTTTGTTTAGAAATCCGAAATTTATCCTCCATAAAATCTCTGGTATATAATAGAACCGACTTTGCCAAGCATAGCATAGCTTCAACATACATATGTATATGGCAGTGGCGTGCAGTGGTTCGAGTTGGGTAGGCCAGAAAATAATGACCAAAAAAAAACACACCACATTATTCAGGGTTGAAATGTGGTCTTTTTTTTGAAATAGGCAATTAAAAAACAAAGACTCATTTCATTAAAAATTAAACCTGGATAATGTTGGTTATTTTTTAAAAATTTGGACATTTTCTCTGGCCTACCCTAACTCGAACCACTGCACGCCACTGTTATATGGATGGCTCCAGTGTTGCGGATGGGATATACCGTTTTACGGCCGAAACCAATAACCGATCTATCGCATACTGGAGATAGAAAAACAAATGAAACAAAAAAAAAATATATAGGTTTTCTGTTGTTTCATTTGTTTTTTTATCTCCAGTATGTGATAGATCGGTTATTGGGTTCGGCCGTTAGTCAGTAAGAGTCTGAAGAATGTACTTCCAGTAAATCATTATAATTCGATAACTTTTCAGATATGAACGCAGAAAAATCATCGATAAAATATCGGCTCATATTGACTCGAAGAAAGCAAGCAAGTTGGCTGACAAAGTGATGGCTTTGGCTCAAGAGCTCGTCTCCAGCTCCAAGTCACAGAAACGGAAGCATGAGAGCAGCGACCGCGATAAGGACACGAAGCGCTCTCGCCATGATGAGGTTTGGACCAAACATACTCCTTGAATGCCCCTAGGGTTACCAGGTCTTAAAACCGAAACGGATTTCTGACCTGGCAACCCCAGACGCCCTTAATTTCTTAGTGTTCGTATAACACGATATTTTTTTTAAAGTATATTTACGCTTTTTTGGCTGGCCATATTAGTCGTAGAACCGACAACCGTTGGGGTATACGAGTTTTCTAGTGGAGACCGCGTCTCGGCAAACGTAGTGTAGGACGTCCTCAGGCACGGTGGAGTGACGATTTGCGCAGGACGGCTGGCAGAAACTGGATGCGAGAAGCCGAAAATAGATCTAAGTGGCGTGCAATTGGAGAGGCCTATGTCCAGCAGTGGACTGCAACAGGCTGTTGATGATGAGGATGAAATTTACGCTTTTTTATCGTTTACCATAAAATCTTAAATTCTAATGAAACAACAACTACATTGAATGAAACATGTGAAAGCGCTATACTTGAAAAGCGGTCATTGTACTCACATTGATAGATCATCATTATTGATAGTTTGTGCGACTGCAAATAACAAATTATTATAGATATAGCTAGCCTGAAATGTCCCAGCGCTGGGCAAAGGCCACCCCCCACTCCTTCCATTGTTCCCGATCCTGTGCCACATCCTGCCAATTCCTAAGGAAGATATCTAAGTCGTCCCACCATCTCCTTCGTGGTCTGCCGCGGCCCCGTCTCGCGATGACAGGGCACCAATTTTGTTTATAGGCCCACCGCTCGATGGACATACGGCAGACATGTCCAGCCCAGTACCATTTAAGCTGGGCAGCCTTCTGAGCCACGTCAACGATCTGTGTTTTTGAACGCAGTATAAATATTAAAATAAAATTTTATTAGTACAAGCTTAATATTTAAGATAGTATTTAAATGTCATTTTTACTATTAATAGTATTATTTACAATCTGGGCCCTAAGTCTGGTATTTTTATAAAGTCATTCCAACACGATCCCATTGTCACTTTGCTAAAAGTTCGTAATCTGCTAAGTTCATAATGGTCGATCATTGGTCGGTCAATGATCTCGTATTACTTTTTAATAAAAGCAATGACTGCACAATGACGTTCTAATGGTAGGTTTCAAAATTTTAGCAGATTACCGCATTTGTCTGTCATTATGTAAGAGATTGCCATTCTACGCCAATTCTCTCAATGGAGTGTCAGTGACCATTGGAAAGTCATAATGACGCTTTTATGTTACGCCATTATGAGATCAATGATAGACCATTCTAACACTATTGTAATAGCAGACTTGAGGCCCTGTGGAAACGTAGTGGATTGTACATATGTATATATACCCATATGTCGTGCCATACTTGACTTTAATATACATACATTTGTACAAATGTTGTTTTTTTTATCAAATAAATATTGTAAAACTTATGAATATTTGATAAAAGTAACTATGGAGTTTCTTGTCCATTCTTCTCCATAAGAATCTACTTTTTGCGAATGGACAACTAGATTCATTATAATATTTTTATTTAGCAAACTGTTTTGAGTTTTGACGTTCAAAAGTGCGTTTAAATGTAAAATAAATTAAAATAAAATGTTTTTTTTTACAAGGTTAAGGAAGAAAAGGAGTTGAAAGTTGAGAAAAAGGACGAGAAAAACAATGGAGTGGACTTGCCAACAGGTACATCAGAAGGAGAGTCGGTAGGATCCAAGATGGCGGTGCTCAGCGCTGACAGAATCAAGGTATATTATTATTATTACACTCATCATTTGCCTAGCCTTTTCATCCTTTGTTGCGGAATTTGTTCGAAAGAGTCACCGTGGCCCTGGAACGGATCACGGGTGGGTTTTAGTCAGTAAGAGTCTGACACTCCCTTCCGCTCCGCCGAGTGGGGGAAATCATTCGATGATTTCATCCCTCAGCTGCCACAGTTTATTTTAATTATTTTGTACTTTGAATTGTTCATTCTACTCTGGATGGCTGTATCATACACGTCAGTCCACTTTGATAAATGTTAATGATAAACGATAATGATAAATATAAATGATAATGATAAATGATAATGAACCACCTGTCGAAGCTGGCGTTACGCAGCTGGGTGAAGGGTCTGATACAAAAGGCAGTACTCCTTGATACGGCTCGTATTGTGAGGAGGTTCCTTTCTCTGGAGCCCTAACCACCGGTAGCTTGGACCCTGCTCCCGATGTCGGCGGACGACTATTTTTTATATTTTTAAATGTTTTTTTTTATGTTGTTTTAAGAAATATTTAAAAATGTAATCTTTAGGTTTATATGAATAAAGGAATAATAATGATAAATGATAATGATAAATGATAATGATAAATGATAATGATAAATGATAACGATAAATGATAACGATAAATGATAACGATAAATGATAATGATAAATGATAACGATAAATGATAATGATAATGATAAATGATAATGATAAATGATAATGATAATGATAAATGATAAATGATAATGATAAATGATAAATGATAAATGATAAATGATAAATGATAAATGATAATGATAATGATAAATGATAATGATAAATGATAATGATAATGATAATGATAATGATAAATGATAAATGATAATGATAAATGATAAATGATAAATGATAATGATAAATGATACATGATAATGATACATGATAATGATACATGATAATGATAATGATAATGATAAATGATAATGATAAATGATAATGATAAATGATAATGATAAATGATAATGATAAATGATAATGATAAATGATAATGATAAATGATAATGATAAATGATAATGATAAATGATAATGATAAATGATAATGATAAATGATAATGATAAATGATAATGATAAATGATAATGATAAATGATAATGATAAATGATAATGATAAATGATAATGATAAATGATAATGATAAATGATAATGATAAATGATAATGATAAATGATAATGATAAATGATAAATGATAATGATAATGATAAATGATAATGATAATGATAATGATAATGATAATGATAATGATAATGATAATGACAATGATAAATGATAATGATTCTCAACTCTCGGATTCCTTAAACCTGAGATCCCTTTCTTCAACTGAAACCTACAAGTATTTGGGTATGTCGGAAGCGTTAGGTTAGGTTAGGTTAGTATCAATGTTACCGACATGAAGCAATCGTTGAGGGAGCGCTTCTTTGGCCGCCTGAAGAAGGTACTCAATAGCCTTCTATCGGGCGGAAATAAGGTGCGTGCCTTCAACGGTTGGGTCATATTGATGTACTCTTTCGGCGTACTCAAATGGACTCAAACGGCACTTGACGCCCTGGATAGACGGGTCCGTACACTGCTCACTGCATATCGAATGCATCACCCACGATCGTCGGTAATGAGACTGTATATCCCGCGAAAGTGTGGAGGTCGAGGTTTTTTAAATGCTCAGACTCTCCACAATCGCGAGATATGCAGTCTCAGGGAATATTTCCTAGCTGTCGACGTGGGTATGCATCGAGATGTAGTGGCGGTGGACAAGGGTCTTACCCCGCTCTCCTTGGCAAATGAGAACTGGCGCAAACCTGCAGTGCTTGACACTAACGACTGCAGGGCAGTATGGCAGAGTAAGGAACTACACGGACGCTTTTTCCGGGCCCTACATGGGCCCGACGTAGATCAATTAGCGTCCGTAGCCTGGCTACGCTTCGGTGACCTCTTTGGTGAAACCGAAGGTTTTGTCTGTGCAATTATGGACGAAGTTATCATGACTAGGAACTACCGGAGATTTATTGTGAAGGACGGCACGGTTGACATATGTCGGGCATGTCACCGTCCGGGAGAATCAATTCGCCACATTGTCTCTGGTTGTTCTAGTCTAGCTAACGGAGAGTATTTGCATAGGCACAACCTCGTAGCCAGGATTATCCACCAGCAACTTGCTCTAAAATACTCACTTGTGGAATCGGAGGTGCCGTACTACAGGTATGTGCCCGACCCAGTTCTCGATAATGGCAATATCACATTGTACTGGGATCGGTCCATCATCACTGACAGGACTATTGTTGCCAATAAGCCTGATATAGTGGTGGTGGACCGAATCGTGAGGCGTGCAATGATTGTAGACATAACTGTTCCACATGACGAGAACCTCGTGAAAGCCGAGAAAGATAAGCAAATTAAATATCTTGACTTGGCTCGCGAGGTTGTCGACATGTGGGATGTGGATTCAGCAATCATTGTACCGATAGTCGTTTCCGTCAATGGCTTAATAGCCAAGAGCCTCGACCAACATCTTAGGAGGCTCACGTTAGGCGGCTGGATCAAGGGCTTGATTCAGAAAGCGGTACTTCTGGACACGGCTCGCATTGTCAGGAGGTTCCTCTCTCTGGAGCCCTGACCGCCGGTACCTTGGACCCTGTTCCCGATACCGGTGGGCTTTTTTTTTTATATTTTTAAATGTTTTTTTTTTTACTTTAATAGAAATATTTAAAAATGTAATCAATATGTATGTATACAATATGAATAAAGGGAATGATAATGATAATGATAAATGATAATGATAAATGATAATGATAAATGATAAATGATAATGATAAATGATAATGATAAATGATAATGATAAATGATAATGATAAATGATAATGATAAATGATAAATGATAATGATAAATGATAATGATAAATGATAATGATAAATGATAATGATAAATGATAATGATAAATGATAATGATAAATGATAATGATAAATGATAATGATAAATGATAATGATAAATGATAATGATAAATGATAAATGATAATGATAAATGATAATGATAAATGATAATGATAAATGATAATGATAAATGATAATGATAAATGCATTCATCACAGACTAGCCTATACACCCCAGACTTTTTACTACGTTCTAAAATATCTTTTCCGTGTACATGTGCATAAAATCCTTGCATTTGCCGTATAATCTTGCATGTGCATAATATAGCGGGCGGGAGGGAGGTGCATACCTGCAACCCACACATATTCGCGGAAATTAAAACTAGATATTATATTATTTTCATTTTTTTTTTTACGTAGGATACTTTTGATCCCGAGCTAGTATTGAATAAATAAATATATAGGATTAAAACCTTTCAGTTGATGATGGCGAATGCTCAGAAAGAAATCGAGGAGAGAAAGCGCGCTCTCCTGGCAATGAAGGGCGAGTCCAAGAGTGGAGTCAGCGCAGCCGCCGCCGCCGCCCAGCAGCTGAAACTTCAAGTACAGCAGAGCAGTTCCATCGCCCCGCCCAGCGTCATCAAGCCCGTGCTGTTCTCTAAACCCGGTTAGTGTTCTACCACATAGAAGGGTCCACTGAAATTCATAATTCAAAAAAATTCAAAATTCATTTATTCAAACTAGGCTGATAGATAGCACTTTTTGAACGTTAAATCTATACTTAATATTATAAAGCTGAAGAGTTTGTTTGTTTGTTTGAACGCGCTAATCTCAGGAACTACTGTCCGATTTGAAAAAATCTTTCAGTGTTAGATAGCCCATTTATCGATAAAGGCTATAGGCTATATATCATCACGCTAAGACCAATAGGAGCGGAGCAGTCATGAAAAATGTGACACAAACGAAGTTGTGCGGACAGCTAGTTTTACATAAAGACAGTCCTCCAAAACGCCCACCCGTCACCACTTCCTAGTGTTTTAGCTGGGAAGAAGAAGTGGCGCAACAAACTCCCCAGCAACACATCTGTCTATTGCGTTTTAAGAACTTGAATTTATACAATAGTATGCAAATTTATTAATACATGACAAAGGTAGAAAAAAATAATAATTATACAACATGGAAATCATAAATCAATTCACTATAAAACATTATAAAGAGTACATTGAGTCAATAAAGTAAAAACAGATTGACCTACGTAGTTAAACCTCTAAGTAAGCACGTCTTTCAGCCACTGGATGTCTGTAGTTGGTATTGTCGTTAACAAACTTAGCAATATTACTTACAATCCCGATATTTTAGACAGTGCACGCTTATATTAGACTAGCAGCGCCCCGCGGTTTCACCCGCATTGTTCCCGTTCCCGTGGGCCTATATATATATATAGCCTATGTTACTCAGGGTGAATGAAGCTTTCTAATGGCGAAAGAATTTTTGAAATAGGTCCACTAGTGATTGAGTTTATTCGGTACCGTTCACCCGCGTAGTTCTCGTTCCCGTGGGAATATGGCGATATAATATGTTCACCGGAGGTAGTGTAGCTTCCCAACAGTGAAAGAATTTATCAAACCGGTCAAGTAGTTTCGGAGCCTATTCAATGCAAACAAACAAAAAAGCAATCAAATCTTTTCTCTTTATAATATTAGTGTAGATTATTGCCATTGCTTTAACAAAGCAATTTTTACTCCAAATATCTCAGCAAAAGTGTCACTTTAAGGAAAGAAAGAAAGAAAGAAAAATGTTTATTTGGGTCTCGCACAAAACAAACAAAAAATAAAAATAAATAAAATAAAATAAAACTACTAGAAAAATAAATTAACAAATGCAGTTGATAGAATTATAGATTTTTTTTATCAATTTGTACCTAAATGTAAGTGTGCGAGGCCAAAAAGGTTCCTATCTCAGCATATGCTGCGATATTTAAAAATAAATAACAGCGCTGGTATTCTGATAGGTCCTGTACAGATTACTTTTATACAAATTATGCCACGGATACACTAACGGAACATATACTAAGGTAAAATATATTTATTTAAATAAATAAATAAAGAAAATAATAGTTAAACATGGTGCATAAAGGAAAAAAACGATCCATACATACAATAGATAATTTAAGGCACCATATTGCAAACAAAAATGTTTAATTTTTTATTGTACTCTACTCATATTTTCCCGTTTCATAGTCATTCCAAAGGTTCTATCTTTTTAACGACTTATTTTAAGTGTCTAATTTTTAAAAAAATGTTTTTAAATGTTCTGCTCCACAGCTGGTAATGCTATATCCCAGGAGGAGTTGGAAAAGCAGCGCAAAATAGCTGAACTGCAAGCACGTATACAGAGGAAACTGGCCGGTGAGTTCTTTATGTGTTGTGTGTGAGGAAACTAGCCGGTGAGTTCTTTACGTGTTGTGTGTGAGGAAACTAGCGGGTGAGTTCTTTACGTGTTGTGTGTGAGGAAACTAGCGGGTGAGTTCTTTATGTGTTGTGTGTGAGGAAACTGGCCGGTGAGTTCTTTGTGTGTTGTGTGTGAGGAAACTAGCGGGTGAGTTCTTTATGTGTTGTGTGTGAGGAAACTAGCGGGTGAGTTCTTTATGTGTTGTGTGTGAGGAAACTAGGGGTGAGGTGTGTTGTGTGTGAGGAAACTAGCGGGTGAGTTCTTTATGTGTTGTGTGTGAGGAAACTAGCGGGTGAGGTGTGTTGTGTGTGAGGAAACTGGCAGGTGAGATCTTTATGCGTTGTGTGTGAGGAAACTGGCTGGTGAGATCTTTATGCGTTGTGTGTGAGGAAACTAGCGGGTGAGTTCGTTATGTGTTGTGTGTGAGGAAACTAGCGGGTGAGTTCTTTATGTGTTGTGTGTGAGGAAACTAGCGGGTGAGTTCGTTATGTGTTGTGTGTGAGGAAACTAGCGGGTGAGTTCTTTATGTGTTGTGTGTGAGGAAACTGGCCGGTGAGTTCTTTATGTGATGTGTGTGATTAAATTAGCGGGTGATTTCTTTATGTGTTGTGTGTGAGGAAACTAGCGGGTGAGTTCTTTATGTGTTGTGTGTGAGGAAACTAGCGGGTGAGTTCTTTATGAGTTGTGTGTGAGGAAACTAGCGGGTGAGTTCTTTATGAGTTGTGTGTGAGGAAACTAGCGGGTGAGTTCTTTATGAGTTGTGTGTGAGGAAACTAGCGGGTGAGTTCTTTTTGTTTTGTGTGTAAGGAAATTAGCGGGTGAGTTCATGTGTTGTATATTTTTTGGAAATTTAATAATCTTCTCTCGTTGTCAATTTTTGGGGGGATATGTAAATTCCCCAATAATAAATATATGTATATAGGCAATATGTAAATTGAATTGAAATAAAAAATAAAAGGTTTTCCAACTGTACCATGTAATATATCAACTGGAATGTCACACGGTATTTATTTATTTATTAAAACTTTATGCACTAGTAAAAAAAAAACTGTACAAAGGCGGACTTAATGCCATAGACATTTTCTACCAGTCGAGTCGTATTGTGAAGGTACGCGCATCTTGAGTATCTTGCTCATCATGACTTTGTCTCTGTGACCTGTGACCTAGACTAGAGTCAAGAGCAAAACTATCTCTAGTAAAAAAAAAAAAATATGCACCAAAATTAAAAAAGAAAAATGTTTTCCTAATAGCTATAGATTACAAGAAAACCTCTCAAAACGGTGAAGGAAAACATCGTGAGGAAACCGGCATGTCCTAGAACCAAAAATTTGAAGACATGTGACATTCAGCAACCCGCACTGGGCCCGCGTGCTGGATTACGGCCCATTCCCTCTCCTAGAGAGGAGGCCTGTGTCCCAGCTGTGGGAACATTGAAAGGCTGATTATACAGTAAAACCTACGTATGAAGAGTCTACGCGTGATTTTAAAGTAATTTGTTGAAATGACATTGATATTGACGGGCCTGTTGGTCTAGTGGTTAGTGACCCTGACTGCTAAGCCGGAGGTCGTGGGTTCGATTCCCACCCAAGACAAACTTTGTGTGATGAGCATGATTGTTTGTTCTGTGTCTGGGTGTGATTTATCTATAATATGTATGTATTTATAAATTATATAAGTATGTACATATATCAGCTGTCCGGTTACCATAACACAAGCTCTGCTTAGCTTGGGATCAGATAGCCGGGTGTGAGTTGTCCCAAGATATTTATTTATTTATTATTATTTATATTATTAATTCGGAACCCAAGTCCGAATCGCAGTTGTTAAGTTTTTCGCTGAGGTGTAAGTTGTGCGGCGCCGCAGGCGGAGCCCTGAGCAGCCCGGCGGGCAGCGGGCCGGCGCCGCTGATCCTGGACCGCGAGGGCCGCACGGTGGACACGAGCGGCAAGCGCGTGCAGCTCACACACGTCGCGCCCACGCTCAAGGTAACATATTCCTCTGCAAACACTACTGTACTATACTGGCTATAGACAACAGCTCTACCCTATTTTTGAATATTATGAAGTTGTCGAACTCAGCGCCATCTAGTTTTTCGTTAGGGGAAGTAATTTTTTTATGTAAATGTATAGGGAACGTGCACGGCGTAGACTATGCCATCTAGTGTTGTAAATCTGAAAGTTTTACGTTGTAAATATTTGACCTGTGCTGCCTGTATGTGTAGTACGTATGTAACCAGTGCTGGGTGTCTGACGCCCAGCAAATGCTGAGGTGGTAACCCTTTCGGTTCGGACACGCTCGGCGCATTCTGTACTTTTCTTCTCCTTTAATTTGTGTTTGTAACCGTTGTGCTGTGTCTGTTCTGAACAAAAGTTTTTCTTTTCTTCTATTCTATTCTATTCTGTATGTTCTATATAGCTGACACACTAATCTCTCATACAATATACATAATATCCTCAAGGATCGGACTGTGCAGCAGCTGTATACACCTAGCTATAGGGAACGTGCAGAAACTATAGGTGGCGTCACTGACGCGTCAATGTCAAGTATATTTTACTTATAAGTTTCACATTTGCAACGCTAGATGGCACAGTCTACTTCGTGCACGTTCCCCTAAACGGAGGGTGCAGGGAGTATAGGTGGCAGCACAGGTCACATATTTACAACGTAAACGTTTCAGATTTGCAACACTAGATGGCGTAGTCTACGCTGTGCACGTTCCCTATACTGGCTATAGACAACAGCTCTACTGTATTTTTTAATATTATGAAGTTTTGTTTTTATTTTATTTGGAATAACTAACAATTACATAATATATGATACTAAATATGAAATATAAAAAATAATAATTATGTAATCAACAGCGTTATTCAGAGAAAACAGGAAAAATATTAATCAAGCGCTTCAAAGAAAACTTTAAAGTTACTATAAAATAATTCAAATAAGTTAAGTCATCCACCACAACTTACCGAATTCAGCGCCATCTAGTTTTTCGTTAGGGGATCTAATTTATTTATGTTAATGTATAGGGAACGTGTACGGCGTAGACTATGCCATCTAGTGTTACAATTCTGAAACTTTTACGTTGTAAATATTAGACCTGTGCTGCCACCTATACTTCCTGCACCCTCCGTTTAGGGGAACGTGCACGAAGTAGGCTGTGCCATCTAGATAAGTGTACCAATCACTTTGGTGTAAACAATAAACAAACATGCGATTTCAGCAATCCCGAACGATTTGCTATCATTTTTTGAAGAGTTCCGATTCCTATCATCTCTGTTCTTCATCAGATCTTCACCAAACTAGAAAGGGACCACGTTGAAATACTAAGATGCTCTTCCAAACAATCGTACACAATTTTATTTTTTCATTTTAAATCGACAAGAGGGAATGAGAACGTCGTCAATGTAAACTAAGACACGCATTATTAGGGATAACTCAAATACTAGCCGGTCAGATCTCAATCAAGACGCGTCAATGTCAACTATATTTTACTTATAAGTTTCAAATGTGCAACGCTAGAAGGCGCAGTCTACTTCGTGCACGTTCCCCTAAACGGAGGGTGCTGGAAGTATAGGTGGCAGCACAGGTCACATATTTACAACGTAAAAGTTTCAGATTTGCAACGCTAGATGGCATAGTTTACGCCGTGCACGTTCCCTATAGCATGTTCCTTTGCGTCAACACTGAACAGGTATCTTCTACGAGGTGATGAGCCTGCATAGAAGTAGGATTGTAATTACGCGCAAATCTATTTTCTGCCTTGCTCCAATAGGGATATTGCCTGAGTAAAAAATATATGATTATGTTTAGTCCGTCAGTTAGATTATAGAAAAATATTTGACACGTATTTTTTCCTTTATCAAATCTATAAAAACTGACGAAGATAAAAAGCATCAAAGATCAGGAGTGGGAGCGTGTGACGTCACGGAACGGTAAAAATTAATATATTAAGAATAAAGGGAATAATAATAATAATTTATTTTGCTCAGACAACAGTGATCCACAATGTTAGTTAACCTAAAAAGAAAAACCTAAAAACTATGTTAGTGTTAATATAACAACAAACAAACAAAAACATTACAAAATCATCGATGATGCATCATTCCTGCCTCACCAACATCTGCATGAAGTGGTTCATCATCGGTGAATCAAATTTGTTCATAAACATCTTCAGAATGCCATTCGGACGTGACCGTGCTCTTTCTAATAGTGACGCCGTTTTCTTCCTTACCATTGCACGGAAGTCGCGAACACGCGCTTGAGCGAACATGTCAGAGGCACTACAGAGACGTGGCAGCCCCAAGAGCGTTCTGAAGCTGTCATTGTAATGTACCCTCAGGGCGTCCATTATTTTCCGCGTGTAGCTGGTCCACAAGCCACTTGTGTAGAAGGTCTGACAGTAAGCCTTGAACAACGTAATTTTAACCTCCTTACAAACCTACGAACCAGCATATTGCCTCTCACAGCAAGAGCTCTGCGCTCACGTTCGATATCTTCATCTTTAAGGTCCTCCGTTACACAGTGCCTTAAGTATTTGGCTTGCTTCACCCCCTGTAGGGGCTGGCCATTGAGGGTGAGCTACTCATTACTCGTTACATCGTTAAAATGTGACTGGTTACCTACACTGCTAGATTTTAATCAGTGGCGTGCAGTGGTTCGAGTTAGGGTAGGCCAGAGAAAATGTCCAAAAAAAAACGCACCACATTATTCAGGGTTGAAATGTGGTGTTATTTTTTTTGTTTTTTTTTTTTTTTTAATAGGCTATTTAAAAAAACAAAAAAACTCGTTTCATTAAAAATCAACCCTGAATAATGTAGTTATTTTTAAAAAATTATTTGGACATTTTCTCTGGCCTACCCTAACTCGAACCACTGCACGCCACTAATTTTAATTGTTTGCTCGTTGTCTAATCTTAGCACTTGATTTGAAATAAAGTTGATTTTATATATCGCACTCTCAGTATAAAAGAGGCCTAACTCAAAATTTCTGTTACTTTTAATAGAGTAGTTAACTAAAAATTCTAATTAGTCCAACATATAGATTTCCAAAAAATATTGGACACGTATTTTTTATTTTTTCACGTAAAAAAAACAAAGACCATACAGTGCGTTAAAAACTCGTGTGACGTCACTTCGTGCTACGATTTTTACCACGCCGTGACGTTACAAGCCCTGATCTTTGACGCTTTTTATCTTCGTTAATTTTTATAGATTTGTTGAAGCAAAAAATACGTGTCCAATATTTTTCGATAATCTCACTGACGGACTACGTGGAATCATATTTTTATTGCTCAGGAAACATCCCTATTTTGCTATAAACTGAACGTAACTCTAAAACCTAGTGATGAAAAAGGTTCTGAAATATAATTAGGAAAGGGACAGTTTATACATAGGTCTCGAGAGAAATTTGCCAAAAATTGCAATTTTTTAGTTAGGTCCCTTTTATCCTAAAAGTGCGATATTTAGGGTCAGGGGAGCCGAGCGGTACGTTGTCAGGGCTTGGAGTTCCCATTTTATTGCGACAGACAAGACAGTATAATAAATCACAAGGATTTATTAAACAACTAGCTGCTGTCGGCGGCTTCGTCCCCGTGGAATCCCCGATTTTAAAACATTATTTATCGCTGCTCCGCTCCTATTGGCTTAAGCGTGATGATATATAGCCTAAAGCCTACCTCGATAAATGGTCTATTCAACCCAAAAAGAATTTTTCAATTCGAACCAGTAGTTCCTGAGATTAGCGCGTTCGAACAAACAAACAAACTCTTCATCTTTATAATATTAGTATAGATAGTGAAAAATACACAAAAAAGATCTGAAAATAAAATACGAAAATAAAATTGTTAATTCTCTACAGAGAATTTATTTTGACAAAACTTTATATTTTGTACAAAAATAAATGTTCAAATTGTATTTATTTTATTATAAAGTCGAGAGCTTGTAGCCAGAAATTGGCGACTGGCGAATGCGGTACGACACATCACAGTATCACAAACAGGGAATCTCTTGCGTCTTAACAGAACACTTGGCATTATAGGCAGCGTTTAGTGCCTACGCAGAAAAGTACGGAGAATAAACAGCTGTCTAACAGTCAAAACTTGTGCCTCGGAATAAAGTTGCGCTGAAGAAAAGTCTCTGCGTTTAAAATACATTCTATTTTTCTTTTTTTTAATAAACGTTGCCCCACACTAGGATTTACTCCTGTATCGTGGGTGCGTTCACAAACATGTAAACTCACATACACAAGACACCCAGAGCCGAAACAATTGAAATTGAAATTGTGTTAGGTAAATAAAAGCGTATAATTTTGGTTTTTGCGATATTAAGTGTCAGAAGATTAACTGAGAGCCATTCCATTACTAAGCGAAGCGCGCATTCAGCTCTTTGTTTTGCTTTTATCCAATCGGCGTCGTAAACTATCAACGCGGTGTCGTCGGCATAAGTAAATATGTCGGAATTCGGAATTTGGGCTTGATACAGATCGTTGATATATAGAAGGAAGAGTATTGGCCCAAGTATACTTCCCTGTGGGACACCAAAATTAATTATTTTATGATCACTCATTAGCGAGTTGATCTTTACACATTGCGTACTATTGGATAAGTAGTCTCTAAAGATATCCAAAGTGATCCACGCTCTCCTATTTGCTCAAGCTTCGCAACAAGAGTGGGAGCAGATACTTTGTCGAACGCTTTGGATAGATCAAGAAAAATGCCGTAGCATTTCTTCTTTCTATCCAATTTGTCTATCAGTGTTTTTGTGACGTCAACAACAGTATCCTCCGTAGATATAAAAATAAAAAGAATAAAAAAGCCTTTTATTTCTTGCTATCCATAATAAGTTGCAATGCAGTGACAATATCTAAACAAAATTATTAACATTGCTTAATTTAGAGGCAATTAATACTAAATCTGTTTTTTTTAATTGTGCATTTTGGTCCTAAATTTTTATGAGATAATAGCATTTAAAATATAATTAATCAAATCCATAATATATCACAATCATAATTTTAGTCGAATTGAATAATTAATTGGAATTATCAATATTGATTTAATTACCCTCCGTTGATATACCAGATCTAAATCCATAATGGTTACTTGCAATGATTTTATGTTTATTGAGAAATTTTATCAGACAATTGCTAAGGATTCTTTCAAGGATCTTTGATAACGAGCTCAATACGGAAATGGGCCGGTAGTTTGTTACACGAGCCTTATCACCACCCTTAAAAATGGGATGCACAACAGCTTTTTTTAAAACGTCAGGGAAATTTGCCGGAATCAGAGAGAGAGTTGCAACTAGTTAGACTCTTGTTATACTGCCAGTAGATACAGATCATGTGAAAAGACTTGTCGACTCCTTACGTAGCGACTGCGCCACAGGTTACGATAATATCACAACTAAAGTGCTCAAGCAGTCTAGTTTCATATTGGGGACAGCATATGAAACTAGAAGCAACTTACTAACAGTTCATTTTGAATCGAAAAGCGAAAATCATTCTGATTTGAACGACCCGGCCGGATCCGGTCCGATCCGGCCGAGTCGATGGGAATCCAGTCGGATCCGGCTGGATTGAAAATGATGCCGGATTGCCATCCCTGTACGGAACCTTTCGCTATGCGTGGTCCTACACGCACTTGGCAGCTTTTTTATAGATTTGATATAGCAAAAAATGCGTGTCCAATATTTTGTGATAATCGTACATATCTAGCAAAACCACTTATTTTGACATAAGCAGTATCAGCAATAATAAATTATTATATTTGTACTTTTGACTTTATATTGATATTTTAAACATTTACAGATTTTAACTGTACACAATATTGAATAGATATTTGTATACAGATGGTTGTTCCGGGATTGGATGTTTTTTGTATGTGAACGCACCCACGAACAAAAGAAATTCCTAGTGTGGAGTGGACACATAAAAATGAGTGGATATTTCTGCTTTTACAGGCAAACATCCGCGCGAAGCGGCGCGAGGAGTTCCGGCTGCAGCTGTCGGGAGCGCCGGCGCCGGAGCCCGCCGCCGCGTGGCACGACGCGCGCCTGGCCGCCCGCCTGTCCGTGCGCTCGCGCCGCCCGCTGCGCTTCCACGAGCCCGGCAAGTTCGTGCAGATGGGTGACCGCCTCAGGATGAAGGTAGCTCGCTCACACACAATACAATGCATACAATGATATATTCACATTTATACTACACAGACACAACACTACGAAACCCAGACACGACACAACATATCGAAGACGCAACACAACACAGACATAATACATCACAGACTCAACTCAACACTACACAGACACGACACAACAAAGCAAAGACGCAACACAACACAGACATTACGCAAAACTGCACTGACACAACACAACATAGCAAAGACGCAACACAACACAGACATCACTCAACACAGACGCTACTGAACACAACACTAAACTGACACGACACAACATAGCAAAGACGCAACACAACACAGACATAGCACATCATAGGCACAACTTAACACAACACTACACTGACACGACACAACATAGCAAAGACGCAACACAACACAGACATCATACAACACAGACACAACTTACACCAACACTAACACATCGTGAGGAAACCGGCATGTCCTAGAACCAAAAATTCGAAGACATGTGACATTCAGCAACCCGCACTGGGCCCGCGTGCTGGATTACGGCCCATTCCCTCTGCTAGAGAGGAGGCCTGTGTCCCAGCAGTGGGGGAACATTAAAAGGCTGATTATGCTTATGCTTTATAGATTTTTTCAGATATCCGATAGTTTCGCTACGGATATGAAACTCCATTTCATCTCTGATGGTAACTATAGTTCTTCATGTCCTCGTATTTGTTTTCAGGCACAACTAGAAAAGCTACAAAATGAAATATCCCAGATAGCGCGGAAGACGGGCATCTCGTCAGCCACTAAGCTTGCGTTACTCGCATCTGATGCCCCAGACTCTGACCGAGTGCCTGACATCGAATGGTGAGTGTTTATCTACATCTAGCCTCTTATTAGGGTTCCGTACATCAAAACGGAACCCTTATGGGGTCATATGCATTGTGTAACATAATAAACGCATTCCTAAAAAAAACTTTTTACAAAAAACAACTGAATTCTAAACAAAAAAAGTACAAAAAAAGTACCTATTAAATAACTTTATGTTTTTAATTGTTTCTTCGTTGAATAACTCAAATACTAGTCGTCAGATCTCAATTAATGGGACCACACGACAAGCACCAGCTTTCGAATATAAAAATAATCATCAAAATCGGTACACCCAGTACAAAGTTATGAGGTAACACACACAAAAAATAAATACAGTCGTATTGAGAACCTCCTCCTTCTTTGGAAGTCGGTTAAAAAGGGGTAATGACCGGAAACGGAAGTATATGACGTGGCAGGTAACTTTTATTTTATTAGGATCTCCAAAAAAGAATACTCTTTTTTTTCTACGAATCATTTCGTTCAAATTGCTGACTCTAAACCTAAAGGAAGGCTAGATGACAAACAATATTTTTCTGGAATCTTTGTATTCGATTTGTCTGAACCTATCACTTAAGTATAAATAATAAAGGTCCGAGGACGCTGCCCTGAGGGACACCATCTTTTATTTCTCTAAAAGACGATACAGATTTTAATTCCTTTCTAGATTACATACACAGGCTCGATACCTCCGTACATGGTTTACGACTTTTTAGGTACGTTAAAAATAAGGGCATTGTCACTAATTATTAAGTTTGGTTAGCAGGGTATCGTGATCCACACAGTCAAAAGCCTTGGACATATCTATTCTAATATATAAAGCTGAAGAGTATGTTTGTTTGCTTGATCGCGCTAATCTCACGAACTGCTGGTCTGATTTGAAAAATTATTTCAGTGTTAGATAGCTCATTTATCTAGGAAGGCTATATGCTATATATCATGACGCTAAGACCAGTAGGGGCGGAGCAGTCATGAATAAACACAAACGAAATTGCGCCTATTCCTCAACACTTTTTCAAACATTTTTCTTTCTTTCTTTCTCCAGGTGGGACAGCGTGATCCTGATGACGGCGGAGGAGCGCGCGGCTGCGCAGGCGACGGCGGCGAGCGTGGGGGGCGAGGGGGGGGAGGCGGCGGCGCGCGTGGCGGCGTGCCACACGGGCGGCGCCGACATCGTCGACAACCTCAACGCCGCCGCCATCACCAACCTGGTGGAGCACCCCCAGCAGCTGCGGCCGCCCAGTGAGTCCCGACTCTATATTAGCAAGTGTGTGTATGTGTGTGTGTGAGTGGACAACCTCAACGCCGCCGCCATTTTATTTTGCAAGTAGGTTGTAAAAATCAATTTTACACGTCAATCTTATGCTTATATAAATGATAATAATAAATAAGTTGGTAATAAGATGATTTCTCAAAGATTTGTATTGTCACTTAATGAGTTCTTGCAGGAAGCCGACGGTATGGTCTATTTTACACGGAATACTTTTAAATTAAAGAAAGAATAGAATAGGAAAACTTTTATTCAGGACAGACACAGCTCTACGTTTACGAACACAAATTAAAGGACAAGACAAGCATAGAATGCGCCGAGCGTGTCCGAACCGAAAGGGTTACCACCTCAGCATTAGAGATGAGACGTATATACTGGTAGAGGTATATATACCAAGTATCTGCTTCCCAGTACATAGACCGGGTACGGACCGAAATACTGGGTAAATACCTTGAAGGTATGACGTCAGACGCATAGTACGATACGAACCGCCACCACAAGGTAGCGCCCAGTTTTATCGGTAGTTCGGTACGCCGAAGCAACCCGAAGCTACCCGACAGCTTACGAAGGGACCCGAAACGTCATTCGTGCTTTATGAACATTCGGTTGATTTAATTTAGTTAGACAAAATGGGTACTTATTTTTACGTGCATAAGGAACATAATAGCATAATAACATTTTTCGTCCAACAAAAAAAAAAAAAACAAAAAACCTGACAAAACTAAAAAAAATATTGCAAATTAAAATTACGATTGTAAATAAATTGATTTGAAATCTTTTAACTACGCCGGCTAGTTAGTCAGTTTAAATATAATTAATGTTATTTTGCATTAATTTATATAGAAATAACTAGAATTCATTAATAACCATCGTCATACTTTTAGGCGACAGTCCTAAGCCTGGTAAAGTAGGAAGGAAAGATTTCATATCTCATAATGCATAATTACGTATAGGTACTTGAAACATCGTACCTACATTATATTGGAGGCATACCATACTTATCGCATACGTTTACTTATCGAAATCCTACCACACCCAAATACTTAGAAGTATTTTGATACCTGATATTTGTACCAGGTATTTAGTGATACCCATACCTTAAAGGCCGGGTATGGAGAATGGCAGGTATATCTCATCTCTACTCAGCATTTGCTGGGCGTCAGACACCCAGCACTGGTTTTCAGTTGGCGCCCAACGTTTGAAAGCAAGATGAAAATATTACATGTTCCCTATTTTACTTAGTACGACGCATCTCTAGAAGACACGCTAAGCCGTAGGTCCCGGCTGTCATTTATAAAACAGGCAATAAGCACTTTTGTGCCCGTAAACCTTTTAAAAAATTCGGATTAGTGATCGCAGTATGATCTTTGTCATCGACGGCACGTGTCTCGAGCCGCGCTACTTATGTTCTCGTGTGTAACGAAACCATAGCGCGATCTAACTCGATTCCAACGCCATCTATCGAGCGACGTGACAACTCGTGATATTGTTTTTTTTTTTTGCTGGATTTTGTTTGTCTTTTTCTTTTTTAATTTTTGTGTGTTTTAAATTTTTTTTTTAGTCTTAAATATTGATGTTTTAAAGTTTTTTTTTTGGTGAATAATGTTTTGGTTTTGATGAAAGATTTTGGACATTTTTCAAGTTGTTTTTTTTTGGAGTCTTTTGTAATAGGTTGTTATATTACGAATAAGATTTGTTTTTTACTTTTTTTTTTGTTTCGACAGGTATTTGATTTTTTTTTATCTGTTCTACAACAATCTTAAATCACAAAATCGCATATTCTTTTGCTACCCAATAAATTTCAGAGCCACTGTTTCATATTTTTCTACAACGCAATAATTACAGCTTAAATGTCGCGATGAAAACATAAATAAATAAATAAATCTTTTTTTACAATTCATATTCGTATTATAGAAGAATTTCTTAGATAATGATGTAGGTAGACATGCGTCCGATAACCTTCATTTTTAGGTTACCGTAAGCAAAGACCAACGGGTCCCTATTGCTAAGCCTCCACTGCCCGTCTATTTGTCAGCAGACTGTATCTTATGTACCGTAACAGGTAGACTGATGAAATTTTCACTGCCTGAATTGCCTTTCTCGCTGCAACAACAAATAATTAAAACTAAAAAAAACTGTACTATTTTCTATTACGCTACGAGCCTTTACCCGCGATATCGTCCGCGTCTATCAACATTTTCACGAGTTAAATTTTTTGTTTTAAAAATTAGAAGGGAGTGTCAGACTCTTACTGAATAAAACCCACCCGTGTTCCTCCTAGTGCCCGCCGCGTTCCAGGGCCGCGGTCACTCTTACGAACGAATCCCTGCACCCTTAGCAGGCACTGACACTTTGGAGCCCCGTCTTTGCTGACGGCTCTTAGAGGCGCGCGTGGAACACGACGCGCTGCCGAAGAACCACCACCCTTAAATTTGTGCCAAAAAAAATCTCATAACACTCTGGCAAACCCATGGTGAGGAGCTTGTTTATAATATCTGAAGGAAATAGGGCGATAAATAAAAATATAATACACTACAATTATCAATTTATTAAAAATAAACGCAATACTTTAATTATAATTAATATCTTACGTTATTATCCTTAACAAAAGATAAAACTAATTAAATTCAAACTTAATTCTACACAAACAGGAAACTTCCTGTTTACTGTTATCTATACTAATATTATAAAGAGGAAAGATTTGTATTTTTATATTTTTGTATGTAACGAATAAACTCAAAAACGTACTGGACCGATTTCATAAATATCTTTCACCATTAGAAAGCTACATTCACCCTGAGTAACATAGGCTATATTTTATCCCCATACTCCCATCGGAACGGGAATTACGCGAGTAAATCTGCGGGGCGCTGCTAATGTCATATAATTGTTCTAACGAAACATCGCGCTTGGTTATACAAAGAGGGCGCTTAGAAGTGTTTAGTACATAATGATCGCTACTTATACAAAATCAATGTACCTAGCCTTTTCCCAACTATATTGGGGTCGGCTTCCAGTCAAACCGGATTCAGCGGAATACCAGTATTTGACATGGAGCGACTTCCTACCTGACATCCGGTGTGAAAGTAAAGAGATCCGTTGTTAAAGTAAGAGGTACACACGTTAATATCGGTCAGGACCTTATCAAATACACATACATAAGTGGCTTGAAATACCACGATCATTACCCCGTCGGGTCTTGCTTCTACTACACATACTTTAACACAATAGGCTTATTAATACACAATATTTAGGGGCGGTATATAACAGCCCTGCCCCAGACCACTGTCTTACTGTGTAGATACGGACTCCCTATAGACTAGAGCCCTAAGACGTATACGCAGCAAAATTTATCCTTTTAAAAAGTCTTTGCTATACTATAATTTGGACTGCGCGCGTAATCAATACTCATTATCAACGTCAACAGGCATACAAAAACGACCGAATCTCCTCATGAATTTTGGACAAGGTATATTGCATATAACACAGCCGGAAACTATCTTCTCAGTGGTCGTCACTGTCGTGTTTGTGCTTGCCGGAATGTAAGATCCGTTCCTCAAGTTGAGTGATCCGTTGTCAAAGTTGAGAGTTCCGTTGTTAAAGTTAGAAGATGCATTGTTAAAGTTAGCAGATCCGTTGTCAAAGTCAACAGATGCGTTGTTAAAGTTAACAGATCCATTTTCAAAGTTGGCAGTGCCGTTGTTCCAGTTAGCCAATCCATTGTTAAAAGCAGCAGATCCGTTTTCGATGTTAAAAGATCCGTTGTTAAAGTTAGGCGCATACGGAGAAAAAATATCCTTAACAAAAGGCTTTGGCACGCTGTTAAAATTGTTTTTGTAAATTCCGTTCACTGGATTGTTGTTGGTTGTTGAATATGTGGTCGGCAAGTTGCTGATGTGTATATTTGTTAGTGGTTTCTGGGTGTTGCTAGGAAGATATGGTGCTAAAGCGTTGCTGTAAGTTCTGGTTGAATATCGTGAAACATAAGGCACAGGTGTGACCCATTGCCCGGTAATATTAGAAGCCCCCACGAACCCAGCAAAGTTACGTCCACCCGGATTTTGGTAGTTATAAAAATATGGTGTGTTACTATCCTGGTTTCTGTATCCGGCTGTTGTGGTTGTTCTGTCAATTCTGGTTGCTGAG
The DNA here is from genome assembly GCA_905332915.2 of Hecatera dysodea. Lineage (NCBI taxonomy): Eukaryota > Metazoa > Arthropoda > Insecta > Lepidoptera > Noctuidae > Hecatera > Hecatera dysodea. The sequence continues at coordinate 708,222 of HG995316.1, forward strand.
TTTGTCTTTGGTCCGTATCCAGAAGGGTAGCCATATGGATAGGAATTTATAATTGGTCTTCTATTAAAAGGTTGATTGAGCATAGAATTGTCGCTATTTTGCCTTATTTTCGTTATATTGAACAGAAAATTATAATTCGGATTAAATATATCGTATCTGTTTCCGTTGTTTCTTGTTCTTTGGCTTCCGTTGTTATGTTGTGATAAATCGTTGTTCGGAATCCTTATCTTATCGTAATAAGCGTATCTTTTTTCTCTATTCAAATTAGTTTCTTTGTTTTTATGGTAATTAAAAACTTGTTTTGAATCTTCGTGTATACTTCTCCGTACTCGTATGTCAATGTCCGGATTTTTAATGTCAATTCCGTAGTTGTGATGCTGGGAAAATATGTTGATAAGACCGACCACAAAGTAGATTGGTAACATGTTTGATTCTTGTATTAGAGGTTCGCGTTTGACCACTGTCTCACCTGATGGTAAGCGATGACGTGGTCGACGATGGCGCACGCTTGTCTAGAAGTAACCTGTTCACTGTTGACTTAAAAACTGTCAGGTTGTAGCTATCACGAAACACTAGTTTTGTTCACTATAAAAGTCTAGTTATAATTTATTGAAAATCACTGTGTATGTAATATTAATCACAGAATTTATGTCCACAGTTTATCTTTATTTGTAATTTATATTCACTAAAAACACTTCAATTGTGTGTTTTTTTCACATTGTCCAATGCGATAGTTGCAAGTTTCTTGAAGGTTGAACTCTGAATTTAGGCAGAAAACTCAGATGTTTTCTGAGTTTTTAGAATCCAAAATGGTTATTTCATACGCAATCATTATATTTGAAAAAAAAAATCTTGGATCACTCGTTTCGGGAATTATTCACACAATAATAAGTTTATGTTATAAAATTCTCGTTAAAATGATATTTTTATCGTTACTCAATATTATTTCCGTTGATTTATTACCAATACTAGGTATACGTCTTGTTAAGGACATCTATCTCACATGTACTGCTAATTTGTTATATATCTTCAGCATATAATAACAATAGCTACTGTTTAAGGCGCTTCGTACCACGTATTGCGATTTTTCAATAAAGTTATTTTTTAAAAATATAGCAGTTGACTAGAATAATCTAGTATATCAAGTAATACAAGTGCCTCTTAATAATCTAATTATTTACAAAATACAACTAAACAAGCTATAAAAAAGCTAAAAATGTAAGCTATAAATGTTTTATCTATATATCTATAATACAGAAAAAAAATATACATATATCTACAAGCGGAGTAAAAAGGAGGAAAGACTCTGAATAGGGCATCGAAAAATTCGTCCACATGGCTGTCACCAGAACACTGGCCGCATTGCCACGTTGAATGGCAATGCTGATTCATTGAACAATGAAAAGGCTAGCCCTCTGGTCACGTGAAGAGTCGACTAACTCTTACTGATTTCACGAAAAAGGCGATGAGCACTCGGACCCCACGGCCCTAGTGTTTCAACCCCAAACAAAGTAGAAATCAATAAAATAGAAGAATAATCTAATTAGTCCGCCAGATAGATTTCCAAATAACATTGGATACGTATTTATTCTTTTTTCACGTATATAAAACCCGAAGACGATACAGTGCGTTGAATACTCGGGTGACGTCACTACTCGCTACAATTTTAACCACGTCGTTACGTCACTAATTCCCACTCCTGATCTTTGATGCTTTTTATCTTCGTCCGTTTTTATATATTTGCTAATGCAAAAAATACGTGTCCAATATTTTTCGATGATCTAACTGACAGACTAAATATTGAGTAAAGTCAAGGCATTATGCCTTTGTATGGATTTAAAAACAGACTAAAAAAATCTATATTCTTTTTCATTTATTTTAAATCAATCCCGAAAAGCAAGAAAATAAAAAAATAACTGTTAAGTGCAAGTCGGGTTCGCGCATGAGGGGTTCCGTACCATCGTACAAGATCTTATACTATGTTATAGTGGCAACAGAAATACACACTGTTTTTATTAATTTCATTATTTCAACTGTCTACGTACCGTACGTACGGTTCATGAGATACAGCCCGCTGACAGACAGACAGACAGACGGACAGCGGAGACTTGGTAATAAGGTCCCGTTGGCCTTGTACGGAATCGTAAGAGCAACACGATACCACGTTATGAAACAACTAGCTGCTGCCCGCGACTTCGTCCCCGTGGAATCCCCGATTTTAAAACATTCTTTATCGCTGCTCCGCTCCTATTGGCTTAAGCGTGATGATATATAGCCAAAAGCCTTCCTCGATAAATGGTCTATTCAACCCAAAAAGAATTTTTCAATTCGAACCAGTAGTTCCTGAGATTAGCGCGTTCAAACAAACAAACAAACTCTTCAGCTTTATAATATTAGTATAGATTATATTATTAATAGCTTCTGCCCGCGACTTCGTCCGCGTGGAATAGTTACTTTACCCCCGATTTTGAAACTCTCAGCCCGATCGGTTTAAAATTGACAAAGTTTCATACAAACTTTCATCCCCTATTTTATCCCCTTGGGGGTAGAATTAATTAAAATCTTTTCTTAGCGGATGCCTACGTCATAACATCTACCTGCATGCCAAATTTCAGCCCGATCCGTTCAGTGGTTTGGGCTGTGCTTTGATAGATCACTATGTCAGTCAGTCAGTCACTTTTGAGTATATATTATTATAGTTCTTTGCGTTATCATGCGCCTTAATAAGATGAATACGAATAATTATTTGTTAAGGTTGGGCTTATCAATTAAACTAAAATGACGCGCGTTTATATTAATTAATTCTCAGTAAGTTGTTACGATATAAATAGTTCGTTTGTCATTGCGTTTGTTAGTAATCAGTTGTTTTTCAAAGTCAAAGTCAAATTAATTATTTAATAGCGACCCGTTCTGGTTTCACACGGCTAATATTTAGGTTAGGTTAGCGGTTCGCGTTTTGTTTTATAACTTGACACGAGTTTTCGATAATTTTAATTGTGATGTACTAGCGGTTGTTTTGCGGGCCATAAAAACGCCTTGTAGCGTTTTAAATTGATAGCAGTGGTGGCCAAGTGGTAACGGCCCCGATTGTGAATTGTAGGTCGCGGGATCAGTAATAGATAAATAGAATCATATTTTTTCATTCAGGAAACATCCCTAGACACACTGTATTTAAGACAAACCGCATTTAAAATGAGTAATTTTCCTTGAAACGGAAGTTTAAAACACTCGCATACTAAAATACATAATACGTTTTATTAGTTACTAGCAGCGCCCCGCGGTTTCACCCGCGTAGTTTCCGTTCCCGTGGGAATATGGAGATAAGATATAGCCTATGTTACTCAGGGTGAATGTAGTTATATAATGGTGAAAGAATTTTTGAAATCGGTTCAGTAGTTTTTGAGTTTATTCGTTATATACAAAAATACAAATCTTTCCTCTTTATAATATTAGTATAGATAGATATATATTAAGAGAAGTTCCAAACATTCAGATATATCTATTTAATAATTTCGAAAAAAACAAGAGCCTCGCAAATACGTACCGCCCGTGGCCTCGGCGACGGTAAAGGCCGCCGTTGGTACCAAGATACATTTCTAGTTAATAATATCGCATCTCGAGTCAACTTATCAAGCCAAGCAAAGTCGTAGTACAACACTATATCACATTGATAGGGGCAAAAGTTTATCTCGTCTGAAGTTTACTCAAAATACAGTAACAGTTAATTTTCTACAGAATATTATTATTGTTGTAGATTGCTTGGAATTCCGTTATAGTTTACATTCTTCTCGCCTATTTTTTTTTGGATGGTTAATCATCAAATGACTTCTCCCGCTCTGGGCGGAGCGGGAGGGAGTGTCAGACTCTTACTGACTAAAACCCACCCGTGATCTTTCTTGTGCCCGCCGCGTTCCAGGGCCGCGGTGACTCTTTCGAACAAATACCGCAACAAAGTTAACTTCTAAATAGGATCTCACACGTTAACGAAAAGCTAGACTATAACAATGACTAATCAGACGTTCAAATATTATTTAACTAGCAGCGCCCCGCGGTTTCACCCGCGTAGATCCCGATCCCATGGGAATACAGGGATAAAATATAGCCCATATTCACCGGAGATAGTGTAGCTTCCCAACAGTGAAAGAATTTTTCAAATCGGTCTAGTAGTTTCGGAGCATATTCAAAGCAAACAAACAAAAAAAAACAATCAAATCTCTCCTCTTTATAATATTAGTGTAGTTTAAAAAAAAAGACAAATTAATAATGCAGTTTTATTTATAATATAATCTGTTACTCAACAATGAATAGGTTACTTCTAGACAAGCGTGCTCCATCGTTGACCACATCATTGCTTACCATCAGGTGAGATAGTGGTCGAACGCGAACCTATCAAGAAAAATAACGTCAATGGTCACTATCTTTATCTTTATCCTCAATACAAATACCAAAAGCTGACTGTATCATGCCATCCGGGCAACTGTTGCAGGCTATTACACAAGCATCCATTGTTCTTTCTTCCTTAGTTATAGTCGAATTTATAGGCAGATTGTTTCTAGGCAGACCGCATTTACAATTCGCCAAATTAGCCGTATTGTTAAAACCGTTTCCGTTTATGTTAAAACCGCTGCTGTTATTACGGGCCCCTGCTTCGTGGGTTGTGAATCCTGGGTTAGGTCCTTGTTCGAACCCGGTTATGTTAGCTGGTTTTGATGCGTTTGTATTGGTGAAACCAGAGCTCGGTGCTGGGTACACGTTGTTCGGTGCTGGATAAACGGTGTTCGGTACTGGGTAAACTGTGTTCGGTGCTGGATAAACGGTGTTCGGTACTGGGTAAACTGTGTTCGGTGCTGGGTAAACTGTGTTCGGTGCTGGGTACACGTTGTTCGGTGCCGGATAAACATTCTTCGTTGCTGGGTTAACGGTGTTCGGTGCTGGGTAAACGGTGTTCGGTGACGGGTTAACGTTCTGTCCCGGGTTAACGGTGTTCGGTCTTGGATAAACGTTATTCGGTGCCGGGTAAACGCTGTTCGGTACTGGGTAAACTGTGTTCGGTGCTGGATAAACGGTGTTCGGTGCTGGTAAACCGGGGTTACGTGCTGGGTAAACATTGTTCGGTGCTGGGTAAACGGTGTTCGGTGCCGGGTAAACGCTGTTCGTTACTGGGTTAACGGTGTTCGGTGCTGGGTAAATGGTATTCGGTGACGGGTTAACGTTCTGTCCCGGGTTAACGATGTTCGGTCTTGGATAAACGTTATTCGGTGCTGGGTAAACGCTGTTCGGTACTGGGTAAACGTTATTCGGTGCTGGGTAAACGTTCTTCGGTGCTGGTAAACCGGGGTAACGTGCTGTATAACCCGGGTAACCAGGGTAAGGCATGTACCCGGGCGTGACAGGGTTAACGTTTAACCCAGAAGAATTAGACGTCAAATTAGTATTTTCGGGTCTTACATTTATATAGTTGTAATTAGGATATACCGGTCTTGTCACGCTGGTATTATAATTACCCGGATTGATGTAACTGTGCGTTACGTTCGTCATAGTTCCATTTGGAGTGAGATAAAAGATTATTCTTCCAGTATTATTTGCCGGTGTCACGTACCCGGGTTGACCCGGATGTATAAATTGAAAGTCACTATTTGAAGGCCGAGTCCAATTTTGCATGGCCCTAGTAATATTAGCCACCAATTCTTGACTGTAGTTCGACGATCCATAAGTAGTAATGTTATTTCTGGTAATATTTAAATTTCCCCACGTCGGTAGATTCGTTACGTTTTGTGGCACGTAATAACCAGTAATAAACCTTTTTACTCTTTGATTTGAAACATCTTCGGTGTCAGTATTATTGGGTGTGGCTCGGTTGAATCCTGAAGGCAGATTTCTGTTATTTTCATTCTGGAATCTTGTGATGTTCGCCACTAAGTCCCTGCTGTGGTTGCTGCCCCAAGTGGGCCGGTTCGTCACGTTTTGGGGTACAAAATATCCAGTGACAAGCCGCTTTTCTCTCTGATGTGTGAGATACGATTCGTTCTCTATATTTTGAACTGCTTTTTCGAAGTTCTGTGCTCGAAATTTAACGCCAAAATCACTATGGGCTGATACTATGCCAAGTCCCAACAAGAAATATATTATTAACATTTTGTTAGAATCCACGTCACAGTATTTGCTAGGTAATATTACTGAATTAAATTCTAAACTTGTATCTTTTGCAATAAGCTTACTAGAACTGGAGTATTTGAGAAACGGTCTGTAAGTAATGAGATGTTTAAATATAGCTTATCTCAATATTGTATGCCTAAGTTTTGTTTGACATGAAGTTATCATTCTCAGTAACATCATCATTATTAATTGGAGTAGCAATGTTTGTTTGTTTGTTAAACATACATTTACAGTTACCGCTGCCCTGGAACGCGGTGGGCATTAGGAGGAATACGGGTTTTTGGTTGTTTCTTCGTTTTTTGAACACCGACTTTCGAAATTAAAGTCATTTTATACTTTTGTTTTTTTTTTGTTTAGAAGTCGGTTGCATTTTTTTATAAAAAGTTTTTTTTTCACTTTTTTGTTGTACACCCCTTGCTAAACATCCCCATCACACAGCGTACACGGTATAAATTGGTGTAAACAATAAACAAACATGCGATTTCAGCTATCCCGAAAGATTTGCTATAATAGGGTAGTTGACTAAAAAAATCTAATTAGTCCGTCAGATAGATTTCCAAAAAATATTGGACACGTATTTTTTCTTTTTTCACGTAAACAAAAAATGAAGCCGATACAGAGCGTTGAAAACTCGTGTGACGTCACTACTCGCTACAATTTTTAACGAGCCGTAACGTCACAAGCCCCCACTCCTGATCTTTGATGCTTTGTATCTTCGTCAGTTTTTATAGATTTGATAAAGGAAAAAATACGTGTCCAATATTTTTCTATAATCTAACTGACGGACTAAATATAATCATATATTTTTTACTCAGGAAACACCCCTATTTATTGAAGAGTTCCGTTACCTATCTCTGTTCTTCATCAGATCTTCACCAAACTAGAAAGGGACCACGTTGAAATACTAAGATGCTCTTCCAAACCATCGTACACAATTTTATTTTTTCATTTTAAATCGGCAAGAGTGAATGAGAACATCATCAATAATGTAGTCGAAGCCACGCATTATTAGGGATAATTCAAATACTAGTCGTCAGATCTCAATCAAATTTAAATGGGACCACACGACAAGCACCAGCTTTCGAATATAAAAATAATCATCAAAATCGATACACCCAGTAAAAATATGTGAGGTAAAAAAACATACAGTCGACGTTAAGAACCTCCTCCATTTTCAGAAGTCGGTTAAAAATAAAATTTTAGAGCAAAGTGAAGTCGAATGTCAACCTAGTCTAGATTATGACTGAATTTGTCGCCTAAAGGTTATCGGTATTTGCAGAAAAGCTATCTTTCTAAGGCATATTCATAATAATGGACTAATTAGTCGGTAATTCATTTTGTCCAAAATTAAGAGGAAAGATTTTTATTTTTTTGTTTGTACCGAATAAGCTCGGAAGCCACTTGACCGATTTTAGTATTTTTTTCGCTTATGGAAAGCTACATTAAAAGCGAGTAATATAGGCTATATTTTATCCCCGTATTCCCATGGGAACGGGAACGACTCGGGTGAAACTGCGGGGCGCTGATAGTTAGTAGTCGCACTCTTTAACTCTTTGCAAGACTGGTGGTCTAATTTTCTGACTGTCCAAAACGACTGCCAAAGATCCACAAATGACAGCCGGGACCAATGGCTTAACGTGCTTTCCGAGGCACGGAGGAAACTCTGTATGTAATGATGATGGTTGAACGACCATCAACGAACCGACAGCAAGCATTGCTTAACCTCGAAAGATCCTCAAAGAAGGTGCTGGGATCATTCGGTTCCCTCCAAAATGGTTGAGCTGAATGGTGCCGATACACGCGTCATGTTCGTGAACGGGCACCGTCGGTTGAGACTGGTCACCTCTTAACTGCTACTGATTTCTTTTAATCTTTATACTTTGAATTGTTTTCATAGTTTCCTTTTTTTTCTTTGCATTGTCCTCACATATAGAAGCGACCAAGGATGTAACCAAGGTTATGTAATACAGAACATGATTTAAAAGAGTGTCCGTGGAGTTTCTTGCACGTTCTTCTCCATAGTGATCTACGCTTTGGAACGTGCAGATAGCTTCATGTTTTTGACTGACCGAACTTGAAAATTCAAAAGTGCATGTAAATGGTTTATTTGAAATTAATGCTTTAAATGTACGGCTATTAGTATTTAGCCACGAGCTGCTTGATTTTTAACCGACTTCCAATAAAGGAAGAGGTTCTCAAGTTGACTGCTTTTTTTTTGTGTGTTACCTCATAACTTTTTACTAGTTGTGCCGATTTTGATGATTCGTTTTTATATTCGAAAGCTGGTGCCATTTAAATTTGACTAAGATCTGACGACTAGTAACTGAGTTATGTATACTAATATTATAAAGCTGAAGAGTTTGTTTGTTTGTTTGTTTGAACGCGCTAATCTCAGGAACTACTGGTCCGATTTGAAAAAATCTTTCAGTGTTAGATAGCCCATTTATCGAGGAAGGCTATAGGCTATATATCATCAGGCTAAGACCAAAAGGAGCGGAGCAGTCATGAAAAATGTGACACAAACGAAGTTGTGTGGACAGCTAGTCTCTAATAAAGCGTGGCTTCAACTACATTGATGATGTTCTCATTCTTACTTATCGATGAGAAAGAATAAAAAACCGTCTAAGATGGTTAGGAAAAGCATCTTAGTATTTTGAGGTGGTCGCTTTCGGTGGTTGAATGACGCGAGTAAAGTGTGGTAGCCCTAGTACAATTAGCTTTGTCAGCAATGCAGCTTCTTCCATATCTAGTGAGTATCATAATCAGCCTTTTAACGTTCCCACTGCTGGGACACAGGCCTTCTCTCTAGGAGAGGGAATGGGCCGTAATCCAGCACGCGGGCCCAGTGCGGGTTGCTGAATGTCACATGTCTTCGAATTTTTGGTTCTAGGACATGCCGGTTTCCTCACGATGTTTTCCTTCACCGTTTTGAGAGCAGTGGTGATGAAATTAATTACACAAAGTAATGCGCCTTGCTGGGTTTGAACCCGCGACCTGCAATTCGTAAGTCGGGGCCGTAACCACTCGGCCACCACTGCTCAGTCTAGTGAGTAAGTAATTATAATGTTGGACATTGTCGTCACGCAGCAATCGTCATCTTAGCATAATTTAGCTATCTAAATATATAAAACTCAAAAGGGACTGACTGACTGACATAGTGATCTATCAACGCACAGCCCAAACCACTGAACGGATCGAGCTGAAATTTGGCATGCAGGTAGATGTTATGACGTAGGCATCCGCTAAGAAAGGGTTTTGTTTAATTCTACCCCCAAGGGGATAAAATAGGGGATGAAAGTTTGAATGAAACTTTGTCAATTTTAAACCGATCGGGCTGAGAGTTTCAAAATCGGGGGTAAAGTAACTATTTCACGCGGACGAAGTCGCGAGCAGAAGCTAGTAAGTGATAAATGAAAAATTATATTTATTTTGTAAGTAGGTTAAACATACCACTTTTACACGTCCAATATTTCTTGTCATTTTAAGCTAGATGAAGCCGGTGTTTCCTAGCCGACTACCCTGAGAAGAAACACCGAAACAAACTCAGAGGTCAAAGTCTCTTTTAAAGTCCATACAAACCGTACTGGTCAAGTCATATGAGAACCATGTAATAGAAGTACCTTGTATCTTTAGGATTAAGACATTATTATATCCACTGTCACTCTGTCAGTTAAATAAAGTTATTAACCGACTTCTAAAAAAGGAGGAGGTTCTCAATTCGGATGTTTGTGTGAGTTTTTTTTAATGTTTGTTCGCGCATAACTCCGTCGCTTGATAACCTATTTGAAAAATTCTTTTTTTGTTGGAAGGGGTATACTTCCCAAATGGTCCCATGAAAATTTTATCGAAATCGAACAAACGGTTTTTTTGTTAATTTTAATAAATGATAGCAAATCTGTCGGGATAGCTGAAATCGCATGTTTGTTTATTGTTTACACCAATTTATACCACGTACGCTGTGATGGGTATGTTTAGCTGGGAGTGAACCACTAAAAAGTGAAAAATAAAAAAACTTTTTACAAAAAATAAAACCGACTTCAAAACAAAAAAAAAAAAACAAAAAGTATAAAATAACTAATTTCGGAAGTCTGTGTGTTCAACAACAAAAAAGCAATCAAAAACACCGAGTTCCGAAATTAGTTATTTTATACTTTTTGTTTTTTTTTTTTGTTTAGAAGTCGGTTTTATTTTTTGTAAAAACTTTTTACAAAAAATAAAACCGACTTCTAAACAAAAAGTTTTTACAAAAAATTACTTTCCCCAACAGCATTCTACGCCCTATAGCCGGGAGACATGACAGCCCATTGGTGAGGTCACTTGTCACCTGTACACTGTCGATGTTTTTGGTTTAGTACTAACATAGGTTAAGACTATTGTTACTAACCCAATGGATCTTTGTTATCTGAAAAAAAAAAAAATGATAATGATAATGATTGCAGTGGACCCTTCATATATATAAAATATTCTTCTGTCTGTCCGCAGCGGAACCCCTGAAGCCCACATACATGCCAGTTTTCTTGACGAAGAAGGAACGCAAGAAGCTGCGGCGTCAGAGCCGCAGGGAGGCCTGGAAGGAGGAACAGGAGAAGGTCCGCCTCGGGCTGGAGGCGCCGCCCGAACCCAAACTCAGGTACTTTTAAGAAAGACATTTTTTAATTTTATTTATTTACTAGCTCATGCCCGCGACTTCGTTCGCGTGGAGTTCCATACAAAATGTTAACCCCTTGTTCACCCCCTTAGGGGACGAATTTTCAAAAATCCTTTCTTAGCGGATGCCTACGTCATAATATCTACCTGCATGCCAAATTTAATCATACTGGTATTATTTGTGCGAGTCACTAGTTTGCGTTCGAGGGTGACTCCGGTAAAGCAGTTAAATATTCATCATTTTACAATAACAGTTGTAAATAAATAAGCGAGATCCGAAGCTTCATTAGAAGAAAATCTAATATCGTTGAGTCAGTCCAACTTTGGCCCTTTTTTATCTTTCTGGATGGGAAATCATCAAATGACTTCTCCCGCTGTGGGCACATAGGAAGGGAGTGTCAGATTCTTACTGACTAAAACCCACCCGTGTTCCTCCTAGTGCCCGCCGCGTTCCAGCGCCGCGGTCACTCTTTCGAACAAATCAACCCTGGATTATTCAAAGATTCAAGATTCAAAGCATTTATTTCAATTAAACCCTTTAAGAGGTGAAGCTATCTGCACGTTCCAAAGCGTAGATCTCTATGGAGAAGAACGTGCAAGAAACTCCACGGACACTCTTTTAAATTATGTTCTGTATTACATAACCTTGGTTACATCCTTGGTCGCTTCTATATGTGAGGACAATGCAAAAAAAAAGAGAACTATATATATTATGCTTATGCTATGCCCTCCCTTATCCAGGATATCAAACCTGATGCGTGCTCTAGGCACGGAAGCCGTCCAGGACCCCACGGCCATAGAAGCGAAGGTCCGAGAGCAGATCGCCAAGAGACAGAAGACTCATCTTGAAGCCAATAAAGCTCGCGCTCTCACCAAGGACCAGAAAAGGGAGAAGGTGAGTTTCATCTTATTGCTTTTCTGGATATAGTCTCTCAGATCAGAAAGAGAAATTGTTTACTACCGGACGCCGAGCATGATCGCCCAGTAATGTAATTTAGATCTTATCTATACTTTATATTATAAAGCTGAAGAGTTTGTGTTTGTTTGTTTGTTTGAACGCGCTAATCTCAGGAAATACTGGTTCGAATTGAAAAATTCTTTTTGGGTTGAATAGACCATTTATCGAGGAAGGCTTTAGGCTATATATCATCACGCTTAAGTCAATAGGAGCGGAGCAGCGATAAATAATGTTTTAAAATCGGGGATTCCACGGGGATGAAGTGTCGCGGGCAGCAGCTAGTTGTGTATATAAGTAAGGTGTAGTATAAATAAAACAACCTGATACTATATACTGGTCTCATTTTGAACTTTATTAACATGAGCCTAACTAAACGGCGGAGAATCTTAACACCGACTTCTAATTCGACGCCAACGCCATCTAGTTACAAAAATTGAACTATGATCTTGTGTGAGCGGGTTTTGAACAAGCATGGTTCTTAACAGAAATATACAGTATGTTTAATAACACGAGGGCGTTCCCTTAAATTCGTTAATCTATATCATAAATAGATTAAAATTAAAATATCAGAATAGAAAAATAAGCATAAAATAATACGAATTCAAAAAAAAATTGACAATAAATTCTAAACATCCTGTTTAAAATCAAAATAGTAGCGCGGAATAGTACTCGTAGCAGCAATGACCAAACCGGCAAGTACGCCTGTATAGTGTTTCTTTAACGTATCAATTTAACATTTTTAGTGAATATTTTAATATGAAGAAAATAAAAAAAATTGTTTTCGGATGGTAATATTTTTTTATCATATATCGATGCTATACTATTGCGGGTTAACGGGAACGCTCTCTGTTAGTTAACATACAGTATAAAAAAACAGAATATTTTTATACGATGTGCAAACTTTGAAAAATTATACTTAAACACGTATTATTCATTACAATTAAATAAAAAAAAAAAGTTACGTTAAAGTTTTCGTTAACGAAACATGTTTCCCTATAAACTGATTTTATGGTTACTCGCCGCGCGCCGGCGCGTAGCTAAGTGAAACACGCAAAACTAGCCTCCCTATCAGCCGTATGCTCGTGCGCGTGTATTTATGTGGGTAACGATGTATAATCTCTGATTTTATCAGGTGCGAACTAGACTTTTTTTCATGATCTGAAATTATTTCAAATAACTTTTCATACTTTCATGGGCTTAGGACGATCAAAATGCAGAAAATGAAGCATTATGATCACTTAAAGCCACCATCTGCCCGCCTTTTCCCAACTATATTGGGGTCGGCTCCCAGTCAAGCCGGATTCGGCTGAATACCAGTATATTACGTAGAGCGGCTGCCTACCAGACCTCCACAACCCATTAACTGGGGAACACGGTACTTCTTGGCAAGACTGGTGTCAGATTTTCTAGTTTCTGACAATCCGTAACGACTGCCAAAGATCTACAAATGACAGCCAGGACTAACGGCTTAACGTGCGCACCGATGCAAAAAGGAGTCTCGTTATGTTAAAATGGTCATCCAGTGGCGTGCAGTGGTTCGAGTTAGGGTAGGCCAGAAAATAATGTCCAAAAAAAAAACACACCACATTATTCAGGGTTGAAATTTGGTGTCTTTTTCATGTTTTTTTTTTTTTTTTTTAAATAGGCAATTAAAAAAAATTAAAAAAACTCATTTCATTAAAAATCAATCCTGAATAATGTGGTTATTTTTTAAAATTTATTTGGACATTTTCTCTTTTTCTGGCCTACCCTAACTCGAACCACTGCACGCCACTAGGTCATCCATCCACAGACCAACCTCAGCAAACGTCCTAATTCGTCCAATATTTTTTGGAAATCGGAGGAGCTCGTGGCTAAAGAATAACAGCCGCACAGGTCGATCTTCAAGGTTAAGCAACGCTTGCCAAGGTTGGTCTGTGGATAGGTGACCACCTTCACATACCGAGTTTCCTCCGCGCCTCGGAAAGCACGCTAAGCCGTTGGTCCCGGCTGTCATTTGTAGATCTTTGGCAGTCGTTACGGATTGTCAGAAGCCAGGAAATCTGACACCAGTCTTGCCAAGAAGTACCGTGTTCCCCAGTGAATGGGTTGTGGAGGTCTGGTAGGCAGCCGCTTCACGTAAAATACTGGTATTCAGGTGAATCCGATATTACTGGAAGCTGACCCCAATATAGTTGGGAAAAGGCTAGGCAGGTGATGATGATTTTTTGGAAATCTATCTGACGGACTGATTAGTTTTTTTTTAGTAGCTGTACCCTCAATGAAAGTATCAGCGGGATGTCCATCGTGCGCCAAGGACGCATCGCCCTACATAAGCATAAGCATAATCAGCCTTTTAACGTTCCCACTGCTGGGACTCAGGCCTCCTCTCTAGGAGAGGGAATGGGCCGTAATCCAGCACGCGGGCCCAGTGCGGGTTGCTGAATGTCACATGCCACAAAGCACTACGAACGGTTAAAAATAATTTGTTTCGTTAATTTCAGGTGGACAGAAAAATCAGGGAAGACACAACTGTAGGCGTTCATGTAGCTGTGTATAGGTAAGAAAAAAACATTTAAATAAAAAAACTTTTTACAAAAAAATACAACCGACTTTTCCACAAAAAATCAAAAAAGTACAAAATAACTTTAATTTCGGAACTCGGTGTTTGTGGTTCCTTTTTCATTTTTTGAACACCGACTTCCGAAATTAAAGTTATTTTGTACTTTTTTGATTTTTTGTGGAAAAGTCGGCTGTATTTTTTTGTAAAAAGTTTTTTATTTTTCACTTTTTAGTGGTTTAACCTACACCCCCTCCCCTCCCCCCACCTAAACGAACCAATTACATTAGTGTAAAAAAAACGCACTACTCCAATGCAGAGTAAACTAAAAGGTCGTCAATGTAGACAATGTAGATATTTTTTTAGATTTTTGTTGATTTTTGAAAAACTGCTTGTTCGATTTCGATAACATTTTCATGGGACCATTTGGGAAGTATACCCTTTCCAACAAAAAAAGAATTTTTCAAATCGGTTGGCAAGCGACGGAGTTATGCGCGAACAAACAATAAAAAAAAAAACATACAAACATCCGAATTGAGAACCTCCTCCTTTTTTGGAAGTCGGTTGAAAACTCGGCGAAAGTGCTTATCATGTTGGTTTCTGACATAACTATTGGACTATTGGATTTACACAACTTTTTGGGGTTTTTGTAATAAAATTATAAGTAATCAAGTTAAATATCAACTATAAAACACTTTTTCTGACTTATTAAAGTTATATATCCACACTTGAGTTCCTCTCAAGTGGTTTCAAGTGCCACAGATGTTTCACTTGACTTGACATTTGTTTTTCGAAATGTTGACAGTTATTTTTTGTTTGTTTTTTTTTTTACCACAGATTTAAAAATATTATCCACCATCCACAGAGCCGAGAGGTCATCTTCATTAAACAGTGACTTTGACATAAACATGACGTTGGATGTAAAGAATGATGCCCAGATATGGCCCACCTCAGACACGTTTAGAAAGATAACACAAAAATATAAGTATTTTAAATAGGAATTATCCATCAAAGCTTTATATGAAACTAAGACGCCGTGATCATAACAAATAAATAAGTCATTTTACTTATTATTACGCAATTTTATTTTCACGTGATGTTTGGGGTTGCCATTTTATGATCAATCTAATTTAAATTCATATATTATTTAATAAATCCAATCGATTACCGAAAAACTAAACGTTAGTCAGGTTTCAGTTTTTTTAATCTGAGAAAACTGGCGGCCATTCTAGTTTTTTTTTAATGAAACCCGCTCGATTTTTAGACCAATTATGTATCATAAATACCTCAGACCAGGGATACTATACTTTATAATGATAAAATCACTGTTTGGCTTTGCCGTAGTTAGATATAAATTAAATTGATAAAGACCAAAATCCGATACGACTAATCAATATTTATTTTTAAATATGGCCATATTAGCTTTTGACAGATGATAGATTTGACATTAAACTGTTAAATCTACCTACTCAAGCTTACTCCCAGCCTGTCAAAGTGCCAAACAAGTATAAAGGGAGCTATAGCAGTTTACACTTAAAGAAGATTCCTATTATTTATAAGATTAAAATGAGTAAATAACTATGAAATTAATAATTATTGTGTTCAAATGATATACTTTCCATTCAAAAGTGGTTGAAAGTGTGTAGAATGAGTTTGTGACTGTGAAAAAATGGTAAAGGTTTAGTATCGTTTGGCAGGATTTAGGAGAAGAAGGAGGGCGGGGGAGGGGGTGACCCGTCCCCCATGGCACCACTCCCGTAAAAAGGTAACGCACCGTTTCCGAGAAAATCGACTTTTAGTAACCTAACCTCAAAAGTCTCAAAACACTCAAAAGTGGCTTAAAAAACGTGTTGGAACACGTTTTTAAAAAAGTTACCACGAAAAAACGTTACAAGTTTAAAAAAGTTACAAAAAAGTTACAAAGGGTTTAAAAAAAATTACCACGAAGGAGGTGGCGGAGTCAGCTCGCTCGCTTCGCTCGCTCACTAGACTCCGCCACTCCTTCTAACCTAACCTGTCCGAGTCGGGGTGTCCCATTTCCCGCTCCGTGTAACACCAGTAACTGCATATTGCACATACATACAATCTGGTAAACACATCACATTAATTAAAGTTATTTATTTTATCCAAAATCTATCACTGATTAATTCCTCAAAATGATCACTTTTCTTTCTTTCTACCCAGTTCAGAGGAGAAGCCAAGGTCATCGAAAAAAGCCACATTAATACTTCAAAACACAGAGTACATTCACGCAACTCTGGGAGAAACGGAACATAAACAGAATATTCACATAGACACATGACAGATATGCCTTTTTTTACGTTCCGTTTTACCGATTTTGCACGATATTTTACACCACAGACACTATATTGTGGCAGATTTGGTTGTCAAACACTCATTTTAACGTTCCGTTTACGCTTTTATTAAATTTGAGGTTAGAAACTTATTTTGTTAATTTCTCGATAAATATGCGTTACCTTTTAAGAAGAGTGGTAGCGTTATAATCAGGGACTCAAGCTCTTCTAGATTCAATCGATTTTACAGCCCAACTCCTGCCAAACGATACTAGACCCGACCCCTAGAAGGTGTTCAGAACAACTTAAACTATAATTCCATAAACTATTTATCAGTGTTCACTGTAGGCCACGGTTGTTCTAATATGTGGGCATTGTTCTTTAGCATATTTCAGAAAAAAATAGCGGTTTTGGCAGGAGCCTGGTCCTGACGCCTCAGTAATGCCATCTGGTGACCCATTTAAACGTTTTGGTTCTAATTTTTCCAGAGTAAAAGACCTCTTCGAGTGTGCTTCCGCGAAGTTCAAGGTGGAGGCGAACGCTCAACAGCTGCACATGACGGGCAGCGTCGTGCTGCACAGGGGCTGCTGCATCGTGGTGGTGGAAGGAGGGCCCAAGCAGCACGCCAAGTACAAGAGGTAACGAGGGTAGCAGCCCTACCATGACCGGGCCTGCGGATGGCTCACTATGGGTGGCTCGCCGTCCGATAGCAACCAGGCCCGAGTCGACGGCGCCGAGTGTTCCACGCGCGCCTCAAACAGCCGTCAGCTAATATGACGGGGCCCCATAGGGTGCATGCCTGCTAGGGTTGCGGAATTTGTTCGAAAGAGTCACCGCGGCCCTAGAACGCAAAGGGCACAAGAAGGATCACGGGTGGGTTTTAGTCAGTAAGAGTCTGACACTCCCTTCCACTCCGTCCAGAGCGGGAGAAGTCATTTGATGATTTCCCATCCAGAAAAAAAAGGCCCTACCATGACGTCTTAAATCCATCATGATTCCTGTGTCAGAGAGAGACGGAGCTACACAAGACGAATAGCACTATACCGAACGCCAGATAAATGTGCAATAACGGTCATTGCCCTTTCCCTGATATCTCTTCGTAGGTACATGGAGAAAAAAAAAAATCGTTTTCCATTACTAGTAAATATAAAGGATCACGATGGATGTCGATTCAATATAGCATTAATTAATTATTTCTGTTTTAAGAATTAAGGTTGTCAATAAATGTAGGTGGGTCAATGACCGTTATTGCACATTTATCTGGCGTTCGGTATAGTGCTATTCGTCTTGTGTAACTCCGTCTCTCTCTGACACAGGAATCTAAGACTAAGACTAAAATATTTATTATAAATGAACATTCGGAATAATACACATTATTCAACACAATACTTAGGACATATGACTTTAGGGCATGTAAAATTAGGAGATTCAATTATTATGGTACTCGATATTATGACAGAATACTTTTAGAACTAAAGATAATTATGCTGAACAAAATTTCGGGGTTCAAAACCCCACATTATGGTTACTGCAGTTTATAGCAAACGTGTTATGGATAATGATTTTCGGACAAACAATTTTATGTGAAGAAAGGGAGTACCACATTTTTGTGCTTACATTGCAAACGCTTTTTTTGCAAGCTTTAGACGATGACAGTATTTATGTAGTCTAATTTTCATGAAAACAAAATTTATTTTATATTTATGAACCTTTTAATTTTTTGAATATTTTCACTAGTCTATGTTATCTGGGATAACTTAACGCTTCTGACGATACCACATAAATAGACATCGGTAAAATCGTTAGGAAGTTATGGTGGAATAAAGAAACTCACAAACATACATACATACATGAATCCTGAAAACATAACACTAATTTTTTTGGGCAGTCGTGTAAAAAGACAACACTAAAATTACTATTACTATTAATTATTACATAAATAAAATTTAAAATAGAATATTCTTAGGGAAGAAATACAAATAATATAAAATATAAATATATAACACCAGAAAAATACATTGCAAACGCTGACTGAACCCTACGAGATAGATCAAAATAACTTAAAAAGGTCTACAAAAAAGTCCGCGATGTTGTATGTCTATTTCTTACGGCCGAACCCAATAACCTATCTATCACATACTGGAGATAGAAAAACAAATGAAACAACAGAAAAATTATATAATTTTTATGTTGTTTCATTTGTTTTTCTATCTCCAGTATGTGATAGATCGATTATTGGGATCGGCCGTTAGAGATAACCCACAATAATCATTACTCTTTACAGCATTGCATCTGTGCGAAGCCGGGGTGGTTCACTAGTGTACATATGAAAGTAAGGAACTTGTTCCAGACTGATGCTGCACCGAATCAAATGGGAGGAGGAGCTGGTGAAGGACGCGGACGGGAGCGAGGTGGCCAACAGCTGCTGCCTCGTGTGGGAGGGCACCGTCAAGCAGCGCGCCTTCGGGGACATCAAGTTCAAGGTACCAGCGTCTCCACTAACTCAAAGCATTTATTTCAATTAAACCCTTTACAGGCACTTTTGAATAGGGATGATTCCTGAGTAAAAAATATATGATTACGTTTAGTCCGTCAGTTAGATTATAGAAAAATATTGGACACGTATTTTTTCCTTTATCAAATCTTTAAAAATTCACGATGATACAAAGCATCTAAGATCAGGAGTGGGGGCTTGTGACGTCACGGCTCGGTAAAAATTGTAGCGAGTAGTGACGTCACACGAGTTTTCAACGCACTGTATCGTCATCATTTTTTGTTTACGTGAAAAATGAAAAAATATGTGTCCAATATTTTTTGGAAATCTATCCAAAGGACTAATTCGATTTTTTTAGTTAACTACCCTATTGTCAAGTCGAAAGAGGTGAAGCTATCTGCACGTTCCAAAGCGTAAATCTCTATGGAGAAGAACGTGCAAGAAACTCCACGGACACTCTTTTAAATCATGTTCTGTATTACATTACGTTTAATACATCCTTTGGTGCTTCTATCTTCTATAGGAGCTCGTGGCTAAATTATAACAGCCGCACGGGTCGATCTTCTAGGTTAAGCAACGCTTGCCGAGGTTGGTCTGTGGATGGGTGACCATCTTAACATAACGAGACTTCTCCGTGCCTCGGAGAGCACGTTAAGCCGTTGGTCCCGGCTGTCATTTGGAGATCTTTGGCAGTCGTTACGGATTGTCAGAAGCCTAAATCTGACTCCAGTCTTGCCAAGAAGTACCGTGTTCCCCAGTTAATGGGTTGTGGAGGTCTGGTAGGCAGCCGCTTCACGTAAAATACTGGTATTCAGCTGAATCCAGCTTGACTGGGAGCCGACCCCAATATAGTTGGAAAAAGGCCGGCAGATGATGGTGATTTTTTGGAAATCTATCTGACGGACTAATTAGTTTTTTTTAGTCAACTACCCTCAATGAAAGTATCGGTAGGATATCCATCGTGCGCCAAAGACTCATCGCCCTACATACGCATAATCATAACCAGCCTTGTAACGTTCCCACAGCTGGGACACAGGCCTCCTCTCTAGGAGAGGGAATGGGCCGTAATCCAGCACGCGGGCCCAGTGCGGGTTGCTGAATGTCACATGTCACAAAGCACTACGAACGGTTAAAAATAATTTGTTAAAAATAAAAGGCCGGCAGATGATGATGGTGCTTCTATATGTGAGGACAATGCAAAGAACAATGCACAGCCACTATTCGTCGCCACCTTTAATAAAACACTGGTCAACAAGATTTTGTAACAAGGAATTTGATTACATAGTATAATCAGCCTTTTAATGTTCCCACTGCTGGGACACAGGCCGCAGACTTGTGACATTCAGCAACCCGCACTGGGCCCGCGTGCTGGATTACGGCCCATTCCCTCTCCTAGAGAGGAGGCCTGAGTCCCAGCAGTGGGAACGTTAAAAGGCGTATACGTTTGTGATTACTATTTTTGAATTAGCTACCTATCCTTACACCCGTGTTCATAAACGTTACTATGCAGTCTCCAGTATTTGATGACCAGTGTTATTTATCATCATCTGCCTAGCCTTTTCCCAACTAAGTCTGGATCGGCTCCCAGTCAAACTGGATTCAGCTGAATACCAGTATTTTACGTGGAGCGGCTGCCTACCAGACCTCCACAACCCATTAACTGGGGCACACGGTACTTCTTGGCAAGACTGGTGTCAGATTTAGGCTTCTGACAATCCGTAACGACTGCCAAAGATCTCCAAATGACAGCCGGGACCAACGGCTTAACGTGCGCACCGAGGCGCGGAGGAAACTCGGTCTGTTAAGATGGTCACCCATCCACAGACCAACCTCGGCAAGCGTTGCTTAACCTCGAAGATCGAGCCGTGCAGCTGTTATTATTTATCCATGAGCTCTTGAACTAAATGACACCAAATACTTGTTTATATGTCAACTAGCTTCTGCCCGCGACTTCGTCCGCGTGGAATATTTTACCCCCGATTTTGAAACTCTCAGCCCGATCGGTTTAAAATTGACAAAGCTTCATACAAACTTTCATCCCCTATTTTATCCCCTTGGGGGTAGAATTAATCAAAATCCTCTCTTAGCGGATGCCTACGTCATAACATCTACCTGCATGCCAAATTTCAGCCCGATCCGTTCAGTGGCTTGGGCTGTGCGTTGATAGATCACTATGTCAGTCAGTCAGTCCCTTTTGAGTTATATATACCCCTAGTTTTTAATTAGTACAAAAAAACAGGGCTCTGTCCGTACCCGTTACTGATCATATTTGTGTAGTCAAAAGTAAAAAAATAAAAACATAAAATTGTCCACGGAGTTTTTTAATAATTGGTAAATTCATAATAGAATCAATATTCATAACAATTGCTACTAGAAAATACTACGCACAGTGTTTTTCCATTTTAATCGTCATTTATTCATTCATAAATCAATAGCCTGTACAATATTTTTATAAGTTGAGTGGCATTTTAGGATATAAGAAACGCTAATAACTTTGCTGTTTATGAACATAATTTTTCGAGACTTTTCTTAAATAATAGCAAGACCTTTTCTAATAAGCCCTTAAAGTATTTGTACTAATTAAAAACTAGGGGTGTATATTTAGAGATATGTTTTTCGTCAGGTGATGCCGACAGAGAAGCAAGCTCGCGAACACTTCCAGAAGCACCGTGTGGAGCAGTACTGGGACCTAGCTTACAGCGGCGCCGTGCTCGCTCCTTCCGACGACCCTTAGAGCGCTAGGGCTTCGCCACATACCTAATAAATACGTGTACACACAATAAACGATAGTTTTACTCATTTACTAGAATTCTGCCCGCGACTTCGTCCGCGTGGAATAGTTACTTTACCCCCGATTTTGAAACTCTCAGCCCGATCGGTTTAAAATTGACAAAGTTTCATACAAACTCACCCCTTGGGGGTAGAATTAATCAAAATCCTTTCTTAGCGGATGCCTACGTCATAACATCTACCTGCATGCCAAATTTCAGCCCGATCCGTTCAGTGGTTTGGGCTGTGCGTTGATAGATCACTATGTCAGTCACTCAGTCACTTTTGAGTTATATTTATGTACAATAGTGGTACATGGGCGGACTTAATGCAACAAGGCATTCTCTAGTCAACCTTTGGGTTAAAAAATAAATAAAAAACACGCCTGCTATGGACGGTTCCTTTGAATAGTTATTTACAGGTCCCCCGACTGCAATGAAAAGATTATTTATTATCTATCTTCTAAAGCTTTTTTTTTTAAATTATTTGTTTTTATTTCATACCTTTTTAGCTTTAGACGATGACCCGATATGGGATTGGAAAATAAAAATGCATGGCATTTTAAGTATTTGTATTATATTCAAGTTACAATAATACATTACGCGGGTTCTTATATACAGGTTGATTTTTTCAAGTGGCCGAGTAAAAGCGAGAAATACTAAAAGGGCCGGAATTTTATGACAATTTGTGTAGTTAGATTTGTGAAAGTTAAGTTAAACTGCGTTACACGATTTAAAAAGCTGATCAGGTATAGGAAAAATAATAATAATAATAATATTTATTTCCCCAAAACACACATATAATTAAATATCGCTAAAATTTGTGCTATCCATTACGTCTAGTAATTTTATTTAATTTTCCGCAAATTACCAAAACGAAATAACAAGTAGGTAAGCAATGAAGACAATAAGAGGATTCTTCTGAATCCTTTTCTTTAAAACAATTTTTTTTTTCTTTGAATAATAATGTTAAGATTTCACTTAAAAATGGATCAATTGCTTTTTCTCAAAATTTACAGGCGTAACTTAAATTAAAAAAAAAAACTACTTCAAAATTACATTATCAAATGTATTTTTAGTTTTTAGTATTATTATACTAGGCACACTCTCCAAGATAGAAAATGAGCCGTGACAGGACGAAAATAACAATGAATACTACACTGAACACCACACACACACTCACTGACACTCACCCCCCCCCCCCCCCTCCCTCTGGTCACTGATACTATAGAAACGAATAAGTACGAAAGTTAACATTTCAAAGGGGTTACAATTAATTTTGTATTTGTAACGCAGATTAATGAGTACCTACAATAATAATTCAGGAATGAGGGTTTTGTCACTATTGTCATTTTTACCACGACGTGACGTCACAAGCCCTCAATGATCTTTGATGCTTTATATCTTAGCCATTTTATGTTGATTTGATAAAGCTAAAAATGTGTCCATTATTTTTCGATAATCTGACTGACGTAATGTCAAGGTCGGTCGGTCAGAAACATGGATGTTTACTGCACGTTTTGCACGAAAATCTCTATGGACAAGAACGTGCAAGTAGCTCCACGGACACTCTTTTGAATCAATAAATTGCTCCTGAGTTGCTTGCTCATATATGTATTATGTTATAATTATATGAGATTGAAAATTATGTTTTTCGAACCAAAACAGCGCTTTTTATTTCTTCAGTCACTCTTGTCACAGCTGAAAAAAATAAACAAAATTATTATAGTCCAAGATCCTAAGCAGGATTGGTCACATTGTTGTCACCGGATATTTGGAAACGTCGTAAAATTGTAAAATATCGCGTAGAATTGTAACCGCATTTTTTTAAAGTGCAACTAAATTACATACTATTGAATTTGGATGGAATTTACTGTATTGTAGCCGTGACGCACAAGCCCCCCACTCCTGATCTTTGATGTTTTTTATCTTCGTCAGTTTTTATAGATTTGATAAAGGAAAACATAAGAAACCAATAAATATAATCACATATTTTTTACTCAGCATAATCAACCTTTGAATGTTCCCACTGCTGGGACACAGGCCTCCTCTCTAGGAGAGGGAATGTCCCGTAATCCAGCACGCGAGCCCAGTGCGGGTTGCTGAATGTCACATGTCTTCGAGTGTTTGGTTCTAGGACATGCCGGTTTCCTCACGACAATTTTTGGAGCAGTGGTCATGAAATTAATTACACAAAGTAATGCGCCTGGCTGGGTTAGAACCCCCGACCTACAATTCGTAAGTCGGGGCCGTTACCACTCGGCCACCAATGCTGCTCCGTGTTTTATTAAGAAAGAAATGTGTTCACAATTTCACGCAAAATTTTACAATCTAACGACGTTTGCAATTATCCGGCGAGATATACAGTGTGAAATTTTAATGGTTGTTTCGGTAATACAATCGATTTATATATATAATAAATATTAGACTCCATAAATGGCAGATTAACAATTGTGATAAACAAAACTCGAAAGCGACTTGAACCAACAGTAGTGCATCGCGCGATATGTAGGCACGCGGCGGTACGTGCGTCTCATGTAGGTATCTACCTACTTTATGTCTAGTGCACTACTATTGATTCTCGCTCTTTCGAGTTTATGAACACTTTTTTAATGATTTGAAAAAAAAATATATTTTTTTTAGTTTAACTTTGTGTTTCGATAGTACTACTGATGGGTAATCGTCCTGCCGCGGGAAAACAACCATTAAGATTTCACACTGTATATTAATTATGAATATTTTAACCTTCTCCTAGTTTTGATACACTTGATAGGCAGCTGTTGGTTTCTTGGCACCCCATGTATGTTCACCAAATGTTTTTTGACTGAAGCCGGGCGCTTGTACCTGTAATAATTTAAAAATATCTGAGACAATGGGCAAAATTTTAGCCTGTTGCAGTCCACTGCTGGACATAGGCCTCTCCAATTGCACGCCACTTAGATCTATTTTCGGCTTCTCGCATCCAGTTTCTGCCAGCCGTCCTGCGCAAATCGTCACTCCACCGTGCCTGAGGACGTCCTACACTACGTTTGCCGAGACGCGATCTCCACTCTAGAACTCGTTTACCCCAACGGTTGTCGGTTCTGCGACTCAACTTAAGTTTTTTTTTTTTTTTAATAATAGTAAGTATTTTTAAGTATAGAGTTTTTCGACTGTTTAACCGGGCTTGCCTGTAGCGGCCTTAATATAAATATTAAAGCCTCCAGCCAGGACTTACAAACTACGCGACTACGCGCTAAAGGCTTGGACCGCGACTTAGGGCGTCGCTTGGAAAACCCATCCGTGCTCCTCCTAATGCCCATCGCGTTCCAGGGCCGCGGTGACTGTTCGTACATTTCGACAGCGGCAGCCTTTACCGTCGCGAGGCCACGGGCGGCTGAGGACCTTGGTATTTATGATTTTGTGGGACTTATCTTGATATAAATTTGTTTTAAAAATCACAACGGGCAAAAGAAAAGAAAGAAAACATTGCAAAATAGAACGCCCATCTTGTGTCACTTTTCTCTCTCCTTACTCTTGAGAGGGAGATGTCAATGTAACCGTATAAACCAGTGTTCTTTTGTAATAAAGGCAGTACTGTATCAGAATTCGTTGTGTCAAATCTAATTTACGGAATGACATTATTTTACTACAAACATCTAAATCGTTTTATTAAATGTACTAGACAGGTACTTTGAACTCGGTTTGCGCGAGGCCCCTGATAGAGCGAGGCCCCTGATAGAGCGAGGCCCCGGGCTCTTGCCCTGCTCGCCATCCCCTAAGGCCGCCACTGCATTTAGGCTACTTTGGAGTCTAGTCTAAAATACTTACGTCTCAGGACACAGGTAGCACAAATAGATGTACATCAGAAAATGCACTCTATTTTGATGACCAGTCAACTCTGACCGACTGCGGAACATGGCCGGGCAACGTTCACACTGAAACCAATGTATCACAGTGTTATTCCAAATTATTATAACACTATTACAGGCCTAGATTAATATACTACTGAACCATATGTACACTTTTTGTTAGCTTACTATTTCATAATAATGTTTAAAAAAAATATATCTATACTAATATTATAAAGCTGAAGAGTTTGTTTGTTTGTTTGTTTGAACGCGCTAATCTCAGGAACTACTGGTTCGAATTGAAAAATTCTTTTTGGGTTGAGTAGACCATTTATCGAGGAAGGCTTTAGGCTATATAACATCACGCTTAAGCCAATAGGAGCGGAGCAGCGATAAAGAATGTTTTAAAATCGGGGATTCCACGGGGACGAAGTCGCGGTCAGCAGCTAGTTATACTATACGCGTTCATGCAAACAAACAAACTCCTCAGCTTTATATATTAATATTTTAAATCAATTTAGAATATTATATCATCAAAAACTCCTGGATCCTCCTCCTCCACACGTTAAGGGGCCATCCCTTACCCATAAATTACGTCACACGAATTTCATGATTCCCCCCCCCGCCGTCCTTGTCACAGCTGGTCACATTTGTGAAACCCTCCCTCCTGAGTGTGACGTCACATATTTTACAATTTTATTCGTGTTTAACTTAATACTTAGATTAAAATAGATTTTAAAATATGACGTCACAAAATTTAGAACCCCTCCCATCTCATGTTACACAATCCCGGACCCCCCCCTCTTAACGTGTGACGTAATTGTATGGCCCCGAAAGCCGTTGGTCCCGGCTGTTATTTGTAGATCTTCGGCAGTCGTTACGGATTGTCAGAAGCCAAAAACTTGCCTCTAGTCTTGTCAGGAAGTACCGTGTTACCCAGTTAATGGGTTGTGGAGGTCTGGCAGTCAGCCGCTCCACGTAAAACACTGGTATTCAGCTGAAACCGGTTTGACTGCACTTTCCACGGATTTAAATTTAGTTTTTCGAATTTTGCACGCACTAGAGCGCTTACGAAGCGAAAACCGTTGATTTTATTTTTTTCCTTCGAGATTTAAATGTTGGGACGAGGTGGCGCCACTGGACTGACTCTTATTATCCTTTTTTATGTCAGGACAGCAGCGCCCCACGGTTTTACCCGCGTAGTTCACGTTCCCGTGGGAATATAGGGATAAAATATAGCCTATGTTACTAAAGGTGAATGTAGCTTTCTAATGGTGAAAGAATTTTTGAAATCGGTCGTGTAGTTTTTGAGTTTATTCGTTATATACAAAAATACAAATCTTTCCTCTTTATAATATTAATATAGAAATGTAACTTCAACTTTGTAACAATTTTTTGATGTAAAAGAGTGTCCGTGGAGTTTCTTGCACGTTCTTCTCAATAGAGATCTACGCTTTGGAACGTGCAAATAGCTAGACCTCTGACTGACCGACCTTGACAATTCAAAAGTGACTTTTTTATGGGAAATCATCAAATGACTTCTCCCGCTCTGGGCGGAGCGGAAGGGAGAGTCAGACTCTTACTGGCTAAAACCCACCCGTGATCCTTCTAGTGCCCTTTGCATTCCAGGGCCGCAGTGACTTTCGAACAAATTCCGCAACAATTCAAAAGTGCCTGCATATGGTTTAGTTGAAATAAATGCTTTGGGTTTGAGTTGAGTTGAGTTTACCCAGTATAGGCCTTTTCCTCATAATAAAAAAATCTATTTTCGAACACAATAGCTTCTAATCCAATCATACCGAATCATATATTGATAACCCCATGAAAAATCCTCAATAACCTGATTTTCGAATAAATTTGATTATTTGAAGTGATTATCAAACAATCAACTCATTGTTTTATAATTACCGTAAAATCATTAATTTTACAATATTGAAGCATAAAATGATTTCAATTCCAATATTTCTCTGAAAATTTAAACGAGAAGAGTTGATAATATTTAAACCTATATAAATTTGCATATTTTTTCCCAACTATATTGGGGTCGGCTTCCAGTCAAACAGGATTCAGCTGAATACCAGTATTTAAAGACAGTCCCCCAAAACGCCCCGCCCGTCACCACTTCCTAGTGTTTTAGCTGGGAAGAAGTGGCGCAACAAACTGCACAGCCAGCGGTACGGGGCGATAAGTTGTCTTGTACCAGTTCTAGAAAAAAACCCTGGATATATCGTCAGCTTACTGCAAGAGGCGATACCCCGACCAAAACCTTGCGATAGTGCGTTTTTCTTCGCTATTCAGAGACTATTAACTCATTAGTTATGAGAAATAATCTACATGTAAAAGCACATTATTAATGTTCGATGTCTAATCAAAATATTCCACTATTTCTAATTTGTTTTTATGTGTTATAAATAAATTTAAAACCTACTTTTAAAAAATGACAAAAATTGTTGATTTTATGCATCTGTTGCTAAATGCAACGCTCTAATCATTTGAGGTTTACACTAATGGATAGATAATTTAAAAATCTATATTCTGCACGTTTTATTTCATTTCAAAAGATCGCTTATCTTTTTTAATCAAAATAATTCCAAAAATTGTGTGAATTTTATGTGCGCAGGATGCGGGCGGCAAAGAGGGAACGAATGCTCAAGGTTATTTGGTCAGGGAAACGCCTTAAGTGGCTACCTACACGAAACTTCTAGAAATCATTTGATTACTTTTGATAATAGAATCAAAAGTAATCAAATGATTTCTGGAAGTTTGCTGGGTGCCTTATCTATACTAATATTATAAAGCTGAAGAGTTTGTTTGTTTGGTTGTTTGTTTGTTTGTTTGTTTGCTTGTTTGTTTTTTTGAACGCGCTAATCTCAGGAACTGCTGGTTCGAATTGAAAAATTCTTTTTGCGTTGAATAGACCATTTATCGAGGAAGGCTTTAGGCTATATATCATCACGCTTAAGCCAATGGGAGCGGAGCAGCGATAAAGAATGTTTTAAAATCGGGGATTCCACGGGGACGAAGTCGCGGGCAGCAGCTAGTAAAATCATAAGTATTATACTTGGAAGAATAAAAATAATTAAATCATATCCCAATGTTTGCCAAAAATGCCACATCCAGTAAAAATCGGATTCATACATCCATGTTATACCTACGTAACTAACGACCGAGTTAATGTTATTTGTTTACCCACATTTTGTCTCTTTTTTCTGCTATTTTGTTTTGTTATCTATACTAATATTATAAAGCTAAAGAGTTTGTTTGTTTGTTTGTTCAGGAACTACTGATCTGATTTGAAAACAATATTGCAGTGTTAGATAGCACATTCATCGAGGAAGGTTATAAGCTATATATCATCACGCTAAGAACAAAATCAGCGGAGCACCAATGAAGAATGTTTCGAAATCGGGGGGTTAATTATCTAACTACTAGCTGCTGCCCGCGACTTCGTCCCCGTGAAATCCCCGATTTTAAAACATTCTTTATCGCTGCTCCGCTCCTATTGGCTTAAGCGTGATGATATATATAGCCTTCCATGGTAAATGGGCTATCTAACGCTGAAAGAATTATTCAATTCGAACCAGTAGTTCCTGAGATTAGCGCGTTCAAACAAACAAACTCTTCAGCTTTATAATATTAGTATAGATTCCACGCGTACGAAGTCGCGGGCAGAAGCTAGTGAGAAATAAAGTTGTCCTTAAACCTAAAAATGTTTTATATAGTCACTTAATGAGTTCTTGCAGTAAGCTGACGATATGTTCTCTTGGGATAATTTCAGACAATCACGCGAACGAAACCGCTGGCGAAACACATTTCACGGAAAAAAACTCCTTACCTGTAGATTTCGTACGCCGAAATGTTTCCTCATGTGCTGGGCTATGTTCGCTCGCATCCGGAACGAGTTTCCGCAAACGTCGCAGATGAATGGCCGCTCCCCTGTGTGGTCAGCTCGCTCGTGGTTCTACAGGCAAATTCCGAAGGTGAAATAAACAAATATTCATCTCGTCCAGCTTGTCACTTGGTATTGACGTCCAGAATAAGAACGAACTACGGTAAAAACAACCTTACTTATGGGGGAGCACAGCTCTATAATAAACTTCCAAAAGACATAAAAGAAGCGACTTCACTCAACATATTTAAAAATAAATTATTCACTTTTATTTATAACGATGAAACACTAACTTAACTATGTTATGTCTAAGTTGTTTAAAACAACATCTTTTAACTTGCGCCACAACCTTATCTTAGGAATGCAGTGAACTCGCTTCTAACTTTGTTGACAACGATCAAATAATTTTTGTTTTTCTTCTACCCGCACTGTTTTAATCTAATTAGTAATAAGATTTTATGTTCTCATGTAAGTGACGATTGTCTTAATGAGAATAAAGTTCTTTAAACCGAATTCCTCCATCAATGAATTTTAATAAATATCATCATCATCCGCCTAGCCTTTTCCCAACTGTATTGGGGTCGGCTCCCAGTCAAACCGGATTCAGCTGAATACCAGTATACCAATATATGATATGGTATGAACATAAATGTTATGAACATTAGTTGATATTTATTATTTTACTAGCTTCTGCTCGCGACTTTGTCCACGTGGAATAGTTACTTTACCCCCGATTTTGAAACGCTCAGCCCGATCGGTTTAAAATTGACAAAGTTTCATACAAACTTTCATCCCCTATTTTATCCATATAAATCAAAATAGTAGCGCGGAATGGTAAGTACTCGTAGTAGCGATGCCCAAACCGGCAAGTACGCGTGTACAGTGTTTCTTTAACGTATCAATTTAACATTTTTAGTGAATATTTTAATATTAAAACATTTTGTTTTCGAATGCTAATATTTTTTTTATCAGATATGGATGCTATACTATTGCGGGTTAACGGGAACGCTTAACATACTGTATATGATAGGAAGATATATGTTGGATAAGAAATCATCGAATCCCTTCTCTCACTCTCTGCAGAGCGGAAGGCAGTGTCAGACTCTTACTGACCAAAACCCACCCGTGTTCCTGCAAATGCCCTTTGCATTCCGGAGCCGCGGTAACCCTTGCGAACAATTCCACAATCCTGGCAGGTGGCATAGCCTCCTCGGCCTCTCCCTGCAGACAGGGCCCAGAGTCTGCTATTACAATAGTGTCAGAATGGTCTATCATTGATTTCATAATGGTTGACTTTTACGAGTTTGGTAATCGACTAATATAAAAGCGTCACTATGACTTTTCAATGGTCAACCACTGACACTCCATTGAAAGAAATGGCATAGAATGGTAATCTCGTACATAATGACAAATGAATGACAGACGTATGCGGTAATCTGCTAACATTTTGACAGTTCCTTTGACCAGTGACCTACCATTAGAACGTCATTGTGCAGTCATTGATTTTAATAGTTCGTTTATCAAAAAGTATTACGAGATCATTGGCCGACCAATGATCGACCATTATGAATTGAGCAGATTACGAACTTTTAGCAAAATGACAATGGGATCGTGTTGGACTGACGAATTTATAAAAATAGCAGACTTGGGGCCCGGAACTGGTGCAACACAGTGGACTGCGAATTCATTTGAAATCTGGAAATGTATGATTATGTACCTACTATATTGACCAATAATCATTCGAATTGTTGAGTTTACAATTTTACGCGATTTATAAAAATTTCCTTACGTCATTTCAATATCTCGGTGACATTAACGATGTGACCCACCCAGAGGCATGAATGATAAATACGTTACATTATAAAAACGCCATTTTTTTATCGTTTCGTACTCTCCATGATTTAATGTAAATATTTTTCGCTCATAATAAAATTATTAAGAACTAGCTGCTGCCCGCGACTTCGTCCCCTTTGAATCCCCGATTTTAAAACATTCTTTATCGCTGCTCCGCTCCTATTGGTCTTAGCGTGATGATATATAGCCTATAGCCTTCCTCGATAAATGGGCTATCTAACACGAAAAGATTTTTTCAAATCGGACCAGTAGTTCCTGAGATTAGCGCGTTCAAACAAACAAACAAACAAACAAACAAACAAACATACAAACATACAAACAAACAAACAAACAAACATACAAACATACAAACAAACAAACAAACAAACAAACAAACATACAAACAAACAAACTCTTCAGCTTTATAATATTAGTATAGATAAGCAAGTACAGGGTCCCGGGGAAACTCGGCACCAGGGCTCCAGGTGCCGAGTTTCCCTGGGATCCTGTAGTTTCCCTTCGACTTTCTAGTTTACCTGCAACTGCAGCGGGTCCACCGCCCTGTAGGGACACTGGCTGCAAGCCAGCCGCTTCCTCCGCCCGTGGACCCGTTGCTGGTGGTAGCGCATGTGGCTTGGGTTTACGAACTTCTTGCCACATTCCTGAAACATCATTTACTGGTCATCATAAAAAAAGCGTTTATTTTTACCACAAAAAACGACAGTTATTGTACTAAACTAAACCTTAAACTATAGTGTTAGTATTAGTAGGTACATAAAATCATCATCTGCCTAGCCCTTTTCCCAACTATATTGGTCATCCATAGCACGCATCCATAGCACGCATCTATATCACGCATCTATAGCACGCATCCATAGCACGCATCCACAGCACGCATCCATAGCACGCATCCATAGCACGCATCCATAACGCATCCATAGCACGCATCCATAGCATACAACTATAACACGTATCCATAGCACGCATCCATAGCATACAACTATAACACGCATCCATAGCACGCATCCATAGCATACAACTATAACACGCATCCACAGCACGCATCCATAGCATACAACTATAACACG
This sequence comes from Hecatera dysodea, assembly GCA_905332915.2. Lineage (NCBI taxonomy): Eukaryota > Metazoa > Arthropoda > Insecta > Lepidoptera > Noctuidae > Hecatera > Hecatera dysodea. The sequence goes on from HG995316.1 coordinate 740,718, forward strand.
CATCCATAGCACGCATCCACAGCACGCATCCATAGCATACAACTATAACACGCATCCATAGCACGCATCCGTAGGACACATCCATAGCACGCATCCATAGGACACATCCATAGCACGCATCCATAGCATACAACTATAACACGCATCCATAGCACGCGTCCATAACGCATCCATAGCATACAACTATAACACGCATCCATAGCACGCATCCATAGCATACAACTATAACACGCATCCATAGCACGCATCCACAGCACGCATCCATAGCATACAACTATAACACGCATCCATAGCACGCATCCATAGCATACAACTATAACACGCATCCATAACACGCATCCATAGGACACATCCATAGCACGCATCCATAGCATACAACTATAACACGCATCCATAGCACGCATCCATAACGCATCCATAGCACGCATCCATAGCATACAACTATAACACGCATCCATAGCACGCATCCATAGCATACAACTATAACACGCATCCATAGCACGCATCCATAGCATACAACTATAACACGCATCCATAGCACGCATCCACAGCACGCATCCATAGCATACAACTATAACACGCATCCATAGCACGCATCCATAGCATACAACTATAACACGCATCCATAGCACGCATCCATAACACGCATCCATAGCACGCATCCATAGCATACAACTATAACACGCATCCATAGCACGCATCCATAGCATACAACTATAACACGCATCCATAGCACGCATCCACAGCACGCATCCATAGCATACAACTATAACACGCATCCATAGCATACAACTATAACACGCATCCATAGCACGCATCCATAGCACGCATCCATAGCATGCAACTATAACACGCATCCATAGCACGCATCCATAGCATACAACTATAACACGCATCCATAGCACGCATCCATAGCACGCATCCATAGCATACAACTATAACACGCATCCATAGCACGCATCCACAGCACGCATCCATAGCATACAACTATAACACGCATCCATAGCACGCATCCATAGCACGCATCCATAACACGCATCCATAGCATACAACTATAACACGCATCCATAGCACGCATCCATAACACGCATCCATAACACGCATCCATAGCACGCATCCATAGCACACATCCATAGCATACAGTGGCGAAGCGTGGTCATAAGCCGATTCCCGCCGGCTTCCCTTCAGAAGTTTGGAACACAACTACTCTATAGTAATTGAAAAATCGCACAATCAGTACCTACTGTTAAAAGTAGAGAAACATCACAAAACGCATACACAGATGGATATTATTCAATTCCAACAAAATTTGCTCTTCAACAACATTATTTAACTCGCAGGCGCTATCGGCTTATTGACAATTCAATTTATAAGGCAAAATAGTCGTCATGACGTCACAATGATCACCGAGATTCTAGGCCGCGAGGTAAGCCGGTATCCGCCGAGTTATGCTAAGAGACAGTAATACAAAATGCGTGCGCGTGAGTGAGATGGAAGTAAGCATGTAATTTTTTTTTTGGAACGAAGTTGTAACGACACTTTTTGTGTCACGATTTGGATAGAAGGGGTTAAGCAGCTGTTAGTGAGGTCACGATTTGGATGAGTGTGTTAAGCAATTGTTGGCAAGGTTGCGAAAAGGATGGGTGGAGTTAAGCAACTAATAGTGAGGTCGCGGTTTTGGATGGGTGAGGTTAAGCAGCTGTGAGTGAGGTCACGATTTGGATGGGAGGGGTTAAGCAACTGTTAGTGAGGTCACGACTTGGATGGGTGTGTTAAGCAACTATTGGTGAGGTCGCGATTTGGATGGGTGGGGTTAAGTAGCTGTTATTGAGGTTGTGATTTGGATCGGAGGGGTTAAGCAGCTGTGAATGAGGTTACGACTTGGATGAGTGTGTTAAGCAATTGTTGGCAAGGTTGCGAAAAGGATGGGTGGAGTTAAGCAACTAATAGTGAGGTCGCGGTTTTGGATGGGTGAGGTTAAGCAGCTGTGAGTGAGGTCACGATTTGGATGGGAGGGGTTAAGCAACTGTTAGTGAGGTCACGACTTGGATGGGTGTGTTAAGCAACTATTGGTGAGGTCGCGATTTGGATGGGTGGGGTTAAGTAGCTGTTATTGAGGTTGTGATTTGGATCGGAGGGGTTAAGCAGCTGTGAATGAGGTTACGATTTGGATGGGTGGGGTTGTATGTGCTGTGTGTGTGTGGGGCACAACCGCTGTTAGTGAGGTCACGATTTGGAAGGGTGTGTTAAGCAACTGTTGGCAAGGTTGCGAAAAGGATGGGTGGAGTTAAGCAGCTGTTAGTGAGGTCACGATTTGGATGGGTGTGTTAAACAGTTATGTTTGATATATATATATATATATATATGTGTGTGTGTATGTATACGTACAATTCTTTATTTTATACTTAGGTACAAACTATAACATCAAGAAAAAAGACAAATGCACAAAGATGTAGTGAATATCGTGAGAGAAGAAATTACAAAATACAATCGTACAAAACATAACTGCAGAGAGATGAATGTAGTGAGATTGATCAATTACCTAAAACTTTAAATCATCATTTAGATGCGTAAGTATGATTTTTCAAGACAAGACAAGACAAGAACTTTGTTCCGTCCGGGTGTCCCTTTACACCAATCAAGTTTTTTTTTTTGCTTCGGCTTACCTCTCTCAACATATCACCCTTCGCCACTGATAGCATACAACTATAACACGCATCCATAGCACGCATCCATAGGACACATCCATAGCACGCATCCATAGCATACAACTATAACACGCATCCATAGCACGCATCCATAGCATACAACTATAACACGCATCCATAGCACGCATCCATAGCATACAACTATAACACGCATCCATAGCACGCATCCATAACACGCATCCATAGCACGCATCCATAACACGCATCCATAGCACGCATCCATAGCATACAACTATAACACGCATCCATAGCACGCATCCATAGCATACAACTATAACACGCATCCACAGCACGCATCCACAGCACACATCCACAGCACGCATCCATAGCACGCATCCATAGCACGCATCCACAGCACGCATCCACAGCACGCATCCATAGCACGCATCCATAGCACGCATCCATACAACGCATCCATAGCACGCATCCATAGCACGCATCCATAGCACGCATCCATACAACGCATCCATAGCACGCATCCATACAACGCATCCATAGCACGCATCCACAGCACGCATTGACAGCATGATACCTCCACAGCACACATCCACAGCACGCATCTATAGCACGCATCCACAGCACATATCCATAGTACGCATCCATAGCACGCATCCACAGCACACATCCACAGCACGCATCCATAGCACGCATCCTTCCATATAATAAACTAGCAACTGTTGCCACCAGTGCCAAGCTATATGCAACAAAGATTGGTGGCTATCAAACGCATCCATAGCAACGTGGCAAAGCACATCTCCAGTGGAAAAGCACCCTTAGCAGTGAATCCCTACTTAATATATAAATGTGAATGTAAGTTTGTTTGTTACGCTTTCACGCAAATACTACTCAACCGATTTCAAAAATTCTTTCACCACTAGAAAGCTACATTCACCCTGAGTAACATAGGCTATATTTTATACCCGTATTCCCACGGGAACGGGAACTGCGCGGGTGAAACCGCAGGGCGCTGCTAGTTGGTATATAATATAGCGGGTAGTTGCCTAAAAAAATCTAATTAGTCCGTAAGATAGACTTCCCAAAAATATTGGACACGTATTTTTTTCTTTTTTCACGTAAACAAAAAATGAAGACGTGCGTTGAAAACTCACGTGACGTCACTACGTTGCTACAATTTTTACCAGCGACGTGACGTCACGTGAGTTTTCAACGCACTGCATCGTTTTCATTTTTTGTTTACCTATGTGAAAAAATACGTGTCCAATATTTTTTGTAAATCTATCAGACGGACTAAATAGATTTTTACAGTAAAATACCCTATTGGTATATAGCCTACCTCACAGGTATATTGAGGTTCAAAATGTGTTTTAGCATGGCATTTGAAATTCTGCAGATTCCTCATCTCTTTACTGCACAAAGTACATCTTATTGGGCCCTCGTTATCATATGGTATTGCTGCTAATGATAACAGCTTTGCGTCTTGTTCCTGAAAACACATTGACTTATATCCCACTTTGTTATTTTAATGGGAATGATGACGTTCAAAAGTGCTGCTTACATTACACTAGCTTCTGCCCGCGACTTCGTCCGCGTGGAATAGTTACTTTACTCCCGATTTTGAAACTCTCAGCCCGAAGTTTCATATAAACTTTCATCCCCTATGTTATCCCCTTGGGGGTAGAATTAATCAAAATTCATGTCAGTCAGTCACTTTTGAGTTATATATATATATTTAAAAAAATATATACTTTTGAGTTATATACAGTATGTTATGTTAAATAACAGAGGGCTTTCCCTTAAACTCGTTAATCTATATCTTTAAAATAAAAATATCAGCATAGAAAAATAAGCATAAAATAATCCGAATTCAAAAAAATAATTAATTGACAATAAATTCGAAACATCCTGTTTAAAATCAAAATAGTAGCGCGGAATAGTACTCGTAGTAGCAATGCCCAAACTGGCAAGTACGCGTATACAGAGAGTTTCTTTAAAGTATCAATTTAACATTTTTTATGAATATCATAATATTATAAAAAAGACATTTTGTTTTCGATTTTTTTTATCATATATGATTGCAGGTTAACGGGAACACCCTCTGTTAGTTAACATACTGTATAAACAACAAGCAGTGGCCGCGGACTCTGTTCCGCGTTAGAAAGATCTTTGTCCGGGCCCATTTGTCCCGCATAATACTTCAGGTTAAAAGCAGTTATTGTAAGTTATCCGTAGGAGATAGGCATATGCTATCGCGGACGTTTTTACAGATTTTTTTAACCAGCATTTTACATCGACAAGTGGGAATGAGAACGTCATCAATGTAAACCAAGCCACGCATTATTAGGGATAACTCAAATACTAGTCGTCAGATCTCATTTAAATGGGACCACACGACAAGCACCAGCTTTCGAATATAAGAAGAACAATCAAAATCGGTACACCCAGTACAAAGTTATGAGGTAAAGAACACGAAAGAAAAAAAATACAGTGGAATTGAGAACCTCCTCCTTTTTTGGAAATCGTTTAAAAAGAGCACTCAAATATTACGTCACATACATTTTTCAACGCACTGTATCTTCTTCAGTTTTTATTTAGGTGAAAAAATAAGAAACCAGCCAATCGCGCACGTAGGGTTCCGCACCATTATTTATAAAAACGGCAAAAGAATCAGGGTTGTTGTATGCGATTAAATATTTTTGTTTTATTTTAATTTATAGTTATCCTTTAATGTTCCCACTGCTGGGACACAGGCCTCCTCTCTAGGAGAGGGAATGGGCCGTAATCCAGCACGCGGGCCCAGTGCGGGTTGCTGAATGTCACATGTCTTCGAATGTTTGGTTCTAGGACATGCCGGTTTCCTCACGATGTTTTCCTTCACCGTTTTTGAGAGCAGTGGTGATGATATTAATTATACAAAGTAATGCGCCTGGCTGGGTTTGAACCCACGACCTTCACTTCGTAAGTCGGGGCCGGTACCACTTGGCCACCACTGCTTTTTTTTAGTAAAATGCCCAATTTCAATTATTTATCACGGTTAATGAGATACAGCCTGATGACAGACGGACAGACAGCAGTCTTAAATAATAGGGTCTGGTTTTACCTTTGGTACGGAACCATAAAAATATGTGTCCAATGTGTTTTGAAAATCCATCAACGGACGAATTAGATTTATTTCAGTCATGTATTTTATTTAACCAACCAACATTACCTATACATATAAATAAAATTGGAGCGTCTCTTAGTAATATTTAAATAACCGCGTTTTACTACATGCATATATTATTATATACAGTACATACACCGAAATAACATTTTTTACAATTTTTGTCTGCCTGTCTGTTTGTTCCGGCTAATCTCTGAAATGGCTGGACCGATTTTAATAGACTTTTACTGGCAGGTAGCTGATGTAATAAGGAGTAATTTAGGATACTTTTATTTTAGAAAAATTCTTTTATTTTAGAAATATAAAGTAATGTTGCCACCACTGTGCCGTCAAGTCGGGCGCCTCCCACCACTTCTCCTACCAACGAATCAATATCACAAAGAATCGGGAGGTCAGTAACTATTCCACGCGAACGAAGTCGTGGGCAGAAGCTAGTTTTTAATAAAAATAATAAAATACTACCTTACACAGCTGTTTTTTCCTTTCCCTCTCCAAAAACTCCTTTTCTTTCAAATCCCAGTTGTTTATATTAAATCTCTTAGATTCATTTTTAATAATGCTCTTAAAATCTTCACCTACGCTATCACTAGATTCCAAATCTTCTATACAAATTTTTGCCTCATTTTCACTTTGAATTGAATCCAAATCTTCAATTAAAATATTATTCATGAAATCAGAATCATCGCTAGATTCGTAATCTTCGATTCTGGCTTTGTATTCATTTTTTATATCACCCTTATCTTTCTTTATTATATTTTTAAGAAAGGTTTTTTGTTTAGTCTTGATTTTTTTAATTTTTTTTAACTCTGTTAAATTCTGTATTTCTCGTTTATTTTTGCTAAGCACTTGCTGAGCAGTTGTTTTCTCGAATGGATGCGTTATTTGACTATCATTATGGTCAAATTCGACTTTAATAGTGTTCGATGCTTTTTTTAGTATTTCTTCAGCTTTAGAACTGGATTCGCGTAGTTTTAGGGCACCGTTGACTAAATTTAAACATGGTTCGCATATTAGTTGCGTTAGACCATCATCTGGCTCGATCTAAAACAAAAAATATCTATATATTTTACGAAAATTAAAACTGCCTTTTTTTAAAAGTGCAATGTTCCTGGTGTTTGTGAACTGTGGGTAAATAATACACAGGTATCATATCCTAGACGTAAAGACCTTTCGTTAACTTTTCCTGTTGATAAAATCAATATTTTCAAATGTTTTCTTTATCACATCTTATAAAACAAATGAATGTTTACCTTTATTCCACACACTAAATGTAGCTGTTTGCTGCGTAAACTTATATGATTCTTATCGGAAAATATTTGTCTTAGATCGTTTTTAGATAAACACGTTCTACACATTGTCATTTCTTATCAATTTTATCTAAAAATTGCAAAAAGAAAACGATAAAATCTTCCAAAACGGAACCAATTTAATATTTTGTAAATTAAATTGATTAGCGTTTGTGAAGATCGTTATCAGTTTATTAGTCTATAATCAAAGGGTTGTTCATTAAAGTTATCTTTACAATACTTGTTGAAGTTTTATCTCCACGTTTAATTTAGTTTCTAAAAATTTGTTATCATGCTATTTGATTTAGATAAACATAATTATTTAATCACAAAGTTATCTTAAAAGCAGCCTCCATAAGTTTGATTGAGAAAAGCTCACTGTGTGAACGAAATTGCATTTCAATTTTGACGTTTGAAAGGTTGCAAACAAGGTAAAAAAAACTTCTTAATACAGGGAAAAACAAATATATTATTCCTTAGCCAATTTAGAATTTAACAATGTACATCAATTCGAATTAATACAGGGAAAAACAAATATATTCCTTAGCCAATTTAGAATTTAACAATGTATATCAATTCGAAAATACTTAAATTATATGATTTAAGATGTAAAATATTGTTTAGTAAATCAAAATTAAAGTAAAAGTAAATATATTTTCTTTGGATCCCGGGAGAACTAATTTAAAGACTTTCAACACAGAATGATGTCACTAGTGATGTGCGCTGCTTGAAAGTTTATCATAAAAAAGATATATACTAATAACATATTTATAAATGTAATAATATAAAATTCACTAAAAGGATTGTATACATAAAATAACTCAGAAGGATTGCTTACTAATCTAAGTCGATTCAAAATCAATAGCAGAGTTTTGCTGTGCTTGACATTTATTTAAGTTTATTTGTTGATGAGTGGCCTCTCACAGGTCAACCTACCAGCAAGTCGACTCTTTAACTAGAATGCAGGTGGCGGCCTTAATATCAAATGAAAGTCACCAGCTAGACCTTATTAAAAATCTGACAAACTAAGCGACTACACGATAAGGTTAACTGCTGATGAACACAGACTTCGGTTTAGATCTAACACACACACTCGCTAACAAACACAGCAAATGTTGGATAGCTGTCCTCACAGCTATCCAACATTTGCTGTGTTTGTTAAAGTACACGGAGTGAAATATATGTAAGTATTTAACAAGTGGCTAGCGACTGTCACCATCTCTCGTAGCCTGCCGCCCCGGGCCCGAATAGTCTTCTTTGCTTGCCCAAGGGTAAATAAGCTACTGGGCAGGAGCGGATCTAAGATTGTGATTTTAGTAAAAGTTTTACCAAAGTAAACATTAAGAAAATACACGTAACAACAACTTGGGATTAATGATCGTAAATTCTATATTGATTTCGTTAGGGAGTAGCCTCTAACGATACCTCGGACTTAGGGGTCTTGAGCCTCTTAGCCCCCTGGATCCGCCAGTGTTTTGTACTCTTATGGTAGTTAATCAGATCCTGTAAATATACAGAGCCCTTCGTGCTATTTTGGACACTGCCTAAGGTTAAGGATTGTTATATCGTTATCTCATAATCGCACAATTATCTAATTTCCTAAATAAAAATTTACTACTAGTTTACAATGCAAACTATCAAATTGGCACATAGATTTATTTTATTGCATCAATAAAAAATCAATGTAACGTTATTTTTACATTCACGTAAAATTTTATTACTCGTAAAACCCGATAAGACATTTAACACTGCATTTAGAACCCGTATTATGATTGCGAACTCCTAATGCACTTCCTCTGATTGGGTTTATGGAAAGTATAAATGTATTTGATATAAAAATCTTTATAATTTATCCATTTTATATTCCAGTAATATAAATAATTATGTCAGTCATCACTTTGTCAGACGGCAGACGACATTCCCATCCCTATACTGAAATGTCAATGACACCATAGTCGGTCTCGCTCGCGGAGGGCTGCGTTGTCGTGCAATAAAAAGCCTGCAAACGCAGCGCGGCCAATAATTACGGTTCATCCTTCAAAACATTTGGTCGCCACATGTGTTAACTGTAATATTATCACTAAAACTCGACGCAGGGCAATTAAAAACGCCGCTGTACGATAAAAATCGTCGATCAAATCTACGTCCGTGATTAAAACATACTCGTGAAACATAAATATATCGTATTTTATACAATTTAGTGAAGTCCTACTTCCGTGGTGTTTCGCGTGTGTGTAGGAGTGTATTGTTGGATCAGGAAGATGGTTATTGAGAAGATTTGCTGCCTGGGCGCGGGATACGTTGGCGGTCCGACGTGCAGTGTAATAGCCTTGAAATGCCCCAATATCCAGGTAACAGTCTGCGACAAGAGTGAAGACAGGATAAACCAGTGGAATTCTGACAAACTGCCGATTTATGAGCCAGGTTTAGACGACGTTGTGAGACAATGCCGCGGTAGAAACTTGTTTTTTTCAACTGACATCGCGAAAAGTATTCGGGAAGCCGATTTAATATTTATATCAGTGAATACGCCCACTAAGGCGTTTGGAAATGGTAAGGGAAGGGCTGCAGACCTGAAATATGTGGAAAGTGCTGCCCGTATGATTGCCGATTTGGCTACCAGCAACAAAATTGTTGTTGAAAAGAGTACCGTACCTGTTAAAGCTGCAGAAATCATCATGAAGATACTGAGAGCCAACACTAAGCCGGGTGTTGATTATCAGATTCTGTCTAACCCTGAATTTTTGGCAGAAGGAACTGCTATCGTTGATCTGGTTGAGGCAGAGCGAGTGTTAATTGGTGGTGAAGACACTCCCGATGGTCAAAAAGCTATACAAGAGCTGTGCTGGGTGTACGAGCACTGGATACCAGCTAAGAACATCCTTACAACAAATACGTGGAGTTCAGAACTGTCTAAATTGGCTGCTAATGCGTTCCTCGCGCAGCGTATCTCTAGTATAAACTCGCTCACAGCAGTTTGTGAAGCCACGGGTGCTGATGTGTCTGAAGTTGCACGAGCTGTGGGCCGGGACTCTCGTATCGGACCTAAGTTCCTTGAAGCATCAATAGGGTTTGGAGGCAGCTGTTTCCAAAAAGACATTCTCAACCTTATCTACTTGTGTGAATGTCTAAATTTGCCTGAAGTGGCAGCATACTGGCAGCAAGTACTTAACCTTAATGACTATCAAAAGACAAGATTCACGAGAAAAGTCATCGAATCGTTATTCAACACAGTCTCGGACAAGAAGATAGCCATATTAGGTTTTTCGTTTAAGAAAAATACAGGAGACACTCGCGAGTCCCCAGCGATTCATGTCTCCAAAACCCTGCTTGATGAAGGAGCCAAACTCCACATATACGACCCAAAAGTTGAACATGACCAGATCTTCTACGAACTCACAAATCCATACATAACCTCAGAACCTGAAATTGTAAAAAGTAACGTAGAAATTCACAGCACAGCGTACTCTGCGTGTACAGGGGCCCATGCTTTAGTTCTGTGTACAGAATGGGACGAGTTCAAGACGTTAGACTTCAAGAAGATTTACGAAGTGATGATGAAGCCTGCGTACATTTTTGATGGGAGGAAGATTCTGGACCACGAGGCGTTGCAGAACATCGGGTTCCACGTTCAGACAATTGGGAAGCGGTTGAGCAGAGTGGGGAGTATACGAGCACAAGGAAGTCAGACGATGCCTTAATGTAAGTATTTTTAAACAAAAAAAAAAAAAATTATTGAGTCAGGCGTTACTTTGCGGAAACCCATTTTTAATTTTAAATTGAAAACAATATATCTAGTTTTAATTTCCGCGAATATTAGTGGGTTGCAGGTATGCACTAATATTCGCGGAAATTAAAACTAGATATATTGTTTTCAATTTAAAATTTTTAAACATTTTAATTAGTTAGAATAAACTTTTTCAACCTCTTAACCATTCAAACTTTTTCGGGCTTATACCAAAACCAGTGGGTTGGGATTGGTGTGTATTTCGCACTAGTGCGGATTATTGCTTTGGTCATTCAAAGTCATAGTCAATTCATTTATTTCAACTAGACCATTAAAAGGCACTTTTGAACATCAAAACAGTTTGAAAATAAAAATATTATAGTGACTCTAGTTGTCCATTCGCAAAAAGTAGATTCTTATGGAGAAGAACAGACAAGAAACTCCATAGTTACTCTTTTCAAATATAAGTTTTGCAATATTTTGTATAAATTAACCAATTGATTTATATAATTATGTGAGGACGATGCACCCAAATAAAACTAAGTACTATACTACTAACAGGTACAACAAAATAATGATACCAGAGGTAAAATTAATAAATTTGCTAGTCAGGTACATACCTACCTAGTACTCATTCCCCACATCTATACTAATATTATAAAGAGGATAGATTTGTATTTTTGTATGTAACGAATAAACTCAAAAACTACTGGACCTATTTACAAAAATTCTTTCTCCATTAGAAAGCTAGATTCACCCTGAGTTATACATATACTACATTACACATACACTTACCATAGGCTACATTTTATCCCCATATTCCCACGGGAACGGGAACTACGCGGGTGAAACCGCGGGGCGCTGCTAGTACATTATATTTCGTTAAAAAACGTAGTTTTGGCAGTCACTTCGTTTTAACCCTTAGTTAATGAGGTGGGACTACCATCCATCGCAATTTCATCCTAATTTATATCTAAGGGTCGGTCGAAACCCCACCGAATGTGTCTCCACGTTGTCGTCGTGGTGGGGCTTGAGCGTCCCAATGATCTTGCGAGCTTTCCCGGTAGAGCCACTCATGCCGGAAGGTCGCAAGTGAGGGACCAGAACAAGAGAGACACACCCGCTCGCTGCCTTCTGGTACGCGTCTGCTCATCAGACGTGGCTGAGAGGGCAGTGAGCGGGTAGGTGAGGCCCTGTGAGGGAGAAAGGGCGGAGAAGCAAGGGACCATACCCTCTAAAAGGAACAATATGGAAAAAGGCCTTAGTAAAATAAGTCCCCAGGCGGGTCCCGACTGCTCAGCGGTCGGGGAATCCCGCCCCGCTTCGGCGGGCTGCCCTTCGTACTATGGGGTGGGCAACAAAGACCTTCCGCTTGCCAGTGGCAACAAGAGCCGAGGAGGCTCCGAATCGTCGTCATCCGGATCCGCTTCTTTTAAGGAGCTGATGGCGTACGATTCCGTAGTGGAGGGTTCGCCTGAGCGCCGGGGTGGTGCGGAGTCGGATTCCGGCTCCGCGCCAGACCTAGTAACGGTCAGCTCGGCGGGCTCTAGAGACGGAAAAGGGGGGGCTGCTGCGGAGAACGTCAAGTTCTTCCGCAAGCGGCCGCGACGGGAGGAAGACGGGGAGTCGACCTCCGAGGGCGAGTTTGCCTCCGCCCGCAAGATCCCCACCGCTAGGCGGGGCAGGGGCTGTGAGGCGGGGAGGGGGCTGGCTCCCTCTACCCGGGAGGTGGAGAGTCGTGCCGGGAGGTTGGTGGAGGAGGGGCGTCGCCCTGGAGGGAGCGGTCGTAGGGCTCCCTCTACTCCTCTGCCTACTCTCGACTCCGACGACTCGGAGCCCCCGGGAGAGGTGCGTCCCACGGTTGAGGAGCAGAGGGCCCAGTTCTCGGAGGTCGTGGAGGCCGCGATCCGCGCTGTGGCCTTTAAAAGGAAACAGTCCTCAAAGCGGGAGGCCATCAGCGCGGCCAAAGCCTCCATCCTGGCGGCAGCGGCGGCCAACGTTGGCGCGTCTCCCTCAAGGGAGACGACAGAGCTTCGGGCGGAGGTCGCCCGCCTCGCGGCCGTTACGGAGCGACTCGTTCGGGAGAATGACTCGGGGAGGAGCGGCTAAGGCTGCGGCGCCAGTGGTGCCGCAGCCGCCCCCACCCCCACCCTCGGACCCTCCTGCGGCCGGGGCCGAGTGGCAGGTTGCTGGCCAGAAGCGGAGGGCCAAAGAGGCGGCCAGGAAGAAGGCGAGGAAGCAGCGGCGGAAGGCCAACGCCATTGCGGCGAGGCTTCGCGCCCCGAAATCCGCGGCTGTAGTTTTAACACTGCAGCCGGAAGCGGAACAGAGGGGCGTGACTTATCTCGCCGTATTGAAGCGGGCGAAGGAGGCGGTGAGCCTCCAAGAGCTGGGCATCAGCGGGGGCATCGGGGTCAGGAGGACCTTGACCGGTGCCCGGAAGCTCGAGCTCGCCGGAGCGGAGAGTGGCCCGTTCGCGGACGCCCTGGCCGAAAGGCTGAGGGCGGTCTTACCCGCGGACGAGGTCCGGGTGTCCAGGCCGACTAAGCGCATTGACATGCGCATAGTGGGCCTGGATGACTCCGTGACGGAGGAGGAAGTTGTGGCCGCCGTCGCCAGGACTGGGGGGTGCTCTGCCGAGCTCGTCACGGCGGGCACCCTCCGGCCTGACAACACGGGTATGCAAACCCTTGTGGTGAGCTGCCCCGTGACGGCGGCCAGAACTGTGTCGGAGGGCCGAAGGCTCTTGGTGGGATGGGTGTCTGCGCGGGTAAAACTGCTGGAACCCAGGCCTCTGAGGTGCTACCGCTGCCATGTGGGCAACCACACGGGAGCTATGTGCCCCTCGGAGGTGGACCGCAGCGGACTTTGTTTCCGCTGTGGTCAGCCCGGTCATCGGGCCGGCTCGTGTGAGGCCACGCCGCACTGCAGTGCATGTGCGGCTGCTGGCAAGCCGGCCGAGCACTGGGCTGGGGGAAGGGCCTGCGCGCCATCCGCCCCGACCAAGGGCAAGAGGTCCGCCGCCGCCGCCGCCTCTGCCGCCGCCGCGGCTTCTGTCGCCGCCACTGCTGCTTCTGCTGCGGGTGCTGCGACTCCCAACACTCGGGAGGGAGCTGAGATGGAGTGCCAGTAATGGTCCCATTTCGGCCCCCTCCAGAGACAAGTCGGCCGCTGTGCTATTGCGCAGTGGCTGATGCCTGGGGACGGTGAGCGTGGGTGGCTCGCCGTCCGATACCAGGTTGAGTCGACGACGCGTTGTGTTCCACGCGCGCCGAAGGAGCCGTCAGCACCAACGACGGGACCCCATAGGGTCGGTGCCTGCTAGGGTTGCGGGATTTGTTCGAAAGAGTTACCGCGGCCCTGGAACGCATAGGGCACAAGAAGGATCACGGGTGGGTTTTAGTCAGTAAAAGTCTGACACTCCCTACCGCTCCACCCAGGGCGGGAGGGGTCATTTGATGATTTCCCATCCAGAAAAAAAAAAAAAAAAAAAGGGTCGGTCGAAACGGTTTCTCAAAAAGTGTCCACTTTTTGACTCAGGAGGCAGAATCTCGATTAATGGGAAAAATCTTAATTTATTTATTTCGAGCAACAAGACTCATATGTGTTAGTAACAATGCACTTAAAACTATATTAGTAAAACACAAGGAAATAAATAAAAAGACAATCAGATCGTGACATCACTGCTGGCAGGTGACAGGCCCAGCCGAAACCCTGCAGCAGTGGTTCGCAAACTCACAGTCAAGCCTGCTAGCTATCATAGATAGGATGCTGATGGCGCTGCCCCGCACCCCGCGGTCCCGCGGATTTTTTGTGTTTTTTTTTTGTTTAGTAGTCGATTGTTTTTTTTTTGTAATAAGTTTTTTTTTTCACTGTTTAGTGGTGACACCCCACAGCTAAACGTACCCATCACAGCGTACGTGTTATAAATTGGTGTAAACAATAAGCAGACATGCGATTTCAGCAGTCCCGGAAGACTTGCTATCATTTATTGAAGAGTTCCGTTTCCTATCTCTGTTCTTCACCAAACTAGAAAGGGACCACCTTTAAATACTATGATGCTCTTCCAAACCATCGTATACAGTTGTCGAAGCCACGCATTATTAGGGATAACTCTAATACTAGTCGCCAGATCTCACTCAAATTTAAATGGGACCACACGACAAGCATCATCTTTCGAATAAAAAAATAATTATCAAAATCGGTACATAAAAAAAAAATTAGGTAAAAAAAAATACAGTTAACCGGGTACATGGTATCCCCCTGTATATTAATCTGCCGCGCTTTAGTAAATCCCGAAATCCCCGCTTGGGCTCCCCTACTATAAAAAGTATCATCAAAATCCTACTCACAAAACAAAATACAGTCGACTTGACAACCTTTTTGGAATTCAGTAAAAAAAAAAAAAACGAATGAAGCAATTTTGAATGCAAGAAATTATGAGCCTTATCTAGTATGACATAATATAATTTTATTTGCTAATTTGTTTCGCTTTTGTTATTAATTTGTGATAGATTTTAACGTCAATGCATTGTTTGAACGATACAGTCATGAACAATTGCATGACATCAATTTGCAGTCATTTATCGGTCACACTATTATTATTTCTATTCAAAATTATGATTGAACAATGTATTTGTATTTATTCTGAACTAGCAACCCGCCCTGGTTTCGCACGGGTATCCACGAGCATGGGAGGGAAACCAGCACGCTTTGTAAAATCAAAAACAGACCGCGTTCCGTTCTTGATTTTCCGGTTGCCAACTTTTTTGTTAAAGAAAAAATATAAAGTATTGGGAAGAAAAAAAAGTAATTATCTGCATATTTTTAGCACTCGTTAACATTTTTTATTTCTTTATTTGGAAAAAGGTTTTGATGGCGAAGCGTTTGTGGGAGCGTATTTTTCTTTTTGTTTCTTGTTAGTCGATGATCCGATTAATTAGATTAGTACTTCAAGGTTTTACCGTCTACAAACGAATAAATATAATACATACCTACTTAGAAAAAATCCTCTATAGAATATAAGTTTAAGATTTTCTTTGTATCTATTTTTACTGACTGGAAATGTTTTATTAATTATTGCCACCATTTCAAAATGTGTAATAAATAATAAATTATTTTTTATTTTTCAAAGATATGTTAGGAATGTCAGTTTGTTTAGTACTTACCTTATGAATTGAACAATAATCATTTTCTTGATAAATAGTTCATTATTGCCCATACAACTGTTTCGTTATACGCATCACAAAACAGATTGTAAATAAAGTATTTTGCCATACTTTATTTTTATTCAAAAGTATAAAGTATATTTTTATCCAAAACTAGCTGTCCGCACAACTTCGTTTGTGTCACATTTATCATGACTGCTCCGCTCCTATTGGTCTTAGCGTGATGATATATTATAATATATTTATAATATTAGTATAGATAAGGTAGGATACTTTTTTATAAAGTATGGTTGGCAACCCTACCGACGAGGCCCACGTAATATCCCTCCCCGACTTTTTCCTAAAGAGCCAGCCCGTGCCGATGAGCCATTAGCGTTAAACCCCCTAAATAATACCAACCCTACCCAGCCTGTCCCTTGCTGCCCCTTTCAATGACCCCGCTAAGCCGAGGCCCGTGTCCCACAGGGGATGCCTTTAGCGAGCGGTCATTTAGCTTTTAGTAGTTTTTAGCCCTGGCTGGGGGCCTTAAATTCATTTGAGGCCACCACAGGATTGCCCGGTTAAGCAGTAACCAGCCTTAGTGTGCTGAACTGCGAGTGGTCAATTCCAAACAAAAAAAAACAACTGCCTACATTTTACGTGAATGTAAGCTTGATATAATGTTTTAAATGATAAATTTAAATAACAAGGGAGTGACTATGTGTAATTATCAAGGTATTTGTTCAGCAGTAATTATTTTATTTACCAAACAATTTGAATAATAAACGTTATTATATAGCTATTAACACAAGTGTTTCAATCATTTCGTCATAAAATATACAAATATCTTAATTTGCATAAAATGTTGTAAATAATGTTTTACAAGCAAATCTTGAAAACATATGTTCGGATAGATAAGATAAATACACATGATAGATAAATAATAATATTTTTTAAGTAGGTTGAACATAACACTTTTACTAGTCCAATATTTCTGGTCATTTTAAGCTAGATGAGGCCGGTGTTTCCTAGCCGACTACCCTGAGAAGAAACAACAAATCAAACTCAGAGGTCAAAGTCTCTTTTAAAGTCCATACAATCCGTACTGGTCAAGTCATATGAGAACCATGTAGGTTAATGTCTGAGGTGGCCTTTTGAGGAAAGCACCACACAGATTTGAGAGGACCTGTCCAGACAGTGCAAGCATTTGTCAGTTACCGTGTAGCTCAAACTTAAAACTTTAAGGAGCTCAACGATTTGACGAACAATACCAAAGTAACATTGACATTTGGGTAGGCCGCATAAAGAACTCAGTTTGAGTTCTTTAGGCGGCCTACTTACATAGTTTTTTACATCGAATTAAAATAATACTGGTACCATCATCATGATCTGCCTAGCCTTTTCTCAATAGGGTCATAATCAGCCTTTTAGCGTCCCCACTGCTGGGACACAGGCCTCCTCTCTAGGAGAGGGTATGGGCCGTAATCCAGCACGCGGGCCCAGTGCGGGTTGGTGAATGTCACATGTCTTCGCATTTTCCTTCACCGTTTTGAGAGCAGTGGTGAAGAAATTAATTACTCGAAAGTAATGCGCCTGGCTGGGTTTGAACCCGCGTCCTACAATTCGTAAGTCGGGGCCGTTACCATTTGGCCACCACTGCTTCCACTTAACAAACCGCTGGCGCACATAACCTCAAAAAGATTGAGCGTTACTCTCACGTAATTATTAATGAACGCATGTTGAAATAAATAGTCTGAAATTTGAAATTTAAAAAAAAAACAATATTTTGCGGTTGACTTCCAGTCAAAGTCAAACTGGGCTGAATACCAGTATTTTATTTTCCATCACCCAGTAATTGGTTAACACGATATCCTGTGCTAAGCTTGCTGTCAGATTTTCTGGGTTCTGAGTAATAGGGCTACTGAGAATTTCATACTGGGGAAAAGCCGATGACTCTCAAGTAATTTAAAAAATAAAAGGCCTTAACTCCAGATACAAAAATATTAAGGTGGGTTTACTCGGGCAATTTTCGAGTAATTTTTGCTCGGCAACACGTAGAAAAATGTTGCAATAGCCAGTTGACTAAAAAAATCGAATAATTCCGTCAGATAGATTTCCAAAAAAATATTGGACACGTATTTTTTCTTTTTTCACGTAAACAAAAAACGAAGATAGAGGAATACAATGCGTTAATGCGTCGAATACTCGTGTGACGTCACTACTCGATACAATTTGTACCACGACGTGACGTCACAAGCCCCCACTTCTGATCTTAGATGCTTTTTATCTTCGTCAATTTTTATAGATTTGATAAAGCAAAAAATACGTGTCCAATATTTATCGTGAATCTGACTGACAGATTAAATAGAATCACATTTTTTTTATTCAGGAAACATCCCTATTGCTCTATGATAAAACATCTCTATTTACACTAATATTATAAAGAGGAAAGGTTTGATAGTTTGTTTGTTTGCATTGAATGGGCTCCGAAACTATTGAATATATTTGAAAAATTCTTTCACTGTTGGGAAGCTACACTATCCCCGTGTGACATAGGCTATATTTTATCTCCGTGTTCCCACGGGAACGGGAACTTCGCGGGTGTAACCGCGGGGTGCTGCTAGTTATTCCATATACATATATCATATTGCTCTCTCATAATCATAATCAGCCTTTCAACGTTCCCACTGCTGGGACACAGGCCTCCTCTCTAGGAGAGGGAATGAGCCGTAATCCACCACGCGGGCCCAGTGCGGGTTAGTGAATGTCACATGTCTTCGAATTTTTGGTTCTAGGACATGCCGGTTTTCATTCACCGTTTTGAGAGCAGTGGTGAAGAAATGAATTACACAAAGTAATGCGCCTGGCTGGGTTTGAACCCGCGACCTACGATTCGTAAGTCGGGGCCGTTACCACTCGGCCACCACTGCTCTCTCTAATCAAAATATAAAGCAATTTACGGTGACGTCAGCGAGCATCAATTTAGCAAAATGTATAATATAGTACACAATATAGTGCACAATATACATGCACAATATAGTAGAGAAACACTGATAATATTAGAGGTTTCTTTAAGCATTGCAAACGCTGGCTGAACCCTACGAGATAGATCAAAATAATGTACTACAGTATTGTACACCTTAAAAAGGTCTACAAAAAAGTCACAATAACATTATTGCACCCGTGCGAAGCCGGGGCGGGTCACTAGTTGTTTATAATCGATCAATTTTATTATTATCATAATTGTTGCCCGTGTAAGCGCACCTTTATAATAATGACTGTAGTCAGTGATTAAGTTTCCGAGAAACGTGCGTCCGACACAGATGCACGCACGATTTTGGAATAACTTTGCAGTTCGGTAACCGATAGGATAGGAACGGGTTTTGTGTTTACATTAGTAAGGATATTTGCATGGCTATATAGCGGTCGAATGCATCCTATATTATCTTCAAGGTTGCGTGGACCGCCTGTCCGTCCAAATATATTTTTACAAGCTTCTTTTTTTATAAATACACAAGCACTTTAGTAATGTCAGTAAAAAAATACTTTTATTTATTTATTTTACTTTTTACTTTACTGTTTTACTATAATAATATTATAAAGAGGAAAGATTTGTATTTTGTATGTAACGAATAAACTCAAAAACTACTGGACCGATTTCAAAAATTCTTTCAACATTAGAAAGCTACATTCACCCTGAGTAACATAGGCTATATTTTATCCCCGTATTCCCACGGGAACGGGAACTACGCGGGTGAAACCTCGGGGCGCTGCTAGTATACAATAAATTACCAGAAGCAATTAAAAACGAACAAAAATTTTATATTTATAAATAAACTTAAACAATTCCTAATCCATAAATGCTATTATAATATTAAAGAATATTTTAATCAATACTAATATTATAAAGTGGAAAGATTTGTATTTTTGTATGTAAAGAATAAACTCAAAAAACTGCTGGACCGATCTCAAAAATTCTTTCACCATTAGAAAGCTACATTCACCCTGAGTAACATAGGCTATATTTTATCCCCATATTCCCACGGGAACGGGAACTACGCGGGTGAAACCGCGGGGCGCTGCTAGTGATAAATAAAAATGAATACCAAAAATAATAAATAGAATCAAAATCGAAGTGATCGGGCTTATTCAAACCCTATTCCTCTATCCAATCTTGCTGTGCCCGACAACTCCCGAACTACGCGGGTGAAACCGCGGGGCCCTGCTAGTTCTAAAAATTTAACTTGTCTTGTTAGTTGGTATGTATGGAGCACATCTTGCAATTGAATTTTAAAACAGTTATTCGCAAAAGAATGAGCTGAAATTTTGCATACATGTAAGGTTCGAATGACTAGAAGTGACGTCATTCGAAATACAATATGGCGGACTTTCTAAGATGGCGGACTGATTATTCTCTTCAAATCAAATGATATCAAATCAACTTTATTTGTAAATATAGGTTTCAATACAATAGGATGTCATTTTAAACTGGTCAGTTCGCTACATTTTACTCGAGAGCATACAAATATGTAATAATAATATTGGTGGCGTGGAAAACAACAGACACACATCTATACTAATATTATAAAGCTGAAGAGTTTATTTGTTTGTTTGAACGCGCTAATCTCAGGAACTACTGGTTTAAATTGAAAAAATCTTTTTGGGTTGAATAGACCATGTATCGAGGAAGGCTTTAGGCTATATATCATCACGCTTAAGCCAATAGGAGCGGAGCAGCGATAAAGAATGTTTTAAAATCGGGGATTTCACCGGGACGAAGTCGCGGGCAGCAGCTAGTTTAAAATAAAATAGGCAATTCAATTACTTACATACTAACAATACATAATTACACAATTAAAATCTATACTAATATTATAAAGCTGAAGAGTTTGTTTGTTTGTTTGTTTGAACGCGCTAATCTCAGGAACTACTGGTTTGAATTGAAAAATTCTTTTTGGGTTGAATAGACCATTTATCGAGGAAGGCTTTAGGCTATATATAATCACGCTTAAGCCAATAGGAGCGGAGCAGCGATAAAGAATGTTTTAAAATCGAGGATTCCACGGGGACGAA
This sequence comes from Hecatera dysodea, assembly GCA_905332915.2. Taxonomy (NCBI): domain Eukaryota; kingdom Metazoa; phylum Arthropoda; class Insecta; order Lepidoptera; family Noctuidae; genus Hecatera; species Hecatera dysodea. The sequence continues at coordinate 761,780 of HG995316.1, forward strand.
GTCGCGGGCAGCAGCTAGTGTCTAAATAATATTAACCTATACTAATATTATATAGCTGAAGAGTTTGTTTGTTTGAACGCGCTAATCTCAGGAACTACTGGTCCGATTTGAAAAAATCTTTCAGTGTTAGATAGCCCATTTATCGAGGAAGGCTATAGGCTATATATCATCACGCTAAGACCAATAGAAGCGGAGCAGTCATGAAAAATGAGACACAAACGAAGTTGTGCGGACAGCGAGTTCTTCAATAAAATTAAAACTTCTTGCATCCCTACGGTATGGGTATCAAATGAACGGGTTTGCTCAGGAATACCCTCAGCTAGGGTTGCCGGTTGGATTTGCAGTCGCCTCCTTTCTCTTCTTTTGGCCGGTCTGGCTGCCTTGCCCGCCTTCTTCTCCCCGGCCACTTGCCATCTGGCTTCGGCAGAGGAGTTCGAAGACGGGTTAGAAGAAGAGGGCTGCGTTTCACGGGCGTCGGGAAACGCAGGGCGATTCCCGGCCATCGTAAGTGCGGGCCTGCGGATGGCGAGCTATGGGTGGCTCGCCGTCCGATAGCAACCAGGCCCGTTGCGACGTTGTGTTTCACGCGCGCCTCAAAGAGCTATCAGCAAAGAAGACGGGGCCCCTTAGGGTCAGTGCCTGCTAGGGTTGCGGAATTTGTTCAAAAGAGTCACCGCGGCCCTGGAACGCAAAGGACACTAGAAGGATCACTGGTGGGTTTTAGTCAATAAGAGTCTGACGCTCCCTTCCGCTCCGCCCCGAGTGGTAGAAATCATTTGATAATTTTAAAACCAGAGAAAAAAAAAGGCTTGCCATAGCATTGTTACCAAATGACTGGTTACGTGGAGGTCTGGTAGGCAGCCGCTCCACGTAAAATACTGGTATTCAAGCTGTAACCGGTTTGACTGGTAGCCGACCCCAATATAGTAGGGAGAAGGCTTGGTACACTGATTTTGTACTATAGCAAGTTCCCGTTTAGTTATTTGCCCTGACCCATGCTGGAGCCAGTCCGCGCTGTATTTAATTCGCCCTTTATTTAATCTGTATTTAATTCGCCCCTAAATAAATCCTTGTGCGATCCAGCCCGTCCCTAGCTGCTCCCTCCCCAGCGACGCCCTAAGCCGAGGTCCGTACCCACAGGGAGTGCTCTAGCGCGTAGTTTGTATGTTTTTAGGGCTCCGTAGCCAAATGGCAAAAAACGGAACCTTTATGGATTCGTCATGTCTGGCTGCCTGTCCGTCCGTATGTCACAGCCGTTTTACTTGGAGACTATTAAAGCTTCATAAATGAAAATTGGTAGATAGATGCAAACTCTTAGTTGCTATTCAGTAATGCTGTAATATTATGGAAAAAAAATATTTTAGGGGTGGCACTCCATACATGTAACTGAGGGATGAAACAATAAATTCCAACTAACATAATCGTGTGGGGTATCATTGGATAGCTCTTTCAAAATGAAATGGAGGTTTCTAAGAAAGTTTTTCGTTAAGGCAATATTTTTTTAGATATGTTCCTTGTCCCTTTAACTTCTATGAAGTTGAAAATATATAGATATGAAATTTTAACACTGAACTACGGAACCGTTCACTATGCGTGGTCCGACACGCACTTGGCCGTTTTTTATAAGCCCTAGCTGTAGGCTTCATTATGTACATATATATAGGCAGCAACAGGAAAGTTCAGTTTAGCGGTCGAAAACCTCCTTGGTTGAACTTATTTCAGTTTTGTATTCCATTGACGTGAATCGTTTCACTAAAGAATATCTTTAAAGAAAGTCATAGTAAAAGAAAATCCATATCTGTTTTAGTACAATAAATAAAAGAATTCTGTCGCAGGTATACTGAAACTAATTTGTTTTCAAATAAGCAGTACCTTTGTGCTCTGTTTTTGTAAATATTATTCTTTAAGTTTATATGTATAAATCTATACAAATTGTAACACACTTAAAACCTGTTTAAATATATCTATTGATTAAGATTGATTGTTGTCAACGGTAAATTGTACTGTTCTTTTAACAATTGCAATATTTTTGTATTCTATTGTTTGTACAAAAACAACAGCTCTAACAGTACGCCAGCCTATAATGAGCCTACGAGTCTACCTAGGCGCCGGCTGGCAGTGAGCGTATAAGGGAGTTTGTCGGTCAGCTGACAAGCGCCGGCTGACAGTGAGCCTACAAGCGAGTTTGTCGGTCAGCTGACAAGCGCCGGCTGACAGTGAGCCTACAAGCGAGTTTGTCGGTCAGCTGACAAGCGCCGGCTGACAGTGAGCCTACAAGCGAGTTTGTCGGTCAGCTGACAAGCGCCGGCTGACAGTGAGCCTACAAGCGATTTGTCGGTCAACTGACAACCGCCGGCTGACAGTGAGCCTACAAACGAGTTTGTCGGTCAACTGACAAGCGTCGCCTGACAGTGAGCCTACAAGCGAGTTTGTCGGTCAGCTGACAAGCGCCGGCTGACAGTGAGCCTACAAGCGAGTTTGTCGGTCAACTGACAAGCGCCGCCTGACAGTGAGCCTACAAGCGAGTTTGTCGGTCAGCTGACAAGCGCCGCCTGACAGTGAGCCTACAAGCGAGTTTCTCGGTTAGCTGACAAGCGCCGCCTGACAGTGAGCGTACAAGCGAGTTTGTCGGTCAGCTGACAAGCGCCGCCTGACAGTGAGCCTACAAGCGAGTTTTTCGGTCAGCTGACAAGCGCCGGCTGACAGTGAGCTACAAGCGAGTTTGTCGGTCAGCTGACAAGTGCCGGCTGACAGTGAGCTTACAAGCGAGTTTGTCGGTCAACTGGCAAGCTTCGCCTGACAGTGAGCCTACAAGCGAGTATGTTGGTCAGCTGACAAGCGCCGTCTGACAGTGAGTCTACAAGCGAGTATGTTGGTCAGCTGACAAGCGCCGCCTGACAGTGAGCCTACAAGCGAGTTTTTCGGTCAGCTGACAAGCGCCGGCTGACAGTGAGCTACAAGCGAGTTTGTCGGTCAGCTGACAAGTGCCGGCTGACAGTGAGCTTACAAGCGAGTTTGTCGGTCAACTGGCAAGCTTCGCCTGACAGTGAGCCTACAAGCGAGTTTGTTGGTCAGCTGACAAGCGCCGGCTGACAGTGAGCGTACAAGCGAGTTTGTCGGTCAGCTGACAAGCGCCGGCTGACAGTGAGCGTACAAGCGAGTTTGTCGGTCAGCTGACAAGCGCCGCCTGACAGTGAGCCTACAAGCGAGTTTTTCGGTCAGCTGACAAGCGCCGGCTGAGAGTGAGCTACAAGCGAGTTTGTCGGTCAGCTGACAAGTGCCGGCTGACAGTGAGCTTACAAGCGAGTTTGTCGGTCAACTGGCAAGCTTCGCCTGACAGTGAGCCTACAAGCGAGTATGTTGGTCAGCTGACAAGCGCCGTCTGACAGTGAGTCTACAAGCGAGTATGTTGGTCAGCTGACAAGCGCCGCCTGACAGTGAGCCTACAAGCGAGTTTTTCGGTCAGCTGACAAGCGCCGGCTGACAGTGAGCTACAAGCGAGTTTGTCGGTCAGCTGACAAGCGCCGGCTGACAGTGAGCTTACAAGCGAGTTTGTCGGTCAACTGGCAAGCTTCGCCTGACAGTGAGCCTACAAGCGAGTTTGTTGGTCAGCTGACAAGCGCCGGCTGACAGTGAGCGTACAAGCGAGTTTGTCGGTCAGCTGACAAGCGCCGGCTGACAGTGAGCGTACAAGCGAGTTTGTCGGTCAGCTGACAAGCGCCGCCTGACAGTGAGCCTACAAGCGAGTTTTTCGGTCAGCTGACAAGCGCCGGCTGAGAGTGAGCTACAAGCGAGTTTGTCGGTCAGCTGACAAGCGCCGGCTGACAGTGAGCGTACAAGCGAGTTTGTCGGTCAGCTGACAAGCGCCGGCTGACAGTGAGCGTACAAGCGAGTTTGTCGGTCAGCTGACAAGCGCCGCCTGACAGTGAGCCTACAAGCGAGTTTTTCGGTCAGCTGACAAGCGCCGGCTGAGAGTGAGCTACAAGCGAGTTTGTCGGTCAGCTGACAAGCGCCGGCTGACAGTGAGCGTACAAGCGAGTTTGTCGGTCAGCTGACAAGCGCCGGCTGACAGTGAGCGTACAAGCGAGTTTGTCGGTCAGCTGACAAGCGCCGCCTGACAGTGAGCCTACAAGCGAGTTTTTCGGTCAGCTGACAAGCGCCGGCTGAGAGTGAGCCTACAAGCGAGTTTGTCGGTCAGCTGACAAGCGCCGGCTGAGAGTGAGCCTACAAGCGAGTTTGTCGGTCAGCTGACAAGCGCCGCCTGACAGTGAGCCTACAAGCGAGTTTTTCGGTCAGCTGACAAGCGCCGGCTGAGAGTGAGCCTACAAGCGAGTTTGTCGGTCAGCTGACAAGCGCCGGCTGACAGTGAGCCTACAAGGGTCAACTGTCAGCCGTTTTGTATGATAAAAATTGTAGAACGTAGTGACGTCACGCGAGTTTTCAACGCACTGTGTCGTCCTAATTTTTTTTACGTGAAAAAAGAAAAAATACGTGGCTATTAATTTTTGGAAATGTAACGGACGGACAAAATAGAATTATGATTTTTATAACTAGTATAATACCCACCCCTGGTTGCTGTCGGACGGCGAGCCACCCATAGCTCGCCATCCGTAGGCCAGCGCCTGTGGTGGCCTACGGCGAGTGCCTATCTCACAACCCAGTTGAAAACACGATAACAAAGGCTTTTAGGCTTTTTAACCGACTTCTAAAAAAGGAAGAGGTTCTCAATTCGGATGTTTGTATGTGTTATTTTTAATGTTTGTTCGCGCATAACTCCGTCGCTTGCCAACCGATTTGAAAAATTCTTTTTTTGTTGGAAGGTGTATACTTTCCAAATGGCCCCATTAAAATTTTATCGAAATCGAACAAGCGGTTTTTTTGTTAATTTCAATAAATGATACCAAATCTGTCGGGATAGCTGAAATCGCATGTTTGTTTATTGTTTACACCAATTTATACCACGTACGCTGTGATGGGCATGTTTAGCTGGGAGTGAATCACTAAAAAGGGAAAAATAAAAAAAACTTTTTACAAAAAATAAAACCGACTTCTAAACAAAAAAAAAAACAAAAAGTACAAAATAACTCTAATTTCGGAAGTCGGTGTGTTCAAAAACATGAAGCAACCAAAAACACCGAGTTCGGAAATTAAAGTTATTGTATACTTTTTGTTTTTTTTTTTGTTTAGAAGTCGGTTTTATTTTTTGTAAAAAGTTTTTTTTTTTACGTTTCCATTTAGTTACTTTCCATATCATGATAAGAGCCAACGTCTCTGAAATTGAAAACATTAGTTATCGCCTGTGAATCTTGTATCTGAAAGTGCCACTTCTAATAATGATTTAATTGTTGTTATCTACCATTCTACGTATGAATCAGTTCCTTGAACGATTGACATAATACTCAAAAGCATTTTAGGTAAAAAACATGTGATTCGGAAATACCCGGCCGTCGTATAATAGTGATCAAAGGCGACGACGTTCTGGGTTCCCACGAAATTTTATGAGTCTAATATAATCATAAGCGCAATCAGCCTTTTAATGTTCCCGCTGCTGGGACACAGGCCTCCTCTCTAGGAGAGGGAATGGGCCGTAATCCACCACGCGGGCCCAGTGCGGGTTGGTGAATGTCACATGTCGTCGAATTTTTGGTTCTAGGACATGCCGGTTTCCTCACGATGTTTTCTTTCACCGTTTTGAGTTTTGTTATTTGAACACCGACGTCCGAATTTAAAGTTATTTTATATTATTTGTTTAGAAGTCCGTTGTATATTTTTGTAAAGAACGTTTTTTATTTTTCACTTTTTAGTGGTGACAGCCCACACCTAAACGTACTAAGTATACCAGCAGATGTACACTTCTAAATAAGCTCATGGTACTCACATATTTACAAATATTGCAATAGTAGGCAAAAAGATAAAAAGTACAAGACATAAAAAAAAAAATATCGATTGTCCCCCACCAAACACCAGAATGAGAACTTTTTTGAAGGCTTTTTCCTTACTTAATATTATAAAGAGGAAAGATTTCGTTTATTTGTTGTATACACCTACCACAGTGTTGTCTTTTTAACTCAAAGGTTGACTGGTAGAGAATGCCTTGTTGCATTAAGTCCACCCATGTACCACTATATGTATATACTAATATAATAAAGAGGAAAGATTTGTATTTTTGTATGTAACGAATAAACTCTAAAACTACTGGACCGATTTCAAAAATTCTTTCAACATTAGAAAGCCACATTCACCTTGAGTAACATAGGCTATATTTTATCCCCGTATACCCACGGGAACGGGAACTACGCGGGTGAAACCGCGGGGCGCTGCTAGTTGTATATAAAGTATAAATCCTACTAATATCAAAACGCGAAAGTTTGTAAGTATGGATGGATGTTTGTTACTCTTTCACGCAAAAACTACTGACTGGATTTGAATGAAATTTGGCACATAGCTGGTTTATAGCCAGGATTAACATATAGGATACTTTTTCTCCCGGGAGTATGTTCCCTTGAGATGATTTTTGACATTCGCGCGGGCGGAGCCACGTGCGGCAACTAGTAGACTATATTTTGTCACCGTATTCCCACAGGAACGGGAAGTACGCGGGTTAAAACGCGGGACACTGCTAATAAAAAAAACGGATTTGATTTCATAGAAACAGTCAATAAAACATCTACTTAAAATACACAGTGCTAAGTCTATATTTGAGTCAGTGGCGATGGATTAAAATGATCTCGAATTGTATTACATCTACCGGGAAGTTTTATTTGTGCCCATTACTAGGCACTAGATTTGCCCTCCAAAAGCCAGTAATATTAAACAACGTTACATGATTATTATAACATTGGCTGCTGCGCCAAAAACACGTTTTAATTTAGACTTCAGATGAATTGCACTCCGATATAATCTAGATCAAATGTAGAATATTTAATAACTAACTGGCGACGTGTACCGGCTTCCTACGGATGCTGATTCCTATACAAGAATCTTGAAAGAAAGAAAGAAAAATCTTTATTTGGGTCTCGCACAAAACAAACAAAAAATAAAATAAAACTACTAATGATAAATGATGTTTATTTAAATGATATTTATTTTGTAAGTAGGTTGTAAATAATAATTTTACACGTCAATATTTTTGGTAGTTATAAACTAGATGAGGCCGGTGTTTCCTAGCTGACTACCCTGAGAAGAAACACCGAAACAAACTCAGAGATCAGTCTCTTTTGAAGTCCATACAATTGTACTGGTCAAATCATGGTGGTGAGCGTTAAACCCATCTGCGACGATAAACTCGCGTGGGACCGCCGGAGCCCCGCAGCGCCGGAGCCGTGACTGAAACCATGCCTGCTGCATGTTGCAGCAGGCATGGTTTCATTGCTGGGACACAGGCCTCCTCTCCAGGAGAGGGAATGGGCCGTAATCCAGCACGCGGGCCCAGTGCGGGTTGCTGAATGTCACATGTCTTCGAATTTTCGGTTCTAGGACATGCCGGTTTCCTCACAATGTTTTCCTTCACCGTTTTGAGAGCAGTGGTGATGAATTTAATTACACAAAGTAATGCGCCTGGCTGGGTTTGAACCCGCGACCTACAACTCATAAGTCGGGGCCGGTACCACTCGGCCACCACTGCTCTCTTATAGATAATGATTTTCGGACAAACAATTTTAGGAGAAGAAAGAGCGGTCGATGGAGCAAGCTGTCTTGAATTTCCCTATTTATTGAAAGTCTTGCAACTAAATGGTTTACTTGGTAATGTAGAAACAACGGGATACGTGTTTATCATTAGCCGTGTGAAACGCCAATGTTTATGAAACGCAGCGGTCTATTTGCAGTGGTTCTCATGGATTTCTTAGTTTAACTCGAAAATATACCTCGTACATCTAGGGTTCCCACATTACTTTTATTGGAAATCATTGCGAAAATCTATACAGGGTTTTTTGAAAAACACCAACAACCTCTCGAGCAGTGGTCGCCGAGTGAGCAGTGGTGGCCGAGTGGTATCGGCCCCGACTTACGGATTGTAAGTCGCGTGTTCAAACCCAGCCAGGCTCATTACTTTGTGTAATTAATTTCATCACCACTGCTCTCAAAACGGTGAAGGAAAACATCGTGAGAAAACCGGCATGTCCTAGAACCAAAAACTCGAAGACATGTGACATTCAGCAACCCGCACTGGGCCCGCGTGGTGGATTACGGCCCATTACCTCTCCTAGAGAGGAGGCCTGCGTCCCAGCAGTGGGAACGTTAAAAGGCTGATTATGATTATACTAGCAGCGCCTCGCGGTTTCACCCACGTAGTTCCCGTTCCCGTGGGAATATGGGGATAAAATATAGCCTATAGCCTTCCTCGATAAATGGGCTATCTAACACTGAAAGATTTTTTCAAATCGGACCAGTAGTTCCTGAGATTAGCGCGTTCAAACAAACAAACAAACAAACAAACAAACAAACTCTTCAGCTTTATAATATTAGTATAGATTATGATGAACTCGTAGATAACCGTCAGATTGCAATTCGGTCACGATTGACCTTGCGTATTAATGAAGGTTAATTCGTGATTGAGTAATTATGGGGCCAACAATCAATTATTTCTCTCTTTACAAACATAGTTGGGTACACAAATAAATATGTAGGTCATGGATCATGTGTCTTCAATTTCCTGTACCTACGTATAACAAAGTTTTGCTGGCGCGAAACTCGGTTATTATCCTAAGGATAAATCTCTGAAAAATTAAGGCGATACCCCGACCAAAACCTTGCGATAGTGCGTTTTTCTTCGCTATTCAGAGACTATTAACTCATTAGTTATGAGAAATAATGTACATGTAAAAGCACATTATTAATGTCCCATGTCTTATCATCATATTACACGTTCTAATTTGTTTTTATGTGTTATGAGTAAATTTAAAATCTACTTTTAAAAAATGACTAGAATTGTTGATTTTATGCATCTGTTGCTAAATGCAACAATCTAATCATTTGAGGATTACACTAATATATAATAGATAATTTAAAAATCTATATTATACACGTTTTATTTCATCTCAAAAGATCGCTTATCTTTTTTAATCAAAATAATTCCGGAAATTGTGTCAATTCGGCGTGCGCAGGGTGCGGGCGGTAAAGAGGGAACGAATGCTCAAGGTTATTTGGTCAGGGAAACGCCTTTTTTTTTTTTGGATGGGGTATCATCAAATGACACCTCCCGCCCTGGGTGGAGCGGTAGGGAGTGTCAGACTCTTACTGACTAAAACCCACCCGTGTTCCTCTTGTGCCCTTTGCGTTCCAGGGCCGCGGTAACTCTTTCGAACAAACTCCGCAACCCCAGGGAAACGCCTTAAGAGCGTGTATGCCGTATGGCATTTCATACAAATTTTCAAGTCACTATTTTGCGAAATTACTGAATCGATTTTAATGAAACTTGACACATATAAGCAGGATACAATAGGTCTAAAAAGTTAGTTAAAAACATTGTATATTGTGTAGTTCCCGTTCATGTGGGAATACGGGGATAAAATATAGCCTATGTTACTCAGGGTGAATGTAGCTTTCTAATGGTGAAAGAATTTTTGAAATCGGTCCAGTAGTTTTTGAGTTTATTCGTTACATACAAAAATACAAATCTTTCCTCTTTATAATATTAGTATAGATGAACAACCCTTTTGTTTTTTCTTATATAGTTACTAGTGTTCGTAAAAATCCGATATCCTAATACTAATCTATACTTATATTATAAAGCTGAAGAGTTTGTTTGTTTGTTTGTTTGAACGCGCTAATCTCAGGAACTACTGGTTCGAATTGAAAAATTATTTTTGGGTTGAATAGACCATTTATCGAGGAAGGCTTTAGGCTATATATCATCACGCTTAAGCCAATAGAAGCGAAGCAGCGATAAAGAATGTTTTAAAATCGGGGATTCCACGGGGACGAAGTCGCGGGCAGCAGCTAGTATAATCTATACGTATAATATTTTTTATCTGGATGGGAAATCATCAAATGACTTCTCCCGCTGTGGGCACATAGGAAGGGAGTGTCAGACTCTTACTAACTAAAACCCACCCGTGTTCCTCCTAGTGCCCGCCGCGTTCCAGCGCCGCGGTCACTCTTTCAAACAAATTCCGTAACCATAGACCCTTGAAACGGTTATAGAAGACACTTTTTTTTTTCAAAGAAACATAAAACGAGGTCGTGGTCGCAGGCAAGCACTAAGTAATATTTAAAAAAAAAAGGAAACAAACGTTTTGACGTATGCAAATGCTAAGGCCAACACGATCGAGTAAGTTTAAAAAAAAATGCGCTAGACCATCACTATATGAGTTCATATAATATTGTTTTTTTTTTTATTTATCTGATGACTATGTAGGTCAATCCGTTTTTACTTTATTGACTTAATCTACTCTTTAATTTATTATTTCCATATTGGATATTTTTTCCCTCTGTGTCAAGTATTAGCTTTGTATACGATTGTATGAATGTTGCTGGGGAGTTTGTTGCGCCACTTCTTCTTCCCAGCTAAAACACTAGGAAGTGGTGACGGGTGGGCGTTTTGGTGGACTTTCTTTATGTAAAACTAGCAGTGCCTCACGGTTTCACCCGCATAAGTTTCGATCCCGTGGGAATATCGGTGTAAAAATGTGTTAATCCTGGTCATAAACGATCTGTGTGCCAAATTTCATCCAAATCCGTTCAATAGTTTTTGCATCATAAAAACATCCATCCATCCATCCATATTTACAAATTTTCGCGTTTATAATATTAGTAGGATTTGACGCCAAAAAAGTGCTGGCTCTCATTGATTTCTTTGCTAAATTTCATCCAGAACCGTTCAGCCGTTCTGGCGTGATTGGAACACACATACATCAAAACATTTATAATGATAAATAAGTAACAAGAACAGAATATTCGTTTATTTTAAAATCAAGCAGATCTAAAGCATATTTTAGAAATTCCGCTCTCGTCTACGTTATTTAGGTCAGATAGTTTTAAAACAGTTATTACAACATACAGCTGCATGAATGTTTGTTTGTATAATAACTGAAGTATTATGTTCTGAGTATAAACTGAGTTACGGAAACTATCTTTACGTAAGATCTTTACATTGTGTTGCGCGCCACAGTTAGGTATGGAAGATAGCGGCATTCTATACCTATACTAGCGCCATCTAGTATCGAGTAGTAGAACCTTAGAGATTTTTCTGTGCTAAAACAATCTAAAATTTTCGAAACCTAGTCAGTCGCGACCGATATGTACGTGAACTTTCTAGATCTTTCTACGATGGAAGGATTTTTTTCTGGAATTAACCGGTGCCCCATACATATAAGCTGTGTGTTTATATACACCGACCGGAATTTGAGAGAGAGACCCAAGAAAGCTATAGGGAAACTAGCACTCTCAGGAAACACAGAAACAGACCGCGTTCCGTATACCGGCCTCGCCGACGAGGCCCATCGCGACGCCCCCGTCCAAACCCTCCCCAACTTTTGCCTAACGAGCCAGCCCGCGTCGCTGAGCCATTAGCGTTAAATCCCCTAAATAATATCAACCTGACCCAGCCTGTCCCTCGCTGCCCTCCCTCAATAACGCCGCTAAGCCGAGGCCCGTGTCCCACAGGGGATGTCCTTAGCGAGCGGTCATTTAGCTTTTAAGTAGTTTTAAGCCCTGGCTGGGGGCCTTAAATTCATTTGAGGCCACCACAGGAAAGTCCGGTTGAGCAGTAACCAGCCTTAGTGTGCTGAACTGTGAGTGGTTCACGACAAAAAAAAAACGCCGGGTCAGTATTGGATTAGCGATACAAGCGATAACTTCGAGTCTTCGAGAGCGATCTTCTACTGCGAACTAAAGTGATTAGTAGTGCGATTTTGTTTTATAATTAGTCTTGTGTGACGACCGATTAAATATCCAAATATGGACACTTTAATTAAACAACAATAATTACAACTTTTAACTCACTAATTAATAAACACAATTGCACTGATGACTTCAGTTGGCCCCATAGGGTCAGTGCCTGCTAGGGTTGCGGAATTGGTTCGAAAGAGTCACCGCGGCCCTAGAACGCGAAGGGCACTAGAAGGATCACGGGTGGGTTAGTCTGACACTCCCTTTCGCTCCGCCCAGAACAGGAGAAGTCATTTGATGATTTCCAACTAGAAAAAAAAGGGTCGCTTGTTTTACTATAACTTTGTTTGTAGATCTAAATATTTTATCGTGTAACTTGTATCATTATTTTGTTATATCCTGTGTAACAAAAGATAACGCTGTTTGACCTAAAATACCTACTATTGAAACGGATATGATTAAAATATTTTGCGTAGGTAATGCTGTACCTATCTAAAATTCTGATATGGTAATGTTAGGAGTTTTCTTCCCAGCTAAAATACTAGGAAGTGGTGACGGGTGGGCGTTTTGGGGGACTGTCTTTATGTAGAAACTAGCTGATGCCCGCGATTTCGTCCCCGTGGAATCCCCGATTTTAAAACATTCTTTATCGCTGCTCCGCTCCTATTGGCTTAAGCGTGATGATATATAGCCTAAAGCCTTCCTCGATAAATGGTCTATTCAACCCAAAAAGAATTTTTCAATTCAAACCAGTAGTTCCTGAGATTAGCGCGTTCAAACAAACAAACTCTTCAGCTTTATAATATTAATATAAATATATAGTAATATAGTATAGATTTGACGTTCAAAAAGTGCTGTCTATCAGCCTAGTTTGAATAAATGACTTTTGATTTTTTTTTCCTTTCACTGGTTCAATCCATGGTCTGGAGGAATTGGAAGCGGTCCTCTTTCCACAAAGCAGTAATGCTAGCGAAGGAGGAGGCAGACCGCGCGCGAGGGAGAGGTGTTGCGCGCCACGATTCGTTACCACTAGCGCCATCTAGTATCGAGTAGCAGAACTAGTAAAGTCAAGAACCTTCGAGATTTTTCTATGATAGAACATTCTAGAGTTCTCGGACCCTAGTCAGTCGCGACCGATATGTACGCGAACTTTCTGGAATGTTCTACAATGGAAGGTACTGGAACTACTTGGCGCCCTATATAAGGCTGGCACATGTACCGACCGAGTCAGTATTGGATTAGCGATACAAGTGATAACTTCGAGAGCGATCTTCGACTGCGAACTCAAGTGATTAATAGTGCGATTGTGTTTTGTAATTAGTGGGTTTATAGTGTAATTAGTGTACGGGGCGGACGTGATCGACTGGACTGTAGGGTGGCCAGGGTAGGTTATCCTATTCTTCGAAAGTGGACTGTATGGTGACAACCCACCTAGGTATAAATGATCCAGACGCGTTGACGCTCCGTCTATAAGCTACGGGCCTTGAGGATGCAACCCTTAGCTGAATACTTTGCTATACTTGCTGTTATTGACACAGTATATAGGGGTAGGTATAGAGGGCTTACCAATAAAGTCACAATAAAACACTATTTAACTTGTTCACTATTCACTTAGCGATTTGAAGGGTGGAATTCGCGACTATATGATTCTACATTTAGTTATAGATCCAAAACTATCTTGCAAATGACTACAAATTCTATAAATTTCCAATGTTACTATTGTACGGCGCAACTATACCGTATCGACACCCAAAAAATCACCGTGTGTGATGAAGTTTATTAACCAATATTTTCATTATGCTAATTCTAGATTTTAGGCTATATCTAGGCTTAGGTCTATGTGAGTAGGGGTTGTCGTACCTTTACGGATAGCCCTCGGTAGGCTCCATACAGCGGAGACAAATTCACCCCTTCATCCCCCTCCATGTAGGGGTGGGATGCCGAAAACTATACAAAACTATTGTAGGCGCGAAGCTATTACCTACTTGGGGTGAATTTACCGTAAAACTATGCTAGGAGGGCTATACAGCTATATGTATCTCTATAGATACGACAACCCTCTACAAAACTACATATGTTTCAACCCTGTCACTCAAGGGGTTGCAACTCTATAAGCGTATATGTTTCAGGGGGATAAAAATAAACAGTTTTATTTAAACCTAAATTGCGGCTTTATGCCTGCATACACTATAAACATCTATATATCCCCTGAAAGGATTTTTCAAGGCGGTTCTATTTCAGACGTTTAGAAGTCTAGAATCTAGACTTGTATTTTCGGGAAAGGAAGAGGGTAGATGCAAAGTGTTTTATTTTTGTGCATACCTTCACCAGGGCTATTTATCAAAAACCATTGACCAATCACGTACCAGCACCCTCCTGCTCTGTGATTGGTCAGTGTCGCTTTTAGCTATGCGACTACCTTTGACCTGAATATTTCGGGTCTCAATTACCAAGCCCTTTCTATTTACCTATGTATGTCTGTTTGTGTGTGTATATACCTCGATTACCTTATATACCACCGATTACCTTTTATATACCTTTATATACCTTGATTACCTTTATATACCTTCGATTACCAGGGTTACCATGTGTTTACTGTTATGTGTAAGGGATAGGATACCCTACCTAACTATATTCTATCTATTTGGGAGAAATAAAGGCTCCAAGGGCTTATATACTGCCTCTTGAGAGCAAACAACTGTAACGAATGTGTTTTATTTCAATAACAAACTATGTATCAACTATAGCTACCTATAACTATCTATACTATGCAGCTTTATCTGTTACAGCATTCTATGTGCTAACTAACTACCTATAACTACCTATATTATGTAGTCGCGGTGTTATTTATTTGCAACATTCTATGTACTTCTATAGCTACCTATAACTACCTATACTATGTAGCTAAGACGCATCGTCGCGAACATCTCTCCCGCCGTGCAGTGCAGCGATGACTCGGTGCGATGACGTCGCGGCGCTGCAGAAACCCGGTGAGCGACGCCTGTAGCCACGTCGCCCGCTGCGCGGCGCCGGTGCTCGATGCCGGTGCTCGACGCAGCTGTGCAGTCGCCGGTCTGCCGCTTCCCTGCTGTGGGTCGCCTGCAGTCGCAAGGCTGTTGCGTAGGCTCTCGCAAATGTGCGAGCTGTGGGCCGGATGGCCCGCTGTCTGTGCGAGCTGCGAGTGTGCGCAGCATCGCCTGCTGCGGTGGCAAGCTGTGTAGGCAGCATTGCCTGCTGTATCGCCTGCTCAAAGCAAGGCGGTGGCGGGCCGAATATGCCCGCAATGGGGGCTAGCTGCGCCCGTGGGCGGCATCGCCCGCTATGTTGGCGAGCTGCGTGAGCAGCATCGCCCGCTACTGCTCGCTTGATGCGAGCCGAATGCGGACCGAACATGTCCGCGGGGGTGAGCTGCGCCAGTGGGCAGCATCACTCGCTATGTTGGCGAGCTGTGGGAGCATCGCCGGCTACTGCTCGCTTGATGCGAGCCGAATGCGGACCGAATATGTCCGCGGTGGGGCGAGCTGCGCCTTGCGGCCAGCGTCGCCCATCTATGGTTGGCGAGCTGTGAGAGCAGCATCGCCCGCTACTGCTCGCTTGATGCGAGCCGAATGCGGACCGAATATGTCCGCGATGGGGTGAGCTGCGCCTTGCGGGCAGCATCACTCGTCTATGGTTGGCGAGCTGTGAGAGCAGCATCGCCCGCTACTACTGCTCGCTTGATGCGAGCCGAATGCGGACCGAATATGTCCGCGGTGGGGTGAGCTGCGCCTTGCGGGCAGCGTCACCCATCTATCGGTTGGCGAGCTGTGAGAGCAGCATCGCCTGCTGTGTCGCCTGCACAAAGCAAGGCGGCGGCGGGCCGGATACGCCCGCAGTGGGGCGAGCTGCGCCTTGCGGGCAGCGTCGCCCAGCTATCGGTTGGCGAGCTGTGAGAGCATCGCCGGCTATTGCCCGCTGAATGCGAGCCGAATGCGGACCGAATATGTCCGCGGGGGGCGAGCTGTGAAGCATCACCCATCTGGTTGGCGAGCTGTGAGAGCAGCATCGCCGGCTATTGCTCGCTTGACGCGAGCCGAATGCGGACCGAACATGTCCGCAGGAGGTGAGCTGCGCCGGTGGGCAGCATCACACTCTCTCTGTCCGCTGAAAGTAAGTTGGTAGCGGGCCGGATATGCCCGCACGGGGGGGCGAGCTGCGCGTGTTGGCAGTGTCACCCATCTATTTGTTGGTTGGCGAGCTGTAGGAGCAGCATCGCCTGCTGTTGTCTTACTTGGGTAGTGGGACAAGTTTCTTCACTGGACGCTTTAAGGTGCCGCCGGATGTGCGCACCTCAGCTGTCCGGACCTCTCCATCAGCGCCCGGGAAAACTGCGATTATGCGGCCTCGCGGCCACGTGTTGCGAGGCAGCTGGCCGTCTGCGATGAGTACGGGATCACCCACCTGCAGATTAGGGCCACGGCTATGGGGCTCCCGCCGGTGTTGGAGCTCGGGTAGGTACTCACGTACCCAGCGGCGCCAGAACTGGTCGGCGAGTGCCGACAGTGGCGCTTGCTGTCGATGTCGTGCTCTGTGAACACGCCAGGCGTCGGCAGCCGGGCTGAACCACCCAGGAGGAAGTGGTTCGGCGTGATGGACTCGTCATCGTCACTGTGAACTGAAACATGGGTTAGTGGTCGACTGTTGACCGTATATTCGGCCTCACACAACAGTGTGTGTAACACCTCTTCATGTGGGTGTTTTTCGTGAAGTATAGTCTGTAATGCTGTCTTCACACATCGGACTAGGCGCTCCCATGCGCCACCCATAAAAGGCGCTGACGGAGTGATGAAGCGCCATACTATGCCTCGGCGACTTGCCTCTTCTTTGAAGGCGTCTCGGAGCTCTTTGTCGGCACCGTGCATGTTGGTGCCGTTGTCTGAGTGTATTTCTGTTGGACATCCTCTGCGTGCAGCGAAGCGGCGCAGTGCTAGTATCGCGGAGTCTGCGCTGAGGCTTGCGGCGATTTCCAGGTGTACCGCTCTGGTGGTCAGGCACGTAAATAGAGCCACGTACCTCTTCTGATGCTGGCGACCGACTGTAACGGATAGCGGACCGAAATAGTCGAGTCCAGTGAATGTGAACGGCCTCTGATGATGAGCTAGACGCGTTCTGGGGTGGTCGCCTGTAGCTGGTACTGGTGCGCACGCCTTCCTAATGCGACACGGTAAACAACGTGTCACTACCATCTTCGTTGTGGGTCTCATTCTGACGACCCAGTAATGCTGTCGGACTTCATTGATGGTCATCTCGGTTCCACTGTGTTGTAAGCTGCGGTGTGTCCAGTCTATGTAGAGCTGAGTTATACGATGGTCGCCATGTAATATGGGTGGGCGCTTGACGTCTTCTGTTATTTTGTCGATTCTATCTATACGACTTCTGAGGCGTATGACGTCATCCTTCAATTCTATTTGCAATGGTCGTAGGGCGCTGTCCTTATCTATTTCTTCGTTTTCACGTAAACTTGTCAACTCGCGGGAAAACATCTGTTGCTGTACAGCTTGCACGAGTAACCTCTCCGCTTGTTGGAGGTATTCGGCTTCTATTAATTGACTATATTTTGACGTAACTGGGGACGTCACTGACGCTGTAGGAGGGGGCACTGCCGTCTTTGTACGTTTCCTCCAATCCGGATCCGCTTCTATATTTTTCCTCGTTCTTTTATAGAACGTGTTTTCTTTGGGCGGCCGACATTTGGCGACGAAGCGTAGTACTGTCGCCGTCGCTCTCAACAGTCGTTCCCATTTTGAAAATCTTGCTGGATCGGGTATGACTTCTGTGAGTCTTCTATCTATATTTTCTATAGCGACTAAGGTTCGCTCCTCACCCGTCTGTTCCTCTAGTGGAGGCTTCTCTATTGGCCATGTTGTCGACTCTTCATACAGGAAGCTGGGGCCACAAAACCACTCGTGTCTCAAATCAAAGTGCTGTGGTACATCACGAGTGGCGGCGTCTGCTATATTTTTCTTAGTGGGCACCCATCGCCAGTCTTCGACTCTACTATGCTCTTCTATGGCAGCTATGCGGTGCGCGACGAACGGTTTGTAAACTCGAGCTCCTCTTCTGATCCAGGTCAGCACGGTTTTGCTGTCTGACCAGTACGTCACGGAGGCCGGCTTGACTCCGTGTTCTCGGATGACAGCTGCAGCGACGCGGGTCCCCATCACCGCGGCCTGCAGCTCGAGTCGGGGTATCGATTGGAGCTTGAGTGGCGCCACCTTTGCCTTGGCCATGACGAGGCTCACGTGAGTCTTGCCATCTTCTGTAGAGATACGCCAGTACACCGCTGCGGCGTACGAAGTTTCGCTCGCGTCCGTGAAAACGTGGACTTGCGTTTCTATGGCGTCGCTATATCCTGGGTAACATCTTGGTACTGTGACTTGGGCAAGATTCTGTAGATGTTGAACCCAACTTCTCCATGCTGTGGCCAAGTCTGCGTCGAACGGCTGGTCCCAGTCAACTCCTCTTCTCCATGCTTCTTGGAGTATCTGTTTGGCGCGAATCGTTACGGGTGAGGCTAGGCCGAGTGGGTCGTATAGTGACATCACTATTTTCAGCGCCTCTCTCTTTGTGGGCACCTCCTTCTGTAATACGCCACTCGGTAATCGGGCTAGGCTCAGATTGAAACCCAGCGTATCTGCTCTTGGTCTCCATATTAGGCCAAGAATTTTTTCTGTATGGTCGCCGATGTCGACGACTTCTGTCTCTATAAGCGACGGTTCTATATTTTGTATGACGTCGATGTCATTCGATACCCATTTCTTAATTTCGAAACGAGCCTGTTGGTGTATCTTCTTCACCGCTGTTGCTATGTGTGTCGCTTCTTCAACTGTTCTATAGCTATCCAGATAATCGTCCATATAATGGTTCTTCACTATTGCTTCTACTGCTTCTGGATGCTGTTCTATGTGCCGGTTCGCGTTCCAATTCTTCGCGAATATGGCCGTGCACGGTGAGCTTGCCGCGCCGAATATGATTGACGTCATTCGATACTCGTCGGGGGCTCCTTCTCTTCTATTGCCTCTCCACAAATATCGGAGGGCGTCTCTATCTTCAGGTCGTACTTTGACCTGCATGAACATTTCGGTAATGTCACCTGAAATGGCTATCGGATATCTACGAAACCTCATCATGACGCCGGGCAGCGACTGTAATAGGTCCGGTCCTGTAAGTAGGAAGTCGTTCAGCGACATTCCATTCGATTTAGCTGCGGCGTCGTGTACTATTCGAAACTTCTCCGGCTTCATGGGATTGAAGACGTCGAAATGAGGCAGATACCAGGTTCTTCCTGGCGTGGTCTGTTTGGGCGCTTTTTCTGCGTACCCTTTCGAAAGGAGCGAGTCCATCTGTTCTATATATTTATTTCGAAGACTCGGATCTTTGTCGAGCTTCTTTTCTATAGAGATCAGCCGCTTGTGTGCTGTCCCATAACTATCGGGCATTTCAAAGTTGTTATTTTTCCATAACATAGCTGTTTCTATATGCCCATCTGTCAACTGTTTGGTATGTCTTTTCAAGATGTCTTCAGCCTGCTTCTCTGGATCAGAATCTGGACGCCGAGGATTAACTATTAGGGACTCGAGTGCGAAAAATTCACGAAGTTGCTCGTTCAGTCTATCGTCTCTATTTTCTCTATCTTCTCTGCATGCGCTGACGTAATGCACCTGCTGACCGAGTATTCTAGTGTGCGCGCCATGTAGCGTCCATCCAAGCGTTGTAAGTGACGCTATTGGCTGGTGCCTGGGGCCTCTTCTGACTTCACTGGCAAGGAGAAGGTGCCAGTTGTCTTGGCCAATCAAAATCTTGGGCGCGCCAACATCATAGACTAGCTGCTCTTTCAAGTCGATGAGATGTTTGCAATGTGTGACATCTTCTTCACGGACTGTCTGTGACGCGAGATTAAGCTTCGGTATGGTGCGCGCTCTGAACGGCACCCTATTTCTATGCTGACTCGCGAGTGTCACTGTGACTCTTTTCGAACAAGGAGTGTCGATCATGGTGTCACCGATCGCACCAATCTTCAGTGGGTCGATCTTGCCCTCGGCTCCGACTTGGTCGGCGATGTCTTCATCGATCAACGATACGGTCGATCCATCGTCGAGTAGGGCGAACGTAGATGCCTCTCCCGCCGGTCCAATGACCCGGACCGGGATGATTTTTAAATAGGCGTGATTCGACGATGATCTTGAGCTGGCGACTGTCTCCTTGGGCTCCTTTTTGACTTCGGTCTGTCTGGGCTTTTCGGCTGCCACCGCAGCAGGCTTCTTGTCGTAATGAAGTAGCCGACTGTGCGTGGCTGTACACCCCTTGACGTCACACTTCTTCGCGTTGCATTTATGCCGCTCTCTTCTTGGCTTCAGGCAACGGAAGCACAGGTTTAGATTCTTCGCAATTTCCCATCTCTTGTTACTATTGCTATTCTTGAACTTCGAGCAATCGCGTTCTATATGACCATCCTTCTCACACAGTCGGCACTTGCTTGCTGACTTCTCTGTTGTTGTGTGAGTCCTCTGCTGCGGTGTGCGTCGGTTGGATGAGCCCTCTGTCTTGATGTTTTCAGCAGGAGCGAAAGCGCTGCAGTATCGAGCTTGTTCGGTAATGAATTCGCTAAACAGCGACAAGTCTGGCAAGGACTGGTACTTTTCTGTATATATACGGTACCACTGTACACGTATCGAGTTCGGTAGCTTCTCTGTCAAGGTTCGCATGAGCTCGGCGTTGATCAGGTAATGATCCTTCTTCAATGCTCGCAGCGTTACTATAGCGCACCTCACGTGGCTTGCGAATGAGCAAATATCCTTTGGATTTTCACTGCATCGTGTCAGTCCTCGCAATCTATCTGTTTCGGCCTGTGCTATCGAATCTGGTCGGCCGAATTGCAGCTCGAGTTCCTTCATGATGTCATCTGGTCTTGCATGGCCGATGAGTTCTGAACTGACTGTTTCTAAAGCGCGTCCATGCAGGCTTCTTCTAAGTCTTGCTGTATTCTCGACATCGTTGAAATATTTTCGAGTTGTTTCATAAATGGCTCGAAATGACAACCATTCTGTATGCGCACCACTGAAGTTCGGTAAAGTCATAATGACCTTCGACGCCGAGGAGGAATTCTGTGACTGCTGTTCTGTTTTCTTGTCAACTAAAGATGCTATAGCAGCCGTAAGGTCCGTAACGAATGGACGTAAATTATCCTCGCTCCTATCGTCTTCTATTTTCTTCATAGGTGGTGGCTCTATCTGTTTAGCACTATCTGGATCTATGTGCGTTCGACGAGAGTCCACTATTGGTTCGAAGTCCACAGGGGGGGGCGGTTGCTGTCGACTATCACGGATGTCCCCCTCGGCGGCGTTGGTCTCTCTCTGATCAGGAACAGGTTCAGGCGCCTCTTCCAGCCAGGAACGCACGTACTCTTCATTTGAGTTTCTATCGTCCAAATATTCTTCGTCCGACTCTTGTTCGGCTCTCTGAAGTGCTAACTGGGCAAGCTCCAACTTAATCTTCAATAAGTCTTCGCGAGCCTTCTGTAGTTTTCTATATGACCGCGGTGACCTGTCAATGGTCGACGGCGGACGTCTATGTTCTATACGGGCGTCACCTCGGGTAGTCATTGGCAAGACTCGGCTATCTTTTCTATTTGACGGCTTCATTGTACTATCTGAAGTCGTCTCAAAGCGGGTTCCCTTCCTTGAGGTCGATGGCATCTGTTTCTGTACTGTTGTCGGCAATGGTGCAGGTACTCGTTCTATTGCTGAAGCTTCTATCTGTTCTATTCGTTCAGCGGCAGCAGGCGGAGACACGTCTTCACTGCGCTGCTGCATCGATCGTGCCGTCCCAGACGATGAAGGCGAACGCGGCGGCACCTGATGATGGATAGCAGGAACCCTCTCGGCTGGTTCCTGTATCGGAACTGTCCACGCCTCGGATGATTTGCCATGCGACCTCGTGATCGGCATTGTTGAAGTCTTCAATGAATCTTCAAAACTATTCGGTAGTCCACTGGTAAGCCTCAGGTGAAACTTCAATCCAAGTTTCCAAAAAAAAAAAAATTTCAAAAAATTTTCAAAATTCTTCAAAGTCCCCAATCTTCAAAAAATTTTCTAAGTTCGGATTGACTGAAACTTTTCTAAGTCACAGACTGTTCAAAATCTTCTATGTGTGAAGTCGATCGAAATTCTCTAAGTCCAAAATTCTTCAAAAATATTCTATGTCCCGCTTGATCAAAACTTTTCTAAGTGTCAGGTTGTTGAAAATTTTCCAAGTTCAAAAATCTTCAAAAAACTTTCCAAGTCCCGGATTGTTGAAAATTTTCTAAGTTCAAAATTCTTCAAAAATATTTTAAGTCCCGCTTGATCAAAACTTTTCTAAGTGTCAGGTTGTTGAAAATTTTCCAAGTTCAAAAATCTTCAAAAAATTTTCCAAGTCCCGGATTGTTGAAAATTTTCTAAGTTCAAAATTCTTCAAAAAATTTTCCAAGTTCAAAATCTTCAAAAATATTCTAAGTGTCGGAACCCCTCAAAATTTTCAAAGTGTGAAGTCGTTCGAAATTTTCTAAGTTCAGCTTGATTAAATTTCTTCTATGTTGTTCCTTCACTATTTTTCAACATCAATCTGCCTAGGGGTAGTTTTCTTGAAGGGATGATTTCTTCAAGGTCCGACTTCTATTTAGCTTCTAGGGACGCCCTTCGTGTCTTGAAATGTTGAAGGGTAGTTTTTTCTTCAAGGGGGTGCGACTTCACAATAGGGGCTGCGCCTTCAGGGTAGCTGCGTGGTTCGGTAAATCCAACTTCCAAATAGCTGGATCAAGCTATCTTCAAAATATCCGGCTCCGATGGACCAGAAAATGTACGGGGCGGACGTGATCGACTGGACTGTAGGGTGGCCAGGGTAGGTTATCCTATTCTTCGAAAGTGGACTGTATGGTGACAACCCACCTAGGTATAAATGATCCAGACGCGTTGACGCTCCGTCTATAAGCTACGGGCCTTGAGGATGCAACCCTTAGCTGAATACTTTGCTATACTTGCTGTTATTGACACAGTATATAGGGGTAGGTATAGAGGGCTTACCAATAAAGTCACAATAAAACACTATTTAACTTGTTCACTATTCACTTAGCGATTTGAAGGGTGGAATTCGCGACTATATGATTCTACATTTAGTTATAGATCCAAAACTATCTTGCAAATGACTACAAATTCTATAAATTTCCAATGTTACTATTGTACGGCGCAACTATACCGTATCGACACCCAAAAAATCACCGTGTGTGATGAAGTTTATTAACCAATATTTTCATTATGCTAATTCTAGATTTTAGGCTATATCTAGGCTTAGGTCTATGTGAGTAGGGGTTGTCGTACCTTTACGGATAGCCCTCGGTAGGCTCCATACAGCGGAGACAAATTCACCCCTTCATCCCCCTCCATGTAGGGGTGGGATGCCGAAAACTATACAAAACTATTGTAGGCGCGAAGCTATTACCTACTTGGGGTGAATTTACCGTAAAACTATGCTAGGAGGGCTATACAGCTATATGTATCTCTATAGATACGACAACCCTCTACAAAACTACATATGTTTCAACCCTGTCACTCAAGGGGTTGCAACTCTATAAGCGTATATGTTTCAGGGGGATAAAAATAAACAGTTTTATTTAAACCTAAATTGCGGCTTTATGCCTGCATACACTATAAACATCTATGTATCCCCTGAAAGGATTTTTCAAGGCGGTTCTATTTCAGACGTTTAGAAGTCTAGAATCTAGACTTGTATTTTCGGGAAAGGAAGAGGGTAGATGCAAAGTGTTTTATTTTTGTGCATACCTTCACCAGGGCTATTTATCAAAAACCATTGACCAATCACGTACCAGCACCCTCCTGCTCTGTGATTGGTCAGTGTCGCTTTTAGCTATGCGACTACCTTTGACCTGAATATTTCGGGTCTCAATTACCAAGCCCTTTCTATTTACCTATGTATGTCTGTTTGTGTGTGTATATACCTCGATTACCTTATATACCACCGATTACCTTTTATATACCTTTATATACCTTGATTACCTTTATATACCTTCGATTACCAGGGTTACCATGTGTTTACTGTTATGTGTAAGGGATAGGATACCCTACCTAACTATATTCTATCTATTTGGGAGAAATAAAGGCTCCAAGGGCTTATATACTGCCTCTTGAGAGCAAACAACTGTAACGAATGTGTTTTATTTCAATAACAAACTATGTATCAACTATAGCTACCTATAACTATCTATACTATGCAGCTTTATCTGTTACAGCATTCTATGTGCTAACTAACTACCTATAACTACCTATATTATGTAGTCGCGGTGTTATTTATTTGCAACATTCTATGTACTTCTATAGCTACCTATAACTACCTATACTATGTAGCTAAGACGCATCGTCGCGAACAATTAGTGTTGAGTAATTAAAGTGCCATTTTTTGGTTATTTAATCGGCAGTTTTTATTGTAACGAACCCGAAGCTCGTAACAGAGGGCCTTACGCCCCAGGCGCCACAACAGTAGATGGGATTCGCAGAGTGATTCTCGGCCACCGTAGGCGCGGGCCTCTGAATGGCGAGCTATGGATGGCTCGCCATCTGATAACAAGCAGGTTTGGGTCGTCGACGGCGCGTCGCGTTCCACGCAATACATTTAAATCAAACTTGCAGATTGGTTGCAGTTGTATCTTAATAAAACTAATCATTTACAGTTGAATCCGTTTATAATGACATCGAAGGGAAGTGAAAAATACGTCATACTAAGCGGACGTCATAAAAAGCGTCATCTTAGGAATTAAACAAAATCCCATCTTTGTTAGTTATGTCGTGTAATCATGAGAAACACAAAAAGAAAATGTTGATAGACATAGATCAATCAAAACCAAATGAGTCAGAAATAAATTAGAAGTCATGTCCCTCACTATAACCAAACATAATTTCTGAAAAATAGGTCATAATAAGCGACATGTCAATAAACGAAGTCATTATATCCGTACTTTTTTAAAAGAATTTAATATGAAAACCAAAATTAGCTCCGTTTTACTTCATACTAAGCGGTTGGTCTATATAAGCGGCGTCAATATAAGCGGTGTCATAATAAACGAATTTCACTGTATTTAAATTAAGGCATGTTTGTTTAATTAATGTTTCTGTAACTATAAGTACTTGCACGACAATAGAGTAGTTAACTAAAAAATCTGATTAGTCCGTCAGATAGATTTCCAAAAAATATTGGACACGTATTTTTTCTTTTTTCACATAAACAAAAAATGAAAACGATACAGTGCGTTGAAAACTCGTGTGACGTCACTACTCGCTACAATTTTTACCGGGCCGTGACGTCACAAGCCCCCACTCCTGATCTTTGATGCTTTTTATCTTCGTCAGTTTTTATAGATTTGATAAAGGAAAAAATACGTGTTCAATATTTTTTCTATAATCTAACTGACGGACTAAACATAATCATATATTTTTAATCAGGCAACATCCCTATTAATACCACTTATATTCCATACTCCCTGGAGGAACTTTGGCTCCAAAAAACACAGGTTTTTTGCCTAGTTTAGGAAGTTCGTCCTTTAAATGTGGCTCTGTTGTACAATATTTCCCTAAACCTTAATACTTTCTTATTATTATTATTAAAAAAATATATCATCATCTGCCTAGCCTTTTCCCAACTTTATTGGGGTCGGCTTCCAGTCATACCGGATTCAGCTGAATACCAGTATTTAACGTATTATTAAAGAAATATATGATCTCTAATATTTTTTCGCGATTTCGAAGCATTTCCAAGAAAAAAAATTGATGATTATTTGTTTGATAAGTATCCTAATGTTTTTTCTTATTAATTTTTTCAGGTACAGTATTGCAGTTTAGAAGCGAATATTTGGAGGCACGGCAGAGGCGGGCCAAGATCTAAATGCTATGGAATTTATTAATTATATTTTAAGTATAAGTTAGATTATATTATTTAAGTATATTTTCTTCGTGCTGCCGAGAGTTTCTTGCTTAATAATTTTATTATGAGCGAAAAATATTTAAATTAAATCATGGAGAGTACGAAACGATAAAAAAATGGCGTCTTTATAATGTAACGTATTTATCATTCATGCCTGAGTGAAATCACATCCTTAATGTCACCGAGATATTAAAATGACGTAAGTAAATTTTTATAAATCGCGTAAAATTGTGAACTCTACAATTCAAATGATTAATGGTCAATACAGTACATAATCATACATTTCCAGATTTCAAATGAATGCGCAGTCCACTGTGTTGCACCAGTTCAGGGCCCCAAGTCTGCTATTTTTATAGATTTGTCATTCCAACACGATCTCATTGTCATTTTGTTAAAAGTTCGTAATCTGCTAAATTCATAATGGTCGATCATTGGTCGGTCAATGGTCTCGTAATACTTTTCGATAACCGAGCTAAAAAGCAATGAATGCACAATGACGTTCTAATGGTAGGTTACTGATCAAAGGAACTGTCAAAATGTTAGCAGATTACAATTCTATGTCATTTCTTTCAATGGAGTGTCAGTGGTTGACCATTGGAAAGTCATAGTGACGCTTTTATGTTAGTAGATTACCAAACTTGTAAAAATCAACCATTATGAAATCAATGATAGACCATTCTGACACTATTGTAATAGCGGACTTGCGGCCCAGGCATGCAAAATTATCATTAAAATTATATGTTGTTCCAAATAATATCACAGACAAGGTCATGAATAACAGGAAAACACGGATACATTGGAAAGTGTTGAATTTGGATGGGATTTATTGCTTTCACGATATATCTAGAAATTATAATCTAATAATGTTTTTTCCACGTTGACACCCTATTACTGTAACTATTTTTAAAACAGATAAAAATGTACCTAAATTAATCAACGTAATCAATCATTTTTGTTTTTTTTTTAAATAGAAATCAGGATTAAAAAAAAATAGAAATCATGAAAATGTAGGTTTCGATTTTTTACACAATTTTTTGCTATTTGCTGTTACTTCAAGTACATAACATAATATACATATTATATATATAGGAATAACAATGTATTTCACTCTTTTTTAATGCATTAGAGATGTTTTCAAAGTAAAAAAAAATATGATTCTATTTAGTCCGTCAGACAGATTATCGAAACATATTGGACACGTATTTTTTGCATTATCAAATCAATAAAAATTGACGAAGATAAAAAGCTTCAAAGATCAGAAGTGGGGGCTTGTGACGTCACGTCGTGGTAAAAAGTATATTGCCATGTGACGTCACATGAATTTTCTACGCCCTGTATGGTCATAATTTCTTGTTAACTTAAAAATAGAAAAAATAATACGTGTCTAATATTTTTTTGGAAACCTATCAGACGGACTAATTAGATTTTTACGGTAAAATACCCTATTACACATTAAAATGCCAATTATTACGGTTTTCGCTCCGTTATTGATAAAAACTATTATTTTATCGCTTTATTTATCAAATTAAAATTAGTTCCTATATAAAGCATACACCATAATTATTAGGCACTGTATTGTGTATTTAAATTACATATACAGATGAAAATATTACAGAGATGAATTGAATACGCACAGTCGAGTCGTGAGTCTTGTCAACCAGACTTAAGTCGTGTCAGTCAGTGAAGGCAAATAAAACATGGAAGCATTCCTAACTCAAAAAAATTACCCAAAGCACATTGCGCTGCGGTACCGATTGCGCCGCTCACGTGTTTACGTTACACGGCCTATTCGTTACATGGTAATTTAAACCCAAAAACTTGGGAAATAAGGTCAACTTTTAACTGTGCATCGTATTAGCAATAATGTTGCTGGTGTGGTTCGGCGAATCAGCGACGAGGTTTCGATGTGTGAGTTTGTTTGGATTTTTGGGTCACGATTCGCGCTTAGATCCCTTGAAGTAATGCTGCCATGTTTTATTTGCGTTCACTGGTGTCAGACTTGTGGAGTTTGTATAGGCAGTCGCTCCACGTATAATACTGGTATTCAGCTGAATCCGGTTTGACTGGGAGCCGACCCCAATCATCATCATCGGTCTGCCTTTTCCCAATTATATCGGGGTCGGCTCCCAGTCGCCTCTTTCATTCTGAGAATGCTCTCTCCGATCTTCAATAGAATATATTTACCGTGTATATTTTCCCGATTGTTGAAGCGATAATTACCTTATAGACGTTTTTAAAATCAGCTTTTAATCATTTGAACGGCAGTGACAAATATATATGACAGTCAAAATCTTATCCAGTACGCCAAAGTCAGAAATATGTGACAAACAATACGGTGGACTTGTGGCTTGGCCGGGGTTTAAAAATCTTAGCGAAGCGATAATAATTACCGTATAGACGTTTTTTAAATCTGCTTTTAACCATTTGAACGCCAGTGTCACATATATATGACAGTCAAAATCTTACCCAGTACGCCAAAGTCACAAATATGTGACAAACAATACTTGTGGCTTGGCGCGGAGTCAAAAATCTTAACAGAGGCCTAAAAATGAGTAACGTTTGAATTAAAATTTTGAACGCACATGTGAGATCAATATACATAGTACATTTCTGTACCTCAGAGGTATACAATAGTAACTCCACTTTATTTGAAAATATGTTTCTTGCACCATTCAAATCGCAAGAACCAGTTCTACATAAGGTAAAAAAGGTAGGAAAGGTTCTACATATACATTAAGTCTTATGACATCTATGAAACGAAATATCCAATCGTATATGACATTAAATCTACTAAATTCTAATGGGTATAGGACCTCAAATGACGCTACGATTACTTGCTTGTAATAATTCCATCTCATAACAGTAAAAAAATACTGTTGAGTTCGTTTCAATATCTTTAAAACAACTAAGTCAAAATTGCATTCAAAGTTCCACTCCGCGCATTTTTGCCTCTCCTGTAAAATTTTCGTTTTATCACATAATGTTGTATGCCTCTGAGGTACAGATTTTTAGAAGATATTCCATTGAAAATATGTAATAATTATTGTATTCTTAAGTTGTATTACTTACTGCCATTTTGTGTATGTGTCTTTGCGAGGCTAAACCGGTTGCAAGCTTGGCTATATTTATTAGTTTTGATACTTGCGCTGCGATCGAAAATTTTGTAAACTAAGGGTGCGTTTCTTGATCTGTAGTTAGGTCAACCAGTGGTTAAAAATGTGGCAAAATTTTTAGTTAGTTATTTATTCAGGAGCTCGTGGCTAAAGAATAACAGTCGCACGGCTCGATCTTCAAGGTAAAGCAACGCTTGCCGAGGTTGGTTTGTGGATGGGTGACCACATTAACATAACGATTTTCCTCCGTGCCTCGGAGAGCACGTTAAGCCGTTGGTCCCGGCTGTCATTTGTAGATCTTTGGTAGTCGTTTCGGATTGTCAGAAGCCGGAAAATCTGACTCCAGTGTTGCCAAGAAGTACCGTGTTCCCCAGTTAATGGGTTGTGGAGGTCTGGTAGGCAGCCGCTCCACGTTAAATACTGGTATTCAGCTGAATTCGGTATGACTGGAAGCCGACCCCAATATAGTTGGGAAAAGGCTAGGCAGATGATGATTTTTAGTTATTTATTTGAACATCTGTCAAACACAATTTTCCATCATTGGTTGAGAATTGAGTGAACTCCGGATTGAGAAACTAGCCCTTAGATATGTAAGTATGAATTCAAAAGTAACCTCTTTTTACTTGCCTTGGAGTGATCTGTAACCGGAGTAAATTAAATGTAAGGCTATATAAAGTAGCCAGAATATCCAAAAATCCTTTAAAAAACTTGAACAATTTTGTCAAAAAATGTCGAAAGAGTTTTGATAAAATTATCTTCTTAAAATTTGCTAATGGAGGCATTAAATTCTCATATTTGTTCTTTAAGGCTGACTTGTGCAAATCGTGGTCTTTTTTTAATATTGTCGATGGCCAAAACTCAGCATATTGGTCGAACTATAATATGTTCGTGTGTACACAACTCTCATCCGAGTCGACGCTATAAAAAACGACGTGTTGAAAGTGTTAACTCCAGAGTTAGTTGCGAACACTAGGGCCTAAAGTCTGCTATTACAATAGTGTCAGAATGGTCTATCATTAATTTCATAATGGTTGATTTTTACAAGTCTGGTAATCTATACTAATATAAAAGCGTCACTATGACTTTCCAATGGTCAACCACTGACACTCCATTGAAAGAAATGGCATAGAATGTTAACTCGTATATAATAACAAATGAATGATTCAGTAATCTGCTAAAATCTTGACAGTTCCTTTGATCAGTGACCTACCATTAGAACGTCATTGTGCATTCATTGCTTTCAATAACTATTATGAAATCAATGATAAACCATACTGACACTATTGTAATAGCAGACTTGGGGCCCTGGTTAAATAACAAATATATATCATACATAATGACTCCAAGTTAAAAAAATAACCACTGGTTTGAGCAAGTTGGCCTTATTTGATCGACTAACAAAAAATACTAACATTTTACAGTATAATTATGTATAAGTTGCAACTTGACCGGTTTTTTATAATAACTGTTTGGTACATACACATGTCAAATAACGCCATTCTGAAATATGGCATTTGAAGTTTAGGAAACTATCAGAACAGGGGTCCTCTTAGCTGACATTTCTTCAAGACGCGCGTGGAACACGACGCGCCATCGACCCAGGCCTGGTTGCTATCGGACGGCGAGCCACCCATAGCTCGCCATCCGCAGGCCCGCGCCTACGATGGCCGGGAATCGCCCTGCGTTTCACGACCAGCCGCCGCAACAGAAGAAGACGCCCCTTCTTCTGTTGCGGCGGCTGGTCGTGAGGTTTCGATCTCCCACGCGCGGTCTGCCTCCTCCTTCGCTAGCATTAATACTTCGCAGAAGGAGGTGAGACACTAGACCTCGGAAAGCACGTTAAGCCGTTGGTCCCGGCTGTCATTTGGAGATCTTTGGCAGTCGTTACGGATTGTCAGAAGCCAGAAAATCAGACACCAGTTCTTGCCAAGAAGTACCGTGTTCCCCAGTTGATGGGTTGTGGAGGCTGGTAGACAGCCGCTTCACGTAAAATACTGGTATTCAGCTGAATCCGGTATGACTGGGAGCCGACCCCAATATAGTTGGGAAAAAGGCAGGTAGATGATGAGAAGGAGGTGAGGCGAGAGGTCGCCGCCGCCGATCGCCTCGACGAGGACACGAGGTCTTTGCTCCCAAGCAGGGCAGTAAGGAGCAGTGATGGCCGAGTGGTAACGGCCCCGACTAACGAATTGGAGGTCGCGGGTTCAAACCCAGCCAGGCGCGTTACTTTGTGTAATTAGTTTCATCACCACTGCTCTCAAAACGGTGAAGGAAAACATCGTGAGGTAACCGGCATGTCCTAGAACCAAACATTCGAAGACATGTGACATTCAGCAACCCGCACTGGGCCCGCGTGCTGGATTACGGCCCATTCCCTCTCCTAAAGAGGCGCCTGTGTCCCAGCAGTGGGAACATTAAAAGGCTGATTATGCTTATGCTTGGGCAGACCTTCACCATGTTTGGTCACCTTTTACACTTATAGTGATCCTATTTAACATTATTTCCTACAGATATTATTAGCTGTTATCGGAATATTAATTTTATGTCTACAACTTCGTAAAACAAGCAAAATAAAAAGTTTTATAAGACTATCAAATTAATATTTTGAAATAAAAACTAATTTGCATCATCTTGGAATTTAAGTACCTTCTAAAAGTTAAGCAATTGACAGAGATGCATCTTATCAGCCATTTTGTATATTTCGTAACTGTCACAAAAACAGAGCAAAATGTCAAAGTAATAAATATTGGGCAATTAATTGTCTATGCTAATATTATAAAGAGGAAAATTTGATTGTTTATTTGTATTGAATAGGCTCTGAAACTACTGAAACGATTTCTAAAATTCTTTCACTGTTGGGAAGCTACACTATCCCCGGGTGACATAGGCTATATGTATTTTTTTCCCGTATTGTCACGGAAACGGGAACAACGCGGGCGAAACCGCGGGGCGCTGCTAGTTTTTTTTGCTATTTTTCGTTTTTCAAACAGGAATGTTTCCTGAATAAAAAAATATGATTCTATTTAGTCCGTCAGTTAGATTATCGAAAAATATTGGACACGTATTTTTTGCTTTATCAAATCTATAATAATTGACGAAGATAAAAAGCATTACAGACCAAGAGTGGGGGCTTGTGACGTCACGTCGTGGTAAAAATTTTGGCTAGTAGTGACATCACACGAGTGTTCAACACAGTGTATCGTCTTCGTTTTTTATTTACGTGAAAAAAGAAAAAAATACGTACCTATCCAATACTTTTTGGGAATCTATCTGACGGATTAATTGGATTTTTTTAATGAACTATCCTATTGTTTCTTAGTGCATCTGTACTGATACTCTATTTCTTTTCTAAAACTGGTTTTCTATAAACAAATTGTCGACGGGTCGCAAATTTAACACCAACAATGGGATTGGCTGTTAAAAATTAATTCAACCAATCAAAGCGGCTTACCAACTTTGAAAATTTGTAGATAACATATAGTTGCCGTAATTATCGTTTCAGAAACTGAGCCTAATAGGTTATCTAAATTACACAGAGTTCCTTAAACTTCATAGAAATTTATCTGTACAACAAAGCAATGCGTCTTTGTTGCACAGATAACTTTGCCAAATAAATCGTGTTGTTTTTGTTTTTATGTAAGTATGTGCAGAGAAAAGCCTGTAAATGATAAATTGTATTTATTTTGTAAATAGGTTGTAAATAACACTTTCACACGTCAATATTTCTGTTCATTTTAAGCTAGATGAGGCCGGTGTTTCCTAGCCGACTACCCTGAGAAGAAACACCAAAAAAAATTCAGAGGTCAAAGTATATATCGTGTGGACACACTATAAGTCCATAAATACTAATCTACTGTGTTCAGTGAACTTTATGCCATGCGTAGTTTGACTCAATATGATTAAATCCACAGTTTTTATCAAAAACTGGTCGACCTCCTACTAATAGTTATGTATATATATACTAATACAAGAATTTAATGTATCTTTTTATAAAGCATTTATTTTTATTTTCGTATTAATTAAATTCGAATTGCTATGTTTATTATTAAGATCAAATCCTTTTATAAGAGTATTAAAATTTAATTTAAATAATTTAATTTTATTGTTTTTAAGTTTAAGAACTTGGCGGGTGGCACTGCAGTGCCACTAATGATTATTTTTCCTAAAATGTATTACTCATAATTATTTTTAATGAATAAA
This sequence comes from Hecatera dysodea, assembly GCA_905332915.2. NCBI lineage: Eukaryota > Metazoa > Arthropoda > Insecta > Lepidoptera > Noctuidae > Hecatera > Hecatera dysodea. The sequence continues at coordinate 794,929 of HG995316.1, forward strand.
TGTTTTATTTTATTAATTAGTTGTTTGATTTTCTTTTTTTAGAGTTCCGTAGCCAAATGGCAAAAAACGGAACCCTTATGGATTCGTCATGTCTGTCTGTCTGTCTGTCTGTCCGTCCGTATGTCACAGCCGTTTTACTCGGAGACTATTAAAGCTACATAAATGAAAATTGGTAGGTATGTAGGTGCAACCTGTTAACCGCTATTCAATAATGTGTAATATTACGGAAAAAAATAATTTTAGGGGTGGCACTCCATACATGTAACTGAGGGATGAAAAGATAAATTCTAACAAACATAATCGTGTGGTTTATCATTGGATAGCTCTTTCAAAATGAAATACAGGTTTCTAAGAAAGTTTTTTATTTAAAGGCAACAGTTTTTGAAATATGTGCTTCTGAATTCGTAAAAAATGTGTCCCCCACTAACTTATAAATTATGAAGTTGAACATTCTAAATAAAATTGAGCAAATAGAACTTCACAGACACTACCAACGAAAATTGGTTTGAACATTACAGCTTATATACTTTTAGAGATATGGAGATTTTAACAGTGAACTACGGAACCCTTCACTATGTGTGGTCCGACATCCACTTGGCCTGTTTTTTTTTACTACAAACTTCACATTAACGATAGCTTGATAGGAAGCCAGTATGGACAATATGGACATACTTGCTACGTTATTTTTCTGAAATGATAATTTCGATCGCCAATGGGAATTATTATTGCGTGAGAAACGCAGGGAACCGATCGATGTGGCGACGCCTCAGGGAGGTCTTGTCCAGCAGTGGACATCTGCAGGCTGACATAATTACACTGCGTTACACTATTTTGGTACCTGCTTTAGAGCGTGTACGCCGTATGGCATTTCATACAAATTTTCAAGTCACTATTTTGCGAAATGACTGAACCGATTTTAATGAAACTTCACACATATAAGCAGGATACATAGGTCTAAAAACTTAATTACAAATATTTTCGAAATGTCTTATTTAAAAAAAGATAGCTGGAAATTTGTTTGTATGGAAAATTTAAAATGGGTCTAATTTAACTGTAACACTATTTATCGACAATGTTTTCAACTAACTTTTTAGATCTATGTATCCTGCTTATGTGTGTAAAGTTTCATTAAGGTTTAGTAATTTCGGAAAATAAGGACTTGAAAATTTGTATGAAATGCCGGACGGCGCACACGCTCTTATAGGTAGGTGATTTAAAAAGCTGATGAGTCGTAGGAGAAATATCGCAAACATTTGTTGTCGAATTGAGAACCTCCTCCTTTTTTGGAAGTCGGTTAAAAGAAATATTTCATTACTAGCTTCTGCTCGCGACTTCGTCCGCGTGGAATAGTTACTTTACCCCCGATTTTGAAACTCTCAGCCCGATCGGTTTAAAATTGACAAAGTTTCATACAAACTTTCATCCCCTATTTTCTCCCCTTGGGGGTAGAATTAATCAAAATCCCTTCTTAGCGGATGCCTACGTCATAACATCTACCTGCATGCCAAATTTCAGCCCGATCCGTTCAGTGGTTTGGGCTGTGCGTTGATAGATCACTATGTCAGTCAGTCAGTCACTTTTTAGTTAAGTATATATATTTAGATTTCAATTGGCAGTTATAGGGACTACCGATAGAAGTGAAACTTAGAACTTTTAGTATTCAAATTTGAAATTTCATAATGTTTAATATAATAATCAAAGCAAAACACTGCCGTAAAGTCGCGTTACTTTGGCCCTAGCTCGTTAACCAATAAGAACGCAGCACACTGTTATTTCTATATTCCTATTGGTTATTTTGGGCCAAAGTAACGGGACGTTACTGTATTTCAACAATGCACAGTATATACACACGAATTTTTCACTAAATTCATGTCGGTAACGCGAACACACATAAGATTGTCCCCTACTAACAAGTGCCCAAAGCGGCTAAATAAGTTTTCACTGTCTTCAAAAACTTCATTAGTAAAAATAAATAAACCAAAACTTTTTACAAAAAACATAGCTGGCAACTGGAAACACGCTCGTCTCCATGGCAACAAAGCAAACAACAAATGACTGTTTCTGTTTATAAACAAGCGCAGCGTGACGTTTTAGAAAAACATTTAGGTATTAATATTGTTTTTAGCATACACTTAAAAATGTCCGGCTTAAGTGGATTCGACGGAGAAGCCGTGGGTTTCGACTCCGTTAAACTGAACAAGAGCAAAGAAACGGAGTCTTCAACGCAAACAACTGAATTCCGTGAATCTGGAGTGTCATCTCAAACCAATGTGCTCAAAGAAACGGGTTCTCTTGCTACAGCGGAAGATTTGAACGCCCAGGACGACATTTTAAAAGAATACCCACCGCCAGGCCTGAACGAGTTCCTCAAAAGGGTTGTACCAGCGGTGATGGAACAGCTCGACCACAACGATCGGGAACTGCTCTACAATTCCTCAGATTCCGACGAAGAAGAAGTCTTAACTGCTCGACTGTTCCAAGAAATCAAGCTGACGGATTTGCCTGGCATCGGGGGCGGTGATGATTCGCGCTGCGTCTTGGACATGTCTTGGAGCAGCGCTGGCAACTCCCTAGCCATCTCCATAGGCAAGAACCAGCACAAAACGTGGTGTACAGAGGATGGATTGATCAGGATTTTCACCATCAAACGAACTGCGGGCGATACTTTTGTAAGAAGCTTGGATTTAGCTGAAAAGAGCTGCGTTACAAAAGTAAAGTACCATCCGTCAGTGGCAGCGCTGCTAGCTTACGGGACAACCTCTGGAGAAGTCGTTTTGTGTAACCTAAGGAATCTAGACGCCATCTTGTTGACATCACCGGCTGGCGCGCATGGATCGAAGCGTATAAGCAACCTCCAATGGGCGGACGCTGCACTGGCCAACACTTTCTTAACCATGCAAATTATGAACACAGGGAAAAGGCGGGGTGCAGCCGATCATATTTTAATGTCATGTGCCTGTGATGGCACGCTGAATATCTGGCGAGTCAACGCCAACCAGAAGATATTCGAAAACGTGATATGTTACTGCATCAATGGTTCCAGGAATATGAATGTCGTCCACATATCCTGTTTCGACTTTATAAAGTCGTATCCGTTACGGCCGAGCGACCAGAAGGTTCCAGACGACGTATTTGTGGTCGGGTCCCGAACGGGTGCCTTGTATCTTTGTAAAACGAAGACTTTTAAGCCTATTGTGAATAGTAAGAAGGTGGATCCCGTTTATGATGTTTTGGAAGGGCACATTGGCTATGTGGTTGACGTTGCGTTCAGCTGTCAGAGGCCGGGAATCTTTGTGTCAGCTTCTATTGATTCTGAGTTACGGATTTATGATATAAATCAACCGAGTCCTTTGAAGGTGTGTGATTTCTATTTTTATTCGATTATATTTTTGTTTTATAGGGTACAAAATAAAATGAGGAGCTCGTGGCTTAATAATAACAACCACACGGAACTATCTTCAAGGTTATACGTGAGGACGATGCACCCAAACAACACTAAGTACTAATAGGTCCAAAAAGTAACAGCAGGGGTAAAATTAATGTTGCGGAATTTGTTCGAAAGAGTCACCGCGGCCCTGGAACGCGGCGGGCACTAGGAGGAACACGGGTGGGTTTTAGTCAGTAAGGGTCTGACACTCCCTTCCGCTCCGCCCAGAACGGGAGAAGTCATTTGATGATTTCCCATCCAAAGAAAAAGGGGTAAAATTAAGAAATCACTACATAGTATAAAACAAAGTCGCTATCCGCCGTCTGTCTTACTTAGATCTTTAAAACTACGCAACGGATTTTGATGCGGTTTTTTTACGGCCGAACCCAATAACTGATCTATCACATACTGGAGATAGAAAAACAAATGAAACAACAGAAAACCTATGTAATTTTTCTAATAATTACATAGGTTTTCTGTTGTTTCATTTGTTTCAGTCCAGTATCCAGTATGTGATAGATTGGTTATTGGTTTCGGCCGTTAATAGATAGACTGATTCTTAAGGAAGGTTTGTATATATAATACATGCATAAATTATAGTAGAGGAAACATTAGTAGGTATCTACATTGCACCCGTGCGAAGCCGGGGCGGGTCGCTAGTTTGCTATAAAAGGACATAGTGCTCACATATTTACAAATTTTGCAGCCATTGATTTGATAGATTGACTTGGAGATGTGTATGTTTGTGTTTCAGGTTATTTGCCTCGACGTGTCAATATCCTGCATGTCCTGGCTTCCGAATAACCCTTGCGTCGTGATCCTGGGTCTGGCCAAGCCGGAGGGGCAGTTGCTCCAGGTCTTCAACCTGAACAGCGGGCGTCAGGTGCCAGTGGAAGGATTGACGGGTGTCGGGGGCTGCGTCACCTGCATTGCGGTTAACTATAGCGGGTTGGTATCGACAAATCTATACTAATATTATAAAGCTGAAGAGTTTGTTTGTTTGTTTGTTTGAACGCGCTAATCTCAGGAACTACTGGTTCGAATTGAAAAATTCTTTTTGGGTTGAATACGGGGATAACATATAGTCAATGTTACTTAGGGTGAATGTAGCTTTCTAATGGTGAAAGAATTTTTGAAATTGGTCCATTAGTTTTTGAGTTTATTCGTTACATACAAGAATACAAAATTTCCCTCTTTGTAATATTAGTATAGATCAGGAGCTCGTTGGTAAATCATAACAGCCGCACGGGTCGATCTTCAAGGTTAAGCAACGCTTGCCGAGGTTGGTCTGTGGATGGGTGACCATCTTAACATAACGAGTTTCCTCCGTGCCTCGGAAAGGACGTTAAGCCGTTGGTCCCGGCTGTCATTTGTAGATCTTTGGCAGTCGTTACAGATTTTCAGAAGCCAGAAAATCTGACACACCAGCAATAATAATTTCAGAACTCGGTGTTTTTGGTTGCTTTTTTGTTGTTGAACACACCGACTTCCGAAATTAAAGTTATTTCATACTTTTTGGTTATGTTTTGTTTAGAAGTCGGTTTTATTTTTTGTAAAAAGTTTTTTTATTTTTCACTTTTTAGTGGTTCACTCCCAGCTAAACATATCCATCACAGCGTACAATAAATAAACATGCGATTTCAGCTATCCCGACAGATTTGCTATCATTTATTGAAATTAACAAAAAAACCGCTTGTTCGATTTCGATAAAATTTTCATGGGACCATTTGGGAAGTACACCCTTTCCAACAAAAAAAGATTTTTTCAAATCGGTTGGCAAGCGACGGAGTTATGCGCGAACAAACATTAAAAAAAAAAACATACAAACATCCGAATTGAGAACCTCCTCCTTTTTTAGAAGTCGGTTAATAAAATACAAAATATATTGATTGATTATTGTTTCCAGTGTGTGTCGCATCGCGGCTGGAGACGCTGATAGCAATCTACACATCTGGGAGCTCCCCACGCGTCGGATCAAGCTCACTCAGGAAGAACTCGACTTTTAAGACGTCCTCATTTAATAGAGAACTTGCTGAGCGCTGACAGTGCCATCTAGTGGCGCAAATTTGAAACTTTTACCTTAGTCAATGTGTAACCCAGTGAACGCAAGTAAAACATGGCAGCATTACTTCAAGGGATCTAAGCGCGAATCGTGACCCAAAAATCCAAACAAACTCACACATCGAAACCTCGTCGCTGATTCGCCGAACCACACCAACAACATTATTGCTAATACGATGCACAGTTAAAAATTGTCCTTATTTCCCAAGTATTTTGGTTCAAATACCATGTAACGAATAGGCCGTGTAACTAAACACATGAGCGACGCAATCGGTAAGCCCCGCCTACCACGGCGCAATGTGCTTTGGGTAATTTTTTTGAGTTAGGAATGCTTCCATGTTTTATTTGTGTTCACTGGTGTAACCGAATAAACGTAATAACTCTTAGGTGGTCATTGTAATCATCAATATGAATAACTTTTACTGTGGAACCAACACTGAAATCGCGAAAAAAGCGGACTGACATAATTCGAATTCAAATGTAGGTACTTACCTACCGTTAAAACCCAAGTAGCACTTTAGCGATGAATTAGGTCATAAATAAGCTACATTACAGTCTACAGCTTTTATACAGCTGTACTAAAGGATAGGGTGAGTCTTTAGACTGTATTAAGGAAAGATTATACACTATTAAACAGCATAGCTGACTAATGACTTGATAGTGGCGAAAAAGTATACTAAAAACATTTAAGTAGAATTTTAAAATGCTCTAGTCCAGCTTTTGGCTGTTTGAGATACTACTAGCTGGTCTAGACGCCCAAAGCTTGTTAACGGCTGGTTAATACGTAAAATTCACCTCTCTTGTAATGCTGCGGGCTGCATTAAAACATTGAATAATGCCACTAGCTTTTAATTGGTATACACTAATTCTATTGTAATTCTACTTCAACGAGCTTGTTAATGGCTGGTTAAAAGTGTATAAGGAATTTCTACAAATGCTGTTAGATTTATAAGAGAATAATTAAACACCCTGAGTTGTAAATTGGAATAGGAGTACTCCATCCTAATGCCAATGCATAAAGTGTAGCTGACAGTTATTATACAGCTTTCAGCGTTATTTAAGAGTAAATCTAGATTATTGGTGTTTAAATTACGTCAAATTTGATTTATTTTTGCATAATGTGCGAAGCGATTTCAAGAGCTATACTACGTATGTTTTAATAATACACTTTAAATAAAAAATGAAAAGTGGAGTAAAAAGAAAACTGTTAAAAGAATACGCTGAAGCTTCTATGGACGAATTGCAAAGGAGCAGTACTGATGCAGTTGATGTTTACAAGCCAGTGTCATTTACGCATAGGGTTCCGCACAAATAGATTTGTGTGCCTATCCTTTTGAAAATAAATTGCATTTGATTAAAATGATGTTGCGAAGAGGTAGCACACCACTTTCGCAGGTAGCAAAAAGACTCAGTGAATGTTGTGCTAGGTACTGATCGAAAGGAGGTGCTTTTCATGACCAAGGATAATAAAAGTTTCCCCAAAATTTATTTTCAAAATTTAGCAAAGATACAATCTTATTAAGGATGATAAGAAAAATAAAAAATCATTGTATAAATTTGTAAATACTGTTTTTTAATCAATATGAAACATAATTTGTGAAAATACAACATAATTACGAATGCCATTATGAAAAATGAAATGCTCCCAACCACTTTTCTTCTCCTTCTCTATAATCTTTCGTTTCCTTTTTCAACGGTTTTGATTATTTTAAACGGCATTATTATTCCTGAAAACAATAATTAACTAATTAACAATCATAATATAATACGAAAAGGGAAAAGCAAAATATTTTTCGGTTGTTTTGACGAAATGACATGGATAGCGCTGTTCTAAACTAAATTAAAAAAAGAGAAGGATGCGCAAAATTACCTAACTACTGGGCTTGCAAGGGTATTTCGAAAGCCAAACAATGTACATATTGAAATGGTTTTCTGTCGAGATTTCTTTATCCCTGAAAAGCTACTGTATGCTCTATATTTATACCAGTACACAGTAAGAAAGATAATTAAAATCCTTTCTCCAGCCATTATAATGCTAGAAGCTGGTACATTGACTTGGTAACACCACTGTACAGCAAATAACTTTTTAAAAGAATTTCTGGAGAATTTGTACTGGATAACAAATTAACGCCATTTTAGCAGTACAGAAACGATTTGTTATTAAATATCCAAATGATTTCTTATAGTTTTTAAGGATATTTGATAGCTTTTAATTCAAACAATATATTTTCCACTTATTTCCTAATAGAATACATTAAGTTCGAAAGCAATAATTTGAGTGATAAATCTATTAAGTATTCGTACACCATTTAATCTTGTGAAATATTTTCGTTAAAGCGATATTATTCTGATGGCGCGTGAAATATTTGATGTAATTACCTATACACATTAACAGTAAAGTGGTACTCGCAACTCAATTTACATACAGGACACTTAAAACCAACGTGAAAACTATTAAAAATATCTTACCTTAAATAATAGTCCGCCCGCGCACTTTAACAAACAATAAATGTCATCTGTCACAAAATACACAAAAGAAAATTAAATAAAAAAGTATTTTTGTTTGGTTATTTATACTTTAATAAAAGCTATTGCCAAGCCTCAAAACATCTAAAAGCTGTTGAAGAGAATTAAAGTAGCTGAATCTTAGGCTGCAATGGCTGTTGTATAGCAGTATAAGCCATTGTACAGGCCTCGTACAGCTGTTTCAATGATTATACCACCGTTAACCAGTCACTGTAATGCTCAAGGCTGCTTAATTTGGGGCCCAAATTAGAATTACAAGGGCTGTGTAGTTAGCTACACAGCCCTTAAGCAGGTAACTAAAGCAGCCTTGAGTGTCACAAAATTCTATAATCAAGTCACTATGCGGCTGTCATGTGCTACTTGGGAACTTATCTGACTGTTGAAAAATTGGCGTCTAAAAAATATCTCTGTGATTTTTAGCAAATCATATCGGTTAAAGATACTTATTTTAGTTTATTATGATACGATAATAATTTACATTTAGTTGTTTTTTTTTTATTTATAAATAAATAAAACTTTGAATTGAGTCTGCTTTTTATTTCAAAATCAAAACGTTTTGAGTTTGGACCATTAAACGGCACTTTTGAACGTCAATATTTACAATTTGAATATATGATAGTTTTTCGGCTTTATTCAAAATAATGACGTAAAACTATCGGAGACTTATTGTGAAAGACGGCACGGTTTACGTCGAAAAACAACGAAAAATGATATCTGGTAAATGTCCACCACGACCACGCAGATTTCAATTCTTTCATCATAGTTTTTAACTACTTGTTGTATAATAAGTCCATGGGTAAATCTAAATATATATAACTCAAAAGTGACTGACTGACTGACATAGTAATCTATCAACGCACAGCCCAAACCACTGAACGGATCGGGCTGAAATTTGGCATGCAGGTAGATGTTATGACGTAGGCATCCGCTAAGAAAGGTTTTTGATTAATTCTACCACCAAGAGGATAAAATAGGGGATGACAGTTTGTATGAAACTTTGTCAATTTTAAACCGATCGAGCTGAGAGTTTCAAAATCGGGGGTAAAGTAACTATTCCACGCGGACGAAGCCGCGGGCAGAAGCTAGTGTTGAATAAAACCTTCAATGGAACTGTGGCCATAGGCGACCTTAAGTCGTGCAAAGACTGGTATTGAAAGGGAGGTACTCACGGGTCTTCTTCGCAAACGACGGTTTTCTCGTGGCGCCACTCCAATACAGTCCGCGGACGTCCCTCGTTTGTCACTTATCACTTCACTGAATTGTTGAAAGTCTTCGTAGGTGGGTTTTGGTTACAACATTGTTCATTTATAATTTACTAGCAGCGCCCCGCTGTTTCACCCGCGTAGTTCCCGTTCCCGTGGGAATACGGGGATAAAATATAGCCTATGTTACTCAGGGTGAATGTAGCTTTCTAATGGTGAAAGAATTTTTGAAATCGGTTTAGCAGTTTTCGCGTGAAAGCGTAACAAACAAACTTACATTCACATTTATATGTTAGTAGGGATAGCCGGCAGAGGATCGCACGCGCCATTTTTTTGTTGAGTTCTTGAGAATGAGTTAAAGGATGGACTGTTGACTGAATGCTGAATGTAGGAAATGAATGAATGTAGGAATGAATTTGAATGAGGAAGTTGTGTGATTGTGCGTTAGTCAATTGAAGGTTTCTTTTATAATTATGTTGTTTTATTTATTTTGATACTTTAACATTCTTCTGCTGGCGAAATTATGGAGCCTGAACTCTACAATAAAGTTACGTCCATATAAACCAAAAACTGATAATCCCTTAAACTCGTTAATCTATATCATTAATAGATTAAAATAAAAATATCAGAATAGAAAAATAAGCATAAAATAATCCGAATTAAAAAAAAATTGTCAGTGAATTCGAAACATCCTGTTTAAAATCAAAATAGTAGCGCGGAATAGTACCTACTCGTAGTAGCAATGCCCAAACCGGCAAGTACGCGTGTACAGAGTTTTTATTAAAAATTTTTAGTGAATATTTTAATATATATATAAAAAAAAAACATTTTGTTTTGGAATGGTAATATTTTTTATCATATATGGATGTTATACTATTGCGGGTTAACGGGAACGTCCTCTGTTAGTTAACATACTGTATATAAATGATGTGATTGATAGAAATGCAAAAAAATATGATGCGTATGTTATTAATACAATATTAAATTATGATAAGGGTCATGATTAAGATAAGGATTAAGGATAAAGTCTATACAGAACAAAAAATAATCCAGTGGTGTTAAATCACATGATCTGACTGGCCATTTAACAGCTGAATTTCGTGAAGTAGGTAACTTTAACAGAACCACCATTTTCATAATGGATTTTAATTATTTTAATTCGATTTTCGAGCGAAATTGAAGTCATTGTAAAAACTAAATGTTAAAACTGTCATGTTATTGGTGTCGCCCCAATTGAAAAACAAGGTTCTTGTTGAAAACCCTTTATAAATAGGAAAGATTTGATTGTTTGTTTGTATTGAATAGGCTCCGAAACTACTGAACCGATTTGAAAAATTCTTCTATTGCTGGGAAGCTGCACTATCCCCGGATGACATAGGCTATATTTTATCCCCGTGTTCCCACGGGAACGGGAACCACGTGAACGAAATAGCGGGGTGCTGCTGCTTAGATAATCAAAAAAATACAACCGACTTCCACAAAAAATCAAAAAAGTACAAAATAACTTTAATTCGGAACTCGGTGTTTGTGGTTCCTTTTTCGTTTTTTTAACACCGACTTCCGAATTAAAGTTATATTGTACTTTTTTGATTTTTTGTGGAAGTCGGTTGTATTTTTTTGTAAAAAGTTTTTTATTTTTCACTTTTTAGTGGTACTTACATCCCCTCCCCTCCCCCCACCTAAACGAACCAATTACATTGGTGTAAAAAAAATGCACTGCTCCAATGCAGAGTAAACTAAAAGGTCGTCAATGTAGACAATGTAGATATTTTTTTAGATTTTTGTTGATTTTTCAAAAACCGCTTGTTCGATTTCGATTAAATTTTCATGCGACCATTTGGGAAGTATACCCTTTCCAACAAAAAAATAATTTTTCAAATCGGTTTGCAAGCGACGGAGTTATGCGCGAACAAACATTAAAAAAAAAAATACAAACATCCGAAATGAGAACCTCCTCCTTTTTTAGAAGTCGGTTAAAAATAAGTTTTAGTTAAGTTAGTATAGTCTATGTTAAGTTTCCTTCTCTGTCTCTTTACACACTGTGTCTACGTTTCTTATCCCACTCTTCTGTCGCAGGTCTGCTGGAAGACATTTCTATTGACATAAGCAGTACCTTTGTGTTTTTGACTCTTGTACAAGATTTTATTTTTATTTTAAGTAGGTATATTGTGTATCTACACTAACATTATAAAGAGGAAAGATTTGATTGTTTTTTATTTTTTGTTTGTTTGCATTGAATAGGCTCTGAAACTACTGAACCGATTTGAAACATTCTTTCACTGTTGGGAAGCTACACTATCTCCAGTGAACATAGGCTATATTATATCCCCATATTCCCACGGGAACGGGAACTACGCGGGTGAAACTGCGTAAATAAATAAATACATAATTGGTTAGAAATAAAAGGGTTTTGTGTTCTCAATGAAACGCAAAAATAGACTTCATTTTTTTTAATGTCATTTAATTTAATTTAAAAATTACAATATCTAAGGAATCGCGTTGATTAACTCAAAATATAGGTACATTTTGTAGTTTTTCTTGCTCTTGCTATTGCTGAATGCAAAGAGGTTGTCTTGTGTTGTTTACCGGCTTCTGGAACAGAGTAGAAAATGATTCGTTTATGTTATATTAACTATAATCCATTCACGATAAGATTAGACATTGAAATACATCTTTGTTTACAGTCCGTTCAACCGATTTTGACTTCTATTGCGTTGGTGGCATGACACATGGTAGCTGCAGTAAACAGTTGGTATTATAATCACGTTTTTGCTTTTAATGCCATCCTTATGCCTACGGAATAGAAGTAAAAATCGGTTGAACGGACTGTAAACAGTTTTGTTAGAATGTCTAATCTTATTGTGAATGGAGTATAGATGCACTGTGTTAAGATAGTAAGGAATGAAAGTGGCTTATCTCAAAATGTCTGTGACTTGTAATTTTGCTATAAACTAAACCTAGAAAACATACTCTATAACCCAGTGATGAAAAAGATTCCGAAATATAATAGGGAAGGGATCAAGGGGCAGCTTATAGGGAACGTGCACGGCGTAGACTACACCATCGAGTGTTGCAAATCTGAAGCTTTTACGTTGTAAATATGTGACCTGTGCTGCCACCTATACTTCCTGCACCCTCCGTTTAGGGGAACGTGCACGAAGTAGACTGTGCCATCTAGCGTTGCAAATTTGAAACTTATAAGTAAAATATACTTGACATTGACGCGTCTGTGCTGCCACCTATACTTTCTGCACGTTCCCTATACATAGGTCTCGGGAGATATTTGTTTTATTACCCAACACTTTTCAAAGATTTTAATTCTTACTCATTCGCGAAAATTTGCAATTTTTGTGTTAAGTCCCTTTAAAAAAAGTCCTAATAGTGCAAATTAAGCTCGAATGAAAGAGCTCGTTCCAACGATTATTCTTGGTCTACCACGTAGAAATTGTTTCGAGAAAAAAAGGTTCATAGGAACCATAAAAATGTCCAGCTCCTCGAGGTAGCCGTCACCCCTGGCTCCTGGTCGCTGTTGGCTGATGATGGAGTGTCTTACCTCACTGCTTGGCTCTCCGCGAGGGCTCGGTGGCGGTGGGCGGCGGCGGCGGCCCCTTCTTGTCCAGCTCCTCGAGGTAGCTCGTCACCCTGGCTCCTGGTCGCTGTTGGCTGATGATGGAGTGTCTTACCTCACTGCTTGGCTCTCCGCGAGGGCTCGGTGGCGGTGGGCGGCGGCGGCGGCCCCTTCTTGTCCAGCTCCTCGAGGTAGCTCGTCACCCTGGCTCCTGGTCGCTGTTGGCTGATGATGGAGTGTCTTACCTCACTGCTTGGCTCTCCGCGAGGGCTCGGTGGCGGTGGGCGGCGGCGGCGGCCCCTTCTTGTCCAGCTCCTCGAGGTAGCTCGTCACCCTGGCTCCTGGTCGCTGTTGGCTGATGATGGAGTGTCTTACCTCACTGCTTGGCTCTCCGCGAGGGCTCGGTGGCGGTGGGCGGCGGCGGCGGCCCCTTCTTGTCCAGCTCCTCGAGGTAGCTCGTCACCCTGGCTCCTGGTCGCTGTTGGCTGATGATGGAGTGTCTTACCTCACTGCTTGGCTCTCCGCGAGGGCTCGGTGGCGGTGGGCGGCGGCGGCGGCCCCTTCTTGTCCAGCTCCTCGAGGTAGCTCGTCACCCTGGCTCCTGGTCGCTGTTGGCTGATGATGGAGTGTCTTACCTCACTGCTTGGCTCTCCGCGAGGGCTCGGTGGCGGTGGGCGGCGGCGGCGGCCCCTTCTTGTCCAGCTCCTCGAGGTAGCTCGTCACCCTGGCTCCTGGTCGCTGTTGGCTGATGATGGAGTGTCTTACCTCACTGCTTGGCTCTCCGCGAGGGCTCGGTGGCGGTGGGCGGCGGCGGCGGCCCCTTCTTGTCCAGCTCCTCGAGGTAGCTCGTCACCCTGGCTCCTGGTCGCTGTTGGCTGATGATGGAGTGTCTTACCTCACTGCTTGGCTCTCCGCGAGGGCTCGGTGGCGGTGGGCGGCGGCGGCGGCCCCTTCTTGTCCAGCTCCTCGAGGTAGCCGTCACCCCTGGCTCCTGGTCGCTGCTGGCTGATGATGAAGTGTCTTACCTCACTGCTTGGCTCTCCGCGAGGGCTCGGTGGCGGTGGGCGGCGGCGGCGGCCCCTTCTTGTCCAGCTCCTCGAGGTAGCCGTCACCCCTGGCTCCTGGTCGCTGCTGGCTGATGATGAAGTGTCTTACCTCACTGCTTGGCTCTCCGCGAGGGCTCGGTGGCGGTGGGCGGCGGCGGCGGCCCCTTCTTGTCCAGCTCCTCGAGGTAGCTCGTCAGGATCTGTTGTCTCTCCTCAGGGATGTGGTCCAGGGCTGTGTACCTGTATACAGATATTTTTTTGTGAGTTGGGTGTTGTCACATTAGGGCGTTTTCCTGAGAAATGTTTCAAAAATCTATGAGGCAGTTTTAGTTTTCGTAAATTTGCGGATTTTTGTAAAAAAATATCAGTTTATGTTTAGTTAGGTATAGTCAAAAATTATAAAAGGAATTTGTTAAAAATGAGCGCTTTAATTTTGATACGTGTTGTTCTAGAATTCTTCCCAGAGTTTTAACTCTATAAAAACACATTCGGTTATGCTGTAATCAAAAGAAGAAATAATAATGTTTATTTGGGTCTCGCACAAAACAAACAAAATAATAAAATAAAACTGTAGAAAAATAATACAGGCATAAATACTGCAGTCGATTTTTTTTTGTTCCATAGTAAAAGTTGTTATAATGATGAGTACAATGACCCCTTTCCAGGGCCCCAAGTCTGCTATTTTTATAAATTTGTCATTCCAACACGACCTCATTGTCATTTTGCTAAAGGTTCGTAATTTGTTAAAGTCATAATGGTCGATCATTGGTCGGTCAATAGTCTCGTAATACATACATTTTGATAACCGTAATAGCTCGGTTATCAAAATGTATGTATTACGAGAAAGCAATGACTGTACAATGACGTTCTAATGGTAGGTCACTGATCCAAGGAACTGTCAAAATGTTAGCAGATTACCGCATACATCTGTCATTCATTTGTCATTATGTACAAGATTACCATTCTATGCCATTTCTTTCAATGGAGCGTCAGTGGTTGACCACTGGAAAGTCATAATGACGCTTTTATATTAGTAGATTACCAAACTTGTCAAAATCAACAATTATGAAATCAATGATAGACCATTCTGACACTATAGGGAACGTGCAGAAACTATAGGTGGCAGCACAGACGCGTCAATGTCAAGTATATAAGTTTCAAATTTACATCGCTAGATGGCACAGTCTACTTCGTGCACGTTCCCCTAAACGGAGGGTGCTGGAAGTATAGGTGGCAGCACAGGTTAAATATTTACAACGTAAAAGTTTCACATTTGCAACACTAGATGGCACGAGATGACGACACTCCATTGAAAGAAATGGCATAGGGACCATTTCATTCAATGGAGTGTCAGTGGTTGTTGACCATTGGAAAGTCATAGTGACGCTTTTATATTAGTAATTAACCAAACTTGTAAAAATCAACCATTATGAAATCAATGATAGACCATTCTGACACTATTGTAATAGCAGACTAACGGCCAACCCAATAACCGATCTATCTCATTGGAGATAGAAAAAAAAAATGAAAAAAAAACTTCCTTTTTTTCTTTGCATTGTCCTCACATATAGAAGCGACCAAGGATGTAACCAAGGTTATGTAATACAGAACATGATTTAAAAGAGTGTCCGTGGAGTTTCTTGCGCGTTCTTCTCCATAGAGATCTACGCTTTGGAACGTGCAGATAGCTTCACCTCTTTCGAACTTGACAGTTCAAAAGTGCCTGTAAAGGGTTTATCTATACTTATAATAAATCTGTAGAGAGGTCAATTCTGTACAGTGAATATATTTTCAAAATAACTATCAGGGGGTGATTAGTGATCGATACTGGTGCCAAAAATGCAATCAGTAAAATTTTTGTCTGTCTGTCTGTCTGTCTGTCTGTCTGTCTGTCTGTATGTTCTTTATAGAAACAAAAACTACTCGACCGATTTTAACGAAACTTGGTGCAATTATTCTTCATACTCCTGGGCAGGTTATAGTATACTTTTCATCACGCTACAATCAATAGGAGCAGAGCAGTGAAGGGAAATGTTGGGAAAACGGGAGAAGTTACTCCATTTTTTAAGCTTCCGTCGCGTGTGTAGCCTTAATGGTTAAAGTTACATAGAAATCATGTATTACGGAAATGTTTTACATAAAATTATCTAAAAAATATCCCGGAACAGCATATGTCTATCCTTTATGGTTGACGGGATGAGGGGATAAAATAGGGGATGAACGTTTGTATGAAACTTTGTCAATTTTTAACCGATCGGGCTGAGAGTTTCAAAATCGGGGGTAAAGTAACTATTCCACGCGGACGAAGTCGCTGGCAGAAGCTAGTTTGAAATAAATGTATTGACTATTGAAACAACAGAAAACCTATATAATTGTTGCGCGCCACAATTAAGTGAGGAAGAAAACGGCTTTCGGTACCACTAGCGCCATCTAGTATCAAGTAGCAGAACTAGTAAAGTCAAGAACTTTCAAGACTTCGATGCTAGAACATTCTAGAATTCTCGGACCCTAGTCAGTCGCGACCGGTATGTACGCGAACTTTCTGGAACTTTCTACAATGGAAAGTTCTGGAGTTATCCGGCGCCCTATATAAGGCCGGCACATGTACCATGTACCGACCGAATCAGTATTGGATTTGCGATACAAATGATAACTTCGAGAGCGATTTTCGACTGCGAACTCAAGTGATTAATAGTGCGATTGTGTTTTGTAATTAGTGAGTTTATAGTGTTATTAGTGTGAGGTAATTAAAGTGTTATTTTTTGGTTATTTAATCGGCAGTTTTTATAGTAACGAACCCGAAGCTCGTAACATAATTTTATATTGTTTCATTTGCTTTGCTATCACATGTGATAGATCGGTTATTGGGTTCGGCCGTAAAGGCCCGGGTATCTGTACGTCCGGCTGACCTGACGTCGTGCTTGAGCGCGTCGAGCAGGTGCTGCAGCGCGGCGGGGTTGTCCCTGACGGCGGCGAGGCTCTTGTGCGTGATGGCGCGCGTCTCCTGCAGCAGCTGGCGCATGGCGGTCTTGGCGCACGACTGCTTGTCGCGCTGGTAGTCGCGGAACTGACCTGACGTCGTGCTTGAGCGCGTCGAGCAGGTGCTGCAGCGCGGCGGGGTTGTCCCTGACGGCGGCGAGGCTCTTGTGCGTGATGGCGCGCGTCTCCTGCAGCAGCTGGCGCATGGCGGTCTTGGCGCACGACTGCTTGTCGCGCTGGTAGTCGCGGAACTGACCTGACGTCGTGCTTGAGCGCGTCGAGCAGGTGCTGCAGCGCGGCGGGGTTGTCCCTGACGGCGGCGAGGCTCTTGTGCGTGATGGCGCGCGTCTCCTGCAGCAGCTGGCGCATGGCGGTCTTGGCGCACGACTGCTTGTCGCGCTGGTAGTCGCGGAACTGACCTGACGTCGTGCTTGAGCGCGTCGAGCAGGTGCTGCAGCGCGGCGGGGTTGTCCCTGACGGCGGCGAGGCTCTTGTGCGTGATGGCGCGCGTCTCCTGCAGCAGCTGGCGCATGGCGGTCTTGGCGCACGACTGCTTGTCGCGCTGGTAGTCGCGGAACTGACCTGACGTCGTGCTTGAGCGCGTCGAGCAGGTGCTGCAGCGCGGCGGGGTTGTCCCTGACGGCGGCGAGGCTCTTGTGCGTGATGGCGCGCGTCTCCTGCAGCAGCTGGCGCATGGCGGTCTTGGCGCACGACTGCTTGTCGCGCTGGTAGTCGCGGAACTGACCTGACGTCGTGCTTGAGCGCGTCGAGCAGGTGCTGCAGCGCGGCGGGGTTGTCCCTGACGGCGGCGAGGCTCTTGTGCGTGATGGCGCGCGTCTCCTGCAGCAGCTGGCGCATGGCGGTCTTGGCGCACGACTGCTTGTCGCGCTGGTAGTCGCGGAACTGACCTGACGTCGTGCTTGAGCGCGTCGAGCAGGTGCTGCAGCGCGGCGGGGTTGTCCCTGACGGCGGCGAGGCTCTTGTGCGTGATGGCGCGCGTCTCCTGCAGCAGCTGGCGCATGGCGGTCTTGGCGCACGACTGCTTGTCGCGCTGGTAGTCGCGGAACTGACCTGACGTCGTGCTTGAGCGCGTCGAGCAGGTGCTGCAGCGCGGCGGGGTTGTCCCTGACGGCGGCGAGGCTCTTGTGCGTGATGGCGCGCGTCTCCTGCAGCAGCTGGCGCATGGCGGTCTTGGCGCACGACTGCTTGTCGCGCTGGTAGTCGCGGAACTGACCTGACGTCGTGCTTGAGCGCGTCGAGCAGGTGCTGCAGCGCGGCGGGGTTGTCCCTGACGGCGGCGAGGCTCTTGTGCGTGATGGCGCGCGTCTCCTGCAGCAGCTGGCGCATGGCGGTCTTGGCGCACGACTGCTTGTCGCGCTGGTAGTCGCGGAACTGACCTGACGTCGTGCTTGAGCGCGTCGAGCAGGTGCTGCAGCGCGGCGGGGTTGTCCCTGACGGCGGCGAGGCTCTTGTGCGTGATGGCGCGCGTCTCCTGCAGCAGCTGGCGCATGGCGGTCTTGGCGCACGACTGCTTGTCGCGCTGGTAGTCGCGGAACTCACGCTCCATCTTCAACGGGAAAATTACCGGGTTAGAATCTTCTATATATATGTATACAGGGTTATTTGTAAAACACCAACAATCTCTTAAGAGGTCATTGTAATCATCATTATGAACAACTTTTACTATGGGAACAAACCTGAAATTGCGAATAAAAACATCAGCTGTTCCCTATATTTTGATGAGTTATACGAACATAAATGAAAGGAACAGCTGATTATATATAATCAAAGTTGTATAATTATGAGTAAAATGATCTCGCTAAGAGGTTGTTGGTGTTTTACAAATAACCCTGTATAAAAGTGAAATACCACTCACTGATTAATCACAAAATCTCAGAAACTATAACACCCACAAACTTAAAATTTAGCAGGTAGGTTCCTTATAGGGTGTAGACATCCGCTAAGAACGGATTTTACGAAACTCCACCCCTAAGGGGGTAAATCGGGGGTGGAAATTGTTTGTACTAAATCTGCGTAGACGAAGTGCTAGTGATATGTAGTTAGGACATTTATAAATATGTGATTGCTATGTCCCTTTTTTCCCGCTGAGGGCACATAGGAAGGGAGTGCCAGACTCTTACTGACTAAAACCCACCAGTGTTCCACCTAGTGCCGCCGCGGTCCAAGGCCACGGTGACTCTTTTGAACAAACTCCTGCACCGTAGCAGGCACTGAACCTTTGGGGCCTTGTCTTCTTAGCTGACGGCTCTTTGAGGCGCGCGTGGAACACGACGCGCCGTCGACTCGGGTCTGGTTGCTATTGGATGGCGAGCCACCCATAGCTCGCCGTTCAGCAGCGAGCGCAGCTTGTCGTTACCTGGGAGGCGCTGTTGTAGACGGGCGCGGCGGGCTCGTCGGCGAGCAGCGCGCGCACGTCCCGCCAGTGCGCCGTGCACGTGACGCCGCGCTCGTTCAGCTTGTCGTTACCTGGGAGGCGCTGTTGTAGACGGGCGCGGCGGGCTCGTCGGCGAGCAGCGCGCGCACGTCCCGCCAGTGCGCCGTGCACGTGACGCCGCGCTCGTTCAGCTTGTCGTTACCTGGGAGGCGCTGTTGTAGACGGGCGCGGCGGGCTCGTCGGCGAGCAGCGCGCGCACGTCCCGCCAGTGCGCCGTGCACGTGACGCCGCGCTCGTTCAGCTTGTCGTTACCTGGGAGGCGCTGTTGTAGACGGGCGCGGCGGGCTCGTCGGCGAGCAGCGCGCGCACGTCCCGCCAGTGCGCCGTGCACGTGACGCCGCGCTCGTTCAGCTTGTCGTTACCTGGGAGGCGCTGTTGTAGACGGGCGCGGCGGGCTCGTCGGCGAGCAGCGCGCGCACGTCCCGCCAGTGCGCCGTGCACGTGACGCCGCGCTCGTTCAGCTTGTCGTTACCTGGGAGGCGCTGTTGTAGACGGGCGCGGCGGGCTCGTCGGCGAGCAGCGCGCGCACGTCCCGCCAGTGCGCCGTGCACGTGACGCCGCGCTCGTTCAGCTTGTCGTTACCTGGGAGGCGCTGTTGTAGACGGGCGCGGCGGGCTCGTCGGCGAGCAGCGCGCGCACGTCCCGCCAGTGCGCCGTGCACGTGACGCCGCGCTCGTTCAGCTTGTCGTTACCTGGGAGGCGCTGTTGTAGACGGGCGCGGCGGGCTCGTCGGCGAGCAGCGCGCGCACGTCCCGCCAGTGCGCCGTGCACGTGACGCCGCGCTCGTTCAGCAGCGAGCGCAGCTTGTCGCGCCGCTTCGTCGCCAGCGCGCTCGTGTGTTGCATGAATAACCTCTCCTGGACATAACAAATACAAAACCCGTCCATTGGAATCCCAGAAGAATGCGCAATAGAGCGCATTCTTCTGCTCGCAGAAGAAAGCTCGCAAAACTCAAGCTTGAACCTCTGCTGAGCTATCAAAACCATGAATGCCATGGTCTTGTGACGTCACGCCGCGCCGTGGTAAAATTGTAGCACGTAATGACGTCACACGAGGTTTCAATGCACTGTATCGTCTTCGTTTTTTGTTTATGCGAAAAAAGGAAAAATTGTTTTTGGAAATCTATCTGACGGACTAATTAGATAGATAGATTATATTAGATTGATTTCCAAAAACATATATACCGACCGAGTCAGTATTGGATTAGCGATACAAGCGATAACTTTGGGAGCGATCTACAATTGCGAATTAAGTCCGATTGTGTTTTATAATTAGTGAATTGTAATTGTAATTAGTGTTGTGTAATAAAAGTGTTATTATTGGTTTTTTAATCGGCTGTTTTATTGTCACGAACCCCAATATTGTAACAATGACAACAATTTTTCTTCTCCACTTTCGCTCCACAAAACTCGTGCGGACGAAGTCGCGTGCAAAGTCTTAATTAAGAGCGTGTACGCCGCTGTAAATTTTCAAGTCACTATTTTGCGAAATGGCTGAACTGATTTTAATGAAATTTCATATATATATATAAGCAGGATACATAGGTCTAAAAAGTTAGTTAAAACATTTTCGAAATGTCTTAATTAAAAAAGATAACTGGAAATTCATGTTTGTATGGAAAATTTAAAATGGGTCTAATTTAACTGTAACACTATTTATCGAAAATGTTTTCAACTAACTTTTTAGATCTATGAATCCTGCTTATGTGTGTAGTTTCTTTAAAATCGGTTTAGTCATTTCGGAAAATAAGGACTTGAAAATTTGTATGAAATTCCGTACGGCGTATACGCTCTTAAATATTTTAGTCAAGAAAGGTCGTTCTTACCTTATCATCCTTTGTTAGCAATTCGGCTAGACTATATCTGTGGTCCTTCTTGAGCTGTTTCTTGGCATCTCTCCATGATAAGTCCGGATTTCTCACTAAATCTGCTAGTAACGCGTTGAAATGCTGAAAACGATAAAAATGTTGTGGTTTTGTAAAGTTCGTGAGTAAGTAGTACAGGACTTTGCCCAGTGGGACAGTCACACACTGGATTAACGGTATTATTATTAAACAAATTGTTTACCTGAACTGCCTCATCTCGTTTATGGTACTGCCGTTCCTTGTCTCTGTCCCTCAAACTGGTGGCCAACGCCCTCTGCACCTCTCTCTCCCGCTCCTTGATGGACGCCTGTGCCCGCGCCTCCTTCTCCCTGGCTGCTGTCTCCACATCACTGGAGGCTACGGGCTCCTCGGTGTCAACTTCTTCCGTCTCTTCCGGTGGTGGCTCCTGGCGGAAGGGAGGTAAGCTTGGAGATTAAGATGATACACGATCCTACACATTAATTAATTCAAAATAAATGTAACCATGATTTAGTGATCGTTGATTTCAAAGAGCTTTGTCTCTGTCACCTGTGATCTAGAAAGAATAGTGTCTATGGAGTTTGATTTATGATTTCCATGTTGGATAATTAATTTTTTTTCCTACCTTTGGTATGATAAATGATTTTTATTTTGTAAGTAGGTTGTAAAAAAACACTTACACGTCAATCTTTTTTTTGGTCGTTATAAAACTAGATGAGGCCGGTGTTTCCTAGCTGACTACCCGGAGAAAAGACACCGAAACAAACTCAGTCATGTAATGACTTTGCATACTATTGTATAAATTCAAGTTTTTAAAACGCAATAGACAGATGTGTTGCTGGGCAGTTTGTTGCGCCACTTCTTCTTCCCAGCTAAAACACTAGGAAGTGGTGACAGGTGGGCGTTTTGGGGGACTGTCTTTATGTAAAATTTGACGTTCAAAAAGTGCTGTCTCTCAGGCTAGTTTGAATAAATGACTTTTGATTTTGGACACTGCATTGCCAGCGCATAAGAGGCTTTAAAGCTACACAAATAGTAATACTGAAAGTCGCCGTGCTAACCGGTACTTGAAATAAAATGGTACAATAGTTGAGAGCATGTCATGCTCACTCAAATGTCTCGCTGATGGTGGCGATATTTTTATGTTCTAAAGGTTTTCTGAGACGAAAGTTAATGTCACAATTTTTTTGTCTGAATTTATTTCGCATCGTTCAAAATATTAGGTACCTCTTTGAAACTTTTGAGCACCTAAAAGCAGGAGGTAGTACCTTTTATGCGTACTATTCGACTGCAGTAAAGCCAATTCTACAGGATCTTTTTAACCACCGACGCATAACGAGGGGTGTTATAAGTTTGACGTGGATGTCTGTATGTGGCATCGTAGCTCTCAAATGGATGGACCGATTTCGATGAGGTTTTTCTTTTCATTTGAAAGCCAGTTTCCCTGCGGTGGTTCTTAGCTATGTTTTACAACCATGTACCTAAAGTTCCGTTTCCAGTCTAACCGGGTGTAGCTGAATACTAGTATTTATCCTTTATCTCGGAATACCTACATATTTTACTATACTTAATATAAGTATAAAAAAAATATGTGCGTGTACTAATGTGCACACGTAAGAAGTGAAACTTCGAATTTTTCACAATTGAATCATCCAGGTCATGTACATGAGCTCGTAAGACTTTCAAAATTGAATGTATTGAGTGACAAAACTCTTCTGTTATTCATAAACTCAAAAAAGATGGCGTGTAACGGAAAAATGTGACGCGTAACGGAAAAATTTTCGTTAGGCGTCACATTTTTCCGTTACGCGTCACATTTTTCCGTTTCGCGCCATTTTTTTTTTAGTTTATGAATAACAGAAGAGTTTTGTGACACGTAACGGAAAAATATGACGGTAAATTTTTCCAACGCCGATAAAGAAGTTTCACTTCAAAAACAATAACTATGAACTACTGCTCACTAAGTGTGGACTGCGAGGCGTCGGGTAGCCGGCCGCGGAAACTCCTATACAGCATATTTCCCGGCCAAAACTCTTCCTTGCACACATACACGAGACCACCCGGAAACTGGTTAAAACTGATGTCAGATATTACACCTTCCGACTACTTGCGAGGACTGTGGAAAGATCTACCAATGAATACCGGTACCAGCGGCTTTCTAAAGCACGGAGACTTCATTTTAATGGTAGCCATCTACGCCAGGTTTACGATTTTTTTTCTTAAGAGTCACCGCGGCACTGGAACTCAAAGGGCATGAAGGTAGAAGTCATTTGAAGATTTGCCATCCAGAAAAAAAAAATAGGTATACCACCTCTTTTTTCTAAAAAATCATTAAATGACTTCTTCCGCTCTGGGCCGAGCGGAAGGGAGTGTCAGACTCTTACTGACTAAAACCCACCCGTGATCCTTCTATAGTGCCCTTTTCGTTCCAGAACCGCGGTGAGTCTTTCGAACAAATTCCTGCACCCTAGCAGGCACTGACCCTATGGGGCCCGTCTTCATTGCTGAAAGCTCTTTAAGGCGCGCGAGAAACAAGAAGCGCCAGTGACCCGGACCACTGCTATCGGACGGCGAGCCAACCATAGCTCGCCATCCGCAGGCCCACAAAGGTGGTGTACCTTGTGTAACCGTCTAGCATTATGCTGAGCTGAGGCCCTTCCGGCATCAATAGTTCTGATTATATGTAATTTTGTTAATTTTTAAGTTTTTCTTTATAATGCCACGAAACACATATTTCTTTCTTTTGTAAAGGTCAGAACGAAATGCACGCAGATGTAATGCTTGCATTAGTGTGTATTTGCCCCACTAAACTTTGGTATTCAGCTGAAGCCGGTTTGACTGGAAGCTGACTCCTTATACGGAATCTGCTCTCAGTCAAAAGGCTAGGCAGAAGATTTTGACGACACGGTTGGCGCATTGGTTGAGCGTTGGGCTGCTGCGCTGTGTGTCGCGGGTTCAATCCCCGCACAGACAAAATATTTGTATGGCCTACAGATAACTGTTCCGGGTCTGGGTGTCTTGTGTATGTGAATTTTCATGTTTGTGAACGCAACCACGATACAGGAGTAGAGTCTTAGTGTGGGGCAACGTTTACTTTAACAAAAAAAAAGATGAAGATATTTGTCCCACTCCCACAGCTGGGCAAAGCTATCCCCATAGTTTTCCGTTTTTCCCTGTGTGTACTTTCCAGCCATGAAAGACCTAAGTACTTAAAAAAAACGTCCCGCGTTTTCAAGGCATGTCAAAAATAAAAACAACAATATACACAATTATCATTTTATTCACAATCATTAGATGTAAATGTTGAATCATAATTAGTAATATAAAACTTATGTACAGATTACATAGTATCTAGTAAAACAAAGACGGTACTATATGTAGTTTAGAAAAACAAACAATTTCATGTTAAGTCAAAAAGTCGGGTAGTCGGGAAAAGTCGTGGAAACATGGTACCTACTTTATAATCTTTGGAGGGGTTAAGGAACGTGCAGGAATTGTAGATGGCAGCACAGAAGTGTCACTACTACTACAGTATACGTAAGGTAAAAGTTTCAAATTTGCGCCACTAGATGGCACGGCCCGCGTCCGGTAGGTTCCCCTTGCACCCACGCATGAGTCAGCGTATAAGTGAAATTGAGTAGATTTAGTGAACAGTTCAACGTGTATATACTGTGCTTTGTTGAAATTGTGTTTTTGTTTGATTATTATTTTAATTCAAACATTATGTAATTTCAAAAATTAATACTAAAAGTTCTAAGTTATTCACTTCTATTAGCTTATAAGTTTAGCCTTAGTCCTGTGTTTGATTGATACCCAATGCTTGGAAAACCCGGCTGTCCTCCCGTCGGCGACAAGTCAAAGTTAATTTTATGTCCTTACTTTAGTATTGCTCGTCAAATCGACGAGCTCCTTAAAGTTCTAAGTTTAGAGCTACTCGGTAACTGACAAATGCTTCCACTGTTTGGACAGGTCCACTCAAGTCTGTGTGGCACTTTCCTCAAAATACCACTTCAGACATCAACCTACACGGTTCTCATATGATTTGACCAGTACAATTGTATGGACTTCAAAAGAGACTGATCTCTGAGTTTGTTTCGGTGTTTCTTCTCAGTGTAGTCAGCTAGGAAACACCGGCTTCATCTAGTTTATAACGACCAAAAGGATTAACGTGTAAGTGTTATTTACAACCTACCTACAAAATAAATATCATTTAATTTTTAATGAAAAGGACCTTCCGCCCATGAGCCGCCATCTGCTGGCGTAAATCCTCATTCCTAGAAATCCTCATTAACGCAACTGTCTCATATTCTCGCGGTCATTACTTTATATTCGGACAGCACGCTGTACGGTGCACGTACAACGATTAGGTTGCTGACACAGCGACCTCAATTTATATATAATAGTATTCACTGAACATTACAGAGAGTTGACATATTGCAATCATTGCGATTGGCACGGATTGGCATCCAACTTATACTTACTTTGTAACTTTAAGAAATAAACTATTTCTTGTGGTCAACCGTGGTTTACCGTCAACCCACCAAACTCTAACTAACTCTGAGCCATACATAAAAATGGTCCTTCGAGCCGGATATTAAGTGTGTGAAGTATCTTCTATTAGTGATAGCGAATCGGTCTTGCTGGTCTCCCAGAAGCGGGTCGCCCCAGAAAGATTGAGAAGGCGCACATATCTCTAGTAGAGTTAGAACACGCTTAGTATCCACCAAAATAACTGCAAAACTTCGCAAGTTTACTGAACTAGTGCCTGCGGTGAAACAACCCTGCGGTACTATCGAACAACTAAACTTAAACTGTGCAACTTAACTTATACAACAATCAACGATGGCTCAGAACATCAGCGAGATCATCAGTCGCCAAGAAACAATATTCAACAACTTGAAACAAATCAGCATCAACTACAAGAAAGACGGTCCTAGCAGAAAAACTTTGGAATACCTGGAGGAGCGACTTTCTCGGCTGAACACGAACTGGGAGAAGTTTGTGTTCAATCATCAACAACTGGAGAAATCTGGAACAACTGACATCCAATACTTCATCGACGATGTTTTCAACAACACTAAGAAGATGTACGAGGACGTCCTGCAAGATATTCTGAAACGTAAAGCTGAGTTACCTTCCGTTTCGAAGAGTAAAGTCGAGTTATCACCTTCTACGCCTAAACAAGGTAAGACAAAAGCAAACTTTAGCTTCGATGATATCAACTTTCATGTACCTCCTCGCGAAACGGACAAGACCCACGGAAAACAGCAGGAGCTTTTACGACAGCAATACTGCAACTTTCGAGCTTTTGAACGTACTGTGGAGAAGATAAACTTCGACTCGTCATCTGAAAAATGGGAGCTAGAAGATAGTCTTGATATCTTGAAAGGTAAATGGGATATCATTGAGAAAACTAACTGGGAACTTGACTATATTTCACAAGATGAAGATTCAATATACAAGCAAAAATTTGATGCTATAGAGAACGTGTATGATAACTTCCGAAAGAAACTACAACATCATATTTGGAACAACGCTCACTACGAGAAGACAACTCCAAAAATTGTGATACCGGACTTCAACGGAAACTACCATCAATGGTTAACTTTTAAAGATCTGTACTTGGAAAGTGTACATAACAACCCACTACTGTCAAAAGCGCAAAAAATGCAACACCTCAAAACTAAACTCAAGGGCGAAGCCGAAAAGATTGTACAGCATCTCGGTATAAGCGCGGAAAACTATACTTCCTGCTGGGAGATGATTACGCATCGATATGATAACAAACGTCTGTTGTTCACGTCTTACATGAACACGCTTCTAAATCAACCAATTATATCAGAAGCTAGCGCCGCAAGCATAAGGAAATTGCATGACGTCACACTCGAGTGTCTGAACGGACTCAGTAACATTGGACTAGAAATAACCAACTGGGATCCGATAATTGTTCATTTGCTGGTTCAGAAACTGGACAAAGTGACTTACAATGAGTACATCAAGGATCTCAAAGAACCGAGAGAATTTCCCGACTTGGATGAATTCACCAAATTTTTGGAGAACAAATTCATGGCATTGGAAGCCTTACAAGGAAATACGCATCAAAGGTCACTCTCGTCGAATAAAAATCAGACATCAGATAGACAGCAAAACAACGCGTCATTCACTCGGAACAATAATTCAAAATATAATAGCCAGAGGTCATCAAACTCTAACAGATCGTATAAATCGCCCAAAGCCTTCTTCACGACAACGAAGAATTGCCCGATTTGCAAAACTGAACACGTTTTAATGAAATGTAGCAAATTCTTGGCTATGAATGCAAAGGAACGAAATGACACAGTTCGCAATTTGCATATTTGTGCGAATTGTTTATACAGTCATGGAGAACAAAAATGCACTTCGAGAAAAACATGTAAACTGTGCAACAAGTCACACCATACGCTTTTACATGAGGATGGAAATGAGCAGAACAACCGTCCCGCAGCTATGAGTACCAACACGCCTTCGACATCACATGCCGTGAATAACTTAACTAACGAGGCGAAGGAAATTCTGTTGACGACTGTACTTTTAAAAGTAAAGACCATTGATGGAGATTATATCAGTTTAAGAGGTTTGCTTGACCAAGGGTCGCAAGTGAGTCTCGTGACAGAACACGCTGCGCAACGACTCAGATTACCGCGACGCAAAGTCAGCGCTATTGTGTCAGGTGTCGGTTCACTGTCCGGCAATTGTAAGGGGTCAATTAACTTGGAATGCAAATCTATACATTCAGATTATGAATTTAAATTAGAAACCTTGGTGATGAAGAAACTCGTAAATAACTTGCCTACAGCATCCTTCTCCGTACAAAACTGGGATTACATAGATAACTTGAAACTTGCAGACCCACATTTTAATGAATCGGGCCCGATTGATTTACTTCTGGGCGCCGAAATCTATTCAGAACTAATACTGAATGGGGTCATAAAAAGCGACAATTTCCCCGTAGCCCAACAGACAAGAGTTGGCTGGATACTCTGCGGGAATGTCAAGACATTTAACTGCTATGTAGTACTTAATGACCTTGAAAACATGACACGATTCTGGGAAACTGAAGAAATTTCAGACACTACAGCTCCAACTAATGAAGACCAGTATTGTGAGGAGTATTACAACTCGACCACTACGAGGTTAGATGACGGGAAATATGTGGTGCAGATGCCCATGAAGTCAAACTACAACTCAAACTTAGGAGCCACGAAGACTCAAGCACAAGCTCAGTTCCTACAACTTGAGAGGAAAATGTCGAGGAATAACGACCTAAATAGGGAATACAAACGCTTTATGGAGGAATACATTTCCCTGGGTCACATGAAGCCTGTAACTGCTGATACTCGGAGAAAAAACCAAGTATATCTACCACATCACGGAGTTTTAAGAGCTGAGTCGACCACGACGAAACTGAGAGTTGTGTTTAATGCATCTTATAAGGCAAATAATAACAATAGTCTCAATGACCTTATGTACTCTGGCCCAAACTTGCAAAAGGACATGTTCACGCTACTTATTAACTGGCGCGTGTACAGATACGTCTTTACGGCAGATATTGAGAAGATGTATCGGCATATATGGCTGAACGAGCAACAACAGCACTTGCAAACTATTGTTTGGAGATCATCTTCTAACGAACCTTTGCTGGAATGGCAGCTATGCACTGTGACTTACGGTATGAAAAGCGCGCCCTATCTTGCAATGCGCACCTTACATCAACTTGCACAAGATGAAAAGGATAACTATCCTGAGAGCGTCAGCGCTCTACTAAACTATTTTTACATGGACGATTTAGTCCATGGGCAAAACAACATTGAAGACTCGAAGAGAATGGTCACAGAACTCATTCAACTATTGAGTAAAGGAGGTTTTAACTTAAGAAAGTGGACAAGTAACGAAGCGTCTATATTAGAAGACTTGCGAGATGACCAAAAGAGCACTAAGGCAAACATAGAATTCAGCCCTGAAACATCAAACACAAAAATGTTGGGGATGAGCTGGAACCAGAAACAGGATACATTTACTTATCAATGGAGACTGCCGGAAAAGAAAACTCTGACGAAACGAGTATTGTTGAGTGAAATAAGTAAATTATACGATCCTCTTGGTTTTCTATCGCCAGCAACAATAAAAGCGAAACTACTTTTTCAAAAGGTCTGGATCAGCAAAATCGACTGGGATGATTGTCTGCCCGTCGACGTAACTACTGAGTGGGAAAAGTTGAGAAAAGATTTCCCTTCAATCAACAAAATTTCGATTCCACGATGGCTGCAGTGTACAGACGACAATATTGAGATTCATGGGTTTTGCGACGCAAGCGAAAAGGCATATGCGTGCGTCATTTACGCTCGAGTGAAAAGCAAGAACGGAAATTTCACAACTACAATAATAACCGCTAAAACAAAGGTCGCGCCGCTAAGTAAGAAGATTTCGCTGCCTAGAATGGAACTCTGCGGAGCATTGTTACTTGCCAGACTTATAGAAAAAATTAAGAGTACACTTTCTACTAAACATCTCCAAATACAATGTTGGAGTGACTCTAAAGTTGTATTGGCATGGCTACAAGGAGACATAAACAGATGGGAAAAATATGTCGCGAACAGAGTCTCACAAATAAACAGCATAATTCCATCAAAACAATGGAACTACGTCAAGTCGGAAGAAAACTCGGCTGACTGTGCAACACGAGGTCTCTCTCCCTCTCAACTTCTAACTTTTAAACTTTGGTGGGAGGGCCCAATTTGGTTGAAAACTTATAACTTTAAAAACAGCCAACAAAACGACAATAACATGCTCTATTTACAAGACAATGAACTATGTGACACACTAACAGCAAACAATAAATGCTGCGTTGCAACTTATAAAAACAGTGAAGTAATTACCAAGCTGTTGAATAAATATAGCAGTATCAAACGTGTAATCCGAGTACTTGCCTGGATTCTTCGATTTAGAAATACTTCCGTCCGAAAGAATAACAGAACCGGCGTTGATAACGAGATTGTGTCGTTATCTTCTGAGGAAATTAGTGAAGCAATGGAAATGGTGATCAAAGATGTGCAGAGAATGTACTTCGAGGGCGAAATCGAATGTTTGAAGAAAAACAACCCAATACCAACTAAAAGCAATATTCTGAAGTTGACCCCATTTCTCGATAAGAATGGGATACTGCGAGTCAAGGGGCGACTTATCAACTCAGTGTTGCCTCCTGAATCGAAACATCCAACTATTCTCCCTGCTGCTGGAAGACTAACAGAGTTGATCATCCAAGAAGCCCATCTGGAAGTTCTTCATGGTGGGGCACGACTCACGCTAGCATACTTACGTCTCAAGTACTGGATCATTGGTGGGAACAGAACAGTGAAAAAGGAACTTAGGCAGTGCATACGATGTCACCGTTTTAAGTCTCAAAGAAACATGCAGATAATGGCTGACTTGCCAAAAGAACGAGTTACACCATCGAGGCCATTTACAAATACCGGTGTGGACTTTACCGGACATGTCGATATAAAAATCAACAAGGGGAGAGGCGTGAAAACATGCAAGGCTTATATTGCAATCTTCATTTGTATGGTTACAAAAGCCGTACATCTTGAGTTGGTGTCGGACCTGACAACTCAAACTTTTCTTGCCGCTTTTAAACGAATGTGTGCGCGCAGAGGTACTCCGAAGCATATGTTTTCAGACAACGGAACTAATTTTGTCGGTGCCGCAAGACTACTGCAAGAGGACTTTGAACGAAATAAAACTTTTCAATCGTCTGAGTTTCACGACGAGATGAATAACTTAAAGATAAACTGGCATTTTAACGCTCCTCTCTGGCCATCAGCTGGTGGACTTTGGGAAGCGGCCGTAAAGTCCATGAAGTATCATTTGAAGCGAGTTCTGGGGGAACAAAAGTTAACTTACGAACAGTTCACCACACTATTAACTCAGATAGAAGCATGCTTGAATTCACGTCCACTTTGCCCACTATCTGAAGACGTTGAAGACCTAGACTACTTGACACCTGGTCACTTTCTTGTTGGCGGTCCATTACTGTCTATGTCGAAGGAGGAAGAAGATTTCAACCAGTACGACTTGAGAAATAGATGGAGGCTGGTTGAACAATCTAATTTACACATCTGGAAGCGCTGGTCAAACGAATACCTGCAGCAATTACAAGTACGCAGCAAATGGCAACAAACAAAGGAAAATCTAGCCGTTGGTGACTTGGTGTTAGTGACAGAAGAAAATTTACCTCCGGGAAAGTGGGCTCTCGGAAGAGTGGTGGAACTTCATCCGGGGACAGACGGAAATGTCCGAGTCGTCACTCTTAAAACTAAGAAGGGACAATTAAAACGACCAATCGTGAAACTGTCGCCGTTACCGCTACGCAAGAACTTACAAACTACGGAAGTAACCGAAGACGTAATAAATAAACAACAACAGCAGTCCGAACCTGAAAAACAAAAAAGGCAAAGAGGTCGCACTATAAATAAAGCTAGCTTACTCTCTCTGGTTCTAATGTGCTGGATAATGATGATGGGAATCACACAAGCGACGCCTGTTACTTCAAGCAACTACAGGGTGACACCAATACTTAACAATCAACCAATATACTTTGATGAAGCCGGGAAACTACAACTTATACACGATGAATGGACGCTGTTGATTTATTACAACTTGACTTCATACTGGCAAGCCACGAGTAAGATAAAATTCTACCTCGATCAAGTAGATACACTATGTCAAAGAATAGTGCACGAGTACCCACCCTGCGAAGCCGTTGTCGATCACCTACGTTATGAATTGAACCATCTCACTGAATACAATTCTATGTTACTAGCTCAACACTCAAGGAAAAAACGAGGTTACTTCGATGGAGTCGGAAAATTAGCAGGAACACTATTCGGTGTTCTCGATGTGGATTTTGCCCAAAAATATGAACAAGATATCCAATACTTACAAGCAAGTGATAACTACTTACTGCAATTAATGAAAAATCAAACACTGATTGTAGAAGCAGAAAACAGCATGATTAAACGAAGCTCGGAATTTATCGATAAACAATTCAAAACAGTACAGACCTACATGAATCAGACTAGCAGAGCAATCACAAAGA
Source organism: Hecatera dysodea (assembly GCA_905332915.2). Classification (NCBI taxonomy): domain Eukaryota; kingdom Metazoa; phylum Arthropoda; class Insecta; order Lepidoptera; family Noctuidae; genus Hecatera; species Hecatera dysodea. Next base: position 827,170 of record HG995316.1, read on the forward strand.
TAGAAAACAGAGCGCAAATATTATATACTATAAGTGACATCCATTCTGCCGCTGTAACTTCAACTTTAATTCTGAGTGATTTACACAGAATTCAAGAAATGCTGATGAATGCCCTAGCCAACATCTATAGAGGCCATTTAGACACACACCTTTTTTCGGCATCGCAACTGATTGAGCAACTAAATACCATATCAGGAAAGCTACCACAAGGACTTTCTTTGCCGATTAAGGATATGCAAAGGGATTTTCAAGTCATCTATGAACTGATTCACGTGAAAGCTAGAATTACACGTAACTATTTACTATTTGAGTTACACATTCCGTTATTGAGTGACGAAGACTACAAAATATATCGTGTAATTCCGGTCCCATTCATGAGACAAGGACACTTAAAACTTGTCAAACCTTTTTCGGACTTCATCGCAATCAACTTGATAAAAAATTCATATATAACTTTGGAAGAGCAAGATATGCACCATTGCACCTCATACGGAGATGATGAATTCTCGTGCATCTCGCGACAACCCGTATACAGTTTACATGACAAAGATGCGCCGTGTGAGACCAAGGTGTTTAGTCAACAAACTTCACTATCATGCGTCATTAATGACATAACTTGTAAGGAGAGTTGGATAAAATTACATAAACCCAACGTTTGGTTATTTACGCTGTGCGACAAACAGCTGATGCGTGTAATATGCAGCGATCAGGTGACGCCGGCGGTCATTGACGGAACAGGAGTCATTGCCTTGAAACCTAAGTGCTTACTACAGAAAAAAGATGCCACAATATTTACTTACAATCACTTAGGAAGTCGGGTAAACACGGGATTGGATATCGAAGTACCAATCATAAATACGACGATAAACAACATGTTTGATATCGGCTGGAGGAACGTACAGCTGAACATCACTGAATGGACCAATGCAGGAGATTTGTCAAAACTTGATCGTCAAATCTCTTACCAAAAACAACATGAAGTGCTACCTGCGGCGTCAAGTATTACACCGCACGATGTGTATTTTTATTCCGCGACTTCTTTGTTGTTGGGAGGACTTGCTGTAGTTGGCATCTACTTCATTATCAAGAAACGAAGAATAATTACGAATCAGAATTCTACGGCAAGCACTAAACTGGAACAACAGAAAGGAGCAGACAAAGAAGTTAACATCGAGATGCGACAGATCCGTAGCACGACGAGACAGGAACCTGGAAAGGGATTTAGTTTTGAAGAAATATCGTCAAATTAATATTTACAGTTTTATTTACTCTTTTTACTTTACTTACTTTATTTTTTAACTTTTTTTCTTTTACATTTTTATACTTATTTTTTGCTATGTACTGGTTGCCCATCTCGCCTTTCGTTACTGCCCATCTCCCTTTCTTCCCTTGGGAGCATGTACGGTGCACGTACAACGATTAGGTTGCTGACACAGCGACCTCAATTTATATATAATAGTATTCACTGAACATTACAGAGAGTTGACATATTGCAATCATTGCGATTGGCACGGATTGGCATCCAACTTATACTTACTTTGTAACTTTAAGAAATAAACTATTTCTTGTGGTCAACCGTGGTTTACCGTCAACCCACCAAACTCTAACTAACTCTGAGCCATACACACGCCTTACTCTCAAAGATTATAAAGTAAACCTCAATGTGATAGAGGGATAAATTATATAATTATTTTTTTTCGTTAAGTCAGATCAGAATTCAGAGTCAAGTATTATTAAATGGTGAATGACCCCACAGTAAAAATCATACTCATTTCAAATCGTCAAATTAATCAAAAAAATGTCATTGAACTGTCGAATGTAACAAATGTGTCAAAACTGAATGAATAATACTAAAAGATGGTTATAGGGAACGTGCAGAAACTATAAGTGGCAGCACAGACGCGTCAATGTCAAGTTCATTTTAATGATAAGTCTCAAATTTGCAACGCTAGATGGCACAGTCTACTTCGTGCACGTTCCCCTAAACGGAGGGTGCAGGAAGTATAGGTGGCAGCACAGGTCAAATATTTACAACGTAAAAGTTTCAGATTTGCAACACTAGATGGCATAGTCTACGCCGTGCACGTTCCCTATACATTCTGTAACAGAATAAACGAAATACTTCTTAAGGGGTCATTGTACTCATCATTATGAACCACTATTTAATATAGGACCAATACTGAAACAGCAAAAAAAAACCCACAGCCCCTTACATTTTGTGCGATTATCTCAACTAAATGTACTAAACAGCTGATCTTTTTTTTTGCGATTTCTAGTTTCGTTCCATACATAGTAAAAGTTGTTCATAACGATGAGTACAATGACCTTTCCAAGTATTGCGTTTATTCTGTTATAAGTGTACAAGTAAAAAAGAATTAGTATTTTATGTTTCAAAATGTCATAAGAGTTGCCAATTAATTGCGGTTGAGGTTTTTATTATTGCATACAAGCTTACTAGTCATTATTCTTGGAAATTAATTAACAGATTTTAAGGAAACTTGATAAACGTAGGTACGCAAAAAACTAGAAACAAAATTATAGGGTTACAACGGAATTTGAACTCTCGTCCTTTATCAGATAGAGTTAGTTGTTCCAAAATTTTATAAATATCTGGAATTTTAAGTTCAAATCTAGCCGCTTTATAGTCTGTGGTAAACCATTTTTTATTTTTTATAAATTTGACTTTTGTTAAAAAGTCCATTGTACTTTTACATATGTACATACATTCAACATTTATGGGACAATATTTTTGGAAATCTTTTGAAAAGCTAATTTTATATTTTTTGTTTCACAGAATATCAAGAAATACATAAGTGGAGAGTTATCAATGTTTTCATTAAAAGGATGTTTTTGCGAATTTTCGTAAAATATTAATTAATAAAATGCGATTTAACCGAACATTTTTTTTTTCTAATTTGCTTTTAGAAAACTATTAGGTACCTCAATTTAACAAGCGTTAAGCACCGATTCTGTTTGTTTTGACACAGTAATTAGAAAATATTTGAAGATAGGTCGTTTAAGTCAAAGTCAAAGTCACAATAGCTATGTTTTGTGTAAAGAATTAAAATACTAATTTCTCTTAGGTTCATCAGTTAGAATTTCAAAAAACATTGAATAGGTCTTTTTTTATTTTTCATATCAATAAAAAATGACCAAGACCAAGTTCAGCATACTTCAGGCTGGTGACGTCAGTTCTTGTTAAAAAAATACCAATAGATGACGTCACGCGCAGTTTCAACGCACTGTATGTATATCTTTATTTTTTTGTTGACGTGCATTACCAATATTTCACTGGTTTGCGATAATAGCGACGGAACTAAAAATTAGGGGTGCATCCGATACCTATATATCAGCGATACTTCGGGTTTGCCGAAATATCAGTATCGGCGATATTTTTATGGCAGATTCAACGATGCTTTTTAAATTTCGCGCTTTAAAAATGTAATGTAAACGCGCGTGTTGTCCCATCTATTTCGTTGCAAACATAAATAAAAATCTTATAAATGTTAATTTTGATTACTAAAACTATTAATTACTTGTTTTATTTATTCTACCTTCCTTTTTGAATTCAATAAGCGTATCGGTATCGGTATCAGTATCGCTGATATTTTAATAAGAGTATCGGTATCGTATCGGTATCGGTATCAGTATCGCTGATATTTTAATAAGAGTATCGGTATCGTATCGGTATCCCTAAAAATGATTGATTTTAGAGAATGGCATTTTGGCCTTTATTTGTCTCAAGTGAATAATGACGCTATTTCTTTCTAACGAAAGCTGGCGCGATATTGGCCTTGCGTATTTGTTCACGATAAAATATCAAAGATTTATGATTGTTTGGCATACAGAATTCACTTTGACAGAATTTTGATTTACGTCGATATTCTCGCAAACCATCGATTTGTTGAGTGTTCTAACTGATGGACATAATAGTTTTTTTTTTTTCAGGAAAATACTCTATCGGAATTTAAATTGGGACATTCATATGTTACTTATTATCTATTTTAAACTTGTGGTATCAACACTGAATCAATACAGGCGCATTACACACTGAATGAAAGTTCTCAAAATATTACAAACATCTATATTTAAAGAGATATTAATTAATAAAATATCATCATAAAAATAAAACACACACACAAACATCTATTTTCGGGAACAAACATGGCTATATAAAAATTTGTCCCAAAGCGGGAATCAAACCCGGACACAGAGGCTTGTACGCTCGATAATACTACTAGATAAACATAACATAATGTTTCCAACAATAAGTATAAGTTAATAAAAATACGACGTCAAATTAGATTTACTGGCGAACTGAACTACAATATATTTTAACTAATTACTTCATCTGATAGATTTTCAAAAGATATTTAATAAGTAATTGTCTATTTTCACGTAAACAAATAATGAAGACGTAGAGTTCGTTGAAAACTCGCGTGACGTCACTACGTGCTAAAAATTTTACCAGCATCGTGACGTCACCGGCCCTTGACCCATGAACTTTGATGCGCTTTATTTTAATATTTTTTTACGATTTTAAACGACAAAAAATACTAGTCCAATTTTTTTTTTTGAAAATTCAACTGACAGACTAAGTAGAATTATGATTTTCATATTATTATGTAGTAAAATATTCAATTGTATTTCTAACAATGACTTTAATAACCAGAACGGTCGAGCGAATAGGGAAGATTCCTGCATACAAAAAAAAAAGATTCTATTTAATCCGTCTGTTAAATCATCAAAAAATATTTGACTCGTCATTCTTGATTGATCAAATCAATAAAACAATAACAACATCCAAGTTTAGGTATGTGGAGGAACACGGGTGGGTTTTAGTCAGTAAGAGTCTGACACTCCCTTCCTATGTGCCCACAGCGGGAGAAGTCACTTGATGATTTCCCATACAAAAAAAAGGTGTTTTGTCTAGTGACGTCACCTCTAGGTAAAACAATGGTACAATTTTAACGAAGATCTGACGTCACGCGAATTTCAACGCACTGGATCATCTTGTTTCAGTGTCCTGACGAACTAAACAGATTACTTTAGGAATCGTCATTAGAGACACTCGTAGTACTTGTGGAGTTTCGCTAACCAATCTAATTTGACCCAGTATTTCATTAATCTTCAGTGTGTATTACACCTAATATAAACATATAACAGTACCAGTTTTGAGTGTTCACGGCTCACGGCATTTCACACAATCTATTTAAATTCTTGAAAACAAAAAAAGTGAAAAACTTTACGCTTTCCAGTTTGTATAGAGAACGTGCAGAAACTATAGGTGGCAGCACAGACGCGTCAATGTCAAGTATATTTTACTTATAAGTTTCAAATCTGCAACGCTAGATGGCACAGTCTACTTCGTGCACGTTCCCCTAAACGGAGGGTGCAGGAAGTATAGGTGGCAGCACAGGTCAAATATTTACAACGTAAAAGTTTCAGATTTGCAACACTAGATGGCATAGTCTACGCCGTGCACGTTCCCTATATAGATATTAAGAAATTGCAAGTTTGTATGAAACACGATAAAACATGAACGCTTCTTGTACGACACATAGATCTTTAGAGCGAGACAGGAGACATAGCTAGCTCTTTCTAAACACCGATGTGACATATAAGTCCTAGCACTGAATTTAATACATTGGGATTGACACTCGGTGACAAGGGAATTTAAAACATTTAAATAACTTACAAAACTATTTAATATGTACAATATGCATTGTATTGATACTAGTTCATACAGGGTGTTTTGTTGAACTACGGAAAACATGACTTTAATATTGTTTTTACAAACTATTTTACGAAAATGTGAATTAATAATATCTTATAGAGAGCAGTGGTGGCCGAGTGGTAACGGCCCCGACTTACGAATTGTAGGTCGCGGGTTCAAACCCAGCCAGGCGCATTACTTTGTGTAAATAATATCATCACCACTGCTCTCAAAACGGTGAAGGAAAACATCGTGAGGAAACCGGCATGTCCTAGAACCAAACATTCGAAGACATGTGACATTCAGCAACCCGCACTGGGCCCGCGTACTGGATTACGGCCCAGCAGTGGGAACGTTAAAATGGCTGATTATAAACTATTTTGGGGTTGGCATCCACTGTAATCGGTTGCGATTGAATACCAGTATTAACTGGGGAACATGACTCTCCTTTGTAAATTACCGGTTGTATAAAAAAAAGCTTTTGTAATCATGTGTTTGTATAGCCAATATATGTTCATATTGGTTTGTGCGAACTTAAGTTTTTAGAATTAAAAACTATTAAATTTAACATATTTGTCCTTCGTTCAACAATACATACTGTACAATAGGGATGTTTTTCCAAATAAAACCAATAATATACTGTTTAGTCCGTCAGTTAAGTTATCGTAAAATATTGGACCCGTATTTTTCGCTTCAAATCTAATCTATAAAAATTGACGACGATAAAAAACAATCAAAGATCAGGTCCTTGTGACGTCACGTCGTGGTAAAAATTGTAGCGAGTAGTGACGTCACACGAGTGTTCAACGCACTGTATCGTCTTCGTTGTTTATTTACGTGAAAAAAGAAAAAATACCTGTCCAATATTTTTTGTAAATCTATCTGAGGGACTAATTAGATTTTTTAAATCAACTACCCTATTGTAAGTATCAAACACCACTGTAAGATCGATACAAAACTATGCATTAATTTCGCATTTAAAACGCAATAAACAACTTTATTGTCATTGCAATGAGACACATTTCGTATCGGATGGGAGACGAAAGCGCTAAAATAGTCCGCGAAATTCCAATTTTCTTACTTAGTCGCGAATTTTGAATGCTTTTATGTACTTTCTTTAGTACCTGATATCATTGAGTTGATCATTAATACAAGCTAGTAGATATACCTATACTCCATTCACAATAAGATTAGACATTTAAACAAAACTGTTTACAGTCCGTTCGACCGATTTTTACTCCTATTCCGTAGGCATAAGGATAGCATTAAAAGCAAAAATAATGATTATAATACCAGCTGTTTACTGCAGCTGCCATGTGTCATGCCACCAACGCAATAGAAGTCAAAATCGGTTGAACGGACTGTAAACAAAGATGTATTTCAATGTCTAATCTTATTGTGAACTAGCTTATGCCCGCGACTTCGTTCGCGTGGAGTTCCATACAAAATGTTAACCCCTTTTTCACCCCCTTAGGGGACGAATTTTCAAAAATCCTTTCTTAGCGTATGCCTACGTCATAATATCTACCTGCATGCCAAATTTCAGCCCGATCCGTTCAGTGGTTTGGGCTGTGCGTTGATAGATCACTATGTCAGTCAGTCAGTCCCTTTTGAGTTATGTATATTTAGATGGGGTATACGTACATTCAATTTACACTCATTTTGTTACTCAGAAAATAAAGCAACGCCTCTTGGCTCTGGGAACTTGATCTTGTATAATATTAGTCGGGTCACTCCATCTTCAAGGATCGCTGAATTTGTTCTATAGAGTGACCGCGGCGCTGGAACGCGGCGGGCACTAGGAGGAACACGGATGGGTTTTAGTCAGTAAGAGTCTAACACTCCCTTCCAAAATGCCCACAGCGGAAGAAGTCATTTGATGATCTCTCATCCAGAAAAAAAGGCAGTCACTCCATTTATAAATACTGGTACTAAGCTGCAACCGGTCACAGTGGAAGCCGACCCTAACATTGCTAGGAAAGTCTAAACAAAAGTTGAAATTGTAAATCGCAAAAAACGTAAGATAGTTTGAATTTCACGTACTATTTTAGTGGACTCCCTGTAATAGTGTTTCCGCAACACAATATTAGCAAATACAATTTTATTTCTTTGAAAGTCATTGGATCCGAGAGGATTTATACGACAGAACTCAGCATGTGGGTCGGACTCGGATAACGAACATATGTACTTACTAGCAGCGCCCCGCGGTTTTACCCGCGTAGTTCCCGTTCCCGTGGGAATATGGGGTTAAAATATAGCCTATGTTACTCAGCGTGAATGTAGCTTTTTAATGGTGAAAGAATTTTTGAAATCGGTCCAGTAGTTTTTGAATTTATTCGTTACATACAAAAATACATATCTTTCCTGTTTATAATATTAGTGTAGATAAAACGAGTTGTGTGCACACGAACAAATCCTTCGACCCATAATACTGAGTTCTGGGCACTGAAATAATCATCTTTGAAATCCGGAGGACCCAAAATCTTGCTGATTCAATTAGCGATAAGAAAAACCGCTTCTATATAAGATTCAAACAGTTCATAATTTTCATTCGTTTCTTAAGGCCTGTTTTGATTTACGCGGTATTCGCTACCCAGAACCGTAGCGAAAGAGCGGGCATGTGGTAAACCTACTGTTCAAGACCAAAGCGAATTTCACTACCGCTATAGATAGCGAAACATTCATGTATGGGAAATCATCAAATGACTTCTCCCGTTTTGGGCGGAGCGTAAGGGAGTGTCAGACTCTTACTGACTAAAACCCACCCGTGATCCTTCTAGTGCAAAATTTCGCAAAATGTAAGGCGGAATGTATTAATTTTTTATAGCAAAACCAGTGAAAAGATATCTTCTACTTGATCGGTATGGCGATGTACTGGTTTCACATTAAGAGTGTGTACGCCGTATGGCATTTCATACAAATTTCAAGTCACTATTTTGCAAAATGACTGAACCAATTTTAATAAAACTTCAGACAAATAAGCAAGATACATAGGTCTAAAAAGTTAGTAAAAACCTTTTTCGAAATGTTTTATTTAAAAAAAAAGATAACTGGAAATTTATGTTTGTATGGAAAATTTAAAATGGGTCTAATTTAACTGTAACACTATTTATATATATTTTAATATTTTCAACTAACTTTTTAGACCTATGTATCCTGCTTATGTGTGTAAAGTTTCATTAAAATCGGTTTAGTCATTTCAGAAAATAAGGACTTGAAAATTTGTATGAAATGCTGTACGGCGTATACGCTCTTAACTCCATACAAAATTTCCGGTGGGATTCCACGCAAAAAACTAAGCGAAACGTATCGCTATTGCACTGGGCAGCGAACTTTTACACTACCACAGTAGACACAGAATACCGCGTAAATCAGAACAACCCTTTAATCGAGCATTTTATGTACAAAGGCATAAATATGACTCAACGTAGTTTTTCTATACACAAGTTCGTATAACAAATTCGGAACGTTTCCTAAACAGATTCCATCATATTGCCACCGTGTATTGTAATTATTTGTGAGATAATGACATGTTGCATACTAAAATGTCATTAGAAAATCCTTGTAGATATATCGATCAAATACCTTATTTATCGATTATTATTTAATATCGATACCAAGTCATTTATGTTTGTCATGACTATTGTACTGTATACACGATAATTCGAATCGCACGTATGCTGAATACGATTCGAATTGCTTTTTCTTTAAAAATCTACTTAAAATTAAAAATTACATCTAAACTTACGAAGATACGTTTTAAAATTTACATGTTTTTTTTTTCTATATTTACATTGTCGAAAGATTTAGTTTAATAAAACGTTAAAACATAATAGGAATAGCAGATTGACTGACCTAGCAATGTTTTAAAACATTTACAAGGAAAACAGTGAATAATTATATTTTAGAAGCAGCGCACCGCGGTTTCACTAGTTTACTTCCCATTCCCGTGGGAATACGGAGATAAAATATAGCCTACTAGCAGCGCCCCGAGGTTACACCCGCGTAGTTTCCGTTCCCGTGGGAATATTGGAATAAAATATATCCTATGTTAGTCGCTGATAATGTAGCTTTCTACTGGTAAAAAATCGGTCGAGTAGTTTTGTAGCTTTTTGGTACAAACAAAAAAACCTTCCATCTTTACAATATTAGTATATTGTGTATGTCACCGGAAAATTGCAAACGCCGTAAAATTGTAAAATATCGCGTCAAATTGTAAACTACACGTCTGAGACACGGATATTTGGGAACTATTAGGAATTTTATAGTTATGACACTCACAAATAATGGGGTTTTCTATTGGTAAAGAATTTCTCGTCTGAAAGACGGTTCTGTAGAACCTCAAAAACTTTATTATAGATTTTATAGAAAATTAGACCTACGCCCGCGACTTCGTCTGCGCAGATTTAGTACAAACAATTCCCACCCACGATTTACCCCCTTAGGGGTGGAGTTTCGTACAATCCGTTCTTAGCGGATGTCTACACCCTATAAGGCACCTGCCAAATTTTAAGTTTGTAGGTGTTATAGTTTCTGAGATTTCGTGATTAATCAGTGAGTGGTATTTCGCTTTTATATATATATAGATTATATTTATAAGTCAGTCAGTCTGCTATCTCCATACGGTACAGAGAATTAGTTACTATTGTAATAACACTGTAAGAGTCTATGTTTTGTCGTGTGGGCGGTCCGGTAAAGTTATAAATTTCTGTCTGTCTGTAGCGTTCCTATTTGAAATAACTGAAAAAACTCTAGAAGGGATCACTGTCTCTAATTATCTTTATGAGCAAACGGTGACCCATACTTCATTGAGGAAAATGTATGGAACCAATTTTAAAAAACGAAAAAACAGTACCATTTTTTTTGTAAAGAAAGTACGATAGATTTTTTTTATTAATAATAAAGAATATCTCTCGTACTTTTCTACTGAAATACCATATTGCAATAAAAATTATTGCTATAGGATATTTAAGTAGGCTTATTGCTGATGAAAATCTTGGACCTGCGTCTCATTTGCTCAAATGATAAAATTCTATCCGTGAAGAATTACCGATTACCGTTATAAATTCTAAATTATAGATTTACCGTTATAAATTTTATGTACAGTTATAGGCATGGCGGATAACAGGGGGCGCCGGATTAAACTAGGATTCCACTGTACCTTGATGTAAACCTTTTCAGTTATTTCAATTACAAAAGATCACAAACATCACGTTCACAAATCTTATCCCTACTAAACGACCGTCGCTACACTCAGCCGAGCAACAGACAGACAAAATGTTCACGAAAAATAAAACGAAACGCATTGCATCACTTCAGAGGCATGAACAGTCTCAAAGTTAAGTGCGCAACGCTCGGTGCCCGCCAAAGAACACATACATCAAACACTATTCTTTTTCAGATTTCTTCCGTTTCCGTTTCTCCGTCTTCTCAGCCTTATCAACTTTCTTCTTATCCGTCTTCTTCGGCACAGCGGCAGCTTCTACTTCCTGTTGAAACTCCTCCGGTTTCCGTTTCTTAGGGGGTGGTTTTATTGGTGATTTCTCGTTCTTCTCCGGTGTTTGAGCTACTTCTTTCTTGGAGGAGCGGAGCTGTTTTGGGGAGGGTGCGTCCTCTTCGGAGGTCGATTTCGATTTGTTGGGTCCTACTCTGCGTGTGGCTTTGGAAGGTTTCTTGGGGTCGTCCTCGCCCGGTATGCCGAGTATCTCCGCCCATTGGTCGGGCGGTGGGGTCGGCTGTTTCCGCTCATCCTCGGTTTCTATCGGCTTCTGAGGGACAAACGGAGAAAATGAGGGTGTTGCTAATGTCTTCGTATTTATATCCACAATATTTTGATACTGTTTTTTGTTAGTGTTTATTTGATCCGAGTCAAAAGTACCAAACACAATTTTCAGGTACCATTTTTAATCATGACGGCGCTATGATCGTGTTTAAGACGATCAATCTGTTTTTATTGTACAAGAAATCAAATAAACTCATATTAAAACACAGTTTCACCGCTCAGCATAATATATACAGGACTCAGCAAAATATTGTGGATATAACTCATCATAACAGACATTTTAAAGCGACTCTGCATCGGACATCAATTTACTGACTGACACGGCCTTAGATTAAAAAAATAAAGTCAAAATGTAAAGAAAAACTTATTTTAAATACAGATTATTGTAGAATCTTTATGGTAAATTAGTTATCTCGTAGACAAGGGTTATCTGCAACTCTGCATTAGTCCAAAAAAGAACAAAAGAACCATGCATCGCACAACAGACAATCTCAAGTCACTTTGCAGACATTTTTCTAAACTGCAGAGTGTTTTCGACTCTGCAGAGTTTAATAGTCATTATGTTATTTTTCACTTGACATTTTCGGTAGAAGCATGTCGACGTTTGAAGCCACATTGCAGAGCTGCATGTTTCCCTAAGGCCGTGTGTCATAAACTGCGGGCGTTTACTACCAAATACTACCGAGCGTATAAGGTCACATTTTAGTATAAATAAAGGAAATTACTGCTGATAATTTTAAACTGCAGACTTTCATTCTGCACAGTTTTTTTTTGTGGATCATTGTTATTTTCATAGAAATTGCATATTTTAGCACGATAGAGAAAATGATATGTTCTTGCGTACGCAACAAAAGTTGCTTTCCTGCAGTTTTGTTGGCCCGCGATGCAGTGCGAGCAAAATGCATAATACACACCATTTGTTCGAACAATCCGAGTAAGGTATAGCTGGATATCTAAGATACATTTTATTTTGAATTACGAATATCTCATCATCATTTGGGCTGCAAATTATTGACCTAATATCAATTATAAAATCGAATAATAACGCCCCATTACCGATTTATACTGCCTTGTGATCAACTGGTTTGATGAAAACGCATAAGACTTTTTAACCAATCTATATACTAATATATAAATGTGAATGTAAGTTTGTTTGCTACGCTTTCACGCGAAAACTACTCAACCGATCATCATGAAACTTTGTACACATATTCTTGGAGGTATTAGAAGTAACATAGGATACTTTGTATCCCGGGATTATGTTCCCTTGGGATAATTTCTGACATTCATGCGGGCGAAGCTGCGGGCAGCAGCTAGTAGGTTATAAAAGTCCCAAGCAAAAAGAGTGCCCCTTTATTTGAGCTGTTATATCGTACATTAATTAAATGATTCATTTTCTCACTGCAGGACCAAGTCCCCTAATCTCGCTCTCCGCTTCCAAGCCACATGTTTACGGGATTAAATTGAGAACTTGTAATTGAGTTTTGACAATAACTTTAGCCTTAAATTTTGTCACATTTTGGCATCCAAGCATATTTTTACACGTTCCAAGTCCAAATGCTTAATTGGTAACTGACCCTAAACAGAATAGTAGGCGAATCAACATATTCGTATCCTTTACTTCTTAGATAACCAAATTAGATCAGCAACCATAATACCTTAACAAATACATAAAAGTTCCCTTTTGTGATAAATGATATTTACTTTTATAAAATGAGGCCGGTGTTTCCAAGCCGACTACCCTGAGAAGAAACACCGAAACAAACTCAGAGGTCAAATTCTCATTGAACGTCCAAACACGTACTGGTCAAATAATATGAGAACCTTGTAGATTTTAATCGATATGAGAGTTAAAAGATGTTTTTCAACGGAGCTGCATAATTATGATGAGATTTGTTATACACCTACTATATTAAACCATCCCGAAATATCAAATATTTGAGGAAAAAAGACAACCATCCACAAAAAATAAAGGTAGCGTCACACGACCCAGTCTCTGCATCGACAAAGGCATGGCAAGTCTGAGCCGCTGCAGAGTAGAGCCGTGTGTGACGGCCTTAATGAATAAAATGTGACCCTAGAAATAAAATATTGGAAACGCCCCTGTGTCTCAAAATGCACTGTAGGTGGTGTAGGTTTAAGTAAATTATTTTCTAATAGTTAAATTTCAGAATTTCAAATATCTGGGAAAAGTAGACACTTCCTACGAATAGCCTCAATTACATAAATAGAAAACTTGTTTGATTTCTTTTCTTCGGAAAATGTATGACTGTTTTGCTCTTCTAGGTTAAGCAACACTTGCCAAGGTCGGCTTGTGGATGGGTCACCATCTTAATATATCGAGATTTTTCCGTGCCTCGGGAAGAACGCTAAGCCGTTGGTCCCGGCTGTCATTTGTAGATCCTTGGCAGTCGTTACGGATTGTCAGAAGGCAAAAAAATTGACACTAGTCGTGCTAAGAAGTACCGTGCTCCCCAGTTAATGGGTTGTGGAGGTCTGGTAGGCAGCCGCTCTACGTTAAATACTGGTATTCAGCTGAATCCGGCTTGACTGGGAGCCGACCCCAATATAGTTGGGAAAAGGCAAGGCAGACAATAATTTTTTGAAGTGTTCGAGGCCTGATCACTTTCATCAAAACAATAAATACGACAGGATATGTTTTTTCTTATCTATACTATAATATTATAAAGAGGAAAGGAGGAAATTTTTATTTTTGTATGTAACGAATAAACTCAAACACTAGTGGACCGATTTCAAAAATTCTTTCACCATTAGAAAGTTATGTTCACCCTGAGTAGCATAGGCTATATTTTATCCCCGTATTCCATAAAGGTAACGGGAACTACTAATCATAATCAGCCTTTTAACGTTCCCACTGCTGGGACACAGGCCTCCTCTCTAGGAGAAGGAATGGGCCGTAATCCAGCACGCGGGCCCAATGCGGGTTGCTGAATGTCACATGTCTTCGAGTTTTTGGTTCTAGGACATGCCGGTTTCCTTACGATGTTTTCCTTCACCGTTTTGAGAGCAGTGGTGATGAAATTAACTACACGACTCATCGCTACTTGGATTATTATGCTTGCCTAGCACTAAATTCAATTAAAAAAAAAACTACGCAATTTCGACGTCAGACAATGCGTAAGAAGTGTCATAAGTTCCCTAGTTTCAAGTTTATATGATACATCCGAACCCACAGTGCAACCCAAGCCCATCCGATGCAGTTCGCCGCACAGCACCCGCCGCTCCGTTTGTCCGCCAACGCAAAAACTATACAATTCTGCAACCAACACGTCACTGCATTAACTCACTGCATTTGAATGACACCTCCTTTCGTATGGGTTAACTACACCACCCGCAGATTATGACAGCCGGCATTTAAAAACACAAATACATCCGAGAATTTTGCCTTTAAATATCAGGCTCATTTTCTGCTGTAAAATCGTTCCGTCTTCAAAAATACACACAGGGAATTCACTTATACACTATACGTATTCCGGTTGTTTTTAAGTGGTGCAAAAAGACTCGGTTACCAAGCCAAAATTCTTCCTGACAGTTTTTTTTTTTCTGTAATTGGGAACCGGAATACGAGTGAGATTGTAGACCGTAGTTACAACTTTCTTTAATGAATACCACTTGTCCCCACGAACCTTGTAGGTACCATTGCATAAATAAATAAATGAAACAATGTTTTGAGCGCATAATATTGAACGCTACTGTATTTCAGTAATTATTTGAACAAAGTTTTCTTTCAAAAATTCGAATTAAAGAATGCGCTTAGTTGTAGTTACACTTTGTAAATAAGTGCAACAGTTATACTCTTATAAAAGTTATTCTCAATTATGAGTGCAATCCCCTTTTCAGGTCCCCAAGTCAATGGGCTCGTGTCCCATTGTCATTTTGCTAGAAGTCCGTAATCTGCTAAATCCATAATGGTCGATCATTGGTCGGTCAATGGTCTCGTAATACTTAAGATAATACATGACTGCACAATGACGTTCTAATGGTAGGTCACTGAACAAAGGAACTGTCAAAATGTTAGCAGATTACCGCATACGTCTTTCATTCATTTGTCATTATGTACGAGATTACCATTGGAACCATTGAAAAGTCATAAAGACGCTTTTATATTAGTAAATTTCCAAACTTGTCAAAATCAACTATTATGAAATCAATGATAGACCATTTTGACACTATAGAGAACGTGCAGAAACTATAGGTGGCAGCACAGACGCGTCAATGTCAAGTATATTTTACTTATAAGTTTCAAATTAGCAACGCTAGAAGGCACAGTCTACTTCGTGCACGTTCCCCTAAACGGAGGGTGCAGGAAGTATAGATGGCAGCACAGGTCACATATTTACAACGTAAAAGTTTCAGATTTGCAACACTAGATGGCATAGTCTACGCCGTGCACGTTCCCTATACAAGTAAGGAGTTTGAAAATTATAACAACACGATATCTGATTAGAAGTATAGGAGGTAATTATTTAAACTATATGTATAATAATAATTCTGATTAAAAATTATGTACGCACCTGAGTTATATTGAAGACGTAGCCAAGATAACTTCCTTATAATATACAGGTAGGGTAAATAAAACAAGTTTCATATATTTTAATATACACATTGAAAAGCTTGATTAAAATTACAAACATATTAATTGTTTATTTTATAGATATTTTTTTTTCTACTAAGTACTAATGCACTTTTAAAATACTGGAAATATGGCTATTGTAAAAGTTCGAATAATATCTAGAAAATAAATAACGAAAAAAAATATTTTAAATACTTAAAATTTAACAGATTCGTCAAGATAATTTATTCAAATGTCCGACGCAGTATCGCTTTAATAGAAATAAATGTTAAAATCGCTGTCTGCAATCTATAAAATTATAACAATAGTTTTCTATACTCACGACGCCTCTGTTCTAATATTAGCGACAAAATGTCGAAATTATATTATTGTGAGGCCCACGTTGGGCGCCAATGTGATTTTGGAGACCTCACAGTATAACTCAGCACTTGTGCATGTTACAAACACATACATCATATAACATATTATGAATGGGAACTATGTAGATCGCCATATTAGGGTCTTGTTTCAGTTTGCCTGGCAGTTTGAGTAATTCTTGCGGCCTACCCAAATGTCCTTACTTTGGTATTGTTCGTTAATCCGTTGAGCTCCTTGAAGTTTTAAGTTTGAGCTACACGGTAACTGACAAATGCTTGCACTGTCTGGACAGGTCCACTCAAATCTGTGTGGTGCTTTACACAAAAGGCTACCTCAGACAATAACCTACATGGTTCTCATATGACTTGACCAGTACGGATTGTATGGACTTTAAAAGAGACTTTGACCTCTGAGTTTGTTTCGGTGTTTCTTCTCAGGGTAGTCGGCTAGGAAACACCGGCTTCATCTAGCTTTTAATGACAAGAAATATTGGACGTGTAAAAGTGTTATGTTTAACCTACTTACAAAATAAATATCATTTATCATTAAGTTACTTTTTATATTCGAAAGCTGGTGCTTGTCCTGTGGTCCCATTTAAATTTGAGTGAGATATGACGACTAGTATTTGAGTTATCCCTTATAATGCGTGGCTTGGACTACATTGACGATGTTCTCATTCCCTCTTGTCGATGTAAAATTAAAAAATAAAATTGTGTACGATGGTTTGGAAGAGCATCTTGGTATTTCAACGTAGTCCGTCCCTTTCTAGTTTGGTGAAGATCTGATGAAGAACCGAGATAGGAAACGGAACACTTCAATAAACGATAACAAATCTTTCGGGATAGCTGAAATCGCGTGTTTGTTTATTTTTTACACCTATATATACCGTGTAAGCTGTGATGGGTATGTTTAGCTTTAGTTCAAAAAAAAAACAACCGACTTCTAAACACAAAAAGTATAAAATAACTTTGATTTCGGAAGTCGGTGTTCAAAAAACGAAGAAATAACCAAAATACCGATTTCCGAAATTAAAGTTATTTTATACTTTTTGTGTTTTTTTTTTGTTTACAAGTCGACTGTATTTTTTTAGTTATCATTTTTGTGTAAGTAAATTTAAGTGGAATACCAAAAGCTAAGGGCGCTAGGGCGAATAGCGACATCTATTTTTGTAAATCAAACAATTTTTCATTATTTTTGTTAACAAACTGGCGTCGTGAGCATTTTCGTTTAGATAAAAATAAACAAAGTTTCAACAGTGCACAATTAATAGATTATCTCTGAGCCCATTCCCTCTCCTAGAGAGGAGGCCTGAGTCCCAGCAGTGGGGACATTCAAAGGCTGATTATGCTTTATTTATGTTATACAGGGTGAAATTGAATAGATGCGACATATTTAAATATACAATAATACGTGTTGTCAAGAAAATTTAGAACATACCAAATGTAAAATTAATGAACTTTTATCACCGCTATGAATGGCAACGTTTAATAACGCGAGTACTCCACAACGATCATTGAGCACTGCGATTAGTTGGACGAGATTTTTTGATACTTTAATTTTTCTTATTTATTTTGCATATTAATTATTTTTCTGGAATACCGATAATTCGTACTTAAATAAAGATATTAACATCGATGGATCATTTTAAAACGCCAACCACGTAACTTTTTTTAACGATTTAGATTGTAGAAAAAACAGTTTATAATTACTATTTTACTGTAACTGAAGCTCCCATTTCATTTTGTCGCATCTATTCAAAGTCACCTGTATAATAATTAATAGATTCTTGACGGAAAACCAACTCAAGCAAATTGATTCGTATACATTGAAATTATACCTGAATATACAAAAGAGAATTTGTCTTGTGTATTAATTTACTAAGGTATTATGGTAAAGGTGGTTGGTATAAGGTGGTATGGGTAATCCAATTTACCATTTTTTCCGCAACATAAAGGTCATCTATAAATGACGTCACACGTTAAGGGGGAAGGAGGGGATCGACGAAGTGTGACAAGTCCTAAATTTCGTGACGTCACTTTTCAAAATCTATTTTAACCCAAGTGTTAAGTGTTAAAACACGAAACGAATTAAATTGAAAAATATGTTACGTCACACTAGGGTGGGGTCTCAAAAAAACTTTTTACAAAAAAATACAACCGACTTTTACACAAAAAAATCAAAAAAGTGCATAATAACTTTAATTTCGGAACTCGGTGTTTGTGGTTGCTTTTTCGTTTTTTGAACACCGACTTCCGAAATTAAAGTTATTTTGCACTTTTTTGATTTTTTGTGTAAAAGTCGGTTGTATTTTTTTGTAAAAAGTTTTTTATTTTTCACTTTTTAGTGGTACTTACATCCCCTCCCCTCCCCCCACCTAAACGAACCAATCACATTGGTTTAAAAAACGTACTGCTCCTTTGCAGAGTAAACTAAAAGGTAGTCAATGTAGATATTTTTTTTTAGATTTTTGTTGATTTTTCAAAAACCGCTTGTTTTTTTGATAAAATTTTCATGGGACCATTTGGGAAGTATACCCTTTCGAACAAAAAAAGAATTTTTCAAATCGGTTGGTAAGCGACGGAGTTATGCGCGAACAAACATAAAAAAAAAAAAAATACAAACATCCGAATTGAGAACCTCCTCCTTTTTTAGAAGTCGGTTAAAAATCATGAAAATCGTGTGACATAGTTTATGGCCCCATACGGGTTCGAATGACGACCTCAAACAGAACTGTGCACCGTTGAATCTTGTTCTAAACTAAAGCGAGGGTACTTACGTCTCCCTTCTCTTTCTTCTTCTCTTTCTTGACGTCCTTCTCTCCCTTTTCTTTGTCCTTGTCGCGTTCCTTCTCTCGTTTCTCCTTCTTGCCGCTCGTGCGTTCTCGTTCTGTAATCACGTGGAGTTAAGTTAGAGACTTCTGTATAAGAGTTTTAAGGTATTATTATGTGTTTGCTGTTGTGTGTGTGTGTATATACTAATATTATAAAGAGAAAATATTTGATTGTTTGTTTGTATTGCATAGGCTCCAAAACCACTGAAACGATTTGAAAATGTCTTTCACTGTTGGGAATCTATACTACCCCGGGTGACATAAGCTATATTTTATCCCCATATTCCCACAGGAACGGGAACTAAGGGGTGTGAAACCGCGGGGTGCTGCTAGTATATTATATATGTGATAAATGATTTTTATTTTGTAATTAGGTTGTAAAAAACACTTTTACACGTCAATCTTTTTTGCCCGTTATAAACTAGATGAGGCCGGTGTTTCCTAGCTGACTACCCTGAGAAGAAACACCGAAACAAACTCGGAGGTCAAGGTCTCTTTTGAAGTCCATACAATCTGTACTGGTCAAGTCATATGGGAACCATGTAGGTTGATGTCTGAGGTGGCCTTTTGAGGAAAGTGCTATTTGAGTGGACCTGTCCCAGTGCAAGCATCACATAAGTCAGTCAACGTGATCTAATTAATAATATTAAAAAATTAATTTCATCACCACTGCTCTCAAAACGGTGAAGGAAAACATCGTGACGAAACCGGAATGTCCTAGAACTAAAAACTCGAAGACATGTGACATTCAGCAACCCGCACTGGGCCCGCGTACTGGATTACGGCCCATTCCCTCTCCTAGAGAGGAGGCCTGAGTCCCAGCAGTGGGGACGTTACAAGGCTGATTATGCTAATGCTTATAGTTTTGATAATCTAACTAATGGATTAATAGTTTTATAGGTAGGCGTACCCCTGTTTACCAAGTCTGTAGTAACATTTGTCGTGCGAATATCACCCTATCTATACTAATATTATAAAGCTGAAGAGTTTGTTTGTTTGTTTGAACGCACTAATCTCAGGAACTACTGGTTGGAATTCAAAAAATCTTTTTGGGTTGAATAGACCATTTATCGAGGAAGGCTTTAGGCTATATATACGCTTAAGCCAATAGGAGCGGTGTAGCGATAAAGAATGTTTTAAAATCGGGGATTCCACGGGGACGAAGTCGCGGGCAGCAGCTAGTAAATAATAAAAACAAGAACTCACTCTTCTCCTTCCCATCTTTATCCTTCTTCCGTTCTTCTTTTACCATCTTACAATATTCTTTGAAGTAGTCTTCTCTCAGGTTGCTACTTTCCACGGCCTTGTAGCGAGCGTCCGAGTCGATTTTCTTCTTGGCGTCAAGCCAGCGCGAGTGCCTATCAACAGCTTTTTCTTTAAGCAGCGCAATGAACTGGACTTTGACCTATAATGAGATATTTGAACGTTATTCAAAGTAATGGTTGTTTGTTTATTGTGTTGTTAAAGTGGGTTTTTCGCGGATGGTTCTTAGGAATTGTAATGTTTTATTTAATTTGTTTGGGTTTTGTTGGGACTGTTGTTGGCGAGGGATGGAATTTGAAATAGGATCGGGCTTGTTTTTTTTTTGTAGGTATAAAGGCTAATTTACGAGTGAAAAAATGTTTTAGACTTTTTAAATAAAGAGGCTAGAGTAATTTAAAATTATAATAATAATAAAATTTTATGAAATAATAAGTTTACAAAAAGTGTACATATGGTTCAGTAATAGGTATTAATCTAGGCCTAGAATAGTGTTACATTAATTTGGATAAAAACGATAGTATGACAAAAATATATACAGTTGCAAAACCAAAAATAGAATTCTGTAGGTAATATGGTGCGTTGCCCGATCTAGGTTTATTCAAACCTGTGTTTCAGGCCATCTCACTACGAATTTAAAACAAAGAGACAAAATATTACAGCTACACTTTAAAATTTAAATAGCTTAGACTTGAAACTTGAAAAGGGTACATGTCAATTTAAGTTTATAAAAAAATCAAAAGATATTTAATAATTGGTACGGGAAAACGATGAGACTTTAAAACAAAATACGGATAATATCAAATCAACCCTTGTATTTCCCGAAGGGGTGGGTTGAGAGTATCACCCGAATTTCACGTTTTACGCTTGACTTTTTAAATAAAGAGGCTAGAGTTATTTAGAATTTAAAACAAAGAGACAACATTACAGCTACACTTTAAAATTTAAATGTTAAAGTAATTTAGACTTGAAACTTGAAAATGACAATTTAAGTTTATTAATTAATCAAATGATATTTAGATCAAATGCAATTATTGTGGTACAGGACACTGATGTGACTTTAAAACAAAATACTTAATACAGATAATATCAAAGTCAAAAGTCAATTCATTTATTTCAACTAGACCATTAAACGACACTTTTGAACGTCAAAACATTTGAAAATAAAAATATTATAGTGACTCTAGTTGTCCATTCGCAAAAAGTAGACTCTTATGGAGAAGAACGGACAAGAAACTCCATAGTTACTCTTTTCAAATATATAAGTTTTACAATATTTTGTATACATTATCAAATCAAACCCTGTATTTCCCAAAGGGGTGGGTTGAGAGTATCACCCGAATTACACGTTTTACGCTAGTCAAAAGAGACAGGAGTTGGGATGAATGGGAAATTTAAATTAAAAAAAAACAAGCATTAAAAAGAAACGATTCGACCAGTCACAGCCAATATCAGCCCTTATGAACAAATGATAAAAATAAATTCGCTGAGCAAATTCCTAAAAACCATCCGTGAATGTACCCAACGCACAGAGCTATGGCGAATACTGAAAGAAAATATTTTAACATTAGAAGCTGAAAAGTTAAAAAGTTTTTATTAAAAACCTGTGGAGTGAAATAATGATTAAATTCTGAAAGGAAATGTTTTATTAGTATTATTATGTTTTTTGGTAGACGGAAGTATTTTGTTTTTCTTTATTTAAAACTTGGTCTTTTATTATTTAAATAGTTTATGAAAATCGTAGCAAAAAATTTTTTTTTGTAGTTTTTCTCGGAAACAAGGAGATACATGTTTGTTTGCCTTGATTAAAAGTTACTTTAAAATTATACTGGAGTACTGGTGTACTGGATAGTTGTATAAGTATTTCTGTTACTAACACATTATGGATTTTTCTATGTCCGAGTATGTGAAGTATTATTATTATTATTAAAACTATAAAAAAAAAAAAACTTTTCGACACGATTTTTTTTTTCAAGAATTATTGCTCTTTATTACTAGAATCATTTCAGATAACTATTCCAAAAATCTTTTCAGTAAGAATGACCTGTGTAATTAAATTTAACTCCTAGATTTTGAAATAAAAATTTTGTAATCAGCGCATTGAGGTACAAACGTACGCCAACATTTTCTAAACGAAATACAGCGGTGTACATTTGTACACCATTTTTTTTTAAATCGATAACGAATATTTAAAATATATTCTGATTTAAAGTATGACAAACAGATTGCCATTTAAGACACAAAATTATTCAGTTGGGAATCGAACCCAGAATAAACATTACACACGCAATTGTATTAAAAACCTGATTTGCGTATTTCCAATAAACAAAACTGTTCACATACTAGGAATCGAACCTAAATAATCTGTATATCAGGATCAGCCTCCAGTATTGTGGTTTAAAAAAAGGTTTGATAACCCAAAAATATATCAGTCACGGGGTTTGAACCCGCCGTATTGCTTTAGGAAATAAAGCGACACTACTACTGATTTTTAACAGAATATTTACACGTCTAAACATACAGCATACTCTTAAAACTTCCGGGATTCGAACCCAGATATATACATACAACACATCATGATGGCATGGATTATGAAGGAAGAAGGAATTATTTCTTTTAAATACGGCTTCTATCTCTTATAAATCATACTGAGACCACTAATCCATCTGCTGAACATTGCGATTAAAATGTCCATTGTCGGCAGGTTACAATCGAAATTTCAACCTTTATTATTAGGAATTTGCGAATAAACTAAACGCAATAATTTTAAGAATAATCAACATCTTTCTGACCGTTAAACCAGAAAAACTTTTGAACGAAAACACGAAATACCAAAACATTTTATATATGTATATGAAAATAAACAACGTTTTTTTCTCGACGCTGGATTCGAACCAACGCGTATTCCGTTTTGGGATATTTAAATACGAAAACTTAGCAAGCGAAGCCTCAGTAAAACTTAGAATTTTTAATTAAAAAAAACTTCCGTTTACCAAAAATGGTATCGTATGCCTAAATCTGATATTTCTAAACTGTCTCATTTTTAAATTGAACCAATGTTACGGGTAGAAAATTGACTTTTTACAGATAGAGAATAACATGATATCAAATGATGCTTTGAACGACCTAGGAATCGAACCTCGATCAAACATCACACTTGCAGCCAGAAGGAAAATAAAAAAATGGATTTCCTTTGGCACTATCCTTATCCCTACTTGTTAAGCAGTTTGGGCTATATCTAATAATATTGAGAGATTTTCTGGAAAAACGCAATTAACATTTTGCTCGGTCTGGGAATCGAACCCATTGCCGTACGCTCAGCAGTCGCGCTTATTACTGACTGTATCGTTTAAAATTAATATTTCATTAAAAAGAATGTAAAATGGCAAAGGCGAAATGGGTGACAACGGTCACCCGTTTGAGTAAGTCCTTAATTGTTTTTTGTAACTAATACTTTTTTAATAATTAAGTATAAATAGTCCACCGGTAAAATTGATTCAATTTGATTCCTTCAAAATAATCTATTATGTTTCTTTTTTTACAATTATTAGATTTCATTATTTAAAAACAATTAACTTTCTACTCTTAACAAAAGTTAAATATTTACTTTATTAAACTTTCATAAATTTAATATTTAAAAGTATTATAGAAATTTTCGTCCGAAAAGAAGAAAGGGCAAACTAAAAACGATTCAGTTCAAAGGACGCTCGGATAGAAAACAAATCGAAAAAAAAAATGCTGAAAAAGAAATTATTAGTATTCGTATTCCGTTTTTTCTTTTACTAATCTCCGTTATTTATTTACATTATAGTGACGTTTTTTGGACCCATCACCAATACTTAAGGCTGGTAACACTTACGACGTGAGTGTTGCCAGCGCACTAAATTATTCTCGTCCATTTTAAGCGTGGCAACACTGCCTGTACTTAGCATCGCATGCATGAATCCTGAAGCTCGTTGTGGGGGAGATATTTTTCTCTATATAATAATAAAAGAAGATTTTTATAATTCAATGTTGGAAAAAGAATTGTCTGTTTATATTTTAAACGTTTTTTTTAAGCACTTAGAGAAAAAAAATAAAACTTTTTACTATTTAAAATTATACAGGGTGTGCAAAAATGTTCACGATTTAAATATTATTCTTGTTTTATTTTACTTTTTTAATGTCTTTTTTCTATGTTTTCACCGCTCCTTTTCCCAACATTAAAGGCAGTGTTTCCAGACATATTTTGATTTTTAAAATTGTTTGTTAATTGTACTTAAGTCATGACTTATTGATTGAGCTGCTTAAAATATGTCTGACCTTTAAATTTTCGGTCGACGCGACGTGGCCAATTGACGATTTTATTTTAATTCTATTTCGCTTCTACGATATTTTTATAACCCATTTTATAAGCATTTTCTGAGGGTTTTTACTAGTTCTGTAATTTTAAATAAAATCACATTATTCAACCACCAAAATGAAAATTTCTAACACACAGAGTTTACTTATGACTTCAAAAGACTAAGCAACATACAGTTGGATCCGCTTATAATGACATCGAAGGGAAGTGAAAAATACGTCATACTAAGCGGACGTCATAAAAAGCGTAATCTTAGGAATGCTAATTCCAATCTTTGTTAGGTATTTTTTTTGTAATAAGTAGATATGCAAAAAATTGTATATTGATAGTCGTAGATAAATCAAAACAAAGTGAGGAACAAATTCGGTATCACGTCCCCAATTATGTTTGGTTATAGTAATGACAAAACATAATTTCTGAAAAATAGGTCATAATAAGCGATATGTCAATAAACGAAGTCATTATATCCGCACTTTTTTTAAATAAATTAATATGAAAACCAAAATGAGCTGTTTTACTTCATATTAAGCGGTTGGTCAATATAAGCGGCGTTATTATAAACGGATTTCACTGTAATTTGAACTATAGGAGAATTGTAGTTTCATTAAAAAGAATTTAACTGAACCTACCACCCCACTATGAATGGACCCATTTAGAGTGCAGGCAGTAAGTTATCCGAACGGCCTCAGTACGCGTGGGAGCCTAGAGCACAGATCGTCAAAAGGCCACGTGCGCGGGCGCCGCGCGCCGTCCGCCGCGCCGAGCCGCCGCGCCGCGCCGCCGCCGCTCTGCTACCCACAAACAACGGAGCTACTATTTGCCTTTTAATGCTAAACTTGGAATCGCGGTCGTGTTGTCGTGAGGAGCCTTTCGTTTTGATAATATTTGTAATATAAACTATTATATTTTTTATTATTCAAAAAAAAAAAAAAAATTAATAAGCTTTAAATTTAGAAGAAAATCGTTAATTCTCCAGACTTGTTTTTGCTAATTTAATAATAAATGGAAATAGTTTAAAATTATAATATATTATCGCATTAGAAGGCTTACATCAAGAAACACAGCCGTCATTAAGAAGAAATGTTTTAAAGATAAAGGTCACAGCAATTTATCAATTATATTAATTAAATATTACTCATATATAATATAGATTTCTTCAAAATTAATAATACGCATGTCTTTGGTATTGTTTCAGAAATATTATAAACATTTAACTAATTGATGATACATTAAATCTTATATTAAAGTTTATTCCAAAATAGAAAAAAAAGGTATTTTTGAGTCGTCTTATACTAACCAAAACAATATCAGAGACAGATAAAAATTCAATGAAAATAAAAATATTAAAAATTCCTTTCAAAATTCAGTTTCAAATATATTTGCAATCAATTATGTAAAATTCGCACAGCAGATTTTTACTCTTAAATAACAATATTATTGCAATGGGAATCGAACCCAGATTGTGAACAATTATTTAATAAAACAAATCCAATCTTCAATCAGGAATCGAACCTGATGTAATCACCAAAGCAGAAAGCTAAAATAAGGAAAATAATAAAATAAATTCGCCACAAAAACATTGACAAACATAATCCATTCGGGAATCGAACCCTTAATACTTCAAAATAATCATTTAAAAAATCTGCTTATAACTTTTAATGTCCAATATCACATTGCTAAAAAAAACAGTACACATTATGATTAAAATTGACACATTAATAATGCACAATAAAATATTTATAAAGTTTTGCTCAACATTTTTATATCACGCTGTATAATCTAACGCAGTAGAGGCTTTCTTTTAAAACACACTCATTTATAGGTCTTAAAAATATCATGCATTTTTTCTGAAATAATTATGTAAATGTTTGTCTGAATCACGCTTAGGCTGATGAACGAATCTTAATAAAAATTGAAAGATAGTTCGACTAACACTATTTTTTTAAGGATGGGTAATCATCAAACTCAAACTCAAAGCATTTATTTCAATTAAACCCTTTACAAGCACTTTTGAATTGTCAAGGTCGAAAGAGGTGAAGCTATCTGCACGTTCCAAAGCATAGATCTCTATGGAGAAGAACGTGCAAGAAAATCCACGGACACTCTTTTAAATCAATAAATTGTTACAAAGCTGTGGATACATTGTTCTTCTTGATGTTATTACTATATGTGAGAACGATGTAGAAAGACGTGTACGGTACAGGTATCCATCAAATGACTTCTCCCGCTCTGGGCGGAGCGGAAGGGAGTGTCAGACTCTTACTGACTAAAACCCACCCGTGTTCCTTCTAGTGCCCGCCGCGTTCCAGGGCAAGGTGACTCTTTCGAACTAATTTCGCAACTCGACTATATAAAGTGTTATTATAATGTTCCTCCTGCTGGCATACAGGCCTCCCCTTCTTGAGAGCGAGAGAGATGTAATCACGCGTACCCACTACGAATGGGGTATTCGACAGGCCACGGGTTATATGAGTTCATATAATATTGTTTTGATGACTATGTAGGTCAATCTGTTTTTACTTTATTGACTCAATCTATTCTTTACAATGTTTTATAGTGAATTGATTTATGATTTCCATGTTGGATCATTTTTTTTTCTACCTTTGTCATGTATTATGACTTTGCATACTATTGTATAAATTCTTAAAACGCAATAGACAGATGTGTTGCTGGGCAGTTTGTTGCGCCACTTCTTCCCAGCTAAAACACTAGGAAGTGGTGACGGGTGGGCGTTTTGGGGGGCTGTCTTTATGTAAAATCTGACGTTCAAAAAGTGCTGTCTATCAGCCTAGTTTGAATAAATGACTTTTGATTTTGATTCATGACCAGCATGAAGCAGTAAAAAAAATCTCCAAGCTGAAGAGTTGATTTGAACGCACTAATCTCTGGAACTATCAGTCGGAATAGGGAACATGCAATATTTCCATCTTGCTTTCAACAGACCACAAAAAAAAATACGCTTTAATATATTGCCACAATTGCGATTATAAACTGTTTTTCTTTTCCCGCGAAAACGAATGATGAAGTCACTCCTGTCTGCCAGAGATCATGAACTGTCATGTATTAAGATTTAAGTTCGTCTTTTCGTTGTCATAACACCAGTGACGTCACTAGACGCTGATTATTTACGTTCCGTTTCACGTTATATTAATTCGTAATAGCTGTTAAAAATCAATATTAACTACAATAAAACATTGCAGTGGCCTTCTTTTATACTATTTTATCATTTCAATAACAACAATTTCATGAATTCTGTAATTGCATCTTCCCTATTATTATTTTTGCAGATGTAGATAACCATCAAGTTGGGTCGCCTTACCAACCCAAGAAATAATATACAGTTGATATTTGTTGAGTAACATTTGTCAACATTCTTGATGTTGGCAGTACTGATAAGTTTAAAAATGGTGGAGACAGTTTCAACGGGATCTGATTTTGTAATTGGAATACTGCAGAACTGAACATTTTATTGGTAGAATTATGTTTTTTTTTTTCATGCTGTGGAAAATTCTTTGTTCCCTATTGGATAATTCTTTTTTGTAAATTATAGCCACATTTATTAGGAAGGCTATAGGCTATACACGAATGCGCATACGAAGTCGTGGGTAAAAGCTAGTCTAATTTCGTGTCACGTAAGTCGCAAATCAGGACGTCGTGAATTTGCTTCATCTAGTACTAGCAGAGCCTCGCGGTTTCACCCGCATAGTTCCGTTGGGAATATGGGGATAAAATACAGCCTATGTAACCCGGGGATAGTATAGCTTCCGAACAGTGAAAAATTCATATAATCAGTACAATTATATTATTTTTTTATTCAAGTTTCTATTTCCCTTAAACTATTTTCAGTAACACACGTGTTGCTGGGCAATTTGTTGCGCCACTTCTTCCCACCTAAAACACTAGGAAGTGGTTACGGACGGACTGTCTTTATGCAAATGTTGACGTAGAAAAAGATCTGGCTCTCTCAGCCTAATTTGAATAAATGATTTTTGATTTTGCGAGAGCACGCTTGTAAATAAGTAACCTGTTTTGTCTGTAACTTATATGGTGTACATCATCATCATCAATCATCAACAGCCTGTTGCAGTCCACTGCTGGACATAGGCCTCTCCAATTGCACGCCACTTAGATCTATTTTCGGCTTCTCGCATCCAGTGTCTGCCAGCCGTCCTGCGCAAATCGTCACTCCACCGTGCCTGAGGACGTCCTACACTACGTTTGCCGAGACGCGGTCTCCACTCCAGAACTCGTTTACCCCAACGGTTGTCGGTTCTACGACTAATATGGCCAGCCCACTGCCACTTCAGCTTACTAAACTACTTGGCTAACTAACTAGCTTGGTGTACATAATAAAGAGTATTCTATTCTATTCTGTTTAGTCTAAAAGGGCCCCAGAACATAGCTACCTGGTAACACAGACTCCACCAGGAAATTCTACTCCTGTCTTTGAATATTTGGAATCAGGGTATGTTGGTTTCATTCACCGACAGTCGAATGTTGAATTCTTTGGATCATTTGGCATTAAGAAAACTTGGTGCTAAGTATACTCGTCTCGCTCTATCGTATACTTCTTACTAAGCCATTAAGTCGTACCTTCTCGCTCCTACAACACTTCTTACTACGCCATTAAGAAGACTTGATGCTCAAGTATACCCGTCTCGCTCTCTCTAATACTTCTTACTAAGCCATCGAGCTAATGTTCTCGCTGCTACAACACTTCTTACTACGCCATTAAGAAGACTTGATGCTCAAGTATACCCGTCTCGCTCTCTCCTATACTTCTTACTAAGCCATCGAGTTAATGTTCTCGCTCCTACAACACTTGTTACTAAGCCATTACACTTGATAATCAAATATATCCGTCTCGCTCTCTCCTATACTACTTACTAAGCCATCGAGTTAATGTTCTCGCTCCTACAACACTTGTTACTAAGCCATTACACTTGATAATCAAATATATCCGTCTCGCTCTCTCCTATACTACTTCCTAAGCCATTAGTCGTATCTTCTCGCTTCTACAACACTTGTTACTAAGCCATTAAACAAACTTGATGCTCAAGTATATCCATCTCGCCCTCTCCTATACTTCTCACTAAGCTATTAAGTCATATCTTCTCATCCCTACAACATTTCTTACTAAGCCATTAAAAAGACTTGATGGTCAAGTATATCCGTCTCGCTCTCTCCTATACTTCTTACTAAGCCATTAAGTCGTATCTTCTCGCTCCTACAACATTTGTAACTAAGCCATTGCACTTGATAATCAAGTATATCCATCTCGTTCTCTCCTATACTTCTTACTAAGCCATTAAGTCGTATCTTCTCGCTCCTACAACATTTGTAACTAAGCCATTGCACTTGATAATCAAGTATATCCATCTCGTTCTCTCCTATACTTCTTCCTAAGCCATCGAGTTTATCTTCCCGCTTCTAGTATAGTTTTTAACTAAGCCATTGCACTTGATAATCAAATATATCCGTCTCGCTCTCTCCTATACTTCTTACTAAGCCATTAAGTCGTAGCTTCTCGTTCCTACAACACTTGTTACTAAGCCATTGAGAAGACTGGATGCTCAAGTATATCCGTCTCGCTCTCTCTTACACTTTTCACTAAGCCCATAAGTCGTATCTTCTCGTTCCTACAACACTTGTTACTAAGCCATTGCACTTGATAATCAAGTACACCCGTCTCGCTCTCTCCTACACTTCTCACTAATCCCATAAGTCGTATCTTCTCGTCCCTACAACACTTGTTACTAAGCCATTAAGAAGACTTGATGGTCAAGTATATCCGTCTCGCTCTCTCCTATACTTCTTATAAGTTAATGTTCTCGCTCCTACAACACTTGTTACTAAGCCATTAAGAAGACTTGATGGTCTAGTATATCCGTCTCGCTCTCTCCTATACTTCTTATAAGTTAATGTTCTCGCTCCTACAACACTTGTTACTAAGCCATTATGAAGACTTTATGGTCAAGTATATCCATCTCGCTCTCTCCTATACTTCTCACTAAGCCATTAAGTCGTACCTTCTCGTTCCTACAACACTTGTTACTAAGTCATTAAGAAGACTTGATGGTCAAGTATATCCATCTCGCTCTCTCCTATACTTCTCACTAAGCCATTAAGTCGTATCTTCTCACTCCTACAACACTTGTAACTAAGCCCTTGCACTTGATAATCAAGTATATCCGTCTCGCTCTCTCCTATACTTCTTACTAAGCCATCGAGTTAATGTTCTCGTTCCTACAACACTTGTTACTAAGCCATTGCACTTGATAATCAAGTATATCCGTCTCGCTCTCTCCTATGCTTCTTACTAAGCCATCGAGTTAATGTTCTCGCTCCTACAACACTTGTTACTAAGCCATTGCACTTGATAATCAAGTATATCCGTCTCGCTCTCTCCTATGCTTCTTACTAAGCCATCGAGTTAATGTTCTCGCTCCTGCAACACTTGTTACTAAGCCATTGCACTTGATGGTCAAGTATATCCATCTCGCTCTCTCCTATACTTCTCACTAAGCCATTAAGTCGTATCTTCTCACTCCTACAACACTTGTAACTAAGCCCTTGCACTTGATAATCAAGTATATCCGTCTCGCTCTCTCCTATACTTCTTACTCAGCCATTAAGTCGTATCTTCACGCTCCTACAACACTTGTTACTAAGCCATTACACTTGATAATCAAGTATATCCGTCTCGCTCTCTCCTACACTTCTCACTAAGCCCATAAGTCGTATCTTCTCGCTCCAACAACACTTGTTACTAAGCCATTACACTTGATAATCAAGTATATCCGTCTCGCTCTCTCCTACACTTCTCACTAAGCCCATAAGTCGTATCTTCTCGCTCCAACAACACTTGTTACTAAGCCATTACACTTGATAATCAAGTATATCCATCTCGCTCTCTCCTATACTTCTTACTAAGCCATTAAGTCGTACCTTCTCGTTCCTACAACACTTGTTACTAAGCCATTACACTTGATAATCAAGTATATCCGTCTCGCTCTCTCCTATGCTTCTTTCTTAGCCATCGAGTTAATCCACCGTTATCCTAGGAAACCAAAGCTTTAGCCATTAAGAAGAGTTGATGCTCAAGTATACCTGTCTCGCTCTCTCCTACACTTCTTAATAAAATAACGAGTTAATCTTCCGGCATCTACAAAACTTGGGTTACAAGGTCATTGCACTTGATAATCAAATATATCCGTCTCGCTCTCTCCTACACTTCTCACTAAGCCCATAAGTCGTATCTTCTCGCCCCTACAACACTAGTAACAAAGCCATCAGCAACGCATTCCGTCTCGCTCGCTCGCGCAGCACTCACCTGTTCTCTGGCCTTGTCTTTCTCCTCCTTCTCTTTCTTGCGTAGCTCTGCGAGGTACTCGTTGAAGTAGGTTTCCCTCTCGCGCGCTTTGTCGATACCTTTGTAGCGCTCGTCACGCCCATGTTTGGATGTAAACTCGTTGAACGATGACCTGTGGGAACATTGTTTAAATATAATTATAATAGGGAACGTGCAGAAACTATAGGTGGCAGCGCAGACGCGTCAATGTCAAGTATATTTTACTTATAAGTTTCACATTAGCAACGTTAGATGGCACAGTCTACTTCGTGCACGTTCCCCTAAACGGAGGGTGCAGGAAGTGTAGGTGGCAGCACAGGTCGAATATTTACAACGTAAAAGTTTCAGATTTGTAACACTAGATGGCATAGTCTACGCCGTGCACGTTCCCTATACTGGTTAGCATAAGCATAATCAGCCTTGTATATATTTTATTTTTTGTTGTGTTATTTCTTTAGGATAACAAACAATTGCGTAATATTGATTTCTACATCGTGAGGACACCGGCATGTCCTAGAACCAAACACTCGAAGACATATGACATTCAGCAACCCGCACTGGGCCCGCGTGCTGGATTACGGCCCATTCCCTCTCCTAGAGAGAAGGCCTGTGTCCCAGCAGTGGGAACGTTAAAAGGCTGATCATGCTCATGCTTAACCTACTTACAAAATAAATATCATTTATCTCCCTGTCAGGGTGAGAGGTTTCCAGAGCCGCCGAGCTG
Organism: Hecatera dysodea; assembly: GCA_905332915.2. Taxonomy (NCBI): domain Eukaryota; kingdom Metazoa; phylum Arthropoda; class Insecta; order Lepidoptera; family Noctuidae; genus Hecatera; species Hecatera dysodea. The sequence continues at coordinate 860,126 of HG995316.1, forward strand.
GTGTACTCACTTGGAATGCAGCTTGGCCTCCTCCATGAGGGCTCTGAAGGCTACCTTCTTCTGCTGGAGCCTGTTCTTCTTCTCCTTGCGTTCCTCCTCGGCGCGGTCGCGGACGTACTGGTCGAACACCTGTACAGGACAATGAAATACAAGGATAAGCATTTACTCGATATACTCGATCGACTTATATATATACTCGATTTTAACTAATTTTTTCTCCTTTTAACTTATTTATAATTGAATAAGTCAATTTAAAACTTAAAAACAAAAAATTAGTAACATATTTACATGTTACTAATTTTTAAGTTTAAAATTGCCTTATTTAATTACTAGCAGCACCCTGCGGTTTTACCCGCGTAGCTCCTGTTACCGGTGGAATATGGGGATAAAATATAGCCTATGTTATTCGTGGATAATTTAGATTTCGAATGGTGAAAGAATTTTTAAAATCGGTCCTGTAGTTTTTGAGCCTATTCATTACAACTAAACAAACAAAGTTTTCCTCTTTATAATATTAGTGTAGATAAAAGCTTAAAAATTTGTAACACATATTTACATATTACTAATTTTTAAGTTTTATTGACTTTTAATTAATCTTTTCTTTTATAATATAAAATTCTCGTGTCACAATGTTAGTTACCATACTCCTCCGAAACGGCTTGACTGATTTTTATGAAATTTTATATGCATATAAAATTTCATAGTAGGTCTGAGAATTGGATACTATCTGATTTTCATACCATATTTTTTTTATATATGGGAAAAAACGTTTGCTGGGTCAGCTAGTTATATAAAATCTAATAATTATAACCAATTTCCCTATGTATAAAAACACAATATTTAAAGTCTATCCCAATATTATAAATAGGAAAGATTTGTATGTTTGTAATGAATAAATTCAAAAACTACTGGACTGATTTCAAAAAATCTTTCACCACTAGAAAGCTACATTCACCCTGAGTAACATAGACTATATTTTATCCCCGTATTCCCACGGGAACGGGAACTACACTAAGTGGGTGAAAGCGCGGGGCGCTGCTGAAACAAAATGCACCTAGAACCTAGAACGTAATTTTTAAAAACTTATGTACAGTGAAATCCGCTTATCATGACGCCGCTTATAATGATCAACCTTTTGGTTTTCATATTAAATTCTTTAAAAAAGTGCGGATATAATGACTTCGTTTATTGAAATATCACTTATTATGACCTATTTTTCAGAAATTATGTTTGGTCATTACTAACATAATTGTGGACGTGATACCGAATTTTTTCCTCACTTTGTTTTGATTGATCTACGACTACCAATATACAATTTTTTGTTTATCTCCTTATTACAAAAATACCTAAAAAAGATGGGAATTAGCTTAGTTCCTAAGATGACGCTTTTTATGACGTCCGCTTAGTATGACGTATTATTCACTTCCCTTCGATGTCATTATAAGCGGATCCAACTGTATTGAAAGAATAGGGCAGTCTTTCCCAAAGGGGGCGATAACGCCCCCTTGTGGGGGCGGTGCAGGTCTCAAGGGGGGCGGTAAGAGACCCAGAAAGAAAATGGGGGCGTTGTGTAGAGGCCTGGGGGGTGATTTGTAATTTTTATATTATAGTGGTTTTTAAATAGGTGAAAAAATGGGGGCGCTAAAAAAATATTTGTTCTGAAAGTGGGCAGTAGACAAAATAAGTTTGGGAACCACTGGAATAGGGCATAATGGTTACCTGGCGGCGCTCCTTGGAGTTGAGCATGAGGTAGCGCGGGTCGAAGACGATCTTGTGCAGCTCCTTCTCCCAGGTGGAGAAGGCGGACACGTCCTTCTCGTGCAGCATGCGCAGGAAGGCGGCCAGGCGCTGCGCGTGCGGCAGCGCGCCGCGCTCGCGGGCCGCGCGCACCTCCGCCTCCACGGCCGCCGCCGCGCCCACCAGGATCGTGCCGCCGCCCGACAGGCTCGACGCCGCCTCGCCCGCCTTCTTCTCTGTTACCAACGTCAAACAAGCAAACAATACTTCAACATTCCAAAGTCATTTATTCAAACTAGGCTGACAGACAGCACTTTTTGAACGTCAAATTTTACATAAAGACAGTCCCCCAAAACGCCCACCCGTCACCACTTCCTAGTGTTTTAGCTGGGAAGAAGAAGTGACGCAACAAACTCCCCAGCAACACATCTGTCTGTTGCGTTTTAAGAACTTGAATTTATACAATAGTATGCAAAGTCATTGATACATGACAAAGGTAGAAAAAAAGAATATAATTATCCATCATGGAAATCATAAATCAATTCACTATAAAACATTATAAAGAGTAGACTGAGTCAATAAAGTAAAAACAGATTGACCTACATAGTCATCAAAAATAAAACAATATTATATGAACTCATATAACCCGTCATAAGCTAACTTATAGAGAAAGAACATGATAAAATTAAATAAGATATTAGTTATTTGTTATACAAGAGTGCAAAGTTGATTATTAACCGCGTGCTCAATTTTGATGACCGAGCAAGCGAAGGATTCTAGAATTGAACCACGAGTGCAACGAGTGATTCAAAAATTAGAATCCTGAGCGTTAGCGACGGAATCAAAAGAGCACAACGTGAAAAATCTTTGCACTCGAGTGCAACACGTAACTTTTCATCCCACCTCAGCGAGGAAATAAGTGAAATGACTAAATGCAAAAAAAAAACACATTTACAATCACAAGATACTTTTTTAATTTCCGAATCAAATTCCGAACAATAGAGCACCATAGAGGTAGAAGTAAAAAGGTTTAATAATGTTTCGAATTCACAAACTTCGTGCACACGATGTTCTAAATTCAATTTACTTTATCCACTAGAGGATAAAAACGGATTTTACGCTCAGATATCGAAGAGGGAAAATAGGTTTTCCGAGATGGGGGATGAAAAGAAAATTTATTTATTTGCCACAGTTGAGGCACACAACATAAAAATAAGAGGTGTGCGCCCCACGGCTGTGCCAATTGTGGATATTATTACATATTTTTAACCGACTTCAAAAAGGAGGAGGTTCTCAGTTCAGCAGGTTTTTTTTTTTCTATGTATGTACAGTGATTTCACCGAGATATCGTGGACGTGGTTGTTTTGGAATTTAGTTCAGTTTCGTCGAGTAGTTTTTATTTTTATGAGCGTTTTTGTTAATTTCAATAAATGATAGCAAATCTATCGGGATAGCTGAAATCACATGTTTGTTTATTGTTTACAGCAATTTATACTATGTACGCTGTAATGGGTATGTTTAGCTGGGAGTGAACCACTAAAAAGTGAAAATTAAAATAAAACTTTTTACAAAAAAATATACAACCGACATCTAAACAAAAACAGAAAAAACAAAACGTATTAAATAACTTTAATTTCAGAAATCGGTATGTTCAAAAAACAAAAAAAAAAACAACCAAAAACACCGAATTCCGAAATTAAAGTTATTTTGTACTTTTTGTTTAGAAGTCGGTTGTATTTTTTAAAAAGTTTTTTTTTTAACATTTTCGGTACCCTGAATTCTTTTGCGGAATTCGTTCGAAACAGTCACCGCGGACTGGAACGCAAAGGGAATCAGAAGGAACACTTACGTTTTAGTCAGTAAGAGTCTGACACTCCCTTCTGCTCCGCCCACAGCGGGAGAAGTCATTTAGCAGTGGCGTGCAGTGATTCGAGTTGGGTAGGCCAGAAAATAATGTCCAAAAAAAAACACACCACATTATTCAGGGTTGAGAAGTGGTGTTTTTTAATAGGCTATTTAAAAAAAATCATTTCATTAAAAATCAACCCTGAATAATGTGGTTATTTTTTAAAATTTATTTGGACATTTTCTCTGGAGGGAGGGTGGGAGGGATGAAACACATGTAACTAAAAGGGTTATGAATATGAATGTGGATGGATGGAAAGGGAGAGGTAGGCCAAAGAAACGATGGATGGATTGTGTGAGGAGTGATATGAAAGAAAAAGGAGTTAGTGATAGCGTGACGGCTGACAGGACAGAATGGAAGAAAAAAACATGTTGCGCCGACCCCAAGTAACATGGGATAAGGGCAGGAAGATGATGATTTGGACATTTTCTCTGGCCTACCCTAACTCGAACCACTGCACGCGCCTGGCATTTAGTTACTTTAGATCCTTAAAAAAACTTTTCACAAAAAATAAAACCGACTTCTAAACAAAAAAACCAAAAAGTATAAAATAACTTTAATTTCGGAACTCGGTGTTTTTTATTTTTTGCTTTTTTGTTGTTGAACACACCGACTTCCGAAATTAAAGTTGTTTTATACTTTTTGGTTTTTTTGTTTAGAAGTCGGTTTTATTTTTTGTAAAAAGTTTTTTTTATATTTCACTTTTTAGTGGTTCACTCCCAGCTAAAAATAACCATGACAGCGTACGTGGTATAAATTGGTGTAAACAATAAACAAACATGTGATTTCAGCTACCTATCCCGACAGATTTGCTATCATTTATTGAAATTAACAAAAAAACCACTTGTTCGATTTCGATAAAATTTTCATGGGACCATTTGGGAAGTACATCCTTTCCAACAAAAAAAGAATTTTTCAAATCGGTTGACAAGCGACGGAGTTATGCGCGAACAAACATAAAAAAAAATACAAACATCCGAATTGAGAACCTCCTCCATTTTTAGAAGTCGGTTAAAAAATACGTGTCCAATATTTTTCTATAATCTAACTGACGGACTAAACATAATCATATATTTTTTACTCAGGCAACATCCCTATTTGTTCGAAACAGTCACCACGGTTGTGTTACTCAGTAAGAGTCTGACACTCCCTTCCGCTCCGCCCAGAGCGGGAGAAGTTATTTGGTTACTTCAGATCCTTAAAAAAAAGGCACTAACCTTCATCGTTCTTCGACTTCTTAGCTTCCACGCCAGCATCATCAGTGCTGGAGTCAGCGGCCCTCTTGAGCTCACCGTTAGCCTTGCTGCTCGAAGCGACCGCCGCGTCCTTACGCTAGAACAAAACGTTACGACATAAGCCTTGCATCCAAAAAGGTCAGTCACACGCACAGACATCCCGTTAAGGCGGCACACTACACTTGGTTTATTAAACAAATATTCACTGTACTCTTTTCTTGAAAAATTATATTAATCTTGATGAATTTAGAGTAAGGGCCTCAATTCTGCTATTACAATAGTGACAGAATGGTCTATCATTGATTTCATAATTGGTGATTTTACTAATACAAAAGCGTCATTATGACATTCCAATGGTCAACCACTGATACTCCATTAAAAAAAATGGCATAGAATGGTAATCTCGTACATAATGACAAATCAATGACAGACGAATGCGGTAATCTGCTAACATTTTGACAGTTCCTTTGATCAGTGACCTACCATTAGAACGCCATTGTGCAGTCATTGCTTTTAATAGCTCGGTTATCAAAAAGTATTACGAGACCATTGACCGACCAATGATCGACCATTATAAATTTAGCAGATTACGAACTTTTAGCAAAATGACAATGGGATCGTGTTGGAATTACATATTTATAAAAAATAGCAAATTAGAGGCCCAGCTCCTTTGCTCTTTAGTCAAGATAACGACTTTATTGGATTCTAACTTTCCAAGTAACTTGAATATTTTGAAAAATACACAAAGTGCAGTGTACTCCTTGATACTACAGTATATTCATGTTCCACTATGATATATGGGTCTTGATAGCGTAGCAATTTTAAGAGGTTCAGCTATGGACCATTTTTATGTTCGGCGAAATATAAGTGTGAATATATTTTCTCTAAATTAACATTAGTGGTAAAGGGTTGGGTGTTAATAAAAGAATTTTATTTGCATAATTAAAAAAAGCCAATACATTTAAGTCATGATTAAACACACGGGATAATTGACCGCTTTAAACGATAACAGCTAAATTAATATCGGTTAAGCTGTTTAGAAGAACTCTGAAAACATAACACTACTTATTTTGGGCAGTCGTGTAAAAATAGAAACGTTTGACGACATTTTCCACCGTTTCTTTTTAATAATTTGATTTTCATTTTTCCTTTTAAATGGTCAAAAACTTTCGTTTTATTGTATCATTATTAAGTATTGTAACAAACCCTATTTCATACCACCAGCGCCACCTATTATATTATATTGGAGAAACGCTACAAGACTCCACTATACGACACTAGATGGCGTTGTCGCATGACGTCACTTTTCTGAATCGCGGTGTTAAGATTCTCCGCGATCTAATGACCTCCCTTTGAACCTATGATTTTTGTGAGACTGAATTAGTGGTGCATTCGTGGGCCACGTCCTACTTGGAATGGTCACATGAGACTCTGCTAACTAAGTTAAATTAATCTAGACTACGGTCAAGTTTTTTTGGATCTGCTAGGACACAACCTCTCCTCCTTCATCCCTTCTGGGAAAAGGTTGAAGGGATCGTCCTACCTATTTTAAATCTATATAAATCTATATAACCAGTGTACGGTGTGAATAATAAACAATAGTTGCCTGGAAAACTGGACTTTTCCTTTGTGCCGGAAGTGCTGACGACCCATCCCTTACAGTATTTTAAATTGAATTGGGGATTATTATCGTTTGGATTTGTTTCTCAATTATGTATTATCTCTGACATGTTTTAAGATTGTAATGTTTTAACGATAGGTACCTGCTGTTTATTTTAAATTTTATTTTACAAAATTTCTACACAATGTATATTATTCCGAAAATAAATGACTTCTGACTTATGTTTAAACATGACCATATTTTCATTAAAACGCGAATATATTTTTTATCAAATTCCAATATAAGACCACACCCTTCACCACAGATTATGATTATTCGAAAAAAACATTTATATAAGCAACACATATTGCAGCAAAGTACATTCGCATGCGTAAACATGACACATAGAACAGAACTACTAAAGAAATTCTCACAGGGCCTCAAGTCTGCTATTACAATAGTGTCAGAAAAGTCTATCATTGATTTCATAATGGTTGATTTTTACAAGTTTGGTAATCTACTAATATAAAAGCGTCACTATGACTTTCCAGTGGTCAACCACTGACACTCCATTGAAAGAAATGGCATAGAATGGTAATCTCGTACATAATGACAAATGAATGACAGACGTATGCGGTAATCTGCTAAAACTTTGACAGTTCCTTTGATCAGTGACCTACCATTAGATCGTTATTGTGCAGTCATTGCTTTTAATAGCTCGGTTATCAAAAAGTATTACGAGAAGACTGACCGACCAATGATCGACCATTATGAATTTAGCAGATTACGAACTTTTAGCAAAATGACAATGGGATCGTGTTGGAATGACAAGCTTATAAAAATAGCAGACTTAGGCCCCAGGTACTGACCACAGTTAATTTATCTCTGATATCAACTATAAATAATATGAATATGAATAGGGAGCGTGCAGTAACACAGAAATGTCAATGTCAAGTGGTTGACATGTCTGTGCTGCCATCTATGTTTAAAGTAACAAAACTAAAGTTTCGTGTTTTCAACGCTAGATGGCATGATCTACAAGTTCCCTTAAGAGGTTATTTATTGTGATGAATGATAAGGTATAAAATAACTATGAAAGGACTGTATATGGACGGGCGACAATACACAAAATTCTTCTTAAAATAACACAATATAAATGTGATATATGTACTGCCTAGCATTAAAACTACAATCGCAAAGCTACATTCTTGATATTAGTTAAATTGATATATACACCGTACGGCATTTCATACAAATTTTCAAGTCGTTATTTTCGAAATGACAGAACCGATTTTAATGAAACTTTACACACATAAGCAGGATACATAGGTCTTAAAAGTTAAATTAGACCCATTTTAATTTTTCCATACAAACATAAAATTACTTATCTTTTTTTAAATACGACAACCATGTTTTTAACTAACTTTTTAGACCTATGTATCCTGCTTATAAGTGTGAAGTTTCATTAAAATCGGTTCAGTCATTTCGCAAAATAGTGACTTGAAAATTTGTATGAAATGTCATACGGCGTATACGCTCTTAACCGTTTCCAATAACACTTGTTGAAAGATAAATAAAAGCGCACTATTTTTGATAAGCTCGACGACTAAACAAACTATTTAGTCCGTCAGTTAGATTAACAAAAATATTTGACAAGTATTTGTTTCTCTTGTCACTTAAATAAAAAAAAAACGCACACAAGGGGACCCGTACCATTATCTACAAAGACGGCAAAACAATCACGTTTATTGTATGGGAGCCCCTTTAAATATTTATTCTATTCTGTTTTTCAGTATTTGTTGTTATATCGGCAACAGAAATACATCATCTGTGAAATTTTCAACTGTCCTACTATCACGGTTTATGAGATACATGGTATTGGGTACGAAACCCTAAAAATGAAGACGATACAGTGCGTTGAAATTAAATCGTGACGTCACATCTTGGCACAATTCTTACCTAGACGTAACGTCACAAGCCCCCACACTCTTCAGCAATACCAGTTGTAGAATTTGTTAATAAATTAGGTGTTCTATTGGAAAGTTCTTCAACCTCTTTATTTTACCACGATTCGGTTTTATAATCATTTGAACTATTTGTATACACTCTAATACTAACAATAATATGCTAAGTTTCTTTTTCCTTTCTGGTTGAAAATTAGTCAGCCATTTAAAACGTATTCTTTTATTGATTTGATAAAGCATAAACTACGTGTCCAATATTTTTTTTAATGTAACTGACGTACAAAGTAGGTTTTATTTTTATCCAGGAAACATATCTATTTAAACCTTCGGTTCAACGCTGAAAGTTTTAAATCCAGTAATCATTATCTAAGTAGTCACAGTGTTAGTGCAAACGGGACATGGATTGATACTAGATTTAGTATTGTTGCTAATTGTTGAGTAACATTTTATAATGTTACTTGATGGGGGCGTTGATAGCACAGCAATATGGTTTCCTGAACTCAGGGGGTCAGCGAAGGCAGCAGCAAAATTAGCGTCGAATTTTGAACACTTGGTGTCCAGAACTCAGTATTGTATGTCGAATAATAAAATCTGTTCATGTACACACAACATGAATCCGAGTCGTCGCTATATATGTATAATTACGAGTTCTGGGCACACGAACAAATAGATAGCTAAAATCTTGCTGTAACGAAAAACGGGGTGAATAGAAATACAAGGGGTTGAATAAAAACAAAATCTTTATTGGGATTACATCGAAAACTACACGGGTGAAACCGCGGGACACTGCTATCTGATGTTAAATTAGGAAAACCTTTTCGTAAAAAAGAAACTAAAATATACTTGACATTGACGCGTCTGTGCTGCCACCTATAGTTTCTGCACGCTGCCGAGAACTTACTAATTCCAAAGAAAAAAAAAAAGAAAAAAACTAACGCACAGCATGAAAAAAAAAACCATAATTCTACCAATAAAATGTTCAGTCCCGCAGTATTCCAATTACAAAATCAGATGCCCGTTGAAACTGTTCGCACGATTTTAAAACTTATCAGTACTGCCAACATCAAGAATGTTGAGAAATGTTACTCAACAAATATCAACAGTATATTATTTCTTGGGTTGGTAAGGCGACCCAACTATCCGAGCCGAAGATTCAACAGACGCGTTACCATAGACAAAGCGTATATGTGTCGCGTTTAACCTTGAACATTCATGCGTGCACATGTTACCTGAGAGGCAGGTAAAGGCCCAGGTGGTGAAAACAGTCCGGCATCGGAGGGCCGAGAGTGAATGACGAGACGGCCCTCAGAGTCCCAAGTGCTGACAGTTATTTTCGCTCGTCGAGGGCAATCATTCTAGACGAGCAATAGACAAGATCCTCTATGAGTTATGTAACAGTACAGTGAAATTCGTTTATTATGACACCGCTTATATTGACCAACCGCTTAGTATGAAGTAAAACGGAGCTAATTTTGGTTTTCATATTAAATTATTTAAAAAAAGTACGGATATAATGACTTCGTTTATTGACATGTCGCTTTATGACCTATTTTTCAGAAATCATGTTTGGTTATAGTGAGGGACATGACTTCTAATTTGGTTCCGACTCATTTTGTTTTGATTGATATGTCTATCAACATTTTCTTGTGTTTCTCATTATTACACGATATAACTAACAAAGATGGGATTTTGTTTGATTCATAAGATGACGCTTTTTATGACGTCCGCTTAGTATGACGTATTTTTCACTTCCCTTCGATGTCATTATGAGCGGATTCAACTGTATGTCAAACGAACTGTATTAATTTAAAAACAGTTGCTGAAAGCTCGCGAAATAACCTGTTCACTTTATACGAAAATGACAGCAACAACATAGCGTTTCGCGAGGTGTGACGTCACGCTTCCATGCTCTTCTCTGATTGGTGTTTAATGTCACGTGATTCAACGCCTCATTTTGTCGATTTTATTTTGCAAAAATATTTTTAATCTTTTGTTATATTAATAGAAAAGTTGTTTTTTTTTTTGTTTACTAATTATCATGGTTAATCATTAGAAACTCAAAGCCATCCGATTTATTCTTAGTGGAAACAAGCCTATTGTATCGCGGCCCTGGAACGTGGCGAGCATTACGAGGAACACGAATGGGTTTTAGTCTTTAAGAGTCTATACAGCCTTCAGTCATTCAAAAATTAAAAAAAGGACATCTTCGTGTTTTTTATTTTTATTTAAGTTGGGTTTGTTCGTGATTTTAGTCTAGGTCACAGGTGACAGAGACAAAGTCGACGATGGAATGAGCTTACCCAGAAGAAGCCGGTTCACTCAATTTTATTTAGATTGGATAGAACACTGTCGCGTATCGGACAAACAGTATAATGGGGATGTTTCCTGAATAAAAAAATATGATTCTATTTAGTCCGTGAGTTAAATTATGGAAAAATATCGGACACGTATTTTTTGCTTTATCAAATCAATAAAAAATGCAAAATTGAAAATTTTGAAAAATCCCACGCCGGTAAAAACATAATTGAAAAAGAATTAAATAATTAATAAAAACCCCCGACTTACAGAATTAATGTAACCCAAGAATATCCGTCGGGGGCTGCCATTAAATGAGCTAGTTTTGCAGATAGTGATGGCAGCCCCGACGGATATTCTTCATCATCATCATCAACAGCCTGTGGCAGTCCACTGCTGGACATAGGCCTCTCCAATTGCACGCCACTTAGATCTATTTTCGGCTTCTCGCATCCAGTTTCTGCCAGCCGTCCTGCGCAACTCGTCACTCCACCGTGCCTGAGGACGTCCTACACGGATATTCTTGGGTTACATTAAGACGCAATTTTTAATAATTATTTAATTAATTTTCAATTAGGAGTGGGGGCTTGTAATGTCACGTCGTGGTAAAAATTGTAGCGAGTAGTGACGTCACACGAGTATTCAACGCACTGTATCGTCTTCGTTTTTGTTTACGAGAAAAAATAAGAAAATACGTGTCCAATAGATTTTGGAAATCTATCTGACGGACTAATTAGATTTTTTTTAGTCAACTACTCAGAATCAAAATACGATAAGTTGTCACGTCATTTGTTTTATTTTAATATAGCCTATGTTACTCGCTAATAATGTAGCTTTCCATTTGTGAAAACATGGTTAAAATCGGTCCAGCAGTTTCGGAGCCTATTCGATACAAGCAAACAAAAAAATCTTTCCTCTTTATATTATTATAAGTATCGATTATCTAATCAATATTTAAATCGAGCATATTGTTTGTTATATAGTTTGATAGTTTTAATCAAAATTAAGTTAGTTTTAAATTGGGCTAATTTATGAAATAAATCACTTTATTTCGAGATGCTCGTGGATTGCCAGGCATTTTAACTTGCCTTCGCGATTTTTTTCAAATAACGTCCGGCTCTCATTGATGATATGAAAAGATTTCAATGGTCTTCAAGCATATGCTTTAACATCAACATTTATATTAAAATTAGCGTTGTTCCCGCAAATGCGCGTATACACGTTGAATCCCGTTCCCGTAGGAATTTCGGAAAATCCTCTCTTAGGCTTTCGACTGTGCGTTGTTAGTTAGTTACTCAGTAACGGAAGACTTTTATATATTTTGACTAGCTGACCCAGCAAACGTTGTTTTGCCATATAAAAAAATAATATTTAGGGTTATTGTAGTGTATATTGTATGCTGTATCATAAAAAAATAAATACATAAAATTTTGTCTAAAAAATAAAAAATATAATTTAGGGGAGGGTTATTTAGGGGGATGAAAAATAGATGTTGGCCGATTCTCAGACCTACTGAATATGCATATAAAATTTTATAAAAATCGGTCAAGCCGTTTCGGAGGAGTATGGTAACTAACATTGTGACACGAGAATTTTATATTTAAGATTATGATCGTGCCCTCAGGTTCGAAAGAGTCACCGCGGCCCTGGAACGCAAAGGGCACTGGAAGGATCACGGGTGGGTTTTAGTCAGTAAGAGTCTGACACTCCCTTCCGCTCCGCCCATAGCGGGAGAAGTCATTTGATGATTTCCCATCCAGAAAAAAAAAAAGATTCAAAGGACAAGGAGGGCCATAAAGAGAGACGAAGTGCCGCCCGGAGAGAGCGCACCCATCGCATTTTATATATATAAGATAATATAAAAAATCTTTTACGAGTCCGACCGGCAGTTCTACCAAACCGTATAGCAATTTTTTTTATATAATGATGAATTACTAAAATTAACTTATATCTCCAATCGTCGCCCAATCACATTTTTCGTAACGCTCTCTTCGAACATTTACCTTAACTTGGGGAGTAAGGCTCCCCAAGTTAAGCGTGCGTATGAAATTTTACTTCAATAAGCACGCGTATTTTCCAACATGTGTACTTGATTATTTAAAACTAACAGCGCGCCGCGGTTCCACCCGCGTAGTTCCCGTTCCCGTGCGAATACGGGGATAAAATATAGCCTATGTTGTGGTATATACTCAGGGTGAATGTAGCTTTCTAATGGTGAATGATTTTTTGAAATCTGTCCGGTAGTTTTTGAGTTTATTCGTTACATACAAAAATACAAATCTTTTCACAATTAGACAAAATCAATAAAATTACAAGCTAAAAAGATCGCAATGCACAACAAACTATAGTCGCTTTTTCCTCGCTCAGCAAATTAAAACTGCAATTCACAATAAAAAGCTGTATTTGCTCTTAGCGGATACTGTATACCATCCGCAATTCTTTAACACCCTGTATAAGATTTTTTCTTAGAAAAACAAGAAACATACCATTCGGTTTTACCCTAATGCACTAAGCATCAGGGTAATACCGAATGGTATGTTTATATTCTAGGGTTGCGGAATTATCTAGGCTGGAAAATCGTCAAATGTCTTCTCCCGCTGTGGGCACATAGGAAGGTAGTGTCAGACTCTTACTGACTAAAACCCACCCGTGTTCCTCCTAGTGCCCGCCGCGTTCCTGCACCGCGGTCACTCTTCCGAACTAATTCCGCAATTCGGAAGTTCGATTTGAGTTAGAGTTTACGTTTTGGGACCCTAAGAGCACTAAGTTTCTTAAATAATGTACTGAACAGCTGTTTTTGTTTTTTTGGTCCCACAGTAAAAGTCGTTCATAATGATGAGTACAATGACCCCTTAAGAGGTATTGCGTTTATTTTGTTACACGATGTATACAGAGTCCAAAAATCAGCTGTCCACTACATTTTGATGAGTTATACGAACATAAATAAATGTAAGGAACAGTTGATTTTTTTTTCACGATTTCGGCTTTGGTCCCATAGTAAAAGTTGTTCATAATGATGAGTATAATGACCACTTAAGAGGTTGTTGGTATTTTACAAATAACCCCGTATAGATTGTTATTGCATTGTGTTAGTAATTAAAACTTTTTGTGATCCAACAGATTAATATTGTGAATCCGTTTAAGTATGACAGAATGAGATCGATGTATGTGACCTGTAAGTGTTAAAAAAAGAGTAAATATCACCACCACACACAAAATATGAATTATTAAGTAAAACCACTAAAAGTGCTGTTATCGCAAGTAAAGGTACTTATAGACTTGATTTAATTTAGGCTGAGAATCTACCCTCGTACTTTTATTTTATTTACATTTTAAAAACACTTATTAGATAATACACACAAAAACTTGTTATAAAGAAATTAAAACTTTGAGTTTCGAGTAAAAATAGGGCAGTTTTTTTTTTATTGTGAGATTAATTTGGTCTTTCTTGACTCTAGTTTAAGGGGCCTTCAAAATGGTTGAGCTAAATGGTGCCGATACACGCGTCATGTTCGTGAACGGGCGCCGTCGGTTGAGACTGGTCACCTCTTAACTGCCACTGACTTGTTTTAATCTTTATACTTTGAATTGTTTTTATAGTTTTCTTTTCTTTTTCTTTGCATTGTTCTCACATATAGAAGCGACCAAGGATGTAACCAAGGTTATGTAATACAGAACATGATTTAAAAGAGTGTCCGTGGAGTTTCTTGCACGTTCTTCTCCATAGAGATCTACGCTTTGGAACGTGCAGATAGCTTCACCTCTTTCGACTTAACAATTCATAAGTGCCTGTAAAGGGTTTAGTTAAAGACGGGCCTGTTGGTCTAGTGGTTAGCAGCCCTGACTGCTAAGCCGGAGGTCGTGGGTTCGATTCCCATCCAGGACAAGCTTTGTGTGATGAGCATGTTTGTTTGTTCTGTGTCTGGGTGTTTTTATCTATAATATGTATGTATAATAAATTATATAAGTATGTAGGGTATATCAGTTGTCTGGTTACCATAACACAAGTTCTGCTTAGCTTAGGATCAGATAGCCGTGTGTGAGTTGTCCCAAGATATTTATTATTATCTAAATATATATGTATAACTCAAAAGGGACTGACTGACTGACATAGTGATCTATCAACGCACAGCCCAAACCACTGAACGGATCGGGCTGAAATTTGGCATGCAGGTAGATGTTATGACGTAGGCATCCGCTAAGAGAGGATTTTGATGAATAGGGTAGTTGCCTAAAAAAATCTAATTAGTCCGTAAGATAGACTTCCCAAAAATATAGGACAAGTATTTTTTATTTTTTCACGTAAACAAAAAATGAAGACGATATAGTGCGTTGAAAACTCGTGTGACGTCACTCCGTGCGACGATTTTTACCACGCCGTGATGTCACAAGCCCGTGATGTCACTCATGATCTTTGAAGCTTTTTATCTTCGTCAATTTTTAGAGATTTCATGAAGCAAAAAATACGGGTCCAACATTTTTCGATAATCTAACTGACGGACTAAATAGAATCATTTTTATTCCTCAGGAAACAACTCTATTCTACCCCCAAGGGGATAAAATAGGAGACGAAAGTTTGTATGAAACTTTGTCAATTTTAAACCGGGCTGAGAGTGTCAAAATCGGGGGTAAAGTAACTATTCGACGCGGATGAAGTCGCGAGCAGAAGCTAGTTTATTATAATTGAAAAATCTAAATATATATAACTCAAAAGTGACTGACTGACTGACATAGTGATCTAACAACGCACATCCCAAACCACTGAACAGATCGGACTGAAATTTGGCATGCAGGTAGATATTATGACGTAGGCATCCGCTAAGAAAGGATTTTGATTAATTCTACCCCCAAGGGGATAAAATAAGGGATGAAAGTTTGTATGAAACTTTGTCAATTTTAAACCGGGCTGAGAGTTTCAAAATCGGGGGTAAGTGTATTCGACGCGGATGAAGTCGCGAGCAGAAGCTAGTTTATTATAATGTCTGACCTGTAGCTCGAGCAGCGCGGCGGGCGGCTGGCTGACGGCCTTGTCGACGTCCGCGCGGCCCAGCAGCAGCGCCGGCCGCTCCCACACGGACGAGTGCGCCGCCGAGTTGTAGAAGAACACCGACCCGTCGCCCGTCCATACCACGCACCTGCGGCCCACCACCACATATACAGTACTGTTACTCTTCCATCCTCTATGTCAGCGATAAATTGCAAACGCCGTAAAATTGTAAAATATCGCGTCGAGTTGTTAACTATTTTTCACACGAGATTTGGATGAGATCTGGAGCCAAAGTCTATACTAATATTATAAAGAGGTAACGTTAGTGGGTTTGTGATGTTGTAAGGGGTAATCTCTGGATATACTGAACCGATTTTCAAAATTATTTCACCAATAGAAAGCTACATTATTGCGTTGTGGAGTGCAAAAAAAATATAGCCTATGTATTTTATCCCCATATAGCTACGAGAACGGGAACAACGCGGGTGAAACCACGGGGCGCTGCTATTTTTTTTTATAAATTCGTCATTCCAACGAAACTACTAAATTCATAATGGTCGACCATTGGTCGGTCAATGATCTCGTAATATTTTTTGATAACCGAGCTATTAAAAGCAATGACTGCACAATGACGTTCTAATGGTAGGTCACTGATCAAAGGAACTGTCAAAATGTTAGCAGATTACCGCATACGTCTGTCATTGATTTGTCATTATGTACGAGATTACCATTCTATGCCATTTCTTTCAATGGAGTGTCAGTGGTTGACCATTGGACAGTCATAATGATGCTTTTATAGCAGACTTGAGGCTTCTATACAAAACGATTTTATCATATATCGAGAAATTATAATGATATTACGAAGAGAGAAATTACGAAGTATGCAATTTTCGGTGACATTATTCTATGACTCAAAAAAGGTTGGTAAAATTTACCGACTATATAACACTACACAAAATAAAGAACACAATAAAAAACAATGGATCAGCGCTACGATCAACCCATGAGAAATCACCCCACCTGATAAAATTACCCCACCTTGCAGTTTTAGCCCAACCTATAATATTGCCCCACCCTGCAATACTGCCTCATGTGACATATTTACCCCACCAACCATATTGCCCCTATTTAATGTTTCCCACCTGGCAATATTGCCCCACCCACAAATATTAGTACACTCATTTTTTTAAAGGAAGAAGTACCAGTGCGTCCCCAGTATGGACGTGCTACATATCAGGTGTTTCCTATCCAGCTTATTACCTGGTCCTTCTCCGCTTTAACCCTTGTTCTTCTCCTACATTTGCCTTCATACAAGACTGGTGGTGTATCCGTGCTAACATTGTTCTCTTGACTATGTTAGCACCGTTCCAGTATTACCCCACCTCACTCAATTACCACACCTTGCAGAATTACTCCACCTGACTTATTTACCCCACCTTGCAGAATTACCCCACCTGACTTATTTACCCAATTTGATTTATTTACCCCATTTGACTCAGTTACCCCACCTTGCAGAATTATCCCACCTGACTTATTTACCCCACCTTGCAGAATTATCTCACATGACTCAGTTACCCCACCTGACTCAGTCACCCCACCTGACTCAGTTACCCCACCTTGTAGAATTACCCCACCTTGTAAAATTACCCTACCTTGAACTTGTGGCTTGGCAAAGATACTTTGTTAAATTCGATTTTCACACTCACCAAGGCGTTCCCAGTATGGGCGTGCTGGATATCGGGCGACTCCTGTCCTGCTTTGCCTTGTCTTTTTCCTTCTCCTTCTCTCCCTTTTCCTTCTCCGCCTTCTCCCGTTCGGCGGCCTGTCTCTCCTGGTCGGCCTGCTGCTCCTGCTTGGCTCTCTCCTCAGCGGCGAGCCTCTCGGCCTGCATCTGTCTCTCGGCTTCCGCTGCGGCCTTTGCTTCTGCATGCGCTTCTACGTCGATTACTGTGAAAATTAAAGATAAAAATTCGAGATAAAGACCACGTTTTAATCAGTACAATCATTAACTCCAGTTTTTTACGAAAACGGCTGAATGTCATCATAATCTGCCTAGCCTTTTCCGAACTATGAACCTAATTCATTTTAGTGTATGTACTGTTAGTTTGTTTCTGTATGTAAATTCAGATACAAATTACTTGTTCATGAATAAATGACTAATGAACTATATTGGAGTAGGCTTCTAGTTAAGCTGGATTCTAGTGGGTTATGAGCAGTGGTCGCGGGTTCAAACCCACCCAGGCGCATAACTTTGTGTAATTAATATCATCACCACTGCTCTCAAAACGGTGAAAGAAAACATCGTGAGGAAACCGGCATGTCCTAGAACCTACATCAAGACATGTGACATTCAACAACCCGCACTGGGCCCGCGTGCTGGATTGATAAATGATATTTATTTTTGTAAGTAGGTTAAACATAACACTTTTACAAGTCAAATATTTCTGGTCATTTTAAGCTAGATGAAGCCGGTGTTTCCTAGCCGACTACCCTGAGAAGAAACACCGAAACAAACTCAGAGGTCAAAGTCTCTTTTAAAGTCCATACAATTGTACTGGTCAAGTCATATGAGAACCATGTAGGTTAATGTCTGAGGTAGCCTTTTGAGGAAAGTGCCACACAGATTTGAGTGGAAAAGCAATGACTGCACAATGACGTTCTAATGGTAGGTCACTGATCAAAGGAACTGTCAAAAGTTTTAGCAGATTACTGCATATGTCTGTGATTAATTTGTCATTATGTACGAGATTACCATTCTATGCCATTTCTCTCAATGGAGTGTCAGTGGTTGACCATTGGAAAGTCATAGTGACGCTTTTGTATTAGTAGATTACCAACGTGTCAAAACCAACCATTATGAAATCAATGATAGACCATTCTGAGACTATTATAATAGCAGATTCGAGGCCCAGGGTTTTTGGTCTCGTTTGATTGTTGACATTACCAATCAACGGAATTCTATATTTACGGTATATACAATGAATAAAGGAAACACGAGCTAGTATAAACTCACCTTCGATCTTACCATCGTCAACGTCCATTAATTTCTTATCATTTTTGCTCTTATCCGATTTGTCTCCCTTCTCTAACGCTATCTTGGCTCTCAACTCTGTTTGGAACAAAAGGAAATTAACATTAATTCTTTATTGTACACCAAAACAACTTATATTATACAAGGCATAATAAAGGGCATGTACAAAGGCCAGCTTGACTCAAAGTTGAGTTTTCTCCCAGCAAACCTTTGAGTGATAGAGAAAGATCAGCATAGAGGGTAGGATCCAGTGTACAAATAATGTACAACAATCTATAATAAAATACATACATAACAATAAAAATAAAAATAACTTCATTTCATAGAAAATAATTACATTAACTTACATGTATGAGAAAAAAACTTATACGAAGAAATAAAGAAAGAAAGAAAAGAAAGAAAGAAAAGAAAGAAAGAAAGAAAACAAAACAAAGAAAAGAGAAGAAAAATGATTATTTGGGACTCGCACAAGACAAAATATTAAACAAAACTGAAAATAACACTACTAGAATAAATTATAGGTAAAAAATGTAAATGTGCGAGCCTGTAAAGAACTATTCAAAGGGTGATTACAATGAAAATATCGTATATTATTTGTACGATAGTCTATACACTTTATTCAAGCGTACGATGATTGTGTTGTTGAGTTTTCTTGGTCCTTTCCTCTACAATAGATTGAATGCGAAAGCAAACATTTATAGCTTGAATAAAGTTAACTGTAAGAGAATTCTTAAGGAAACTCTTCAAAAAAACTTTTTACAAAAAAATACAACCGACTTTTCCACAAAAAATCAAAAAAGTACAAAATAACTTTAATTTCGGAACTCGGTGTTTGTGGTTCCTTTTTCATTTTTTGAACACCGACTTCCGAAATTAAAGTTATTTTGTACTTTTTTGATTTTTTGTGGAAAAGTCGGTTGTATTTTTTTGTAAAAAGTTTTTTATTTTTCACTTTTTGGTGGTACCTAAACCCCCTCCCCTCCCCCCACCTAAACGAACCAATTAGATTAGTGTAAAAAAACGCACTGCTCCAATGCAGAGTAAACTAAAAGGTCGTCAATGTAGATATTTTTTTAGATTTTTGTTGACTTTTCAAAAACCGCTTGTTCGATTTCGATAAAATTTTCATGGGACCATTTGAGAAGTATACCCTTTCCAACAAAAAAAGAATTTTTCAAATCGGTTGGCAAGCGGGAGTTATGCGCGAACAAACAATAAAAAAAAAAAAACATACAAACATCCGAATTGAGAACCTCCTCCTTTTTTAGAAGTCGGTTAAAAAATGTCCTATGATGATACAGAGAATTTACTGATTGTGCTGAAGTGATTTTGTTTTAATACGATTCTTGACCTAGTTTAAGTACCTTATTATTTAAGAAACTGTACAATTTATAAAACTTTTGACCTAGTTCAGTTAGGAATCTAGAAGTTAAGTTTATGATTGTCCATATTACAGATTTTTTACACATTTCTATTGTACTATAGATTTTTTGATTATTTGTTAATTTTAAATTATTTTAGATCTTCTCGCCTGAAATACAGGATTTACTATTTCAGGCTCGTAATACTTAGAACTAAGATATATATATTTTAGACTGTATGTAATTTGTCCTGTAAAATTGGTAATAATAAAAAATAATAATGTTTTGTACACTTGTGATGACAGAAACCCGGGGATGGTGAATTAAACCACCCGTGTTGAGTGTGGTAAAATCACTGATTTAAATTAATAGCCAGCACACTAAATAATCGTGCGTATGCAATCGCTGATGCAGCTTAACCTTTACGAAATGTGCGGGTTCACCGTACATTGTTTTTAATTGATTATTTCACTTTTTGACATGGCAGGCGTGTGTTATAACTTATCTGTGTTTGGATCGCTTGAGGAGCTCGTGGCTAAAGAATAACAGCCGCGCAGATCGATGTTAAAGGTTAAGCAACGCTTGCCAAGGTTGGTCTGTGGATGGGTGACCATCTTAACATACCGAGTTTCCTCCGTGCCTCGGAAAGCACGTTAAGCCGTTGGTCCCGGCTGTCATTTGTAGATCTTTGGCAGTCGTTACGGATTGTCAGAAGCCAGGAAATCTGACACCAGTCTTGCCAAGAAATACCTTGTTCCCCAGTTATTGGGTTGTGGAGGTCTGGTAGGCAGCCGCTCCACGTTACATATTGGTAGTATTAAGCTGAATCCGGTATCACTGGAAGCTGATCCCAATATAGTTGGGAAAAGGCTAGGCTAGGATGGATCGCTTCCATTCATCCGGACCCGAGGTGGCGGCGCGTGGTGTTCCCGTGCGCCCCTCTCTGAAGTCGCGGAGGGAGTCAAACACCTCACTCCCTCCGCAGACACGAGGTGGCACCAGCCGGGGATTACGGATGTCGCATACGTTCCCGCGATCCCCGGCGTAGGTGAGAGATGGAACACCGGGGTGGTTTTAGTCAGTAAGAGTCTGACAGACCCCTCCGCCCGCCCCAGGGTGGAGGGCATCCATGAGGATTTCCCCCCGTAAAAAAAAAGGATGGATCGCTTGGACTCTGGAATATGCTTCCCCTTGACATCAAGAAGGCAGAGTCTAAATTTTCCTTTAAGCGTAAAATCCGTAAACACTACTTAAAAGCCTGTCATTCTTAGTTTGGTCTTCGTCATAATTATTATGAGTTCTCTTATAAAACCATATTATAAAATATCGTATTTATTAGTTTATTATTTTAGCATAATTATGTATTTTATTAGTATTTTATTAGTATTATTATTATATATATATATATATATTTATTATTTAGTAATTTCTTTCCCACTCAATATATTTTGTATTTTATTTATTTGTTGTACACCTACCACAGTGCTGTCTTTTTAACCCAAAGGTTGACTGGTAGAGAATGCCTTGTTGCATTAAGTCCGCCCATGTACCACTATTGTACATGAAGTTTAAATAAATAAATCTATACTTATAATAAATCTGTAGAGAGGTCAATTCTGTACAAGGAATATATTTTCAAAATAACTATCAGGGGGTGATTAGTGATCGATACTGGTGCCAAAAATGCAATCAGTAAAATTTTTGTCTGTCTGTCTGTCTGTCTGTCTGTCTGTCTGTCTGTCTGTCTGTCTGTCTGTATGTTCTTTATAGAAACAAAAACTACTCGACCGATTTTAACGAAACTTGGTGCAATTATTCTTCATACTCCTGGGCAGGTTATAGTATACTTTTCATCACGCTACAATCAATAGGAGCAGAGCAGTGAAGGATAATTTTGGGAAAACGGAAGAAGTCATCTACATAAAATTATCTAAAAAACATCCCGAAACAGCATGTCTATCTTTTGTCAATTTTAAACCGATCGGGCTGAGAGTTTCAAAATCGGGGGTAAAGTAACTATTCCACGCGGACGAAGTCGCTGGCAGAAGCTAGTAAATAAATAAGTGGCGAGTGCAGCCAGTACCTTCGAGCTCCTTCATGGGCTTAGGCTTCTCCCAGACGCTCTCCTGCCTGGCGGCGTGGTAGTAGTAGGGGCGGCCGTCGGGCGCGCGGTGCGTCGTCCACTCGCGCGCCGCCGCCACCAGCTCCGGCGTTATTACCTTCAACAACATTACACTGTTACTTGACCAATTTTCAACCCCTCGAAAACGGGTACTCATCCATATAATACAGAGGGGTACAAAGAGTACAGCCCCATAAAACCTCCATTGAAAAGGAAAGATCCTCTGCCCGGACTATAGGGATGTTTCCTGAGTAAAAAATATATGATTATGTTTAGTCCGTCAGTTAGATTATAGAAAAATATTGAACACGTATTTTTTCCTTTATCAAATCTATAAAAACTAACGAAGATAGTCAGAAGATCAGGAGTGGGGGCTTGTGACGTCACGGCTCGCTAAAAATTGTAGCGAGTAGTGACGTCACACGAGTTTTCAACGCACTGTATCGTCTTCATTTTTTGTTTACGTGAAAAAAGAAAAATACGTGTCCAATATTTTTTGGAAATCTATCTGACGGACTAATTAGATTTTTTTAGTCAACTACCCTGTTGTTGAGTCCATTAGGCAACTGCACGATAGTTTTTTTTTTTTGGATATGACCACTCGCAGTTCAGCACACTAAGGCTGGTTACTGCTCAACCGGGCAATCCGGTGGTGGCCTCAAATGAATTTAAGGCCCCCAGCCAGGGCTAAAACTGACTTACAAGCTGAAAGACCTCTCTCAGTGCATCCCCTGTGGGACACGGGTCTCGGCTTAGCGGGGTCATTGAGAGGGGCAGCAAGGGACAGGCTGGGTCAGGTTGGTATTATTTAGGGGGTATAACGCTAATGGCTCAGCGGCGCGGGCTGGCTTGACTCGGCAGGAGTATTTGCCGGCCTTATATAGGATGCCGGGTAATTCCAGATCCTTCCATCGTAGAAAGTTCCAGAAAGTTCGCGTACATATCGGTCGCAGCTGACTAGGGTCCGAGAATTCTAGAATTTTGTAGCATAGAAAAATCTCTAAAAATAATTACATATTAATTGGCCACAACTTAAATAACCATGGTAGTATCGTATTAGTAGTGACTAGCTGCTGCCCGCGACTTCGTCCCCGTGGAATCCCCGATTTTAAAACATTCTTTATCGCTGCTCCGCTCCTATTGGCTTAAGCGTGATGATATATAGCCTAAAGCCTTCCTCGATAAATGGTCTATTCAACCCAAAAAGATTTTTTCAATTCGAACCAGTAGTTCCTGAGATTAGCGCGTTCAAACAAACAAACAAACAAACTCTTCAGTTTTATAATATTAGTATAGATAAGAATACTCACAATCTCGTCTTTAGGCTTATCGCCCGGGGTGGGCGAGTCGGAGATCAGCGTGGGCTCTGACGACGGCGACACGGGGCGCGCGCCCGAGCTGCTGCCTACTGCGCCACTTGCGCCGCTAGCGCCGGGAGCGCCAGTCACGCCTACCGCGCCAGGAGCGCCACTGGCGCCGCCTAAGTTCATCGCTGTTACCACGGGGGAAAAGGTATTGCGTTACGGCCAAACCCAATAAACGAATCATCACATACCGGAGATATAAAAACAAATGAAACAACAGAAAACCTATATCATTTTTCTGTTGTTTCATTTGTTTTTCTATCTCCGGTATGTGATAGATCGGTTATCGAACGTGCAGAAACTATAGGTGGCAGCACAGACGCGTCAATGTCAAGTATATTTTACTTATAAGTTTCAAATTTGCAACGCTAGATGGCACAGTCTACTTCGTGCACGTTCCCCTAAACGGAGGGTGCAGGAAGTATAGGTGGCAGCACAGGTCACATATTTACAACGTAAAAGTTTCAGATTTGCAACACTAGATGGCATAGTCTACGCCGTGCACGTTCCACACGATTATGTTTGTTGTAATTTATTTTTTCATCCCTCAGTTTCATCTATGGAGTGTAACCCCTAAAATTATTTTTTTTCCACAATATCACAGCATTATTGAACAACGGTTAACAGGTTGCACCTACCTACCAATTTTTAGTTACGTAACATTAATAGTCTCCGAGTAAAACAGCTGTGACATACGGATGGACAGACAGACATGACGAATCCATAAGGGTTTCGTTTTTTTGCCATTTGGCTACGGAATCAAAATCCTATGAATACATCTCCAATATTTTGTCGCATCTATATTGATTCAGGAAAATAGGTATACAGAACGCCAGATAAATGTGCAATAATGGTCATTGATTGACCCACCTACATTTATTGACAACCTTAATTCTTAAAACAGAAATAATGAATTAATGCTATATTGAATCGATATCCATCGTGATCCTTTATATTTACTAGTAATAGAAAACGATTCATTTTTTTTGTCCATGTACCTACGAAGGGATATCAAGGAAAGGGCAATGACCTTTATTGCACACTAGCTTATGCCCGCGACTTCGTTCGCGTGGAGTTCCATACAAAATTTTAACCCCTTTGTTCACCCCCTTAGGGGACGAATTTTCAAAAATCCTTTCTTAGCGGATGCCTACGTCATAACATCTACCTGCATGCCAAATTTTAGCCCGATCCGTTCAGTGGTTTGGGCTGTGCGTTGATAGATCACTATGTCAGTCAGTCAGTCACCTTTGAGTTATATACAAAGTGGAGCAGGACGATTGACATTCCTTGAAGCCACCTAAAGAGTATCATGTTCTTTACCCGTATACAAAAAATCAATCAAATCCAACGAATATATTTAGCTACAGGATATTATTTTTAATTTTCTTATTTTTCAACATGCTGTAGATCTGAGTCCGTAATAATAGGTAAACATTGTAAGGTCAAGGACCTGTGCAAAACGGTAGGTACGATAGGTACGATTTGTTGCGAACGCGCAACTTGGTGATTTGTTGTTCAGTACACTAAAGTACCTACCTACGTCCCGCACCGCCACCGCACAGTAGTCTGGAAATCGAGCTCCATACTCATAGAAACTTAAAGTAACGGAATTCAAAAAAAAAAAAAATTGTAATGGCTTTGGAATACCTTCCTTTATGTAATATTAACGTATGAAGGGTACAGGTCACTCCACTACTGAGAAAAAAAAGTTTTACTTTTTTTTTGTATGGGGGAAAACACTAAAAGTACATTTTTTCGGAACTGTATGAAACTGTAAGGCTGGCGCTAATACCAGCTATAGTCCCAATCACGGCAATCAAGGTGACATACAATTTATGTACTTTTAGGCACGGCTAGGCACGTAGCAAATTTTTGAAATTTTGAATTTTCGATATGTGATTTTTCAAACTTTTGCCGTCGTTCAATGACTTTGCTGATCGATTTACTTATATTATATTATATAGTGGTTGGATTTAGCCTTATTATGATAACAATAATTAAAAGAGATATTGATTATATACGACTTTTTTGCAAAATTTCATTCCAAGAACTAACTCTTAAGCATTTAGATTTAGATTAAGTTTGAGGTATAATTAGATACTAATGACATGAGCATTAAGTAGCTCTAGCAGGGCCAAATGGGCCCTAGTCATAATACAATTATAATTGTCTGTAATATAGGTAACTCATTAGAGAATAGCGAACGATAATGAGGGTAGTTGTATATATATAGGACATTTGAGTTTAATTTTATTAGCAGCTCGCAGTACTTGTGCGCGCTAATTTATTACCTTATACTCATACGTATTTGTTATTGTGTTGTGATGGAAGGATTTGGTACCAATTTGGACATTTTCATGTTTGTGGCATACAACAGTAGCTTTTCAGACCCCAATGTTTTATTTGAAGCTTTTGAAAATACTGTTGAATTATCAGAAAAATGAAAATAAGGAATTGAAACAATTCTGCCAGAGTTACGTGTGTAACTTGAGGAAGAAATGGATCTTGTGTGGTCGCTCGAGACGTACATTCATAAAAAAGTATGAGACATATGGCTGCAAGAGAATATCAAATGGCCTGAGGTCGTGATGAAAAAGATGACTACTTCTGTAGTGTCAGTAGAGCAGCAACCATGTTCCAGTTTTGACTTTGGTTTAAATGAGGGTGCATCAACATCCTACATATCGGAGACGTGCAGTGTTGGAACATCAACATCCTACTCATCGGGGACGTGCAGTGACGGAACATCAACATCAGTTGTGTCGCCGAGAAAACCATTCGTGGAGCTAAGCTCGCTACAGAAGAGAAGGCGAGTAGAAGAGCTCCTAACGCATAGCACTGAAAGCCTTGCTCATGCCAAACCAGTTGGTTTGAAAGTACAAAACAAGAATGTAGCAGATATAATTAAACTGGTATCGGAGCATCCCGAAGAGTCTACAAAGATGTAAATGTATGTATGTAAAAGCGGGCTGGTTTCCGCAACTCCACGACTAAGCGCGTATTTTGCGTGCAGGACTACAAAGATAAAGAAATTGTTAAATCAAAAGAAAACTATGCTTATACTATATTCCGCTGACAAAGCTTTAGGTATTTCAATCTCATTGAAGCTTTCGAAGTGGCAGTATATAACATTAAGATCGTGTGCAAAAGAAGGATGAATACCACTGTATCCTTCTTATGCTGCCATCCTTGGGGCGAAGAAGAACAGACAGACATTACGGAAAGAGAGGTTAAAGTAAAGCTCCAAGCAATTTGGGACAAAACTGTGGCTAGGCTTGGGAAATGTTTACGTGTGGAATCTACGCTGGATGGCAAAGAGTTAACACTTATATGCAAGTGGAGCTTTGATGGTGCTTCAGGAAGAAGTTTTCTTGGTGAAGTTTGTATAAGCAAACTATGGAAGGCGAAGACGATTCCAGCATTTTTATGTGTTCTTTTGTGTCTCTGCGCTTAGTTTGTAGTGATGAAAAGGTATGGGAGAATCCAAAGCCATCTTCCACCATGTTTTGCAGACCTATTTACTTTAAGTTTTCAAACGAAAACAAGTTAAACATCGTGTAAGAACAGGCTCTGATTGAAGCTGAGATTGAAGCACAGCAGCCTTCAATCATGGGAAGCCATGTTGTAAAGCACTCGATGCTTATGAGGATGATGGATGGCAAAATCATTTCACCGCTATCAAATACCTTATCACAGGCATTTGATATATGTAAAGCTACCCCTTCGGAAATGAATAAGTTGGAGAAGATGTCAGAGTGGATTTTCAATAAATTAATGTCACTGCAGTACTTCAATATTCTTTTTATTCATGTAATTATCTTATTTTCAGAAAACCGGTTTCAACAGAAATGTTCAAGTATGGGTTATCTACTCTTCATGCTAGCAATGCTACCAATTCAAACTAGCAGTAACTGATGATATGAGACCTCTTCTCATTGGTGAAGATTCAGGTGTAGACAAAGAGAACACTGAGTTTGTCGATGTTAATGTTAGTTAGTGCGTTAATGGACTCCGATTTAGAGGACTCTGATGAGGGCGAAGATAGTCTCTGTTATCAGTAGTTTTTACTAGACGGTAGTCGAAAATATGTAAATATTTATAATTCCATGTTGTAGTAGTTATAGTTATAATAGTGGTTAAAAACCGCTCAAATAGTTATGAATGAACTACTTAACGCTATTTTACTACTATTTGAGCTATTTAGCTATTTTTGTAATTTTAATACTGGCTTTATTATTTTTACTGTTGTTTATAACTAATTTTTGTTTATATTTGTGGAGGACCATAATATTATAGTTGTAATGTCTTAATATTAGTATAATTTCACAATTTAAAATACTTACTTATTTATTTGTACAAATTCGTTTTTTTTTTTTCGTAATTTTTAACTTAAATGTTCTTTAAAAAATAAATATCATTTTACAACGCATTTTTTTCTTATACAGCGATCGGAAAAACCACATACCTACTTTAAATTCATAACCTCAAAATTGTTACATGCAAAGCGATACCAAAAAGTGCATTAAATTAATGCTCATGTCATTAGAATCTAATTATATCTCAACCTTAATCACATAGATTAACAAATGAGTTTAGTTCTAGGAATAAAATTTTGCAAAAAAAAAATTAATCAACATATTTTTTAATTATTGTCATTATTAGGATCATTAGCAGGTTAAATACAACCACAATATAAGTAAATCGATCAACAAAGTCATTTAAGGACGGCAAAGGTTTGAAAAATCACATATCGAAATTCAAAATTCAAAAATTTGCTACGTGCCTAGCCGTGCCTAAAAGCACATGAATTGTATGTCATCTTGATCGCCGTGATTGGGACTATAGCTGGTATTAGCGCCAGCCTTACAGTTCCGAAAAAATGTACTTTTAGTGTTTTCCCCCATACAAAAAATACGTAAAACTTTTTTTTCTCAGTAGTGTAGTGACCTGTACCCTTCATACGTTAATATTACGTAAAGGGAGGTATTCCAAAGCCATTACAATTTTTTTTTTTTGAATTCCGTTACTTTAAGTTTTTATGAGTATGGAGCTCGATTCCCAGACCACTGTGCACCGCCCGCGTACCCCGCACCACGCCGTGTAATAGGTCAGTGACTTTTCGTAGATAAAGCGTGTTTACTTTTTAGGCAGTTGATTTTGATATTTATTTTGTTTGAAAATTGCAATTGTTAAATTTGCCATTAACTACTAATTTTCGTGTTTTAAAATGTTTCAATGGACTAGTACTGTGCTCGTTTTAATTTAATGCCGTAAGGCCAGATCCACATTGTATATTTAGATTTATCTGGTGTTGGGTATAGTATAGCGTGTGGCACTCACTGGAGTCAGGCACGGCGGCGCTGGCCATGCCGGGCGGCGGCTGCGCCACCAGCGGCGGCGGCCAGCTGCTCCACGCCGGCCAGCCGCCGCCGTAGCCGTAGCCGCCGTAGCCGCCGCCCGCGCCGCCCGGCCCGCCAGGCCCGCCCGGACCGCCAGCGAACATGTTGCCTGCCGACAAACACAAACAACATGTTACAACAGAACAAAACAAAACTTAAACACACCAGGGTAAAAACTTTTAAAAAAATAAAAATACAACCGACAAAACACAAAAAAAAAAACAAAAAGTACAAAATATTGTGTTGTGTTTGTGGTTGTTTCTTCGTTATCTGAACACCAACTTCCGAAATTAAAGTTATTTTGTAATTTTTGTTTTTTTGTGTTTACGGTTGAGATTTACAGTGTTCAACAAAAACTTTTGTCAAGTGGACTGTTTAATTCTACAGTATGGTATAAAAAGAATAAAAAATATTTGTATAAGTGTTGCGTGTTTGATTGTCTGTGTGTGATGTGTGTGTGTGGTATGTGTATTAAGTGTCTGGGTAATGTGCGTGTAGTGTATGTGTAGATGTGTGTGGTGTATGTGTGCGTTATTGTGTGTATGGCGCGTGTGTCCGTGTCTGTGTGTGTGAGTGATTTGTGTGTGTAAGTGTGAGTGACGTGTGTGTGGGTGTGGGTGATGTGTATGTAGGTGAGTATGTAGATATATGTCTGGTGTGTTAGAAGGCGTGTGTGTAGCTGTATGTGGTGTGTGTGTGTAGGTGTATATCTGGTGTGTGTAGGTGTATGTGGTGTACGTGTAGTGTAGGTGTGTATCTGGTGTGTGTGTGGTGTGTGTTGCGTGTATAGGTATGTGTGTGTGTGGAATAAAATGCAGTTATAATGTTACCATTGGGCGGCGGCTGTTGTGCGATGGGCGCGCTCTCTCCGGGCGGCACTTCGTCATTATCCGTGGGGTCGTTATCGCCCTCTTTGTCCTTTGAACCTGAGCACACGATGATAATTACTTATAGATGTGGGGTATTATAAAGCTGAAGAGTTTGTTTGTTCGTTGAACACGGTTATATCAGGAACTACTGGTTCGCTTTTGTAGTAACTGACCCCAACAGCTTTGACAAATTATTTTAGTGTTAGATAGCTCAGAGGATGGTTATCTATACTAATAATATTAAGAGGAAAGATTTGTTTGTTTGTTTGTATTGAATAGGCTCCGAAACTACTGAACCGATTAGAAACATTCTTTCACTGTTGGGAAGCTACACTATCCCCGGGCGACATGGGGTATATTTTATTCCTATACTCCCACGGGAACGGGAACTATGCGGGTGAAACCGCGGGTCGCTGCTAGTAAAAGATATAACATCACGCTACGACCAACAGAAAATTGTTGCAAAAACGGGTTTTTGTGTGCGCGGGTCAGCGAATTCCCTATAGATGTGATAAATGATATTTATTTTTGAAGTAATTTAAAAATAACAATTTTATACGTCAATCTTTTGCAGTAATAAATATAGAAAATAAATAAAGCATTTTAAGCTAGATGAAGCCGGTGTTCCCTGAGAAGAAACAAAATCAGAAGTCGAGTCTATTTTAAAGTCAATACAATCCGTACTGGTCAAATCATATGAGAACCATGTAGGCACTAGGCAGTGGTTCGAGTTAGGGTAGGCCAGAGAAAATGACCAAAAAAAAAACACACCACATTATTCAGAGTTGAAATGTGATGTTATTTTTTTTGTTATTATTTTTTTAATAGGCTATTTAAAAAAAAAAAAAAAAACAAAAAAAAACTCATTTCATTAAAAATCAACCCTGAATAACGTGGTTATTTTTTAAAATTTATTTGGAAATTTTCTCTGGCCTAACCTAACTCGAACCACTGCACGCCACTGTGTAGGTTAATGTCTGAGGTGGTGTTTATAGGAAAGTGACCACACAGATTTGAGTGGACCTTTCCAGACAGTACAAGCTGTGGAAGCCATCTCTTTACATTTCGATCTCATCAGACCTTAAGCGATGGATAGGTAAGTTCTATGATAGACGCTATGGTTGCGGAATTTGTTCAAAAGAGTCACCGCGGCCCTGGAACACGGCTGGCGCTAGGAAGAACACGGGTGGGTATATATTAGAACTAGCTGTCCGCACAACTTCGTTTGTTTCACATTTTTCATGACTGCTCCGCTCCTATTGGTCTTAGCGTGATGATATATAGCCTAAAGCCTTCCTCGATAAATGGTCTATTCAACCCAAAAAGATTTTTTCAAATCGAACCAGCAGTTCCTGAGATTAGCGCGTTCAAACAAACAAACAAACTCTTCAGCTTTATAATATTAGTATAGATAAGAATAAGAATAATTTATTGTTTAGAAATTACATTCAATGCTTTGATTCCTGAAACTCACACTAAGATTCCCTGTGTCTTGAGTTCCAGGCTCATTCGTTTCGTTGACAGTCTTACTATCTAAATACATATAACTCAAAAGTGACTGACTGACTGACATAGTGATCTATCAACGCACAGCCCAAACCACTGAACGGATCGGGCTGAAATTTGGCATGCAGGTACATGTTATGACGTAGGCATATGCTAAGAAAGGATTTTTGATAATTCGTCCCCTAAGGGGGTGAAAAAGGGGTTAACATTTTGTATGGAACTCCACGCGAACGAAGTCGCGAGCAGAAGCTAGTTAATTAATAAATTAATAAACAAATCATATGCTCATCCGTTCCATTAAATTACTTCTAGATTAGTTTGTGTTAGCAGCACCTACTCGAAAAGAAGATTTCTCAAAAATAAGAACTGTAAGGCTTGCGGGTCACGCAAGAATGTTTCTTATATTATAAGTTTACAAACATTTTAATAAATATATATATATATATATATATATATAGAGTAATACATATATGAAATATGAACAAATAAATAAATAAAATAAAATAAATAAATAAATATCTTGGGACAACTCACACACGGCTATCTGATCCCAAGTTAAGCAGAGCTTGTGTTATGGTAACCAGACAACTGATATACATACTTATATAATTTATAAATACATACATATTATAGATAAATTACAACCAGACACAGAACAAACAATCATGCTCATCACACAAAGTTTGTCCTGGGTGGGAATCGAACCCACGACCTCCGGCTTAGCAGTCAGGGCCGCTAACCACTAGACCAACAGGCCCGTCAAATGAGTATATCATCATCTGCCTAGCCTTTTCCCAACTACATTGGGGTCGGCTTCCAGTCAAACCGGATTCAGCTGAATACCAGTATTTTACGTGGAGCGGCTGCCTACCAGACCTCCACAACCCATTAACTGGGTAACACGGTACTTCTTGGCAAGACTGGAGTCAGATTTTCTGGCTTCTGACAATCCGTAACGACTGCCAAAGATCTCCAAATGACAGCCGGGACCAACGGCTTAACGTGCCGCGTGCGTGCGTGCGCGTGTAATAAATGAGTGTAGGAGTGGAGAAAAAAAAAGCCCTCAAACTTACCTCCCTCCTTAACCCAAGGAGGTGGTTGCGTCATGAACGGTGGAACACCACCACCAGTTGGGGGCGGGTTGTGGACCCCGGGGGGCATCACGTTGGGCATGACCCCGTTGGGCATCATGCCCATGGGGCCCGACATGGGGCCGCCCATGGGCCCGTTCATTGGTACATTCTGGGGCATTGGACCACCTGAAATAACACAAATATGAGTTCCAGAGCCAGTGAAACATGCTGGTCTTGCTCCATAGGGCAATCGAGGGTGTAGATAAAATCAAACTGGTTGATTTATGTGTGGATTAAATTTATGATTGCATTTTTTTTGTATCTTGTACTTTTTTCTTTTTATTATTTCAATATTTGTAAAATGCGAGTACCATGAGCATGATATATTTAGAAGTTTACCTCTGCTGGTAATACTTTGTTCTATAACTAGTATACTTGGTGCATCGTTCTCACACATATGAAGTATTTTTGTATACCAAATATTATAAAACATTTATTTGAAAAGAGTAACTATGGAGTTTCTTGTCCGTTCTTCTCCATAAGAATCTACCTTTGCGAATGGACGCTAGAGTCACTTAATTATGATAAATTTTATTGATGAAATTCAAAAGTGCCGTTAATTTCCAAATTGAAATAAACATTTGAGTTAAAGCAGATGTCCGGTCCAGACACAGCGTGTAGTTTTAAATCTCGGAATTGACGTGATCTCGCAGTAAAATCGCGGGATCTCGCTTAGCCAACTGCTTATTGTATGACAATTTACTGAACTGGACCTATATGACATGACGTACGGCACACAATCTTATTACCGTTTACCTATGTCTCCCAAATACACAAGTTTTAATATAAATGAATATGTGTACCTGCAGCCATGGCTTCCATATCTGACTGCGAGATGACCTTGCAAGTGGGCCCCTCCTGGGGCCGCGTCCAGGTGGTCTCCCTGGTCCGGGAGTGGTAGTAGTACGGTTTGCCTTCTTCAGACTTGGTCTCCACCCACAGTTCGGGAGCGGGCTGTAAAATGAGATACAGTTAGATACATAGGTACTGTGCGTGTTTCATGATGTGCTAAATAAATATTATTCCTTTTTAGGGTTCCGTAGTCAACTTATAGTTTCGATCTGTCCGTCTGTCTGTCCGGGGTTTTGCTCAGAGACTATGGGGACTACAAAGCTGTAATTCGGCATGAATGCACATATTAATGATGTCGACAAAATGGTAGAATAAAAACTTGAAAAATATTTTTAGCGTAAAACACGTTATAAATGTACATTCATTGACCATACAAAAATTATCTAAAACAGCGGTTTGTCCCGGCTTCGCAAGAGTTGTCATTTTTTTTTCAAATTAGCCTATGTTACTCGGGAATAATGTAGCATTCCTTCAAATGGTGACTGAAACTCAAAAACTACTGGAACGATTGCAGAAATTCTGCAATCGTTCCAGTAGTTTTTGAGTTTACCTAGAACTCAAACTGATCACAGTATTAAACAACCAAAACAGTTTTCAATTAAGTTCACATTATTATCGGTAACTACGGAACCCTATATTGCGCGTGGCCCGACACGCACTTGGCCGGTTTTTTCTTTAGTTCAGTGCTTATGAACATAAAAAACCAAGCCAGTTAATTGTGGATGAAAGGACCGTGATCTGCCACAACATGACCTCACATGTCTCGGGCACGTCCTGGATGTATGGAATGATCTTAAAACATTAGGAAGTGCTATGATTGGCCATTTTCAGGGACTGTCTTTATATACAAAACGAAATTGTAAACTATTTTTTCTTAATTATACACGGAAATATTGGAAACTATTGAATTTGGATTGGATTTATACTATACAAAACGATTTTATCATAATACCTATTATCGAAAAAATAAAACCGACTTCTAAACAAAAAAAAACCAAAAAGTATAAAATAACTTTAATTTCGGAACTCGGTGTTTTTGGTTGCTTTTTTGTTGTTGAACACACCGACTTCCGAAATTAAAGTTATTTTATACTTTTTGTTTTTTTTTTTGTTTAGAAGTCGGTTTTATTTTTTGTAAAAAGTTTTTTTTATTTTTCACTTTTTAGTGGTACCTACACCCCCTCCCCTCCCCCACCTAAACGAACCAATCACATTGGTGTAAAAAATGGTGCTCCTTCGCAGAGTAAACTAAGAGGTCATCAATGTAGAAAATGTACATATTTTTTTTAGATTTTTGTTGATTTTTCGAAAACCGCTTGGTTGATTTCGATAAAATTTTCATGGGACCATTTGGGAAGTATACCCTTTTTAAAAAACCGATTTTAAAGAATTTTAAAAATCGGTTGACAAGCGACGGAGTTATGCGCGAACAAACAATAAAAAAAAACAAAAAAATAAAAAAAAACATACAAACATCCGAATTGAGAACCTCCTCCTTTTTTAGAAGTCGGTTAAAAATTATAATCTAATAAACATTTATTACAGAATCTGGAATTTTTCAGGTTACATATATAAAATTTGACATTCAAAAATGTTCATATCCTAATTTGAATAAATTACTTTTTAATTTTTATACTATACCGTAATTCAGGAAAGTAGCACACTGAAGCTTTTGGTATTTAAATGCATCGGCTTTACCCGTAAAAAATGTCATTACAAAAAAAAATGACACAACTGAACAGTATATATAAAATACAAAAACGGGAACACTTACCATATTCGGTGGCGGCATGCCAGGTGGGCCACCAAAAGGAGGTGGCTGCCCCATCATGTTAGGCGGAGGACCCATGGGTCCCCCCGGAGGCATCATACCCGGCGGGGGGCCAAACGGGGGCGGCCCACCCATCATGCCGGGCGGAGGCCCGCCCATCATCCCCGGCGGCGGGGGACCCATAGGCCCCCAGTTATTGTCAAAGTTGGGGCCGTTGTTCGGCCCAAAGCCGCGGGGGCCGCCGCGACCGCGGAAGAAGCCTCGACCTCTCATCGGGGGACCACCTGGACCGTAACCGCGCCCTCTAAATCTCATAGGAGGCCCATTCATCCAGCCCGGCGGGGGACCACGGCCTCTGCTTCTGTCGAAATTCGTTTGTGTTAGGACTTTTTGGGGGATCAGCTTGGATACTACTTACAAATAATCATCTGCCTAGCCATTTCCCAACAGTGCTGGATTATTCATATAGCAAGAGTAGCAAATGCTACGGGCCCCGCGCATTGGACGGCCCTACTTCTTGCTTTCTACTATTTTTTTAGTTATCATTAGGGTCGTCTTTTGATCATCGCAGCAGCTCAGCTTGATGGCAGGTGCGGCTTGCTAGTCGAGATGTTGATACCCCTCTTATTCAAAAGCCGATCGAACTCTGCCTTATAAATCAAGTAAGTATCTATATATTTTCGTTTTTATTTTACGAAGGTTTAGGGGGCCCTGCGTTGACTTAATCCGGCACTGTTTCCCAACTACAATATTGGGTTCGGCTTGTATTTTATTGAATACCAGATCACACCTAAGGATACATAATTAAAATAAGTAGTCATAAGCTTGCCATTCTGTGGCCGTATTACGAAGTGCCAATGCCATCATGATTCGTGTGAGGGGAAGGGATAGTGCTATTCGTCTTGTGTAACTCCGTCTCTCTCTGACACAGGAATCATGATGGATTTAAGACGTCATAATAGGTCGCCTGGTCTTTAAACTGACATGCGCTTAAAACATGCTCTTTACATTCAACTAATCATTCTGCAGGTTGCATAGGAAAAGCTTCGTGATATTTGACATGGTATAATCATAATTTATTTATTAAATACTTTACGCAAACAAATGTACAGAGGCGGACTTAATGCCTTAGGCATTTTCTACCAGTCAACCTTTGGGTGATGCAGAGAATAATTGTGTAAGGCGCAATATGAAAAAACAAAAAAAAAAAACAAAAACGCGATTAATATTAATATCATATGCTATGGTATTTTTCTGTATTCTGTATCACTGAAGAGAAGGCTATGGTTGACACCAGATAAATGTGCAATAAAGGTCATTTCCCTTTCCTTGATATCTCTTCGTAGGTACATGGACAAAAAAAAATGAATCGTTTTCCATTACTAGTAAATATAAAGGATCACGATGGATGTCGATTCAATATAGCATTAATTCATTATTTCTGTTTTAAGAATTAAGGTTGTCAATAAATGTAGGTGGGTCAATGACCGTTATTGCACATTTATTTGGTGTCGACTATAGGCAGATTAACACTTTTGGTACCCAAAATTCAGCATGTGGGTACTTGGCGAGCTATGGGTGGCTCGCCGTCCGATAGCAAGCAGGCCTGAGTCGACGGCGCGTTAGTCCGTCAGACAGATATTCAAAAAACAAAAAAAGAAGACGATACAGTGCGTTGAAAACTCGTGTGACGTCACTACTAGCTACAATTGCAAACAGTCGCCTTTGTACTGTTCAGTGTTTTTTATTTTTGCATAAAGTTTTAATAAATAAATGTATGATAGCATCACACATAAAGCACACACAATCAAGCAATCATGCAGAAGTCAGAATAGAATTAAACTGCACATAATTGAGGCGGTCAATTGAGAGACAAATGAATCAATAAAAAGTTGCAGGAATGTGTTCTGTGCATTCCCACTGTGTCTTTAGCCATATATTGC
The DNA here is from genome assembly GCA_905332915.2 of Hecatera dysodea. Classification (NCBI taxonomy): domain Eukaryota; kingdom Metazoa; phylum Arthropoda; class Insecta; order Lepidoptera; family Noctuidae; genus Hecatera; species Hecatera dysodea. The sequence continues at coordinate 897,204 of HG995316.1, forward strand.
AAATAAAAGAGGCACATCTGTCTATAACTATTAATGATAATACCAAAAACTGATTCTCAAATGGTTTTCACCAATGGACAGAGTGATTCAATAGGAAATAGGGTTCTTTTTTTAAGGATGGCAAATCAACTACGAGGCCTTCCATTAATCACGTGATGTTTTTTTTTATTCGTAATTTAAAAATATTTCTAATTAGTCCATCAGTTATATTATAGAAAAATATTGGACACGTATTTTTTCCTTTATCAAATCTATTAAAACTGACGAAGATAAAAAGCATCAAAGATCAGGAGTGGGAGCCTGTGACGTCACACGAGTTTTCAACGCACTGTATCGTCTTCATTTTTTGTTTATGTGAAAAAATAAAAAATACGTGTCCAATATTTTTTTGGAAATCTATCTGACGGACTAATCAGATTTTTTAGTTAACTACTCTATTGTGCTGAATAGCACTGCAGTTTCAATATGGCCACAATACCAGCTGCGTAAATAAAACAAGACTACATCCACCGTTATTGCAGTTTATTCAAATGAATGGAACTATATTATGAATGGCAGTTCAATTGTATCAAAGATGTTGCATCGGAAAAGCTCAATTGTCTACTACAGTAAAATATTCTATAAATGACTAGCAGCTCCCAGCAGTTTTACCTGCTTAGTTCCCGTTCCCATGGGAATATGGGGATAAAATATAGCCTATGTAACCCGGGGATAGCGTAGCTTCCAAACAGTGAAAGAATTTTTCAAATCGGGGCAGTAGTTTCGGAGCCTATTCAATACAAACAAACAAACAAATCTTTCCTCTTTATAATATAGTATAGATAAGCGGTTTAAACATCAGATTTGTAGTAATATTGCTAAGTTTGTTAACGAGATAACCAACTACAAATATCCAATGGCTGAATGACGTGCTTACTTAGAATTTTTACAAAAATGGACTTTCATCATTATTGCAGTGGACCCTTCATATATTAAGTCATTGGAGATACAGTTGAAAATGAAGCTCACAGCTATTGATGCTCTGCAATAGAAGGTTGTGGCAAATTGTGCATTTTTTTAAAATTGCACTAACGCGCAATGAAAGACGTGGCAGTCAAAGCAGAAAAAGATTCCCGTATCTATCTTCCAAGCGAATGGCCAGGGTCCCGCTCATGCGGACATTGCGCACACTAAATCTAGTTGCCGACAAGATAGATATACTCACTTGTTCACTGAGCGAATTCACAAAAATTACTTTACACATTTTGTATTATGGGTAATAAAATTGATTAATTTATTGTATTGGTGTTGTTGTAAATTATTGAATTGTATCAATTCTTATTTTTAAGTTATTGTTTTTTTCTACACTATCGCATTGGGTAACTGTAACGATAGCTGTATGTATGTTTGTAAATAAATAAAAAATCTTATGCTGATTTCTGAGTGAGGAAATAGATTCCGTACTAAATTGCTGTATGGGCCACAATAATAATGTACCTTATTTTACAAAACTGCACAGTACTGCCTATGATCTTTTCTGAATAATCAATAGTAGTAGTTGCAAAAGCTTCCATAATTGTCAATATTATCTGAATCACATCAACATTACAAGCAGAAAAGCAATCACAAAAAATATACAACACGGAAATAATTGCAGGAAATTCTAAATCACTCCGTTTCCGTTATCCATTACAGTATCAAATACATAGTTATAACTATGACATGCAAGTGCAAAGCGGCAATGCATTGTTTTATAAAAGAAAAAGGACATAGACACAAAAATACTAATACTTTTGGATTTTGGAGACTACGGACAACAAACAGCTCTACAAAGAGGTTATAAAACTAAAAACGTTCTGAAGTTCTACAAATATTGATTCATTATGACCATGCTGGGTTCGCTAGCACATATATTATCGTGTTTTACGCCAGCATACTAACATAAAGCCAAACATTTAACAAGTGCGCACACCCAAGGTCTTATTGTAAAACAGTCGGATTTTCACAACACAAAACGACCAAAACCTGTAGACAAATGTTTGCAAATGCCGTAAAAGGTTATGTAGATCACAAATTACAATAAGATGCTCAGGAAATGCATTCAATTGCTCGACGGACGATGATTGTATATAGAAGTACATGCCATTTTTATATGAAAGCTAAATATTGTTACCTGAAGTTACCACGGCCGCGGCCTCCTCGGAAGTTGTTTCCGCCTTCGTCGTCTTCAAAACCCTCTTCGTACCCTACGGCCACTACATCACCGAAATCTTTCGTACTGTCCACCAAATTTTCACCGACTTCACTTGTACGACTAACCACTTCATTCACTGCTGCGTCCTGAGAGTCAATGTATTCCTCTTCCATTTTATGTTTTATCACTACTAAATCAACAAAACTTAAGTCCTCATACTAAATCAGTTTATTTTGTTGAAATGAAGACACATTTCATTAGGTATGAAAATCAACAATGTCGAACTAAGATGGCGGCCGGCGGCTTGCCTACTAGTGCTTGACGCAACTATAGCTGTGTATTATGCTGTGTATTTGTTGAGTCGATATTATCGATTGTGTCTGTAGCTAAGAGTATTTTTAGAATGCACCGAGTTGAAGAGCGATGAATATTTTAAACAACATATTCAAGCGATTTTAAAACTAACTAGGCATACTGATTAGAAAGAAAACTAAGAAGTAAAATATTAACAATGTACTTTTAGTTGAAATCGATCACAGGCCTAGAGATTTTTTGCACGTTTTTCAGATTAACGGTTAAATCAAAAAGTTTCGCTTTGCCAGAGATAATTTGCAGTGATTTTTCATTTACTTGTATAGAAGTGAAACCACTGCGCTACTTGATAGAATTGCGAACATGTACCTAACAAATAAAAAAAAAACCTTGAAAAATGCACGTGGCCAAGCCTTCAGCCTACTTTTGGCGCCAATTCATAAATCACAGTTGTTAAAATTTTGAATATTCAGTAGGCCGTTCTGCTTCTGTTAAATTTACTATGTACAAACTAAACTTCGTGCAAGTATCGTGATTCCTTCTGATGCAGTTGGGTAAAAAGGGGCGTTTGCAGTTATTTCCTAATCTAAAAGGTTAAGAAATAACTCAAAAGGTTAGCTAGTGGTAACATACCAGGCATACTACTTTAACCAAGTGCAATTTTAGGATTTCAAAGGTACGAATTTTAGTCGCAGTAGAATTAATCGCCAATATAAGAACTTTACCAAAGCTGTTCAGTAATGCGATTTTAAGAAGTATCGATACCAAAAATCGATTCTTAAACTCGTTTTGTATTCAAAATCACAAATATTTAATCAATTGTTTCGGCTTAGCTTACAAAGATTTTAGCGCTTAGAATGTAATCGATAAATCGTAAATCTTATTGTAGTTACTAAAAAAAAAAACAATATGGCGATATTAGCTCTGATTTTCGCCATGCACCAAATGAACCTTTCTTTACACAGGCAGCATAAATTTGCCAATTTAGACCAGTATTCCTGATATCGCTGTAATTGATCGGCGTTGCAGAAAGACCATTAATTACTAATAACTTAGATTATGCGTCCTCATCTCCGCATATCTTTCTTTTGCTGTGCCCGACAGGGCCCACTGTTGTTTCTTTTGGAAAATGTATACTACCTGAGCCTACAGTGTGCAATGCATTAAAGAATTGAGTATTGACTACCTAGTTATATTGTTTCAGAGACTGGCAACTTTTTATAAGCGAGAAAACGCGCTTATAAAAAGTTACCAGACAAAGATTAGTCAATGGGTATTTGCATCGAGCTTACAAAAATACTAGTGTCGAGCGAAGAGATCATAATCAGCCTTTTAACGTTCCCACTGCTGGGACACAGGCCTCCTCTCTAGGAGAGGGAATGGGCCGTAATCCAGCACGCGGGCCCAGTGCGGGTTGCTGAATGTCACATGTCTTCGAGTTTTTGGTTCTAGGACATGCCGGTTTCCTCACGATGTTTTCCTTCACCGTTTTGAGAGCAGTGGTGATGAATTTAATTACACAAAGTAATGCGCCTGGCTGGGTTTGAACACGCGACCTACAATTCGTAAGTTGGGGCCATTACCACTTGGCCACCACTGCTCAAGCGAAGATCTGTTATGTATGACCCGAAGTTTTTAAATTGAAAAATTCGCAGTGGCAGTAATAGGTAGACAATATACTTGGCCATGTAGTTGCTTTACCTCTTTTGACTATAGCATGGATTTGTGCAGTATTAGATACTAGGAGCGTTGACTTAATACAGTAAGGTTAGGAAGACATATTTTGCATTGCAAAACGAAGTCTCAACTCCATTTTACAATACCTACACAATAGGGTATTATGTAACTAAAAAAATCTAATGAGTCGGTCTGATAGATTCCCAAAAAATTTTGGACACGTATTTTTCATTTTTCACGTAAACAAAAAATGAAGACGATACAGTGCGTTGAAAACTCCTGTGACGTCACTACTCGCTACAATTTTTACCGAGCCGTGACGTCACAAGAGAGGTCACGATTACCATCGTGACCTCGAAAAATAGTCAATACTTTGACACAACACTACTTCACGGGCCATCCACTTTGGCTAAGCTATAATAATATTCCAAAGTATTTTTTTTTTAAAGCTGTCCCTGGCGCCAATGCAAAAGTGCCGGTTTATGGGACTATCTGAGGAGCTCCACACACACAGCAACAATAAAATTTTAAAAGTTTTACTTAATGTTTGCCAGTTGCAGCAACATCTACCTACTTACATACATCTATTTGTTTGAATTATCATAAACACGTGGGTCTACTACGGAAACTCGATAATAAAAGTTGCTCCATCTGTGCAGCACCTGTCTGTGAGAATATCTACTTGAATTTATAATTCGAGATAATTTTTATCTAGCACCAACATAACCATCGACTGTAGCTTTGTTTAAAGTTGATTCTATGAGATTATTTGTAAAAGTCTAGGTAAAAGTACTGCTTGCAATGGAATGAGTGTCTTTTAAGACAAAGTTTTTTGGTCCAAAATTGTAAAATTATCTCGAATTCTGTTTTCAAATAAAGCCTTGAAAGCAAAAAGAACTTGCCGATTTATGACTTTCAAGTGAAATTTTAAATTTTATATTGGAAAAGCATTACGCAGATTACTATCGATATTTATAAATAAAATGAGTATAAAACGCACAGCTCTAAAAGTTTTCCTCGTTACCTCAACTAACATATCTTTCATCGGAAGAGAAAGACCTGTTCAAAATATATTCGTTAATAACTTTATCTGAAAAGCACGCGAGACCCAAGAGCCTAGAGGTTAAATCTATGGTCTTTAGCATAGACTAGCGAAACGCTTTGGCGCCTTTTTTGTCTATGTATGAATAGAACGTTTTGAGAAATGAGAAGTAGTTTTGCGACCTTCCGAGTCCTGGCATTTTAGTTTTATTATTTATGCATCACGTAAATAAAATATCTCGAAGTGGCGACCAGTTCTTGAGAGTATAATTATCAATGACGTGTTTAAAATATTATTACTATCTCAACACATTCATAGAGCTATAGACTAGTATTTATTTATGGTTAAAACAAATATTACTGAATTAACAGTGGGACTCCATCGCGCCCCATTAGTCAGTGCCTGCTAGGGAACAGGAATTTGTTAGTAAGAGCCACTGCGGCACCGTGGCCCTAGAACGCGGCGGGCACTAGGAGGAACACGGGTGGGATTTAGTCAGTAGGGGGCCATTCATAAATGACGTCACATGAATTTCATGATTTTGAATTCCCCCCCTCTTTTTAATTGATGCTCCGCTCCCATTGGTCTTAGCATGATGGTTGTAGCAGGTTGTAGCCTATAGCCTTCCTCGATAAATGGGCTATCTAATACTGAAAGAATTTTCCAAATCGGACTGGTAGTTGCCTGAGATCAGCGCGTTCAAACAAACAAACTCTTCTGCTTTGATATATTACCATATATATATTATAAAATTCTTTCAAAAAGAGCACAAATTACACAGCTTTTTGCGTTATTATCGCTATATAGTAGCTACATTTATAAACTACTAGCAGCGCCCCGAGGTTTTACCCGCGTAGTTCCCGTTCCCGTGGGAATATGGGGATAAATTATAGGCTATGTTACTCAGGGTGAATGTAGCTTTTTAATGGTGAAAGAATTTTTGAAATCGATCCAATAGTTTTTGAGTTTATTCGTTACATACAAAAATACAAATCTTTCCTCTTTATAATATTAGTATAGACTAGCTGCTGCCCGCGACTTCGTTCCCGTGGAATCCCGATTTTAAAACATTCTTTATCGCTGCTCCGCTCCCATTGGCTTAAGCGTGATGATACATAGCCTAAAGCCTTCCTCGATAAATGGTCTATTCAACCCAAAAAGAATTTTTCAATTCGAACCAGTAGTTCCTGAGATTAGCGCGTACGAACAAACAAACAAACTCTTCAGCTTTATAATATTAGTATAGATATAGATATAGATGAGGAAGCTATATATGTAGCTGTATTAATTAAAAAGCTGTTATTGAATGTACAAAGAAACCATTAGGTACACTCTATAACATCTTGTCACTATCTATTCGACTAATATTATATTATAGGCTACTAGCTGCTGCCCGCAGCTTCGCCCGCGTGAATATCGGAAATTATCCTAAGGGAACATAATCCCGGGATAAAAATATCCTATGTTACTTCTAGTACCTTCCAGAATATGTGTACAAAGTTTCATGATGATTCGTTAAGTAGTTTTTGCGTGAAAGCGTAACAAACATCCACGCTTTCGCAGTAAGGATATATCATCACGCTAAGACCAATAGGAGCGGAGCAGTCGAAGTTGCGCGGGTTGCGCTAGTCGCTTATACACAGTCTGAATCTTCTAGTGAAAACTTACCTTAAATACAACTTTTATAAAGCTCTATTTTAGGGTTCCGTAGCCAAATGTCAAAAAACGGAACCCTTATGGATTTGTCATGTCTGTCCGTCCGTATGTCACAGCCGTTTTACTCGGAGACTATTAAAGCTACATAAATGAAAATTGGTAGTTAGGTGTAACCTGTTAACCGCTATTCAATAGTGCTGTAATATTATGGAAAAAAATATTTAAGGGGTGGCACTACATGTAACTAAGGGATGAAAAAATAAATTCCAACAAACATAATCGTGTCCCCACACGATTATGTTTGTTGGATTTATTTTTTATATAGGTATAATTTATCATTGGATAGCTATTTCAAAATGAAATACAGGTTTTTAGAAAAGCTTTTTATCCCCCTGTAACTTTTAAACTATGAAGTTGAAAATTCAAAAAAAAAAATGGGCGATTACAACTTCACAGTCACTTCCAACGAAATTTAGTTTGAACATCACAACTTGTATACTTTTAGAGATATGATATTTTAACAGTGAACTACGGAACCCACAGAACAGAAAAAGACAGCCCTCACTGTGCGTGGTCCGACACGCACTTGGCCGGTTTTTTTTTTTAATTTATGGGAAATCATAGAACGCCTCCTTCCACTGTGGGCACATTGGAAGGGAGTGTCAGACTCTTACTGACTAAAACCCACCCGTGTTCCTCCTAGTGCCCGCCGCGTTCCAGCGCCGCGGTCACTCTTTCGAACTTGTTCCACAACAACTTTTATACAGCTTGGGATGCTACTTTGGCCATCGTATCAAAGAAACGTTTAATTTATCTATCAGTATCTGTAAGTAGCCAAATCGCTGTCATAATTATCTGCCTAGCCTTTTCCCAACTAAATTGTGGTCGGCTTCCAGTCAAAACGGGATTCAGCTGAATACCAGTATTTTACGTGGAGCGGCTGCCTCCCAGACCTCCACAACCCATTAACTGGGTAACCGGTAGCCAAATCGCTTTAAGTGCCGATAATTTATACATGGTGATCCAGAAAACAATATAAAAATAAAACATCGTTGACCGGGTTTGAAAGAATTTCGTTACTCTAAAGCAGCCACAGAATTCTGTACCCCAGAGGTAATAGTAACTCCACTTATTTTGAAAATGTTTTTCTTACACCATTCAAATCGCAAGAACCAGTGGCCGTATTACGAAGTGCCAATGCCATCATGATTCGTGTGAAGGAAAGAGATAGTGCTATTCGTCTTGTGTAACTCCGTCTCTCTCTGACACAGAAAACACGATGGATTTAAGACGTCATAATAGGTCGCCTGATCTACATCATTATGTAGAACCATTGTATACGACATTAAGTCCTATGACATCTATGAAACGAAATATCCACACATTAAATCCACTAACGTCTAAAAGGATATAGAAACTCAAATGACGATAAGATTACTTACCTCTAAGCTTTTCGTGAATTTATTACATAATAATTCAATCTACCATAACATTAAAAAATACTGTTGAGTTTGGTTCAATATCTTTAAAACAACTACTTAAGTCAAAATTGCATTCAAAGTTTCACTCCGTGCATTTTTGCCTCTCCTGTTTTATTTTCGTTTTCAACCGACTTCAAAAAAAGGAGGAGGTTCTCAATTCGACTGTATTTTATCACATAATGTTGTATACTTCTGAGGTACAGATATGGTCTCACACTTCTGGAACATCCTGTTGATTCCAAGTGAACAATGTGGTCTCCAATCATTGGAAACGCACAATAGTACGTATTTGTCCCTTCCTTGCAAAGTTATAGGCACATATTTGTGATTCTATAGCCTTTAATAAATAATACCTAGAATCCAAGAAAAGCCAGCAACAAAAATATTTCTGCAAGAATATTGCGCAACATTTGTTTACAAATAAATTTTATTTTTTTAATAATTATTGGATAATAGTCACACTCGTATGCGGGAAACTAAGATAAGCCTAAACCCAAAACAAAAAAAATACAACCGAGTTCTAAACAAAAAAACCAAAAAGTACAAAAAATCTTTAATTTCGGAACTCGGTGTTTTTGGTTGCTTTTTTTGTTTTTGAACACATCGACTTCCGAAATTAAAGTTATTTTTGTACTTTTTGTTTAGAAGTCGGTTGTATTTTTTGTAAAAAGTTTTTTTATTTTTCACTTTTTGTTGGTTCACTCCCAGCTAAACATACCCATCACAGCGTACGTGGTATAAATTGGTGTAAACAATAAACAAACATGCGATTTCAGCTATCCCGACAGATTTGCTATCATTTATTGAAATTAACAAAAAATCGCTTGTTCGATTTCGATAAAATTTTCATGGGTCCATTTGGGAAGTATACCCTTTCCAACAAAAAAAGATTTTTTCAAATCGGTTGGCATGAACAAACATAAAAAAATACAAACATCCGAATTGAGAACCTCCTCCTTTTTTAGAAGTCGGTTAATAACAGTCGTTTCCCGCATGCGGATAACACACGCTAAAACAACATCGAATTTCGAAAAAACACTGAACAAAATCATCAAGCCCACAATTCCGCGTCGTCCTTCACGCAATACCAAATATCAATCACCAATTCACGATATCTACCTATCAATTGACAATCAGCATGCAATCAAAAACTTCAACACTAGAAATAAAAAAAAAATTACGATTAACGATTAAGATTTCTTACGTTTTTATCAGTTGTCTCGTCTGCTAAACTGGTGGTGATTTTATCACAGTGTTGTTGAACTGATAAGGTCTTGTGAATGGCGCCGCGGCGGACTCAGGTACCTATATGTAGATGACCTATGCACTACCTGCCCCATGCAGGGCGCGACGCGCAGGCGCGATGATATAAGACTCCATTTCGCTTGCACTTTATGATGTATAAATGAGAGAAAGTATTTTGTTAGTTATTTCTCGACGACTGGATTGATCGGTTCCGGCCATATATATATTTCTATGGTTCCGGCCCTTCGTTGAAGGCTAATAGGAATGCTGCCATCTGCTGGCGTCAGCAGTGATAAATGATAAATGATATTTATTTTGTAACACTTACACGTCCAATATTTCTTGTCATTTTAAGCTAGATGAAGCCGGTGTTTCCTAGCTGACTACCCTGAGAAGAAACACCAGTGAAAATGAAGAAAACAGCGTGTGTATTGTTTTGTTCAAGTGGGTGTAATGTTTTTTATTTTGTTTTATTTGTCTACAAGCACTTCGGCCGTTCGTTTTTCTGCCAATTAAACCTACACTTTCAAGCAAAGACAATATAACCACATGGTTACATTCTCTATGCTTTCAAGGTTGAATTTCCAAAAATGTATTTTTAGTGATGACGAACATCATTTATGATCTACGCACCTATTCAACCGACTTCCAAAAAAGGAGGAGGGTCTCAATTCGACTGTTAACTTCTTTTTTACCTATTTACTTTGTACTGGGTGTACCGATTTTGATGATTATTGGGGCTTGTCGTGTGGTCCCATTTAAATTTGATTGAGATCTGACTAATATTTGAGATATCCCTTATACTGCGTGGCTTATTTTACATTGACGACGTTCTCATTACCTCTTGTAAATGTAAAATGTAAAATAAAATTGTGTACTACTATAGTTTGGAAGAGTAGGTAGTATTTCAACGTGGTCCCTTTCTAGTTTAGTGAAGATCTGATAAAGAACAGAGATGCTAAGGAACGGAACTCTTCAATAAATGATAGCAAATATTTCGGGATTGCTGAAATCGTATGTTTGTTTATTGTTTACACCAATTTATACCACGTACGCTATGATGGGTATGTTAAGCTGGGAGTGAACCACTAAAAAGTAAAAAATAAATAACTTTTTACAAAAAATATAACCATAATCCACTAAAGAGTGAAAAATAAAAAATAAACTTTAATTTATGAGGTTGAGCCTTGTCAATAAAGCCGATTCTTCAGTACAGACAACAATGAAGTGAGGGCCCTAGAGATATACCGCCACAAATCTGTAATGTCATATGGTAGGTACAGATTTGGGAATTTCTTAAAATTTCTACTACACTAAATTCTCGAATAAAAATTACTAACCCAGAGATAGTACTCATTGAGATTTAGGCTGTGCCACTTTATGCACGCATCTGGTATTCTGGATTGAGGGCCCTAGTTATTTAATCATATATATATGTAAATCAGGCTGGTTTCCGCAACTCCACGACTAAGCGCGTATTTTGCGTGCAGATTATTTAATCATAATAACAATTTTAATTCACGTTTAAGAAATTCATGGTACCAGTAAAAGATGTCAAAACTAAAACCACTATCAAAACTCTGCAGGAAATATTTAACGTAATTGGTAGTCCAAACATGATAATCATCGATCGCGGTACTAGTTTCACATCAGTTTTTACTATTTTTAACCGACTTCAAAAAAGGAGGTTATCAATTCGACCCACATGTATGTAATATTTCCAGAACTGCCTAGTTTACGTATATGTTAGTCTATAGATCAGCGTCTGAACAAATGGGTCAAATTTGAAAACTGTATGTATGTATGTTTTATGTTTGTGTTCGGAACTGCAAGTTCGATTTAAGTAATTCTTTTTTTGTTGTACTAGATATTGTTCAACTTAGGGAATACTGCAATTTTCATCAAAATCGGTTCAGTAGTTTTTGAGATAGGGTTTTTTTTCTATACAGTATGTACAGCGATTACACCGAGATTTCTGATTCGATTTACGTGGTTGTTTTTTTATTCGATGAAGAATTTAGTTCAGTTTCATCGAGCAGTTTTTATTTTATGAGTATTTTTGTTAATTTCAATAAATTATAGCAAATCTGTCGGGATAGCTGAAATAGCATGTTTGTTTATTGTTTACACCAATTTATACCACGTACGCTGTGATGGGTATATTTAGCTGGGAGTGAACCACTAAAAAGTAAAAAATAAATAACTTTTTACAAAAAATACAACCGACTTCTAAACAAAAAAAAAAAAAAAGTAAAAAATAACTTTAATTTCGGAAGTCGGTGTGTTCAAAAACAAAAAAGCAACCAAAAACACCGAGTTCCGAAATTAAAGTATTTTGTACATTTTGGTTTTTTCGTTTAGAAGTCGGTTGTATTTTGTGTAAAAAGTTTTTTTAAATAATTCCCCTTAGGTATGTCATATTTCGCCAGGGTTCAAAAAATGGGCCCTTAATCCAGATGCACATAGTAGATTTTTAACTGTTTCTTAACTAAATTTTAACGCAGCGTCCGTTCTACTAAATGTCATACTTTCAAGAGAAAATTAATTTCCAGCTTTTATTATCCTTATTAATTTTTAAAGAAAGCTAACAGGCTACATTTATATTTTTTTTACATAAGAGAAAAAATTATCCCACCAAAAACAATTTTCATGCAAAAATGTTGCCAAGACGAATCTACGTAGCCGCTCCTTACCCTGTGCAAAAGTTATCAGATCTCGTATAAAGCCAAGCTCTAAAGACTGCACGCTTTAAACCTAATAAGATAAATAAGATAAGTCAAAACTTGTAGCTTGGCCGTTTTATTTCACACCCAATGAACATGGAAATGTTTTTGGTTGATTTCATAAAAATAAATGAAATCCCACTAAAAACATTTATTAAAATTAATTAGGTAAAATATTTCAAGAAATACACCCAAAAAAGGAAAGAAAAAATAAACAAAAAAAATCCTTTACCCAACTTAAAAATAATTATAAGTTTGCTAATGGATTTTTTTGTTTATTTTTTCTTCCTTTTTTGGGTGTATTTTTTGAAATATTTTAATTAATTTTCACTTATGTAGCACAAACTGTAGTGCAAGTCTCATACAAACTTCCACCGTAGTAGGTACCATTATCTAATCTGTGCTTCAACAGCATACTCCCAGGGGATAGGTTAGGTTTTTTATTTTTTTTGTTGTTGTCTTTGTAGTAATATTAGCTTACATACAAAATTTCAGCTTTCTAGGATTTCAGGAAAAACCCTAACAATTCTGATGATCAGTGAGTCAGTGAGGAAATCGAGGGTTTTCAGATATTAATAAATTCGAAAATACTTATAATAGCTACGACATTCAAACTTTGTATGTTTAATGAATGTAGGTACTGATGGCATTCTATCTTGAAATTTTTTAACTATTTGGCATCATGCAAAGCAAAGTTATGAGAGTTCAAAAAAACGACGAAGCGTTTCAATAAAAGGTAGGTAGTGCCCTTGCGCTTGGCTCGTCTTGGCGGGGACACTACCGTACCCCCAGATAGACGCAGCCCCATGCCTACGGTAGTCGGGAATTGTCCTGTACGAGACTCCCGATGTCCAGGGCGTCTTCCGGCTGGGGCGGGCGTGAAGTTTCCCTCTCCTTCGCGCGGACTGCCTGCTCCTTCGCTAGGATTACTGCTTCGCAGAAGTTGGTGACCCCCTCCCATGCCGCCTCCTCGCTCCGGATCATGGATTGAACCCAGGGCCGGACGCGAAAGGTCGGCGCCGCCGATCGCCTCAACGAGAACCCAGCTTTGTACCACCCAAGCAGAGCTAGACCTCCACCGTATGGAACCTCGTGTCCTCAGGGCGATCGTCAGTGTTGAGGACCTTATAGTCTACATACATTGTATATTTTGAGTTATTATATTCAGTGCCTAAGTATAAAATATGCGTTTCAAGCAGCATAATTATAGTATTCTGTACCTGTACGTGTGTATGTCTCGTCAACTTCTAAACGGCTGCCTGAGTGATAGAGAGTGAGAGAGGCCACAGAGTAAGCGACTGAGTGCCAGAGAGTGAGCGACTGAGTGCCAGAGAGTGAGCGACTGAGTGCCAGAGAGTGAGCGACTGAGTGCCAGACTGTGAGCGACTGAGTGCCAGAGAGTGAGCGACTGAGTGCCAGAGAGTGAGCGACTGAGTGCCAGAGAGTGAGCGACTGAGTGCCAGACTGTGAGCGACTGAGTGCCAGACTGTGAGCGACTGAGTGCCAGACTGTGTGCGACTGAGTGCCAGACTGTGTGCGACTGAGTGCCAGACTGTGAGCGACTGAGTGCCAGACTTTGAGCGACTGAGTGCCAGAGAGTGAGCGACTGAGTGCCAGACTGTGAGCGACTGAGTGCCAGACTGTGAGCGACTGAGTGCCAGACTGTGAGCGACTGAGTGCCAGACTGTGAGCGACTGAGTGCCAGACTGTGAGCGACTGAGTGCCAGACTGTGAGCGACTGAGTGCCAGACTGTGAGCGACTGAGTGCCAGACTGTGAGCGACTGAGTGCCAGACTGTGTGCGACTGAGTGCCAGACTGTGAGCGACAGAGTACCACACTGTGAGCGACTGAGTGCCAGACTGTGAGCGACTGAGTGCCAGACTGTGAGCGACTAAGTGCCAGACTGTGTGCGACTGAGTGCCAGAGAGTGAGCGACTGAGTGCCAGAGAGTGAGTAACAGAATGCAAGCGACTGGGTGCCAGCGAGAGCGACAGCGCCCGAGAGTAACAGAGTGCAAGCGACTGGATGCCAGAGTGAGCGACAGCGCCCGAGAGTGCAAGCGACTGGATGCCAGAGTGAGCGACAGCGCCCGAGAGTGAGTAACAGAGTGCAAGCGACTGGATGCCAGAGTGAGCGACAGCGCCCGAGAGAGTAACAGAGTGCAAGCGACTGGATGCCAGAGTGAGCGACAGTGCCCGAGAGTGAGTAACAGAGTGCAAGCGACTGGATGCCAGAGTGAGCGACAGCGCCCGAGAGTGAGTAACAGAGTGCAAGCGACTGGATGCCAGAGTGAGAGACAAGTGTCAGAGTGCAAGCAATTGAGTGCGTGTGAATGAGCGAGTGAGCAAGAATTAGATAAAAGCTACATAAATAAAAACAACAAGTTGGTGTTTGTTACAATTTTTATTTCATTTTATAAATAATTATTTATACAATAATGATTGCTTTAGGAATCACACATGGCGGAGTTAATTAAAAAAAACTTTTGTTTTTCACATTCAAACTGTAGTTAGTTACAGTTATTTACAAGAGATTGGCCAATGGCTTTTCAAATCGTGGATATTATTGTTTTGACCCATCATAGTCTTGGCGTCAAACGGTTTGAGCGCGCACCGCGGATGCGCGTTCAAATAAGTGAAACAATTGGGGAAACTTGGCAGCTCTCGCTCTACGATCGGCGTGCAGAATCTTGGGTTCTCAATGGAAGGATACTTCTTACTATAAGAGTATTTTTGCGTGTCCGATTGCGTCTTACGCTCAGTGGATTTCGGCGCTAGCTCTAGCATGCTGGCTTTCATCTTCTTGTCGGGTCGTAAGCTCGAATCGCCAGTCATTGTTGACTGGTAGCAAGTAAAGATGCTGTTAACTAGCGGCTTGTTTGGATCGTTGACCTGCTTGGTGTCATTGTAACCTGGGCGACGGTGGAACACGGTCAAGTTGCTGCCTGGCCGGTTTAGGAATTGCAAGGCGTTGATAGCCTTCTTAGGCGCAGCCGGAATCTCTGCTTCTTCGGTACGCGTGGGCAGAGTTTGTGTGACATTGGTCCACGTGGAGGAGACCTCTGGGTTCTCAGCCTCGTCTTCATCGGTAATAGCTAGACAGCATTGGGTAAAAGGCCCGGGACCCGCGGTTGTGCCGAGGCTTGCTGGATTGACTGGGATAGGATGTGAGCATTTGCAATTGATGCAAGGGCCTGTCCATTGTCCGCTGGCGTTCGGAGGGGGGGGTAGTCCACTCACAGTTGTAGGGGGCGGGCTGGGGGGGCTTGGACAGGGAACCGGGATGTTTGGGCATGTGACTCCGCAGCATGCACCACAGCCGAAAGGAAGGCACGCGCCACAGCCGCAAGGCCCGCGACCACACGCACCGCAGCCACAGGGGCCGGCTAGAGGTCCGCAGGGGCCACAACATGGACCACAGGGGCCACACGGGCCGCACGGGCCACACGGGCCACAACACGGGCCACAAGGTCCGCAGCAGCCACAACCACAACAAGGGCCGCAAGGGCCGCAATTGCCGCAAAAGGGGCCGCACGGGCTGCAGGGGCCAACACACATTCCTCCGCAACCACCAACGCAGCCGCAACCAGGGCCCACGCAGCACTGGGCGGACGGGCCGCAGCCTCCGAAGCCGCCGCAACCGCAACCAACTCCGGGGAAGCAAGGACCGCACGGGCCAAACGGACCTTTAGGGCCGCACGGGCCACACGGCCCGCAGCCACCGCAGCAGGGGGTGGTCGGAGCACCACACCCACCGGCCGACGGGCCACCGCAGCAGCACGGCCCACACGGCCCACAACACGGCCCGCACGCGCTGCACGGACCAGCTAAAGGAGGCAAACCAGCACCTCCCCCCTTAGCTGACGCATATAGCGGAAGACAACTCATAGGCACACTATTCATATTAAACGGCAATTTAATTTTAGTCACATCCAACATATTCATCGCTTGTTCACTCGGCATGAGGTTGATCGTGCTATTCTGATCAGACGTCGGCATTACAGCCAGAGAGTTTAGCACTCCGCAGACACATGCGGGATTGCAGGGACCGCAAGGCCCGCCTGGGTTAGGAGGGCAGGGGCCACATGGGCCGCCAGGGGCCACGGGGCCACCGGGCACACAGGTACCTGTCACGTGGTAAGGTCCACAGAACCAGAAACCATAAGGATAGTAGTAGTAACCAGTCATGTATTGGACACATCGAGGGGGCGTATTGCAGGGCGCGGGGAGGGAACAGTTGCAGGGCCCACACGGCCCGCAAGGCCCGCACTTCGCCGGACAGGGGCAACAGGGACCGCACACGTTGCTGATGTGCTGCATCGCATTGGAAGACGGGTCCTGTTGCTTGGCTGGAGCCATGAGCGCCTCGTTACGGTAATACGGCCGGCAGTTGCTGGAAACCTTTAGCGACGGTTTAGAGGAGAGCGGGTGACGGTAGTGGTCTTGATGGAAAACAGCTGAATGAGTCTTCGGAAGGAATAGGCACGGATTGGGAGGAACTGGACGGGGCTCGCCGGCTCCGAAGCACGGACACGACGCGCACCGGAGCAGCGAGCCAACTGCTTTCCGCTTCTCGGGCGCCGTCTGCTTCTGCAGCCCATGAATTCCAGCCACCGGGATATCACGAATCACACTTAGTTGCTCCATCTTACTCTTCATCGAAGCGAGATTCGCTGAAAGGACGATTGTTTTACTGTAATCACAATCCTACATATTATGTCTCAGAAGGTGTGTGTTACTAAACAAAATTAAACGGCGATTTATAAAGAGATGTTCATTTTATTGAGTGTTGGTTACAAATTGATGTTATTTCATTTCGAATCATCAGCTTTTGTCTGTTTAACTAACTAACTGTGGTCAAGAGATGGTCTCATATTCCTTGTAGTCTTTGTCTTTATCGGGTTGAGCAGGGAAGGGCTTTTTAAAATTCGGGATGTTAGTGTACTGGAACGCCCCGGGGAATGTGGTAGGTTGATCGCGCTCCTCCTTAGTCAGTAAAGCTCGCGGACTTTCTAAAACGGGGTATAATTCGCAATTTACTCTTTTAGCCCGCTTGTGTTGAATGGGGCTCCTGCTTTCTTTCTTTTCGTAATAATCCGATTTCTTAGACTTTTCGTTGGAATAATAATAGGGTTGGCGTGGCCTAGTTCTAGCTTTGATGCAGGGCGTGCAGTAAACTGGGTTGTGCTCAGGAAATAGTCTGGTGCAGCCAGACTGGGCTTGAGGACAAGACTGAGTGAGAGGCTGTGTGCTGTAGGGACACACGTGAACCGAACCGTGAGGTACTCGCCGCGACGGCACCAATGCAGGCACGGCGTTGAACGGGAAGAACCTGGATATGCCTCCTTTAGAGGAAGCTTGTGGACCTCGCTCACGTTGTGGGGGCTCATCTTTTGGCAGTGGATAGGTTACTTCCAGGCATTTGGGTTTGGGGCATGCTGGTTGGCTCTTCACACTCTGGCAACGAGGCTCTGGGTCACCGCCTACCACGGCCGTTGAGATTGGACTTAAACAGGTACAGCATTTCGGACAAGGGCATGAAGGAGGTGGAGGTGGACATGGGCCGCAAGGGGGACAGGGAGGCCCACAACAGGGGCCACATGGGCTACCAGGACAGCAGGGGCCAGCGGGTGTGCACGTCCCTGTCACATGGTACGGTCCGCAGAACCAGAAGCCATAGGGATAGTAGTAGTAGCCGGTCATGTACTGGATGCATCTGGGTGGCGTGTTGCACGGCGGGGGGAGGCAGCCGCAGCAGCCACAGGGGCTGCACGGGCACGGGCCGGCCTTGCAGGCGGCGGCCGCTTTGGAAGCGTTATACGAGGTATGGAAGTGGCTGCAGGGCACGTTGGGAAGCGAGCCCGTCCTGTGCATCAGCAACGAGTCGTAATTGATGGAGCTTGCAGGGCCGCTTATTATCGGTGAACCGCCGAGTCTCGTTCTAAAGAGAGGCACGATGTCTGGGCTAGACACGCAGAACCGCAAAGGCGTGGCCTCGCCCCCAACGCGAGCCTCGATCTTAGGCGGCAGCGGCTTCACACGTCCAGTCTTCACGGTCCCCAGCCGCAGACCTCGCGCCTTATACTTCAAGTTTCTGTGACATGGGACCGCCGTCGCTGCAAGGGAATTTCATGCTATTCACCTTCATTAAAAGATCCGAGACTGTCGGGGAATCAAACGGGTCTTTCGGCTCGCATAGACTACATCAGGACGTAATCTGTACGAGCATAAATGATACGATCAAATTGTGGATGTTATTTTAATGCTAACATAAATTCTAAAATACAAATATAAAATAATTCTCAAGAAATGTATATATATCAAACATTGTTTTGTTCAAATAATAACTTAGTAAAATTTGTACGTCCGGAGAGTTAGCATGGCATTTGCTTGCTATAAGTTCCTATTCTGGCGGGCATTTTTTTATTGTCCTCTTTCTTGCATTCATCCGGTTTGCATGACGCCGTCTTCGCTAAGCATTGAGGGCATACGTTGCTCGCTATGCACTTCTTAGGACATGGCTTAGGGCAAGGTGGGCAACATGGGCCACAAGGGCCGCATGGGCCACAAGGACCGCAAGGGCCGCATGGGCCACACGGGCCACACGGGCCACATGGACCGCACGGGCATGGGCAGCCACAAGGGCCACAAGGACCACAAGGGCCACATGGCCCGCAGGGGCCGCAGGGGCAAGGGCAGCGGCAGGGACCGCAGGGGCCGCATGGCCCACACGGGCCGCACGGTCCACACGGCCCACATGGCCCACACGGCCCACACGGCCCACATGGTCCACAAGGGCCGCAGGGACACGGCCCGCATGGGCCGCAGGCACAAGGTCCGCACGGGCAGCAAGGGCCGCACGGGCCGCACGGCACGCACGGTCCGCAGCCACATCCACATCCGCAGCAAGGGCATCCACATGTCGGACAACCTCCTTTCTTATCGTCCTTTTTTTCAGCATAACTCCGCGTCAAGCCGGGTCGATCTCCAGCGCACAGAAGCTTCGTGCGACCGTAGTCGAATCGCGAGCCGAAGAACCCCACAGAATAGTCACGGAGCGCTGCAAAGGACATCCAAGCATATAATACTAGGCGAGAAAGCCGCTGGTCTGAAGCTCATGCTATTCGGAAGAACGAAGGGCTCACGCGTACTCGCCGAGTATTATAAGCATGGAGGTCCTGTGACGGCGGCCACCGTTCTCCAAAATAACAGAACCGCACCAGCGGCTGGTTAGTTGGTCACGGCCAAATCTACACGAAGCAATCTAGTTGACCAGTCAAGTCGATGCAAATATTAAAAATGCCCAGCATAAGATTAATGAGTCATAAAAGCAAAAGCAGCAACATCCTTGTTTACTGAAAAGGCGCTAGGCGACTTTTTATTTGACGTTGCATGTCGGTAGCATTAAAATAGTATGGGATATTGCTGTTTTTGCCACCAACCCAAAGATGTTTATTAAGTACAGGACAATGCTAGTTTTGATTCAATTTTAAGATTCGGGTTAAGGAAAGTTGATGTAACACTATAATACTAAATTCAAATTTGAGAAATTGACAAAATGGGATGTTGCTGCTTTTGCTTTTATATGACTCAATTTCAACAGTAACGCTTTTATTGTTTGAACATAACGCGTATTTATAGATATAATTACATTGCTTCGTGTATCCATCGTTATATTTTAATATTTAAAAACAGAATCTCTCGCCAAGTCAGTAACAGTCAGGTGACAAAAGTCATTCTGACAACTACCGCGCGATTGTCTTTTACTTGGAAAAAAAGAGATTTTAACACTTGCATATAAATTTACTAAATAGGTACTTATTCTACACTATGCTACCACTTACCTTCAGTATGTAACTAAGATAAACACAGATGGTATCTCTTATAACCAAAGACATTTTTGAAATCTATCGATTCGTATTTGGATGATACACAAACTACAATGGCATTAAACCATAGATTATACTTACATAATACTCCATTATTCTTTTTATTAGCCACAGTAGCTAAAGGTCGCCCTTTGAAGTATTTGAGCAACGACACGTTTTTAGGCAAAATCGCTTTTCTGAATATTAAGGACATTTTTGCAGATTACTTGTTCTTTTTAGAGTTATTGAAACTATAATTTTGTGGCCTGAAATATTACTTGATAATTTAACTAGTAGGTGTATATTTTACTTGAAAATTTGGGCCATGGTAGGAGCGTGACCTTAGAGCTTGCCTCCTGAGAACAAAAGCTGTGTGACTGACTTGAAAGCGTTCGATTTTTTTCAATATTCTTTTTCAAATTCTTTTTCTGGCCTTCTATTCTTTCTTTTCGTTTCTTGGTAGGTCCATATTAGCTAGAAAACTTTTTGGTGGAGTTGATACTCTCTTAACTGAAAAATAACGCAATGCTTGAAGTGGCTCTAGCTTAATCTATACTTACTAATATTAAAGGAAAGAAAAAAGAAATTTATCTATATCTTCTATACTTATAATAAATCTGTAGAGAGGTTAATTCTGTACAGGGAATATATTTTCAAAATAACTATCAGGGGGTGATTAGTGATCGATACTGGTGCCAAAAATGCAATCAGTAAAATTTTTGTCTGTCTGTCTGTCTGTCTGTCTGTCTGTCTGTATGTTCTTTATAGAAACAAAAACTACTCGACGGATTTTAACGAAACTTGGTGCAATTATTCTTCATACTCCTGGGCAGGTTATAGTATACTTTTCATCACGCTATAATCAATAGGAGCAGAGCAGTGAAGAAAAATATTGGGAAAACGGGAGAAGTTACTCCATTTTTTAAGCTTCCGTCGCGTGTGTAGCCTTAATGGTTAAAGTTACATAGAAATCATGTATACCCCCAAGGGGATAAAATAGGGGATGAACGTTTGTATGAAACTTTGTCAATTTTAAACCGATCGGGCTGAGAGTTTCAAAATCGGGGGTGAAGTAACTATTCCACGCGGACGAAGTCGCTGGCGGAAGCTAGTAGATAAATAGATTTGTATTTTATATTTTTGTATGTAACGAATAAACTCAAAAACTACTGGACCGATTTCAAAAATTCTTTCACCATTAGAAAGCTACATTCACCCTGAGTAACATAGGCTATATTTTATCCCCGTATTCCTAGGGGAACGGGAACTACGCGGGTGAAACCGCGGGGCGCTGCTAGTATTACATACAGTGATTAATATGATAAATAAACTTTAATTTTTCTATAACCACAAGGAGTACGTAACTTATAGGATAAAGACAGTGCCTCCCCCTTGAATCTTGATTGCATATTTTACATGAACTTGCTATCACATATCCAGGTCTAGACTTATTAAAAGTCTGCCAGCATCAACATTTTATTTCACTTTTCAAGCAGAGTGTACTTTGGTATTATTTTAGTTCAATTTTAGGCTACAAAGCGTTAGCATAAGCATAATCAGCCTTTTAACGTTCCCACTGCTGGGACACAGGCCTCCTCTCTAGGAGAGGGAATGGGCCGTAATCCACCACGCGGGCCCAGTGCGGGTTGGTGAATGTCACATGTCTTCGAATTTTTGGTTCTAGGACATGCCAGTTTCCTCACGATGTTTTCCTTCACCGTTTTGAGAGCAGTGGTGATGAAATTAATTACACAAAGTAATGCGCCTTGCTGGGTTTGAACCCGCGACCTGCAATTCGTAAGTCGGGGCCGTAACCACTCGGCCCCGACTTACGAATACAAGCGTACAAAGTTACAAAGCGTTATATTACTCTCAAAAAACTTTGCTATCCTTGATATATGTGAGGAATGTGTAACAGCGACGCGAATAAGCAGTATGTGGCTGTACAGCTGAACATAGTCCGCTATACATAAAATAAATAAAAATAAAAAAGCCTGTATTTCCTTATCCTTAGTTTCCATTTCAAATGTTGGTATTTGTATGTTAGTGTTAGTTATGTACGTAGTGTAGGACGTCCTCAGGCACGGTGGAGTGATGATTTGCGCAGGACGGCTGGCAGGAACTGGATGCGAGAAGCCGAAAATAGATCTACGTGGCGTGCAATTGGAGAGGCCTATGTCCAGCAGTGGACTGCAACAGGCTGTTGATGATGATGTTAGTTATGTTTTGCTTATTGTCTAATTATATCTTGGATATGGACCCCTCCTCGGGTGAAGGCCTCCTCCAGTCCTTTCCTATTAGTTCTGTTATGTCGTCAGCTCATCGTCTTTTTGGTCTTCCTACCCTTCTTTCGCCAATTGGCCCTTTCCACATTGTGGTGTTGATTGTCCACCTTTTGTCTGTGTATCTCGATACCTGCCCATTGCCATTTCAATTTTAGAGCTTGCATGAGGGCGTCTGTTAGAGCTGGTACACATTAGGTCGGACGGACAGTTTACTGTCGACCGACTGTCGGTTGTTGCTGTTCACACTAGACGGTACGGTCGTTTTACTGCGCGGATTGTCACAAAAGTTGACTTTTGTATACGATGGACGACGAAAAGCTTCGTATTTGTTTCGCCATCCATATTTAAACGTGTATTCTCTGCATACACGTCGACGAAACTGCTCAGTGCTCGCGCGAGTGCCGAAAGCGGGGAATGAGCGGGTGGAAGGGCGGCGGGCGGCTGGCTCCGCCGCTTCGCGCCGACCAAATGCCAACGGCGCTATACTTGCCAGTACGCCAATATTACGCCGACCCGACAAAAATCGTGGCTGGACGTCCGGTAAAAGTGTCGGCTCCGATAGTTTGGTGGGTCGCCCATATGTGAACGGCGCTATTGAAATACATACGCCAATATGGATCCGACACGTGTGTCGGCCCAGTAAAACTGTCGGTCCGACCTAATGTGAACCAGCTCTTTTAATGTTATTCTGAGTATTACATATAGGCGTTACCGCACTTTCTGCAGTAATCTTATCAGGAAACTCAAAAGACAATATCATAAGAACCAAATATTATCTTCCGTGAAAAATCCCAAGCTGCTGTGGCGAAGAATAAATGACATAACCCATTACAAAAAACCCAAAACATCTAACACTCATTTACTTCAAATTACTCCACACCCACTTAACTCGTTGAACTGCGTGAATCAATTCTTCGTATCTATTGGGAAAACATTGGCGGACGAAATCATGACCCTAACTGGGCAAGAATATGACCCTGCTTTTTCCCCCTCAATTTCAACATCTCAAACCAACTCATTTGTGCTACTAGACACAGATCCAGCAGAAGTGGATAGTACACTCATGGCACTTGACTCAGCAAGTGCTACGGGGTGGGATGGCATATCCGTGAACTTCCTTAAGCTGGCTCGAGACCTTGTGGTACCTCTCATTTGCAAGTTAACTAATCTGTGTTTTGAAACGGGTACGTTCTGTAATGCGCTGAAAAGATCTATTATCACGCCTGTGCACAAGGATGGGGACAAGAGCGATGTCAATAATTATCGACCGATCTCTGTCTTAACCTCAATTTCAAAAATAATAGAAAAAATATTAAATAAAAGGCTTGTAAATTATTTGAACAAATATAACCTTCTTTCAGATTCCCAATATGGTTTTAGGCAGGGTCGATCAACTCAGGATGCGGTTGTAGCTCTAACGTCTGAAATAACACATAAGGTAGACAGGGGATATAAATGCGTCACGGTGTTCTTGGACTTGAAAAAAGCGTTTGACACCGTATCTGTTCCCATCCTTGTGAAAAGACTTGAGGCTATGGGGGTTAGAGGTAAAGCGCTTTCTCTTTTTGAAAGTTATCTACAGGGTAGGAAACAACAGGTTAGGGTAAGTAATTCGTATAGCAATGAGGAAGAGGTTATTTTCGGTGTTCCACAGGGCTCCGTGCTCGGCCCACCGCTGTTTCTGGTGTATATTAATGAGCTCTGTAACCTTCGAAGCAGTGGAGGGAAAATCTTCTCTTATGCTGACGATACAGCTATTGTCTATACTGGGGACACATGGGAGGAGGTTCGAGGAAAAGCCGAACAGGGGTTGGTTGTTGTAGATGGATGGCTCAAGGCAAATCTGCTGACCCTCAATATTGCCAAAACCAATTACCTTTGTTTCTCCCCAAGTTCTAAGTCTAAGCCAGGAGCGCATTTCAATATCTGTATCCATACCTGTGTAAACAGCTTGGAACGAAATTGTGACTGTAAACCCATAACACAAGTGCCGTCTACAAGATACCTGGGTGTCATAGTCGACGAGTGTCTAACGTGGCACCCGCAGGTCGAGGTTATTATGTCGCGGGTTAGAAAATTTATATGGATTTTTAAAAATCTACGACACGTTTTGCCTCAAATGACACTCAACCACATTTATAAGGCACTCGCGCAGTCGGTAATCACATACTGCTTACCAGTTTGGGGAGGGGCCACCAAAGTCAAATTTTTAGAGCTAGAAAGAGCTCAAAGGTCACTTTTAAAAGTGATTTATTTTAAGCCGTTCAGATTTCCCACAACTGATTTATATAGAATTAGTAACCTTTTATCTGTAAGAAAACTATACCTTTTAAACCTTATACTCTATGTACATAAGCATATTCCAGTTAACCTGGAAAGACAGTCTAGAAGGCGGAAAGACATCGTGGCTTACTCCTCAGGGGTACATACGGTTTTTGCGAGGCGTCAGTATATAAGCCAGTCGGCCTACATATAAACACATCAAAAGTATCTAGGGATCAACATATATTTTTGCAATAACTTTTCTCCTGATTGATATTAATTAAAATTTTCTTTAAGGATTCATCAAATAAAGTGTTTTCGTTTGTCACAGTAACGATAAACCAAGTCACCTTTGCATTAATAAAGAAATTTGCCATTTTCCTAATAAAGGGATTTTTGACATTTGAACCACTAACATTAAAGTTCGAAAAAAAGACTGAAATAACAGTTTTCTTTAAAATTTTATTGGGTAACTTAAACAATTAATAATCCGTGTTTCTACCGCGAACACTAACAACACAAGAACATCGGTTTGGCATACTCAAAATGAGTTCATCCAAATCACGCTGTGGAATGGCCGCCCATGTTCGTTGCAACAACAAAAAAAGGTCTTCTTGCGACTGGATACCCTCCATATTCGGCAGAGCTCTTCTCTGTAGCATATCCCATGCATGCTCAATCGGGTTCAAGTCTGGCGACTGAGCAGGCCAGGGCAGGACATTGATGTTAGCTGCGGCGAGAGTCTGTCTTACAACTCTTGCGGTGTGCGGTCGTGCATTATCATGCATTAACTGAAATAAGGGACCGATTTGCACTTGTAGAGGAACGATGACGTCTGATACAATCGTCTCAGCATAAATTTGAGCGTTGAGGTTGCCTCTGATCCAAATCAACTCAGTTCTTCCGCCGATCCAAATACCCGCCCATACTATGATGGTTCCACCACTATAAGGATGGACTTCCTGGCAGGATTTTAATCGCTGTTGGCGTCCAGGGGTTCTCCAGTGTCGTATACGTCTTGTATCCGGTCTCATACCAAAACGAGACTCATCAGAAAAGCACACGAAACGCCATTGTTCTTCTGCCCAATTTCTGTGTTCAAGAGCCCATTGATATCGAATCCTACGATTGTGCATTGCTATAGGTGGTACCCGTAGCGGTCTTCGGGAATGAAGGTTCACTTCATGCAAGCGGTTTCTGACTGTTTGGTCGCTAATTAAGTTCCCTGAAGAGTGATGAAGCCTCACGGCTAACATCATGGCGGTTATTGTTGGAGCTCTTCGAGTTAAGATTTGAATGTATCGGTCTTGTCTCCGTGTGGTGCAGCGATACCGTCCTCCATGGCGCTCAGCCAAGGTAAGCGAAGAGCTCTGCCGAATATGGAGGGTATCCAGTCGCAAGAAGACCTTTTTTTGTTGTTGCAACGAACATGGGCGGCCATTCCACAGCGTGATTTGGATGAACTCATTTTGAGTATGCCAAACCGATGTTCTTGTGTTGTTAGTGTTCGCGGTAGAAACACGGATTATTAATTGTTTAAGTTACCCAATAAAATTTTAAAGAAAACTGTTATTTCAGTCTTTTTTTCGAACTTTAATGTTAGTGGTTCAAATGTCAAAAATCCCTTTATTAGGAAAATGGCAAATTTCTTTATTAATGCAAAGGTGACTTGGTTTATCGTTACTGTGACAAACGAAAACACTTTATTTGATGAATCCTTAAAGAAAATTTTAATTAATATCAATCAGGAGAAAAGTTATTGCAAAAATATATGTTGATCCCTAGATACTTTTGATGTGTTTATAATAAAGTTAACGCAAAACTACATTTTCACCCAGAGGTCACACAGAAATGCAAATTAATAATAACCGAGTGGTTAAAATCTCTTACATACGATGAAACAGAGCAGATTTTGGCTAGACTTGCTTGAATGTTTTTATTATTTTACTATAACATATGGTACTATTTAAAACACAAACACACACGCACACACACACCCACACACACACACCCACACACACATTGTCACATGCACTTTATAAACCTTAATTTTTGCTGGCGCTTACCTAACTTAACTCATTCCTAATTTTCTTTCTAAATTTAGACTTTTTTTATTTTGCTTTGATGTTAATTTTGATTTTATCCTGACTTTTATTTTAATTTTGATTTTAATTTGTACTCTTATTTTGTTTTGATAATAATTATGATTTTAATTTTGATCTTAATTTGTATTCTAATTTTGTTTTGATAATAATTCTGATTTTAATTTCGTTATTGTTTGTAATTCTGATTTTGATTTTAAATTGATTTCAATTTAATTCTGATGTTAATTTTAATTTTGCTTTTTAATTGAATTCTACTGTTTTAAATTTTATTGTTATTTGTTTTGTTTTGAATTTAATTTTGATAATTTCAATATTGTTCTTAACTTATTAATTTTTAATTTTAATTTTCATTGTCTCAAAATTGTCAACCAATTAAGGGGAGGAGCGAGACAACCCCGACACAAGTGTTATTAACCACTTACTGGGGCTGTTTCATCCACATTTGTTATGTAAATCTTAGAGACTCAATAAAACTTATTATTATTATTATTATATTATCTTTACCTTTTTTTTTTGTCTGATTATTTTGCTTCTGACTTTTTGTATTTTCCTTATGTTTAGGATACTTCTGTCCATAGCTCTTTGTGTTGTTATGATCTTTTGCTTTGCTTTTGATGTGTATATCTAACTTTGGCAGCCCTACAGTAGACATACTCTCCTAGACATACATATACCGCTATACATACTGATATTTAAGTATGTGGAACAAGGTGACAAGCAGTGAGGAGCTCGTGGCTAAATTATAACAGCCGCACGGGTCGATCTTCTAGGTTAAGCAAAACTTGCCGAGGTTGGTCTGTGGATGGGTGACCATCTTAACATAACGAGACTTCTCCGTGCCTCGGAAAGCACGTTAAGCCGTTGGCCCCGGCTGTCATTTGTAGATCTTTGGCAGTCGTTACGGATTGTCAGAAGCCAGGAAAATCTGACACCAGTCTTGCCAAGAAGTACCGCGTTCCACAGTTAATGGGTTGTGGAGGTCTGGTAGGCAGCCGCTTCACGTAAAATACTGGCATTCAGCTGAACCCGGCCTGACTGGGAGCCGACCCCAATGCAGTTGGGAAAAGGCTAGGCAGATGATGGAACAAGGTGACAAGTTCCACAAACCCCATAAGGTTTTTAATGGAAAAAGGGAGGACTCTCCGACCAGACGGGTGTTATATCTGGCAGGCAACTGCCCACCCAATGGTTGTTGTCGGGCGGTTGTATCAGTATATGTGCAAATCACACGAAGAACTTTTATAGGGAACGTGCACAGCGTAGACTATGCCATCTAGTGTTGCAAATCTGAAACTTTTACGTTGTAAACATTTGACCTGTGCTGCCACCTATACTTCCTGCACCCTCCGTTTAGGGGGACGTGCACGAAGTAGACTGTGCCATCTAGTGTTGCAAGTCTGAAA
Organism: Hecatera dysodea; assembly: GCA_905332915.2. Lineage (NCBI taxonomy): Eukaryota > Metazoa > Arthropoda > Insecta > Lepidoptera > Noctuidae > Hecatera > Hecatera dysodea. The sequence continues at coordinate 925,436 of HG995316.1, forward strand.
CTTTTACATTGTAATTATTTGACCTGTGCTGTGCTGTGCTATACTTCCTACACCCTGCGTTTAGGAGAATGTGGACGAAGTAAACAATGCCATCTAGCGTTGTAAATTTGAAATTTATAAGTAAAATATACTGTGCTACCTATAGTTTCTGCACGTTACGTTCCTCGCGATTTAGGATTTGTGTGCCGTCAGGTCTTTTATTTCTTATTGTTAGTTCATATGTGGCGATATAGATGGCGCTACACTCGCAACACAGCGTTCCACAGCTCTGCAACGCAATCTTGCTACCTCGTACAGCTTTGGTGGAAACACACATTTCCATAGCGCCACTGCGTATCCCCTCGTTGTCTCTAAAAACATCGTGAGGAAACCGCCATGTCCTAGAACCCAAAACGTCACAGACACGTGGCTCGGTGTGGCTCGGCTCACTTCCTTTTCTCAGAATGGCAATCAATGGTAATTGTCCTTTAGTGCCTATTGTGTAGCGGTACCCACCAAAAACATAAATGTAAAAAAAGATTTAGATTTGACTTGGCCAGTTTTTATCAGAATTAAAATGTTGAATAACTTTATGAAATTAATGATGCAATGAAAACGGGTTAAGTCAAAAAAGGAGAGCCAAGTTCAATACAATAGGGTAGTTGACTAAAAAAATCTAATTAGTCCGTCAGATAGATTTCCAAAAAATATTGGACACGTATTTTTTCTTTTTTCACGTAAACAAAAAATGAAGCCGATACAGAGCGTTGAAAACTCGTGTGACGTCACTACTCGCTACAATTTTTAGCGAGCCGTAACGTCACAAGCCCCCACTCCTGATCTTTGATGCTTTGTATCTTCGTCAGTTTTTATAGATTTGATAAAGGAAAAAATACGTGTCCAATATTTTTCTATAATCTAACTGACGGACTAAACATAATCATATATTTTTTACTCAGGCAACATCCCTATTATCCTTTAGTGCCTATTGTGTAGCGGTACCCACCAAAAACATAAATGTAAAAAAAGAGTTAGATTTGACTTGGCCAGTTTTTATCAGAATTAATATGTTGAATTACTTTATAAAATGACTGATGCAATGAAAACTGGCCAAGTCAAAAAAGGAGAGCCAAGTTCAATACAAATATAAATTATGCTTGGCTGCATAATTTTTGAATTGATCTTGCCCAAGTAGCACATGACAGCCGCATAGTGACTTGATTATAGAATTTTGTGACACTCAAGGCTGCTTTAGTTACCTGCTTAAGGGCTGTGTAGCTAACTACACAGCCCTTGTAATTCTAATTTGGGCCCCAAATTAAGCAGCCTTGAGCATTACAGTGACTGGTTAACGGTGGTATAATCATTGAAACAGCTGTACGAGGCCTGTACAATGGCTTATACTGCTATACAACAGCCATTGCAGCCTAAGATTCAGCTACTTTAATTCTCTTCAACAGCTTTTATATGTTTTGAGGCTTGGCAATAGCTTTTATTAAAGTATAAATAACCAAACAAAAATACTTTTTTATTTAATTTTCTTTTGTGTATTTTGTGACAGATGACATTTATTGTTTGTTAAAGTGCGCGGGCGGACTATTATTTAAGGTAAGATATTTTTAATAGTTTTCACGTTGGTTTTAAGTGTCCTGTATGTAAATTGAGTTGCGAGTACCACTTTACTGTTAATGTGTATAGGTAATTACATCAAATATTTCACGCGCCATCAGAATAATATCGCTTTAACGAAAATATTTCACAAGATTAAATGGTGTACGAATACTTAATAGATTTATCACTCAAATTATTGCTTTCGAACTTAATGTATTCTATTAGGAAATAAGTGGAAAATATATTGTTTGAATTAAAAGCTATCAAATATCCTTAAAAACTATAAGAAATCATTTGGATATTTAATAACAAATCGTTTCTGTACTGCTAAAATGGCGTTAATTTGTTATCCAGTACAAATTCTCCAGAAATTCTTTTAAAAAGTTATTTGCTGTACAGTGGTGTTACCAAGTCAATGTACCAGCTTCTAGCATTATAATGGCTGGAGAAAGGATTTTAATTATCTTTCTTACTGTGTACTGGTATAAATATAGAGCATACAGTAGCTTTTCAGGGATAAAGAAATCTCGACAGAAAACCATTTCAATATGTACATTGTTTGGCTTTCGAAATACCCTTGCAAGCCCAGTAGTTAGGTAATTTTGCGCATCCTTCTCTTTTTTTAATTTAGTTTAGAACAGCGCTATCCATGTCATTTCGTCAAAACAACCGAAAAATATTTTGCTTTTCCCTTTTCGTATTATATTATGATTGTTAATTAGTTAATTATTGTTTTCAGGAATAATAATGCCGTTTAAAATAATCAAAACCGTTGAAAAAGGAAACGAAAGATTATAGAGAAGGAGAAGAAAAGTGGTTGGGAGCATTTCATTTTTCATAATGGCATTCGTAATTATGTTGTATTTTCACAAATTATGTTTCATATTGATTAAAAAACAGTATTTACAAATTTATACAATGATTTTTTATTTTTCTTATTATCCTTAATAAGATTGTATCTTTGCTAAATTTTGAAAATAAATTTTGGGGAAACTTTTATTATCCTTGGTCATGAAAAGCACCTCCTTTCGATCAGTACCTAGCACAACATTCACTGAGTCTTTTTGCTACCTGCGAAAGTGGTGTGCTACCTCTTCGCAACATCATTTTAATCAAATGCAATTTATTTTCAAAAGGATAGGCACACAAATCTATTTGTGCGGAACCCTATGCGTAAATGACACTGGCTTGTAAACATCAACTGCATCAGTACTGCTCCTTTGCAATTCGTCCATAGAAGCTTCAGCGTATTCTTTTAACAGTTTTCTTTTTACTCCACTTTTCATTTTTTATTTAAAGTGTATTATTAAAACATACGTAGTATAGCTCTTGAAATCGCTTCGCATATTATGCAAAAATAAATCAAATTTGACGTAATTTAAACACCAATAATCTAGATTTACTCTTAAATAACGCTGAAAGCTGTATAATAACTGTCAGCTACACTTTATGCATTGGCATTAGGATGGAGTACTCCTATTCCAATTTACAACTCAGGGTGTTTAATTATTCTCTTATAAATCTAACAGCATTTGTAGAAATTCCTTATACACTTTTAACCAGCCATTAACAAGCTCGTTGAAGTAGAATTACAATAGAATTAGTGTATACCAATTAAAAGCTAGTGGCATTATTCAATGTTTTAATGCAGCCCGCAGCATTACAAGAGAGGTGAATTTTACGTATTAACCAGCCGTTAACAAGCTTTGGGCTTCTAGACCAGCTAGTAGTATCTCAAACAGCCAAAAATTCTACTTAAATGTTTTTAGTATACTTTTTCGCCACTATCAAGTCATTAGTCAGCTATGCTGTTTAATAGTGTATAATCTTTCCTTAATACAGTCTAAAAACTCGCCCTATCCTTTAGTACAGCTGTATAAAAGCTGTAGACTGTAATGTAGCTTATTTATGACCTAAATCATCGCTAAAGTGCTACTTGGGTGGCTTTCCTTTCCTAGCTATTTGTACATGTATTGGGCAGTTGCACCTCTGTTCGTAGGATCCTACTTTTTCATTGGTGGTTTGCGTAACTTTTTCTTTTTTTTTAACTAGGTCGCCCCACACTAGGAATTTCTCCTGTATCGTGGGTGCGTTTACAAACATGTCGGAGACAAAACGTCGCACCGCCCGCCACTGACCACTGGAGGGCGCCAGCGTCGAGCGGGGAGTGCGGGACGAGGCGCTTGCCGACGGTTGCGCGCGCACTAACCTGTCAACGAGTGACGGATCAAAAAGTAGACATGGGTCGGATTAGGTAGAAACGATACCTAATCCACCTAATCCTAGTATTTAAAAATACCTAATCCATTTACCTAATCCGAATATTTATTCATTACATCCGTTGGCCTGTTACGATATTATGTATTTGGATTGAGTAAGAAATATTCGGTATGGTGGAGTATGGACGTTCCGTTTCTGATATATTGTAGAACGGTGGATTATATTTCGTTTTTATGGGCAAACGGTACTTAAAGTCAAAGTGAACATAGTGATCAAAATTACTCTTCATATTTAAAGATTGCGGCTGCACAGGCGGTAGGTGCTATACTATATTGAATTTTATATATTTCAGATTTTTCATGTTTTATTGTATTTTTTTTTGTTTTTATCACTAAATAGTCAGTCAGTGGTAATCTACATAGATGGCGCTAGTGTCAGTGCTTATTAAACTGAAACTTAGCCCCACATTTTTATGAGGTATCTTCTGTTTAAACTGTGTACGAATATTTTGTGCCATACCTAATCCTCGACGCTTTGGATTAGGTACGGACTAGTATCGAAAAATACCTAATCAAAATACCTAATCCAATATTTATGCCTCACCTCTATCAAAAAGCACGCGTCCTAAAAGTGTTACTGTCCTTAAAGTGTTCTTGAATAAACCGCATATATTTTACAGTCCACTATTTTAATACTTGCACCTTTGTTATGCCCCAACAAACATATAAATTCACATGCACAAACAGCCTCTTTACACCCTGCTCCGCATACCTACCTTTATAAGCCTAGCTCTTGTTCTGTCTGTTTGACAAAGAGATTAAGGGAAGTTGAAATTATGTTTTTGTTACTCCTCCAGCGGCCCTACAATGATGTCTTAAATCCATCATGATTCCTGTGTCAGAGAGAGACGGAGTTACACAAGACGAATAGCACTATCCCTTTCCCTCACACTGAATCATGATAGCATTGGCACTTCGTAATACGGCCACAGACCTCCACTGCTTTCGTTTCGGACAGTGGCGTAACTATACCATTGGGGGCCCATGGCAAATTCTTTTGATGGGGATTTGCCAGTTTTATTTTCAAGAGCATAAGTTTATAAATGTCATGGGAAAATGGCTACTTCCGCAAGCTAATAAAATATCTTAACAAATTGTAAACTCTGGATAAATTGTCAACAGAACATTTGGAACACTTTTTTACGTATCAAATTAATGTTACATTTGTATGGCCTACAGATAGTTGTTACGAGTCTGGGTGTCTTGTGTCTGTGAGTTTATATTTTTGTGAACACACCCACAATACAGGAGTAAATCCCAGTGTGGAGCAACGTTTTCTTAAAAAATATATATATTATTGTATTTGATAGTCCATAATCTTTCGAGAAATTCCGCCGGATATTGGAGACGCTCATCTTTGGCCGCAGCCGAGACGGCCCCCTCTCGGGTCGGGGGCCCGTGGCATTTTGCCAGTTCTGCAACCATATAGCTACGCCACTGGTAGTGGGATCCAAGACAGTTTAGACAGTTGAAGAATCTGTTCTCCTCCAATCGTTTTTCAGCAGGTCGCCACCTAGTATACATAGTAGTCTTTGGTCGCCACTGTCGATTCTGGCTCTAGGGGGTTGCAAAGGTCGGGAATAATTCGGCGTGCTTTTCCCTCTCACAAAGTAGGTCGAAGCCCCGAGTCCCTGCAGTGGGAACATTATACTATACAGGTGCGTGCAGTGGTTTGAGTTAGGGTCTTCTTAGTCGATACACTCTTGTCAGAGTGGTCGTGGTCATCATGGCAAGGCACGTCGAGCGATGAGCTTGGTCATGCGGCGCCATTCTTCGCGGACTGCAGCTTTCCGGGTGCATTCGTGAACCGAGCTTTCGGTTGCAGCCTTGATCTGGTCTGTCCACCTCATTGGAGATCTACCCCGTGGTCTGGTTCCCTCCACCTTTCCCTGCACTACGAGACGCTCTATGGAGTCGTTGTCTCGACGAGATATATGGCCGAAGAAGGTCAAAATGCGCGACTGCACTGTGGTTGATAGGCGATGTCTGATGCCAAGTTCTTTTAAAATGGAGGCATTTGTACGGAACTCTGTCCATGATACCCCAAGCATCCGTCTCCAGCACCACATCTCCAAAGCATCAACCTTCTTCTTCTCGGTTTCACGAAGAGTCCATGTCTCCGACGCATAGAGAAGTGAGTGAGTTAGGGTAGGCCAGAGAAAATGTCCAAATAAATTTTAAAAAATAACCACATTATTCAGGGTTGATTTTTAATGAAATTAGTTTTTTTTAATATGTTGTGTGTATATTAGTTTATTTTAATAATAATGTGGGGGTTTTTTTTTCTGGACATTATTTTCTGGCCTACCCAACTCGAACCACTGCACGCCACTGTACTATGAAGCCTTGTCTATGCTAGTAAAAAAAAAAACACCAAAAATTATATCAACTTCTTTATTTATAATAATCAAGTAAAACAAAACATATTTACATACATTGTAGTGATTTTTGGAATAAATTAAAAACGTTTCCTTTAAACCTAAATTCGTTATTTTTTAATAAATAGTACTGCTGGGCGTGTTTACATAGGCGACGTGTCCATTGTTCAAGTAGATCTACGTCATTCCTCCATCAGCAGATATATGACTAAATAAATCTAATTAGTCCGTCATATAGATTTCCAAGATATACAGTATGTTAAATAACAGACGGCGTTCCCTTAAACTCGTTAAATAAAAATATCAGAATAGAAAAATAAGCATAAAATAATCCAAATTAAAAAAAAATGACAATAAATTCGAAACATCCTGTTTAAAATTAAAATAGTAGCGCGGAATAGTACCTACTCGTAGTAGCGATGCCCAAACCGGCAAGTACGCGTGTACAGAGTGTTTCTTTAACGTATCAATTTAACATTTTTAGTGAATATTTTAATATTAAAAAATATAAAAACATTTTGTTTTCGTATGGTAATATTTTTTTATCATTTATGGATGCTATACTATTGCGGGTTAACGAGAACGCCCTCTGTTAGTTAACATACTGTATTAAACACAAGTCTTTTTTCATTTTTCACGTAAATAAAAAAATTAAGACGACTCAGTGCGTTGAAAACTCATTTGCGTACAGTGAACGCAAATAAAACATGGAAGCATTCCTAACTCAAAAAAATGACCCAAAGCACATTGCGCCGCGGTAGGCGGGGCTTACCGATTGCGCCGCTCACGTGTTTAGTTACCTGGCCTATTCGTTACATGGTAATTTAAACCCAAATACTTGGGAAATAAGGTCAATTTTTAACTGTGCATCGTATTAGCAATAATGTTGTTGGTGTGGTTCGGCGAATCAGCGACGAGGTTTCGATGTGTGAGTTTGTTTGGATTTTTGGGTCACGATTCGCGCTTAGATCCCTTGAAGTAATGCTTCTATGTTTTATTTGCGTTCACTGTTTGCGTACAGTTTTTATATAAATATGACATCACAAGTCCCCCACTCCTGATCTAGGATGCGTTTTTTCTACGTAAATTTTTATTTATTTTTTAAAATTGCAAAGGCAACATTTGACGCGCTACATGTTGCTACATGTCGCGCGCAAAATGTTGCCAAGTCGATATGAGGCTTTAAGAAAAAAATACGTGTCCAATATTTTTCGATAACCTAACTGACGGACTAAATAGACTCTTATGTATTTACTCAAGAATCATCCTTATTTAAACAGGGAGAATGTTTCAAATGTGTGGTGACTTATAGGTAAGCGTGCGCCATTAAATATTAGTGCTCAAACGAGAACCTACAGTAATTAAAAACATAATATACGAAGACCGGTGATTTATCATCTGCCTAGACTTTTCTCAACTATATTGGGGTCGGCTTCCAGTCAAAACTTATTCAGCTGAATACCAGTGTTTTACGTGGAGCGGCTGCCTACCAGACCTCCACAACCCATTAACTGGGTAACACGGTACTTCTTGGCAAGACTGGAGTCAGATTTTCTGGCTTCTGACAATCCGTAACGACTGCCAAGGATCTACAAATGACAGCCGGGACCAACGGCTTAACGTGCTTTCCGAGGCACGGAGGAAATTCGGTATGTTAAGATGGTCACCCATCCACAGACCAACCTCGGCAAGCGTTGCTTAACCTTGAAGATTGACTCGTGCGGCTGTTATTGTTCGAGTCGTTTCCGTAAAGAGTTACACACGCCTACAATACACTATTAGTTTTTATATAACTTTCAAACCTTTGATAAATCCTGCACAGTCATAAAAATTGAAGTAAATTTTGAGATAAATTGCTTTTTTGGCATCCGAGTTCAGTATATTTGAATTTAGAAACCCAGAACAATATCAGATATTAGAAAACCAATTCTATATCTTAGTAGACAAGCTTCAAATTCCTTTGTAGATAAAAAATCGTTTTGTATTTTATTCTTTTTTAATACAAATGGTCGCTTAAAATCAACTTTTTGATCAAGAAACTCTATTACGTGAACCACAAAGTTCAAATTCCTTTACAACTCTTTATGAGCGTCGTTTATAAAAATGGTCACTTATGTAACGGTACATAATATACATACATATACGATACGAATGTAGGTCTGTTTGTTCGAAATATCTCCTAAAAGTTCAAAACCGTGAAATTTTTATGCGATTTTCACTAACAGATAGCTGATGTTATAAGAAGTCTGGCTTTTCTTTTAGAAAAAGAATTAGGGTTCCGTGCAAGGAAATGAAAACCCATCAGAACACTTCAAAGGCGGACGAAGCCTACGATATTAATTTTATATAAATATTGTTTTAAATAACAACACTTTGAAACTCTACTAATAAAAATAATTATGTCCACTAACAAATGCGTGAATATGTACAATTACTCTATGTGCTTGTAATAAAGGTATAATTTATATTTATAGGATTAACAAATTTATACATGTCACCGGATAATTGTAAAATGCGTAAAATTATAAAATATCTAGAGAGATTGTAAACTCTCGATGAATTGTCAACTGAACATTTGGAGCACTTTTTTGCGCATTAGAATTTGACAGTTCATAATCTCTTCACTCTTTTGAAGTTCCATATATTTATCAAAATTGATGATTTTTTTAGTTATGAAAACAGATGTGTTGTAAAATTACGATCCGTTTACTGTAAAAACGTAATTTCTCGGAGACTCTCTCTGTCTCTGTTATAAAAGAGCTTAGATAAATGATGGTTTTAAACAGAAAGCAATTTTTTCAACTCAAATATACAGGATGACTTTGAATAGATGCGACAAAATGAAATGGGAGCTTCAGTTACAGTAACATAGTAATTATAAACTGTTTTTTCTACAATCTAAATCGTTAAAAAAAGTTACGTGGTTGGCGTTTTAAAATGATCCATCGATGTTAATATCTTTATTTAAGTACGAATTATCGGTATTCCAGAAAAATAATTAATATGCAAAATAAATAAGAAAAATTAAAGTATCAAAAAATCTCGTCCAACTAATCGCAGTGCTCAATGATCGTTGTGGAGTACTCGCGTTATTAAACGTTGCCATTCATAGCGGTGATAAAAGTTCATTAATTTTACATTTGGTATGTTCTAAATTTTCTTGACAACACGTATTATTGTATATTTAAATATGTCGCATCTATTCAATTTCACCCTGTATTATCTATACTAATATTAAAAAGAGGAAAGCTTTGTATTTTTGTATGTAACGAATAAACTCTAAAACTACTGGACCGATTTCAAAAATTCTTTCACCATTAGAAAACTACATTCACCCTGAGTAACATAGGCTATATTTTATCCACGTATTCCCACGGGAATGGGAACTACGCGGGTAAAACCGCGGGGCGTTTCTAGTTAAGTATAAAATCAATTTTGAGATATGTCGAACTGCAAATGAGCGATATTTTATAATCTAACGCATTTACAATTATCCGGAGACATATACAATAGGGTAGTTAACTAAAAAAATCTAATTAGTCCGTCGGATAGATTTCCAAAAAATATTGGAAACGTATTTTTTCTTTTTTCACGTAAACAAAAAATGAAGCCGATACAGAGCGTTGAAAACTCGTGTGACGTCACTACTCGCTACAATTTTTACCGAGCCGTGACGTCACAAGCCTGATCTTTGACGCTTTGTATCTTCGTCAGTTTTTATAGATTTGATAAAGGAAAAAATACGTGTCCAATATTTTTCAATAATCTAACTGACGGACTAAACATAATCATAATTTTTTACTCAGGAAACATCCCTATTATCTCGTGACATATACAAACAATTAATAATAATATTGCACCTCATGTCATAAGCATTGTACAGCCTTTTTTACCAGTTCCACATAAGTTACGACTACTTTATCTGGCAAATATCTTCAAATAACAATTTTTGATAGATAGCGCCTTAGGAGCGTATACGCCGTATGGCATTTCATACAAGTTTTCAAGTCACTATTTTGCGAAATGACTGAACTGATTTTAATGAAACTACACACATATAAGCAGGATACATAGGTCTAAAAAGTTAGTTAAAAACATTTACGAAATGTCTTATTAAAAAAAAGATAACTGGAAATTTATGTTTGTTTGGAAAATTTAAAACGGGTCTAATTTAACTATAACACTATTTATCGAAAATGTTTTCAACTAACTTTTAGACTTATGTATCCTACTTATATGTGTAAAGTTTTATTGAAATCGGTTGTCATTTCGCAAAATAATGACTTGAAAATTTCATGACATTGAAATAAGAACATTTTATTGCTTTTCCACAAAACACATCTCTGGAAAATGTTGAGTTTATAAATTCAAGGTTACTAAAGGCAATGATGAATGCCCACATGCAATGTTTTTCAACTCACTCACTCGAAGAAACATATGAAATTTCATATTGCACATAATATTTAATAAGAAATGCTTGTGATACCTTAAAATTAGGGTTACTTTTGCTGTAGAGTACAACTTTGGTCTCAATTTTTAACGCTTTCGATGTCCAGAACCCGGATATGTTTGTAAAATAATTTTTTTGGTGTGTTGCCATTCTGGGAGCAAAAAAAAACAGTGTGCTGTGTTCCTATTGGCTAACAAGTAAGGGCCAAAGTAACCCAACAGTACTCGGTACGTAAAATCTGTGCTTAATTTACATTTTAATCAGCAGATTCAGTAATCAACATTTTCTTAAAACTGTGATAAACATTTAGTTCTAGATTGGTTGTAATCTAGCCAAAGATTAACAGACAAACGCAAGATAAAACGAAATTTCTTAACAAAAGGTCCTCTTGTCCCGTGCTGCCATCTAGCGGTAATGAGTTACATTTATTTGGACGTTTGCAACATTTGGTTGGTGTAGTATTAACGCAAGATTAAACGAAATTTCTTAACAAAAGGTCCTCTTGTCCCGTGCTGCCACCTAGCGGTAATGAGTTACATTTATTTTGACGTTTGCAACAATTGGCTAGTGTAGTACTAACGCAAGATAAATCGAAATTTCTTAACAAAAGGTCCTCTTGTCCCATGCTGCCACCTAGCGGTAATGAGTTACATTTATTTTGACATTTGTAACAAATACAGTGAAATCCGTTTATTATGACGCTGCTTATATTGACCAACCGCTTAATATGAAGTAAAACAGAGATACATTTGGTTTTCAGATTAAAATCTTTAAAAAAAGTACGGATATAATGACTACGTTTATTGACATGTCGCCTATTATGACCTATTTTTCAAAAAATATGTTTTGTTATGATTCCTGATTCCTTGTTTCTGACTTTGTTTTGATTGATCTACGACTGTCAACATATTTGTTTTTGTGTTTCTCCTTATTACACGAAATAACTAACATAGATGGGAATTTGTTTAGTTCCTAAGATTACGCTTTGTATGACGTCCGCTTAGTATGACGTAGTTTTCATTCCCTTTCGATGTCATTATAAGCGGATTCAACTGTAGGTTGGTGTAGTACTAACGCAAGATTAAACGAAATTTCTTAACAAAAGGTTCTCTTGTCCTCAATGCTGCCACCTAGCGGTAATGAGTTACATTTATTTTGACATTTGCAACAATTGGTTGGTGTAGTATTAACGCAAGATTAAACGAAATTTCTTAACAAAATGTCCTCTTGTCCTCAATGCTGCCACCTAGCGGTAATGAGTTACATTTATTTTGACGTTTGCAACAATTGGTTGGTGTAGTACTAACGCAAGATTAAACGAAATTTCTTAACAAAAGGTTCTCTTGTCCACAGTACTGCCATCTAGCGGTAATGAGTTACATTTATTTTGACATTGGCAACATATAGATTAGGTGTGGTACTATCGGTGGTACTTCTGCAGTTTCTCGCAGGACGGCGTGCGTAGTTTCTGCGCGTCGGCGTACTGGCGCGAGTCGCCGAAGTTGCGCGCTTTCCACACCATGCTGTCGCGGTAGTTGCGCTCGCGCTGGCACGCGTGACGGAGGCCCACTGGTGGGGAAAACACCACATTGCATCATTACTTCAAGATTATCAGGATTTACAGTGGAGTTCATTTATTAGCCTAACTTGTTGGGCTGTATATGACTGACTAGCTGCTGCCCGCGACTTCGTCCCCGTGGAATCCCCGATTTTAAAATATTCTTTATCGCTGCTCCGCTCCTATTGGCTTAAGCGTGATGATATATAGCCTAAAGCCTTCCTCGATAAATGGTCTATTCAACCCAAAAAGAATTTTTCAATTCGAACCAGTAGTTCCTGAGATTAGCGCGTTCAAACAAACAAACAAACTCTTCAGCTTTATAATATTAGTATAGATTGTTAAATACAGTGTAAACTCTTTATAACGTTATCCTTTATAACAATAAACTCCCTGCAACGTTGAAGTGAGCCCAACTTGGTTGGTTTGCGTTAAAACCCACATATTGAAACACTCTTTATAGAGATACGCCATTCTCTATTACGAAGAAATGTGTTCATATTTTTAGACAGTAAATATTTATTATAGGTATTATTGTTTATGTTATGTTATCAGGTGACAAAAGACTTTGAAGCTCGGAAACATCCGAGGTCGGTCTAGCTTTTGTTGTCCTTAATTGCCTTGAACACTGCAGTATGACGCATTGTTTTCTCGGAAGTGATGGTCTTTGACCAAGCATACTGGGTACCTATCGTATTATCAATCGTAAGTATTTATTATCTATGACATACTTATTAAAAATTCTTGTTAATTTGGTTGGTTTTTTGTTCACTCCATATAACAATAACTCTCTATAACGACAAAAAATGCTCAGTCCCTTGAGTTTCGTTATAAAGAGTTTACACTGTTTTTAGAAACTCCTTCTATTCTATTTGGGTTTGGGTCCGAGAGCGGGCGAATTGAGCGAACACAGACTCCGCCACCTCCTTCGAGGTTATTTTTTTTAAACCACCCAGAAGTAGAGCCCCGCTCCATCTTGACAGGTAGGGTAAGGTTAAACAAGTTATAAAACTATGGAATTTAGAGTTAAATTGAAGGATATTAGTGTTTTAACCTAACCTGAAAATTTTAACCATGGATATCACCATAACCATGGGTTTCCGCGTTGTGGGGATGGTACAGGGGGGTAGCAGGGGTTAATGTTAGTGTCTTTGTGTAGTGTGGACGAAACAGCCGCGGAATATCTTACTTAAAAAGTCTGACTTGCCTTCCCCTAGGCCATAAGCTGGGTACGCCCATGGAGCGTATTGAAGGATAGTTTAGAAGCAATTAGTTCATCACACATACCTATATATTCCTCCTCTATGGCCATCTCGAGACGTCGCAACGATCCTTGGTAGTCAGTGTGGAAGTTTTCTTTTACGTAGTACGGCACCTGAGAATTACATGAAAAGATAAAAAAAGGTGTTCAAAAAACGAAAAAGCAACCACAAACACCGAGTTCCGAAATTAAAGTTATTTTGCACTTTTTTGAGTTTTTGTGTAAAAGTCGGTTGTATTTTTTTGTAAAAAGTTTTTTATTTTTCACTTTTTAGTGGTACCTACACCCCCTCCCCTCCCCCACCTAAACGAACCAATCACATTGGTGTAAAAAAAACGTACAGCTCCTTTGCAGAGTAAACTAAGAGGTCGTCAAAGTAGACAAAGTACATATTTTTTTTTGATTTTTCGAAAACCACTTTGTTGATTTCGATAAAATTTTCATGGGACCATTTGGGAAGTATACCCTTTCCAACAAAAAAAGAATTTTTCAAATCGGTTGACAAGCGACGGAGTTATGCGCGAACAAGCATAAAAAAAAAAATACAAACATCCGAATTGAGAACCTCCTCCTTTTTAACCGACTTCTAAAAAAGGAGGAGGTTCTCAATTCGGATGTTTGTATGTTTTTTTTTTTTTTTTTTTATTTTTTTATTGTTTGTTCGCGCATATCTCCGTCGCTTGTCAACCGATTTGAAAAATTCTTTTTTTGTTGGAAAGGGTATACTTCCCAAATGGTCCCATGAAAATTTTATCGAAATCAACCAAGCGGTTTTCGAAAAATCTAAAAAAAATATCTACATTGCCTACATTGACGACCTCTTAGCTTACTCCGCAAAGGAGCAGTACGATTTTTTTTACACCAATGTGATTGGTTCGTTTAGGTGGGGGAGGGGAGGGGGTGTAGGTACCACTAAAAAGTGAAAAATAAAAAAACTTTTTACAAAAAATAAAACCGACTTCTAAACAAAAAAACCAAAAAGTATAAAATAACTTTAATTTCGGAAGTCGGTGTGTTCAACAACAAAAAAGCAACCAAAAACACCGAGTTCCGAAATTAAAGTTATTTTATACTTTTTGGTTTTTTTGTTTAGAAGTCGGTTTTATTTTTTGTAAAAAGTTTTTTTATTTTTCACTTTTTTTAGAAGTCGGTTAAAAAGATAATTTATTTGTCAAAGATTCGTTCATGCAAGGTATTAAATTAATATATGGTGAGCGTCCATCTTTTGCCAATAAAAGCGTAAAAATTTTGTAGTTATACAAATTACATTTAACTGTATTTACTTTAAAATGATTTTAAATTTTATTACAAAAATACAAGAAATAAATAATAATAATTGATGTCAAGATATTATTGTCAAAAATAAATTAAGTTAGGTATGTCCAGTTTCAGTTTCATGTTTTTTCATAAACGCATTATACACCAACATTATGTTTTTTTACAAACAAAGATTCTAATCTATACTAATATTATAAAGCTGAAGAGTTTGTTTGTTTGTTTGAACGCGCTAATCTCAGGAACTACTGGTTCGAATTGAAAAATTCTTTTTGGGTTGAATAGATCATTTATCGAGGAAGGCTTTAGGCTACATATCATCACGCTTAAGCCAATAGGAGCGGAGCAGCGATAAAGAATGTTTTAAAATCGGGGATTCCACGGGGACGAAGTCGCGGACAGAAGCTAGTAAATAATAATAATTGATGTCAAGATATTATTGTCAAAAATAAATTAAGTTAGGTATGTCCAGTTTCAGTTTCATGTTTTTTCATAAACGCATTATACACCAACATTACGTTTTTTACAAACATAAAGATTCTAATTAAAAATATAGTGATTTATGTTGATCAAAGTTCCACTAAGTACGCGAAGTACCGCACTACCACAAAAACACCACCGTCTTTTTTTAAAATGAAGGGATTCTACGAAAACAATTGATTCACTAACTTTTTCTTTCTTTAAAAAAAAAAAAACGTTGCCCCACATTAGGATTGACTCCTGTATCGTAGATGCGTTCACAAACATGAAACTCACATATACAAGACACCCAGACACTGAACAACTATCTGTAGGTCATACAAACATTTGTTCCGTGCGAGAATCGAACCCGCGACACGTAGCGCAGTAGTCGAACGCTCAACCACTGCGCCAACCGTGCCGTTCCCACTAATGAAACACCACTGTCTTTTTTACAATGAAGGGATTCTACAAGGGATGAGCATTGAATTAACGAATTAGTTGAATCAACCGTGAATCTCCGTCAACGTATAACTGTTTATGAATTCAAAAACGTCGTTGACGAATTTAACTAGTCGAATTCGTTTTTGAATTTAACTCGTGCGTCTCGTCCAATAATCGAGAACGCAAACGCAACTAACTGAGCAAATTAAGATTATTTTATTTTTTTAAAGCTTTGGATTAAAAAATAAGTCGAATTCGTTTTTGAATTTAACTCGTGCGTCTCGTCCAATAATCGAGAACGCAAACGCAACTAACTGAGCAAATTAAGTTTTTTTTTTTTTTTTTTAAGTTTTCTTTTTGGAAACTTAAGCAACTGTACTGGAACCCCTACATTATCACATTAAATTAATTTTCATTTTCATAAAGCACTAGCTGACCCAGCAAACGTTTTTTTGCCATATATAAAAAAATGAAAAAAGATTTTCCCGCTTTTCTGTTGAAATTTTTCGTGAATTTTCTTTGCGATAAACCTCACGGAGCCCGAGACCTTTCCAACGAATGCAAAACCGTGGAACTCGGTTCGTGCGTTCTGGAGTTATAGCGTCAGGAAGGAAAACCCGACTTATTTTTATATAATAGATTCACGTACTTGGGACTTGCAGGAGTTACACAAACCTTCAAGTTGACGGTCTCTCTGGGCACGGGATACTTGGAGCTGGGCGCGAGGCTGTACACCGGCTCGCTGATGAAGTATCCAGACATCATGGAGAGGAGCACCAGCACGAGGACCGGGAGCAGCTGCACGAGCCCGGCGTGCGCGTCGCGTTGTTCAGGCTCGCGGGCGCGGCGGCGCGTGTACACTGTGGGCCCACCGCCTGGGAACGCTGCTGATGGAGGCGGTATGATAAAAAACTTTTTACAAAAAATAAAACCGACTTATAAACAAAAAAAAAAAACAAAAAGTATAAAATAACTTTAATTTCGGAACTCGGTGTTTTTGGTTGCTTTTTTTGTTGTTGATCACACCGACTTCAGAGAGGAGGAAGTCGGTTTTATTTTTTGTAAAAAGTTTTCTTTTTATTTTTCACTTTTTAGTGGTTCACTCCCAGCTAAACATACCCATCACAGCGTACGTGGTATAAATTGGTGTAAACAATAAACAAACATGCGATTTCAGCTATCCCGACAGATTTGCTATCATTTATTGAAATTAACAAAAAAACCGCTTGTTCGATTTCGATAAAATTTTCATGGGACCATTTGGGAAGTAGACCCTTTCCAACAAAAAAAGAATTTTTCTAATAGGTTGGCAAGCGACGGAGTTATGCGCGAACAAACATTTAAAAAAAAAATACAAACATCCGAATTGAGAACCTCCTCCTTTTTTAGAAGTCGGTTAAAAAAATACAATCAACTTCCAAATAAATAACTTTAATTTCAGAAGTTTAGGTTTTTGATTTTGTTTCCAAGTTTTTTGATACCGAATTCCGAAATTAAAGTTACTGGGCAGCTTGTTGCGCCACTTCTTCCCAGCTAAAACACTAGGAAGTGGTGACGGGTGGGCGTTTTGGCGGGTGTATACTATGGGACCACCGCCTGGGAAGGCTGCTGATGGAGGCGGTATGATAAAAAAAAATACAACCGACTTTCAGATAAAAAGTTTAAAATCATTTTAATTTCAGAAGTCGATGTTTTTGGGTTTGTTTCCAAGTTTTTTGATACCGACACCCGAAATTAAAGTTAATTTATCATTTTAGTGATATGAGAGCAAAATAACGCGTGAAATTGTAAAATATTTTTTCTTAACGGGGCACCGAGCTTTTTATACACAAAAACGCGCTTTTATAACGGTTGTTTGAAGTAGTAAACAATAAAATTAAAATCTAAGGAAATAAATTGGTATTATTGGCCATATATACTAGGCAGTATACACGATGAAAACACGATTTGATAAAGTTGGCTCGATAGAATAAATTCACAAAGTTACCTCTAAAAAACACAACAAACGCTTAGTACGGCGTGAATACTTCGCGAAAGGTCATCAGTTTTTTAATAATAACAAAACTACATGTTTTACACAACGTATACACTTTACATTTTCAAAATATGTATTTGTTTAACAATAAGAAGGAAATACCTAAATTCGCGCGTATTTTTCCCATTATAAGCAGAGCCGCCGCGCCGCCCTCCTGTCCGCTTTAGTCCGCCGTCGGCCATCGGACGGGGAGCTTGTGTCGCTTGCGCTCACGCGCGGATTTAATAACGTAACGAAGAAAATTGTATGAAAATGAATTGTAGCGTATTTGAAATGGGGAACAAAGTAAAGAAATCAAGACAGAGAAGGGGTTGGCGAAAAACCAATGCTAAATAAACGCTTGCATGAAGAAATGAATTAGGGTAAGGCCACCAAAATTGTCAAATATAATATCACAAAAGTAACACAACAGATTTTCTGTTACCGTTACACAAATGTAACCCAAAAGTAACACATCTTTTGCGTAAAGGTGGTTTCATAATGGTTAAATAAATAACCTTAAATAATACAAGATATTTTTTTGCTGTAGTAGTAATGAAATACGATTTTTAAACGATATACTTACCTTAAATTGTAATAATGAACTCAAATAAAAACATGACACAAATCTGTCATACAGCATTTTTATTTATTTATTTTTTATGTAGGAACACACAATATACTAAAAATAAACTTTTTACAAAAAATAAAACCGACTTCTAAACAAAAAAACCAAAAAGTATAAAATAACTTTAATTTCGGAACTCGGTGTTTTTGGTTGCTTTTTTGTTGTTGAACACACCGATTTCCGAAATTAAAGTTATTTTATACATTTTGGTTTTTTTGTTTAGAAGTCTGTTTTATTTTTTGTAAAAAGTTTATTTATTTTTCACTTTTTAGTGGTTCCCAGCTAAACATTCCCATCACAGCGTAGGTACGTGGTATAAATTGGTGTAAACAATAAACAAACATGCGATTTCAGCTATCCCGACAGATTTGCTATCATTTATTGAAATTAACAGAAAAACCGCTTGTTCGATTTCGATAAAAAATTTATGGGACCATTTGGGAAGTATACCCTTTCCAACAAAAAAAGAATTTTCCAAATCGGTTGGCAAGCGACGGAGTTATGCGCGAACAAACATTAAAAAAAAAATACAAACATCCGAATTGAGAACCTCCTCCTTTTTTAGAAGTCGGTTAAAAATAGAATTTTTTTTTACAGAAACCAAGAGCACAAAGGTACTGCTTATTTCAATAGAAATTTCTTCCAGCAGAAAAGCTATTGCTTTTGATCTTGATATTTTTCAGGATTCGTTATTTTTAACTTTTCAATTTTTCAATCTTTCAATTTCCAGGGTAAATTTCATGGAAGACCGATTACAAAATTTATCAAACTCTAGAATTGCAAGTTCAGAAACTAATTATTTTTATGAAATAAGTGTTACTTTCATCCCAAACCAATTTGTTGATAATTATAGAAATTATAATTACATCAAATGTTCTGTTTTATTATAGGATGCCAATTACACCGAAACAAAATTGTTGTCTTTCAGCAGAGATTCACTAAAAATAATTATATACTAACCGTTGGTATCGCACATAACAATTTTGCTGGCTTCTTTATTCCCAAAAAAGTCTTGCCATAACGAACAAAGTACTTACCGTGTAACTTCATTATCAGAAATTCAATAGAATCTGCCTGCAAAAACATACTTTGACTTTTAATTCTATTCTTGACACTTGACAGTTCAAAGAAAAATAATGTTACGTGTTTTGAAGACAAGTTATTAAAAGTCGCATGGTCCTCATATAACGTATTGTGTATGTCAGAGGTTCATTTAATGTTAGTCTGGCGGCTTTAGTTCTTTATGTGGCCTACCCAAATGTCTTACGATTTGCCGAACTTTGGCATTGTTCGGCAAATCGTTGTGCTCCATAAAGTTTTAAATTTGAGCTACATGATAACTGATAAATGCTTGCACTGTTTGGACAGATCCACTCAAATCTCAAACGCCGGAGTACCCCAAGGCGGTGTCCTCTCCCCTCTAGTGTTCTCGCTATTTAGTACCGATATTCCCACTAGTACTAAGATACAGCTAGCTCTGTTTGCTAACGACACGGCGATCTATTGCTCCGGCAATAGCGAGAAGGCAATAGCCGGCCACCTCCAGAGATCCGCAAACGCACTAGGCGCTTGGTTCCGGAAGTGGAGAGTGGAAGTCAACCCAGAGAAGAGTCAGGCGATCTTGTTTTACAAGCCCCAGACTCGTCTCTTCCCACCACGTCCCAGCCCAATCACGTTATTTGGCAAGCCGATCCCTTGGGTAGAGCAAGCCAAATATCTAGGTCTACTGAAAGCTTACTTTCGGAGAGCACATAAAGACGGTACGCAGTCGTGCCGTTTTCGCTCTCGGTAGGCTTCATTACATCCTGAATGCACGCAGCAAGTTATACCTGAAATGCAAACTACGCATTTTCACCACGTGCATACGCCCGATAATGACTTATGCGTGTATAGCCTTCGCCCACGCTAAGCCTCACCAGATCCATAGGTTGCAGGTTATCCAAAATCAGTTTCTTCGAAAGGTTACGGAGCCCCGTGGTACGTTAGGAATGAGCGACTCCACATCGACCTCCGCATCCCCACCATCAAACAGTTCATGATACGTTTTTCAAAGCGTTTCATAGAGTCCGCTGAAAAGCACCAGAACCCCCTTATCGTATCGGCTACCAGATACACGCCCTCCCAGATCAGCAAGATCCGCCGACCGCGACATACCCTTGTTGAGCCCGATGACCCCATCACCCAGAACCAAGAGAGTAGTAGGGAAACCAGTACTCTTAGGAAAAACAAACACAGACCGCGTTCCGTATACCGGCCTCGCCGACGAGGTACATTGCGACGCCCCCGTCAAAACCCTCTTTTGCCTAACGAGCCAGCCTGCGCCGCTGAGCCATTACCGTTAAATCACCAAAATAATATCAACCTGACCCAGCCTGTCCCTTGCTGCCCTCCCTCAATGACCCTGCTAAGCCGAGGCCCGTGTCCCACAGGGGATGCCCTTAGCGAGCGGTCATTTAGGTTTTAAGTAGTTTTTAGCCCTGGCTGGGGGCCTTAAATTCTTTTGAGACCACCACAGGATTTATCGGTTACGCAGTAACCAGCCTTAGTGTGCTGAATTGCGAGTGATGATACCAAGAGCTTTTTTCAAAAAAAAAAAGCTCTCGGGATCATCGAAACATTGGACATCGTACGAACAACATATGCATAGAAACTGTCGCGTTCCGTATCGTTGAGTTGTATAGGTACCTACAGTGTGTGATTCGCAAGTGTGACTGACTTGTTCGTGAATTGCAATCTGATTTGAACTGCAAACCGTTTTAATATTGCGGTATAACCAACACTACCCTTATTACGCCCACAGTACTAATTAAAATATGCCTGATGCTAACGAGAGACAGACATACCTTCTCCGACAAATACATTTGTGAAGTTAATTGAATATAGTTTACATATGCTTACACCAACTCAAATAAGTAGCTGTTTTTTATTAAAATCTGTCAAATTAACCGTCAAGTTACTGAATGGAATTAAAAGTCGAACCTTACTTACTAACGAAAGTTGAATCTACTTTGATGAATAAATAATTTGAAATTGAAAATAAAAGGTCGACCACTGGGATTTTTACCCTACTTATATAGCCGATAAGTTATTATACGCGCGGCGCGCGGTCGGCGCTGCTCTCTTGCCGGTGTGCCTCACGCACACATACACGAAGCGCATAGAATACCTAAAATCGATTAGCGCTAGAAACTCGGTGCGCCCTTAATAAGACACGGGTACATTGGATTACATAATCAGCCTTTTAACGTTCCCACTGCTGGGACACAGGCCTCCTCCGTAATCCAGCACGCGGGCCCAGTGCGGGTTGCTGAATGTAGCATGTCTTCGAATTTTTGTTTCTAGGACATGCCGGTTTCCTCACGATGTTTTCCTTCACCGTTTTGACAGCAGTGGTGATGAAATTAATTACACAAAGTAATGAGCCTGGCTGGGTTTGAACCCGCGACCTACAATATTAAGTCGGGGCCTTTACCACTCGGCCTCAGAGACTCTACAACACATTCTCTGACTCACAGACTCGATCAACCGCCCAAAGCGGAAGAAGTCATTTGATGATTTCACATCCATAATCAAAAGGAGCAGCCTGGGCCTCAAGTCTGCTATTATTATAGTCTCAGAATGGTCTAGCATTCTGAGACTATTAATTATATAAATATTAAGAGAATATATCTCATAATGGTTCATTTTTACAAGTCAACCACTGACACTTCATTGAAAGAAATAGCATAGAATGGTAATCTCGTACATAATGACAAATGAATGACAGACGTATGCGGTAGTCTGCTAACATTTTGACAGTTCCTTTGATCAGTGACCTACATAGACTACTATTTATATACTAGAGAGTGACCTACCATTAGAACGTCATTGTGCAGTCATTGCTTTTAATAGCTCGGTTATCAAAAAGTATTGCATGACCATTGCCCGACCAATGAATAAGCAGATTACGAACTTTCAACAAAATGACAATGGAATCGTGTTGGAATTGGAATGACAAATTTGTAAAAATAGCAGACTTAGGCCCCTTTTTTTTTTTTTTTTTCTGTATGGGAAATCATCAAATGACCCCTTCCGCCCTGGGTGGAGCGGTAGGGAGTGTCAGACTTTTACTGACTAAAACCCACCCGTGATCCTTCTTGTGCCCTATGCGTTCCAGCGCCGCGGTAACTCTTTCGAACAAATTCCGCAACCCTAGCAGGCACCGACCCTATGGGGCCCCGTCCTCGGTGCTGACGGCTCCTTGCGGCGCGCGTGGAACACAACGCGTCGTCGACTCAGCCTGGTATCGGACGGCGAGCCACCCACGCTCACCGTCCCCAGGCATCAGCCACTGCGCGATAGCACAGCGGCCGACTTGTCTCTGGAGGGGGCCGAAATGGGACCATTACTGGCACTCCATCTCAGCACCCTCCCGAGTGTTGGGAGTCGCAGACTTAGGCCCCTGATACTGGTTTTCAACACAACCTTTAAAAATGTGGGACTTACCGGTGGCCCCAAAGAACATGTTAAACAGCTCCTCAGCCGTGAGATCTGACTCGAATCCCCGCGAGTAGTACTGATGGTGCGTGGTCGTCGGGGCGTGGGTAGACTCTTCACCTCGCAGGTCGTACTGTTTCCGCTTCTCTGCATCCGTTAAAATGGCGGCCGCATTGCCTATTGCCTAGTAATGTGGAAATTAATTGGGTGTTGTAGATGGTTTTAGAATTGAATGTGTTGCTTTCAGCTTTGATAAATCTCGATGTGATAAAAATGATGATAAAAAGTTTGGTATTGTTCGTCAAATCGTTGAGCTCCTTAAAGTTCTAAGCTTGAGCTACACGGTAACTGACTCATGCTTGCACTGTCTGGACAGGTCCACTCAAATCTGTGTGGTACTTTCCTCAAAAGACCACCTCAGACATTAACCTACATGGTTCTCATATGTCTTGACCAGAACGGATTGTATGGACTTTAAAAGAGAATGAGGATGGGAATGGACCATGTCTCATGCAGGATATTTATAGTAGATAACATGATTTAAAAGAGTGTCCGTGGAGTTTCTTGCACGTTCTTCTCCATAGAGATCTACGCCTTGGAACGTGCAGATAGCTTCATGTTCTGACTGACCGATCTTTATAATTCAAATCTATACTTAATATTATAAAGCTGAAGAGTTTGTTTGTTTGAACGCGCTAATCTCAGGAACTACTGGTTCGAATTGAAAAATTCTTTTTGGTTTGAATAGACCATTTATCGAGGAAGGCTTTAGTCTATATAACATCACGCTTAAGCCAATAGGAGCGGAGCAGCGATAAAGAATGTTTTAAAATCGGGGATTCCACGGGGACGAAGTCGTGGGCAGCAGCTAGTATGAAATAAATGCTTTGAATCTAGACGTACCTTGAAAGCTTCCCCCGCTCCGGGCGCGTGGTTTTTGTCCGGATGGAGCTGTAAAGCGAGTTTCTTGTACGCTTTCTTTATGTCCGAGTCGGTAGCCTCTTTCGATACGCCTGGAAATAAAAATGTTTATGTTATTCAATAGTGTAATGAAATCTATGAGTTTAACAATTTCGGTGTCCAGAACTCAGCATATGCGTAGAACAATAGTTTGTTAAGTATCCACAACTCGCATCCGAGTCGTCACGACTTATAACGACGTGTTGTGGACACACGAAACAAATTTATTGTTGGACCCATATGCTAAGTTCTGGCTATCGATTGGACCCATATGCTAAGTTCTGGTTATCGATTAGACTAATATGATAAGTTCAGGTTATCGATTGGATCCATATGCTAAGTTCTTTTTATCGATTGGACCCATATGCTAAGTTCTGGTTATCGATTAGACTAATATGATAAGTTCAGGTTATCGATTGGATCCATATGCTAAGTTCTTTTTATCGATTGGACCCATATGCTAAGTTCTGGTTATCGATTAGACTAATATGATAAGTTCAGGTTATCGATTGGATCCATATGCTAAGTTCTTTTTATCGATTGGACCCATATGCTAAGTTCTGGTTATCGATTGGACCCATATGCTAAGTTCTGGTTATCGATTGGGCCCATATGCTAAGTTCTGGTTACCGATTGGACTCATATGCTAAGTTCTGGCTATCGATTGGACCCATATGCTAAGTTTGGGCATCGAAAGTGTAGTGTCGTGCTAGAGGCCTAAAATACGGTCACGGATGGCGTTAAGAATGGGATTTTTTTTTTGTTTGACCACTCGCAGTTCAGCACACTAAGGCTGGTTACTGCTTAACCGAGCAATCCTGTGGTGGCCTCAAATGAATTTAAGGCCCCCAGCCAGGGCTAAAAACTACTAAAAACTAAATGACCGCTTCGCTAAAGGCATCCCCTGTGGGATACGGGCCTCGGCTTAACGGGGACATTGAGGAGCAGTAAGGGACAGGCTGGGTCTGGTTATTATTATTTAGGGGATTTAACGCTAATGGCTCAGCGGCGGGAGCTGGCTCGTTAGGCAAAAGTCGGGGAGGGAATGGGAATTCTAAAATAGCAGAGGGCAGGACAGGTCATAATATAGCCCGTTAACATAGCAGTCTCAGAATGGTAGCCTTGAGGTGAAGAGAACCATAAAGGAAGATCACAAAGGTCCACCAGGACACACCAAGACCAGCCCCCTAGCCAAGTTGATAATCTGAAATCGTTAACGCTAGTCGAAAACGAATCAAATGTATGAGAATGAAATCATCTCAACGTTAAGTCACGTGGTTAGAACAAACGAATAGACAATTCGTAGCCAAGTTCACATCGTTCAAAATGATAGAATGAATTGTTATTGTTTCTAAAATGTTCGACGCTACATTCTTTTTTAAAATGTTTAAACAGAGTTTAAATTATAACTGTTTGACGTTTGTAGGAACGCTAGGTTTTCTAAAGACATTGTAGAACGAGCGGCCGACTCAGGCGCGTCAACATAGCTACCAACTTATCGTCTTCTACAGTTGCTGACACCGAGGCGTTACCGATTGGAGAACGGAATTCGACACGAAATGGTTGTAACTTGGCTAGGGAGGCATCGAACGCGCGACACACAGCTAATCACTCAACCGTTTTCTTCTGTGCGTTTTTGTATGTAATCCATGAAAACTCGTGTTATTTTTATACAATAGGTTCCAGCGTCGAAACTGTGGTCGAAACGATGAGTTCCAAACGCCATTCAATACGCAAACCATGCACGGCTAACGAACGCATTATGCGTTATTAATTAAATCACTTGCGTTTCTCATTTAGAGTTTCAAGCAAGACCAACCGTTATCAAAGGTAAAAATGGCGGAAAAAACAATTACAGTTTCATCGGTAAAGACTCATTATGTTCATGTTCTTGCTTTTCCCAACTATATTGGGGTCGGCTCCCAGTCAAACCGGATTCAGCATTTTACGTGGAGCGGTTGTCTACCAGACCTCCACATCCCATTAACTGGGTAACACAGTACTTCTTGACAAGACTGGAGTCAGATTTACTGGCTTCTGACAATCCGTAACGACTGCCAATGATCTACATAGTTAAAAACTGACAAAATTCAATGGGACATTTAATTATGAAAATATGAGGAAGTTACCAATAAAACTAAAGTCAAGTCAAAAGTACTGACGTGTACTTTTGACTTGACCTTAGTTAAATATGAAGAATGTTTGCTTTACTTTTAAAGCAATTTGCCACGTCATGCTAGAATTGGTTCACAATTGAATAAATCATACAGACTTAAAACTTGCATCATTATCCTTATTTATGCTAAAAGATTGAGGAAATATTGCATTTTTACAATCTGGGAACCTTTAAGGGCGCATATTCCGAACGTATATATTTTCAAGTCGTTATTTTCCGAAATGACTGAACCGATTTTAGTGAAACTTCAGACATATAAGCAGGTTACATAGGTCTAAAAAGTTAGTTAAACACATTTTCGAAATGTCTTATTTTAAAAAAGATAACTGGAAATTTATGTTTGTATGGAACATTTAAAATGGGTCTAATTTAACTGTAACACTATTTATCGAAAATGTTTTCAATTAACTTTTTAGACCTATGTATTCTGCTTACGTGTGTAAAGTTTCATTAAAATCGGTTTAGTCATTTCGGAAAATAATGACTTGAAAATTTGTATGAAATGCCGTTCGGAATATGCGCCCTTAAGTCAAGAGTGCAAACTTCTAGGCAATCTTGCTTCGGGCCTGCGGATGGCGAGCTATGGGTGGCTCGCCGTCCGATAACAACCAGGCCCGGGTCAACGGCGCGTCGTGTTCCACGCGCGCCTCAAAGAAATGTCAGTAAAGAAGACGGGGCCTCATAGGGTCAGTGCCTGCTAGGGTTACGTAATTAGTTCGAAACCGTCACCGTCACCGCGGCAAACGCATAAGCATAATAATCAGCCTTTTAACGTTCCCACTGTTGGGATACAGGCCTCCTCTCTAGGAGAGGGAATGGGCCGTAATCCAGCACGCGGGCCCAGTATGGGTTGGTGAATGCCACAAGTCTTCGAATTTTTGGTTCTAGGACATGCCGGTTTCTTCACGATGTTTTCCTTCACCGTTTTGAGAGCAGTGGTGATGAATTTATTTTCACAAAGTAAAGCGCCTGGCTGGGTTTGAACCCGCGACCTACAATTCGTAAGTCGGGGCCGTTACCACTCGGCCACCACTGCTCCTCGCACTGCGGCACTGAAACGTAAAAGGCACTAGGAAGAACACGGGTGGGTTTTAGTCAGTAAGAGACTGACACTCCCTTCCGCTCCGCCCAGAGCGGAAGAAGTCATTCGATGATTTCCCATCAAGAAAAGAAGGCAAACGTGCTTCATCGTCGACTAAATCATCGCTTACCATCAGGTGAGATAGTGGTCGAAAGCGTGCTTATAAATAGGGAACGTGCAGAAACTATAGGTGGCAGCACAGACGCGTCAATATCAAGTATATTTTACTTATCCTAACTAATATTATAAATGTGAAATCGTGGATGTTTGTTACGCTTTCACGCAAAAACTTCTAGACGAATCATCATGAACCTTTGTACACATATTCTGGGAGGTACTAGAAGTAACATAGGATACTTTTTATCCCGGGTGTTATGTTCCCGGATAATTTCCGACATTCACGCGGGCGAAGCTGCGGGCAGCAGCTAGTAACTTATAAATTTGTAATGCTATATGGCACGTTACCCTAAACGGAGGGCGCAGGAAGTATAGGTGGCAGCACAGGTCAAATATTTGCAACGTAAAAGTTTCAGATTTGCAACGCTAGATGGCATAGTCTACGCAGTGCAAGTTCCCTATAGTATTTTTTTATTTACATTTTTTAAATGACTTAACAGATTTGCAAGTATGTATGCAAGTAACTTGCATGCCATAGTGACGACACACGCACGCATCAATCAGAACCTGTTATGCTACAATAGCATACATGATATTTCGATACTCTTTTTGCAAATTATGGGCATGCTTATGTTAAAATCCTCACGGTATTTCATTCAAACTCAACGACCTTATTTTGAATAAAACTTTTGAGTCTCATTAAATTTTGAGCCTAGTCTTTTACTGTTTTCCCAACAGTAACTGGGTAGCACGATTTTACACAGGCCGACTGCGTATCTGACCTCCAGAACTCAGTAACTGGTAGCACAATTTTACACAGGCCGACTGCCAATTGACCTCCAGAACTCAGTAACTGGGTAGCACGATTTTACATAGGCCAAGTCGGCCTGCGTAAAAACCTCTTTATTATGTTAAATAAATGACAGTCTTTTTTATTAATCTAACTGCTACAAATCTTGTTTGTAATGCAAGAACCTTGACTAAGCTAATAGAAATTCAAGGAAACACTTTATTTTCTTTGTTGTCGAGTTTGTATGAGCACTACATTGTACATTATTATGACAAACATTTCTCAACTTTTTTGTAAGAATAAAAGCCACAAGAGTCGATCTTTAAGGTTAAGCAACGCTTGCTGAGGGCGGACTGTGGTTGGGTGACCATCTCAACATACCGAGTTTCCTCTGTGCCTCGGAAAGCACATTAAACCATTGGTCCTGGCTGTCATTTGTAGATCTTTGGCAGTTGTTACAGAATCCCAGAAGTGAGTAAATCTGACTCCAGTCTTGCCAAGAAGTACCGTGTTACCCAGTTAATCGGTGTTTGAGGTCTGGTAGCCCACCCCTCCATGCAAAATACTGGTACTCAGCTGAAGCCAATACCATAACCCAATCATAGGGTCGGCTTCTAGTCACACTTTGAGCCGACCCCAATATAGTTGGGAAAAGTCAAGGTAGATTATATCAAATTTAATCAGTAAACATTAAAAAACAATCAAGTAACCTTCAACTCCAAAACCACACAATCAATCTAACTAGCTGTTCCTAACTAAATTGGGGTCGGCTTCCAGTGAAGCCGGATTCAACTGAATATCAGTATTTTACGTGGAGCGGCTGCCTGCCAGACCTCCACAGCCCAGTAACTGGGTGGTAAATTTTCCTCTAAACTAAAAACACGCTATACTGGTGTATTGAAAGGCTTTCTGGACTTGGAATTGAGTAAATCAGTTATGTAAAGAGCAAAAGTACCCTTTAAAGAGCTTAAGATGGTACTAAATACATTCTCGACAAGGCAAATTTCTTATCACAGAAAATGGTCTTTAATAACAGCATGACAATGACCTAATGGCATAATTAATAGCTGTTTTGTATAATTTTGACAGCTAAGTGAAACGACTTTGAACCTGAGTTTAACTTTTAGAATGACTAATTAAATAAATGGCTCACTTACCCAAGATTTCATAGAAATCCTTGCACTTATTGACGCGGCGGACCGCCTCCTGTTGCTCCGGGGTATATTCCCTTTGAGGAACATGATGTGCCGTCGGTTTTCGTCTCCTAATTTCCTCAGCACTAGGACTTGCGGGAGGAGTCCTTTTAGGCGCTGCTGTAGACGGCCCCGCAGCCCTAACCCGCGTCAAAAGCTCCTTAGCAAGTGAAGTAGGGTATAAGCGTTCAGCTTTAAGAAGAAACTTCTCAGCTTTTTCCATATTCCCTGCTGTAAAAGCATTTTGGGCTATTGCTATACATTTTTCTGCCTCGTCCTTGTTCCCTTCGAGCGTCATTTTTTGGTGTTTAGACGCTCGCTGTTGGTGTAAACTGTTTTTGTTACGTTAAGGACACGTCGCAGACTGATTTGGAGATCGCGACGCGCAAATTTAATTAGCGCAAATACAATTTAATTGCGTTTAACTCACTACATTTAGGTGTATTAATGGATGTAGGTATTGCGTCAATCAAAATACTGCAGGGCTGCCAACATAATAAATAATGATTTATTGTTTCCGCAAGGTATTCATAATTAAAAGAATTTTGGTAGAATGGTAGGTTTTATTTGCGAATGTCATCTGGATTACTTTTCCATTATTTTTTCGGATTATTTTTCTATAGACCAAGATGTATATGCTAAAAACTTCACTGCATTCTTGTTACTTGCTATGACATGAAAAATTAACATCTTTGTATCGTACAAAAGTCTGTTGCGTGTGGTGTACAGTTATTCACAGCTGCGAAAATAATCAAAATAAATGATAGTATCAAAAGAAAGGATTGTTTACAATCAAATTATGTGCAGTTCGCTGTCAAATTCGGTGGTAGTTTAATTACATTTGGTAGAAAAAGTTTTTTTTTAGCTTAATAACCTGGAAGCCAAAGCTGTAAAATTCGAAATTCGAACTCGAACACGTTTGACGTATCAAAAAAAATAATATTACACTCCCTAAAATAGTAGTAACAATAGCATTTATTTGATGCTATCTCACTTGCACTCAAATGTTAACCCTCTCTATCTCGCTTGCGCAGCAGAACCAACACACATCACGCCAAGGATTAATCATCCATCGTCATATGACGTATGACGCATTAAAAGAATTGATTCTATCGAATTGTGTAATATTTTTGCGCTAGGCGTATCCGGCGCTTCGTATTTTAGTGTAAATCGTCGAAAAGCGCTTCGTAGACATTGTAAAATCAGTTTTCGGACAATTCGCCGCGAAAAACATCTAAGATAAGATGGCTGCTCCGATCTACAACCCTGTAAGTTTTTTTACATTCTTTTATCTATATTGTTAGGAAAGATGCTATTATTTGCGGCAATATACTGGATTTCAAGGGCATTGGGAACAATTCGGTGCGATTCGTTACTATATGCCAAGTGTAAATACAATGTTCTGTTAGAACAAACTTATCGGGAGCCTTTTACGGTGATAGAAAATTAGTATTCGTCGGTTTTTCGTCGTCCCCAAGGTCTTTGCCTATTACAGAGACAGTAATTTACTTTGGCCGCGGTAATTAAGCTGTTTTTTCCTCAATTCACAATGAATATTCATGGAAAAGTCGATGTTTCAGTTTTTTTTTTTGCCTACTGTTCTAGGAAACGTTACAGAGTAACGGTTCAAGTCTCTAATTTTACATTTGTATTCCTGATCAATCGCCGCCTACTCTTCTAGCATACTTATTTAAATCGAATAGAATAGAACATTACAGTCTATTGAAAAAAGTAGGCAAACACCAAATAAGGACAATGGTTTTCCCATAAATATTACATTTTAGAAGTATATCTATTTGGAGTATTAATGGACACAATTATGCTTATTTGCATCAGGAAAATGTCTTGAACTCTACAAGCCTGGATTTACAGCTTAATGATCTGTTTATACATGTATTTACTTACAAAATATGATGAAAGGCAAATATTAACAATTCTCATAAAAAGATTAACACTGCAGAGTTCAATAGATTTTGTCTTTTCATTACATCATTATGTTTAATGTAAAATTTTTGGTTGAGTTTCAATTAGTTTGAGATTTTGATGCAATGTCAAAATTGTTTATGAAAGTGAACATAGTTTACAATTTACTAACAAAAGATTCCAGATTCTATCCAGAAGGTAGAGTCTAGCTTCCCTATATTACCATACACTATTTTTTTTTTTCTCATCATTGTGTTTCATTGGTCTAATGTACTACTAGAACCATAAATGGCATAAGTTTTTCAGGATGCAGACATAAACTAGTCTATGGCACTCAGCCATAGAGTAACTAGAAGAGTTTTATAGGTGTAGGGTACGAGCAAACAAAAAAAAAACAACAATTTGGCCTCTTGATAGAAGAAAATAGAATAGAATACTCTTTATTATGTACACCATATAAGTTACAGAAAATATATACAAAGAAAACATTACATAGGGTGACACAATGGGCGGCCTTATCGCTAAAAGCGATCTTTTCTTCATCTTTATGATAATATTGCATTTTTTTATAGGTAAAGGCGTGACTTATGATGTGTTAAATAAGATTATCTGTTGTCAAAATATTGTCTTGCATGATTCATTGGATGTTATCATTTATACAACAAAAACAATATGAAATTTAATTTTTTAAATTTTATTAATAGCTTTTACCTGCAGCTTTGCTTGCATAAAATAGCTTATAACCATTTCCATCTATGTTGGTACCAAAAGTAATCAAAATCGGTTCAGCAATCAAGGTGGGAAAGTTGATATATAGCCTACTAGCTGCTGCCCGCAGCTCCGCCCGCGTGATTGTCGGAAACTATCCCAAGGGAACATAATCCTGGGATAAAAAGTATCCTATGTTACTTCTAGTACCTCCCAGAATATGTGTACAAAGTTTCATGATGATTCGTCAAGTAGTTTTTGCGTGAAAGCGTAACAAACATCCACGCTTTCACATTTATAATATTAGTAAGGATAGCCTTCCTCGATAAATGGGCTATCTAACACTGAAATAATTTTTCTAATCAGACCTGAGATTAGTGCATTCAAGCAAACAAACAAGCAAGCTCTTCCACTTTATATATTAGTATAGATATTCATGATAATTAAAAAGGCAAGTTTTGACAGCAGGATACAAAATTGCTTTACTATTAGAAATGATAGAGACATGAAATAAATCTCTTTCACACTCAATGGTAAAGGGATCTTCTATCCCTCTCTACTCAGCTGTCAAATCAGACTTCTTAGATTGTCACAAATATAGCTAGGATGGCAAACTGTTTGACCACTATCTCACCTGATGGTAAGTGATGATGTGGTCAACGATGGAGCATGCTTGCCTAGAACCTGTTTGCCCTTGATTTAAAAGCCCCAGGTTGATTGTATGTATATTTAGTGACGAGAGTTGTAGACACTTGACAAGTCAGTAATCTTTTTTTTTATCTGTATCTCGCCTTAAAAATAAAAAAAACAATGAAGTGCTTAATAAAACACACGGATGTGGTTCGAAACAGACAGTCTTTTATTTCAGTAGCACAGATAATAATTTCTCAAGGCAGATAGTTACACATAATTATTATAAACTAGAGGGCACCACTTGTAGCACGTTTATGATTTAGTTACAATAAAACAATACCACCACTTAACTAAATAATTCAGATACTTACTTTAACAAAACAAACAAAACAATGTTATAAGTATATTACTTGTGTAATGCTACAACACCCATCTTATTCATAAAATAATAATGTTTATTCTTAGACAGACTTTTGGTCAATAAGTCAGCTGGCATTTCAGAACTTTTTAAATACTCTAATTTAACAAATTTATTACACACTGCTTCTCGTATAAAATGAAATTTAACATCTATATGTTTACTACGTCTATGATATACAGAGTTCTCAGTAAGTTTTAAAGCACTTTGGCTGTCACTATACATTAGAATTGGCATATTAGTTTGTCTATTAGTTAATTCATACAATAGGTTTTTCAAGAAAATTGCCTCTTTGCTAGCTTCACATACAGCCATGTATTCGGCCTCGGTGCTCGACAAGGCTACTGTCTGTTGCTTTCTACTTTCATGAGATACTAAACAGCCTGAGAATATAAAACAATATCCTGTATAGGATCTTCTATCAATATTGTCAGACGCCCAATCAGCATCAGCAAAACCAATTAAATCAGAATTATTTTTTACATATTTTAAACCAAATGATTTTGTATAACTTAAATATTTTAAAACTCTTTTAGCATGTTTCCAATGTGTTTCTGTATTACAGTTATTAAACTGACTCAAATAGCTTACACAATAAGAGATGTCAGGTCTAGTCAAAACTGAGAGGTACATTAAGCTCCCTATTAGCTGTTGATAAGGGAATTTGGAATTTACATTTCTTCCCTTTTCCAGTTTCAAATTAATTTCCATAGGAGTTTCTATATTTTTAGAGTTTTCCAGACCAAATTTATACAATAATTTATCAATAAACCTCTCTTGACTAATAAAAATACAATCCTTTTGAATCTTGATATCCATACCTAGACACTGTCTTAACTGACCTAGGTCTTTTAGTTTAAATCTTTTACTTAATTGACACTTTAAATATTCTACTTCTTTATTGCAATTAGAAAATAAGAAAAAATCGTCAACAAACAAAGCCACAAATGTTTTAACATTTTCAGATGATTTTACAAACAAACAATGTTCATACAATAACTTTTTATAGCCCAACTGTTGTAAACAATCATCAACCTGCTTATACCAGGCTCTAGCAGACTGCTTTAGCCCGTATATGGCCTTTTTTAATTTTAAAACTTTATTCTGATTCATATCACACTTGAAATTCTGAGGTAACATCATGTAAACAATTTCATCTAAGTGGCCATTTAAAAAAGCTGTAGTAACATCTAAGTGGGTTATATTAAGATCTAATTTAATACTTAATGCAAATAACAACTTTAAAGTGGAATATTTAAGCACTGGTGAAAATGTTTCTTTATAGTCTATACCTTCTCTTTGTGTGAAACCTTTTGCAACTAATCTTGCCCTATATCGCACTGTGTTATCAACATTATATTTCTTTTTATACACCCACTTGCACTGCACTACTTTAGCATCACTCGGTTTGTTCACTATCTCCCAAGCTTCATTTGCTTCAAAGGATTTTAGCTCTTCCTCCATGGCATTGCACCACTGTTCTCGCTCAGGTCCACTCATTACCTCTTCATATGTTAAATTGTTCTCATCCAAGCCTTCATCTATTTCACATATATTACTATACCCATACCTGTCTGGTTGTCTTCTTTTTCTCTTCTCAATGTTAGCAAACTCTAGTTCTAGACTTTCAGCTTCGTCGCTCTGTGACTTGCTATCACAGAATTCTTCTGAATTAGAAGAACTAGTGGTGACATCCGGTATATATGTGTCATCACCCTGTTCAGAGGTTAAGTTATCTCCTTCTGAACTCAAAATGGTATCTTGTTCTTCTTCTTCATCATTGATGATTGGTTCAGTGTCCTTAGTGTCTTCCACCACTGCTTGTATTATATCCGAGTTATTTTTCTCCATAATAGAAACATCTCTGCTGGTGGTAATACTCCTTGTCTTTGGGTTATACAGCCTATAGCCCTTTGTATTCTCAGCATAACCAATCATGATATATTCTTCAGACTTTTTATCCCATTTAGCCCTCTTCGCTTTAGGAATATGGACCATTGTACGACTTCCAAATATCCGAACGTGGCTGAGGTCTGGTTTTTTATTATTCCACAGCTCATAAGGTGTTTTTTGTAGTCCCGAAGCTAGCGTTCTATTTCTCAAATAGACAGCAGTATTGACTGCTTCTGCCCAAAATCTTTTATCAAGATTTGCTTCGAACAAAAGACATCGAGCTCTCTCCACAACTGTTCTATTTAGCCGTTCGCAAAGACCATTCTGTTCTGGTGTGTACGGGGTAGTTGTTTGGTGCACTATTCCATTTTTCTTTAAATAGTCATCAAATTCCACAGAACAAAACTCCCCACCATTATCTGTTCTTAAAACTTTCAATTTCTTTCCTGTTTGTGTTTCAACAAGAACTTTATACTCCTTGAAATACTTTAAAGTCTGATTTTTGGCCTTGAGGAAGTAGACAAAAGCCATTCTACTGAAGTCGTCAACAAACAGCAAAAAATATCTCGCCTGACCCAGAGAGACCTGTTCCATCGGCCCACAAAGGTCTGCATGAACAACTTCAAGCACATTTTCACACCTCTTGCCTTTGTGTGAAAAAGGTAATCTTGCCTGCTTACCTTCACAACATGTGATGCAGTTAGATTTATCATTTTCTGCTTTATCAATGTACGATATTCCCTCTACAGCGCCATTCCTCATAGCATTCAGGTCCTTGCTATTAATGTGTCCTAGTCTACGGTGCCAAATCTCACTTGTTATTGTTGTAGCTGAGCATACCAACAAACTTCCTAACTTTACATTCAATTTGTACACTCCATTCACCAAATTTGCTTTTCCAATCAGTACATTCTGTCTATTGCGTATATAGCAAACTTCTTCTTCAAAATTAACTTTATTTCCATTTCGAATAAGCTGACTTACTGATAACAAATTCGTTGATAGGTTAGGAACACACAATACATCCTTGACTATAATGTCGAACTCTGAATTATCAACTATGGTTGTAATCATTGTATTTCCTGAGCATATAACTGGTACTGTTTCCTTGTTTGCAACTACTATGTCCTTTACTTTGTGTCCGAGTGTAACATTTTTTAAACAACTCTTATCTGTGATCATATGCGAACTTGCCCCTGAATCTATGTACCAATCAGATTTTTGAAAAGTACTGTTCATAAATATCGCACTAAAAGCATTAGTTTCACTTTTATTTTGATTATTATTCGGGCATTTATTCATATAATGACCGTTCTGTTTACATTTGTAACAGCGTATCGTTTTGACAGATTTCGAAGACGTGTCTTTAGTTTTTTGTGTATTCGCAATGTTGGTCTTCTTGCTACGGTGCTGCCAACCTTTCGACAAGAAAGCGTTGTTCGTTCCATTGCTGTCAACTTCTGAACTCATGTCTAATAATTTCGACTTGATAATGTCCGTACTGATGACTATGCCAGAATGTTCTATGGCCATTATCATAGGAGCGAATCTTTCTGTTAGCCCTGCCAGTAGCAATGAACCAATCCACTCTTCAGTGATCTGGAAACCGGTACCTTTTAGTTTCTGTGCTGTATCCACCATTTGTGTGACGTATGTACCCATCGATTCGCAATCTTCCAGTCGAATAGAAATTAGCTGACGAAGTAGGCTGATGCGACGCGTAAAACCACAGTCGTCATAAAGAGACTTCAAGCGTTTCCACACATCTTGTACTGTTTGCTCATTTTTGATGTGAACATAAATAGTTGAATCGATTGTCATCACGAGTCTTGCTTTTGCCTTTTTTGCATCTATGGAAATTGTATCATTTGTTTCTTGTTTATGAATATCCACACCTTCTAACATTAGAAAATTTTCCGCTGCAAACGCCCATTCGTCGTAGTTTTCTCGCCCTTTTAGCTTAGGCACATTCACTATGTAACTGCCCGCCATTTTTCATACGCCACAAGATAGGTAGTCAACCAACAGTCAATTAGAATATAAGTCCACAAAAAGCGATTTCCACCGTGATTTTATGTTTTAAATCAAACGGCACACTGATATTCCACGAAAAGTAAATAAACCGACATTAAACTTTAATTTATCGCGAGTTATGTGCTGGGAACATAACCTAATAAAACACACGGATGTGGTTCGAAACAGACAGTCTTTTATTTCAGTAGCACAGATAATAATTTCTCAAGGCAGATAGTTACACATAATTATTATAAACTAGAGGGCACCACTTGTAGCACGTTTATGATTTAGTTACAATAAAACAATAGTGCTGTTTTTTTTTTCCTTCGCTCTTCTCGGGTAGGCTAAGGTCTTAGACCACACCGCCTCGTCTTCGGTATTTACTAATCTTCTTGTCAATAAGTAAGGCCAAAGCCTCGTCTTCAGTATACAATGAAATGCCCTCAGTGACAGCTGACAGGTATTTTTTTTTTTTACTTGATAGGCGCGCGTTTTATTACTGTCTCACCTGATGGTAAGCGATGATTTGTTTGAAGATGCAGCACGCTTGTCTAGAAGTAATCTGTTCATTGTTGACTTAAAGACAGTTTATAGATAGAATAAGCTATTTCTTGGATTTCAAAAGGCAGGTATTGGATTTTCATAAGTGGGGTCAGGAGGGTACTGTCAATCATCTTGTCATATTTATGACAACTTATGGTAAAGTACTTTGTTTGATCCCCGCACATGTCTACTTTAAAATGCATAATAAGCATAAAGCATAATCAGCCTTTTAACGTCCCCACTGCTGAGACTCAGGCCTCCTCTCTAGGAGAGGGAATGGGCCGTAATCCAGCACGCGGGCCCAGTGCGGGTTGCTGAATGTCACATGTCTTCGAGTTTTTGGTTCTAGGACATGCCGGTTTCCTCACGATGTTTTCCTTCACCGTTTTGAGAGCAGTGGTGATGAAATTATTTACAAAAAGTAATGCGCCTGGCTGGGTTTGAACCCGCGACCTACAATTCGTAAGTCGGGGCCGTTACAACTCTGACACCACTGCTCTCACTGTCAATCATCTTGGCTTAATCCCGTAGTCATATTTATGACAACTTTTGGCGAAGTAGGTAATTTAGTTTTGACGAGTTCAATTCCAGCCTCAGCGGGCGTACCATGAGGTGTTAAAACGTGAGTGTTCCGAGCGAGAAAGAGGGACAGAGTTATACACCCTATATAGCTCTATCCCTTTTTCTCGCTCGGAAGACTCACGTTTTAAGACGTCATGGCACGTGGCCCCTGGTCACGTAAAATAACAGTCAATACACTCAATGGTACTGTTCGATCCCCACACAACATACCTACTTCAAATTGATTTCGTTAAAATTCGGGGAATCCGAACGACTCATTTGAAATTCGAATGTCGTCATCGAAATTTCCAGGCGCGTGACGTCGTTCTGATGACGCAGGAACGGATGTTTATGACGAAATACGCGCCGCTGTGCTCGTAGACGCTATGGCTACCGATGCTAAACATTGTCTAGATTTTTGCTCGACCGATTCTTGCTAGGATGCGACGCACAAACTAGATTTACTCATATTTTACAAGTAGACAATAAGTTAACAGTCTGCTCTCAATTGCATTGTTTATGTAGTTTATTTTGTTGTTATTATGTTGTCACTGTCTGTCGGGTACAGGATATCACGCACGCCATAGACTAAAAATTGACTGTTTTTTTTTGTCTGTGGTGCGATCAACTCGTGGTCGTGTCCGGTCCTGACACAGTTTTATTAGTTTTAGTCGATAAGTTGTTTTCTTTTAAGTTTGTCTATATATATATGTATTTTTTTAGTTTTATTTTTTTGTGCGTCTTTTCTTACAGAATAAACGAGTTTTCTTTCTTTCTTCTTCTTTCTTATTTTACATACAAATCTAGCGGCTTCGTCTGATCTCTTGTCATGGTAAGGAGCTTGCGCGGTAGCTGAGGAGCTTGGGCGGTAGATAAGGAGAGCATACACCGAAGCTTTTAAGTTATTTCGTTGCTCTTACTACTACTAAAAACCGGCCAAGTGCGTGTCGGACCACGTCATAGTGAAGGGTTCCGTAGTTCACTGTTGAAGTCTCGTATATCTCTAAAAGTATATAAGCTGTGATTTTCAAACCAATTTTCGTTGGAAGTGTCTGTGAAGTTCTATTTGCTCAATTTTTTTTAGAATTTTAAATTCCATAGTTTAAAAGTTTATTTATTTATTTATTTATTAATTATTAATTAATTTAGTTAATTAATTATCTCAAACACTATTGCTTTAAATGAAGAACTTTTTAGAAATGTCTATTTCATTTTGAAAGACCTATCCAATGGTACCCCACACGATTATCTTTGTTGGAATTTATTTTTTCAACCCTCAGTTACATGTATGGTATGGGGTATCCCTATCCACCCCTAAAATTATTATTTTCCATAATATCACAGCACTATTGAATAGCGGTTAATAGGATGCACCAGGCCACAGAAATAATATTAGCGTCTGGTAATTTAGGAACAGTCACATGTCGTCGACGCAAGAATTGGTGATGATAATGACTGGCCCCATTCAAGGACGGCCTCGGCAATAGTAGTGTAGCCTTGTATCGATCTGTGTGGCTTGTATTGTTCAGCCAAGAGTCACACAGTCGACCCTACTATATAAAAATATGTATTACTAGCAGCGCTCCACGGTTTCACCCGCATAAGTTTCGATCCCGTGGGAATATCGGGGTAAAAAATATACTATATGTTAATCCTGGTTATAAACCCATCTGTGTGCCAAATTTCATTCAAATCCGTTCAGTCGTTTTTGCGTGAAAGTGTAACAAACATCCGCCCATCCATCCATACTTACAAACTTTCGCATTTATAATATTAGTAGGATGAAGCTGAAGAGTTTGTTTGTTCGTTTGCTTGAACGCGTTAATCTCAGAAACTACTGGTCCGATTTGAGATATTCTTTCAATGTTAGATAGCCCATTTATCGAATCGAATAAGAAGGCTGGGCTTGTTGGATCAGATTTTTTAATAATGTGTTTGTTTTTTTATTTTTTTTTTCTTATATAATGTGGTAAAAGTATTCAAATGGTTCTGATAACTTTCTTTACATTTATGGTGAAATTATTTTTAAAACAAGAAATTCTGCACCATTATTAAAAATAAATAAAAGGATAGTTGAGCATCCTGACGTTCCATCTGCTACACAACCGTTCCTTTAAATTGATAATGTGTCCCCACCACTCACCACCACCCCCACCACCTGAAAACATCAATGTTCGCCTCTGTGCGTGATTGAATAATTCTAATTTCAGTTTTCTGATACATAAACATTTTCTAAACATAATTTGTTTTGAAAAGTTTTCCTGTTGGACACAAAACGTGTTTTATTGCTGACCTGTGTCCATCTATTTCATGGATCTCGACAGCTGTTACTGAACTGAAAATGGGCGCGCAGCTGATATTACTTAGCCAAGGACGAGTTACGCGCGCGTCTCGCCTCGCTTACCTTTATTTACGTCTAGACTGGTAGTTACATAATGGCATATATAAATATAATGGACTATATCATGTACTAGCTGCTGCCCGCGACTTCGTCCCCGTTGAATCCCCGATTTTAAAACATTCTTTATCGCTGCTCCGCTCCTATTGGCTTAAGCGTGTTATATAGCCTAAAGCCTTCCTCGATAAATGGTCTATTCAACCCAAAAATAATTTTTCAATTCGAACCAGTAGTTCCTGAGATTAGCGCGTTCAAACAATCAAACAAACAATCTCTTACACAGAATAAAAATTGCCCAACAATTTTTCATCAGCGCGCGTAAAAGAACGGATCAATTCATGGGTTTGGTTTTATTAGTCCTCAGGAGATAAACGAGTCATTGACCTGCTTATCAGCTATTTATAGTATGTAAACAAGACTTATCTAAGCTTATTTATGTATACACTAATAATAATGAGGAAAGACTTGTTTTTACTGAATAGGCTCCAACTCTATTCACATATTCCCACTGGAACGAGTTCGGGAACTAAGCGGGTTAAACCGCGGGGCGCTGCTAATACTCAATAAGCTCGACACGGTGACCGATTGTAACCATTTTTCACTAATGAAAAGCTAGATTGGTAGCGAGTGACATAAGCTATATTTTATCCCCGTATTCCCACGGGAACGGGAACTACGCGGGTGAAACCGCGGGGCGCTGCTAGTTAACTATAAAATTCTGATACATAAAAGAGTATGCCAAATCAGTAGACAATTTATCGAGAGTTTACAATCATTCAAGATGTTAAATAATGTTACATATTATACGGTGACATATTTGTATTTATAGATAGGTTACACATCTCGACTTTGGTGTCGTCATAATGCTATCGACACGGTCATTGGTTCGTAAAAACCGAACGCGTCGTTTCGTTGTTAGGATGACAATGCCTTCAGATCTAAATAATAATAACAATAAAAATCTTTATTCATACAAAAACCTTTTACATTGGTTAAGACTAGGATACATAACTTGGTTAACTAAAGGTCATACGGATAGGGTAAACCCTGACCCCTAAACTAGGTGATCCTGTGACTTAGGGGTCAGTGTTCTGCTGTCACTGTGAAATCAAAAACCTTTTGTGTTGTGTTCAACCTTACAAAAATAGTCATTGACAATGCAGGAAATCTAACAAGTCCTTTGTATGTTCCAGGCGATACCATGCGTCCTGCCGATCCCCGGTGGCATGACGCCAGGCCGCATGCTCAGGGTGCAGGGCAGCCTGCCGCCTGGAGCTCAGAGGTAAGTCTTCAGCGTAGCGTACATTATACTCCGGCATGACGCCAGGCCGCATGCTCAGCGTGCAGGCAGCCTGCCGCCTGGAGCTCAGAGGTAAGTCTTCAGCGTAGCGTACATTATACTCCGGCATGACGCCAGGCCGCATGCTCAGGGTGCAGGGCAGCCCGCCGCCTGGAGCTCAGAGGTAAGTCTTCAGCGTAGCGTACATTATACTCCGGCATGACGCCAGGCGGCATGCTCAGGGTGCAGGGCAGCCTGCCGCCTGGAGCTCAGAGGTAAGTCTTCAGCGTAGCGTACATTATACTCCGGCATGACGCCAGGCCGCATGCTCAGGGTGCAGGGCAGCCCGCCGCCTGGAGCTCAGAGGTAAGTCTTCAGCGTAGCGTACATTATACTCCGGCATGACGCCAGGCGGCATGCTCAGGGTGCAGGGCAGCCTGCCGCCTGGAGCTCAGAGGTAAGTCTTCAGCGTAGCGTACATTATACTCCGGCATGACGCCAGGCCGCATGCTCAGGGTACAGGGCAGCCTGCCGCCTGGAGCTCAGAGGTAAGTCTTCAGCGTAGCGTACATTATACTCCGGCATGACGCCAGGGCCCCAAGTCTGCTATTTTTATAAAAATGTCATTCCAACACGATCCTATTGTCATTTTGCTAAAAGTTAGTAATCTGCTAAATTCATAATGGTCGCTCATTGGTCGGTCAATGGTCTCGTAATACTTTTTAATAACCGAGCTATTAAAAGAAATTACTACACAATGACGTTCTAATTGTAAGTCACTGATCAAAGGAAATGTCTAAATGTTAGCAGATTACTGCATACGTCTGTGATTCAATTGTCATTATGTACGAGATTACCATTCTATGCCATTTCTTTCAATGGAGTGTCAGTGGTTGACCACTGGAAAGTCATAGTGACGCTGTTATATTAGTAGATTACCAAACTTGTAAAAATCAACCATTATGAAATCAATGATAGACCATTCTGACACTATTGTAATATCAGACTTGAGGCCCTAGGCGCATGCTCAGGGTGCAGGGCGGCCTTCCACCTGGAGCTCAGAGTCGTCAGCATAGCAAATATTATACTTCAGTCGATACGTCTGTATACGATCTGTATGGCAATGCTTATCCTCTCTCCGAGGTAAATGCCAGCCCTTGGGTCCAGCGAAGTGCCAACTAAACGTTTAGCATTTTTTTGTTTAAAACGTTTTTCGGAGCTTATTCGGTACAAAAAATCTTTCCTCTGATATAATATTAGTTTAGATAACCTTTTTTTTTCTGGTTGGGAAATCATCCCAACCAGAAAGCGCTGTGGCGCTGTGGGCACGTTTGAAGGGAGTGTCAGACTCTTACTGACTGAAACCCACCCGTGTTCCTCCTAGAGCCCGCTGCGTTCCAGGGCCGCGGTGTCTCTTTCGAGCAAATTCCGCAACTAATTTAGATAACCTTTTTTTGAAGTCGGTTAAACAAAGCCTGTCGTTCTTAGTATGGTCTTCGTAATAATTATTATAAGTTCTCTTATACATAAATATTATTATAAAACATCATATTTATTAGTTTATTATTTTAGCATATGTGTTATTAATTTGTAATTTCTTTCCCAAAAAATATATTTTGTATTTTATTTATTTGTTGTACACCTAACACAGTGTTGTCCTTTTAACTCATAGGTTGACTGGTAGAGAATGCCTTGTTGCATTAAGTCCGCCCATGTACCACTATTGTCCTCCTTCTGCGAAGCAGTAATGCTAGCAAAGGAGGAGGAGGAACGCTTGCGAGAGAGGGAAACCTCTCGCTCCAGTCGCTGCACGCAGGGCGATTCCCGGCCACCGGAGGCGCGGGCCTGCGGATGGCGAGCT
Organism: Hecatera dysodea; assembly: GCA_905332915.2. Lineage (NCBI taxonomy): Eukaryota > Metazoa > Arthropoda > Insecta > Lepidoptera > Noctuidae > Hecatera > Hecatera dysodea. The sequence goes on from HG995316.1 coordinate 968,798, forward strand.
ATGGGTGGCTCGCCATCCGATAGCAACCAGGCCCGGGTCGACGGCGCGTCGTATTCCACGCGCGCCTCAAAGAAGACGGGGCCCGATAGGGTCAGTGCCTGCTAGGGTTGCGGAATTTGTTCGAAAAAGTCACCGCGGCCCTGGAACGCGGCGGGTACAAGCTGGGTTTTAGTCAGTAAGAGTCTGATACTCTCTTCCGCTCCGCCCAGAGCGGGAGAAGTCATTTGATGATTTCCCATAAAAAAAAAAGAAAAATGTACCACTATCTAAATATATATAACTCAAAAGGGACTGACATAGTGATCTATCAACGCACAGCCCAAACCACTGAACGGTTCGGGCTGAAATTTGGCATGCAGATAGATATTATGACGTAGGCATACGCTAAGAATAGAATAGAATAGAATACTCTTTATTATGTACACCATATAAGTTTAAAGAAAATATGGATGAAGAAATATATGTACATAGGGTGATACAATGGACGGCCTTATCGCTAAAAGCGATCTTTTCAAGACAACCTTTGGATAGATTTTAAAGAGAAAGAGATAAGAAGAAAGGATTTTTGAAAATTCGTTCCCTAAGGGAGTGAAAAAGGGGTTAAAATTTTGTATGGAACTCCACGCGAACGAAGTCGCGGGCATAAGCTAGTTGTACATAAAGTTTAAATACATAACCTCATCTCCAATTCCGCAGGTTCGCCGTAAATCTTCAGTGTGGTCCCAACACCGACCCCCGCGATGACATCGCTCTACACATCAACTTCCGTTTCGTCGAGATGTGCGTCGTTCGTAACCATATGACAGCCATGAGCTGGGGCGTGGAAGAAGTCGATGGTGGGATGCCGCTGAATAGGGGAGACAGCTTCGAGGTCTTGGTGCTTTGCGAGCCCCAAACAATGAAGGTGAGACATATTTTTATCTGATTATCATCTGCCTAGCATTTTTTTCCCAACTATATTGTTATACCGGATTGAGCTGAATACCAGTGTTTTATTTATTTACTAGCTTCTGCCCGCGACTTCGTCCGCGTGTAATAGTTACTTTACCCCCGATTTTGAAACTCTCAGCACGATCGGTTTAAAATTAACAAAGTTACATCCCCTATTTTATCCCCTTGGACGTAGAATTAATCAAAATCCTCTCTTAGTGGATACCTACGTCATAACATCTACCTGCATACCAAATTTCAGCCCGATCCGTTCAGTGGTTTGGGCTGTGCGTTGATAGATCACTATGTCAGTCAGTCAGTCACTTTTGAGTTATATATATTTAGATTAAAACTTTGTGCTCTTGTAAAAAAAAGGCACTCCATACATGTAACTGAGGGATGAAAAAATAAATTCCAACAAACATAATCGTGTGGGGTATCATTGGATAGATCTTTTAAAATGAGAGTTTTTTATTTAAGGCAATAGTTTTTGAGATATTCTTATGTGCTTCCAAATTCATTAAAAATGTGTCCCTCCCCCTCCTCTAACTTTTAAACTATGAAGTTGAAAAATCTAAAAAAAATTGAGCAAATAGAACTTCACAGACACTACCAACGAAAATTGGTTTGAACATCACAGGGAACTACGGATCCCTTCACAATGCGTGGTCCGACACGCACTTGACCGGTTTTTAACTTCTGTCTAGTGCATGTAAATGGAATATAGGAAGATTTATTTTCCGAAATGACTAAACCTATTTTAATGACACTTTACATACATAAGCAGGATACATAGGTCTAAAAAGTAAGTAGAAAACATTTTCGATAAATAGTGTTACAATTAAATTAGACCCATTTTAAATTTTCTATACAAACATAAAATTCCAGTTATCTATTTTTAAATAAGACATTTCGAAAATGTTTTAACTAACTTTTTAGACCTATGTATCCTGCTTATATGTGCTTCATTAAAATCGGTTCAGTCATTTCGCAAAATAGTGACTTCAAAATTTGTATGAAATGCCATACGGCGTACACGCTTTTATTTATTTATTTATTTATTTGACCGATTTTTATGAAACTTTATATGCATATTCGGTAGGTCTGAGAATCAGCCAACATCTATTTTTCATCCCCCTAAATGTTAAGGGTGGTCTACCCCTAAATTTTTTATTTTATTTTTTAGACAATATTTTTTGTTTTTATTTTTTTATGATACAGCATACAAATATGCGTACAATCCTAAATTTTCACCCCTCTACGATAACCTTAAATGTATGTTTTATTACGTATGTATTATTTTATATAGAAGTATGTATTTAGATATATTTATTTGTATGTTTATTTTAATTTGATGTATAAATCTATACTAATATTATAAAGCTGAAGAGTTTGTTTGTTTGTTTGAACGCGCTAATCTCAGGAACTACTGGTTCGAATTGGAAAATACATAGCATAATTAAAGACATCAATACCAGTCGGCGTTATCGCGCCAGACATCCGGTCACAACATTGTTTGTTCAAACTAAATGATGTATAAGCAAATATTGTAACTTGCAAGTATTACAGTTAGCCAGAGATGTATTTGGTAATACTATTTTTAGAATACAATATTTTGTAAAAAAAAAACTAGTTTTTTTAAAAAAAAGGGTGGAATAGTGTAGGGGCGCTGACGAATTAGTTTTGTATTCCTCGTACGCGCAGCGCTCGCCGGGAACAGTTCGCCCGAAACCGCCTTCCACTATACACGCGCTCGCAACCTAACCTTGTAACAGTTTCATATAGTAAATACTTATATTCCGAATTTACATCTATTATTTCTCTCCGTACACACTACCCCAAGAACACTCCAAAAGTTTGTATTGAATAGGCTCCGAAACTACTTGACCGATTTGAAAAATTATTTCACTGTTGGGAAGCTATACAACCCCCTGGTGACAAAGGTTATATTTCATCCCCATATTCCCACGGGAACGGGAACTACGCGGATGAAACCGCGAGGCGCTGCTAGTATTTTATATAGCAAAACAACGGTTACTGGGTCAGCTAGTAAATTAATAATATTGTCTTCTCTTCCCCCACAGATAGCCCTGAACGGCGCTCATTTCGCGGAGTTCGCTCACCGCATCCCGTTCCAAAGGATCTCGCATGTGACCGTGGACGGGGACGTCTTGGTGAACCTCCTCTCCTTTGAGGGAGCAGCTGGTGGCGGCCCCACAGGCCAGGGCTTCATGGTACGTATATATCTACCTACATTTATTTTTAACCGACTTCCAAAAAAGGAGGAGGTTCTTTTAAGCTATTGCATAGCTTCTATCGCGGGCCTTGAGCGTGGCAACCGAATCCAGAAATTCCGTAACGAAAATAACCTAACACCGCTACGTCATTCGATTAGGCCACGCCTTTTTAAAAATGGTCGCTTCGTTACTGAGCTATTATGTCGCTGTCACCGAGCCGACCCGAACGTCTGCGTTCGGAAACAATCGGTGGGACAAAGTTAAGTGAAACGTATGTGATTTACATTAGTACAGTAACCCAGGTGAACGAATCGAGACCATATCACAATGACGCAGAGTACTATTAATTTATGTTTGGGCACAAGTGCACAACTACATCAAATATAATAATAATAAACACATCAAAAGTATCTAGGGATCAACATATATTTTTGCAATAACTTTTCTCCTGATTGATATTAATTAAAATTTTCTTTAAGGATTCATCAAATAAAGTGTTTTCGTTTGTCACAGTAACGATAAACCAAGTCACCTTTGCATTAATAAAGAAATTTGCCATTTTCCTAATAAAGGGATTTTTGACATTTGAACCACTAACATTAAAGTTCGAAAAAAAGACTGAAATAACAGTTTTCTTTAAAATTTTATTGGGTAACTTAAACAATTAATAATCCGTGTTTCTACCGCGAACACTAACAACACAAGAACATCGGTTTGGCATACTCAAAATGAGTTCATCCAAATCACGCTGTGGAATGGCCGCCCATGTTCGTTGCAACAACAAAAAAAGGTCTTCTTGCGACTGGATACCCTCCATATTCGGCAGAGCTCTTCTCTGTAGCATATCCCATGCATGCTCAATCGGGTTCAAGTCTGGCGACTGAGCAGGCCAGGGCAGGACATTGATGTTAGCTGCGGCGAGAGTCTGTCTTACAACTCTTGCGGTGTGCGGTCGTGCATTATCATGCATTAACTGAAATAAGGGACCGATTTGCACTTGTAGAGGAACGATGACGTCTGATACAATCGTCTCAGCATAAATTTGAGCGTTGAGGTTGCCTCTGATCCAAATCAACTCAGTTCTTCCGCCGATCCAAATACCCGCCCATACTATGATGGTTCCACCACTATAAGGATGGACTTCCTGGCAGGATTTTAATCGCTGTTGGCGTCCAGGGGTTCTCCAGTGTCGTATACGTCTTGTATCCGGTCTCATACCAAAACGAGACTCATCAGAAAAGCACACGAAACGCCATTGTTCTTCTGCCCAATTTCTGTGTTCAAGAGCCCATTGATATCGAATCCTACGATTGTGCATTGCTATAGGTGGTACCCGTAGCGGTCTTCGGGAATGAAGGTTCACTTCATGCAAGCGGTTTCTGACTGTTTGGTCGCTAATTAAGTTCCCTGAAGAGTGATGAAGCCTCACGGCTAACATCATGGCGGTTATTGTTGGAGCTCTTCGAGTTAAGATTTGAATGTATCGGTCTTGTCTCCGTGTGGTGCAGCGATACCGTCCTCCATGGCGCTCAGCCAAGGTACCAGTGCTTCGGTAACGTGTCCAAAGTCGACTGATAACACTCTGACTTGTATTCAGAGCTAAAGCCACAGTACGTTGCCGGGAACCAGCTTCTATCATTCCGGCTCTGAGCATTTCTTCCCTGCTTAAATGACGTCGCCGCTCCATAATAACGTTGGTTTTAATCAGTAGTAGGGAAACAGTAGCACTAATAATGTCTTCAATGCGTTGTATGTTTTTATAGGGAAAATATTGACAGCTTATTTTCATCTTTTACTCGAATTTGATTGAGAGTTCCTGATTCAAATTATGAAATGCACCAAAAAGGATCCATATAAATTTATAAAATCATAAATTTATTACAAAGCCACATCTCAATCTCAAGAAATCCGCATAAAAATGCTTGATCCCTAGACACTTTTGATGTGTTTATTTATTATATAAATATACTTAATAATAAATCAAAGCTGGCGTTACACGGTTGGTTAAAGGGCCTGATACAGAAGGCAGTACTCCTCGATACGGCTCGTATTGTGAGGAGGTTCCTTTCTCTGGAGCCCTAACCACCGGTAGCTTGGACCCTGCTCCCGACACCGGCGGACTACTGCGTTTTGTATTTTTTAAAAGAAATGTTTAAAAATATAAAAATGTTTGCTTAGTTAAATAAATAAAGAGATATAAGATTAATAATATATATTATATAAATATAATAATAATATATAGGTTCTGAATTTTTTTTTATTCGAAAGGATTTTATTCCGAAATGGTTCTATTTAAATTTCATATAGGTAGATCTGATGATGGATTTCGGAGACAGACAACGGAACTCTTCAATAAATGATAGCAAATCTTTCGGGATTGCTGAAATCGCATGTTTGTTTATTGTTTACACCAATGTGATTGGTACGTTTAGGGGGGGGTTGTACCATTAAAAAGTGAAATGTATTGAAGAGTTCCGTTTCCTATCATCTGTTCTTCATCAGATCTTCACCAAACTAGAAAGGGACCACGTTGAAATACTAAGATGCTCTTCCAAACCATCGTACACAATTTAATTTTTCATTTTTCATCGACAAGAAGGAATGAGCGCGTCATTAATGTAGACTAAGCCACGCATTATTAAGGATAACTGAAATACTAGTCGTCAGATCTCAATCAAATTTAAATGTAACCACTCGACAAGCACCAGCTTACGAATATAAAAAGAATCATTAAAATCGATACACCCAATAAAAAGTTATCAGGTAACAAACATAAAAAAAAATACAGTTGAATTGAGAACCTTCCATCGTAGAAAGTTCCAGAAAGTTCGCGTACATATCGGTCGCGACTGACTAGGGTTCGAGAATTCTAGAATGTTCTATCATAGAAAAGTCTCGAAGGTTCTTGACTTTACTAGTTTTGCTACTTGATACTAGATGGCTCTAGTGGTAACGAGAGTTTAAAGTGTATATTAGTGTTCTGTAATTAAAGTGTCATTTTTGGTTATTTAAATCGGCTGATTTCATTGTAACGAACCCGAAGCTCGTAATAGTATTATTTTTTAAATTTTTGTATGGGTCTATTTTACACGGAATTATTTTAAATGAAAGCAAGATGCATGTTCCCTATTGTGGCGCTCAACAATATGTTGACTATGCTATTATATTACAGGCACCTGGCGGCGGAGCGTACGTCCCGCCTGCCTACGGAGCCCCACACGCCGGAGGCTACGCCCCAGGTATGATTACACATCTATGTACATCTTGACTTGCGAATTTTAGTTTTTTATGGGTCTTGGTGACGGCAGATTTTGTTTTGCTCTCTTCTAGTATTAGAAGCGCTGTATGCGTCACCGGAAAATTGCAAACTCCGTAATATTATAAAATAGCGCGTGAAATTGTAAACTTTTTTTTTTCTTATGAGGCCTGTGCCTCATAAGAAAAAAAAAAGTTCGCCGCAAAGTTAAAAGATATACAGGGTTATTTGTAAAACACCAACAATCTCTTAAGGGGTCATTGTACTCATCATTATGAACTACTTTTACTATGGGACCAAACCTGAAATAGCGAAAAAAAAAAACCAAAAGTTGTTCCCTACATTTTGATTAGTTATGCGAACATAAATGTAAGGAACAGTTATTTTTCCGCGATTTCGGGTTTGGTCCCATAGTAAAAGTTATTCATAATGAACCTCAATGGCCTCTTAAGAGGTTGTTGGTGTTTTACAAATAACCCTGTATAGTAAACTATTACATTTTGGTGGTAATCTATACAAAACGTTTTTTTTTCCATAATACATCGAGAATTTGTAATCTATTTAAGATATATTACAATTTTACGTAGTCTGCATATTTCCGCTGACATAAAACGTGTAACAGAATAAACGCAATACCTGAAACGGGGTCATTGTACTCATCATTATGAACAACTTTTACTGTGGGACCAATCCAGAAATCATTTTCAGCGTTGGTCCCATAGTAAAAGTTGTTCATAATGATGAGTACAATGACCCCTTTTCTGGATTTGCGTTCATTCTGTTTTCGCTGTATATGGAGTTAATGTTGGTTATGGTATATTTGGGTTATCGTCTCGTGGTAAAGGCTATGTGCCTTGCTATGCTTGTTGGTGTAAATTACACCTGTATTCACAAACAATACCACATACGAGGGGCGTTCAATGTATTCTCGGTATGAGTATGTTAGAAAAAAGATAAAACCTTGAAAAAAAAATATTTTTCAATATAGTCTCCCATGATTTCAATACATTTGTTAGATCGCGAAATAAATTTTTTTATTCCCTTAAAAAAAATAATTTCTTCTTGGCCCGAAAACTGCTCATTTACAGCGGACTTGAGCTCATTGTCGTCAGCAAATCGCTTTCCCCGGAGGTCTTTCTTTAAATTTGGGAATAAAAAGTAGTCACTGGGGGTCAGGTCCGGGCTGTGGGGTGGGTGGTTAATTTTCTCAAACCCGCACTCTCGTACAGCAGCCTTGGAGAGCCGCGCAGTGTGAACCGGTGCGTTGTTGTGAAGAAGCAACACACTCTTTGCCAGCTTTCCTCTTCTTTTTTCTTTTATTGCTTCTCTCAAACGGCGTAAAGTGGTTGAGTATTTTTCTGCGTCGATAGTTTCACCTTTTTTTGTGTACTCCATCAATAGTATTCCTGTAGAATCCCAGAAAACTGTGGCCATGATTTTGGCAGCGGATGGAGTGACTTTGAACTTCTTCGGAGGGTCTGATCCCTTTTTGTGCCACTGCATAGACTTCTATTTAGTCTCGGGGTCATACTGATGAACCCACGTTTCATTACCTGTAACTAACCTTTCGAAAACACTTGCAGGATCGTCGCCACACAGCTCTAAAAACTCCTTACAAGTGTCAATCCGCGCTTGTTTTTGAAGCGCAGTGAGCATGCGCGACACCCATCTTGCATTAATTTTTTTAAGGTTAAGACAATCATGTAGTATAATATGTATAGTACCAACGGATAGCTTAGTTATTTCTGCCAACATTTTTATTTTTACACGTGCATCTTCTAATACAAGTTTTTCGATAATTTTCACATTTTCTTCGGTAGCCGCCGTGATTGGCCCACCTGGGCGGGGATCATCCTCGATACTCTCCCTGCCTCTTTTGAATTCACTTGACCACTTCTGTACGGTCGATAATGAAGGAGCAGAGTCTTGATAAACGGCTACCATTTCTTTATGGATAGTTTTTTGAGATTTTCCTTGTTTAGTGAGGAATTTAATCACCGCACGATGCTCGATTTTCTTCAACATTGTCGCGTCAGTCATTTTCGTCGTCGCTGATTGGAGGTAGCAAACAAACTAATGAAGTTATCAACATGAAATTTTATATAAATACTCTCAGATAATGGTGTTAGCTAATGACATACTTTTATTACCCACAATAATATCAAATCACCCTGATACCGAGAATACATTGAACGCCCCTCGTAGTAACGTTTATGAACACGGGTGTAATTGCTAATAAATATTAAAGAACTAACATATTAATTTTGTCTCTATTAACAGTTTCAGTGTCACTCAGCATATAGGTCAAACAATTTGTTCGTGTGCCCACTTCTCGCATCCGGGTCAACCATATAATGACGAGTTGTGGCCAAAACGTGAACAAATTATTGTTCGACCAATATGTTGAGATTTGGACACCGAAAGTGATTAAACTCTATGTTTAATCCTTTGAGGTCCACTTGCGTAAACCAGTTACAGAAAGAAAGAAACATTTATTTGAAGACAGTCTTGGTTCATATATAAAATATGTTCGAGGATCATTTCAGCAAAGTTACCAGACATGATGTCTGATGCTGGTCTTCCAATTAACCTTGCATGACAAGTGACAGAGAAAATGGTTTCAAACATAATACAGAATAGGCAACGTGCACGGCGTACACTATGCCATCTAGTGTTGCTAATCTGAAACTTTTACGTTGTAAATATTTGACCTGTGATGCTTATATGCACCGTCCGTTTAGGGGAACGTGCACGAAGTAGACTGTGCCATCTAGCGTTGCATATTTGAAACTTATAAGTAAAATATACTTGACATTGACGCATCTGTGCTGCCAACTACCTATAGTTTCTGTACCTTCCCTATACAATAGCATAAAAAAGTTATTAATAAGGATCGTGCAGAAACTATAGGTGGCAGCACATACACGTCAATGTCAAGTATATTTTACTAAACTTGTAAGTTTCAAATTTGCAACGCTAGACGGTACAGTCTACTTCGTGCACTTTCACTTAAACGGAAGGTGCAGGAAGTATAGGTGGCAGCACAGGTCACATATTTACAACGTAAACGTTTTAGATTTGCAACACTAGATGGCATAGTCTACGCCGTGCACGTTCTTTAGACACTTCACAATGTCATTAAAGATGACTGTGGTTAGTGCAAGTGGACCTTAAGCATGCTTTTTTCTGCATATTATTGTTTTATTCTTATCGTTGTATATCTGTAGCTGTACCTACTAACTCATAAGCTTTGTTCTGTAATATATTATTGTGAAAGTATATATATATACAATAGGGCCGGTAACTTAATCGAGTATTTTAGGATGTGTCAAAGGGCAATACTGACTAATAATTATCTTTAAATCCTTAATTTAGAAACCGTGAATGGGGATTATAAATACAGTTTTATAATACAAATATATATATTTAATATAAAAGTTTAATTTTTCAAGGTCATATAGTCGGGTTTTAAAACATTTATTAATAATTAAAACTTTGACTTTGTTTTTTTCTTAGAACTAATATTATTTTTTATTTTTAACTAAAATGTTTAACTTTGTTCGTATTTTATAAAAACGCGAGTGTTTTTTATTTCTTTTTCTAATTACTAACACTAAAAGGTAAGTCATACCTTTTTGTAAATAATGTTTTCATTATTGTTTTTTATTTTTATGTATCGTGTTGTTTTTGAATGTGGTTGTATAGTATTTCGAATGAGTGTGGGTTTATATTTATATGTATATATTATCTTTTGCTTTAGTTTTTTATTTGTTTGTATGGGATGTGGTTTAGCAGTGACGAAAAAAAAATGCATGGTTTCTAAAATGCTGTTTGCTTCAAACGGATTGCAATTTCTGGAACATAACATTCTGCCAACATTTTTGATAATTATTAACACTACTAACACTTAACAATTATACAATCTGATTTATTCATAAATATCGCACCTCCGGTGCAACACTTTTGCAATATTTTGAAAAATTAACAAAATATAACAGGTGATCTAAAGTAGTTCTGCACTTGATGTAATATTATCACTGATATAGTACTTATAGTGTCAACGTGAGGCAGTCAGTGTCGTTACGGTTTGTAGGGTGTGATAAGCGACAGATTTCAGTGTTTGGACCCATAGTAAAAGTTGTTCATAATGATGAGTACAATGACCCCTTAAGAGGTAATAGCGTTCATTCTGTTACATGTTTGTATAACATACACAGTGACATCGAGAAGTATGTTTCGTTTAAGTAGGTATGTATTCCGTGAGTGTATCCGCGGCATCACAGGCCCTATCAGAACTGTGGTGTTTATCTATTTATTAAATATTGCAGCATATGCAGAGATAGGGACCTTTTTTGGCCTCGCACAGTTTAAAATTAATATTAAGCTTTTAATTATGATCTTTTTTTTTGTTTGATTTGTGCGATTCCTAAGTAAACATTTTTCTTTCTTTCTTTAGAAGTGAAGAGAAATAATAGATGGAATAATATATTATAGCTATAAACCACAAACATACGTTTTGGTCTAGAAAATACAACATTAAATATGAACAGGCTAGGTATTTCAAACACGACACTAATTATTGGGCCAGGTTCTACTTCGATTCAACGTTTGTCTTTGAAATGACCGCTATACACATTGTTATTTGTTCCAAGGTCAATATTGAACGAGGTCACGGTACACGGTACTAGTGATGGTTAATAAAGCATATAGCATAATAAAGCACCATGCTTATTATAAATAGCAAATAGCAGATGCTATTGTGGCTCTCACTTGTTGCTATTTGCTTAATGCTTTAAATCGCACTCTCTGTCTCTGTCAGTCGCGTATCGCAAAATCGCAACTCTCGCTCTCTCAAAAAGCAAAAGCACATAATATAGCAATAGCAGCGCGACGGGGCGGAGCGGGCGGCCAGTCGTCGCATGCGATTGCTTTTAGTCGCGCGCCCGTGCTTATTCGTTTTATGCACCGCTTGCTAATTCGCGATCTCGGGCAGCTCACGTAATATGTATGATTAATGTCCTAAGACTAGGAAGTATGAAGGAAAGTTCAATGTTTTTTTTACTGTTCCGTTTTATCGTACTAAATTAATAACGCGATTTAATATTCATGCTGTTAGATACTCGTAACAGTCAGTCAGTCACCGCGCATGCTTTATTCGTGCCTGCCCGTTTACGCAGTACGCTTATAAAAAAGCATGCTATAATAAAGCATATAAAATAGCATGCTTAAAATATAAAGCATATAGCATTAAGCAAGTGATTGCCATAAAGCAACTTTGAACACTACTACACGGTACGGAGGTACACGGATAATAATGACATGTCACCTCCGGTAACAACACTGTTACTTTTGCAATATTGTGAATAATGAACTAAATCTATACTAATGCTAGCTGACTCAGCAAACTTTTTGCCATATAAAATATAAACAATATTTAGGGGTATGAAAAATAGATGTTGGCTGATTCTCAGACCTATCCTATTTTTTACTCAGTTACATTAATAATAATAATAATAATAAAGCCTTTTTATTTCCTATAAAAATTAACAAAACAATCTTATTTACTGTATTCTTAGTTTAGTGTTAGTACGTACTTATTTCTAGTGTTAGTTAGAGATTAAAAAACATTTTTTTTTTTTTTATAGAAACCCCTTTGTTAGGGTATAGGCCTCCTCCAATTTCTTCCATTTCTCTCTATCCCGTGCTGTTCTGTACCAGTTTCTCCCCGCCACTGATATTATATCGTCCACCCATCGTTTTAGTGGTCTGCCTACGTTCCTCTTTCCTTGTGGACCGGTCCAGTTAGTAGTCCTGAGAGTCCATCGCCCGTCGGTGTATCTCGCCACATGGCCGGCCCAGCTCCATTTTAGTTTTAATGCTTGTTGCAGCGCATCTGTGAGTTTTGTCTTTTTTCTTATTTCTTGGCTTCTTATTTTGTGAATTTTTCTTACGCTCAATATGCTTCTTTCCATAGCCCGTTGACAAGAAACTATTTTATTTGCGGTCTTATTTGTGAAGGTCCAAGTTTGAGAGCCGTAGGTCAAACAAGGCAGAATGCACGTGTCCATTACTGTTTTTTTCATAGTAAGGTCATAGTTACCTTTTAGAATTTCTTTGTGTGCCCAGTATTTGTTCCAGCTGCATGTGATTCTTCTGTTGATCTCGTCTTCCTTGTTTGTTTTACAAAACGATACTTGCTTTCCCAAGTATATGTATTGCTCTACATACTCTAGTTCGACTCCGTCTAACATAAGTTTTCCTTTTGTGCTGTTTGTCATTATTTTTGTTTTGCTTAGGTTCATATGTAAGCCGACGTGTTTGCTTTCTGTATTTAGTTGACATATCATATGTTCAAGCTTCTTGTGGGTTTCAGCGAAGAGTACGATTCTCTCTCATACTCAGTTACATTAGAAGACGATAAAAAATAAGGATGTAGGAGGTTTTGGTCAAAATTATAAAATACAGTCGCGTATAACACCCGCCCGTCACCACTTCCTAGTGTTTTAACTGGGAAGAAGTATGAAAGTCATACAAAAATGACAAAAACAAAATTTTTCTAGTCTATTTTTGTATTTTTTGTTCCTTACCTTATAGACTTCAAAACGATAAACATATCCTTCCAGAGTCCAGCAATTTATTTGTAGACGCAAATTTATATGTAGCACATATTTTACAGACACTTTTCACTGTCAAATGCTCAATTCACACATTTTGTTACAACACTTCAAAATTATCTCAAACGCACAAGTTTATGCAAAATTATGAAATATACACCGTGTAACAGAATATACGCAATAGCTCTTAAGGGGTCATTGTATTCATCGTTATGAACAACTTTTACTGTGGGACCAACACTGAGTCGCAACAAAAAAAAAACAACTATCTCAGACATTTACATATGTGTGCATAACTCGACAAAATGTACTGAACAGCTGATTTATTTTGTGCGATTTCAGTGTTCGTCCCATAGTAAAAGTTGTTCATAATGATGGGTACAATGACCCCTTTACAAGTATTGCGTTTATATATCGTTGTTAAAAAGCTGTACCACTGTAAAAGCCACCATTGCCCCATTGCGAGAGAGAGATGGCGCTATGCATGACCCTTAGTAAAAGTTGTTCATAATGATGAGTACAATGAACACTTTTTACGTAGGTATTGCTTTTGTTTTGCTACGCGTTGTGCACTGTCCCTTTTTCGCAACGGAATCGTGATACATTTAAAAATTCATAATGCGAAAGATCAAATTTAAAATTCGAGATAATTCCAATCCAACGTCACCAACATTATCATGGTGTATGTTAAAGTGATTCTTAATTGATCATTTGTTTTTAAAAACGTCCAAATATGTATGGGGTGACAATGGAATTTGAACACTGCAGTGTATGATATACAGGGTTATTTAAAAACACCAACAACCTCTTAAGGCGTAGTTGTACTCATCATTATAAACAACTTTTACTATGGGACCAAACCTGAAATTGCGAAAAAAAAAAAACAGCTGTTCCTTACATTTATGTTCGTATAACTCATCAAAATGTAGGGAACAGCCTCGATTCCTTCTCGATTTCAGGTTTGATCCCATAGTAAAAGTTGTTCATAATAATGAGTAAGTGATCTCTTAAGAGGTTGTTGGTGTTTTACAAATAACTGTGTAGATGTTGTTATCTCGAATTCACATTTAGAATAAAGACAAAGTGACATTCTACCAGCGATAACTTGATTATAACGATGGTCAAAGTGTGTTTATTTATAAATTCAATTGTGCAAAGGCAGAGTTACTGCCATAAGCATTCTCTACCAGCCAACCAATGGCGGTGAAGAGATAACATGGCAGCTGCATTGGTTTAAATATATATGAAACTAGGTTTTGCCCGCGACTTTGTACGCGTACATTCCGTTTTATCCGGTTTCGAGGTAGATTATATTCTGGAATAACACATACTTCTTATCCCGGGTGTATATTCCTTGGGATAATCTACGATATTCACGCGAACGAAGCCGCGGGCAGCAGTTAGTTTACCGTATATTTTGAACTTTTTGACAATCTTCGTCGCTGGTAGAGTTAGTTTTTCTAGCTTCTGGTAAAATATAGTGTATTCTAATTTTTTTTTTATATGACCACTCGCAGTTCAGCACACTAAAGCTGGTTACTGCTTCACCGGATGTGTATTGTAATGTTGGTAATGCAACTTTATATTTATTTTTGTAATGTTTCTTTTGCTTCAGGCTATCAATTCTACTGAAGTGCTTACGATAGTGGACAAAAAATATACAGGTATATTATTTTTGTTTTTACAAATTTCGTCCCGGATTCTAGAAGTTCCTCAAGCAGTAATCTGCTCTTTAAATCAGAATTTCTATGTGGTATCGTTTTGCCCAGTTATTGGGTTATAGAGGTCAGGCAATACTTTAGACGGGAAGCCGAACTGAAAATTAATATTGATTAATTTTCTATTTTTTGGAAATTAATGTTTGAGAGCTTTCTAGAATAACGGTCAAGTGCGAGATGGACTAACGCACGAAGGGTTCCGTACCATTGAGTAGGAAACATAAAAATAGGGCAAAAAAATATTTTATTTTGTTTGTAGTATTTGTTGTTATAGCGGCAACAGAAATACATCATTTGTGAAAATTTCATCTGTCTAGCTATCCCGGTTGTTGAGATACAGCCTGGTGACAGACAGACGGACGAACACACAGCGAAGTCTTAGTAATTGAGTCCCGTTTTTACTCTTTGTGTACGGAACCCTAAAAAGAGCTTAATTCTAATTAAGTTATGGTGCAGTTTATATTTGCAAGACAAGCCTGGCGCTTGATTCGTAGTTTCATAACGCCGTTCAATAATGTAGAAAACGTAATGGCACACATTATTTTAACTTACACAAAAAAATGTTGGAAGTTTGCATGACACGGGCCTGTGGATGGCGAGCTATGGGTGGCTCGCCTTCCCATAACAACCAGGCCAGGGTCGACAGCGCGTCGTACAGATGTCAATATAGTAGTCGGGTAGTGTTGCTAGGGTTGCAGATTTTTTTAGAAAGAGTCACCGCGGCGCTGGAACGCGGCGGGCACTAGGAGGAACACGGGTTGGTTTTAGTCGGTAAGAGTCTTCCTTCCTGGAGCGGAAGGGAGTGTCAGACTCTTACCTAGACTCTTCCAGAGCCGCGGTGACTCTTACGAACAAATTCCGAGACCCTAACAGGCCCTGACCCTATGGAGCCCCGTGTTTTTCTCCCTAGGAAATATCGGTCTCATCTAGTTTAAGAGCGTGTACGCCGTATGGCATTTAGTATTTTGCGAAATGACTGAATTGATTTTAATGAAACTTTACACATATAAGCAGGATACATAGGTAGATCTAAAGACTTAGTTAAAACATTTTCGAAATGTCTCAATTAAAAAAAGATGACTGGAAATTTATTTTTGTATGGAAAATTTAAAATGGGTCTAATTTAACTGTAATACTATTTATCGCAAATGTTTTCAACTAACTTTTAGACCTATGTATCCTGCTTTTGTGTGTAAAGTTTCATTCGTACGGCGTATCCGCTCTTAATTTGAACACTAAAAAAATGACGTTTAAAAGTTATTTTTAATCTTTTTGCAAATTATCAATAGTGAAACTTGGTTCTTCCCCCACTTTTTTATGCTATATCCAGTCCCTATCAAATCAATATCATCATCATGATTCCGTTGTGAAAAAGGGATAGCGCTATTCGTCCTGTCTAGCTCTGTCTCACTCTCACAATCGAAAAAAATGTGAAGATAACTTTATCCATGAATAACAAATTATTAATAATGAACATTTTCTTTTCAGGTGCCTTGTAAAGTAAGAGGAAATGATGGAAAACTTATTATTCAGATTATAAATAAAAACGTTTTAAAAATCAAGATGGCACTAAATATTTTAAAATCAAGGTTTTTTATGTGTTTTTCTTTTATTTTTTTAATTTAAACCGAATTTAAAGGAAATGTTATAGATAAGATCCGATTCTTGGAAAGATATAATTAGTTGATGCATCATATTTTAAAAGAAAGTTGGTTTCTACCATTCATAGAGAACGTGCAGAAACTATAGGTGGCAGCACAGACGCGTCAATGTCAAGTATATTTTACTTATAAGTTTCAAATTTGCAACGCTAGATGGCGCAGTCTACTTCGAGCACGTTCCCCTAAACGGAGGGTGCAGGAAGTGTAGGTGGCAGCACAGGCCAAATTTACAACGTAAAAGTTTCAAAGTTGCAACTTTAGATGGCATAGTCTACGCTGTGCACGTTCCTTATATTAGCTATCACGCGTTTGACAAATTGGTTACTTGAAATTTCTTTCCATAAATTTGGACTTCTCGAATTCGAATCTCCTTCATGTATCAAATAATTTTATTTATATTATTTTACGAAGAAAAAACTTATTATAAATTTTGCCCGAAATCTCAACTTTGCCCAACTTTGCCCAGGTGATGTGAATGATTAACAATTCGAAAGTAGCTTGATACGCCCGTTTCGAATAGAAGTTTCAATGTTTTTAACAAATCAGCTATAGTCAATTTTGCCTGAAATTTTACATTGCCCGGGTAATTTTGATAATGACTTGAAAATGGTGGTTTTAACTAAAAAAATCCTTTAATATCGGTTTTTATTTCCGTTTCTTATTATTATAAGCTTGCCTTGTTATAGTGTTTTTTATTATTTTACATTCATCTATAATCACTGTTTTATTATTGTTTTTTTTTTTTTGTATTCAGGAAAACGTATTCTAAATACTTTTTTTTACAAGTTGTTTTTGAAAATCAATTGCATTTATATGTTTTTAGAGCTATTCATTTGCTGTCTGCCGCTTACTTATACGTTGTACAGTCAACCATGCATCAGTGGTGACTCTTTCACTGCAAAAATCGTCCTTGCTAATGCGATTTCAAGGCACAGTCTATAAATAAAATAAAACAATATTTTATTACTATAATCATTTTGAAATAAATCTATAATGGGATGCAAATAATCAAGAAATATTCAACCCACAAATATTCTTTTATACTTATATTGTACTAGCACTTCGCCCGCGCAGATTTAGTATAAAGAATTTCCACCCCCGTTTTACTCCTTTAGGGGTGGAGTTTCGTAAAATCCGTTCTTAGCGGATGTCTACACCCTATAAGGAACCTACCTGCCAAATTTTAAGTTTGTAGGTGTTATAGTTTCTGAGATTTCGTGATTAATCAGTGAGTGGTATTTCGCTTTTATATACATACATAATAAAGTGCATATATAAAGGCGAGCTTAACTCAAAGTTGTATTTTTTTCCAGCAAACATTGAAGGATATTAAATACTATGTGGTGAGGCGTGTAAATAGCCTGCACCTTTGTGTAGGTTGTGAGAGAATTTGAATTACGAACCTATGTTAAAAAGTGTAATGGCGGACCTCAAAATAAATTAATTTCCCCTTTGATGAATCCGCGAGAAACCAATACCAAAAGATTTATTAGCAGCAAAACATGCCCACGTACCTTGGCAATCCAGAGATCCCACTCAGACCCAGGGTGCTGGGAAGATACCACGTTCATGCGCGCTTGATGGTCTTGTAGGTATAGGCTGCCGGCCGGCGAGCAAAATCTTGTTGAATCCACCGGTGGAATGGTTAAAACTCCAAAAATCAACACTGCACTATAAGTTCTCAATGAAGCACAGATGCAGGTCCAATTATTTTACGAGTATCATCCAGGTTTCACCAAAAAAGGAATTTTCAAAAGGCGGAGCGAACCGTACAAACAGCGTTGCGCACGGTCACACGAAGAAGTCTGTCCGCTAACGCCCTCTATCGGCCACATGGCGAGAAAACTCAAGAAAGTTTAGATACATGGGCGCTGCGGCAACAAAGATTGGTGCGAGGATTCATCAATTGAGAAACTAAAATATTTAATTTGAGATACTAACATATTATGCGTATTATATGACAAATCCTAAAATATTATTATTTTATTTTTTTATAATGAAAAAAGGCATTGACGCTTCACCACTATGTTTTTTTTTTTAAATTAATATATTGAACATTTTTCAATATATCCTTTGTTGTGATGGGTTTGTATTTCATCCTTAGTTCACGTTTTTTTCGAAATTTCAGTTTGTGGGCAGTCATGTTATTGCTTATTTGTATCCCTAGGGAGCGTGTCGGAAAGGTGGCAGCACAGAATTGTCATTGTCAACTATTTATAATGCAAAGGGTTTTTTTTTAAAGAATGGTGTCTCGCTACTCAATCTAAGATTGTCGACCACTTAACCGAGCTTGCAATGTAAAGGTTTACTTTGTGCTTCTAGATAGCGCTGTCTACGCTCGGTACGTTACCTTAAAGAGAGCTATTGGAACTGTAGGTGGCAGCACAGAAGTGTTAATGTGTATTTGTAATGTAAAAGTTTCGCCACCAGATGGCGCTGTCCTAAGGTTTTCGACTGCTTGATCGAGTTTGAATTTATGCTTCTAGATGGTACTGTCTACGTCCGGTACGTTACCTTAATGAGAGCTATTGGAACTGTAGATGTTAATGTGTATTTTATAATGTAAAAGTTTCGCCACCAGATGACGCTGTCCTAGAAAGGTCCATTTCAGCGATATGTCAGACAGACTGATGCTGTCTGACGCTGGTTTTCTAATGAACCTTTCAAAGGACGAGTGGCAGCTCATTTGAATCCTTCAAGGTTAAGCAACGCTTGCCAAGGTTGGTCTGTAGATAGGTGACCATCTTAACGCACCGAGTTTCCTTCGTGCCTCGGAAAGCACGCTAAGCCGTTGGTCCCGGCTGTCATTTGTAGATCTTTAGCAGTCGTTACGGATTGTCAGAAGCCAGGAAATCTGACTCCAGTCTTGCCAAGAAGTACCGTGTCCCCCAGTTAGTGGGTTGTGGAGGTCTGGTAGGCAGCCGCTCCACGTTAAATGCTGGCATTCAGCTTGTGACGCTGGGTCACAAGATAAGAGGTTGTCCTACCTCCCAACTCGTCTACAGTGTGTAGGATGGTAGTAGTTGAATAATAAAACTTGGATTGGTGACATGATTGTTGATTATTTCATAGTTAAGATAAAAGAAACCCGAGTTTCTAATACTGTTACATAATATTATAAAATATGATCACACTGGTAACTATTGAAAATATATAATTTGTATTGCTCTGCTTGAGCGATTTAGTAGGACTGATTCAAAAATCTGCGCAGTCAATGAAAAAACGAAATTCAAAATATTTTTGAAAATAGATACATTTTCTTTTTAGTACAATGAAATTAAGGAGTTTTCAGTCAAGAAAAGGTTTAAAGTCCACGAGACTGAAAACGCAACGACATCGTTACAAGCTGAGTCCGGTTTGACTGGGAGCCGACCCAATGTAGTTGGGAAAAGGGTAGGCAGATGATAGGTGGCAACACAGAAGTGTCAACGGTTAATAAGTGCTTAATACATATATATTAAGGCCGCCACTGGTTGCGCATTGTCCGGTTGAGCAGTAACCAGCCTTAGTGTGCTGAACTGCGAGTGGTCCATCCAAAAAAAAAAAGCCGCCACTGGTTTGGTTAAGTACTCGACAACCTTTTAGGTTGAACTGCGAGAGGAATTCATAAAAAAAAAGAATTTACAACGCTAGATGGCGCAATACACGTTCCCTATTCATCGATTTTTTTTTTATTTCATATAAATCTATATAATCATGTTACAAATTCGCATAGTTCTATCTTTAAGCAACATGCAGCATTTTGTTAAGAATATGAATACTTAGTAGATGTAAGTCAAATGTCCATTAAAGCCAAAAATTTCTTGATCTAATAGGTGTTTCGATTTTGTTTTTTGTAAAGAAATCTCGTTTTATGAGCTATATACAACGTGTAAGTTGTAAAAGAATATACGCAATACTTCTAAGAGCGTATACGCCGTCCGGCATTTCATACAAATTTTCAAGTCCTTATTTTCCGAAATGACTAAACCGATTTTAATGAAACTTTACACATATAAGCAGGGTACATTGGTCTAAAAAGTTAGTTGAAAACATTTCCTATAAATGGTGTTACAGTTAAATTAGACCAATTTTAAATTTTCCATGCAGACATAAATTTTCAGTTATCTTTTTTTGAATAAGACATTTCGGAAATATTTTTAACTAAGTCTTTAGACCTATGACCTTGAGTTTAATTAAAATCGGTTCATTCATTTCGCAAAATAGTGACTTGAAAGTTTGTATGAAAAGTCATACGGCGTACACGCTCTTAAGGGGTCTTTGTACTCATCATTATGAACAACTTTTACTATGGGACCAACACTGAAATTGCGAAAACAAAAAACGACTGCCTCATACATTTTTGTGCGCACACGAAATTTACTGTTTGTTCGATCGCGAGTTTGCTCTAATGCTCGATAGATGGCGTTGTTAGATTGGCGCCAAAATCTAGCATTGAGGCTAACTCGCGATCGAACTCTGTTCTCATAGTAAAAGTTTCTTCATAACGATGACTAAAATGACCCCTTTAAAGGTATAGCGTTTATTCTGTTGCACGTTGTATAAACAACAAGTACATCGAGGGATTTCCCAAAAACCTTTTGGATTTCACTCGACTTGCAAGATTCAAACTAGGGATGCCTCGATACGCCTTTTTACCGATACCGATACTCGTATAAAAATATCGGCGATACTGATGCTGATACCGATACGTTTATTGAATTCAAAAAGGAAGGTAGAATAAATAAAACACAATTAATAGTTTTAGTAATCAAAATTAACATTTATAAGATTTTTATTTACGTTTCCAAAGAAATAGATGGGACAACACGCGCGTTTATATTACATATTTAAAGCGCGAAATTTGAAAAGTATCGTTGAATCGGCCATAAAAATATCGCCGATACTGATATATCGGTAAACCCGAAGTATCGGATGCATCCCTAATTACTTCATCATGATTCATATGATAACTTATCAACGGAACACTCTTTTCTGTGCATTTTAGTATATGTGGTTTTATTCGAATAATCTGTAATTATTGTTATTATTTGGTACATAAATGTGTAAAAATAATAAAAGATGTGAAATAAAAAATTAATGTGAGTAGAAATGTGTATTCCTATTTAAAATAACGCATTTATCGCTTCGCATTTAATAAAAACTATTTGGAGTTTAATAAAAAATATTTTTCTTTCGAATTTTACGTTGATTTTGGACTGAAGGAATTGTTAAAATAATAAGGTGTTTTGACAAAAAAATTAGCTAACATATTTAACAAATATTCGACTATTCATTTGTCTGTAATTTTTTTTTGCACATTATACCGGGTTATTTGTAAAACACCAACAACCTCTTAATTTATGTTCGTATAACTCATCAAAATGTAGGGGAGAGCTGATTTTGTTTTCGCTATTTCAGGTTTGGTCCCATAGTAAAAGTTGTTCATAATGATGAGTACAATGACCTCTTAAGAGGTTGTTGGTGTTTTACAAATAACCCTGTATAGAAATGTGTGTGGAATTCTGTATTGTGTGTACGGTCCCTTAGAGTTCTGTGTATTCTTGCACAACTTTTTAGTCGAAACACCATTTTTTGTTAGTTGCTTACAAGTTTATGTACGTATTTCACACAATTTGTAGTTGCATTTATTTATAAATGTAATAAATTAAACTGTTGTATTACTTTTTGTATGTATGTCCCGCATTATTTAATATTTGAAAGTTAATAAAAAATATTAAATTTAACATTATTGTTGTTTTTTTTAGCCCTATGTTATTTTTTTTGTGAAATGGATTTTCTCTTTACTCTAGTCATATAGAGGCACTAGTCAACAACAAAAAATATAAACACTTTGTGAGCAATAAGAAAACTTAATAAATGTTAAGAACATGTTCAAGAATCATAGAACTGAGATGAGAATTATTTAGACACGCACTGTTTTCCTGTAATATGATTTTGAAGTGGAGCTTTGAAGTGAAAGCTGAAGTTTTCAGGTGGTTTAATACAGCTGGTGCTTTATCAACTTAAAGGAAGCAAAAGCATGTGAAGCAGATGGTACGTCAGGATGCTCAATTATACTTTATAATAAAACGTGCCAAAATGCAGCCCATTTTTTTATTTTTTGTGTATTAAAAATACCGAATGAATGAATTGAATACTTTTCTACATTATAAAGAGGAAAAAAAAAACTTAGTAAATTGAAAAACACTAGTCGTCAGATCTCACT
Organism: Hecatera dysodea; assembly: GCA_905332915.2. Taxonomy (NCBI): domain Eukaryota; kingdom Metazoa; phylum Arthropoda; class Insecta; order Lepidoptera; family Noctuidae; genus Hecatera; species Hecatera dysodea. Next base: position 991,422 of record HG995316.1, read on the forward strand.
CTTTAAATGGGGCTATATGACAAGCACCAGCTTTCGAATATAAAAAAGAATCATCAAAATCGGGACACCCAGTACAAAGTTATGAGGTAACACACACAGAAAAAAAAAAATAGTCGACTTGAGAACCTCCTTTTATCGAAATCGGTTAAAAACTAGACGTGATCAAAACAAAATAAATATGATTTTGCATTAAGGGTCGGTAGGTAAGTACCTAATTCAAAATTGGTAAGCACATTGCCCGTTGCAAAATCTAGTTGGTCAGTGTAATTTGATGGGGCTATTATAGCGTGTTTGAGCTTCGAGGATAAGGAAAGCATGCCGAGATCAGCCCGTGATTGGGTAACTATCCAGCAGTGGCGGCCTTTATCGTCGCGAGGCCGCGGGCGGTAGATATTTACGAGGCCCCGGGCGAAAGAGCTATGTAAGGCCTTTGTTCTTTTTTAAAAGAAAAAATAAGTATTTCCGAATCACAGTGGCCTAAGAAATTTTCAAATGAAACAACTGCAAAGCAGAAAGCCCATCTTGTGTCACTTCTCTCTCTTCTTACTCACATCAAATCTATAAGTATCGTTTTATTAGAATTAGCATTTTGAAAGTGGGTAGCGCGAGGCCCCTAACAGAGCGAGGCCCCTAACAGAACGAGGCCCCTAACAGAGCGAGGCCCCGGCCGATAGCCCTGCTCGCCACCCCCAATTCAAATTATATTGTCGTTTTTATAAAGGCCCATGTAGAAAAATAAAGTACTGACCTAATTAATGGATATGCCATACCAGGACAGTGTAGGTCAGTCAAGTCAACAAAGCATAATTATATCCTCTTCCTGACCGGCGTAGCTGTGCAAGTCAATATAGCACCAAGTAAGTATATAACTAAAACGATCGAATTAGAAAAGAATCGTATGTTGTAGAGTCTACAGTGTTCTCATATAAAAACCGGCCAAGTGCGTGTCGGACCACGCATAGTGAAGCGTTCCGTAGTTCACTGTTAAAATTTCATATCTCTAAAAGTATCTAAGCTGTGATGTTCAAACCAATTTTCGTTGGAAGTGTCTGTGAAGTTGTATTTGCTAATTTTTTTTTGTTGAGAATTTTCTACTTCATAATTTAAAAGTTACCTACACCTTTTTTTAAGAATTTGGAAGCACATATCTCAAAAACTATTGCCTCCATTTTGAAAGGGGTCTACCCTTTATAGCAGAACTTTTTATTTCATAATATGATTCACGTAAAATACTGGTATTCAGCTGAATCCGGCTTGACTGAGAGTCGAGAGACTGTAGTTGGGTAAAGGCTAGGCAGATGATGAAGAATATGATTTTGCATAACAACTGATAGCCTAATCATCACTTCGCAGAAAATTGTTTGGCATACACTTATTTATCCATTTATACCAAACTAGCGACCCGCCCCGGCTCACAGTGGTCCGGATTTTTAATATGGTGGACTTAGAACCCAAGGTCAATATTTCACGCTAAAAAAATTCATACGGATAGATAAGTGGACGCTTATCAACGTTTGTTCTACCGATTTTTATGAAATTGTATACTTTGGCGGAAAAAAAAATATTGAAAAAAAAAATGTATGGAGCAAAACTGAATATCTTTTTTTCTCGAAATGTTCAAAAGTGTTAGCAATGAAACCTTTTGTAAATTGTAGAATTAACTTTATTTGTTAATTTCACAAACAAATCTTTTGCATGCACTTGCAGCTTTGGCGTTTATTGCGCAGTTTAAGTTAAAATATTTAATATAAAAAAATACATTAAAACAATACTTTTTTGGTCTGTTAAGTGGTTTGGGGAAAGTATAATACTAAGATAAAATTGTTTGAATCAACTCAGACATCAAATTACAAAATAACATAATTAATGACAATTGCATTTTGTGTACGCTGGAAGGCATGTTGTACCAGGGATAGTGATGAACAAAAAGCTCAACAGTCTCCTTGCAGTATGCGTGGAATCCATCAATATTGACAGCCTGCCCAGAAGATAACACTTGCAATATGACTGCCGTGACTGCGAAGTGTATTATCAAATCAGCATCAATCTTCGTTATTTGAGCTGCCTTTTCGTAGTCCCGAAAAAATCTTCTGGCCGTATTCCCATCATTGGTAGTTCCAAAGCCCTGCTTCACAACATCAATCAAAAGACCCATCTGTTGTTTGAACTCCGATTGCACTATGTCCTTCCGCAACTTCTTAAGGTTCTTGTTTTCACCTCGTGCACACCACATTTCGAAATCTAAATTATACGAAATGTGTAAAAGACACTCCATGCTTCGAATCCACATATGAAGTGTTGACAATCCATATTGATATACATCTTCCTGCACAGGTCTTGAAAACATTTGAGAAAGATTATTCATCTCGCTTGGTTTTGCAAGGCAAACATTGCAAGTAGCTGCAGATGGAGTATTTGTAATTATTGTAGTGACTTTCCCATCAATCATTGTCATGTGTAACTCATGAGTAACTTCCAAGTTTCCACATTTTGAAATAGTCAAATTTCGTATTTCTTCCTCCATTGCCGCTTGTTCTTTATTAACAAACCCAGTCGTTTCCTTCGCAAACTGAAATTTAGTAGGTCTGCAATAAAATGTTGAAGATGGCTTTGGATTATTCCAAATAACAACATTTCCGGCCTCTAGCTTCAGAGGAACGAGGCTCGTCATAAACACAGAGGAGTCGTCGAAATCTGCCATTTCACTTCTCTGCTTGTAGTTGCTCTGTGCTGATGAACCATCGAATCCCCATTTGCTGGTCAGCTTCAAGTTTCCACTGGAGATATTTAAATCATCACCAACGATTTGCAGAATCCTTCGAGTTGTGCTTGTAGTTTCACCTTCACTCACATCTTCTGATATTATAATATCTGTGGTATCTGGATAACACCTTTTCTTAGCTTCTAACAACTAGTGGTAAGACGGAAGCTTCAACTGTTGTGACAATGCAGACCTTAAAGTGAGATACTTCGACTTTGACAGATCCAATGAAGTACTAAGGGCTAAAACTTGATCTTCCTGCATAGTCTCCTTCTTTTCGTTCATAAACAAAAATGATTCGACATCTTCAACCTTTTCAGGTTTCTTAATAAGAAGGTCAATGATGCGAGCTTTGTGACAAAAGCAAAAGTCAGTTCGTCTTCTGGATAGTCGAGTAATGTACCCGATCGCCTTTTCTTCTGCTTATTTTCCAAGTCTTCAAATGGCTTCCTCGATACGATGTCTGTAGAAGTGCCCATGTCACTAGTCGCCTTTGAAGTAGATGCAGAGGGTAGGAGGGTACTTCGTCTTCTGTGGAACAATGATGCAAATTCTCGGTCTCTTCAAAAATTTCGGAGAGATTCACAGTAGCACATTCAGGCCACTTAATTCTTGTTTCTAACCAGCTCATATGCTTTTTCATGAATGTTTTTTGCACCCTGTGTGCTTCGGGCCATCGACGATTTAAGTTCACAGTGAGAGATCTTGCAAAATTCAATATTTTTTCAGAATCTTCTTGCGAAATTTCAAGCAAAATGCAGTCCAAAATTGCTTGATGCAGTCGTTTGTAGTCCTTGAGGTCCCCTTTTCGTAGAAACACGTAAATGTCCAGGTAAGTACCAAATCCAGCCATGATTATGTAGGTAGTTTTCTTCACGTTAAAATTTCCAGGTATGTTGACTCTTCAAGGGTTGAATGTAGTCTAATGACACGCTCCAGTAGGAGCTCCGTCTATTTTATTTGATTAAAAAGAGTGCAATTAGCGGGGGTCTTAACAAGAAAAAGAGGGAACAATAGAGAATGAAAGAGACAGCAATAGTAGAAAATCAAAGAGATAGCAATATTAATGAATGGGAGGGGAAAATTTGCAGGCAATGCGTCATTTGGTCACTAACTGTGCTTTGAGTAACCTGGCTAACCGCTAAGAAGTAAAATATGAAATTAAATTTTACCTATTTTTCAAAATCGTTCAAAGTCTAGAAATAATGAATTTTAATGTTTATGATATTGAAAATATTTTTTTATGTGACTATAAATGAGTAAAAACCTTTAACTGTCACAAATAGATGGAATAAAATCATTGAAAGTTCCGATGCTTTAAATGCTTATTTCGACCAAGGCTGCAAGTGTATGCGAAAAAGTTCTTAGGGGAATTATCCAATAAGTGTAATGCAATAATATTTAAAAGGTTTCATTGCTAACACTTTTGAACATTTCGAGAAAAAAAGATATTTCAGTTTTGCTCCATACATTTTTTTTTTCAATATTTTTTTTCCGCCAAAGTAAACAATTTCATAAAAATCGGTAGAACAAACGTTGATAAGCGTCCACTTATCTATCCGTATGAATTTTTTTAGCGTGAAATATTGACCTTGGGTTCTAAGTCCACCATATTAAAAATCCGGACCACTGTGCGGCTTCGCACGGGTGTAATGTAGATACTAATGTTTCCTCTACTATAATATGGATATATTATACAGATAAACCTTCCTTAAGAATCAGTCTATCTATTAAAAAAAACCGCATCAAAATCCGTTGCGTAGTTTTAAAGATCTAAGCATACATAGGGACAGACGGCGGATAGCGACTTTGTTTTATACTATGTAGTGATAATCGTTGCTCTGAATAGATATTATGCTAAACGAAATTATGCGGAACTTGGTACTATGCCAAAGGTAATTATGCCAAATAATATTCTGCCATCTTTAAAAGTATGCCATTGTAACATTCGGCCAAACAATAGTTTAATAGTTTAACTAAATATTTTGTACCTATGCCTCAAAAATATTCGTTTAAAAAGATTATACGAAGTTTGTTTAGCCTACGTTTGTAGGAACGCTCGCCAGAAACTAAAGAAAAGATCGTTTTCTAAAGACATTGTAGAACGAGCGGCCGACTCGGGCGCGTCAACATGGCTACCAACTTATCGTTTTCTACAGTTGCTGACACCGAGGCGTTACCGATTGGAGAGCGGAATTCGACACGAAACGTTTGTAACTTGGCTTGGGGACTGTTTTTACACCGCCCGTCACCACTTCTTCGTCTTCGTATAAAAAATATGGCGTTCAATAAGTGCTTATTTTCCACCTAGTTTGGAAAAATGACTTGATTAACTAAACCAACTTTATTTGTTGCAGGTGGGTCCCACGGATATCCTATGGGCGGTATGGCTATGGGCGGTGGTGTAAGTATTCAAATATTTTTTTTTAATTTTTTGGTTTTTCGCTAGGGAAACGTTTAAATGGTGCCTGTACGTTGGGAATAAAACCAAGGAGGTTGCAGTTTGTACTTTCATAAGACCATGCGGTCACCTAACCGTTCATCTTGGAAAGGGCGCCTTTTCGTTACGTTTTTGTGGAAACTTAGGTAAAAAAGTTGTGTAACTACAGTTATGATTGCTTCGGTACTCTGTGTGTTAAGAGCGTATACGCCGTATGTCATTTCATACAAATTTTCAAGTCCTTATTTTCCGAAATTACTAAACCGATTTTAATGAAACTTTACACACATAAGCAGGATACGAGTACATATCCTTATTTTCCGAAATAACTAAACTGTTTTTTTAATGAAACTTGACACATATAAGCAGGATACATAGGTCTAAAAAGTTAGTTAGTTGAAAACATTTTCAATAAATAGTGTTACAGTTATATTTGAACCATTTTAAATTTCCAGTTATCCTTTTTTAAATAAGACATTTCGAAAATGTTTTAACTAACTTTTTAGACCTATGTATCCTGCTTATATGTGTCAAGTTTCATTAAAATCAGTTCAGTTATTTCGGAAAATAAGGACTTGAAAATTTGTATGAAATGCCATACGGCGTACACGTTCCTAAAATAGAATTCCGGCCGCGACTGCGCAGATTAAGTACAAATGAATTATCTCTAAAATGTTGCTTCCTAATGCTCTCACTACATAAAAAGCCACCTACTGCAAAGTTTAATGTCCCTGGACCCTGCAGATTCGACTGTGCGGTATACTATCTTTTCTTAATAAGACACCCATATATTAAAAACTTCTGATGAAAAAATTTTTTTGATGGGATTTATACGATACAAAACAATTTATCTGCATTAATATTATAAAGATGAAAAATTGTATTTTTGCATGTAACGAATAAACTCTAAAACTGCTGTGCCGATTTCAAAAATTCTTTCACCATTAGAAAGCTACATTCACCCTGAGTAATATAGGCTATATTATATCCCGTATGCCCACGGGATCGGGAACTACACGAGTGAAACCGCGGGGCGTTGCTAGTAGTAACATAAATTGCAATATCAACGACTAGCTGCTGCCCGCGACTTCGTCCCCGTGGAATCCCCGATTTTAAAACATTCTTTACCGCTGCTCCGCTCCTATTGGCTTAAGCGTGATGATATATAGCCTAAAGCCTTCCTCGATAAATGGTCTATTCAACCCAAAAGAATTTTTCAATTCGAACCAGTAGTTCCTGAGATTAGCGCGTTCAAACAAACAAACAAACAAACTCTTCAGCTTTATAATATTAGTAAGTATAGATATTATGCACATATCTGAGGAGACTGTAAATGGTCTTTCCTAAGACCTACTGGGCACGGCAGAATGTGACCACTGTGCGTCCGTCTACCATGGAGTCACTCGGTGGGCGATCAGAGGCCCACATAGGAGCACCCGCAAAACCAAAGACAAAAGGTTTCGGCACAAAAAGGGCCCAAAGGCGATGTGGATCTTACACATCTGGGCACCTTTAGCAGTGTTCGCGAATACGGCCAGAAGTGTTTTCTGCCATGCTTCGAAGTTGCACACAAGTGTCAAAATTCAAAAAAATTCAAAATTCAAAAGTCATTTATTCAAACTAGGCTGACAGACAGCACTTTTTGAACGCCAAATTTTACATAAAGACAGTCCCCCAAAACGCCCACCCGTCACCACTTCCTAGTGTTTTAGCTGGGAAGAAGAAGTGGCGCAACAAACTCCCCAGCAACACATCTGTATCTATTGCGTTTTAAGAACTTGAATTTATACAATAGTATGCAAAGTCATTGATACATGACAAAGGTAAAAAAAAAAAATATAATTATCCAACATGGAAATCATAAATCAATTCACTAAGTCACAGATGTGGATCCCCTTTCGGCGGCAAGAGATCTAGAAAAAGCGACGTTCTTCAAGAAATAACGGTTCTCAAACGGTTTGGGACTGCTCCTGCAATATTTCGGCAGTGTCAATACCGTACATATTGAACTGATTGACCATCATAATCGTCGCTAGTAGTGATGTTTTCAGACTCGAGTGATATCAGCCCCCTCACAATCCCATAAGCCATCATCAAATATGTTTTTTGTTTTAGAATAATAAATTAAGCCCCGTTGGTTTCAAAGTTCAGTTTACGTTATTTTGGGGATTAGACTTTGATGAGTTATTATTTTTACAGGGTTACGCCGTTGGATATGGTGGCGGCGGCGGTGGGTACGGTGGCCCTGGGGGTGGATTCGGTGGCCCTGGGGGTGGATACGGTGGCCCTGGGGGTGGATACGGTGGCCCTGGAGGCGGATACGGTGGCCCTGGAGGCGGATATGGTGGCCCCGGGGGAGGTTACGGCGGCGGCGGCGGTGGCGGCGGCCCCAGGGGTGGCGGCGGGGGCCGAGGTGGAGGAGGAAAAGGGGGTGGAAAAGGGGGGGGTGCCGGCGCAAAAGGGGGTGGAAAGCCTGCAAAAGGGGGCGGCGGTGGTATTGGTACCAAGGGTGCTTTGGGCTTGGGGGCCGCCGGCCTGGCCGCTGGTGGCCTCGCGGGCTACGCCGCTGCTGGAGGCTTCGGAGGAAAAGGAGGAGGAACGGTAAGTTATCCAAACAGTGGCTTTAGTGCAATGCGATCTGTAAGTCCCGAAATTGCACAGGCGCCGTCGTGTGTTGAAAATTAGATTTTCGGTTTTTTGATACACTGAGGTAAAGTAAACACGGTCACGTATAATATAAAAACTATTTAAAAAAAACTAGCACTAGGCCCTCGGATATATCATATTTCGGGACTTACCGTACACTACACATTTTTATCGAATATTTCAGGCCGTACGACTGATCGTACGACTCACATCAATCAAACGTCCTTCTAAAGTATTTTAGAGGAGGCACGATGCTCGGATACAAATTTATAGCCATAAGTAAGAGCGTCAATCTGACCAGCAAATTTAGCCAGACTTGTATACAAGACAAGTTACTCACTTTCCTACTTATCAAATGATTTTCTCGCGGTTTTGATAAACTTTACTATTGCTACTATTTATTAATAACACTTTTTTTACTATCTTGCTATTAAGGAGGATTATGATGGAGTAAGTTAGATTTGTGTTCAGTTTAACAATTATTAGGCAAAAAAGTAGTAATAGAAATAACTGAAAACAAGGGGTGGTGGGTACCACCTCCACGCTTCCTGTATAGATGGCAGCACAGATGTTTTAATGTCAAGAGTTTGTAAGGTAAATATTTCGAATTTGAAACAGTAGATATCATAGTCTATGCAGTGCACGTTCCCGATAGTTCCGCTAGAATTAAATCACCTCAAAATATATGGTCGTGTGACATAAATTTTCAATACAGAAGCTGCAAAGCCCTGATTTATTCCTTAAACAAAAGTTAAATTCGTAACGAAAAAAAAAAAATTGTCACTAAAATCCAACGGGACACATATTAGACAGTGAATTAATCTAAAGCTTGTAAAATAGGTTACTTTCCTGAAAAAAACTATTTGGTCCGGCAGTTAGATCACCAAGACTTATTGAACACGCATTTTTACTTTAGTTACGAAAACAAAAACCGAGCTCGGTTGTTATTTTTAAGCTCGTGGCTAAAGAATAAGAGCTGCACGGTTCCATCTTAAAAGTTATGGCTCAGTCTGTGGTTGTATGACTGTCATACCGAGACTCCTGCGGGCCTCGAAAATCACGTTAAGCCTTTGGCTGGGGAATCTTTGGCAGTCGTTACGGATTGTCAGTACCTAGCCAGAAAAAATCTGTTTCGAATGTTGCCAAATTACCGTGTTACCCAGTTAACGGGTTGTGGAGGTTTGGTAGGCAGCCGCTCCACATAAAATGCTGGTATTAACCTGAATCTAGTTTGACTGGAAGCCGACCCAAATGTAGTTGGGAAAAGGCTAAGCAAATGATGATGATGACCAACACAAAGAATGACGACAAGCGTTGGTACTTGTACTTTTTACTAAAAAGTGACGTCACCTGCTCCCACTTCTGAACTTTGATGCACTTTATCTTTGTCATTTTAATTGATTTGAAAAGGCAAAAAATGCGTATCTAATATTTTTATGAACATGTAGATGTGATTTTTTTTTCTGGAAAATGCCATAAATTTAAAGCCCACTAAACGAACGTAATGTTACGGAATTTTCTCTCAAGTATTGTATTTTGGTGACAGAGGTGGAACCAATGAGCTCTTTAAAGGTTTTCAGTTATTTCAATTACACCTTTTACTGTGATGTGTTACTGTTTACTCATAAACTTTTTTTTTAAACAACCCCTTAAAGGAAGATTTTGAGGTAAGTCAAGCTTACTTTAACACTACGGGGCGGTTTAATATAGTTTAATAAATTAATTCAGGGTCAATGAGATTCATAATCATATTGTCGTTATATCTAAATTACACATAGTGAGCATCTTGGAATTATGCTGCTCTGAACTTATGCGAATTGAAAGGTTGTTTTCCCATGGCAAGAAGGTCTGACTTTAGGTAAATAGGTAGCGTGCAACTGTAGTTTGCAGCACAGAAGTGTCGATGGAAAAAAAGTTTGAAAGGAAAGAGTTTCTAATTTGCTGTAGCTATGGTCTACGTCGTGCACGTTCCGTTTGCGGTAGCATTTCACTTTGATATTAAATGTATTTATATTTAATGAATGTTTTGATTCGTCTAAGTCATTTGATTGAGTCCTTCAAGCAACATTTATCTGACACTACACAACTACGGGAATCCCAACGCTTCTCGGGATCTTCTGACTTCATACTTCAGTGATAGGATTTATAAACTTGATGCGAATGGAAAAAGGATCGTCCGGATCTGTAGTCAAAATTGGAGTCCCGCAGGAGTTCATTATCTGACCAGTTTTGTTCCACAATTTATAAATGGCTCGCTTAACCTCAAAAAGGATCGTCCATAAAGTATAGCACACACATATTAGGGAGAGGTCACATATCACTTATAGTTTAGGTACTATAAGTGATTTTTTTTTTTACATAAATTATTTAAAAGAAAAACTTTAGGTTTTAGGTGTTTTCGTGTCAGCCTTAAAAGTTGATCCATACATATCCGAGCTGTGTCTGTGTGTGTGAACGTGCCTTGACTTTCAAAACGTTCTCAGCCACGTCCGTGTTACGGCTTGGACACCGGCGTGTGGGAACGAGTTCTAATGTATCTATTTGCCATCAGTTAACCGACGATTGTTTACACTTTACGTTAACAATTTCATTTTACCTTCATTTCTAAATGTAACACATCATATCACTCAATAAATCATTGCTTTAAACTCAAGATTTAACAACAAACAGCAACAACTATTCACAATAAAAAAATACAGCAAGTTTGTAAAATAATAGTGTTAATTTTTTTTTTTTTGGTAAATATTATTTAAAAATTAAATGTAGGTGTGGCTGGGAAAGTGTTTAGTTGATTTTATTTAGGTGTATGTATTGCGAAAGTGAACACTTTGTTTAATACAGAAGCATAATTGGCATGACCCGCGCTCCATAACGCTGCGTTAATCTGACAGTAGCAGTTCACCGTTCACTAGCTTCGCCTGCGCAGATTTTGTTTCGAAAAATCCCTTCTTCGTACTCGCTCAACTACATGTGACACCGCTGTAATGCACGTACATATTCTGATGTCATATTGCCTGAGTATAAAAACATTTTAATCCACTGCTTGCAAATCGTCTATCTCGGCTGCTCACGGCGTACTGGTTAGTGGTTACATAAAGTGCACTACGCCGACCGATAACAGTGCGTCGAGCTTTGGAGTCGCACAAAATCGGTTTCAGTTTCGTGTTGCATTCGTTCTTTACGTGGATCTACATTTATTTTTTATACATGACATTTGTGTGTGTTATTTTAATTGTTTTCTTTATTTTTCTTGTTATTTACACAAACTTATTTATCCCCAAACACCAAATTATTATGTATCGTTTTATTTATTACACATTAACATTTACCTGTATACTAATCTATCAAGAAAGTACCGGGAAAAGATCAGTGATATACAAAATGTTAGTTATTCCCGTTCAAAACGGGTGCCATGAAGTGGTAATTTGACCAAAGTTTTTTTTTCAAAAATTCCTTTACAATAATGGCCTTGTCCTGGTGCAAAATCCAAGAATTGTCTTCCCACAAATCTGGCCTGTTTCGTCAAATTTGCTCTCTTCAAAGCAGCGGTGTTTAGCGCTCAAATAATATTCTTTATTCACCGTTTGTCCTTCCAGCAAGAATTCCGAGTCAACAAAGAAAACAGTCAACATGATTTTGACTTTTACTTTTGCGTGGTTTTTTCGGTTTTAGTTCTCTTGGAAGGCGCCGCTCCGAAAATTGTCTTTTGAATAGTTTGTATTTCAAATTGGTAAACCCGAGTCTCGCCACCAGTAACAATGCGATTTATTAATGTTGGGTCGGAATTGACTCGTTCTAGCATGTCCTCGAATTGATTCTTATGCCATTGAGATTTTGGTGAAAATTCAGGTTTTTTTGGGACATGTTTCATACTCAAGTGTTTATTTGAAAATGGTACGGATGGACTGTTGAGACACGGAAAAACGCTGTGTACCAATCATAAGCACGTTTTTTAGTTAAAGTTGATTCACCGTAAGCCTTCTGTAACATTTTTAGTGATTCCGAACAAGAAATTTTATTGGCGATGTAAAACTTAAAGACTTGTTTGATGTTTTAGTCCATCATGAAATCCGCAATACACTACACAGATATGATGTTTATATACACTGTTTATATTTAATCTAAATAAAAGATGTATTCAGATGTATTGCGTGTGTCTAAGTAATCTTTTTTTTTTTTTTTTGGCTTCGCACGGTTTGTGCATTTAGCCAATGTCACGTTTAGAAATAATCTTAAAATACATATATAAATATAATTTGGAACCATAAACAAATCATCCATCCCCTATACTTTTTGATTGAACGTTTTAAACACCTTACAAAACTGATTTATATCCGCACTCTTCAACGTTAGGTTCAGTTGAAAACTCTGTCTGATATTTTGCTGAACTGGACTTACTTGGAGCAGCCGTGGGTCACACAATGTTATTGTTTTAAAAAATGGAGCTTTATTAGTATCTTCATTATGTGTACTTGTACGTGCCAAATGGACTTATTTACTTTTCTTCTTATTTCTTTAAATCATGTAAGGAGGCCTTGTGTGACATTTTATGTTCCTAGTCCCAGTAGTTTTCACTGTGGCTGTGCTTTCGTAAATCAGCCTTTTATCGATATAGATAACTAGTGTGTAGGCAAATATGTCTCACTTTACGTTCTGCCGGAACTATATTATACAGTCTGTTCCACAAGAAAGTAGGTGGGATTAAAAAAAAACAAAAACACATATTTATTTAAAAACTATTTTAATTAAAAGTACGTTAAATAAGCTAAGGCGCAATTTATTCAATAAACGGTATAATCGCCACCAGCGTTGATAATGGCCTGGCACCTACAAGGCATACTATCAACAAGATTTACGGCGTAACTTGTCGGAAGTTGTCGCCAAATTTTCCGAATCAGTCTTGAAAGATGCTTCAAATCGTAAACAGGCTTTCCGGCAAGCTTGCTCTTCATAGTTTTTTAAGGTTTTTGTATTACTAACCAAGAAATGGACTCAGTCTGAAATATAAGTTTTTTTTTTTTTTTTTTTTTTTTAATGGCCCAAATATTTTCAATGGGGTTGGCATCAGGGGATTGGGAGGGCCAGTCATTTAACATTCAATTTGGTAGGTAAGTAGGTACAAAACAAGTCACACTTATATAAAAAAAATACAACAGGTAATTAATGGGAGTGCATGATAGAATTTGGATGTATTAATGTTTTTTACAATGATTATTTACACTAGGTTGGTTCCAGTTCCATTCAAACACTAACATTCATCATATCTCACAAAGTCTTAATCAATAAGTTTGAATTAAGGCAACAGTTAATAGAGAAATCTTATATTCTAGAAGATGTTTCTCAAGGAACTAACCCAGATTAGTGATGGCTTATTAACTTACTGCCAGTCACCACCCGCTGGCTATGGTGATCTTGTTTAGTCCTTTGTATGTGATGAATGTATCTTCGGTAGTATAGTGGTAAGTATCCCCGCCTGTCACGCGGGAGACCGGGGTTCGATTCCCCGCCGGAGAGCCAGTGTGACGAGATTGGTCGTCGGAGAGCCAATGTGACGCTGGGTCACTAGATGTGAGGTTCTCCCACCTCCCAACTCGTCTACAGTGTGTAGGATGGTATTATTGAATAATAAACTTGATTTGTGACTTGATTGCTTATTTTTAAAATTAGACTAAGAAAAGAAACCCGGGTTTCTAAAACTGTTACATGTTATAACTGGTATGTAACTATTGAAAATATTATTGACTGTGCTCTGGTTGAGCAATTTGATAGGACTCCATGAAAAAATCTGAGCAGTCAATAAAAAAACGAAATTTAAAATATTTTGAAAATAGACATTTTCTTTTTATTATAATAAAAGTAAGGAGTTTTCAGTCATCGTGGAGGTTTAAAGTCCACGAGACTGAAAACGCAGCGACATCGTTACAGTAGTGATGCCATTTTTCTCCTTCCAGTGGCGACACAGGCGGCTCCGATGTTTCGGGTCATTATCCTCTTGTAAAACCCAATTTTTATTGTTGGGTCCGAACATCTTTCGCACCGATTTCAAGAGGCCACGTTTGTAAATTTTGATCATTTTATGCGAATCTAAATTTTGAGTAAACAGCTCTAAACAACCGAATCCGCGCTGTGAGAAACATCCCCAGACATTAATTTTTAGTGGTTGTTTGACGGTGCGCTGAATGAAATCTGTTCTACTCCTTAACCAGGCACGCTTCACCGGAACCCATGCCCAGAAAGTCGCTTCATCAGAAAAAGCTACTTTCGACCAATCGCGATCTTTGTTCTCACTCGCCCAGCTAAGGCGTTTTTTCGTATGATTTTCCGTTAGCAGGGGTTTTGAGCTCGTAGATCGATATGATAATTTTGCCTCGTGCAAACGTCGCCTGATCGTGTTTAGACTGACATTAAGGCTTAGCACGCACTGCGATTAAACGCGCGCGGTTTAGGAATAGCTGAAAACGCAAAAACGCGCATCAACACGCACTGCGGCTAGCGTTTTGCTTAAATTTATTTCATTACATCATGGATTTCTGGCGAGCAGCATGTGTTGTAGCTTTGATATTGAAATTAAAAAATAGAAAACGTAAACAACGACGCTGCTATAGGTACTGGGTACATCCACTAACTGATCAAAGATATTTGAAAGGATACTTTTGCAAAATGTACAACGACGTGCGTCAACATCCCGATAAGTTTTTTAATTACTACAGAATGTCGATTGGCACTTTTGATAAATTTTCGTAAAAAAAAATGTCGTAGTCTACATTCGATGTTTCTGAGTCGGACGACATGACTTAACCTCTGCAAAAACGTCTATCCTCCGTACTCGCACAGTCGAGACTGAATAAAAACCGAATGCGATTAACCGCTGTGCGTGCGCCACAGTACTGTTACTATGGGACATAAAAAAACCGCGCGTTTTCAAACCGCGGTAAAAACGTAACAAGTTGCGTTTTTAAAATCAGTCACTGAAAAAAGTCACTAAAGCGTGCGCTTGTATAGAAAGCTATGTGTTACATTTTTTTGCGGTTTTAGACCTGCGGTTAAACGCGGGCGTTTAATCGCAGTGCGTGCTAAGCCTAATTCCCTTTTTGGCGAGTCTGAACTTAGCTTCGCGGAGGCACAAAGTGGAATTGTTCTGGAACAACGTTACGATCTCTTTATCTTGCTTACTGGTTGTTGCTCTCGTTCTACCGGGTTGAGGAAAATCATCCACGTTTTTCAATTGTTTATATCTCTTTATCCACTTCTCAACAAACTTTTTTGACTTTTTAATCACTTTGGCTGCAGCAGCATATGATAATTTAGGTCCTTTCGGATGCGTGCACAGAAAGACAGCTTCAAATCGCTTTGCGTACATGGCACTCATTTTTATTAACGTCCGCTTTCTACAACTTTTCGAATGACGCAAAAATGAATTAGTGACGGCGTCGTAGCCCACCAATAATATAATCACACTGTGAAAAAGAGACAGAAATATCTTCTACTTTACTATTGAAAATGCCGCCTCCTTTCTTGTGGAACAGACTGTATTGCAACTAGCTTCTGCCCGCTACTTCGTCCGCGTGGAATAGTTACTTTACCCCTGATTTTGAAAATCTCAGCCCGATCGGTTTAAAATTGACAAAGTTTCATACAAAGTTTCATCCCCTATTTTATCCCCTTGGGGGTAGAATTAATCAAAATCCTTTCTTAGCGGATGCCTATGTCATAACATCTACCTGCATGCCAAATTTCAGCCCGATCCGTGCAGTGGTTTGGGCTGTGCGTTGATAGATCACTATGTCAGTCAGTCAGTCACTTTTGAGTTATATAGGTAAAGGTTTAGTACCGTTTGGCAGGATTTGGGGGGGAGAGGGGGAGGTGAGGGGAGAGGGGGGTGACCCTATGGCACCACTCCCGTAAAAAGGCAACGCACCGTTTCCGAAAAAATCGACTTTCAGCAACCTAACCTCAAAACACTTAAGTGGCTTAAAAAGCGTGACGGAGGGTTTAAAAAAAAGTCAAGGGTTTAAAAAAAAATAACCACGAAGGAGTGGCGGAGTCTGCTCGCTCGCTTCGCTCGCTCACTAGACTCCGCCACTCCTTCTAACCTAACCTGTCCGAGTCGGGGTGCCCCATGTCCCGACCTCGCTTCGGTCGCTCTTGCATCCTAAATTCTCCTTGTAACACTAGTAAACTGCCTTTCGCACAATTTGCACATACATACAATTTGGTATAAACACATCACATTAATTAAAGTTATTTATTTTATCCAAAATTTATCACTTCGATTAATTCCTCAAAAGGATCACTTTTATTTCTTGCTACCAATTTCAGGGGAGAAGCCAAGGTCGTTGAAAAAAGCCAAAATAATACATAAAAAAAACCCGCAACTCGGGAAGAAACGGAACATAAACGGAATGTTGACATAGACACATGATTGAAATGTCTTTTTACGTTCCGTTTTACCGATTTTGCACGATATTTATACCACAGACACTATATTGTGACAGATTTGGTTGTCAAACACCCATTTTAACGTTCCGTTTTCCGCTTAAACAATTTGAGGTTAGTAACTTATTTTGTTAATTTCTCCAGATTCAATCGATTTTACACCCCAACTCCTGCCAAACGATACTAGACCCGACCCGTTATATATACTTAGATACATTGTTTGACCGCGGAAGCTGAGCAGGATGACTAGAAATTTTGAATTTTCTGCCAGGGTGCAGCCGCCGCTGCCGCCGGTGGCGCCGTACCAACCAGCGGATCCCCGCAAACCACTCCTGGCGGTGAAGAGGGCGTCGAAGGAGAGGGAGTAGAAGGAGAAGGTGTTGAGGGCGAGGAAGTGGAGGGCGAAGGCGTGGAAGGAGAGGGCGTGGAAGGAGAGGGCGTCGAAGGAGAGGGCGTGGAAGGAGAGGGCGTGGAAGGAGAAGGTGCTGAAGGAGAAGGTGATGAAGGAGGAGAAGAAGGAGAAGGTGCTGAGGGAGCAGACGAAGCAGAAGGAGATGAGGGAGAAGATGCTGAGGCAGAAGATGAGGGAGCTGACGAGGGAGAAGATGAGGCAGGTGGCGATGATGATGAAGGCGGCGATGATGATGACGGCGGTGATGACGGCGGTGATGACGGCGGTGATGACGATGGTGATGACGGTGGTGATGATGGTGGTGACGACGATGATGACTAAGACCATAGAGTAAGGCTACTTTTACATATAATTGAATAGTATCTATACAACGTATAACAACGTCAACGCAATACCTGGAGATCATGGTACTCATAAATTATGAATAACTTTTAACTTGCGAGCAACTTGAAATGGCGATTTCATGTTTTATGTATTTATGTATGTATGTAGCAGCAGTCAATATTTTTTTTGCGATTTCATGTTGTTCCCGTTGTAAAAGTTGCATTAATAATGGATGCCATGATCCCTTTTCAGGTATTCTGTTGACTCTGTCAGACGTATACAGGTTAAATTTAGATTTAGGAGTCAGAGTGGCTTAGCTCAGGAGTTGGTCTAGTGTAGTTGAATATTTGAAGTGTATTTTAAGAGTTTTAGTGTATTTCAAGAGACTGTCCAATGTAGCTCCGGAGTTTAAGTGTATTTCTAGAGTCGTTCTAGTGTAGCTTTGTAGTTTTAGTGTCGTCTAGGAGTTATATTATATTTCTAGAGTTGGTCTTGTGTAGCGCAGGAGTTTTAGTGTCGTTTAAGAGTTTAAGTGTATTTCAGGAGTCGGTCGTCAAGTGTAGCTCAGGGGTTTACGAGTTGGTGCAAACGTTTAATGCGTTTATAGTTGTATTTTTTGTGTAGACATCTTTCTTCACCACTTATTCCGCCGTTAAATTAAAGCAGACACCAAAAAAAAAACAAACACGATATTAGATATACATTCCGACACTATAATTGTTTTTCAGTCAGTATTGTCATTAAGAAGTCATAATTTCATTTGAATATGCTTCTTTCTTTGATATTTTGAGAATTGAATTTAATGTCTGACGTCGACTTCCAGGTACAAGAAGTATCGTCGTTCTCCGAGTCGGTCGACTTCGATGGCGACGACTGGATGGACTGAAGGTACTTTGGCCACGTTTTGGCACCTTTCGAAGCCTTGATAGAGCTGGTGACTAAACTGACACAAGTAGTGATCGGCTATATATTTACTGAGTGGCTTTTTTGAAGTAACATTTGGGTTATTTAGCATAAGCGGCCCGTCCCTGCTCCGGACGGGTAGACGTTTATTTATTTTAATAATATTATGCCGAGTTCTGGACACCGAAACGTTTATTATGCAAATATATTATTAAGGTCTTATTTCACCAGATATCTCTCTTTATCTCTCAGTGCGCCCAGACCTCCGGTCGCCCCTAGGGGCGATATTGTCAAGACACTTAGTGAGTGACACCGTTTACACAATATTAGATTATACTGCGAGGGGATAAAGCAGTGTCTTACGTCAGGGGCGCCATATTGATGTCCGATGCCATTTTGAAATACTAATATATATGTTGTTGACCGACATTGTCATTGGAGAAGCACTAAATGTATTTTTTATTTTTTTTATGGAAATTATTATTCTAACTAGCCTGTAATATTCCACCGCTGACAAGGGCCTCCTCTTATATCTTCTATTGTTTTCGGTGGGTCAGTTCTTCCGAGCTTCGGTTCCGTCTCGCGATTTTAGGGCAATTGTTTTTTATGTGCCACCGCTCTATGCGACAGACATATCCAGTCTAGCCCCGTCAGCCAAGACATTTTATAGAAAACTATTTTTTTTTTGACAAATTGTAACCAAACAAACACATATAATTAAACCTTATATTTGGGCCTACCCTTTAAAGCAGAACTTGTTATGTCATAATATTATTTAGCATAACAACGGATGGCATAATCTTCACATCGCAGCAAAATTGTTTGGCATACACTCATTTATCATATATTAAAAATTTATCATACCCATTAAAAACTAGAAACGGCTATATGCCTGGTAAAATTATTCCAAATGAAATTCTGCCGTCTTCATAGTTTGCCAAATGAAATTGTACGAAATAATCGTCTCTACTAATAAACGTTTCAAATGTGTCGCGGAATCTTTACAATGGAAGTACTGGAGGGGGGCCTTTGACCAGCAGTGGGACAGTACAGAATTAATAATAATATCTTTTATCAAATCTTTTAATATAGATATTGATTTAATAAGTGGCACTTTTAAGAATCTCTTGGCATTATAAAACTGTGTCCATTTAGAATTCTGAAATCATGTTGAATTGCAAATCTGTTTTCGAATCTAAAATATTACATAACTACGCTATTTTGTAGTTTCCTTTAATTGTATTGTATCTTTATTATTGTTATTTATTTGTAATAGCTTATTATTTTTTTAATTATTTCTAGTAATTGTACAGGTATTAGTTTTATGTTTTGTTGAATTATCATTAGATATTATTAACTTATTTGATTTTAGTCTAAATCAGCAGTATTCGGTCGTAAATGTGACTGATTATGTTTAGGAAACGACGTCTATAATTCATACCTGTGCGATATTCTCTTTGTAAGCCAAGATGATGCGTTATCTAAACGCCCGGGTAATATATTTTACATAGGTAAGAGTTCAGCTCCCTACCATGATGTGCGAACGCCATCATGTTTCCGATGTGAGACAGAGATGGAACTAAACAGCAGGAATAGCATTATCTCTTTTCCACGTGGACTCACGTCATGGAAGGGGGTCAGATAAATAGTGAAGCACTTGTGTGGCTTTTATACTGTTATATGTAAAATAAATTATGTTTAAATGTGTGTTTATTGTTTTATTGATTTTTACCCAATAATAGCTGATAAGGAAAACCACGAAAAAATAACACAAATTTGTTGCCACGAATCACAATTTCAGTCTCACACAGTTGTAGTTGTTTCACTGGTAAATTTTGTATCAGTTATTCAATTCAGAATTCGAAGCTTAATAAAAAAAATAACATAGAAATAAAAAAAGTTATCCAAAACTACTATAAATATAGGATATTACTTTGCTACTAATATAATGTCACACTGCGATAACATTAAATAATTAAAAACTAGTAACACAATTAAAAACACTAATAACTATTAGAGCCATTCGAGGTATCTCATGCTATGGTTCCCTTTAGCCTTCATTCCGAAATCGTCGGATACTCAAAACACATTAGTCACGAAAGTTTTTTTTTTGTTACGATTCGTCCAAAGCATTTGATTGTTTCTTCATGAAACATTCATCAGACACTAAATCAGACTACACCACTACGGTGTTTCGAACGGTTCTCTGGATCACTTAACTTGATAATTTAGTAAAATGACTTATAAACATGATGTGAAACATCGTCCGGATCTGTAGAAAAAAATGGAGTCCCGCAGGGCTTTATTATCGGACCATTTTTGATTCATAGTTTATAGTAGGGGAGCCCACGATGCTAAATGGGGATTTAATCGAGCGTCGTAGAGACCTATTGGGTTGCAAAGCTTAGATGATAAGAAGAAAAAAAATTTAAATGATATATACCTTTTCATCGGTGGGGGAAGCGGCTATAGATTTTTAAATGTTCACGGCTCGGTCACTTCCCGGACACGGTCCGAACACATGTGGATCAACTTTTAAACGTCAGCTGTTCGTCATTGACACTATGAATATTGCTCTCCTAAAGGGATCTCTCTTTTGAGAGAGACTTGTTTGTACAAGTATATTCGAGGCGAAGAAGTATTTCTTTAACAACTTGTCCGTGCCTAACGAGCATAAACGAATATGCCGAAACAATTGTAATATGTCACGAGGCGCCGCCATGCCGTCTGATTAAGTCGAGTGAATCGAAAGCAAAGGATTACAGGAAGAAACTTAGGCGTGGCTAGGACGTGTCTGGATACAAACAGCGACAAGGTTCGGGGCGCGGTAAGGACGCCGCGTACAGCGTTGGCTTTTGGCTTTGCACTCAGAGTATTAAGCTCATTTTGCAGTGTTTCATACAGAAGCATTCTTCGCATGGCCCGGGCTCCACTACGCGGCGTCAAGCTGACAGCAGTTCGCTCTCGACGTCGCCTGCGCAGATTTATTGCAAAATATATTCTCAAAAAAATCCTTCTTAGTGCTCGCTTACATCATGAAAGAAAGCCGCGTGAAAAACTTTATGTTCCTAGTCCCAGTAGTATCGGCTATGCGTTGATAAGTGAGTCAGTCATGTTTCCCTTTTATGGATATAGTTAACTCGTGTGCAGGCCGCCATAATTTATGCAATTAGGCCACACCACACGTCCTGCCGGGATTTCACACAAAACATTGTTTGACCGCGGAAGCTGAATAGGATGACTAGAAATTTTAAATTTTCCTCAGGCTCGGCACAAGGGTCACCATAAGAGTCAGGACCCCGACGACAAAAAAACTGATGAACATCCACCCCTTACTCCTGACGGACGGGACCGTCCTATGGATGTCGAAGGAGAAGGAGTTGAAGGAGAAGGAGTTGAAGGAGAAGGAGTTGAAGGAGAAGAAGTTGAAGGAGAAGGAGTCGAAGGAGAAGTTAAAGAAGGCGTTGAAGGAGAGGGCTTGGAAGGAGAGGAACGCGAAGGAGGAGATACTGAGGGAGGTGATGAAGGGGAAGGTGCGGAAGGTGGTGCTGAGGGAGGTGAAGAGGGAGGTCAGGAAGAAGAGGCTGACGACGACGATGATCATGACGACGACGATGATGATGATGATGATGGCGACGATGATGATGGCGATGATGATGATGGCGACGATGATGATGGCGGCGACGATGATGATGATGATGATGGCGACGATGACGATGATGACGATTAAAACCATAGAGTAAGCTTTATTCTACGTATAGAATATTATCTATACAACGTTTAATAGAATGAACGCAATAACTGAGGGTCATGGTACTCATCATTATAACATCGTTTTATCATGGAAGTAAACTAGAAATCGCTTAAATAAAAAGCAGCTCAGTTTTTCCGTCGAGTTATGCGCACATATCAGATATATGTAGCAGTTGATATTTGTAAGCGATTTGATGTTGTTGCCATTTTAAAAGTTTTATGAATAATAAGTACCATGGCGCCTCTTCAGGTATTGCGTTGAGTCTGTTACATGTTGTATATAGAATTCATTTTGTTTCAGGAGTCACTAGGAGTGATGTAGCTCAGTAGTTTGAGTGTATTTCAGGACTCAGTCTATTGTATCGCTGGAGTTTTAGTGTATTTTAGGAGTCGGTCTAGTGTAGCGCTGGAGTTTTAGTGTATTTCAGGAGTCGGTCTAGTGTAACGCTGGACTTTTAGTGTATTTCAGGATTCGGTCTAGTGTAGCGCTGGAGTTTTAGTGTATTTCAGGAGTCGGTCTAGTGTAGCGCTGGAGTTTTAGCGTATTTTAGAAGTCGGTCTAGTGTAGCAGTGGAGTTTTAGTGTATTTCAGGATTCGGTATAGTGTAGCGCTGGAGTTTTAGTGGATTTCAGGAGTCGGTCTAGTGTTGCGCTGGAGTTTTAGTGTATTACAGGATGCGGTCTAGTGTAGCGCTGGAGTTTTAGTGTATTTCAGGATTCGATCTAGTGTAGCGCTGGAGTTTTAGTGTAATTCAGGAGTAGGTCACGTGTAGCTCAGAGCTCAGAGGAGCTTGTGGCTAAAGTTATAACAGTCGCACGGGTCAATTATCAAGGTGAAGCAACGCTTGCCGAGGTTGGCCTGTGGATGGGTTACCATCTTAACGAGACTCATCTGAGCCTCAGAAAATACGTTAAGTCGTTGGTTCCGGCTGTCATTTGATGATCTTAGGTAGTCGGTACGGATTGTCATATGCCAAAAAATCTGATACCAGTCTTGCCAAGAAGTACCGTGTTCCCCAGTTAATTGGCTGTGGAGGTCTAGTAGGCAGCTGCTTCACGTAAAATACTGGTATTCAGCTGAACCCGCTTTGACTGGGAGCCGACCCCAATATAGTTGGGAAAAGGCAGGCAGATGATTGTCTCGTGTAGCTCAGTTAAACTGTTATTCAGGACTCGGTCTAGTGAAACGCAGGAGTTTTAGTGTATTTCAGGAGTTTAAGTGTGTTTCAGGAGTTTAAGTGTATTTTAGGAGTCGGTCTAGTGTAGCTCAGTAGTTTTAATGTAATTTTAGTGTCGTTTAGGAGTTTTAGTGTGTTTCTGGAGGCGGTTGTCTAGTGTAGCTCATAATTTTACGAGTCGATGTAAACGCTCAGTGCGTTATATATTTTTTTTCGCGTAGACTGCTTTCTTCCACCATTGATTCCTCCGTTAAATTATAGAAACCGACCAAAAATAGTAAAAAAAAACTAACGATTTGAATGCGAATATTACAAATTCAAAAACTAACGTTGATTTTCACTCATGAGTCGTTAGCTTATTTATATATGCTTCTTTCTTTGATATTTTGAGAATTGAATTTAATGTCGGCCTTCGAATTCCAGGTACAAGAAGTATCGTCGTTCTCCGAGTCAGTCGACTTCGATGGCGACGACTGGATGGACTGAAGGTACTTTGGCCACGTTTTGGCACCTTTCGAAGCCTTGATAGAGCTGCTGACTATACTGACACAAGTAGTGAATATATTTACTGAGTGAATTTTGAAGTAACATTAGGTTATTTAGCAAGAACGGCCCGTCTCTGCTTCGGACTGGTAGACTTTTTATTTATTTTAATATATTATTCCGAGTTCTGGACACCGAAACGTTTATTATGCAAATATATTACTAAGGTCTCATTTCACCAGATATCTCTCTTTACCTCTCAGTGCGCCCAGATGCCTCTCCGGTCGCCCCTAGGGGCGATATTGTCAAGACAGTGAGTGACAACGTTTACTCAATATTAGATTATGCTGCGAGGGGATAAAGCAGTGTCTTATGTCAGGGGCGCCATATTGAATTCCCGACTCCATTTTGAATCCAGAGCACGAAGAGTAATTTCCATGATATATGTCGTGTGAAAAGAAATTGCAGCTGAAATCTTTTGCTCAGCGCAATTCGCGGCCACGACTATGATGCAATACTCGCCCTCTAGTGGCTGCCGGAGAGAATAGGGTATTTTACTGTAAAAATCTAATTAGTCCGTCTGATAGATTTACAAAAAATATTGGACACGTATTTTTTCTTTTTTCACGTAAACAAAAAATGAAGACGATACAGTGCGTTGAAAACTCACGTGACGTCACTACGTTGCTACAATTTTTACCAGCGACGTGACGTCAGGTGAGTTTTCAACGCACTGTATCGTCTTCATTTTTTGTTTACGTGAAAAAAGAAAAAATACGGGTCCAATATTTTTTGTAAATCTATCAGACGGACTAATTAGATTTTTACAGTAAAATACCCTATTATGCTATCTATGGTTTTCATTCTAAAATGTCCGTCTCACAGTTTGTGTGTGTATCTCTGCGAAGCACAAGGAGAAATACTCGGAAGTTGTTGACCTACATTGTTATTGGAGAACCACTAAATGTATTTTTATTTATTTTTCTATGGAAATTATTATTTTAGATAGCTTGTAATGTTCCACCGCTGATAAGGGTCTCCCTATATTCCTTCCATTGTTCTCGGTCAGCCAGTTCTTCCGAGCTTCGGTTCCGTCTAGCGATTACAGGGCACCAATTGCGTTTTATGTGCCCACCTCTATGCGACAGACATATCCAGTCTAGCCCCGTCAGCCAAGGCCGCCACATTTGAATGAAAACTATTTTTTGACAAATTGTAATCAAACAAATTTTGGAGTGTTCGTGGGGTAGTGTGTACGAAGAGAAACGATAGACGGAAATTTTGGATAAGTATTTACTGTATGATACTGTTACAAGGTTAGGTTGCGAGCGCGTGTATAGTGGAAGGCGGTTTCGGGCGAACTGTTCCCGGCGAGCGCTGCGCGTGCGAAGAATACAAAACTAATGCGTCAGCGCCCCTACACAAACATAAAAAATTAAACATGACAGAACTTGTTATGTCATAATATTATTTTGCTTCACAACGGATAGAATTAACTTCGCAGAAAATCGTTTGGCATACTTATATTAATTTATCATTTATATTGAAAACTAGAAAGGGCATTATGCCTGGTAATATTATTCCAAATGAAATTCTGCCATCTTCATAGTTTGCCAAATGAAATTGTACAAAATAATCGTCTCTCTTAATGAACGCTATAATTAATTAAATTCAGCCATTATAATAACTAAATTCGGATAAATTAAATAGTAGATTCAGCCAAACAATAATTAAATCATTTTTATATGCCTTCAAAATATTTAAACCAAATGCCAAATTAATTTCGGAGCATGAAGATTCTTTCAGATAGAGGGACCCCTTCTGTTTGCCAAAATTTTATGAAAGTAACAGTTTAATACGTGCTAGTAGGTCGTTGAATGAGGGATTTCAAAAAGCACTGTTTTGTGCAGTCTCACTCCCGCGTTTTATGCCCACGGCTGAAACTAGTGGCGTGCAGTGGTTCGAGTTAGGGTAGGCCAGAGAAAATGTCCAAAAAAAAAATTTAAAAAATAACCACATTATTCAGGGTTGATTTTTAATGAAATGGGTTTTTTGTTTTTTTAAATAGCCTATTAAAAAAAAAAAAACAAAAAAAGTAACTCCAAATTTCAACCCTGAATATGTGGTGCTTTTTTTTTTGGACATTTTCTCTGGCCTACCCTAACTGATCTAACTCGGACCACTTTACGCCACTGGCTGAAACTACCGATGGAATCTTTACAATAGAAGAACTGGAGGGAGGCATTTGACCAGCAGTGGGACAGTACAGAACTAATAATAATATCTTTTAACAGATCTTTTAATATAGATATTGATTTGATAAGTAGCACTTTTAAGAATCTCTTGGCATTATAAAACTGTGTCCATTTAGAATTCTGAAATCATGTTGGATTGTAAATCTGTTGTCGAATCTAAAATATTACATAACTACACTATTTAGTAGTTTAATTGTATTGTATCTTAATTTATTTGTAGTAGTTTATTATTTTTGTTAGTTATTTCTAGTAATTGTACAGGTATTAGTTTTATCTTTTGTTTTTATTATCATAAGATATTATTAACTTATTTGATTTTATCCTGTATCAGCCATATTCGGTCGTAGGAAACGTCGTCTGTAACTCACGCTTGTGCGATATTTTCTTTGTAAGCCACGATGCGGCATATAACCGCTCGGGTAATATATTTTACATAGGTAACAGTTCAGCCCCCTACCATGATTTGCGAAAGCCACCATGATTCCGGTGTGAGACAGAGACGGAGCTAAACAGCACGAATAGCACTATCTCTTTTCCTTTTTCACGTAGACTCACGTCATGGTAGGGGGGCAGGTAAATAGTGAAGCACTTGTGTGGCTTTTACACCGTTATATGTACAATAAATTATGTTCAAAATAATGTGGCATTGTTTTATTTATTTTTAAACTAGCTGACCCAGCAAACGTTGTTTTGCCATATAAAATAAAAACAATATTTAGGGGTATGAATGATGTTCTATATATATAAAAGAAAGTCGCAGGTGAGATGTAGCTTTCTATTGGTGAAATAAGTTTTAAAATAGAAAACTTAAAGCTAAAATACTTCTTAGTTTTGCGCTGAGCATGGCCCATACCGAAAGGGTTACCATCTCAGCATTTGCTGGGCGTCAGACACCTAAATGACTTCTGGTCTGGATGGAGCGGGAGGAACTGTCAAACTGACAGACAAAACCCGATTGGCAACCTTGAAGATGGATCTCTTTTTTATTTTGAATGGGAAATCATCAAATGACTTCTCCCGCTCTGGGCGGAGCGAAAGGGAGTGTCAGACTCTTACTGACTAAAACCCCCCATGATCCTTCTAGTGCCCTTCGCGTTCTAAAGCCGCGGTGACTCTTTCGAGAAAATTCCGCAACCCTAGCAGGCACTGACCGTATGCGGCCCCGTCTTCTTTCCTGACGGCTCTTTGAGGCACGCGTGGAACACGACGCGCCGTCGACTCGGGCCTGGTTGCTATCGGACGGCGAGCCACCCATAGCTCGCCGTCCGCAGGCCCGCGCCTACGGTGGCTGGGAATAGCCCTGCGTTTCCCAACGCCCGGGGCGTCTTCTTCTGTTTCCCTCTCTCGCACGCATTCCACCTCCTGAAGATGGATCCCTGCGGCAGTTATTTAACCACAAGCTCCTCTTACTTTTATGGTGCGAGTTGCTGTATTCAATCAACTTCAGTACATATCTTGGCTGCGTGTGTTCGCTTGTGCACTCTGTAGCGGTGACGGGACAGCTGACGAGCCGACTTGAATGTTTGAGGGCAGTGCTCACACTGGAACAAAAACCTTGCTAAAGGGCCTTCCAAGAATTAAGTAAGCACCTTGGCTATATAAGGAAAAGACCTTTTTTTCTGCCTGTCTGTTTGTTCCAGCTAATCTCCGAAACGGCTGGCGAAGCTGAGGGCTAGTTACTATTATAGTTAGAGAGTCACCTGCACAGAAGCAACAGTACGATGACTCTCGATATGTTGCGCCAAGCATCGTCGGCTGTGGTACGAAGCCCCGCACTCGGCACAGCCAAACGGTCGTTCGAATGTGTGCACGCGGCGCTCGTGAAGCTGAAAAAGACGGAGATACATTTAGAAAGAGATACGAATAGGGAAGAGCTATGGGGTCTATGGCAGCCATACTCAAACATTTTTTTCCTGGGTCACATAACGCTTCTACCTATTATTCAAAGAATCAAATGACTTCTCCCGCTCTGGGCGGAGCGGAAGGGAGTGTCAAACTCTTACCGACTAAAACCCACCCGTGATGATGGCCTCAAATGAATTTAAGGCCCCCAGCCAGGGCTAAAAACAAAGCTTACAAGCTAAATGACCGCTCGCTAAGGGCATCCCCTGTGGGACACGCACGGGCCTCGGCTTAGCGGGGTCATTGAGGGAGGGCAGCGAGGGACGGGCTGGGTCAGTTTGATATTATTTAGGGGGTTTAACGTTAATGGGTCAGCGGCGCGGGACGGGGGCGTCGCAATGATCCTCGTCGGCGAGGCCGGTATACGGAACGCGATCTGTTTATGTGTTATGGAGATAGAAAAACAAATGAAACAACAGAAAACCTATATGATTTTTCTGTTGTTTCATTTGTTTTTCTATCTCCAGTATGTGATAGATCGGTTATTGGGTTCGGCCGTAAGAGTGCTGGTTTCCCTACTACTCTCTTGGTTCTGGGTGATGGAGTCATCGGGCTCAACAAGGGTATGCCGCGGTCGGCGGATCTTGCTGATCTGGGAGGGCGTGTATCGGGTGTATACGATTCGGGAGTTCTGGTGTTTTTCAGCGGACTCTATGAACGCTTTTCAAAGCGTTTCATGAACTGTTTATTTATTTATTCAGTTCAGTTACTCTTTGCACTAACAGTTATTACCAACACGTGCAGAAAGGCAATAATTACAATTATATATTATCTTTATTAAATTAATATCCGAATATTGTAAGTCCAATTGCATCAAAAAACCGAGTGAAATAACATGAATAGCATTAGAATTAAAATTAAACAAAGAAAAATAAGTAGAATTAAATAAAAAGAGTTAATTTAAATACTTATTAAATACACACGCCAAAACAATTTTTAATTTTTTTTATAAATAGACTCATATTGGCGTGGAATATGTCTACATCTGGATGCTGAGCAGTCAGTGTGTTGAGCAATGCCACCGCCTTTTTTTTTGTTTTTTTTTGCATGAGAAATCATCAAATGACCCCTCCCGCCCTGGGTGGAGCGGTAGGGAGTGTCAGACTTTTACTGACTAAAACCCACCCGTGATCCTCCTTGTGCCCTATGCGTTCCAGGGCCGCGGTAACTCTTTCGAACAAATTCCGCAACCCTAGCAGGCACCGACCCTATGGGGCCCCGTCCTCGCTGACGGCTCCTTGCGGCGCGCGTGGAACACAACGCGTCGTCGACTCAGCCTGGTATCGGACGGCGAGCCACCCACGCTCACCGTCCCCAGGCATCAGCCACTGCGCGATAGCACAGCGGCCGACTTGTCTCTGGAGGGGGCCGAAATGGGACCATTACTGGCACTCCATCTCAGCACCCTCCCGAGTGTTGGGAGTCGCAGCAATGCGGTACGAATCCGGACTCTGGGTTTGATGGTGGGGATGCGGAGGTCGACATGGAGTCGCATCTTCCGAACGTACCACGGGGCCTTTCGGAGTAACCCGTTTTTTAAATTTGCGCAGACGCAGTGCTAGTTTTAATATATCTGTCTCTTTCCCCCACCTTGAGCTGGGCGTTATCCAGAGCGAGATAGCTGCAGTATTGGCAGGGCAGCTCTCTCGTCATGCCATGGTAGGATCTGCAGTGACGCTTCAGCTGCGTGGTCGAAATAAAGCTCTTGCCGCAAAACTGAAATTTAACGCAATTTTAAATTAAAGTATATATTTTATTGTATTAACCTTCGTCCGTGCGTCACTGCGGGGTGCCAACTGAAAACCAGCGCTGGGTGTCTGACGCCCAGCAAATGCTGAGGTGGTAACCCTTTTGGGGTGTTGCACGGTCAGCGAAATTGCGTACCTACCGTCTGTCGATTCTGGAAACATCTGACCGTGTAAATTGAAAAAAGGCTTTTCAAAGGCTGAGAAAGATAAACAAACGAAGTATCTTGACTTGGCTCGCGAGTCGCGAGGTTGTCGACATGTGGGATGTGAACACAACAATCATTGCGCCGATAGTCGTGACGGCCAATGGCATAATAGCCGAGAGCCTCGACCAACACCTTAAGAGGCTCTCGTTGGGCAGCTGGATCAAGGGTTTGATCCAGAAAGCAGTTCTCCTGGAAACGGCGCGTATTGTTATGAGGTTCCTCTCTCGGGAGCCCTGACCACCGGTAGCTTGAACCCTGTTCCCGATACCAGTGGGCTACTATTATTAAATATTTTTTGTAATATTTTATTTTTATATTTAAAAATGTAATTGATATGTGTATAAATAAATTAAGGGAATAATAATAACGTTTTCTCAGCTGATACAAAGGGTCTTGTTCCTATGAAAGCGAATGTGCCACCATGGGCACTCTGACACAGAGTAGATTGTTATTTTTTTAATCAACCGACTTAAAAAATCTTTTGAATGATTTTTTTTCATCCATAACAAAAGGTATGCGTTTGTTCAAATTACGTAATAACACTAATAATTACTAATCAAATCCACACATTTAATTACTCGTTAATGAAGTAACGGTTGAAGCCTCTTTATTTTGAATGGAAATCGCCAAATGACTTCCCGAAGTTACTTACTGACTAAAACCCACCCCTGTGTACCTTCATGCTCTTTGCGTTCCAGGGCCGCGGCAACACTTTCGAAAATTCCGCAAACGCTTGCGGCTTCTGGGATCTTGCTTTAATATACTTGAATACTTACTTCACACACAAAATTGAATCCCAAATGCAATTTCGCGTGACTGATGAAACATTTCCAGTTGCTAACGGACTTTGTACATATTTTACATCTCAATGGTCCTTCGGGATTGAATTTGCCATCCACCATGTCTAAATACTGCTGTCTTTTTTCCTTTTTTGATAATTTTTTGACAGTTCCGTCTGGCGGACATTTTGTTTCGACGCCATCTTGGTCTAATCTGTCAAACTCTATTTCTACTTTCAATTCGGGAAATCCGTCGTTATTTTGTAGATCCTCATAGATTTCATTGCTTGTGTCTGGATTTTCGATTATTTGTGGGTTTAATTCATCAGTTTTGATTATATTTTCTTTCAAATCGTTGCTATTTTCGAAATTTCTTTGGTAGCCAAGTTCTGTTAATTTCTGGTCACTTTCTTGGCTCCTATTTCTGAGGTGTAACGCTGAATTGACGTCTTCTTTGCATTTAAGTACCACAAATGTTTTGAGGGAATCCATCATGTTGGTTAATCTAGACAAGTGAAATTATTTAAGTAAAAGGAATCACAACAAACGATTTTATAAAAAAAAGTAAGTATCAAAATAAATGAAAAAAAATATATAAAAATACCTTCAATTGACTAACGCACAATCACACAACTTCCTCATTCCAAACCATTCCATTCACTCATTTCCTTCCTTCCGCATTCATTCAATCCTTTAACAACTCTCAAGAACTCAACGAAAAAATGGCGCGCGCGATCCTCTGCCGGCTATAAATTATAAATGAACAATGTTGTAACCAAAACCCACCTACGAAGACTTTCAACAATTCAGTGAAGTGTTAAGTGACAAACCAGGGACGTCCGCGGACTGTATTGGAGTGGCGCCACGAGAAAACCGTCGTTTGCGAAGAAGACCCGTGAGTACCTTTCAATACCAGTTTTTCCCGTGATTGTGCTCGACTTAAGGTCGCCTATGGCCACAGTTCCATCGAAGGGTTTTACTCAAAATTTACCATAACAATGGGAAATCATCAAATGACTTCCCGGTATGTCCCCCCTCCACTGGGACCGCCAATATACCTACCTCAATCAGAAATACAGATTACCTCCCTACCATTTTTAATGTGATACAAATGTAAAAATAGGTACAATTATATTTCTTTTATTTGCCTAGTTACTTAAATATTGTATAGTTATGCCAAATTCAACATGAGTACAGGTCTTCCAAAGTAATAATGCGCACAGAAATCTTCGTCACTGTTCGGCAACGGTCGTATTACCCGAGTGTCGTCGGAAGACGATATGTATATAGAGTGGCTAAGTGCATTTTCTTCAACCCTCCCCGACTTTTGCCTAACGAGCCAGCCCGCGCCGCTGAGCCATTAGCGTTAAATCCCCAAAATAATACCAACCTGACCCAGCCTGTCCCTTGCTGCCCTCCCTCAATGACCCCGCTAAGCCGATGCCCGTGTCCCACAGGGGATGCCCTTAGCGAGCGGTCATTTAGTTTTTAAGTAGTTATAAGTCCTGGCTGGGGGCCTTAAATTCATTTAAGGTCACCACAGGAATAATCGGTTAAGCAGTAACCAGCCTTAGTGTGCTGAATTGCGAGTGGCCCAAACAAAAAAATTTAGTAGAATTATGTGTTTTGATTCGGGTGTTTCCGGGAAGACACCTATTAGCGAAGATCTGCATGCGCATTATTAATTTAGAATTAAGTAGGTACTGTAAACATAAAAAAAAAAAATTGAGTTTCCGCCTGCGCTCTTTTATTATATGACAGCTTTCAATAGCAAAGGAACTGCGATTCGCAAATTAATACGATCATTGCTTGACCCAAACACATAATCTACTACAAACTTAGAGCAGCTGTTATTTATTAGGCTGATTTTCGTACCTATATATTGAGCATTAATCTAGTTTATTTATGCAGAAACAAACACTACTAAAACCCTAATCCAAATATCTGGGTAAATTAAATAAAATAAAATAAATAAAAAAAGTTACACAAAAAATAACACGCGAGGTATACCCTATTGTAATTCATTCATAATACACATTATGCCACCAACTACAGAAAGTCAATGAACTTTAAAACTTACTTTCAATCCAGTTGTAAGATACAAAATTTGGCTAAAATTATCCTTTTCTACTGTTTTTGTGAATAATGGCATCAAATTATCTTTAGATAAACACAGTCTACACGGTTCGTCACACATTTTTATTTAAAAACAAACTTGTTTTGGTTAGCTTCGTCAGTCGAGTATAGCCGGTTTTTGACAGCTATGGGTGACCAGGCGCGAATTAAAATTACCCTAACATCTTTCGGGGTTGCCAGGACGATTTTATTATATATTTTAAAGCAAAAAAAAATCATGTTGAAAAATAAAACGAAGAAATAATTTAAATAGTATATTTATTTAAATTTTCGCCCAATTAAAACATCAAGCGCACACAGTGCAACTATTTAGAAAATTAACCTCACGAAATTGTTCTAAGGTCAATAAGGTACATTTTTTAAATGAATGTTTTGTCACTGCTGCGTTTAAATAGTTGTGTGGAATTAATTTTGGAACAACGATGGTCATAAAATAACATTGAAGAAAGTAATTAAGTAGACTATATTGTATATGCATATCTACGATATATAACAAGAATTTACAGAACCAATTTATTTATCATTTATCTACTACTGCTTTTAAATAGTCGTGAGGAATTAATTTTGGAACAACAATGGCCATCAAATAACATTGAAGAAGGTAATTAGGTAAATTATTGTAATATGCATTACCTACGATATTTGACAACAATTTACAGAACCAATGTATTTATCATTTTTCTTATTAGTTAAGGTAAATTGGCTCGCAGTGAATTTGTAAAGCATTTATTTTTAACTTTTATTTCATTTTATCACACAGTGCTTATAAAATAATAGTTTTTTCTACTTAAAAAATTAAACAAGGAATGTTTTTCTTCAATATTCATCGTGAAACGGATAATCCGGGTGGTGGGTGCTGAAATAGAAATAAAAATAGGTTAGGTTAATAGGTAATAGGTATTCCTGCGGACTTGTCCTCGTAGAAATCGGAAATTATGCCAATGGATCGTACTATAAACACAAAAGTAGATATCGATTATCCTAATACAAGTTATGCTCTACTCGGGTGCCTAATTTGGTGATTTACTAAGATTGAAACATACAGACTAAATAATTATACTTAAACAGTAATAAAATTTATATACGATAATTTTATATACGAGAACGCGCTAATCTCAGGAACTACTGATCCGATTTGAAAAATTCTACCAGTGTTTGATAGCCCATTTTTCGAGGAAGGCTATAGGCTGTAGGTACCTACATCACCACGCTAAAACCAATAGGAGCGGAGCAGTCATGAAAAATGTGACGCAAACGAAGTTGCGTGGGTATTTTTATAAAAGATCTGGTAACAGTGATCTGTTTAGTTACTAAAATTCTTTCATGGATAGAAATCTACACGATTACTGAGTAGGTATCAAAGGGGAACAATATATGGTTTCTGCGAGATAAATGGCCATCCATAAATTAGGTACGTGACGCCCCCCAACGTCCTTGTCACAGCTGTTCACATTTGTGACACCCCCCCCTCTCTAGTGTGACGTATTTGTTGGTTTTTTACTTAACACTTAGATTAAAATAGTGAAATTTGACGTCACGAAATTTAGAACCCCTCCCACCCCCTTGTCACACAATGTCGCACTTCGTCGACCCCCCTCCCCCTTAACGTGTGACGTAATTTACGGATGGCCCCTAAGTCACTGGAGGGAAGCCGCAAAAAAAAGCTAGCTAGTAAACTGTACTTACTCTCCCATCATGCAGACACGTCCATGACATTCCAAGGCAGCGATAGACTTTATATCATCCAAGGTCAGTTGAAAGTCGAACACATTGAAGTTGTCTATGATGCGCGACTTCGTAACCGACTTCGGGATGACGACGAGACCACGGTCGATCGCGTATCTGAGGGAGAAAGAAAGAAAGAAAAATAAAAAGAAAGAAAGAAAGAAAAATAAAAAGAAAGAAAGAAAGAAAAATAAAAAGAAAGAAAGAAAGAAAAATAAAAAGAAAGAAAGAAAGAAAAATTTTATTTAGGACTCGCACAAAACAGATAAAAAAAAAACATTATTAAAAGCTTAATATTAGATTTAAACTGTGCGAGGCCAAAAAAGGTCATCTATCTCAGCATAAACGCTAAATAACGCTTTTTCTCGTGAATAAACTAGATGAAGCCGGTGTTGAAACGCTGATACAAAGTCAGAGGTCAAAGTCTCTTTTAAAATATTTGTAAATATGTAAAAGTCACATTATAATTATGAGAACCAGTTAGCTAATTCTAGCTGATTATAAGGGATTTCGGGAAAATTCATGCTCGAGAGTTGACGCTATATAGTCAAACGACACCCTTTAAACATCTTTAAAATTATGTTGACGACAATTTAATTAATTAAAGAAACGAAACGAAATAATCTTATTAGTCATCATGACTATATCAGTCCTTTATCATAATAACATGATTGCTGATCGCTTTGTCTCAGCATTGTTTGCAGCATTTATTGATTTAAAAGAGTGTCCGTGGAGTTTCTTGCACGTTCTTCTCCATAGAGATCTACGCTTTGGAACGTGCAGATAGCTTCACCTCTTTCGACCTTCTGTTCGACCTTGAAAATTTAAAAGTGCCTGTCAAGGGTTTAATTGCTAATAAATGCTTTGATTTGATTTGAAGTTTAAATAAAAAATATCTAGATTTCGTCGCTGACCTGATCAACACCTGGGCCGTGCTCTTCCCGTACTTCTCGGCCACAGCCTTGATCCGTGGGTCTTCCAGCAGTTGAGGGTCATCAGGCTTGGCCCAGGGTCTGTCAGGAGAGCCCAGGGGAGAGTAAGCGGTGACGGCGATATCGTGCTGCTTGCAGAAATCGATGAGAGGCTGCTGGTTCAAGTATGGGTGAACCTCGATCTGTGGAGAGAATTACAAGTCTTGCGTTATTATTTATAGCTTCTGCCAGCGACTTCGTCCGCGTGGAATAGTTACTTTACCCCCGATTTTGAAACTCTCAGCCCGATCGGTTTAAAATTGACAAAAGATAGACATGCTGTTTCGGGATATTTTTTAGATAATTTTATGTAGACCATTTCCGTATTACATGATTTCTATGTAACTTTAACCATTAAGGCTACACACGCGACGGAAGCTTAAAAAATGGAGTAACTTCTTCCGTTTTCCCAACATTTTCCTTCACTGCTCTGCTCCTATTGATTGTAGCGTGATGAAAAGTATACTATAACCTGCCCAGGAGTATGAAGAATAATTGCACCAAGTTTCGTTAAAATCGGTCGAGTAGTTTTTGTTTCTATAAAGAACATACAGACAGACAGACAGACAGACAGACAGACAGACAGAAAGAAAGACAGACAGACAGACAAACATTTTACTGATTGCATTTTTGGCACCAGTATCGATCACTAATCACCCCCTGATAGTTATTTTGAAAATATATTCCTTGTACAGAATTGACCTCTCTACAGATTTATTATAAGTATAGATTTTGTAAATCTTATTATTATTATTTCTTTTATTTATTTACTAGCATCTGTCCGCGACTTCGTACCCGTGGAATCCCCGATTTTAAAACATTCTTTATCGCTGCTCCACTCCTATTGGCTTAAGCGTGATGATATATAGCCTAAAGCCTTCCACGATAAATGGTCTATTCAACCCAAAAATATTTTTTCAATTCGAACCAGTAGTTCCTAAGATTAGCGCGTTCAAACAAACAAACAAACAAACTCTTCAGCTTTATAATATTAGTATAGATTTAAGGAAAAACAAACAGTAGCACAATAACAAATAGTCATAATGGCTTAAATACTTATTACATTTTAAAACAATAATTATGCTACCCACTACGTTCTCCACAGATTACAATTAAAAGAATTTAAAACTAGCTAGTAACACAGTAGAATACAAGTACAAATATATCAGTTACTGAGCTGGAACTAAAATTTGGATATTTAAATTTATATATTTATCAAACCAATAAATAAATATATATTAAGATAAATATGTATATAACTCAAAAGCGACTGACTGACTGACATAGTGATCTATCAACGCACAGCTCAAACCACTGAACGGATCGGGCTAAAATTTGGCATGCAGGTAGATGTTATGACGTAGGTATCCGCTAAGAAAGGATTTTGATTAATTTTCCCCCCGAGGGGATAAAATAGGGGATGAAAGTTTGTATGGAACTTTGTCAATTTTAAACCGATCGGGCTGAGAGTCTCAAAATCGGGGGTAAAGTAACTATTCCACGCGGACGAAGTCGCGGGCAGAATCTAGTGTATGTATAATAGGATAGAACTAAAAAAATCGAATTAGTCCGTCGGATAGATTTCCAAAAAATATTGGAAACGTATTTTTTCTTTTTTCACGCAAACAAAAAATGAAGACGATACAGTGCGTTGAAAACTCGTGTGACGTCACTACTCGCTACAATTTTTACCGAGCCGTGACGTCACAACAAGCCCCCCACTCCTCATCTTTGATGCTTTGTATCTTCGTCAGTTTTTATAGATTTGATAAAGGAAAAAATACGTGTACAATATTTTTCTATAATCTAACTGACGGACTAAACATAATCATATATTTTTTACTCAGGCAACATCCCTATTAACATTTTGAAATATTTCTTATGTGTATATTATGCTATTTTATATTGTTGTTGTTGTGTTATTGTATGTGTGTTTGTTTGTTCTTATGTGTTTATTTTTCGAATTTGTAATATAAACAATTTTTTTTTTATTATTTACTAGCGACCCGCCCCGGCTTCGCACGGGTGCAATAGAAACACTAATGTTTACTATAATATGCATGTACTATACACATAAACCTTCTTCCGCACCAAAATCCGTTGCGTCGTTTTAAAATTTTAAGCATACATAGGGATATATAGGGACAGAGAAAGCGACTTTGTTTTATACTATGTAGTGATATGTTTTTTATTTCTGTTTGAATTATTTGTTTGTCTTTTGCGAATCCTTAATTGACATTTTTCTTTGATTCATTTTATTAGGTATGTCATTGAAAAATCAAGACAAATGGCCTATTGTTAAGCCACTGCACGCAATAACGGTTTTTAATCAGAATCAGAATTATTTATTTGCAAGCAATGTAGGTACCTACAGTTTTAAGATGGGACAGAGTTACTGATTCCGCTACATTCGTCCTTACGGCATGCAAAAACATTATTTTTAGAAGTTACAATACATTAAATATATAGAGGAGCTCGTGGCTAAAGAATAACAGCCGCACGGGTCGATCTTCAAGGTTAAGCAACGCTTGCCACGGTTG
Source organism: Hecatera dysodea (assembly GCA_905332915.2). Lineage (NCBI taxonomy): Eukaryota > Metazoa > Arthropoda > Insecta > Lepidoptera > Noctuidae > Hecatera > Hecatera dysodea. The sequence continues at coordinate 1,029,020 of HG995316.1, forward strand.
GTCTGTGGATGGGTGACCACCTTAACATACCGAGTTTCCTCCGTGCCTCGGAAAGTACGTTAAGCCGTTGGCCCCGGCTGTCATTTGTAGATCTTTGGCAGTCGTTACGGATTGTCAGAAGCCAGTAAATCTAACTCCAGTCTTGCCAAGAAGTACCGTGTTCCCCAGTTAATGGGTTTTGGAGGTCTGGTAGGTAGTCGCTCCACGTTAAATACTGGTATTTCGGCTGAATCCGGTATGACTGGAAGCCGACCCCAATATAGTTAATAAATAATAAATATCTTGGGACAACTCACACACGGCTATCTGATCCCAAGCTAAGCAGAGCTTGTGTTATGGTAACCAGACAACTGATATAAATACTTATATAATTTATAAATACATACATATTATAGATAAATCACACCCAGACACAGAACAAACAATCATGCTCATCACACAAACTTTGTCCTGGGTGGGAATCGAACCCACGACCTCCGGCTTAGCAGTCAGGGCCGCTAACCACTAGACCAACAGGCCCGTCAAGTTGGGAAAAGGCTAGGCAGATGATGACAATACAATAAATATAATCGTTCTCAAACTTCATATAAATATGTCAGTTATCAAATGAATAGTCAGTTACAAAGCAATAAGTTTACCTGAAGAAAGAAATTACAATTAATTATTATCATAGCAAATGTCAAAAAATAAATAAAGTAGAACTATAAATCTTTATCATTCAAGAAGTCATTAATAGAATAGTGACATTTTTACAATACCTAGTAATTTAGTCAACTTATTTTTAAATATGCGTATGGGGTGATCTTTTAAACTGTGCGGAATTTTATTATATATTTATCATAATCGATTATTGAATTTTATCTACAACTAGCTTCTGCCCGCGACTTCGTCCGCGTGGAATAGTTACTTTACCCCCGATTTTGAAACTCTCAGCCGGGATCGGTTTAAAATTGACAAAGTTTCATACAAACTTTCATCCTCTATTTTATCCCCTTGGGGGTAGAATTAATCAAAATCCTCTCTTAGCGGATGCCTACGTCATAACATCTACCTGCATGTAAAATTTCAGCCCGATCCGTTCAGTGTTTTGGGCTGTGCGTTGATAGATCACTATGTCAGTCAGTCACTTTTGAGTTATATGTATTTAGAATAGACTAGATAGATGGACTTCAAGTGTGGCATCCTTGACCAATTCCCTGTTACCTATTACAAACAGAGTCTTGTAATCTACACGAACATCAGAGAACCTTGTTTGTAGATTATCATCCACTTATATAAGCACTCTTTTGACCTGGATGTGATAAGTCTATCTGAAGCGAAACTCCTCATCATTATATCTCAACTAGTAGGTCTGTATATCTAATAGCGTTATTATAAACTCGCCATAGTGAAAATTTGCCACAAGTAAAAATCATAGTAAACTCGCCACAGTCTTATCTGTCTCACGAAAACTTGCCACAGCTTTAAAAGTACCGATAGCAAACGAAGTAGTAGTGTTCAATAATTGTCGTCACATTCAAAACAAGTTTGACGTACCTGTGACGAGTTTACTATACCTGTTGTGATTTATTTTGTCACTGTGGCAAGTTAACCGATATTTTTAAATGTGGCGAATTTTCATTGTGGTGAGTTTACAAGTCTGCCCGAGATCATGAAAAGACGAACTTAAATGTATTAAAATTTAAGTTCGTCTTTTCGTTGTCATAATACCTACCAGTGACGTCACTAGACGCTGATTGTTTACGTTCCGTTTCACGTTATATTAATTCGTAATAGTTGTCAAAAATCAATATTAACTAAAATAAAAACATAGCAGTGGCCCTTCTTTTATACTATTTTATCATTTCAATAACAAAATTTTCATGAATTCTGTAGTTGCATCTTCCCTATTACGAAATTTCATATTTCTTCATGGCATTTGACAGCTAATTTCCACCCCCGTTTTACCCCCTTAGGGATGGAGTTTCGTAAAATCCGTTCTTAGCGGATGTTTACATCCTATAAGGAACATACTTGCCAAATTTTAAGTTTGTAGGTGTTATAGTTTCTGAGATTTCGTGATTAATCAGTGAGTGGTATCCGCTTTTAAGTATGTATCTAGATTTAAACTATTATCTTTATCAGTGACCTGCATTACAGTAGAAATGAGATGGGAACCTAATATAAAATTGATAAAAAATTATCTACAGACTATACCTAGTGCTACTATCGCTAGAAATAACTTGTTCTAGTCTTAAAAAGATAAGCTTATCTACAGTTTTTGTCGTGATAATGTATCATACTCATAAATCGATGAACGCCGGCTGCACTCACGAAAAATCGTGACACATTGTCACGTTCCACCTGACGCCCGCTTTTTTTTTTCAAAGATATGTTATCTTTGAAAAATAAAAATTAATTTATTATTTCTTATATTACACATTTTGAAATGGTGGCAATAATTAATAAGTAAAACATTTCGAGTCAGTAAAAATAGATAAAATCTTAACTTATATTATAAAGAGGATTTTTAACTTAACTTATATTATTAAGTAGGTATGTATTATATTTATTCGTTTGTAGGCGGTAATACCTGGAAGTACTAATCTGAACAATCGAATCATCGACTAGGTACCAAGAAACAAAAAAAAAAACTAGACTGCCGCAAACGCTTCGCCATCAAAACCTTTTTCTAAGTAAAGGAATAAAAAATGTTAGCGAGTGCTAAAAATATGCTGATAAATACTTTTTTTTTTCTTCCCAATGCTTTATATTTTTCCTGTCCAAATAATAAAATAGGCTATTTTTACCAAAAAAAAAGTTGGCAACCCTAGGCACGCTTGCCTAGCAAGCCTACAAGGGCAATAGGAGGATCACGGGTGGGTTTTAGTCAGTAAGAGTCTGACACTCCCTTCCTATGTGCCCACAGCGGGAGAAGTCATGAGTTTGCAAAATATGAGTACCGCATTCTGTACCTACATAGTTTTGAACGCAGAAAGGGTTGCCATAACCTCCAAACTGTATGTAGCAGAAATAGGGATGTTTCCCGAGTAAAAAAGAAAGAAAGAAATCATCAAAGGACTTCTCCCGCTCTGGGCGGAGCGGAAGGGAATGTCAGACTCTTACTGACTAAAACCCACCCGTGTTCCTCCTAATGCCCGCCGCGTTCTAGGCTCGCGGTGACTCTTTCGAACAAAATCTAGCACCCGTTCTACAGATTGTGCAGTTGTGTTTCCAATTAGTGCTGTGAAAATAAAATTAAACATACCTGCAACATCGCGGGCTTAATCTTGGCGATTTCCAACACCTTTTCGATCTGGCCCTTGTTGAAGTTCGACAGTCCAATGCTCTTCGTCAGGCCCTGTTCCACCAGTGTCTCCATGGCCTTGTAGGTGTCCCGGAAGTCGACTGGAGAAGGAATCAGCTGACCGCCATTGGGGTCTTTCGGGAAAAGATCATCACCTTCCTGTAACGCACGGAATATGTAAAATATCCAATACAAAAAAATGAGAATATTTTTGGTCGTTTCAAAATAAAAGAGGTCGATGTTTCTTAGCTGATTACCCTTTTTTTTGGATGGGCAATCATCAAATGACTTCTCCCGCTCTGGGCGGAGCGGAAGGGAGTGTCAGACTTTTACTGACTAAGACCCACCCGTGATCCTTCTTGTGCCCTTTGCATTCCAGGGCCGCGGTGACTCTTTCGAACAAATTCCGCAACCCTAGCAGGCACTGACTCTATGGGGCCTGGACTATGTGACTACCCTGAGAAGAAACACCGAAACTAAGTCAGAGGTCAAAGTTTCTTTTGAAGTCCATACAATTGTACTGATAATGAGAACTACATATATAGGCCGATTTCTGAGGTGGTGTTTTGAGGAAATTAACATACAGATTTGAGTGGAGCTGTCGAGACAGTGCAAGCATTTGCCAGTTATCGTGTAGCTCTCAACTTTAAGGAGCTCAACGATTTGACGAACAATACAATTGGTTAGGTCGCATAAATTAAAATTAATCCGTTTTTATATTATTGACTCAATCTATTCTTTACAATATTTTATAGTGAATTGATTTATTTATGATTTCTATGTTGGATATATTTTTTTTTCTCCCATTGTCATGTGCATAATATTGTATAAATTCAAGTTCTTAAAACGCAACAGACAGATGTGTTGCTGGGGAGTTTGTTGCGCCACTTCTTCTTCCCAGCTAAAACACTAGGAAGTGGTGACGGGTGGGCGTTTTGGGGGACTGTCTTTATGTAAAATTTGACGTTCAAAAAGTGCTGTCGCTCAGCCTAGTTTGAATAAATGCCTTTTGATTCATCGTAGGCTTACCTGGAAGGCTTGAGGCCAATGAATGAGATACAGGTCTAGGTACTCCAAACCGAGGTTCTGGAGAGTAACCTTGATGGCTCCTTTGACCAGGTCTGGTCTATGGAAGGTGCACCACAGCTTTGAGGTGATGAAAATGTCCTCCCTGAAATGAGTCAGAGTGTGAGGAAAAGAAACTCGTTTATAGGGAACGTGCAGAAGCTATAGGTGGCAGCACAGACGCGTCAATATCAAGTATATTTTACTTATAAGTTCCAAATTTGCAACGCTAGATGGCACTGTCTACTTCGTGGACGTTTCCCTAAACGGAGGGTGCAGGAAGAATAGGTGGCAGCACAGGTCAAATATTCACAACGTAAAAGTTTCAGATTTGCAACACTAGATGGCATAGTCTACGCCGTGCACATTCCCTAAAAGACGCCCAAAAAAGAATAAAACAATAAATAAATGTATAACCCGGTTCATTAAAGAAAGGAATCTAAAATGGCGGTGCTTATCATGTTGTCTCGCTCGCACACTATTGCCGTCTAATACTCACTCTCGCGCGTACCGTAAGCAGAAAAAAAAATAGTCTTGATTTGCTTCCACGCTGTCTTGACGCTCTCAGTGATCCTTTTTACGAATTCCTTGTTATAGTGTTCTGCTATTTTCAACTTTCACGCGGGCGAAGCCGCTGGGATAAGTTAGTTTGAAATTAATACGACCCGGTCTGTTTTTATTACTTACCTATTTACATTTAAAAAAAAAAAAACTTTGACTTGAAATTTTATATGCTAACTGTACTATCTGTCAACGTAAGTACAAGCCGCCGTTTAAGATTCCTTTCTTTAATGCATCGGCTTATAGCAGTAATAAATAAAAAACAAGATCAGTAGCGTCCTCTAGTAGCAAATGCTAGAAATTAAGTGGTAGCAAGTACAAGATTACTCAATAGATGGCGCTGAAGTCTAAATTCGGAAATCGCTAAAATAAAACATTTTTGTTCAGTATATTTTGTCGAGTTATGCGTACAGAAATGCATGTTTTTTTTTAGCTATTTCAGTATTGGTCCCATAGTTTTGGTATGGTCATGTAAAAAGGAGGGATGAAACACAATCATGTAACTAAAAGGGTTATGAATATGAATGTGGATGGATGGAAAGGGAGAGGTAGGCCGAAGAAACGATGGACGGATTTTGTGAGGAGTGATATGAAAGAAAAGGGAGTTAGTGATAGCGTGACGGCTGACAGGACTGAATGGAAGAAAAAAACATGCTGCGCCGACCCCATGTAACATGGGATAAGGGCAGGAAGATGATGAGTATTGGTCCCATAGTGAGAATTGCCTCTAATGATGAGATAATCTCTTTTCAGGTAAGTAATGCGTTTATTTTCAAACATGTTGTTAAAGTGCATGAAGCGGGTATTGAAAATGCGGCATTGTGAACCGAACGAATCCGAGTGAACTTTGCTACCAAGCGTTAAATTTCCAAAGACAACAAAATTTGAATAAAGAAAGAATGCGCTTTCGTATAAAAAGGTTTTGAGCAGTGGCGTAACTATACCATCGGGGGCCCATGAAAAATTCTTTTGATGGGGACTTCCCAGTTTTATTTTCAAGTGCATAGGTTTATTTATACATGTCACCGGAAAATGGAAATCTCTGTAAGATTATAATATTGTAAACTCTCGATAAATTGTCCGCTAGACATTTGGAACACTTTTTTACAAATCAAAATTTGAAAGTCTATCTCTCAAAGTCATTCAGGTGATAAGTTATAGTTTACTTTGTGACTTGAACTAAAATGGCAGTTGAGAGCATGTCATGCTCGCTCAAATGTTTCGCTGATGGTGGCGTGTGTGTTGGATCATTCGGTTCCCTTCAAAATGGTTGAACTAAATAGTGCCGATACACGCGTCATGTTCGTGAACGGGCGCCGTCGGTTGAGACTGGTCACCTCTTAACTGCCACTGACTTGTTTTAATCTTTATAATTTGAATTGTTTTTAGTTTCCTTTTTTTTGCCTTTGTCCTCACATATAGAAGCGACCAAGGATGTAACCAAGGTTATGTAATACAGAACATGATTTAAAAGAGTGTCCGTGGAGTTTCTTGCACGTTCTTCTCCATAGAGATCTACGCTTTGGAACGTGCAGATAGCTTCACCTCTTTCGACTTGACAATTCAAAAGTGCCTGTAAAGGGTTTAATTGAAATAAATGCTTTGAATCTTGAATCTTGAATTCCAAGAAATTCCGCCGGAACTTGGAGACGTTGGCGCTGGCCGGGGCCCTCATTTTGCCAGCCCTGCCACTCTATAGTTACGCCACTGGTTTTGAGCAAAGTAGGTAATCATAGAGAGTGTGATATTAAGTTTAACAACCTTCATGAACATGAATCGAACACAATAGGCATTTAAAATCTCGGTGATAATTACTAATGCAACCATTTTACTACACGACACTCCGATAGGTGTTCATGTTCACGTACAATAGGGTAGTTAACTAAAAAAAACTGATTAGTCCGTCGGATAGATTTCTAAAAAATATTGGACACGTATTTTTTCTTTTTTCACGTAAACAAAAAACGAGTACGATACAGTGCGTTGAAAACTTGTGTGACGTCACTACGTGCTCCAATTTGAAGCACGCTGTGACGTCACAAGCCCCATTCCTGATCTTTGATGCTTTTTATCTTCGTTATTTAATATGATTTGAAAAAGCAAAAAATACGTGTCCAGTATTTTTCGATAATCTAACTGACGGACTAAATAGAATCATATTTTTTTTCCACAGGAAACATCCCTTTTGTAGACAATCGTATCAATATCGCAATCGTTAACACTAGTCGAAAACGAATCAAATATGGGAATGAAATATAATGATCTCAACGCTTAGTCACGTGGTTAGAACAAACGAATAGTTCACATCGTTCAAAATGATAGAACGAATTGTTATGATTTATACAATGTACAACGCTACATCCTTTGTTAAAATGTTAAAACTTAATGGTTAAAGTATATATAGTCTACTTCGTGCACGTTCCCCTAAACGGAGGATGCAGGAAGTATAGGTGGCAGCACAGGTCACATATTTACAACGTAAAAGTTTCAGATTTGCAACACTAGATGGCATAGTCTACGCCGTGCACGTTCTCTATAGTGCAGTTTGGGAAGTTTTAATACATAATGTAGTTTTAAATCTACTGCTTGTTAAAGTATCATAGGTAGTGATTTTTGATTTAACAAAATTTGATGCCTCGTATATACTGTACATAGAATAGGGACAATAGGGTAGTTAACTAAAAAAATCTGATTAGTCCGTCAGATAGATTTCCAAAAAATATTGGACACGTATTTTTTCTTTTTTCACATAAACAAAAAGTGAAGACGATACAGTGCGTTGAAAACTCGTGTGACGTCACTACTCACTACAATTTTTACCGGTCAGTGACGTCACACGCTCCCACTCCTGATCTTTGATGCTTTTTATCTTCGTCAGTTTTTATAGATTTGATAAAGAAAAAAATACCGTGTCCAATATTTTTCTATAATCTAACTGACGGACTAATTAGAATCATATTTTTTTAAATCAGGAAACATCCCTATTGACACTTGAAAATTTATCGAGAGTTTACAATCCCTCAAGATATTTCAAAATCTTACGCATTTTACAATTATCCGGTACCACATATATACAATACACACGAGTACCCCTAAAAATAATTTCCGTCCTTACCTCCATTTCGGTCCATTCATGTATTAGGTAAGCACTAAAGGGGGGGGGTTCTTGATTTGCTTATTTTTGACGACATGGGGCATGGGGGGATCCGGGGTGTGATTACGTCAGCAATATTGATTTATTTAGGTAATTTTTCTGATTTTATTCGATTATGGTTTGAACATATGGCAATCCGGCGAGGTCTTACCCACTGGGCTTTCAACGCCCTAATAGCGACCTTAGTTTCAGACTAAAAATTCCTTATTTCTAGACTTATTAACTGCTGCTTCATGAAGCAATAAGGAAATCAGAACAGATTCAATAATACTTATAAATATATTTACGTAAGTAAAGCGGGGAGGGCGGGGGGGTAACAGCCTTGCTTACTTTTGCAAAAATTCTGCTTACGTAATACTTGAACGACCCCTAACAATAACTATACTTTTAATGGGCCTGTTAATACCATATAAACATGTAGCAACTGCTGCCGCTACTGTTTTGACTTTGACTTTGAAAATAGCTCTGCCTAGGTCGAGCACTGATGATGATGTAGAATCTAGGGTTACCTCTTAATGATTCCCTCGTCGAATTTAGCCTTGAGGGCGGCGCCGACCTCTGGTTCGTTGAGATACACGTGTGCGCAGTCAATGTGGCGGTAACCAGCATCGATGGCGGCCTTCACTGCCTCTGTCACCTGCCCCGGCTGTGACTGTGGGAGAACAAAAGAAATTGAAACAAAACCGACACAGTGACAATCGTATTCGAGCGCATAGGGGCCATTCAACTACAGTAAAACTTGGTTAAGTGGGACCTGGATAAGTGAGAAACCTCCATAGCTGGAACTCATGCTCAGGTCCCGACACTTTAGCAGTGAATTACCTCTGTTAGTGGGACAACACAAACCTCATCTGGGATTGGTTCTTTCCATTTTATCGTCATAATTACCTCTATTATTGAAACAGTGAGTATATTTTACCTATTTTACTGAGACTATATTTTAGGGATTAGTTCTTTCGATTTTATTCGTCACAAGCACCTCTATAATTGAGACAGCTAGTGTAATTTACCTCTTTTATTGGGACTATATTTTGTGTACCTATATTATGTGGATGGAACTCTCCGTAAATGAGACAGATATCTATTTATACCTGGATATCTGAGATACTGGGTAAGTGGAACACCTCTTTAAGTGAGACAAATTTGCAGGTCCCTTAAGGTCCCAGTTATCCAAGTTTTACTGTATTACCCACGCGCGTTGTTCAATCAAGAATATAATAGGGATGTTTCCTGAGGAATAAAAATATGATCCTATTTAGTCCGTCAGTTAGATTATCGAAAAATGTTGGACACGTATTTTTTGCTTTATCAAATCTATAAAAATTGACGAAGATAAAAAGCTTCAAAGATCATGAGTGGGGACTTGTGACATCACGGCGTGGTAAAAATCGTCGCACGAAGTGACGTCACACGAATTTTCAACGCACTATATCGTCTTCGTTTTTTGTTTACGTGAAAAAGTAAAGAATACGTGTCCAATATTTTTGGGAAGTCTATCTTACGGACTAATTAGATTTTTCTAGGCAACTACCCTATTCTGGTTGATACTTCCCGTGACCCAAGAGCTAGCAATGGTTAAAATTGTTTCAACAATGGAAAGCTACAGCGAGTAACATAGGCTATATATTATCCCCGGTGTTTCCACGGGAACGGGAAATACGCGCGTGAAACCGCGGGGCGCTGCTAGTCTATACTAATCTATACTAATATTATAAAGCTGAAGAGTTTGTTTGTTTGAACGCGCTAATTTCAGGAACTACTGGTCCGATTTGAAAAAATCTTACAGTGTTAGATAGCCCATTTATCGAGGAAGGCTATAGGCTATATATCATCACGCCAAGACCAATGGGAGCGGAGCAGTCATGAAAAATGTGACACAAACGAAGTTGTGCGGACAGCTAGTTACTAATTACTAATCTATACTAATATTATAAAGCTGAAGAGTTTGTTTGTTTGTTTGTTTGAACGCGCTAATCTCAGGAACTACTGGTTCGAATTGAAAAATTATTTTTGGGTTGAATAGACCATTTATCGAGGAAGGCTTTAGGCTATTTATCATCACGTTTAAGCCAATAGGAGCGGAGCAGCGACAAAGAATGTTTTAAAATCGGGGATTCCACGGGGACGAAGTCGCGGACAGAAGCTAGTATTCTATAAAGCTGAAGAGTTTGTTTGTTTGTTTGAACGCGCTAATTTCAGAAACTACTCGTCAGATTTGAAAATTTCTTTCAGAATTAGATAGTTCATTAATCGAGGAAGGCTATAGGCTATATATCATCACGCTAAGACCAATAGGAGCAGAGCACCAATAAATAAGTATAATCAGCCTTTTAATATCCCCACTGCTGGGACACAGGCCTCCTCTCTAGGAGAGAGAATGGGCCGTAATCCAGCACGCGGGCCCAGTGCGGGTTGGTGAATGTCACATATGTCTTCGAATGTTTGGTTCTAGGACATGCCGGTTTCCTCACGATGTTTTCCTTTACCGTTTTGAGAGCAGTGGTGATGAAATTAATTACACAAAGTAATGCGTTGTAAGTCGGGGCCGTTACCACTTGGCCACCACTTGCTCTGTTGTTATCACTTCTCTTTTTAATAAATTTACAACAAGTGTGCAAACTCACCGCAAGGTTAATTAAAAATATCATGAAGGTCCTTATCAGTATTGCACAATATTACGTAAGCGCCTACATTAGTCGTTTTCAAAGATTGATCCTTTTTATACTTGACTAGCAGCGCCCCGCGGTTTCACCCGCGTAGTTCCCGTTCCCGTGGGAATACGGGGATAAATTATAGCCTATGTTACTCAGGGTGAATGTAGCTTTCTAATGGCGAAAGAATTTTTGAAATCCAGTCCAGTAGTTTTTGAGTTTATTCGTTACATACGTTTTTTTTTTTTAATATCGCAGCATATGCTGAGATAGGAACCTTTTTGGCCACCTCATTTAGGTATAATTGATAACTACAGATTTTGTTAATTTATTTTTCTATTAGTTTTATTTTATTTTTTTGTTTCTTTTGTGCGAGTCCCAAAAAAACATTTTTCTTTCTTTCTTTTCTTTACATACAAAAATACAAATCTTTCCTCTTTATAAAGGGGAAAGATTTGTATTTTATATTTGTATAGATATAGTTTGTAGTTCATTTAGTCCATAAAATGTAGATATAAAATAAATAGATAGGTAGGTAATTAGACAAAGTACTCCAGTAAAACTAATATTGGTTGTGATAATAAGTACCTACAAACATGAACAATTACAATCAAAGCAATAAGTATCTTATCAGCATATCTGTTGAACTTGATTTATAGCAAAAGCACTCCAAATATCTTATCTTATATATAATATTCTCGTTTCAAGGTGTTCATGGTTGAACTCCTCCGAACAGTGGTGGCCGAGTGGTAACGGCCCCGATTTACGAATTGTAGGTCGCGGGTTCAAACCCAGCCAGGCGCATTACTTTGTGTAATTAATTACATCACCACTGCTCTCAAAACGGTGAAGGAAAACACCGTGCGGAAACCGGCATGTCCTAGAACCGAACATTCGAAGACATGTGACATTCAGCAACCCGCACTGGGCCCGCGTGCTGGATTACGGCCCATTCCCTCTCCTAGAGAGGAGGCCTGTGTCCCAGCAGTGGGAACATTGAAAGGCTGATTATGCTTATGCTCCTCCGAAACGGCTTGACCGATTTTTGTGAATCTTAGCGTGCATATCGGCTAGGGTGGCGAATCTGACAACATCTATGTTTCATCCCACTAAATGTTAAGGGTGGTCCACTCCTATTTTTTTTTATGTGGCAAAACGACGTTTGCAGGGTCAGCTAGTACTAATATATAAAGCTGATGAGTTTGTTTGTTTTAACGCGCTAATCTCAGTAACTACTGGCCCGATCTGAAAAATTCTTTCAGTGTTAGATAGCCCATTTATCGAGGAATGCTATTGGCTATGCTATATATCATCACGCTAAGAACAATAGGAGCAGAGCACCAATGAAGTTTAATTTAAACTATTCCATGCGGACGAAGTCGCGGGCTGAAGCGCCCCGCGATTACAGCTGCGTTGTTCCTGTTCCCGTAGGAATAAGGAGATAAAATATAGCCATGACACATGACACTAAAATATGTACATATATAATTTCACTTACAAATATTGTGCCTTTCTATTGGAAAAATAATTTTCAAAATTCGTTTCGTACGGTTCCACAATTTATCAATTTTTTTGGCCTAGCCATGTAGCGGAAAATAGGGCACAGGTAACTCATGCCATTAATAGTGAATACGCCAAACGGCATTTCATATAAATATTCAAGTCATTATCTTCTGAAATGACTGAACCGGTTTTAATGAAACTTCACACATATAAGCAGGATACATAGGTCTAAAAAGTTAGTTGAAAACATTCTCGATAAATAGTGTTACAGTTAAATTAGACCCATTTTAAATTTTCCATACAAACATACATTTCCAGTTATATTTTTTTAAATAAGACATTTCGAAAATCTTTTTAACTAACTTTTTAGACCTATGTATCCTGCTTATATGTGTGAAGTTTCATTATGATCGGTTCAGTCATTTCGCAAAATAGTAACTTGAAAATTTGTATGAAATGACATACGGCGTCTTTTTTAAAAACATTCAGACAGAAACAGGTCGCGGCGCGGCGGGTTTCCGTCGTCGTTCAGAATGTTGAAATTGTAATACTTGCTATTCTACAAATTCCTTGGAATGTCTTCGAGAGATTTTAGACTATCAAATTCTGATGCGTTAAAAAGTGTTCCAAATGTTCAGTTGACAATTTGTCGAGAGTTTATAATCTCTCAAAATATTTTATAATCTAATGGCGTTTGTGATTTTCCGTTAACAGATATATAACATGGCATGTACCAGATATCTATTTTTTTTCTGGATGGTAAATCATCAAATGACTGCTCCCGCTCTGGGCGGAGCGAAAGGGAGTGTCAGACTCTTACTAACTAAAACCCACCCGAGATCCTTCTTGTAGTGATGTAACGAATATTCGCATTCGCATTCGCATTCGCGGATATTCGCATATTTTTTTGATATTCGCATTCGCATTCGCATTCGCGAAATTACTGCGAATGTTTTGCGAATGTTTTTAATAATCAAGAACAAACATAAAAAAAAAAAAATACAAACATCCGAATTGAGAACCTCCTCCTTTTTTAGAAGTCGGTTAAAAAGGAAATTATTATATGCATGTATATGAAATAATAATACAATAGATAACACTTAGATATTTTTATTAAATCATCCTTCTACATGCTACATTAAAGTCTCATTTATGAAAAAAGAACTTGAGATCTGATCAAATCTAACATTAATCAGCCTTGTTACAACTATGTTAGGTTTGCATTTATTTAGTAGTATATTATTACTTTACTATCATTTTTAAATAAAGTTTACAGTTTCTATTTACTAAAAAACTAAACAATTACTTGAAACAAAATTATTAAACTTTAAATATCTAATGTAATAAGTATTTATAACCTTTGGCTTTAAATGCATATTTTTTCATTCCACTTTATATATCTGAGGAATTAAATATATTTATAATGAATGAAATATAAACTTAAAAAACAAAACAACGTATACTTAACTTTCCACCAAAGAAGTGGGTCTTCCTCATTTTCAATACTTTTATCCAAAACATATTCATTTTTTTATTAATACTTCTAATGGATTTGGAATATCATTATCTAGTTCTTCCTCGCTTTCACTTGAGTCCATCATCATTTTCATAGTTTCTTTATTGTCACAGATTTTTCTGAAAGACTGGTACTGGAGCCCAAGTTTGCATTATCCTGATTCCTTATTTTAGGACGCTTTGGCTTTGAACATGTCGGCAAACTTTTTTCATGACTTGATCTTTTGTTGAAGGATTTTTGAAGAATTTCGTTTTGTATCTAGGATCAATAAACGTTGCTGTAGCAAATAATATGTTGTTTTCTAAGTGAGAAAATCTGTGTCTCATTTCTTGTTTTAAAACAAGTATAGTGTTCCTAATGCACTCGTCAGATGCATTATATTCAAATTCATCAATCACCTTTTCCAGAGTGGCCAATAACGGAATCACAGATGATATGGAAACATTGACTGCACTTAGTTCTTGAGTTATTTCTTCAAAAGGTTGAAGCAATGTAATCAATTTTTCCACAAGTATCCATTCTTCTGGAGTTAGTTGTGAAATTTTGTTGCTGGTGGAAGCATAAAGGCACAGCGAATCTTTGTTTTTCAAAATGTGTTCTAGCATGTAAAAGGTGCTATTCCACCTCGCAACACACTGTTGGATTATCTTGAGCTTTGGTTGATTAAGCTTTTCTTGTAGATTAACAAGTTCGTCTTGAGCAAAATTAGAGTGGTGAAAATGTGTTGCTATCTTTTTACATTTGTTAATGGCTGCAATGATAGTTTCTTGTGACTTAAGCCCTTCTTTAACAACAAGTTGGATTTGGTGCGATAAACAATCAATGTTTTTAATCTATACTAATATTATAAAGCTGAAGAGTTTGTTTGTTTGTTTGAACGCGCTAATCTCAGGAACTACTCGTTCGAATAAAAAATTATTTTTGGGTTGAATAGACCATTTATCGAGGAAGGCTTTAGGCTATACATATATCATCACGCTTAAGCCAATAGGAGCGGAGCAGCGATAAAGAATGTTTTAAAATCGAGGATTCCACGGGGACGAAGTCGCGGGCAGCAGCTAGTACTTAATAAAGAAATACCTTTTTTCATGTTAGTGCCACCATCTCTAACAATACATAATACGTTTTCTTTGGGAATTCCCCACGATGACAACATAGTTTCTAACTTTGCCGCTATATTTTCTCCTGTATGTCGCCCATCATTGAATACTTCTGCATTCAAAATTATTGGTAATTCCGTGACAAGTGAAACTTATCAGCGACACTCCAGAGCAAGAGTCAGACCAGATATCAGTTGTTAATGCTAATTTTTCAAATAATTTGATTAATTCCAGAATTTTATCTTTTACCTTGCCGTATAATTTCTCCGAAATATTGCCGACTTTTTAAATCATATGAAGGGCATACTTGGTTAATCAATCTCACAAATCCAAGACATTCCACAAAACTAAATGGTAAGTCCTCCAGTGCGATCATTTCGCCAATCAAATTATCCAAAAAAAATAAAAAGTGGGATAACAACAACACCAAGTCTTTGGTGTTGTTGTTATCACACTTTTTATTTTTTTCAACGCAATCACTCAAAGAAATTTGCTTAAGGTCAGTTTTGGACTTTTGGTACATTGTCGCGAAGAGGACGCCAAAGAATTAATTTTAGCAGCATCTTGCTTTTCATGTTCTCTTTTTTTCAATTCTTCATATTCATTTTTGTGTTTAGCTTCCAGGTGATTTCTCATAGCACTAGTGGTCTTGCCTTTGCGCGAGTACTTTTTATTACACAACTTGCAATTTAACTTTTGAGGATCACATATTGTAAAATACGTCCAAACTTCACTAATGTGTGCTTTACTCATGTTTTTATGCCACTTTGTCCCTTAAATATCAGTTAAATTTGATAAATAACATAAAACTAACCTCAAAACAAAAAAAAACTTTTAGAATGAACTTTCTGTGACTAAATTCATTCAATTAACCAATATCGGCTCGGCTATGTTGAATTTAAACATGGCCGACACGAAACGACAAACCTGTCAAACATTTTACGCGCGCTTTTTTTGATTTTTTTCAATATTCGCATTCGCATTCGCATTCGCGAATGTTGAAGATAAATATTCGCATTCGCATTCGCATTCGCGAATGTGAAAAATCAAACATTCGTTACATCACTACCTTCTTGTGCCCTTTGCGTTCCAGGGCCGCGGTGACTCTTTCGAACAAATTCCGCAACCATCTAATTTAAAATTGTTTGTGCAGCCTACCCAATGAATGTACATACATGATAAGTTAATGGCGGTCATTTTCCATCTACTCGGTAGTCCATTATAAAATATTCAAGAGCATTTTTCCACCGAGTCGTGTTTACTTAAAATCGATTCTTGGAATTACTGAATGACTCTCAAATCGAAAGCAAATCGATTTGGGTGACGAGCAATTTGTAAATTTCGAAACGGCTGGTTGACACATCCCGTGACCCAAGAGCTGGCTTTTACTTTAGTCAGAGGCTAAGCTTTGCCATTCAACGTGGCAATGCCGCCAGTCTCTTGGGCACATTACCAGCTGACAGCGGTGTGGGCGAATTTTTTTATGCTATATTTTACTTATTCTAGTTTAGTTTACTAAAATGTATTGAATAATAATTATTCGATTTCTATAAAATAAAAATTGTGTAGTTATTTTAGGAGTGGGTCTAATACAGTGGGTCTAGTGTAGCTCAGTAGTTTTAGTTTATTTGAGGAGTCGGTCTAGTGTTGCCCAGTAGTTTTAGTGTATTTCAGCAGGTGGTGAAGTGTAGCTCTGAAGTTTTATTGTATTTCAGCAGTTCTCTGAGCTGCACTTGACTGACTGCTGAAATACAATAAAACTTTTGAGCTACACTACGTAGCTTAGAAGTTTTATTGTATATCAAGAGTACTGCGGGCGGCCGAAGAGTTAATCGTTTTTATTTGGATTCTATGCTTTTTGTTTCATAATTATTATTGATTATATTTATCCATTATTTATTCATTGTATATATAATAATTAGTACACCTAAGACTACCTACAGTACTGTATTTCCTTTTCTCTTTAAAATCTATCCAAAGGTTGTCTTGAAAAGATCGCTTTTAGCGATAAGGCCGACCATTGTGTCACCCTAAGTAATGTTTTCTTCATCTATATTTTCTGTAACTTGTATGGTGTACATAATAAAGAGTATTCTATTCTATTCTATATTTTTTCAAAAATAAATTGCGTGTTCAGATAACAAGAACGAAAAATTTAATGACTCACGGAATTCTGAAGCTGAATTCCTAATCAGGATACCGCACGCATGCGGCCACACTTTTCCGGCCACTTATCGAGTTGGTCGGGAGGTGCTAAAATATAACTAAATATCTGACAATAAAACAACGATCGTCAATGACATAAATCTGGTACTTTATTAGAACTAATAATGACAAAATACTAGTTTATTCCAGCGGCTTCGCCCACGAGAATGTCGGAAATTATCCCAAGGGAACTTATTCCTGAGATAAAAAGACCTATCAGAATCATTTATTCGTAAAAAAAATAGGTGATAATTTATATACAAGATCTTAAAAAATTAGGTACCTAATGCGCTATGTTCTGCCAATTGACATAGAAATTATTAAGAAAATATATTATACTATTAAATAAAAATATAAATTCGTCATAATATGATTATGCAAGCAAGTAAAATTTCAATATTCATAATCATTTTCATATCATGTCAAAATTTATAGTCAACCTTTTTTTTATCCCTATGGAAAATTTGATTCAGATCCTGTTATCCGTTCTAACGCCATCGAGTAACAAATACCCTTGTATCCAAAGTTTCGCATTTATAATAATACAAGCAGCGCCCCGCGGTTCCACCCGTGTAGTTCCCGTTCCCGTGGGAACACGTGGTTAAAATATAGCCTATGTTACTCGCTGATACTATAGCTTTACATTGCGGCTGTGCTACGGAAAAACTAAGCAACTAACATATTTTTCAAAATCAGTTTAAAAAACGGACACTGCTACATTCACAGAATCATCGAAAACTATCGATGATTCTGTGAATGTAACAGTGTCCGTTATAGGTAAAATATGTAGAAAAACTGATTTTGAAAAATATGTTAGTTGCTTTGTTTTTCCGTAGCACAGCCGATTGGTGAGAAAATGGTTAAAATCGCTACAGGAGTTTCTGAGTTTATTCGGTACAAACAAAAAATATTTCTTCTTTACAATATTAGTATTAATACAGGGCTCCAAAGAGAGGAACCTCCTGACAATACGAGCCGTGTCCAGAAGTACCGCTTTCTGAATCAAGCCCTTGATCCAGCCGCCTAACGTGAGCCTCCTGAGGTGTTGGTCGAGGCTCTAGGCTATTAAGCCGTTGGCTGACACGACTATCGGTACAACGATTGCTGAATCCACATCCCACATGTCGACAACCTCGCGAGCCAAGTCAAGATATTATTATTATTTTATTTAATGGATTGAGAAAAAGATAGGTATGATTTTTTAAATTCTATAGTGGACGAAAATTTTACATACTTGTTAAAGATACGTGTTAAGGTATTTCCCTGACCAAATAACCTTGAGCATTTGTTCGCACCCTGCGCACGCAATTTTATCATAGAATTCACACAATTTTTGGAATTATTTTGATTAAAAAAGATAAGCGATCGTTGAAATGAGATAAAACGTGTATAATATAGATGTTTAAATTATCTGTCCATTAGTGTAATCAAATTATTAGAGCGTTGCATTTAGCAACAGATGCATAAAATTAGGGTAGTTGACTAAAAAAATCTAATTAGTCCGTCAGATAGATTTCCAAAAAATATTAGACACGTATTTTTTCTTTTTTCCCGTAAACAAAAAATGAAGACGATACAGAGCGTTGAAAACTCGTGTGACGTCACTACTCGCTACAATTTTTCCCGACCCGTAACGTCACAAGCCCCCACTCCTGATCTTTGATGCTTTGTATCTTTGTCAGTTTTTATAGATTTGATAAAGGAAAAAATACGTGTCCAATATTTTTCTATAATCTAACTGACGGACTAAACATAATCATATATTTTTTACTCAGGAAACATCCCTATTTTAGTCATTTTTTAAAAGTAGATTTTAAATTTATTTATAACACATAAAAACAAATTAGAACGTAGAATATGATGATAAGACATCGAAAATTAATAATGTGCTTTTACATGTACATTATTTCTCATAACTAATGAGAATAGTGCGTTTTTCTTCGCTATTCAGAGACTACTCGTATTAAGTAATCTCTGAATAGCGAAGAAAAACGCACTATCGCAAGGTTTTGGTCGGGGTATCGCCTTAATTTTACGTGTAAACATTAAAATTTACATTGTTATCGGCTCTGGTAAATGTACGTTTACCAACTTCATTAAATTACTAGCTGATCCACGTCACATTTTTCATGAATGCTCCACTCCTTTTGGTCGTAGCGTGATGTTATGTAGAATATAGCCTTCCTCGATAAATGCATTATCGAATACTAAAAGAATCTTTCAATTCGAACCAATAGATCCTGAGATTGGCGCATTCAAACCAACAAACAAATTCAGCTTTATAATAACATACATACATAACTTAATCAGCCTTTTAACGTTCCACTGCTGGGACACAGACCTCCTCTCTAGGAGAGGGAATGGGCCGTAATCCAGCACGCGGGCCCAGTGCCTTCACCGTTTTGGAAGCGGTGGTGATGAAATTAATTACACAAAGTAATGCGCCTGGCTGGGTTAGAACCCGCGACCTACAATTCGTAAGTCGGGGCCGTTACCACTTGGCCACCACTGCTCTCTTTAGCTTTATAATATAAGTAGCTAAACTAGTTTTGTAAACACTATGATTATTGTTCTCTTGTGAATATTTACTCAAGGCTAAATTAGAATATTGGAATCTAATTCGGAATTTGTCAAGACGTTTAGTTCACACTTCACGTTACACGAGGACTTGTTTTTCTGGATGGAAAACTCATCAAATGACTTCTCCCGCTCTGGACGGAGCGGAAGGGAATGTCAGACTCTTACTGACTAAAATCCACCTCCTAGTGCCCGCCGCGTTCCAGGGCCGCGGTGACTCTTTCGAAAAAATCCCGCAACACCCAAGGGCTGGCTTTTAGCTTGGACAAAGGATAAGCATTGCCATACAGCGTGGTAATGCTGCCAGCCTTTTGGGTACATTACCAGTGGCCAGCGATGCGGAGGAATTGTTCGACGCCATCTTTTGACTATTTTTAATTAGAAAAGATTTTTTAATTTAAGTGTATATAAAGTAATAGTTAGTTTAAATGAAGAATTAATCATTTAGGAAGTGTTTACTATCAGGAAATTGTATCAGCCTGATGTTTAAGCATTCGTTTTCTACTTTTTCCTCTCAAAATTCAACCGAAGTTCTACAAGTACTGGTTGCGGAATTTGTTCGAAATAGTCACCGCGGCCCTGGAACGCAAAGGGCTCTAGAAGAATCACAGGTGGGTTTTAGTCAGTAAGAGTCTGACACTCCCTTCCTATGTGCCCACAGCGGGAGAAGTCATTTGACGATTTCCCATCCAGAAAAAAAAATGTTCTACAAGTGTAAGGAACACCTTGTAGAACATTTTTTTAACAGTTAAATTCCTTGATCCATATCAAACCAATAGTCAAGAATTGCGTTTAAATTCGCTTTTCTATTCAATTTTGTTTTTACCAATGGCCAAAATAAACATTCGAATGAAATTTACCCACAATTTTAACCATTGGTCGAGTCAACTACAGATAAAAAAAAAACAAATTTTAAAACAGATATTTTATTAAAAAAAACTTACCTTCCAAGTACCAAGTCCAAGTACTGGACAGGTACGTCCATTGTTCAAAATAATAGGTACGTTAGCAGACATTTTGTTAACACGTGCGCACTCGACAAGCTATCGCACTATACTGAAGATGAACTGTAATTACTGTAAAGTACGAACTACGCTTGTCGAGTTTATTTCACTACCGGATAAATTAAGGTGTGGTTCTATTAATGCAATTGTACGACACTGTAAAAGGTACATAGATAGAAGGTTTCTATCAGTCCCTGCCGTTTTGCCGAAAAGATTTTGACAAAATTTCATTACCCAAACGAATAGGTATGTTTCCTGAGTAAAAAATATATGATTGTGTTTAGTCCGTCAGTTATATTATAGAAAAATATTGGACACGTATTTTTTTTCTTTATTAAAAGTAAAAGTTGTAACACGTAGTGACGTCACACGAGTTTTCAAACATCAAACATTTTTCTTTCTTTCTTTCTTTCTTCACTGTATCGTCTTCATTTTTTGTTTACGAGAAAAAAGAAAAAATACGTGTCCAATGTTTTTTGGAAATCTATCCGCCGGACTAATTAGATTTTTTTAGTTAACTACCCTATTTCAGCAACCTTTTTAGTAGGTTACCCGGAACTCAACTATTTATATTAGGTTAATTTCTTTTTTAAACAAAATGGGTAGGTTTAGGAAAGGGTGAATTGAAAACTGACGATACTAAATATTTGCCTTATTTGATTTTGCGAAAAAACTGTTATTCCAACTGAAATATTTGACTAAAAATAAAAAATGTTAAAAGTACTAGTTGGTAAACAAGTTATAGTTTAAACGTTCATTTCCCAAACATTGTAACGCGAATTGTAACGCAAACCTAATGTTTGGGAAACTACGTTTAAACTATTACATCTGTGTGCCAAACATCCAAATCCGTTCAGCAGTTTTTGCGTGAAAGAATAACAAACATCCATTAATAATATTAGTCGCGTTTATATTACTAGTAGGATTATTTCGTATTGAAAATGATTTCGTCTTATATATTTACCCAAAACCTATTACAGAACGCAGCATAGCAGACGTGACATTGAAATTGAACCTTATCTGGTTATAATTAGAATATCTAATACATAATACCTACTAAATCTACACAGATCTATACTTCCGGATGACGGCGAGTTATCTTGGCTTATCGCCAGATAAACACATGCTAAGATGAAAATACATGCACTGCTTGGAAACTATTGCTATTAGATAATAAAAATATGATTACCCATTAAGCAAGCTAGAAACTTTTAGAAGTTGATAAGAAACGAAAAATCTTAATATCTAATATCTATACATACCTACATATAAATAAAATTGGAGCGTCTGTTTGTAATATTGAAATAACCGCTTTTTACTACATGCAAATATGTATAAATATATACGGTACATCTCAGTCTGTCTGTCTGTTTTTTTCCGGCTCATCTCTGAAATAGCTGGACCGATTTTGACGGGACTTTTATTGGAAGGTAGCTGATGTAATAAGGAGTACCTTGGGCTACTTTTATATTAGATTCTTCTTTATTTTAGAAAAATAAAGTAATGTAGCAATGTCTGCGTACTGTCCAGTACCTGTGCCGTCACGTCGGGCGCCTCCCACCACTTCTCCCACCAACGAATCAATATCACAAAAAATCGGGGGGTTAGTAACTATTCCACGCGGACGAAGTCGCGGGCAGAATCTAGTGGGAAATAACAAAACTCGGTAGAGTGAGAGAATTTAAATGTATTCTATCATGCTATTTTATAATCACAGACACACAGACCTACATATGTATCCTGCTTATATGTGTGAAGTTTCGCTAAAACCGGTTCAGTCATTTCGCAAAATAGTGACTTGAAAATTTGTATGAAATGACATACGGCGTACACGCTCTTAAATTAATTTGATGCCACCACAGGGTAGTCCGGTTAAGCCGTAACCAGCTTTCGTGGACTGCAAAAAAAAAAATGAAAATCTAACACATTTTTATCTGCTGTCGACCATAAACGTAATATGTCCTTGATATTATTGATATTTTACTCTTAGTATTTTTATTTATTTATTTTTAGTTTCACCAACAATTATTTAGGAATACTCATTTCTTATCTATACTTATAATAAATCTATAGAGAGGTCAATTCTGTACAAGGAATATATTTTCAAAATAACTATCAGGGGGTGATTAGTGATCGATACTGGTGCCAAAAATGCAATCAGTAGAATTTTTGTCTGTCTGTCTGTCTGTCTGTCTGTCTGTCTGTCTGTCTGTCTGTATGTTCTTTATAGAAACAAAAACTACTGGACCGATTTTAACGAAACTTGGTGCAATTATTCTTCATACTCCTGGGCAGGTTATAGTATACTTTTCATCACGCTACAATCAATAGGAGCAGAGCAGTGAAGGAAAATGTTGGGAAAACGGGAGAAGTTACTCCATTTTTTAACCACTGCACGGATCGGGCTGAAATTTGGCATGCAGGTAGATGTTATGACGTAGGCATCCGCTAAGAAAGGATTTTGATTAATTCTACCCCCAAGGGGATAAAATAGGGGATGAACGTTTGTATGAAACTTTGTCAATTTTAAACCGATCGGGCTGAGAGTTTCAAAATCAGGGGTAAAGTAACTATTCCACGCGGACGAAGTCGCTGGCAGAAGCTAGTAAGAAATAACATGCTTAAATATTAATTAACAGTGTAACAATTATAGATAAACACCACATAAGTAAATTAAGAAATCCGAAGGTTAAGCCAACTTACAAGCTAAGTAACATATTTTTTTTTAAATTGATAAAATTAATCTTAATTCGGTAACACTCATAAATTGATAATAAATAAAATGAATACAATAAAAATTACAATCTACCTGAGTAAGTTAATATTTAACATTGATTGATTGATTCAGAAAATTTATTACGTACCTACTTACATTGAATTGATAAAATTTGAAAAAAAAAAATACATTAATAAAGTTTGAGAAAATTTGATGAAAATAATAATAACAAAGTATTATTTTGCAATTATTATAAGTATCGACATTTCATAAATTTTGACTAAAATAGTAGGATTTGTGTAAAAATAAATAAAATCTTTGAAGAAAATACTGACGCAATTTTGTTCAGGATATCGCAAATTCACTATTGCATGACTTGCAAATGACATCACATGCAATTAGCGCTGTCTGTGTTTGTCAAAATTTTTTTTTAAAACGCTCACTACTTCGTCATATATTGAAATTTTTAAGAACGTTCCCAACGTTGAAAGAATGATTATGCTTATGCTTATGCTACTCCCTTCCAATGTACCCACAGCGGGAGCAAGCATTTAATAAGTTCCCATGCTTAAAAAAAAGTAGGTATGTTCTTTGAACACACTTTTAGGACATGCTTTTTTTTGGGCCAGTAGTCAAATACACATAAGTTTTAAACATAAAGGAGGTTGTTATGCATGATTGTCTTTTGCCAGCCAACCATGCAAAGCAACATCCTAAAGGCTATCAGAATTCGGGCGTCGGGAAACTCTCGGCGATTCCCGGCCACTATAGGCGCGGGCCTGTGGATAGCGTCCGATAGCAACCAGGCCTGTGTCGACGGCGCGTCGTGTTCCACGCGCGCCTCAAAGAGCCGTCAGCAACGAAGACGGGGCCCCATAGGGTCAGTGCCTGCTAGGGTTGCGGAATTTGTTCGAAAGTGTCACCCCGGCCCTGGAACGCAAAGGGCACGAGAAGGATCACGGGTGGGTTTTAGTCAGTAAGAGTCTGACACTCCCTACCGCTCCGCCCAGAGCGGGAAAAGTCATTTTTGATGACTTCACATCCAGAAAAACAAGGCTATCAGAATTCGGAAATCTTACGGACTAATCTGTAAGAGTCTGACAAATCCATCCACATATTCTGTGGCCTCCCTCTCCATCCATCCACATTCATAACTCATTTATTTAAGTAGGTACAGCCATTTCTAAACTAATCCTCTTTTACTTCCAATAAAATCGCGCGGTCGCATTAACGAAACCACACCTTAACATTCATCAGTTATCAACACACGAATTGCTCACTTTACCTATGGAAAATTAGATTCTCCTTGAATTTATATTTACGACTATCGGGAGTAAGCACAAGTGATGTCATGTTATGGAAAATATTATGACACAAATCATTCCGTTGCGTACCTGTTACAATCCGAATTTGGAACGGTTAAAAAAAATGGCGGTTATAGAGAATGCCGATAGAAGTGAAGATTTAGAACTTTTAGTATTAAAATTTGAGATTTCCTATTGTTTGAATTAAAACAATAACATCATCTGCCTAGCCTTTTCCCAACTATATTGAGGTCGGCTCACAGTCAAACCGGATTCAGCTGAATATCAGTATTTAACGTGGAGCGGCTGCCTACCAGACCTCCACAACGGTACTTCTTGGCAAGACTGGTGTCAGATTTTCTGGCTTCTGACAATCCGTAACGACTGCCAAAGATCTACAAATGACAGCCGGGATCAACGGCTTAACGTGCTTTCCGAGGCACGGAGGAAAATCGGTATGTTAAGACGGTCACCCATCCACAGACCAACCTCGGCAAGCGTCGCTTAACCTTGAAGATCAACCCGTGCGGCTGTTATAATTTAGCCACGAACTCCTCCGAAAACGATTTAAACTTAACTAAAATAACTTTAATTTCGGAAGTCGGTGCCTTTGGTTCTTTCTTCGTTTTTTGAACACCGACTTTCGAAATTGTGAAATGCATTTTTTTGTAAAAAGTTTTTTTTTTCAATTTTTAGTAGTGACACCGCCCAGCTAAACGTACCCATCACAGCGTACGTGTTATAAACTGATGTAAACAATAAACAGACACGCGACTGCAGCAATTCCACAAGCTTTGCTATTATTATTGAAGAATTCCTTTTCCTAAGGAAATACTTTCCTCGAAATACTAAGATGCTCTTCTAAACCATCGTAACAGATTGACTGACAACTCAAATTTAAACGGGATCACACTACAAAGACTACCTATCTCACGCTCCAGCCGCCGCAACAGAAGAAGACGCCCCGGGCGGGCGTCGGGAAACGCAGGGCGATTCCCGGCCACCGCAGGCGCGGGCCTACTGATGGCGAGCTATGGGTGGCTCGCCGTCCGATAGCAACCAGGCCCAGGTCGACGGCGCGTCGTGCTCTACGCGCGCCTCAAACAGCCGTCAGCAAATAAAACGGAGCTCCATAGGGTCAGTGCCGGCTAGGGTTGCGGAATTTGTTCAAAAGAGTCACCGCGGCCCTGGAACGTAAAGGGCACTAGAAGGATCACGGGTGGGTTTTAGTTTGAGTCTGATACTCCCTTCCACTTCGCCCAGAGCGGGAGAAGTCATTTGATGATTTCACATTCAGGGAAAAAAGGCCAAAGTCTCTTTTAAAGTCCATACAATCCGTACTGGTCAAGTCACATGAGAACCATGTAGGTTAATGTCTGAGGTAGCCTTTTGAGGAAAGTGCAAAATTTTACAAAAATGGACTATCATCATTATTGCAGTGGACCCTTTAAATTAAATCCTCTTTTAAGTCAGCTAGATAATTTCTAACATTCTTTAAAGAAACCAGAACAGAAAAAAAACAAATTGATAGATACAGTCAAAATTTCTCAGGCCGTCTGCGGCCATGCAAAACAGCAAAAAATCAACCAAAATGACCGAAATAATAATTGTGGACTAAACGCAAAATGTTCTACATATTCAAAATTTAAGTTTCTGTAATGCATTCAAGTTAGAATATTATGGATAACGCGGTAAGTCATGTTCATTTTGATTTTTAATTGTCAACTGCCTAGCATTTTTGTTATGTATCACTAAATAGTATAAAACAAAGTCGCTTCCCGCTGTCCGTTTGTCTGGTAAAGAAGTTGAAATATTAAATA
This sequence comes from Hecatera dysodea, assembly GCA_905332915.2. Lineage (NCBI taxonomy): Eukaryota > Metazoa > Arthropoda > Insecta > Lepidoptera > Noctuidae > Hecatera > Hecatera dysodea. The sequence continues at coordinate 1,055,482 of HG995316.1, forward strand.
ATCATGTTCAATCAATGTTAGTATGGATCTCATTTCAGGTTTAAACTTCCTTTATGTTTTACTAGCGATCCGCCCCGGCTTCGCACGGGTGCAATGCTGATACTAAATATACTACAGAATATCTTTATATATGTTACCGGCCAAACCCGATTTCAGCACAAACTAGTTTTGCCTAGGCTAAACTAGTTCTTCCTATATGGTTCAGGAGAAATATCGGTTAACATACATAAAAAAATGATGCATACAGACGAATTGAAAACCTCCTCCATTTTTATAAGTCGATTAAAAATAGCTCTGCTTTGTGTCCACAGGGCTGGTGGCATGGCCAACATTGGCCCCAACACTGGCACAGATCAGGTTGGCCTCATTCCCGGCCCGGAAAGATACGGCCAATGACGCCACAGGATGGGACCAAGTGTCATGCCCAGAGGTACCCATATGGCGGGCCTCATCAAAGACCTAGTGGACCGTACTTAAAACGCCTGCAGGACGAGTGCAAGATACGAGCGGACCCGATCCACAATATCAGTGAAGCGCATACATCAACTTCAAGCCTTTTATGGTACTAATTTGGTTTTATATTTAAACTAGCAGCGCCCCGTGGTTTCACGCGCGTAGTTCCCGTTCCCGTGGGAATACGGGGATAAATATAGCCTATGTTACTCAGGGTGAATGTAGCTTTTTAATGATGAAAGAATTTTTGAAATCGGTCCAGTAGTTTTTGAGTTTATTCGTTACATACAAAAATACAAATGTTTCCTCTTTATAATATTAGTATAGACTACAAAAGAAAGTAAGAAATAATAGTATTTATTTAGCACATGTAACATGAAACACGCATAGGTACATAGCATAAGCATAATCAGCCTTTTAACGTTCCCACTGCTGGGACACAGGCCTCTTCTCTAAGAGAGGGAATGGGCCGTAATCCAGCACGCGGGCCCAGTGCGGGTTGCTGAAAGTAACATGTCTTCGAATTTTTGGTTCTAGGACATGCCGGTTTCCTCACGATGTTTTCCTTCACCGTTTTGAGAGCCACCACTGCTCTCAAAACGGTGAAGGAAAACATCGTGAGGAAACCGGAACCTACCACTATAGATAAATTATACAAAGTAATGCGCCTGGGTTTGAACCCGCGACCGTTCGTAAGTCGGGGCCGTTACCACTCGGCCACCACTGCTCACTGCACGGTACATTGTAAAAACAAAAGAAAAATAGTTATGACAAGAACTAAGTGTGTGTCCCACGGCTGCACTAAATAGGTCCATTTCAGCGATATGTCAGACAGACTGATGCTGTCTGACGCTGGTTTTCTAATGAACCTTTCTAAGGACGAGTGGCGGTTCATTTAAATTCTTATAAAAGAAAACATATATTTTTAGGGCTCCGTAACCAAATGGCAAAAACGGAACCCCTATAATATGTCCGTCATTAATAGAATAGTATGCCTTCGAACAAATCGAAGGCATACTATGCTACGGGGCCCCATAGGGTCGGTGCCTGCTAGGGTTGCGGAATTTGTTCGAAAGAGTTACCGCGGCCCTGGAACGCAAAGGGCACATGGAGGAGCACGGGTGGGTTTTAGTCAGTAAAAATCTGACACTCCCTACCGCTCCACCCAGGGCGGGAGGGGTCATTTGATGATTTCCCATCCAAAAAAAAAAGGCATACTATGCTATAAATGACTATTTAGACGATAAGAATAGTTGGTCGCTGCTATGTTGAACGCAAGACAATGTCTTATTTAATTTTATCATGTTCTTCTCTATAAGTTAGCTTATGACAGGTTATATGAGTTCATAAAATATTGTATTCTTTTTGACTATGTAGGTCAATCTGTTTTTACTTTATTGACTCAATCTACTCTTTACAATGTTTAATAGTGAATTGCTTTATGATTTCCATGGTGGATACTTTTTTTTTCTACCTTTGTCATGTATTCATGACTTTGCATACTAAAAAAAAAATTGATTGAGTCAGGCGTTACTTTGCGGAAATCCATTTTAATTCCTTCCTGCATGCGCATAAAATCCTTGCATTTGCCTTGTAATCTTGCATGTGCATAATATAGCGGGCGGGAGGGAGGTGCATACCTGCAACCCACTAATATTCGCGGTAATTAAAACTAGATATATTGTTTTCAATTTCAAATTACTTTGCATACTATTGTATAAATTCAAGTATATGTATAAAACGCAACAGACAGACGTGTTGCTGGGCAGTTTGTTGCGCCACTTCTTCCCAGCTAAAACACTAGGAAGTGGTGACGGGTGGGCGTTTTGGGGGACTGTCTTTACGTAAAATTTGACGTTCAAAAAGTGCTGTCTCTCAGCCTAGTTTGAATAAATGACTTTTGATTTTGATATTCAATTTTCCAGGTCATCTATCCCAAAAGTAAAGAAGTGGTACATGAGAGGGGTACGGATCTGCGGCGTGTATGGACCTCGCCACGTCTCTGCACTGTTCCTGCTACCCAGTCTCACCATGGCTGACACCCTCACCAAGGCAGATGACCTGACCTGGACCGGCAAGGCCTGGCATGACGGCTTGACCTGGCCTGAGGCGCCTGATGGGTACACCAGGCCTGATAGACTTACCTGGCCTGATGCCTCTTGGACAGCGATGACAACTTCAACGGAACCGCATTGGACCTCTTCGTTTTATGAACGGTTTGTAGACTCACGGAATTCTGAAGCTGAATTCCTAATCAGAATACCGCACGCATGAGGCCACACTTTGATGACAGTCCATTTTTGTAAAAATTCTAAGTAAGCACGTCATTCAGCCACTGGATATCTGTCGTTGAGTATGTCACTTACATTGAGATAGGAAAAACTCTTTGGTCACTTACAATCCCGATATTTTAGACAGTGCACGCTTATATTAGATAAAAGGTACTCAATAAAGTCCTGATTTTTAAAAATAACTCTAAATAATATATTTTTTACTTAGTTCTTTAATAAAGCTTGAGTAAAGGAACAATATAATATCAATAATAAAAACGTGCTGTAACAAATAATGTATTATGTTCATACCTTTAAACACGACTTTCCTGTTCCCATTAATACAATTGAAACGCAATTATCTCAAAACAAGGTAACAAGAACATTTATCATTATTGCAGTGGACCCGCCATTTGATACACAATGGTCATTACTTAGTATGTAGGTTCTATCACAAAAGCTACACGGTAACTGACAAATGCTTGCACTGTCTGGACAGGTCCACTCAAATCTGTGTGGTACTTTCCTCATAAGGCTACCTCAGACATTAACCTACATGGTTCTCATATGATTTGACTAGTACGGATTGTATGGACTTCAAAAGAGACTTTGACCTCTGAATTTGTTCTCATATGGACCTAGTCTGAAATATATGTTTATTAATATTATAAGGAGAGCTGAGGTGGCCAAGTGGTAACGGCCCCGACTTACAAATTGTAGGTCGCGGGTTCAAACCCAGCCAGGCGCATTAAAACAAACACAAAACAAAACATCGTGAGGAAACCGGCATGTCCTAGAACCAAAAAGTTCGAAGACATGACGTGACATTCAGCAACACGCACTGGGCCCGCGTGCTGGATTACGGCCCATTCCCTCTCCTAGAGATGAGGCCTGTTACCAGCAGTGGGAACGTTACGGCTGATTGTGTTATTATTATAACAGTCTCTTATCTTTAAGATATTTTAAGAACTGTCTCAGATGTTCACACAGGATCGTATGATGGGAAGATGCTGCATCTTGGGCATTTGTCTGCAATGTTTATGTCCCTGCATCAACTTAGACGACCGTAATTATGAAGTATAGAACAACGACGCATTACTACAGCTTGGTAAAGCCAGACGCTATTGGAAGACACGTAAAACAGAAGAGTAAGTTCCTTCGAGATTAATTTATATAAATAACTAGCAGCGCCCCGCGGTTTTACCCAGGTAATTCGCGTTCGCGCGATAAAATATAGCCTATGTTACTCAGTGTGCATGTAGCATTCTAATGGTGAAATAATTTTTGAAATCGGTCCAGTAGTTTTTGAGTTTATTCGTTACATACAAAAATACAAATCTTTCCTCTTTATAATATTAGTATAGAAAAAAAAACGAGCATCCCGCTCCGGCTTCGTCCGGGTAGACTCGACTCGATCGTGAGAAGCGTATCTATGTGTATGCAGTTTTTTATCTGACATCTTCAAAAATCTTCTCTCTCGTGTCTTTTTGTTCAAAGTAATTTACACAAAATTACTGAATCATCACTATCACTACATAGTATAAAACAAAGTCGCTTCCCGCTGTCTTTGTGTCCATGTGCGTGTGTGGATCTTTAAAACTACGCAACGGATTGTGATGCAGTTTTTTTTTAATAGAATGTGATAGTGATTCATTAAAAAATGTTTATATGTATAATACATGCATAATATAGTAGAAACACACTGATCATTTTAGAGGTTTCTTGTGTCGTAATAAACTTCTTTCTTTTTTTGATAGGACCACTCGCAGTTCAGCACACTAAAACTGGTTAAGGTAAAAGCTCCTAATACGGCGGTAGTCAAAATCGCTTCCTATTACGGTGGTATTTCTATTTTCGAGTTTTATTCCTGTTTTATTTAGTTTAAGTACACCAAAACGTAAACTATTTATTCCAAATACTTAACTGACGTTTGCAAGTTTAGCACATAGACAACACAACAAAATCAATCAGTAAGTGTAACGGAATCGAAGTGAGAGGCGTTTCCATACAAACGCGGAAAAATAAAAGTAAGTATACTAATATTTATAAACTAAGTTTTTCGTATTAATAAGCCGTTCAATTTTGTTTGTGTATTATTTATAGCATTTTCCTACTATTAAACCCACTATTTAAATAGCTTGTTTCATATTTGTAACTCATTTTTTACCCAAAAAATAAGAAATAAAATACCGCCGTAATACGATACGATTTTTATAGATTAATCCTAATACGGTGGTATAACTCCGAAATAGGTAAAATACTGGGCATGTTTAATTGTTTATAACTTTCAATTTATTAACTTATTGAATTAGTTCCAAGTTTAGTTAAAATAATTATTAATGTCATAAATTAGAAACCATATTCTGCGGTATGTGTTCTTAATTAGAAATCTTGTTAAATATGAAAATTGTTGAGTACAAAATGTTGGTTTCTTAGAAGGGGTAAAAATAGAAAGGTGTATTTTAATTTTTCACAAATCATTTATTTTGTATAACTGTTGACTTGAGTTTTACACATCTGAGCCAAAAAACTGTTATCGTTTGATTAAGCATTTACACTCTTTGTTTATCGAAATTTTGATAGGTCAGAATAAGAATTATTAAAAACACGAGTAGTTTTCCTATTACGGTGGTAGTTATTTCCAGGTAACTCTGTATTAGGTTATATGATCTCCTATTACGGCCCTATTCATAGAACATAACATCAACATTAACATCGTATTTTAATATGAGAGAATCCTAGCGGATTCTCATGTTAAAATACAATAGTAAAAAAAAATGAGCGCAGCTAAGTCTATCTGTATAGAAAGATCTTTCTATACAGACCGATTTCGCTTCGCTCATTTTTTTTTCATTTTAATGAACATTGCAAAAAAAATTAACCTTATTTTAATAACCCAAAACTCTTTTCAAAACGTGTGTGTAAATGCACGGTTATGCTATATTTGTAATCAAATCAATGGTCAATGAATGAAAAACTTACAATTTACTAACACATTTATATTATTTAACTAGCTGCTGTCCGCGACTTCATCCCCGTGGAATCCCCGATTTTAAAACATTCTTTATCGCTGCTCCGCTCCTATTGGCTTAAGCGTGATGATATATAGCCTTTAGCCTTCCTCAATAAATGGTCTATTCAACCCAAAAAGAATTTTTCAATTAGAACCAGTAGTTCCTGAGATTAGCGCGTTCAAACAAAGAAACAAACAAACAAACTCTTCAGCTTTATAATATTAGTATAGATAAATATTATTTGTACGAAACTTCAATGAATATAATTTCAGACCCTCCGTATTAGGAGCCGTCTACCGTAGTATTAGGCTCTGACCAAAATCATACCTCCGTATTAGGGAAAATCGACCCGACTATTTGAATATTTTTTTTTAATAAGAAATATCATGAAAAGAAACAGACTCAACAGTAATACAAAATGTAAGTTCCACTTTTGACGATAAAGTTGTTTGGCACCTTTAAAAATACTTACAAATTCTTATTTTTGTTTCTTACTTTCAAGTGTTGCGAAATATCTCCGTAATAGGTGCTTTTACCTTACTGCTCATCCGGACAATCCTGTGGTGGCCTCAAATTAATTTAAGGCCCCCAGCCAGGGCTAAAAACTAATTAAAAAGCTAAATGACCGCTTCGCTAAGGGCATCCCCTGTGGGATACGGGCCTCGACTAAACGGGGTCATTGAGGGGGAGCAGCAAGGGACAGGCTGGGTCTAGTTATTATTATTTAGGGGTGACTCGGTCGGTATATGTGCCAGCCTTATATAGGATTAGCCGGTTAGTTCCAGTACCTTCCATCGTAGAAAGATCTAGAAAGTTCGCGTACATATCGGTCGCCACTGACTAGGGTTCGAGGATTCTAGAATGTTCTAGCACAGAAAAGTCTCGAAGTTTCTTTATTTTACTAGTTCTGCTATTCGATACTAGATGGCGCTAGTGGTAACGAATGCAGCTGTCTTCCTTACTTAATTGTGGTGCGCAATAATACATACACACATTTAAAATTTTAAAAAGTTATTAAGAAAAACGAATTAACACCGTGATTATTCTATCAACTTCTTGCGAATGTGCTCACGTGCCTTCACCTTAAAGGACCACCGGCTGATTGCCGTCCTGATGTTCAGAGGGAGCGCATTCCAAAGGCAGATCGCCTGGACAAAGAAAGAGGAGCGGATAAACCCAGAACGGTGTGAGGGACATCGTATAAGACGATTATTGGTAGAGCGAAGATTTTTACTGTGAGCTGAGCAAAGAAATTTAATTTGTGAACTTAGATAAAAGGGAGAAAAAAGAAATCGTTCTCCTTTCCTGTCTGTTTTTTCGAAAAAGTTTGACATTCTTCTGGTCGCTTTTAAAAAGTTTGTTAATAGAGCAACGATTAAAAACTGGACCTCTTTTATTTCATTTCAGAAGACGTTACATTAACTTAAAAATAAAAACCTTTTCAAAAACACTGCGTTCTTTTTCCATTGAAAAACTGTCAGATATTTGTCAAATTCCAGTGAAAAATGCCGTGAAGAAAAAATGTCTCCGTTTAAAATAATTTATTTAAATTCATAGTACAAAACGAAAACGAAAATTTAAAATGGAAAAATCAAAAAAATATGGAAGAAGATTTTCTAGAATACTCTGTAATAATGAAACATAACATCAAACCATAACTTCGTTGATTTACGAAAATCGGTCGAGATGGGAAATTCGGTTAGTTTTTTTTTTTTTGATTATTCATTGCGTCACTGTAAAATGATAACCCTCGTATGTCCAGAAATCCAAACTTCACAGGAAACGAAAAAAACGGTTAATTTCGTCTATATTTAAAATATTTTTATGTGCTTTTATCTCATGTTTTGAATGATAAAAAGGACTTATTTAGGGTCTTTTTTTTTTGGATGGGAAATCATCAAATGACTTCTCCCGCTCTGGGCGGAGCGGAAGGGAGTGTCAGACTCTTACTGACCCGTGAACCTTCTTGTGCCCTTTGCGTTCCAGGACCGCGGTGACACTTTCGAACAAATTCCTGCATCCTAGCAGGCCCTGACCCTATGGGGCCCCGTCTTCTTTGCTGACGGCTCTTTGAGGCGCGCGTGGAATACGACGCGCCGTCGCCCCGTACCTGGTTGCTATCGGACGGCGAGCCACCCATAGCTCGCCATCCGCAGGCCCGTTGTTTAGGTTAACTTCACGGTTTCGCCGTATTATAAAATACGTGATTTTCATACAATTTTTAATAAAAAAAAAATGTCATACGAGGTTGCCTATTCATTCTACAGCGACGATTGGCTGGTTCGAATGACCACAATCTCAGCTGATGGTAAGCGATGATGTGGTCGACGATGAAGCACGCTTGTCTAGAAGTAACCTGTTCACTGTTGACTTAAAAGTCCCCCAAATTGTGTAGAGGTCTCCAACATGTCAAAACTTTTTTTTTTCCACGCGGCTTATGAACCGTGCGTTTTTAGGATTTCGAATGTCCTTATAAAAATAAAAAAAGATTTTTAGGAGCGCTCGTGAGTCTATTTTTGTCCGTTCGTATCACCGCCAATTTGAAAACTGTGCCATTTGAGATTTTAATCTAGAACATTATATAAAACAGTTTTATTTAGTTTTACCTGTTTTTGTTGGGTCAAATTTAATCATGTTCCTGTTGAGAGTAAGATGTGATATTTGGTACAAATCTTCAGTTCTGATGACAATAAAATTAATTATATTCAATATAATAAATTGTAAATCTAAGATGGCCGCCACTACAATATGGCGGATTACATTAGTTTATACCACCCACTTAATACTGGTATCAAATGAATGGGCTTGACTAGTAGAATCCTGTACACGATGACAATTTTCAAAAATCAAAATCAAAAGTCATCAGTCAATCAAGTCAAGGCTGAGAGCCAGTACTTTTTGAACGTCAAATTTTACATAAATACAGTCCCCCAAAACGCCCACCCGTCACCACTTCCTAGTGTTTTAGCTGGGAAGAAGAAGTGGCGCAACAAACTCCCCAGCAACACATCTGTCTGTTGCGTTTTAAGAACTTGAATTTATACATATAATAGTATGCAAAGTCTTAAAAATACATGACACAAAGGGAAAAAAAGTACTTATCCAACATGGAAATCATTAATCAATTCACTACAATACATTGTAAAGAGTAGATTTAGTCAATAATAAAAAACGGATTGACCTACATAGTCATCAAATAAATAAAAAACAATATTACATGAACTCATATAACCTGTCATTCAACACAGCGACCAACTATTCTTATCGTCTAAATAATAATTCATATCTCATAATAGGGAACATGCAATATTTTCATCTTGCTTTCATTTAAAAGAATTCCGTGTAAAATAGAACATGCAAAAGTTAAAAAATAATACGCTTTATTATATTTATGTTCTTCTTTTCCCGCGAAAACGAATGATGAAGTCACTCCTGTCTGCCAGAGATCATGAACTGTCATGTATTAAGATTTAAGTTCGTCTTTTCGTTGTCATAACACCAGTGACGTCACTAGACGCTGATCGTTTACGTTCCGTTTCACGTTATATTAATAATTCGTATTAAAAATCAATATTAACTGCAGTAAAAACATTGCAGTGGCCTTTCTTTTATGCTATTTTATCATTTCAATAGCAAAATGTTCATGAATTCTGTAATTGCATCTTCCCTATTATTTACAGTCAAGGCTTCACTCACCAAGGTCCCTCGATGGTCAACAGAGTCCAGATGACCAAGATGAACAGCGGATCCCATCTGTCAGGGGTTCGCCTTATCAACTCACACAGCCAATTGTAACGGACGCAAATGGACACAGCCAAGAATGCCTTCAACTTCAGCAGGTTAGCAAATTTAAATATTGCCACATTTTTTCTGGTTGAGAAGTCGTCAAATGAATAGGGTAGTTAACTAAAAAAATCTAATTAGTCCTACAGATAGATTTCCAAAAAATATTGGACACGTATTTTTTCTTTTTTCACGTAAACAAAAAATGAAGACGATACAGAGCGTTGAAAACTCGCGTGACGTCACTACTCGCTACAATTTTTACCGAGCCGTAACGTCACAAGCCCCCACTCCTTTGATGCTTTGTATCTTCGTCAGTTTTTATAGATTTGATATAGGAAAAAATACGTGTCCAATATTTTTCTATAATCTAACTGACGGACTAAACATAATCATATATTTTTTACTCAGGCAACATCCCTATTCTTCCGTTCTATGGGCGTACCATGAGGTGTTAAAACGCGAGTCTTCCGAGCGAGAAAGAGGGATAGAGTTATACACCCTATATAGCTCCATCCCTTTTTCTCGCTCGGAAGACTCGCGTTTTAAGACGTCATGGTACGCCCGCTGGGCGGAGTTCAGGCAGTGTCAGTCTTTTATTGATTGAAACCCACCCGTGTTCCTTATAAATATCCTTTGCGTTCCACAACCGCGATGACTGTTTAGAATAATTTCAAAACTCTGACAGGAAAAAGTTAACACTGAGAGCGTGTTTTTGTTACGTAAATGATATTTAGTTTGTAAGTAGGATTACACTTTTAGATGTCGATTTTTTGGTAATTTTTAGGCCGGTGTTTCCTAGCCGACTACCCTGAGAGGAAACACCGAAACAAACTCAGACCTCGAACTGACCACAGTCTCTTTTAAAATCCATACAATCCGTACTGGTCAAATCATATGAGAACCATGTAGGTTAATGTCTAAGGTGGCCTTTTTAGGACCCGATTTTCGAGATTTCTCCATAAAATGTTGGCGTTCATCCAAATTCTAAAGGTTTGTTAAATGTTGGCAAGTTTTTAATTTCAAACGGCAATTGAATTATTAAAAACAAAGTTGTTCCAAATAAACTCTAGAACATTCCATTTGAAGGAACGCACTCAATTTCTTGTGGGTGAAAAGAAATTGAGTGCGTTTATGTGTGTGTATATTTGAATCTTAGTTAATATTTGAGTTGTCCACTACAGCAGGATGAAGTCATAGCTCAAGAGCGCCCGAGAAGTCGCAGAAACATCTTCAGGAAAGGCGAGAAGCACAAAAAGAAACTCAGCCGTGCCTCAAAGCAGTTGGGTGGTGTACAAATTGTGGCCCTTACGGCTCAAGCCCCCATCAGACCGAGAGATCCCCCCACTAGCCCTGGAGAGAGTCAAGCAGCTCTTCAGAGAACAACCTCCCCTGGAGAAGGAAGCCCTCCAAGTGGAGGACCCCCCAAGGAAGGGGCGAACCCCGAAGGCGAAGGACCTAACGCCGAAAGACTCCCAAAAGCCGAGGTCTACCCGAAGGGCTGGAATTTTGCCCAGAATAACCGTTACCGGCGGCATGATGACGTGTACCCTCAGGTAAAGAAAGTGTTTATTATGGTTCTTAGGGGGGGGGGGGGGGGTTGATCTCACGTCTAGTTTTAGATGGAGACTGTCAGACATCTGAGTGCCAATAGGGATGGTTCCTGATTAAAAAAATAAGATTCTAATTAGTCCGTCAGTTAGATTATAGAAAAATATTGGACACGTATTTTTTCCTTTATCAAATCTATATAAACTGACGAACATAAAAAGCATCAAAGATCAGGAGTGGGAGCGTGTGACGTCACTGCCCGGTAAAAATTGTAGCGAGTAGTGACGTCACGCGAGTTTTCAACGCACTGTATCGTCTTCATTTTTTGTTTATGTGAAAAAAGAAAATATTTTAATAATTTTAATACGTCTCCAATATTTTTTGGAAATCTATCTGACGGACTAATCAGATTTTTTTAGTTAACTACCCTATTATAATAATTGGGTAGCGGACTGAAAATATGTAATTAGTCCGTCTGATAGATTTCCAAAAAACATTAGAAACGCGTTTTTCTTTTTTCACGTAAACAAAAAATGAAGACGAAATCTTGTGTGACGTCGCATTTGCAGTACACGTTTTACCACGACGTGACGTCACAAGCCCCCACTCCTGATCTTTGATGCTTTTTATCTTCGTCAATGTTATTTGTGATAGCAAAAAATACACGTCCAATATTTTTGCATAATCTAACTGACGGATTACATATAATAACGCACGGTATTGAAAATCAATTATCTCAATTCAAATATCACTTGATCAGTGATACGACTGACTGTTGAAAGTTCCATTTCATATCAATGACTGACGCACGCTTGACTTTTTGCAATCATATTCGTTGCAGAAATTGGCCCACTTTGAACTTCATACTTACTTTGCCGTAATGCCCACTTTTAAACATAAGAATAGCACGTCTCACGTCTTTAGTTAAAAAGTTTATTTTTGAGATCAAGATTAGAAGCTACAGGGAACGTGCAAGGCGTGTACAGCTCCATCTAGCGTCTTAAATTCGAAACTTTTACGTCATAAATACTTGACATTAACATGTCTGTGCTTGCCACCTATCGTTCTTGCACTTTCACTATAGGGAACGTGCACGGCGTAGACTATGCCATCTAGTGTTGAAAAACTGAAACTTTTACGTTGTAAATATTTGACCTGCGCTGCCACCTATACTTTCTGCACCTTCCGTTTAGGGGAACGTGCACGAAGTAGACTGTGCCATCTAGCGTTGCAAATTTGAAACTTATAAGTAAAATATACTTATCATTGACGCGTCTGTGCTGCCACCTATAGTTTCAGCACGTTCCCTATACTTTCTAATGAAAAGATATTTTAACACGCTTCCTCAAAAAGTGGACCTTCGGCACCGCTTTTAGGTTCAAAATGCAGTGTTTTTTACACGAGTACGTTTTCTTAACTTTGCATATTCGCATACGTACGAAAAATGCGCCACAGATAAAAGTTCAACGTTAGTAACACATGTGCGTTTTTTAAATCTCAGCAAAGAGCCTCATGCCTTTTCAGGCCTAACATGTTATAAAAGGTAACATAAGTTTAATAAAATCTATATTTCAAATAATGATTTACATTTGTCAACAAATTAACATCTAAGTATAAGGTTTGATGAACAAAAACGATCGAAAATATATTTTTAACATTAACCTGACCTAGAAATACTGTGCACGTAAAAACAAAGAACAAACCAGTTTAAAAATATCTGTAACGAAATACTATGTTTTTAAGTAGTAAATAATTAAATGCCTGCTTTCCACTCTGCGTGGAGCGGGAGGGAGTGGAAGCAGGATGGGAAATCATCAAAATACTTCTCCCGCTGTGGGCACATAGGAAGGGAGTGTCAGACTCTTACTGACTAAAACCCACCCGTGATCCTTCTAGTGCCCGCCGCGTTCCAGGGCCGCGGTGACTCTTTCAAACACTTCCAAACCTGCCAGGAACAGAATACCATGAAAGATTACTTTATTTATTCGTCCAAGAAAATACTATGTTTATATTTCACTAGCTTCTGCCCGCGACTTCGTCCGCGTGGAATAGTTACTAACCCCCCGATTTTGAAACGTTCTTCGTTGACGCTCCGCTCCTATTGGTCTTAGCGTGATGATATATAGCCTATAGCCTTCCTCGATAAATGGGCTATCTAACACTGAAAGAATTTTTCAAATTGAACCAGTATTTCCTGATCACGCAAACAAACAAACTTTTCAGCTTAATATATTCGTATATAGTACTAGCGACCCGCCCCGGCTTCGCACAGATGCAATGTAGATACTTATGTTTCCTCTACTATAATATGCATGTATTATACATATAAACCTTCCTCTTCAATCACTCTATCATCTATTTAAAAAAACTGCATCAAATCCGTTGGGTAGCTTTAAAGATTTAAGCATACATAGGGACATAAGGACAAAGAAAGCGACTTTGTTTTATACTATGTAGTGATATAGATTTATAGTTTTTACGCAAGTGTGTTGAAAAACGGTCGGCGAGCCAACACGTCCCCTGAGGATGCCTCGTGGAGAGGCGAAACACGTGTCGGTAATGGTGTTGGGTTTTGCATTGCCTTCCTGCATGTGCATATTATCCTTGCTTTTGCCTCGTAATCTTGCATGTGCATAATATAGCGGGCGGGAGGGAGGTGCATACCTGCAACCCACGCATATTCGCGGAAATTAAAATTAGATATATTATTTTCATTCTCAAATTTGAAAAACGTCACTACACACTGCACTCTCGCCGTCAGAATGTACTATTTTTCTCCATCAGGCATATCCGCGGCTTAAAGAAGAACAGCCGCCTCAGTATGACGATGTGGTAAACGGAGAAGAAGTTGAGGAAGAGGAAACTGAGGAGGAACAGAGTACTGACATATATTGAACTAGCACTTCACCCGCGTGACTTTATCTGCGTAGATTTAGTAAAAGATACAAACACACAAATAAACTACATCACAAAAAACAAATAATTAAAAAAATATAAAAAAACACGCCTGCCATGTCAAAAAGTGAACTAATAAGTAAAAAACAAAATGGATGATAATCTTTTCGTTGCAGTCGGGGGACCTGCAAAGAACTGGGGTTTGGGGGACGGTTCCTGTGAAAAAATTCACAGGAACCGTCCCCCAACTGCAACGAAAAGATCACCCGTTTAGGGGAACGTGCACGGCGTAGACTATGCCATCTAGTGTAGCAAATCTGAAACTTTTACGCTGTAAATATTTGACCTGTGCTGCCACCTATACTTCCTGCACCCTTCGTTTAGGGGAACGTGCACGGCGTAGACTATGCCATCTAGTGTAGCAAATCTGAAACTTTTACGCTGTAAATATTTAACCTGTGCTGCCACCTATACTTCCTGCACCCTCCGTTTAGGGGAACGTGCACGGCGTAGACTATGCCATCTAGCGTTGCAAATCTGAAACTTTTACGTTGTAAATATGTGACCTGTGCTGCCACCTATACTTCCTGCACCCTCCGTTTAGGGGGAACGTGCACGGCGTAAACTATGCCATCTAGTGTTGCAAATTTGACACTTATAAGTAAAATATACTTGACATTGACGCGTCTGTGCCGCCACCTATAGTTTCTGCACGTTCCCTATAATGGACAATCGCGGGCGTCAAGCCTCATTTTCTTTCTTACTTCTTTTAATGGTCTTAGCCGTATTACTGTCCCCAGATCACAGGATACGTCAGGAAAGACTTTGGAGATCTGACGAACAATGTGATCGGTGGTCGTTAGCAGCGCTGATGACTGTCATTGCCTGTACCATCGGCAAGACAATGTTGGTCGCGCTTGGAGTTGCGACGTAGATTTAATGGCTTCAATTTGAGTGGCATTCAGGTGAGGATCTATGCATTCTAATGAGGGTTTCCAGGGAAAGAATCTACTCCACCATGACCTAATAGGCGAGAGGTTTTTTTTTCTGGGTGGGAAATCATCAAATGACTTTTTAACACTTTTTTTTACCAAAAAGTGTTAAAAGATTTTTACCAAAAAGTGTAAAAAAAATAAGTATGTATTGCACTTTTGAAGATCTAGCGGACAAATAAATACACCCGAGGTCTGGTGATAATCCTAGTATTGTGCTTTCCCAGGCAGGGCAGTTGATCAACAGGGAGGCCCACAGAGGGGGGCCCGACAGGTCAACTGGGAGGGGCCCATGAGTCAAACACCCTTAACAAGTAAGTAGGTGTCTCCGAACCTTAATATTGGCAAAATCATCGATGGGTAAACAATGGAGCCACAATACAAAAAAGTAGGTAATTATCTATACTAATATTATAAAGCTGAAGAGTTTGTTTGTTTGTTTGTTTGAACGCGCTAATCTCAGGAACTACTGGTCCGATTTGTAAAAATCTTTCAGTGTTAGATAGCCCATTTATTGATGAAGGCATAAATCATCACGCTAAGACCAATAGGAGCGGAGCAGTCATGAAAAATGTGACACAAACGAAGTTGTGCGGACAGCTAGTTTTAAATATAAGGTGAATAATCTAATTAGTCCGTCAGATAGATTTCCAAAAAATATTGGACAAGTATTTTGCCTTTTTTCACGTAAACAAAAAACGAAGACGATACAGTGCGTTGAACACTCGTGTGACGTCACTACTTGCTACAATTTTTACTACGGCGTGACGTCACAAGCCCCCACTCCTGATCTTTGATGCTTTTTATCTTCGTCAAATTTTTTTGATTTGATAAAGCAAAAAATACGTGTTAATTATTTTTGGATAGTCTGACGGACTAAATTGAACTCAGTAAATATAATATTCTGATTTCGAGATAATTATCAAATTTTGGAAAATTCCCTTGCACGTTGTACCTTTTTGATACAAATCTACCAAAATCTACTTAAAGCTAAAGTCGATATTTCAGTTGGTGGCGTTGAAATGAAATTATCTCGGAATTATGAATTCAATTGGTTTTATCTAAGAGCGTATACGGCGAACGGCGTTTCATACAAATTTTCAAGTCGTTATCTTCCGAAATGACTAAACCGATTTTAATGAAACTTTACACACATAAGCAGGATACAGAGTTTAATAGCCCATGACCATGACTGCTTGCATACAGTCAATGCGATCAACTGTAACTGTCCACAAATAGATGTTGTCAATAAACAAACATACCTGGGAGTAGTAATAGACGATAAATTTAACTGGAATTATCACATAGAACGTGTTTGCGATAAACTTCGGCAATTTCTTGCTATTATGACCATACTAAAAAACCGCCTACCCTTCAAAGTGAAGCTAATGCTTTATTACGCGATGGCAGAATCCTGCATCCAGTATGGCCTTAGTAGTTATGGTCGAACCTATAAAACCTATCTTGACAGTATTTACAAAATTCAACTTCAAATTTTAAAAACAATAGTATCTCCCAAAATTAAAAATCAATTTTACGACAGTATAAACGGCCTCTTTAAACATTGTAAAGTCCTACCAGTTCATACTCAAATTCATTTTTTGCTATTAAAAGAACAATTCTTCAATAAGCATTTAAGAAACAAAATCGAACATCCTGTACGCACTCGGGCAATATCTGAGAATAGGCTTCGTACACAGCGCGCCAACAATATGTATGGCGAGCGAACTACTGGCTATATTGTACCGAGACTTATTAATAGTCTACCCTCAGAAATAAAAAATAATATTACAAATCAAAATATCAAATGTAAACTTAAGCAATATTACTTAAGTATTATATAAGAATACCTTTACCTATTTAAAGACCTATAAAATACTAATTCTGTATAGTTTCGATATTGAGATATGTAGATTCATGATAGCACACGTTTAAACCTTTGTGGTTTTTGGTTGCTATTTAATTTAGATATTACTGTATTCTTTTGTATAAATGATAAATAAATAAAAATTAAAAAAAAAAAAAAAAACATAGGTCTAAAAAGTTATTTGAAAACATTTTCGATAAATAGTGTTACAGTTAAATTAGACCCATTTTAAATTTTCCATGCAAACATAAATTTCCTTTCCAATCTTTTTTTAAATAAGACATTTCGAAAATGTTTTTAACTAACTTTTTAGACCTACGTAACCTGCTTATATGTGTGAAGTTTCATTTAAATCGGTTCAGTAATTTCGCAAAATAGTGACTTGAAAATTTGTATGAAATGCCATACGGCGTACACGCTCTTAAAATGTTCTTTAAACATAATAGTAAAATTCAATGCAAATGTACAAAGCATCATTACAGTTAAAGTTAAATTTCAGTCTGAGCAGCCAGCAGGATGTGAGGAGCGTAGGTAGTGGAGCTTCTATCAGGGTTGCGGAATTTGAAAGAGTCACAGCGACCCTGGAACGCAAAGAGCACTAGGAGGAACACGGATGGGTTTAAGTCAGTAAGGCCTCATTTACGGAGACGCGGGGCGTCTCGCGTCGCGTGTGGCGTGGCGTCTCGCGGCGCGTCGGACGTTTTTTCTGTTTACGTTGGGGCGGCGCGTGAAGCGGCACGCATCATCGCACGCGTAAACACAAACTTATAGCAATATACGACCATGTTCATAGAGAAGCGAGACGGGAAGCGTGGCGGTGCCCGCCGCGGCGCCCGCGGCGAATCCTCTAGCGTGTAGCGAAGCACGCGGCGGGCATCGCAAGCGCAACTTGTAGCATGAATGACGAAAAATTGGAACTAGTTATTTCTGCAATACTGGAGCGACCCCAGTTGTGCTGGCATTCACAGCATAAAAATAGAGTGTTATAACCAAACGAAAGTGGACGGAAGTATCAGAAATTGTAAATATGGATATGCGTGCGCCGCCGCGATAAACGCCGCGTGGGACGCGTCGGTGCCATCCGCGGGCTCGGCCGCAAAAAACGCCCTAAATTCAAACAAACGCGTCTAAAATCGCTTCTCCGTAAACGCACTCATACAACGCCATATATTTGAATTCAGTGCGGGCCGCGCAGCTCAACGCAACGCGCGACGCCCCGCGTCTCCGTAAATGAGGCCTAAGAGTCTGACACTTCCTTTCGCTCCCGTCCAGGGCCTCAAGTCTGCTATTACAATAGTGTCAGAATGGTCTATCATTGATCTCATAATGGTCGATTTTGACAAGTTTGGTAATCTACTAATATAAAAGCGTCATTATGACTTTCCAATGGTCAACCACTGACACGCCATTGAAAGAAATGGCATAGAATGGTAATCTCGTACATAATGACAAATGAATTACAGACGTATGCGGTAATCTGCTAAAATGCTGACAGTTCCTTTGATCAGGTACCTACCATTAGAACCTCATTATGCAGTCATTTCTTTTAATAGCTCGGTTATCAAAATGTATTACGAGACCATTGACCGACCAATGATCGGCCATTATGAATTTAGCAGATTACGAACTTTTGGCAAAATGACAATGGGATCGTGTTGGAATGATGAATATATAAAAATACTACTTGGGCCCAGAGTGGGAGGAGTCATTTGATGATTCCCATCCTTAAAATATAGGTAATGCAGCCGAGACAGCAATAAGAAATGCGAATAGTAGTTTCGGAGAAAATTGGCTGTGACAGACAACTGAGTGATTCTGTAAGGTTTCCGTGTATAACGGACCCATAAAAAATAAAATGCATACGCGCATCAAATGTTGTTTTTCAACACATTTACACGCTAATTTTCAGATGATATCCAACATACTTAATCAAAAATCTCGTGGTATTAAACTATACCTAATATAATCAGCCTTTTAATGTTCCCACTGCTGGGACACAGACCTCCTCTCTAGGAGAGGGAATGGGCCGTAATCCAGCACGCGGGCCCAGTGCGGGTTGCTGAATGTCACATGTCTTCGAATGTTTGGTTTTAGGACATAGCGGTTTCCTCACGATGTTTGCTTTCACCGTTTTGAGAGCAGTGGTGATGAATGATGATCCCGCACATTTGAGAAAAAAAAATATTTAAGAAAAACTGATTAACACGTATTTCCTAACTAACAAAATGTAATTTAAAATATTTTTAATACTTTTTTATTTATTTATACTTTAAATACGTTTAATACATGAGGATCATTGCTGAGATTCCGAGGTGGGATTATTTCTTTTGTCCCATTATTTGACTAGTTAAATTATGTGGTGTTTTTTAAGCACGGGCGTTAATATGCAAAGTTATATGTAGGAATGTGTGTTAAGTACACTGAATCGTGAACCTAAAAGCGGTGCAATAAGAGAACACTTTCTAGGTAACGCATTAAAAATTGTGTTGCTTTATTAACTAACTTAAACAATGTTTAACAGAGTAACTGCAAAACTTAAAAACAGAGTCATTGAACTCATAATTATGAGCAACTTTTACTATGGGACCAAAACTGAAATCTCAAATTAAAAAAAAAAAGATTGCTCGATACATTTATATATGCGAAAATGTACTGAACAGCTGTTTTTCTATCGCGATTGCAATATTGGTCGCATAATAAAAAAAATACGAGTACCTACAATGACGGTAGAGTTCCTTGCACGTTCTTCTCCATCTGTTTTCAAGCGTGCAAATAGCTTTGTTTTTGTCTAACCGACTTTGACAATTAAAAAGTGCCTGTAAATGGTTTATTTAAAATAATGCTTTGTATCTTTGACCCCTCCTATATAATTTATATGATTTAACCAGAATAATCTTTAGTATATAAGTTTAGATTGCTAGTCCCTGGAGTTTCTTGCACGTTGTTCTCCATAGTGATCTACGCTTTTGAGCGTGCAAATAGCTTCATGTTTTTGACAATTGGTTAATTTAAAATAAATGCCTTGAACCTTTGACCCCTTTTCAAGAATGCTCTTATTCTATTTTGTCACATTAATCTTTAGTAGGTATATAAGTTTAAGATTGCTTATCGAAGAGTAACTCCAATACAATATAAGATTAATTCTTCAGCAGGAACACCCGCCACCAATATTAGAAGACCAAGTATATAGCCAACGAGAAAGCGGAGACGACGGTAATAACGGATTTTCAATACTTACAAATAAATTAAATTGCAGTGTCGTGTTTGTATTACCCAAAAAAAAAATACAACCGACTTCTACACAAAAAAACCAAGTACAAAATAACTTTAATTTTGGAACTCGGTGTTTTTGGTTGTTCCTTCGGTTTTTGAACACTGACTTCCGAAATTAAAGTTATTTCATACATTCGTCGGTAGTATTTTTTTGTAAAAAGTTTTTTTGGTTATTTTTCCATTTTTAGTGGTACACCCACAGCTAAACGTACCCATCACAGCGTACGTGGTATAAATTGGTGTAAACAATATTGATCGAAGTAAACAATAAACAAACATGCGATTTCAGCCATCCCAACAGATTTGGTATCATTAATTGAAGAGTTCCGTTTGATATCTCTGTTCTTCATCAGATCTTCATCACCATGAAATACTAAGATGCTCTTCTAAACCATCATACAGAATTTTATTTTTTCATTTTACTTCGATAAGAGGGAATGAGAACGTCATCAATGTAAACTAAGCCACGCATTATAGAGATAACTCAAACACTAGTCGTCAGATCTCACTCAAATAAATGGGACCACACGAAAAGCGCCAGCTAAGTAAATATAAAAAGTATAGTTTTAAAAAAATAAAAAAAAAACACGCTTTAATAGGATTCGAACTAATTATAAGTATAATATTTTTTAAGTATAAGAGAGTTTGTGTTACTGCAATATAAAATCCAACAATCAAGTATCATAATTCATTTAGAATAAGATTAATATAAATATTAAGATTCTAACAAAAATTCAAATAAAGTGAAGAAGCAAGAAACATGCTTTTATGTGTTAAAAATAATCATCAAAATCGGTACACCCAGTAGAAAGTTCACATTCAACTTGAGTCTTCCTTAAAATGAATGAATTTTTTAGTTGTTTATTTATTTATCAACTTACAGCTAACCAATGTGGTAAATGCGCCTTAACCTAACTAACTTAATTGCTAACCTTAATACTTTACTTAATTGTTAATGTTAAATGTATATATAGTTATAATTTTTCGAAAAATAAATAAATTAATATTAAATAAATAAATAAAATTGTTAATATAATAAGAACTAATATCTATACCTAATTACAAACAAAGCATTCCTTGTGAATTCACCCAGAGAACAATGGAATAAGTCCATCTCACTCGCTATGAGGTTGAGCGTACGGAGTTAAAAAATATGATTCTAATTAGTCCGTCAGTTAGATTATAGAAAAATATTGGACACGTATTATTTCCTTTATCAAATCTATAAAAACTGACGAACATAAAAAGCATCAAAGATCAGCAGTGGGAGCGTGTGACGTCACTGCCCGGTAAAAATTGTAGCGGGTAGTGAAGTCACACGAGTTTTCAACGCACTGTATCGTCTTCAGTTTTTGTTTACGTGAAAAAACAAAAAATACGTCTCCAATATTTTTTGGAAATCTATCTGACGGACTAATCAGAATTTTTTAGTTAACTCAGTGGCGTGCAGTGGTTCGAGTTAGGGTAGGCCAGAAAATAATGTCCTAAAAAAAACACACCACGTTATTCAGGGTTGAAATTTGTTGTCTTTTTTTGTTTTTTTTTTTTTAATTAAAAAAAAACTCATTTCATTAAAAATCAGCCCTGAATAATGTGGTTATTTCTTAAAATTTATTTGGACATTTTCTCTGGCCTACCCTAACTCGAACCACTGCACGCCACTGGCTTATCTACCCTATTCTTTCTTTAACCTTCTTCCGTTCTTTCAGTTGAGGCAGAGGAAGAAGAAGAAGGGGGGGAAGAACTTCAGGAGCGCCATCACAGCGACTTGTCCGAGAAAGCGTTGCGAGCGTCGGTCGTCCTGTTCCTGGTCGTGTCTTTCTGCCGTATCTGCGTGGGGATCGCCACCGGACTGTGATGGCTTCTAGACTGAGGAAGATTCTGTTCAGGACCTGGTGGAATACAGGTAGAGAAGGCAATCCTATTATCTTAAAAAAAAGTTGACCCACACCATTTTGCATAAAATCCTTGCATTTGCCTTGTAATCTTGCATGTGCATAATATAGCGGGCGGGAGGGAGGTGCATACCTGCAACCCACTAATATTCGCGGAAATTAAAACTAGATATATTAATTTCATTTTCAAATGATAAATGATATTTATTTTGTAAGTAGGTTAAACATAACACTTTCACATGTCAAATATTTCTAGGTAGAGAAGGCACTCCGTTATCTGCACTCCCATTCTGTCCATTGTGTGTAAGTATTTGATCTCATCAAAGTTAGAGTGAACAGGCTTCTTCTGGGTAAGCTCATTCCATCGTCGACTTTGTCTCTGTCACCTGCGACCTAGACTAGAGTCAAGAGCAAATCCATCTGACAGTAAAAAAAATGTATGCTGACTAATTTAGCCAGCCTAGATCAGCACAGACAAATATATACATATATATCAGACAAAGTTCCTGTTCCCGTGGGAATACGGGCATAAAATATAGCCTATGTCACCCGGGGATAGTGTAGCTTCCCAACAGTGAAAGAATTTATCAAATCGGTTCAGTAGTTTAGAGTGAGCTACGCCGTAGTAGTGCGTAGCGTTGAGTAGACAAAATGGCGGCCGCTACGACAGCGTAGCATGGGGAAAGGGACGATGTAGCAGAGCGAGCTACGCCGTAGTAGTGCGTAGTGTTGAGTAGACAAAATGGCGGCCGCTACGATAGCGTAGCATGGAGAAAGGGACAATGTAGCAGAGCGAGCTACGCCGTAGCAGTACGTAGAGTTGAGTAGACAAAATGGTGGCCGCTACGACAGCGTAGCATGGAGAAAGGGACAATGTAGCAGAGCGAGCTACGCCGCAGTAGTGCGTAGCGTTGTGTAGACAAAATGGCGGCCGCTACGACAGCGTAGCATGGAGAAAGGGACGATGTAGCAGAGCGAGCTACGCCGTAGCAGTGCGTAGTGTTGAGTAGACAAAATGGTGGCTGCTACGCGAGCGTAGCATGGAGAAAGGGACCATACAGTAGCAGAGCGAGCTACGCCGTAGCAGTACGTAGAGTTGAGTAAACAAAATGGCGGCCGCTACGACAGCGTAGCATGGAGAAAGGGACGATGTAGCAGAGCGAGCTACGCCGTAGCAGTGCGAAGCGCTGAGTAGACAAAATGGCGGCCGCTACGACAGCGTAGCATGGAGAAAGGGACGATTTAGCAGAGCGAGCTACGCCGTAGCAGTGCGAAGCGCTGAGTAGACAAAATGGCGGCCGCTACGACAGCGTAGCATGGAGAAAGGGACGATGTAGCAGAGCGAGCTACGCCGTAGCAGTGCGAAGCGCTGAGTAGACAAAATGGCGGCCGCTACGACAGCGTAGCATGGAGAAAGGGACGATTTAGCAGAGCGAGCTACGCCGTAGCAGTGCGTAGTGTTGAGTAGACAAAGTGGCGGCCGCTACGACTGCGTAGCATGGAGAAGAAAGCTGCCACGTAGCATGGAGAAGAAAGCTGCCACGTAGCAGAGCGGGCTACGCCGTAGTAGTGCGTAGCGTTGAGTAGACAAAATGGCGGCCGCTACGACAGCGTAGCATGGAGAAAGGGACGATGTAGCAGAGCGAGCTACGCCGTAGCAGTGCGTGGCTTTGAGTAGACAAAATGGCGGCCGCTACGACAGCGTAGCATGGAGAAAGGGACGATGTAGCAGAGTGAGCTACGCCGTAGTAGTGCGTAGCGTTATGTAGACAATGCATATTGGCTACTAATATCACTCTTAAGAGCGTGTACGCCGTATGGCATTTCATACAAATTTTCAAGTCACTATTTTGCGAAATGACTGAACGGATTTTAATGAAACTTCACAGGTATAAGCAAAATTTTCAAAATGTCTTATTTAAAAAAAGATAACTGGAAATTTGTTTGTATGGAAAATTTAAAATCGGTCTAATTTAACTGTAACACTGTTTATCGAATCCGATCCGTCTGGAGGACACTGCCGACTAGTTGGTAAAGCCTATTATTATCCGACCACTATCATAGTCGGTGACAAGTCGGCGACTAGTCGGCAAACAGCACCGACTATCCGGTTTCTTTAGGCTAAACAAACTTTCTAATCGATTTGTCTGATATTTTCTAAAACCCTTTTTGCGTTTCCAGCCGCGGACCCATCTTCAAGCAAGGCCCTCGCCGCCAGCAGTGGGGTCCTTTCATCGCATCTAAACCCTCAGCAGGTAAGCAACTCTTAAAAATTGATTGAATTTAAAAAATGACGCATGTTCATGTAGTATTCATGACAAAATGTTCTAGTTTTTTAGTTTAGTCCTTTGAGTACGGAACCCTAAAAAACTAGAACGGAACCCTATTATTATGACTCTGTCCATCCGTCTGTCCGTCTGCCACCAGGCTGTATCTCATGAACCGTGATAGTTAAAATGTTCACAGATGATGTTTTGAAAAACAGAATAAAATAAATATTGAAGGGGGGCTCCTATATAATAGACAATATATTTTTGCCGTTTTTATAGATAATGGTACGGAACCCTTCGTGCGTGAGTGCGCCTCGCACTTGGCCGGATTTTCCTCGTTTTCATCTGCTTAAAATGAAAAATATCTAACGCTGTTTCACTTTTTTTTTGTATAGGGAAGGTGCACGAAGTAGACTGTGCCATCTAGCGTTGCAAATTTGAAACTTATAAGTAAAATATACTTAATGAAATTGATTGAGTCAGGCGTTACTTTGCGGAAATCCATTTTAAATTTGAAAAAGAAAATAATATATCTAATTTTCATTTCCGCGAATATTAGTGAGTTGCAGGTATGCACCTCCCTCCCGCCCGCTATATTATGCACATGCAAGAATACAAGGCAAATGCAAGGATTTTATGCACATGCAGGAAGGCAAAGCAAAACCCAACACCATTACCGACACGCGTTTCGCCTCTCCACGAGGCATCCTCAGGGGACGTGTTGACTCGCTGACCGTTGAGTCGCAACTCAACGGTCAGCGAGTCCCTTCCTGCATGTGCATAAAATCCTTGCATTTGCCTTGTAATCTTGCATGTGCATAATATTTTTGCATACCTGCAACCCACTAATATTCGCGGAAATTAAAACTAGATATATTATTTTCATTTTCAAATTTAAAATATACTTGACATTGACGTGTATGTGCTGTGCCATCTACAGTTTCTGCACGTTCCCTATCCAATTAATATGACCGTTCTATAAGACTGCCCCGTTGTTCATGTCCAATTGTAACAACAGACGGAGCTGTCGGGATGCGCAGCGATCAATGCCTGCAGCGTAATGCTGCACAATGCTGCAATGAGACCTTAACAAAACCCTAAGAGCGGCCGATCAAGACGCGTCTGACATACGCTCAACAACTTAAGTACAACTGTCAATGTCAAGTGTGCGTTATTTTGACAGTGACAGATCCAAGCTGGTGTTGCAAGTTGAAAAAATACTTTTCGAAATGAGGGCGCGTTCACCGTCATCACGCACAGCCCAACTTTACCCACTGTATTCATGTGCCAATCACCTTGATAGCTGTGCATACATTATTCGAGTTACAGAGGGATTGGATTTAGTTTGTGTTAAACGTTAACTTCACTTTTCATTCCGAAGCATAAATATTCATATAATATAAATAAATATGTCGTATATCGTCGGCTTACTGCAAGAACTCATTAGGTGACTACACAAAACTTTAAGAAATAATTTAATAACTTTAGATTGCGCGTCATAAAACTACCACAACTATGATTTTATAAGGCATCTAATGGAATCATAAATCTTTGTTATCTGATAAATAATCGATAATAATAAATACGTTGGTAATAAGATGTTTTCTCAAAGATTTGTATTGTCACTTAATGAGTTCTCAATACTCAATACTTTATTGCATTCCATATGTATTAAATAGATGGTACAATAAGGCAAAATATCAATATGGACCCTGTCGGGGACAGCAACATAAGCAGTCTTCTTGCAGTAAGCCGACGATATATTCTATTATACGAAAGTATGAAGGAAGAAGTCGTGTTGCGCTGACCCTAATTAAGAAATAAGGGCTAGAGAACGGCCTTTCCGTTATTCCACTATCCCCGGTATCCTTTGAGAACGGGAGAATTTTTAACCTTGCTTTATGATAAAGTTGTGTTTTGGAACGAAGTTTGGAATTTCTTATGCGGTCTTTGTGTTTGACACACAGTATACTTCGTTCCATAGATAACTAGACTCTAATGTGTAAACTTTTCGACGGTTGGACAAAGAATGCGCGCTCATTTTGCGCTACAGAGGTACACAATACACATTAAACCTTTCTATGAGCTTCAATTTTAGTGAAAGAGCCAATAAGGGTTTCCAGGAAAATATACGCTACCAGCTAGCCCTTATAAGCGAGAGGTTCTCTTCATTAAAAGTGACTTTGACGTAAACATGACATTGATGACAATTTGACAAATGTCAGAACATACACGTTTTGACAGGAGACTAGACCTGACGCCTCAGTGCTGCCAACTAGTGTTCGTAATTTAATTTCTTGAACACATTGTTATTTATCAATCACTAGCCAAAATAACTGTATAACATACTTCAAAACAATATTTTTTTAAGAACTTTCATTCCATTTTAATGCTACTAAAGATCTTGTAGCACACAACTCCTTTTACAGAAATTAATACTTACAATAAACTTATCAATTTTAGTCACGCAATTATTATTATGCTATACATATTTTCTCTAGTGATTGATTTGTGACCTTGTGTATTAAGAGCTCGTGACGTTATCTAGATTCGTCCGTGCAAAGGCGACGATTTTTCTCATCAAGATTCCTTAGTAACAAGATTCCTTACTAACACTGAAAGCACTGTTAAAACCAGAAAATAAAACGCGGGGTACAGGGTTGTTGAAGGTACTTTTTCTTTATATTGCCATTTTCATTGTTTATCTGTAGTTCATTTGGAGTCTCTTCATCAACAGTAGTTATAATACTTGATGATGATCTGATGAGTTTCGAACTTTTTATTTTATTATTAAATTATACTTCCTTTTACCTTTTTTCCTTAAACCAGATTTTAACTAAACAGAGCATTGACATCCCTAGCACTGACCGTTCTAATTTTAAACATAGCAACACTGCCGTTTTGTTTGGACCTCTTTTTGGTTTTTGGAGTTTCCTAGTTTAGCTAAATCTTTTTCGTTTTCAACAGGATTATTTTAATACCTACTTAATGTATATTAGAACCATTTTCTACAACACATGCTTGTGTTCGTGCAACAGCCGGACCTACGGGTTTATCGCTAGCTAGCTAATGTAAAATTTCGCTTGCCAAGGTTGATTCGTTGATGGGATAACTATACCTTACATACCGAGACTCCTCCATGCCTCTGAAAGTACGTTAAGCCGTTGGTCCCGGCTGCCATTTGTACATCTTTGGCAGTCGTTACGGATTGTCAGACGCCAGAAATTCTGACAGCAGTCTTACCAAGTGATTTTCGTCTTTACTTGATAACTTATAGACCCGCATATAGAGCCGTCTTTTAGCTATTGGAGGCCCAAGTCTCATTTGGATAATGGGGCCTCTATTACTTTGTCTAATTGGACTGTTTTTCTAGGACAGACAAAAAAGACAAAGCTCTAGATTTATTCAACTGCCACATCATATGGTAATTTTATCGTCAATCACTTGTTTATAGACTTATGTCTGTGTAATTAAGTAGATCAAATTTTGGCAGTCACTAGGGTGATCCTAACGATCGCGGGACATTGGGAACTTGCCCAGAGAGTCCAGTAGAAAAGAGACCCCAATATAGTTAGAACAAGGCTAGGTAAATGTTTCGACTATTTTTTTTCTCGAGCTTACGATGTGGCTGCGTCAACTGAAATAGTGTTTTTTTCTCATCAGCATTGAAAAAACATATAGGAACATAATTTTGTATTCCGTAACGCACATGACAAAAACCGGTATTCGACGATACTTTTCAGAATATGATGTCAAATGAAAGACACGTATTTCTAGCGCCAAAATAATAATTTTGTTTAATAGCAAATTGATGAAGTAGTACAAAACTAAAGACCTAAAATATATTAAACAAATGATAGGAGACACGCTATTTAATAAGCCTTTCAGCCACTTGTACCGTTACAGCCAGTCAGCCACCAAACTTACATCATCATCATATCAAAGTCAAAGTCAAAACGTTTATTTCAATTAGGCCATTAACGGCACTTTTGAACGTCATCAATAAAAATTATCATAAATTAAGTGACTCTAGCGTCCATTCGCAAAGGTAGATTCTTATGGAGAAAAACGGACAAGAAACTTCATAGTATCAGCCTGCAGACGTCCACTGCTGGACATAGGCCTCCCCAGACGTCGCCACAAAACCCGGTCCTGTGCGTCTCGCATCCATCAGCTACCCGCGACCCTCACCAGGTGCTCACTCCAGCTCGTGGGAGGCTTCCAACGCTGCGTCTTCCAGAACGCGGTCGCCACTTCAGGTCGCCGGCCCAATTGACTATCTGTTCTGCGAGCAATCTGCCCTGCTCCCTGCCACTTCAGTTCGGCGATCCTTCGGGCTATGTCGGTAAACGTGGCTCTCGTGCGAATATCAAGATTCAAAGCATTTATTTCAATTAAACCCTTTACAGGCACTTTTGAATTGTCAAGTCGAAAGAGGTGAAGCTATCTGCACGTTCCAAAGCGTAGATCTCTATGGAGAAGAACGTGCAAGAAACTCCACGGACACTCTTTTAAATCATGTTCTGTATTACATAACATTGGTTACATCTTTGGTCGCTTCTATATGTGAGGACAATATAATTATTCGGATTGTAGATAAACACATCAAAAGTATCTAGGGATCAACATATATTTTTGCAATAACTTTCCTCCTGATTGATATTAATTAAAATTTTCTTTAAGGATTCATCAAATAAAGTGTTTTCGTTTGTCACAGTAACGATAAACCAAGTCACCTTTGCATTAATAAAGAAATTTGCCATTTTCCTAATAAAGGGATTTTTGACATTTGAACCACTAACATTAAAGTTCGAAAAAAAGACTGAAATAACAGTTTTCTTTAAAATTTTATTGGGTAACTTAAACAATTAATAATCCGTGTTTCTACCGCGAACACTAACAACACAAGAACATCGGTTTGGCATACTCAAAATGAGTTCATCCAAATCACGCTGTGGAATGGCCGCCCATGTTCGTTGCAACAACAAAAAAAGGTCTTCTTGCGACTGGATACCCTCCATATTCGGCAGAGCTCTTCGCTTACCTTGGCTGAGCGCCATGGAGGACGGTATCGCTGCACCACACGGAGACAAGACCGATACATTCAAATCTTAACTCGAAGAGCTCCAACAATAACCGCCATGATGTTAGCCGTGAGGCTTCATCACTCTTCAGGGAACTTAATTAGCGACCAAACAGTCAGAAACCGCTTGCATGAAGTGAACCTTCATTCCCGAAGACCGCTACGGGTACCACCTATAGCAATGCACAATCGTAGGATTCGATATCAATGGGCTCTTGAACACAGAAATTGGGCAGAAGAACAATGGCGTTTCGTGTGCTTTTCTGATGAGTCTCGTTTTGGTATGAGACCGGATACAAGACGTATACGACACTGGAGAACCCCTGGACGCCAACAGCGATTAAAATCCTGCCAGGAAGTCCATCCTTATAGTGGTGGAACCATCATAGTATGGGCGGGTATTTGGATCGGCGGAAGAACTGAGTTGATTTGGATCAGAGGCAACCTCAACGCTCAAATTTATGCTGAGACGATTGTATCAGACGTCATCGTTCCTCTACAAGTGCAAATCGGTCCCTTATTTCAGTTAATGCATGATAATGCACGACCGCACACCGCAAGAGTTGTAAGACAGACTCTCGCCGCAGCTAACATCAATGTCCTGCCCTGGCCTGCTCAGTCGCCAGACTTGAACCCGATTGAGCATGCATGGGATATGCTACAGAGAAGAGCTCTGCCGAATATGGAGGGTATCCAGTCGCAAGAAGACCTTTTTTTGTTGTTGCAACGAACATGGGCGGCCATTCCACAGCGTGATTTGGATGAACTCATTTTGAGTATGCCAAACCGATGTTCTTGTGTTGTTAGTGTTCGCGGTAGAAACACGGATTATTAATTGTTTAAGTTACCCAATAAAATTTTAAAGAAAACTGTTATTTCAGTCTTTTTTTCGAACTTTAATGTTAGTGGTTCAAATGTCAAAAATCCCTTTATTAGGAAAATGGCAAATTTCTTTATTAATGCAAAGGTGACTTGGTTTATCGTTACTGTGACAAACGAAAACACTTTATTTGATGAATCCTTAAAGAAAATTTTAATTAATATCAATCAGGAGGAAAGTTATTGCAAAAATATATGTTGATCCCTAGATACTTTTGATGTGTTTAGTTACATTATTAGTCGTATCTATCTAGTCTACTACCTTCTGCCACTGCTGGACGCTAATGGTGGCCAGTATTTTTGATAGAAGTCGAAACTCGTTTCGCAATCTTCGTCTTAGGCTGCCGCGAGGTCGTCTGGCTTTCAATCGGGTCCAATTTGTGGCGTTTTCCACCTATTTGATAATGATATCTGACTTTTGGATCGGATTGATTAATCAAATAATTTAAGTTTAGACCAAGACACTTACAGTCTATAATTCCAAATGATAATTAATTTGAATAAGAAACTCATTTCGTTGTTTGAAGATAGGATCTGGCAACACTGAGGACCTTCCAAAATTCAAATTGATGTTCTAGAAAATGCGTGTTTTATGTTTGAATACCGTGACCATGCCGTTATAACATCTTTATTTATTCTCGTCATAATTATCAAGCCATTATTTACTAGTGTTGGTCATGTATCTTGTAAATGAACTACAGCAACTTTTTTATATACAGCTTCCACTCCCTATACTAAACCTTCACGGTAGACGGTAGATTTAATTTAAATAGGTACAATAGTTGACATCTTCTACTTAATCTCTATGCCAATCATCTTCATAGACAAGTACCTATAGTTTATGATTGGTCAGTGAATAAAAGTCTTTTGGCATTTTTAAGTACGTATCTTGAGAAGAGATTTACATACATCAATTTTCAGTGAGATGCTGTCACCTCAATACAGCACGATTTCAAATCAAACAACAATGTTTTTTGAACTGCCAATAGTCGCATTGACGCAGTTTTGCAAAACGAGCGCCAAACTCTTCACCGCGGTGTCATATTTATGACGCTTGTTAAAGGATTTTTATTTTCTAAGTAGATTAAACTTAAGATTTTTACACGTACATTCTTTTTGGCTCGTTTTAAGCTAGATGAGGCCGGTGTTTCCTAGCTAACTACCCTGAGAAGAAACACCCAAACAAACTCAGAAGTCAAAGTCTCTTTTAAAGTCCATACAATCCGGATTTTTTCATCTTCCATTCTGTCCTGACAAACGTAACGCTTTCACTGACTCCCTTCACTTTCATATCATTGCCAATTAAATAAAAAATTATCCCCCTAGAACCAACTGACTAAAAGAACCCATTTCTAATTTGTTTAGTTTCAAATTTATTAACAATCATTCGTATCTAAATTTTAAGCTAGAACTAGCGACACGGCTTCGTAAGATTGAGTGAAATTTATATACTTACTAACAAAACTACGTGGTTTATAACTTTTCTGTCAGTGAGAACGGTTTTAAAATCCGTTGCGTAAGAAGTAGTAAGGCAGACGGCCATTTTGTTTTAAACTATTTAAAGACTTAAAGATAAGAAACTCCTTACTATGGCGCTGTCAGTTCTGTTAATTGGTGTCATAACCGTTACTTTTCTTATTCCATTAATAATGGTGCCAAGATGCCGCCTTATGGTTTACTTTATCGTCACGTCAATGTCAGTCATTTTTTCGTTAATATTCGTATATTATACTCTCGAATTAATTTATTTTACGCTTTCCCGAGCTTTTTTAGAAACACAAGGCCCTACCTTATGATGCATCTAAACTAGCAAAGCGAAGAAAGCATGCTGTTGCAGAAGTACCCCAAACAAAAACTTTGGTTGCCTCCATGCAATTTAAAA
This sequence comes from Hecatera dysodea, assembly GCA_905332915.2. Classification (NCBI taxonomy): domain Eukaryota; kingdom Metazoa; phylum Arthropoda; class Insecta; order Lepidoptera; family Noctuidae; genus Hecatera; species Hecatera dysodea. The sequence continues at coordinate 1,087,589 of HG995316.1, forward strand.
CACGGTCTACTCGGTTATATAATAGAATAAATAAAGATATATGTTTATATAAGAACCATTATTATGATTGCAAAAAAACTAACTTAACTAACTAACTTATAAGGAAACGGAAGAGTTCTTGAAACCCACTATATAACCTATACTTTCACACAGGCACACAAACACACAACACTGTCGCTGATTTGCCGAACCACACCAACAACATTATTGCTAATACGATGCACAGTTAAAAATTGACCTAACTTCCCAAGTATTTGGGTTACCATGTAACGAATAGGCCGTGTAACTAAACACGTGAGCGGCGCAATCGGTAAGCCCCGCCTACCGCGGCGCAATGTGCTTTGGGTCATTTTTTTGAGTTAGGAATGCTTCCAAGTTTTATTTGCGTTCACTGATTAATAGTTTTATTCGTCGGCATCCACATTCTATTACGTTCTGTTTGGCTCCGAACGATTTTCCAAGCGTAGTATTCCCGGGTTATTTACCGCGGCTGCAGACAGATCCAATTGAATTAAAATCCGAATGTATTAGCGTCTGCTGTTGCGACGATCAGGAGTAATTCTAAAATGAATACCACCAAACAGCAAGGTATGCAACTTTAGGAGACTTATATTTTTGGAATAACAAGCTTAAAAAAAAACTTAGTAGTAACTGAATGATACGAAACTTTGTTGAACGAGTTATAGCGTATTAGCGTTTCCTGAAATTACTATGTCTGTACGGATTATGCTGATTTCAGTAATGCATGAAACTATCTTCTTTTACTACACGAACAGAAAAGTCATTGTAAGATCTTCAAAAACGTGGGCTACCCTGGCGGTTCATTCTCGCTCATCTCAAAAGACCATGGCTCACAATCAGGTATAGGCATGCATACTGTTAGTCAGTTATAACCATTTTTGCCTATGGCAACACATTGCTTGCTATTAGGCCCGAGTTCTGTCAATATGACATAACTACCAAACGTTAAGGCTAAGCGTTGTCATCGCCATATCACTATCTCGCTCTCGCTTATCCCAATATATTTGATGTCAGATTTATTATCGTCTTCTCTTTTTATACTAGGTACTCGTATCATCATTCAATCATATCATCGTTCAAACATATCATCAATCGTAACTCTATGGTATTCTCCTCGTCTATGGCTTTCACACTTGACAAGCGACATAATTTTATAACCGAAAATTAGCGACAGAAACTCGTCGTAATAATATTTTTAAGAAAATTACTAGACGTATTTTCGACCAGACGTTTTAGGTCATTTTATAAGCTTTGCAGGGGTTTTACGATGAATGCTTAGTTGGTTGATTTCGGCAGATGTGTTGTTATGCTACTAGTTTGTTGAAGTGATAGACAAACTAAAAGAATAAGAGCAAACCATGAAAAGACTAAGAGCAAAAATACGAATCAAAATAACAAATTACTCTCATGTACAAAAGCTTCAAAATTCAAACCAAATCCAAAATAAATGTTACATTTTACCGAAGGTCTACCCACAAAATCGATTACATCTTTGCGGCGTTTCCTGCCTATTTAGGTAAACAATCGCGAATTGTCATAAAGGATAATTATAATTTCTACTACCAGAAAAGAATGACACTGAATAATTGTATTAGATTCTTTATTACTGACATTTAATTGGACATAACTATAATTTCTTCATTTAATTGTACATGCATGTTTTATTATGAAACGGGCAAGTAAATGGGGCAGGCGAATGATAATTGCAATGCCAATGTAACTTTACTAATATATATGTATATTATATACTAATATATAAGTTTAATAAGTCATAAGTACTAACATAAATAACATAACACCGACATTGAACATTAATAGTTCACAATAAATGCTTTGACTTTGACCCCAATATAGTTAGGAAAAGGCTGGACATTCTTGTGAGATGTGAAGTCAATGTGAAGTAAGGATACGATACTTTAACTCGAATTTATACTTCACTGGCGTTGACTGACAGATGTCACTTTGACACTTTGTGTTAGGACCTTATTTTAAATCATTTAACAGGTCCTTCATTATGCCTACTACCGAAATAACTATACCCCATTCACGATAAGATTAGACATTGAAATACATCTTTTTTTCAGTCCGTTGAACCGATTTTGACTTCTATTGTGTTGGTGGCATGACACATGGTAGCTGCAGTAAACAGTTAGTATTATAATCACGTTTTTGCTTTAAATGCCATCCTTATGCGTAGGGAATAGAAGTAAAAATCGGTTGAACGGACTGTAAACAATTTTGTTTAAATGTCTAATCTTATTGTGAATGGAGTATAGATCACTATCTCTTACATACTTAATTTGAAATACGACTATCTTTATTTGACGAAGTTACATTAGCGTCTGTTGATTAACTCCAGTGAATTATGCTTATACTTTGAGCAAAGAAGCCAAACAAACTTATCAACCACACATTACTTTGTATCAGTAACTTCATTATCCAAGGATGTCAATAGTTTTTTCATTCTTTACGGGTAGTTCGAAGCTAGAAAATTCGTTAACAGATTTGCCAATAGGTGTCGTGATCAGCCCCAGTCACTGTGTTGTAGATGTTAGAAAGACAATGGCTCCATTTAAAATGCTGATTCTTAGCTGCACTTTATAGAGGTCAATCACTCGATAAAGTTTGTAAAGGACATAGGTAACTTTTTACATCATTTGTCGTAACGGCATTGTGTGGACTCTTCCTACTAAAGCCACTGTAGCATTTTGCTACCAGACTTATTTATCTTCATAACTTTTTTTAATTTGGGACTGGCTGGTGTTTTTTTCTTTTTAATAGTTTTATTCGTCGGCATCCATCTGTTACGTTCTGTTTGGCTTTAAACGATTTCCCAAACATAGTATTCTCGGGTTCTGCACCACGGCTGCAATTAGCCAGACAGATCCAATTGAAGTAAAATCCGAATGTATTAGCGTCTGCTTTTGCGACGATTAAAATCCTACAATGAACATCACCAAAAAGCTCGTGGCTAAATTATAACAGCCGCACGGGTTGATCTTCAAGGTTAAGCAACGCTTGCCGAGGTTGGTCTGTGGATGAGTGACCATCTTAACATACCGAGACTACTCCATAACTCGGAAAGCACGTTAAGACGTTGCTCCCGGCTGTCATTTGTAGATCTTTGGCAGTCGTTACCGAGTGTCAGAAACAAAAAATCTGACACCAGTCTTGCCAAGAAGTACCGTGTTACCCCGTTAATGGGTTGTGGAGGTCTGGTAGCCAGCCGCTCCACGTAAAATACTGGTATTTAGCTGAATGTGGTTCGACTGGGAGACGAACCCAATATAATTGCTAAAAGGCTAGGCAGATGAAAAACACTACCAAACAATTTGCTGTTTTTTTTTATCGCGGCTGTTTTATATTCGTTTCATACTTTGGTTTTAAATATAAAACCGCCGCGATTCTAGCAACAATTTCTTTAGCGTTTGCTAAAATTACAATGCAATTATCTTTTTTTTTCAACACATACAGATTAGTTACTATAAGCATAATATATCGAACATTGTGGGCTACCTTGGCGACTCATTCTCGTTCAGTTCATAAGAACTTGGCCTATACCACACGCTTAGTTAAATATTAGGTATAGGACTGCATAATTATACTGCTAAACTGACAGACGGGCCGGTAACTTTTTTTTTTAATTTTAATGATTCATTGGATAAGAACAACAAAAAGGTGACAAAAGCTAGACCGTCATAATTAAAAGATTAAATGAAAACCAAGAATAAATGGGGCGAAGCAAAATGACATCGCTCTTCCTATTCACGTGCTTTGATAAAAAACGCTAGCAGTTAATGGCTTTTTTTTTGTTGTTTTATTTCGTCGGCATCCACATCTGTTACGTTCTCTTTGATTTCGAACGACTTCGGTTCCTATACCTGTTGCAGCAATTTGCCTCACAGATCCAATTGTGATAAAATCTGAATGTATTAGTGTCTGCAGTTGCGACGATCAGGAATAATTCTAAACGAACATCACCAAAAAGCAAGGAGTGAATCAAATTCGTCCCGTACCAAATTCGTCCTTTACGCCACCGTTCCTGCCCTTGTTCCATGTGACTTCAGGTCAACGCAACACGTTTCTTTCTTCCATATTACCATGCCAAAAGCCTCGCTAGCACTGATTCGCTTTACTTCATGTCACTCCACAGACAATCTTAACATCTTTACTTTGGTCTCCTTTTCCTTCCTTACACATTTTATATTCCGAATCCCTTTCAACTTTCTTTATTTGAAATACTACTCTACGCTTAGAGTTGCCAGACTCATTAAAAATTTCGGGAGATAAGAAGGTTGTCAGCTTTTATCGTTGTTATGACAACCTTTGAGTAAACTCTGTTTTATTTCTTTTCAATGATCAAGTTTATAAAGATTCAATAGTAGGGAAGTAATGTTCTTGCTTCAGGGAACACCTAGGGCATATAACGGGAATTTCCCGGCTCTTTCTTTGAGTTGGCAACCCTAATTTCCTATAGCTAATATAAATTGCCCCTTTTTTTTAATATCATACCTTTTCCTTGTACCGACGCTCTTTAACAAAATCTGACATTATTAACTGTACTTAATTATTTACATTGTTTTTTAACCATTTACATAATTTCGAAATAAATATATTAAACAATATAACAGAAGTTTTTTCTTTTATTTATTTTTCTCCTTTTTGCCCCATGGCATTTTGAACATGAACAGGTTCCAATGGAACTCTGATGGATCGGCCAAAACCAAAACGTTGACAAACAGCCGCAAACGTAGGGCGAAGCATGGTTGCGGAATTTGTTTGGTTGCGAAATTTATTTGTTCGAAAGAGACACCGCGACTCTGGTACGCAAAGAGCTCTAGAAGGAACACGAGTGGGTTTTAGTAAATCTCACACTCCCTTACACTCGATTCCGAGAGAGATTTGATTATAGCCCAACCAAAAAAATAAAAGGGTTGAGAGATATAGGTGTACGTTACCCCAACAAGAAAGTATCTCCTAGAGTTATATGAGTAGAACGTATAGTTGGTGCCTTATCTGCTGTAAATGTAACAGACAGAATAAACGATATGTCGATGAGGACCTATATATATATCTACATGTCCACTAACGGCCGAACCCAATAACCGATCTATCACATACTAGAGATAGAAAAACAAATGAAACAACAGAAAACCTATATAATTTTTCTTCATTTTTCTGTTGTTTCATTTGTTTTTCTATCTCCAGTATGTGATAGATCGGTTATTGGGTTCGGCCGTTAGTTTCTTTCGAAAACAAGCAGGAAAGGGAAATCCATCGCCGCATTAGAAATGCCTAGGAAAAACTACTGGCTCTCAAGCGCAAATTTATTGACGTGTGTATTCTGCCCGTCCGTCTGCTGCATTTTTTTCCAAATCCGAATTGGTGTTCCGCAGACCCACCATTTTAGAAACCAAATCAATTATACCTTAAAATGATAGACAGATGGATAGGTGGACGGACGGACGGACAACGGAATCAGGATAACGTTGGCCTGTGGCACGGAACCTTAGAAACAAGGTTTGTCTTAAAAGCCTTAGTAGCCAGTAAATGGGATACCAAAAAAGTATTATTGTGCTGTCACTTTTATATGTCAATATTGTCAATGTCATTAACAACTGACATTTATATTCACGTGTTTACCTCGCTGAAATGCGAATATTTATCGAAAATAACAGAAAATAAATAAGGTTTAACCATGATAATAACAGAAGACAATGAGATCGACATATTCGTCGCCAGCAAAATAGGTTCTTTTAAACGTAAGTACAGTTTTTCTTTTAAAAGCGACTATTTTCGTAGTTGATTTGTTATTGTCAACAAATTAACTGTTTAATTTTGTCATATACCTGCAGTCTACTTCTTGTTTATATATCTAATAACGACCCTCCTTAGACTTTAAAATTGCCGAGTCTAGCTTCTCAAAAATATCCAATAACTTCCACAAAATATCGGCCGCTCTATAAAGAGGTTATTGGAATGTAAACACCACGCTTTTGTAAGTCGGTTTTACTTTTGACGTGGCCGCGCGCTGTTCAACACGCTAGAGTTGTTTATTGCTTAACCGGACTATCCTGTAGCCACCTCTTTAGGCCCCCAGGCAGGTAAACTACTTATAAAGTAAATGACCACTCGCTAACGGCAACCCCTGTGGCTGTGGGTTACGGACCTTGACTCAGCGGCAGCAAGGGACAGGATGGGATACATACTGGGTTATTTGAAAAACACCAACAACCCCTTAAGAGGTCATTGTACTCATCATTATGATCAACTTTCGAACATAAATGTACTGAACAGCTGATTTTTTTTTCGTGATTTCATGTTTGGTCCCATAGTAAAAGTTCATAATGATGAGTACAATGACCTCTATAAATAATAAATAAATAAAATAGTTTATTTTCGGAACAATAACACAAGACTGAGTACAAAAGTGAAAGATGAAGCTGCAAAAGTATAAACTGTAGCGCTCTTTCAATTAACCCTGTATATTAATATTATTATTGGGATTTAAAGCTCAGTTGTGAAGTCTGGCTCATTAGACATAAATCAGGGAGTAAGTTGGTATTCAAAGTGAAGATCTCCCAAATAGAATATAATAAAGCAATAAAATAGCCTGGACAATGCACAATATATCAATCATGGTTGAGGTATTTAGAAAAATGTATTTTTCAATCAAAATTATAAATACTTAGTAAACATAATATTACTTCCCATTTTTACCTATACTTGAGATAATTTTTAATTCAAAAATAATGGTCTTAAATGAACCTCTGACTGACCTCTCTAATAAGTCCATATAGAATAGAATAGAATAGAATTTTATTTTGCAAATATGGGTAAGACATAATAGCTCTTAAGATTACATGTAGCCCAGCATATGTAAACTTATGAAAAAAATAAATCAGAAGTTTAAATACAGGAGGCTACAGCTTGCCTATTAAACTAAGTTAACCAGAAACTAAAATTAAAACTCACACACACATTTCGTTAACAGTTTATCTCTTAAATCCAATTTCAGACATTAAATACCACACAGATCTTTCAAAGAACAGTAAGAAGAACATCGAAAACCTCGTGGACATAAAGACATTAGAAAAGAATGAGAGCATAACGAGGCTAGAGTGGGGGAACGCAGAGCAGACAGAGATTTTAATCGGCAAGAAAAATCAACAGGTAATAAGAAACTGGCTAAGTGTGAGTGAGACCTTTATCTATAACTAGCTTATGCCCGCGACTTCGTTCGTGTGGAGTTCCATACAAAATGTTAACCCCTTTTTCACCCCCTTTTAGGAGACGAATTTTCAAAAATCCTTTCTTAGCGTATGCCTACGTCATAATATCTACCTGCATGCCAAATTTCAGCCCGATCCGTTCAGTGGTTTGGGCTGTGCGTTGATAGATCACTATGTCAGTGAGTCCCTTTTGAGTTATATATATATAGATTAGCAGCGCAACGCAGTTTCACCCGCGTAGTTCCCGTTCCCGTCGGAATACGGGAATAAAATATAGCCTATGTTACTCAGGGTGAATGTAGCTTACTAATGGTGAAATAATTTTTGAAATCGGTCCAGTAGTTTTTGAGTTTATTCATTACATACAAAAATACAAATCTTTCCTCTTTATAATATTACTATGGATTTGCAGCGCAACAAGCATAATAGCATAATCATAATCAGCCTTTTAACGTTCCCACTACTAGCACTCGGGCCCAGTGCGGGTTGGTCAATGTCACATGTCTTCGAATGTTTGGTTCTAGGTTTTCCTTCACTGTTTTGAGAGCAGTGGTGATGAAATTAATAAAAAAAGTAATGCGCCCGTCTGGGTTTCAACTCGCGACCTACAACTCGCAAGTCGGGGCCATTGCCACTCGGCCACCACTACTCGGAACCAAGCCCGATATCGCAAAAAAAAAATCAGCTGTTCAGTACATTTCGTTCAGTGAATGAGTTAAGAAGATAAGATCCAGATGTTCAAAGTCCTACCTTACTTAATTCCCCCAGATACAAATCTACGACACTACCCAAGGCTTCAAAAAATCCTACACAGCCGATTTTGCCCCGGGCGACGTGGTGGGGCTCGGGCGCTGCAAACGGAAGCTCCTGGCGGCTGTGTCCAGCGGGGTGGTGAAGATCTGGAGCAACAAGACCGAGGAACTCGTCAATGTTGGCAAGCTGGACCGCATGAGGGTTTGTGCTGAGGATAATACGGTGTTTGGAACAGGTACGTTGAGTAAAATCATCTGCCTTTCTTTTTTTTAACCGACTTCTAAAAAAGGAGGAAGTTTGTATTTTTTTTTATAATGTTTTTTCGCGCATAACTCCGTCGCTTGCCAACCGATTTGAAAAATTCTTTTTTTGTTAGAAAGGGTATACTTCCCAAATGGTCCCATGAAATTTTTATCGAAATCGAACAAGCGGTTTTTTTGTTAATTTCAATAAATGATAGCAAATTTGTCGGGATAGCTGAAATCGCATGTTTGTTTATTGTTTACACCAATTTATACCACGTACGCTGTGATGGGTATGTTTAGCTGGGAGTGAACCACTAAAAAGTGAAAAATAAAAAAACTTTAATTTCGGAACTCGGTGTTTTTGGTTGCTTTTTTGTTGTTGAACACACCGACTTCCGAAATTAAAGTTATTTTATACTTTTTGTTTTTTTTTTTTGTTTAGTAGTCGGTTTTATTTTTTGTAAAAAGTTTTTTTATTACGGGGGGAATGTCCTGCGCTGGGTGTCTGACGCCCAGCAAATGCTGAGGTGGTAACCCTTTCGGTTCGGACACGCTCGGCGCATTCTGTACTTTTCTTCTCCTTTAATTTGTGTTTGTAACCGTTGTGCTGTGTCTGTTCTGAATAAAAGTTTTTCTATTCTATTCTATTCCTGGATGTCCTCCACCCTGGGGCGGGCGGAGGGGTCTGTCAGACTCTTGACTAAAACCACCCCGGTGTTCCGTCTCTCACCTACGCCGGGGATCGCGGGAACGTATGCGACATCCGTAATCCCCGGCTGGTGCCAGCCTCCACCTCGGGTCAGCGGAGGGAGTGAGGTGTTTGACTCCCCCCGCGACGTCAAAGAAGGGCGCACGGGAACACCACGCGCCGCCACTTTGGGTCCGGATGGATGGAGGGCGACGGACGTCCCCAAGTCCGCTGCCCCTGGACCCAGTTAGGGGGGCCAGAAGAGGGCAACTTCCGACGCTCGGTGCGCCTGCTGCGTGTGGGGAGAGAGGTCGAGATCTCCCTTTCCCTTTCCGCAGCCTCCTACTGCGAGATAACTGTTTCACAGAAGGAGACCATAGATCGGACTAATTCATCTGCCTAGCTTAACTATATTGGGTTTGTCAAACCTAATTCAGCAGAATACCAGTGAATTACGTGGAGCGGCTGCCCACCAGACCTCCACAACCCACTAACTGGGTAACACGGTACTTCTTGGCAAGACTGGACCGAATTTCCTGGCCTCTGACAATCCGTAACGACTGCCAAAGATCTACAAATGACAGCCGGGAGCAACAGCTTAACGCGTCCTTCGAGGCACGGACGAGTGTCGGTATTCTTGAGAACTCTCGATTTCCAGGTTACGCAAAAAGTGTTGAGGATTTTGTTCGAAAGGCTCACCTCAGCCCTGAAACGCATCTGGTTCAAGCCATGGTCCGGAGCGAGGAGGCATGGGAAGCGGTCGCCTCCTTCTGCGAAGCAGTAATGCTGGCGAAGGAGGAGGCGGAACGCGTGCGAGAGAAGGAAACGTCACGCTCCAGCCGCCGCAACAGAAGAAGACGCCCCGGGCGTCGGGAAACGCAGGGCGATTCCCGGCCACCTACTGCGCGGGCCTGCGGATGGCTCACTATGGGTGGCTCGCCGTCCGATAGCAACCAGGCCCGAGTCGACGGCGCGTCGTGTTCCACGCGCGCCTCAAAGAGCCGTCAGCAACGTAGACGGGGCCCCATAGGGTCAGTGCCTGATAGTGTTGCAGAATTTGTTCTAAAGAGAAAGCAAAAGGCACTAGGAGGAACACGGATGGGTTTTAGTCATTAAGAGTGTGACACTCTTCCGAATTTTTTTTGAAGATTTCCGATCTATAACAAAAACATATACATGCTGAGTTCTCTGACAGTTTTGCAGAATTTGTTCGAAAAACCGCGATTCTTGAACGCAAAAGGCACTAGGAGGATCACGGGTGGGTTTTAGTCAGTAAGAGTCTGATGCTCCCTTCCGCTCCGCCCAGAGCGGGAGAAGTCATTTGATGATTTTCCATCCATAAAAAAATAATATCCTGAGATCTTGGCGCCCAAAGCGTTAAAGGTTATCAATAAATAGGGAAGATGCAATTACAGAATTCATGAACATTTTGTTATTGAAATGATATAATAGTATAAAAGAAGGGCCACTGCAATGTTTTTATTGTAGTTAATATTGATTTTTAATACGAATTAATATAACGTGAAACGGAACGTAAACAATCAGCGTCTAGTGACGTCACAGGTGTTATGACAACGAAAAGACGAACTTAAATCGTTAATACATGACAGTTCATGATCTCTGGCAGACAGGAGTGACTTCATCGTTCGTTTTGGCGGGAAAAGAAAAACAGTCGGTTTATAATCGCAATTTTGGCAATACATTAAAGCTTTTTTTTTTGTTTGGTCTATTTTACACGGAATTCTTTTATATGAAAGCAAGATGACAATATTGCATGTTCCCTATTCTACAGGAGGCGAAGAAAACGACCTAAAAATCTGGCGCATCGGCGAAGGAGTTCCGTTCTTCACAGCCAAGAATCTGGCACACGATTGGCTGCAGTTGCGGCGTCCAGTTTGGGTGTCCGACCTGGTGTTTCTGAGCGGAGGAGGAGGTCACCTCGCCGCCGTGTGTTCCAGGCATGGATATGTTAGGTAAGTTTACATTGAATTGACGACACGGTTGGCGCAGTGGTTGAGCATTCGGCTGCTGCGCTACGTGTCGCGGGTTCAATCCCCGCACGGAACAAATGTTTGTATGGCCTACAGATAATTGTTTCGGGTCTGGGTGTCTTGTGTATGTGAGTTTACATGTTTGTGAACGCACCCACGATACAGGAGTAAATCCTAGTGTGGGGCAAAGCTTAAAAAAAAAAAAAAAAAAAAAACTACACAAATAAGGCCCCCAAGTCTGCTATGTTCTATAAATTCGTCATTCCAACACGATCCCATTGTCATTTTGCTAAAAGTTCGTAATCTGCTAAATTCATAATGGTCGATCATTGGTAAGTCAATGATCTCGTAATACTTTTTGATAACCGAGCTATTAAAAGCAATGACTGCACAATGACGTTCTAATGGTAGGTCACTGATCAAAGGAACTGTCAAAATGTTAGCACATTACCGCATACGTCTGTCATTCATTTGTCATTATGTACGAGATTACCATTCTATGCCATTTCCTTCAATGGAGTGTCAGTGGTTGACCACTGGAAAGTCATAGTGACGCTTTTATATTAGTAGATCACCAAACTTGTCAAAATCGTGAATTGTGACATTCAGCAACCCGCACTGGGCCCGCGTGCTGGATTACGGCCCATTCCCTCTCCTAGAGAGGAGGCCTGTGTCCCAGCGGTGGGAACGTTAAAAGGCTGATTATGATTATGCTTTAATTAAACTCTATTTCTGTGTTGTCCCGCAGGTTATACGACAGTCGCGCACAACGCCGGCCGGTCGTATCGGTCGATTTCGAGAACATGGCGGCTACTTGTATCTCCAACAGCTTCGATGAACGGTGAGTAGGTACCTACTATTAAAACAGCTTTTTCCAAAAACATACAACCGACTTATAAACAACAAAAAAAAGTACAAAATAACTTTAATTTCGGAACTCGGTGTTTTTGGTTGCTTGTATTTTATTGTAATATATGCATAGCATGGTAAAAATTGTAGCACGTAGTGACGTCACACGAGTTTTCAACGCACTGTATCGTATTAGTTTTTTGTTTATGTGAAAAAAGTAAAAATACGTTTCAAGTTTCAAGTGTTTATTGCAATCCACAATGTGCATATACAGGTGGTAGGTAAATAAGAGCAGTATCAATTATGGACCCTGTCGGGCACAGCAACATTTATTAGGCAGGAGAGAGGAAGAGCGCTTTTATATATTTGCCAAATACTAATATATGTTAATAATTAAAAATCAAGCTATTATTTAGTAAAATATACACTATATATCTGTACTTTGTATCGTATTTATATTTATTATACTATTAATTTTTATGTGTATTTATATATTTTATAAAATTGTGATATGTTTATTAATTAGATATATTATTATTATTAATTTAATTTAAATTTAATTATGTTTATTGCATGTCTATCTATATCTACTATTCATATAATATAATTATATTTCATGTATACATTTTACGTCTACATAATACTAGTTATTAAAAGTCGTTTAGCCATGTTATTATATGCATTTTTTGAGTCTTATAATTATGTTATTTTCACTTCAAGTAAACAGTTAAGTAATGTAAGATATCTGTGTTATTGACGTGTCCAATATTTTTTGGAAATCTATGTGATGGACTAATTAGATTTTTTTAATCAACTACCCTATTATGTATTAAAATGAATCAATGGCATCTTACTACTTCTTAAGCTCACTGACGTGCATTTCGATAAACTTGAGCGTCTTTAAATTTTTATTTTTGCATAAAATTCTTATTTGGTTAGCGCCTCAAGACGGGGCCCCATACAAATACAAATATCATTTATTTCAATCCCTTAAGGATCATATCATACATTATTTTATTAATTTTGTTATCTATACTAATATTATAAAGCTGAAGAGTTTGTTTGTTTGAACGCGCTAATCGACGAAGTCGCGGGCAGCAGCTATGGTTAATAATACGCCTGCCTCTGAGTCATTTGCTTGTTTGTCATTACATTAACCATGCAACAATGGTTAATGTACTGACAATCAAACCTGTTCGCAAATACGCCCAGGATGGTGGCCATAGGGTCAGTATCTGCTAGGGCTGCGGAATTTATTCGAAACGGTCACCGCGACCCTCAAACGCGGCGGGCACAAGAAAGATCACGGGTGGATTTTAGTCAGTAAGAGTCTGACACTCCCTTCCTATGTGCCCACAGCGGGAGAAGCCATTTGATGATTTCCCACCCAGAAAAAAAAAGGAGTCTCTATATGATAAAATGGTCATCCACCCACAGATCATCTGCCTAGCCTTTTCCCAACTACATTGGGGTCGGCTCCCAGTCTAGCCGAATTGAGCTGAATACCAGTATTTTACGTGAAGTGGCTGCCTACCAGACCTCCACAACCCATTAACTGGGGAACACGGTACTTCTTGGCAAGACTGGAGTCAGATTTTCTGGCTTCTGACAATCCGTAACGACTGCCAAAGATCTCCAAATGACAGCCGGGACCAACGGCTTAGCGTGCTTTCCGAGGCACGGAGAAGTCTCGTTATGTTAAGATGGTCACCCATCCACAGACCAACCTCGGCAAGCGTTGCTTAACCTAGAAGATCGACCCGTGCGGCTGTTATAATCATGTTATCCACCCACAGACCAACCTAAACAAAGATATACACTCCGATATAAATCACGACTCAACCTACCAACATCCCGCTTAAAAATTCATTCGACAAGCCCTCTGGTTATGTCAATAAAAATATACAACAGGTTACCCGAATCAATAAGACAGGAAAAAAAGCTCCACCTATTCACAAACAAATTAAAAAAAACTATTAATAAGCAAATGTTACTACAGTGTCAACGATTATTTAAATGACAAATCCTTGAAATTTGCATAAAATAAACAAAAATGTTTTTAGAATAATTTAGATTATAAGTCCTCATCTCCACATACATATCTTTCTTTTGCTGTGCCCTACAGGGTCCACGATTGTTTCTTTCAAAAATGTTTACCACCTAAGCCTACATTGTGGAATGCAATAAAGAATTGAGTATTGAGTATTAAACAAATAAACCTCGGTAAGTATTATTTTTTGTCTCCTTTCAGCCAGGTCCTGGTAGGCTTTGGACGAGGTCAGCTCCACCAGGTGGACCTTCGCTCCGGCAAACCCGACAAGGGCTACAAGGGCTGCGTGGGCGCCGTCACCGACATAGCTGTCGTGAAGGACGCCAGGCTCATCATCAGTACCAGCCTCGACAGGCAGCTCAGGGTGCACCAGTATGCGAGTAAGGAACTGGTCTATAAGGTGAGTGAAGAGCTGGTTCCCGACAGTGGCGTGCAGTGGTTCGAGTTAGGGTAGGCAAGAAAATAATGTCCAAAAAAAACACCACATTATTCAGGGTTGAAAATTTGGTGTCTTTTTTTTTGTTTTTTTTTTTTAAATAGGTAATTAAGAAAATTAAAAAAAAACTCATTTCATTAAAAATCAACCCTGAATAATGTGGTTATTTTTTAAAATTTAATGGGACATTTTCTCTGGCCTACCCTAACTCGAACCACTGCACGTCACTGGTTCCCGAGCAGTGGTGGCCGAGTGGTAACGGCCCCGACTTAAGTATAGTAGGTCGCGGGTTTAAACCCAGCCAGACGCATTACTTTGTGTAATTAATTTCATCACCACTGCTCTCAAAACGGTGAAGGAAAACATCGTGAGGAAACCGGCATGTCCTAGAACCAACAATTCGAAGACATGTGACATTCAGCAACCCGCACTGGGCCCGCGTGCTGGATTACGGCCCATACCCTCTCCTAGAGAGGACGCCTGTGTCCCAGCAGTGGGAACGTTAAAAGGCTGATTATGCTTTATTATACATCAAAATGTACCATTTTGTTCCAGCAATACCTAACATCAAAACTTTCCTGCGTACTAGTGCAGACAGAGAGTTCCACTCCACTCACTCGAGTGGAGAGTGAGATAAAGGAAGAAGTGGAGGATGCCATCAAAGTGGAGGACGAAGAAGAAGCCGATGACCTGGACAACTTGTTTGAGAAGATGGAGACGGTTGGGTGAGTCCAAATTATTGTCTACACTTTTGTGTAGCCATTTCCTAACCACACCTTATACACCCCTAGTTTTTAATTAGTAGAAAAAAAAACAGGGCTCTGCCCGTACCCGTTACTGATCATATTTGTGTAGTCAAAAGTAAAAAAATAAAAACCTAAAATAGGGATGTTTCCTGAGTAAAAAATATATGATTATGTTTAGTCCGTCAGTTAGATTATAGAAAAATATTGGACACGTATTTTTTCCTTTATCAAATCTATAAAAACTGACGAAGATTCAAAGATCAGGAGTGGGGGCTTGTGACGTCACGGCCCGGTAAAAATTGTAGCGAGTAGTGACGTCACCCGAGTTTTCAACGCACTGTATCGTCTTCGTTTTTTGTTTATGTGAAAAAAGAAAAAATACGTGTCCAATATTTTTTGGAAATTTATCTGACGGACTAATTAGATTTTTTTAGTCAACTACCCTATTGTCCAGGATTTTTTTAATAATTGGTAAATTCATAATAGAATCAACATTGACAACAATTGCTACTAGAAAATACCACGCACAGTGTTTTTCCATATTAATCGTCATTTATTCATTCATAAATCAATAGCCTGTACAATATTTTTATAAGTTGAGTGGCATTTTAAGATATAAAAAACGCTAATAACTTTGCTGTTAATTTTTTGAGACTTTTCTTAAATAATAACGAGACCTTTTCTAATAAACCCTTAAAGTATTTGTGCTAATTAAAAACTAGGGGTGTATTAAGAGCGTATTCACCGTAAGGCATTTAGTGAAGCCGCACCCACCTATGCAGCATGGGAGAATCCCACCTATCTGCAAAAACACTTAGTATACCTGCGGGCGTACCATGACGTCTTAAAACGTGGGTCTTCCGAGCGAGAAAAAGGGATGGAGCTATATAGGGTGTTTAACTCTATCTCTCTTTCTCGCTCGGAAGACTCACGTTTTAACACCTCGTGGTATGCCCGCTGTTGGTGCTACCACGAATGCGAGTGAGTAGGGAGGCGCCTCTTTTTATTAATTACTAGCAGTGCCCCGCGGTTTTACCCGCGTAGTTCCCGTTCCCGTGGGAATATGGGGATAAAATATAGCCTATGTTACTCAGGGTACATGAAGCTTTGTAATGGTTAAATAATTGTTGAAATCTGTCCAGTACTTTTTGAGTTTATTCGTTACATACAAAAATATAAAAATACAAAGCTTTTCTCTTTATAATATTAGTTTTTTTTTTGTTGTATTGGACACGCAGTTACGAGCGTGTACACCGTACGGCATTTCATACAAATTTTCAAGTCCTTATTTTCCGAAATTACTAAAACGATTTTAATTAAACTTCACACACATAAGCAGGATACATAAATCTATAAAGTTAGTTGAAAACATTTTCGATAAATAGTGTTACAGTTAATTTAGACCCATCCAAACATAAATTTCCAGTTATCTTTTTTTTAATAAGACATTTCGTAAATGTTTTTAACTAACTTTTTAGACCTATGTATCTTGCTTATATGTGTGAAGTTTAATTAAAATAGGTTCAGTGATCAGGAATGTTTGCTGAGGCGCGGGTTGATGCCGCAATCTATACTAATATTATAAAGAGGAAAGATTTGTATTTTTGTATGTAACGAATAAACTCAAAAACTACTAGACAGATTTCAAAAATTCTTTCACCATTAGAAAGCTACATTCACACTGAGTAACATAGGCTATATTTTATCCCCGCATTCCCACGGGAACGGGAACTACGCTCGTAAAACCGCGGGTAGTAGGTAATTAATAAAAAGATGCGCCTCCCTACTCACTCGCATTCGTGGTAGCGCCAACAGTATACTACGTGTTTTTGTAGATAGGTGGGATTCTCCCATGCTGTAGAGGTGGGTACGGCTTCATATGATATTTTAGTGTAATCTTTTATTTAAGTATATTGTTACGAACATATGGCCCTAGTCTGAATTAATGTTTTTTATATTATTATTATATTATTATATATTATTATATTATTTCGTTTATTCAATTCAAAATCATATAAATTACATTTTTGAATCTTAAAATTCTCGTGTCACAATGTTAGTTATCATACTCCTCCGAAACGGCTTGACCGACTTTTATAAAATTTTATATGCATATTCAGTAGGTCTGATAATCGGCCAACATCTATTTTTCATCCCCCTAAATGTTAAGGGTAGTACACCCCTAAATTTTTTATTTAAATTTATGTGGCATAACGACGTTTGCCGGGTTAGCTAGTATTTAAATAAAAAAACATTTAAAAATATCAAAAATACCCACCGGTATCGGGAACAGGGTCCAAACAGTGAACGCAAATAAAACATGGCAGCATTACTTCAAGGGATCTAAGCGCGAATCGTGACCCAAAAATCCAAACAAACTCACACATCGAAACCTCGTTGCTGATTCGCCGAACCACACCAACAACATTGCTAATACGATGCACAGTAAGTTAAAAATTGACCTTATTTCCCAAGTATTTGGGTTTGAATTACCACGTAACGAATAGGCCGTGTAACTAAACACGTGAGCGGCGCAATCGGTAAGCCCCGCCTACCGCGGCGCAATGTGCTTGAGGTCATTTTTTTGAGTTAGTAATGCTTCCATGTTTTATTTGCGGCCACTGGGTCCAAACTACCGGCGGTCAGGGCGCTTATTATTATTATTAAAACCACGTCTTCTATTACAGTGAAAAATCGAAGAAGAATAAGCTGAAAGCAGAACAAGAAGAGCTACCGGCCAAAAGAAACAAACCTTCATCAGAAGGGTCAACGTCCTTACAAGAAGTCGATCAAGAAGACACAGAAGATGCGATCAAGAAACTTCTGCGCAGCACGGAGAAGTTGAAGAAGAAGCGTGACCAGAAGAAGAGAGAGAAGAAAGCGAAGAGTGTGTTCCATAATGCTTGAAATTAAATATTATAAAATTAGGTTCTGTTTTTTTATTTGATACTAGCTGCTGCCCGCGACTTCGTCCCCGTGGAATCCCCGATTTTAACACATTCTATATCGCTGCTCCGCTCCTATTGGCTTAAGCGTGATGATATATAGCCTAAAGCCTTCCTCGATAAATGGTCTATTCAACCCAAAAAGAATTTTTCAATTCGAACCAGTAGTTCCTGAGATTAGCGCGTTCAAACAAACAGACAAACTCTTCAGCTTTATAATATTAGTATAGACTAGCGCCTCGCGGTTTCACCCTCGTGGTTCCCGTTCCCGTGGGAATACGGTGTTAATATTAAGCCAATGTTACTCGCAAGTAATGTGGCTTTAGGTATATTGGTAAAATAATTTTCAAAATCGGTTCAGTAGATCCAGAGATTACCCCCTACAAGCTCACAATCTTTACCTGTTTATAAAATTACTAGCAGCGCCCCGCGGTTTTACCCGCATAGTTCCCGTTCCCGTGGGAATATGGGGATAGAAAAGAAAGAAAGAAAATACATTTATTTGGCACATACAGATACACACAATGTAGACACAAATATAAGGAAACTTAAATTTAGAACAATAACATTGTGTGACCCGCGGCTGCGCCAAATAGGTCCAGTTCAGCAAAAATGCCAGACAACTAGGAGCTGCCTGACGCTGGTTTTCAACTGAACCTAACGTTGAAGTGTACGGATGTAAATCAGTTTGTAAGGTGTTATATATATAATTATATATAATTAAAAAACCACTGACTGATTGACTGATTGATTGACTGATTGACATAATTGTTCTCCCACTTGCCGTGCTAGGAGGGGAAAACTTTTTATGGGGTTGTATAGAAGGTGTCGGGGTGAGTATGGGAAAAATCTGAAACTACCCCTTTTCAACCCCCTTCTTTCAACCCCATTGCTTATCTCAGAAACCTGACGTCGAAGAGAAAAATGGTTTTCGGGGTTGTATAGAGGGTGTTTGGATGAGTAGAAAACGAAAAAAAAAACTACCCCTTTTCAACCCCCTTTTTACAACCCCTTTGCGTATCTCAGAAATCTGACATTTTAGAGAAAAATGGTCTTCGGGGTTGTATACAGGGTATCTGGATTAGTATATGGCCAATAAAAAATTCAACCCTTTTCAACCCCCTACTTTCAACCCCTTTGCGTATCTCTGAAACCTGACATTTTGGAGAAAAATGGTCTTCGGGGTTGTATAGAGGGTATCTGGATGAGTATATGGCCAATAAAAAATTCAACCCTTTTCAACCCCCTACTTTCAACCCCTTTGCGTAACTCAGAAATCTGACATTGTAGAGATAATAATTGTTAGTAAAAAATACTAAAAAGACACCGCGGGTTGCTTGCAACTCGCGCCCCCAAGCGAAATACTAGTTATATTATATACAATTAAAAAACCACTGACTGATTTACTGATTGATTGACTGACTGATTGACATAATTGTTCTCCCACTTGCCGTGCTAGGAGGGGAAAACTTTTTATGGGGTTGTATAGAAGGTGTCGGGGTGAGTATGGGAAAAATCTGAAACTACCCCTTTTCCACCCCCATCTTTCAACCCCATTGCTTATCTCAGAAACCTGACTTCGAAGAGAAAAATGGTTTTCGGGGTTGTATAGAGGGTGTCTGGATGAGTATAAAACGAAAAAAAAAAATACCCCTTTTCAACCCCCTTTTTACAACCCCTTTGCGTATCTCAGAAATCTGACATTTTAGAGCAAAATGGTTTTCGGGGTTGTATAGAGCGTATTTGCATGAGTATATGGCCAATAAAAAATTCAACCCTATTCAACCCTTTTCAACCCCCTACTTTCAACCCCTTTGCGTATCTCAGAAACCTGACATTGTAGAGAAAAATGGTTTTCGGGGTTATATAGAGGGTATCTGGATGAGTATAAAGCCAATAAAAAATTCAACCCTATTCAACCCTTTTCAACCCCCTTGTTTCAACCCCTTGGCATATCTCGGAAACCTGACATTGTAGAGAAAAATGGTTTTTGGGGTTGTATAGACGGTGTCTGGATGAGTATATGGCCACTAAAAAATTCAACCCTATTCAATCCTTTTCAACCCCCTACTTTCAACCCCTTGGCATATCTCAGAAACCTGACATTGTAGAGAAAAATGGTTTTCGGGGTTGTATAGAGGGTGTTTGGATGAGAAAAAATACTAAAAAGACACCGCGGGTTGCTTGCAACTCGCGCCCCCAAGCGAAATACTAGTTATATTATATATAATTAAATAACCACTCACTCACTGACTGATTGACATAATTGTTCTCCCACTTGCCGTGCTAGGAGGGGAAAACTTTTTATGGGGTTGTATAGAAGGTGTCGGGGTGAGTATGGGAAAAATCTGAAACTACCCCTTTTCAACCCCCTTCTTTCAACCCCATTGCTTATCTCAGAAACCTGACATAGTAGAGAAAAATGGTTTTCGGGGTTGTATAGAGGGTGTTTGGATGAGTAGAAAACGAAAAAAAAAACTACCCCTTTTCAACCCTCTTTTTACAACCCCTTTGCGTATCTCAGAAATCTGAAATTTTAGAGAAAAATGGTTTTCGGGGTTGTATAGAGGGTGTCTGGATGAGTATATGGCCAATAAAAAATTCAACCCTTTTCAACCCCCTACTTTCAACCCCTTTGCGTATCTCAGAAACTTGACATTGTAGAGAAAAATGGTCTTCAGGGTTGTATAGAGGGTATCTGGATGAATATATGGCCAAAAAAAATTCAACCCTTTTCAACCCCCTTCTTTCAACCCCTTTGCGTAACTCAGAAACCTGACATTGTAGAGAAAAATGGTCTTCGGGGTTGTATAGAGGGTATCTGGATGAATATAAGGCCAAAAAAAATTCAACCCTTTTCAACCCCCTTCTTTCAACCCCTTTGCGTAACTCAGAAATCTGACATTGTAGAGATAATAATTGTTACTTAAAATACTAAAAAGACACCGCGGGTTGCTTGCAACTCGCGCCCCCAAGCGAAATACTAGTTATATTATATATAATTAAAAAACCACTCACTGATTGATTGATTGACTGATTGACATAATTGTTCTCCCACTTGCCGTGCTAGGAGGGAAAAACTTTTTATGGGGTTGTATAGAAGGTGTCGGGGTGAGTATGGGAAAAATCTGAAACTACCCCTTTTCAACCCCCTTCTTTCAACCCCATTACTTATCTCGGAAACCTGACGTCGAAGAGAAAAATGGTTTTCGTGGTTGTATAAAGGGTGTTTGGATGAGTATAAAACGAAAAAAAAAAATACCCCTTTTCAACCCCTTTTTACAACCCCTTTGCGTATCTCAGAAATCTGACATTTTAGAGAAAAATGGTTTTCGGGGTTGTATAGAGGGTATCTGGGTGAGTATATGGCCAATAAAAAAATCAACCCTATTCAACCCTTTTCAACCCCCTTGTTTCAACCCCTTGGCATATCTCAGAAACCTGACATTGTAGAGAAAAATGGTTTTCGGGGTTGTATAGAGGGTATTTGGGTGAGTATATGGCCAATAAAAAAATCAACCCTTTTCAACCCCCTTCTTTCAACCCCCTTGCGTACCTCAGAAACCTGTCATAGTAGAGAAAAATGGTCTTCAGGTTTGTATAGAGGGTATCTGGGTGAGTAAAAATACTAAAAAGACACCGCGAGTTGCTCGCAACTCGCGCCCCCAAGCGAAATACTAGTTATATTATATATAATTAAATAACCACTCACTCACTGACTGATTGACATAATTGTTCTCCCACTTGCCGTGCTAGGAGGGGAAAACTTTTTATGGGGTTGTATAGAAGGTGTCGGGGTGAGTATGGGAAAAATCTGAAACTACCCCTTTTCAACCCCCTTCTTTCAACCCCTTTGCGTATCTCAGAAACCTGACATAGTAGAGAAAAATGGTTTTCGGGGTTGTATAGAGGGTGTTTGGATGAGTAGAAAACGAAAAAAAAACTACCCCTTTTCAACCCCCTTTTTACAACCCCTTTGCGTATCTCAGAAATCTGACATTTTAGAGAAAAAAGGTTTTCGGGGTTGTATAGAGGGTGTTTGGATGAGTATATGGCCAATAAAAAATTCAACCCTATTCAACCCTTTTCAACCCCCTACTTACAACCCCTTTGCGTATCTCAGAAACTTGACATTGTAGAGAAAAATGGTCTTCGGGGTTGTAGGTATAGAGGGTGTCTGGATGAAAATATGGCCAAAAAAGATTCAACCCTTTTCAACCCCCTTCTTTCAACCCCTTTGCGTAACTCAGAAACCAGACATTGTAGAGAAAAATGGTTTTCGGGGTTGTATAGAGGGCATCTCGATGAAAATATGGCTAAAAAAAAATTCAACCCTTTTCAACCCCCTTCTTTCAACCCCTTTGCGTAACTCAGAAACCTGACATTGTAGAGAAAAATGGTCTTCGGGGTTGTATAGAGGACATCTGGATGAATATATGGCCAAAAAAAATTCAACCCTTTTCAACCCCCTTCTTTCAACCCCTTTGCGTAACTCAGAAATCTGACATTGTAGAGATAATTATTGTTACTAAAAATACTAAAAAGACACCGCGGGTTGCTTGCAACTCGCGCCCCCAAGCGAAATACTAGTTATATTATATATAATTAAAAAACCACTCACTGATTGATTGATTGACTGATTGACATAATTGTTCTCCCACTTGCCGTGCTAGGAAGGAAAAACTTTTTATGGGGTTGTATAGAAGGTGTCGGGGTGAGTATGGGAAAAATCTGAAACTACCCCTTTTCAACCCCCTTCTTTCAACCCCATTGCTTATCTCGGAAACCTGACGTCGAAGAGAAAAATGGTTTTCGTGGTTGTATAGAGGGTGTTTGGATGAGTATAAAACGAAAAAAAAAATTACCCCTTTTCAACCCCTTTTTACAACCCCATTCAACCCCTTTTAAACCCCCTTCTTTCAACCCCTTTGCGTATCTCAGAAACTTGACATTGTAGAGAAAAATGGTCTTCGGGGTTGTATAGAGGGTGTTTGGATGAGTATATGGCCAATAAAAAAATCAACCCTTTTCAACCTCCTACTTTCAACCCCTTTGCGTATCTCAGAAACCTGACACAAATTATTATTTTCACAGGGAAATAATAATTGTTAGTCAAAAAATACTAAAAAGACACCGCGGGTTGCTTGCAACTCGCGCCCCCAAGCGAAATACTAGTTATTATTATTTTATATTATATACAATTAAAAAACCACTCACTGATTGACTGATTGATTGACTGATTGACATAATTGTTCTCCCACTTGCCGTGCTAGGAGGGGAAAACTTTTTATGGGGTTGTATAGAAGGTGTCGGGGTGAGTATGGGAAAAATCCGAAACTACCCCTTTTACACCCCCATCTTTCAACCCCATTGCTTATCTCAGAAACCTGACGTCGAAGAGAAAAATGGTTTTCAGGGTTGTATAGAGGGTGTTTGGATGAGTAGAAAACGAAAAAAAAACTACCCCTTTTCAACCCCCTTTTTACAACCCCTTTGCGTATCTCAGAAATCTGACATTTTAGAGAAAAATAGTTTTCGGGGTTGTATGGAGGGTATCTGGATGAGTATGTGGCCACTAAAAAATTCAACCCTATTCAACCCTTTTCAACCCCCTAATTTCAACCCCTTTGCGTATCTCAGAAACCTGACATTCTAGAGAAAAATGGTCTTCGGGGTTGTATAGAAGGTGTCTGGATGAGTATATGGCCACTAAAAAATTCAACCCTTTTCAACCCCCTACTTTCAACCCCTTTGCGTATCTCAGAAACTTGACATTTTAGAGAAAAACGGTCTTCGGGGTTGTATAGAAGGTATCTGGGTGAGTATATGGCGAATAAAAAATTCAACCCTTTTCAACCCCCTTCTTTCAACACCTTTGCGTATCTCAGAAACCTGACGTCGAAGAGAAAAATGGTTTTCGGGGTTGTAAAGAGGTTGTCTGGATGAAAATATGGCCAATAAAAAATTCAACCCTTTTCAACCCCCTTGTTTCAACCCCTTGGCATATCTCAGAAACCTGACATTGTAGAGAAAAATGGTTTTCGGGGTTGTATAGAGGGTATCTGGGTGAGTATATGGCCAATAAAAATTCAACCCTTTTCAACCCCCTTCTTTCAACCCCTTTGCGTAACTCAGAAATCTGACATTATAGAGATAATAATTGTTACTAAAAATACTAAAAAGACACCGCGGGTTGCTTGCAACTCGCGCCCCCAAGCGAAATACTAGTTATTATATTATATATAATTAAAAAACCACTCACTGATTGATTGACTGATTGACATAATTGTTCTCCCACTTGCCGTGCTAGGAGGGGAAAACTTTTTATGGGGTTGTATAGAAGGTGTCGGGGTGAGTATGGGAAAAATCTGAAACTACCCCTTTTCAACCCCCTTCTTTCAACCCCTTTGCGTATCTAAGAAACCTGACATATAAGAGAAAAATGGTTTTCGGGGTTGTATAGAGGGTGTTTGGATGAGTAGAAAACGAAAAAAAAAACTACCCCTTTTCAACCCCCTTTTTACAACCCCTTTGCGTATCTCAGAAATCTGACATTTTAGAGAAAAATGGTTTTCGGGGTTGTATAGAGGGTGTTTGGATGAGTATAAAACGAAAAAAAAAATTACCCCTTTTCAACCCCCTTGTTTCAACCCCTTTGCGTATCTCAGAAACCTGACATAGTAGAGAAAAATGGTTTTCGGGGTTGTATAGAAGGTGTCTGGATGAGTATATGGCCAATAAAAAATTCAACCCTTTTCAACCCCCTACTTTCAACCCCTTGGCATATCTCAGAAACCTGACACAAATTATTATTTTCACAGGGAAATAATAATTGTTAGTCAAAAAATACTAAAAAGACACCGCGGGTTGCTTGCAACTCGCGCCCCCAAGCGAAATACTAGTTATATTATATGTAATTAAAAAACCACTGACTGATTGACTGATTGATTGACTGATTGACATAATTGTTCTCCCACTTGCCGTGCTAGGAGGGGAAAACTTTTTATAGGGTTGTATAGAAGGTGTCAGGGTGAGTATGGGAAAAATCTGAAACTACCCCTTTTCAACCCCCTTCTTTCAACCCCATTGCTTATCTCAGAAACCTGACGTTGAAGAGAAAAATGGTTTTCGGGGTTGTATAGAGGGTGTTTGGATGAGTAGAAAACGAAAAAAAAACTACCCCTTTTCAACCCCCTTTTTACAACCCCTTTGCGTATCTCAGAAACCTGACATTGTAGAGAAAAATGGTTTTCGGGGTTGTATAGAGGGTGTTTGGATGAGTATATGGCCAATAAAAAATTCAACCCTATTCAACCCTTTTTAACCCCCTACTTTCAACCCCTTTGCGTATCTCAGAAACTTGACATTGTAGAGAAAAATGGTCTTCGGGGTTGTATAGAGGGTGTCTGGATGAAAATATGGCCAAAAAATATTCAACCCTTTTCAACCCCCTTCTTTCAACCCCTTTGCGTAACTCAGAAACCTGACATTGTAGAGAAAAATGGTTTTCGGGGTTGTAAAGAGGGTGTCTGGATGAAAATAAGGCTAAAAAAAATTCAACCCTTTTCAACCCCCTTCTTTCAACCCCTTTGCGTAACTCTGAAACCTGACATTGTAGAGATAATAATTGTTACTAAAAATACTAAAAAGACACCGCGGGTTGCTTGCAACTCGCGCCCCCAAGCGAAATACTAGTTATTATATTATATATAATTAAATAACCACTCACTCACTCACTGATTGACATAATTGTTCTCCCACTTGCCGTGCTAGGAGGGGAAAACTTTTTATGGGGTTGTATAGAAGGTGTCGGGGTGAGTATGGGAAAAATCCGAAACTACCCCTTTTCCACCCCCATCTTTCAACCCCATTGCTTATCTCAGAAACCTGATGTCGAAGAGAAAAATGGTTTTCGGGGTTGTATAGAGGGTGTCTGGATGAGTATAAAACGAAAAAAAAATTACCCCCTTTTCAACCCCCTTCTTTCAACCCCTTTGCGTATCTCAGAAACCTGACATTTTAGAGAAAAATGGTCTTCGGGGTTGTAGAGAGGGTATCTGGGTGAGTATATGGCCGATAAAAAATTCAACCCTATTCAACCCTTTTCAACCCCCTACTTTCAACCCCTTTGCGTATCTCAGAAACTTGACGTTGTAGAGAAAAATGGTCTTCGGGGTTGTATAGAGGGTATCTGGTTGAGTAAATATACTAAAAAGACAACGCGAGTTGCTCGCAACTCGCGCCCCCAAGCGAAGTACTAGTTATATTATATACAATTAAAAAACCACTGACTGATTGATTGACTGACTGATTGACATAATTGTTCTCCCACTTCCCGTGCTAGGAGGGGAAAACTTTTTATGGGGTTGTATAGAAGGTGTCGGGGTGAGTATGGGAAAAATCTGAAACTACCCCTTTTCAACCCCCTTCTTTCAACCCCATTGCTTATCTCAGAAACCTGACGTCGAACAGAAAAATGGTTTTCGGGGTTGTATAGAGGGTGTTTGAATGAGTAGAAAACGAAAAAAAGAACTACCCCTTTTCAACTCCCTTTTTACAACCCCTTTGCGTATCTCAGAAATCTGACATTTTAGAGAAAAATGGTTTTCGGGGTTGTATAGAGGGTGTTTGGATGAGTATATGGCCAATAAAAAATTCAACCCTATTCAACCCTTTTTAACCCCCTACTTTCAACCCCTTTGCGTATCTCAGAAACTTGACATTGTAGAGAAAAATGGTCTTCGGGGTTGTATAGAGGGTGTCTGGATGAAAATATGGCCAAAAAATATTCAACCCTTTTCAACCCCCTTCTTTCAACCCCTTTGCGTAACTCAGAAACCTGACATTGTAGAGAAAAATGGTTTTCGGGGTTGTAAAGAGGGTGTCTGGATGAAAATAAGGCTAAAAAAAATTCAACCCTTTTCAACCCCCTTCTTTCAACCCCTTTGCGTAACTCTGAAACCTGACATTGTAGAGATAATAATTGTTACTAAAAATACTAAAAAGACACCGCGGGTTGCTTGCAACTCGCGCCCCCAAGCGAAATACTAGTTATTATATTATATACAATTAAAAAACCACTGACTGATTGATTGACTGACTGATTGACATAATTGTTCTCCCACTTCCCGTGCTAGGAGGGGAAAACTTTTTATGGGGTTGTATAGAAGGTGTCGGGGTGAGTATGGGAAAAATCTGAAACTACCCCTTTTCAACCCCCTTCTTTCAACCCCATTGCTTATCTCAGAAACCTGACGTCGAACAGAAAAATGGTTTTCGGGGTTGTATAGAGGGTGTTTGAATGAGTAGAAAACGAAAAAAAGAACTACCCCTTTTCAACTCCCTTTTTACAACCCCTTTGCGTATCTCAGAAATCTGACATTTTAGAGAAAAATGGTTTTCGGGGTTGTATAGAGGGTGTTTGGATGAGTATATGGCCGATAAAAAATTCAACCCTATTCAACCCTTTTCAACCCCCTACTTTCAACCCCTTTGCGTATCTCAGAAACTTGACATTGTAGAGAAAAATGGTCTTCGGGGTTGTATAGAGGGTGTCTTCATGAAAATATGGCCAAAAAAAATTCACCCTTTTCAACCCCCTTCTTTCAACCCCTTTGCGTAACTCAGAAACCTGACATTGTAGAGAAAAATGATTTTCGGGGTTGTATAGAGGGCATCTGGATAAAAATATGGCTAAAAAAAATTCAACCCTTTTCAACCTCCTTCTTTCAACCCCTTTGCGTAACTCAGAACCCTGACATTGTAGAGAAAAATGGTCTTCGGGGTTGTATAGAGGGTGTCTTCATGAAAATATGGCCAAAAAAAATTCATCCGTTCAACCCCCTTCTTTCAACCCCTTTGCGTAACTCAGAAACCTGACATTGTAGAGAAAAATGATTTTCGGGGTTGTATAGAGGGCATCTGGATGAAAATATGGCTAAAAAAAATTCAACCCTTTTCAACCTCCTTCTTTCAACCCCTTTGCGTAACTCAGAACCCTGACATTGTAGAGAAAAATGGTTTTCGGGGTTGTATAGAGGGTATCTGAATGAAAATGTTACCCAAAAAAAATTCAACCCTTTTCAACCCCCTTCTTTCAACCCTTTTGCGTCTCTCAGAAACCTGACACAAATTATTATTTTCACAGGGAAATAATAATTTTTAGTAAAAAAATACTAAAAAGACACCGCGGGTTGCTTGCAACTCGCGCCTCCAAGCGAAATACTAGTAATTATATACAGGTAAATAGATACATCATAGTTATATACGTACATGTAAATGTGTAGTGAACGATAAAAAATAATGTGATATAATAGTGTGATAAATAGATTTGAATAAATTAAGGAAAGAAAACAATTGAAAGAACAAACACAAATGTCATCAAATTAATTACAAATAAAAAAGTAAATTTAAATGTAACCACGCAAAAACGTTCGGCAACACATAACAGAACCGGTTTCGTGCGAACCCCGACGCAGAGTATGAGTCAGCCCAGTGCACGTTATACAGGATGACTTTGAATAGATGCGACAAAATGAAATGGGAGCTTCAGTTACAGTAACATAGTAATTATAAACTGTTTTTTCTACAATCTAAATCGTTAAAAAAAAGTTACGTGGTTGGCGTTTTAAAATGATCCATCGATGTTAATATCTTTATTTAAGTACGAATTATCGGTATTCCAGAAAAATAATTAATATGCAAAATAAATAAGAAAAATTAAAGTATCAAAAAATCTCGTCCAACTAATCGCAGTGCTCAATGATCGTTGTGGAGTACTCGCGTTATTAAACGTTGCCATTCATAGCGGTGATAAAAGTTCATTAATTTTACATTTGGTATGTTCTAAATTTTCTTGACAACACGTATTATTGTATATTTAAATATGTCGCATCTATTCAATTTCACCCTGTATAACCATTTCTATAAATTTGGATAAAATATAGCCTATGTCACCCGGGGATAGTGTAGCTTCCAAATAGTGAAATAATTTGTCAAATCGGTTCAGTAGTTTCGGAGCCTATTCAATACAAAAAACAAACAAATCTTTCCTCTTTATAATAGTAGTATAGATAAATAATTATTATGACCAATATTTACCGAGGATAATCACAAAATTAATAATGTTTTGAAGGCCTTTGGCTTCAAAACATTATTAATTCTGTGATTTATTATGCACTACTTAAGTATTTAATTAAACAAATATTCTCTTCTGATAATATGAATCATAAATAGTAGCCAGTTACGTACCTACATACATATATTTATTAGTAGGGTTCCGCAAAATGGGAACCCTTATACCGAAACTTATGAAAACATAAATAGACAATAGTAATTTTATAAGCAGTACCAACAACAGCCTCGCGGCGCTGGAACGCGGCGGGCACTAGGAGGAACACGGGTGGGTTTTAGTCAGTAAGAGTCTGACACTCCCTCCCTCCCGCTCCGGCCAAAGCTATGAAAGTGCGCCTCAAAGAGATGTCAGCTAAGAAGACGGGGCCCCATAGGGTCAGTGCCTGCTAGGGTTGCGGAAATTGTTCAAAAGAGTCACCGCGGCCCTGGAACGTAAAGGGCACTAGAAGGATCACGGGTGGGTTTTAGTCAGTAAGAGTCTGACATTCCCTTTCGCTCCGCCCACAGCGGAAGAAGTCATTTGATGATTTTCCATCCATAAAAAAGGTAGTTACTGTGCAATAGGATATTTTCCTGAAAAATCTAATAATAATAATAGTTCGTACAATAGATTACTAAAAAATATTAGACGCGTATTTTTTCACACAAACATAATATAGACATAATGTAGAGGAAACAGTGATTTGAAAAGTCACGTGACGTCATAGTGAAACGTCGACTTTATGGTAAAAAGTGTAGGTACTTTAATGCTTTAGTAGGTACACTTTTTACTGTAAAGTGACACTTACCCTGAACTTTGATGCGCCTTATCTTTGTCAATTTTATTCGATTTGAAAAAGCAAAAAATATTTGTGGACTGATTGTATTTTATTGTGTTTTTAAACACAACAAAACAACAACAACAACAACAACAAACAACAACAACACAACACACAACACAACACAACATTATTGTAATCATGCGTTTTTGTAATGCGATTTGATTGAATATTATAATTTCAAATGTTATACCTATTCAGTGTATATGGACTGGTTCCCAAAATAAATTAATTTTAATTTAATTAAATTTAAAAACTTTTTTAAAAACTAATGATTATGTTTATATCTAGGAAACTATTGTGCTTAAATAATTTAATATAGGCATTCAACCCGACTACGGAACCCTTTAATATGCGAAGCCTAATTGGCGTGTTTATTTGTGGTTTCCTTGTGTCCAACTCAAATTATCGACACCAAACGCAGCTGGTGCCATTTAAAAGTAAATTCCGTGGCAAGATGTGAGCACGACTGAAACAAACAAGTTATATAAAAGTAGCTTACTTAGGTGCGTGTGCCCATGAACTCCACGACCTCACCCTTCTACCATCGTACATCTAAACGTACTGTAAGTTACCATCCCTACCTTGTAGCTATTCCACCAATTCGCACCAAGCGTTTCCAATCGTCTTTTATAATGCGCATAGCAAAGGAGTGAAACTCTCTGCCTTTTTTTTGAATGGGAAATCATCTAATGACTTCTCCCGCTCTGGGCGAAGCGGAAGGGAGTGTCAGACTCTTACTGACTAAAACCCACCCGTGATCCTTCTTGTGCCCTTTGCGTTCCAGGGCCGCGGTGACTCTTTCGAACAAATTCCGCAACCCTAGCAGGCACCGACCCTATGGGGCCCCGTCCCTGGTGCTGACGGCTCCTTGAGACGCGCGTGGAACACAACGCGTCGTCGACTCAGCCTGGTATCGGACGGCGAGCCACCCACGCTCACCGTCCACAGGCATCAGCCACTGCGCAATAGCACAGCGGCCGACTTGTCTCTGGAGGAGGCTGCAATGGGACCATTACTGGCACTCCATTTCAGCCCCCTCCCGAGTATCAGGAGTCGCAGCACCCACAGCAGCAGCGGCAGAAGCGGCGACGGAAGCCGCGGCGGCGGCAGAGGCGGCGGCGGCGGCGGACCTCTTGCCCCTGGTCGGGGCGGATGGCGCGCAGGCCCTTCCCCCAGCCCAGTGCTCGGCCGGCTTGCCAGCAGCCGCACATGCACTGCAGTGCGGCGTGGCCTCGCACGAGCCGGCCCGATGACCGGGCTGACCACAGCGGAAACAAAGTCCGCTGCGGTCCACCTCCGAGGGGCACATAGCTCCCGTGTGGTTGTCTCTGTCACCCTGAGACCTAGACTAGAGTCAATAACAAATCCATCACAAAATAAAAATAGAAAAGCCGATCTCAATGTAGTTGAGAAAAGGCTATGCAGACGAATGTAGTAGACGCCGCGCATTGTCGAAACTTCTGCGGAATTTTGTGGGTGGACTGACGAAACAACGAAAACTTTGAAAACCTAAAGAGATGGTTGTACAATCAGCACATTCAACAACTCTCAGATTCTGACTTTCTACACTGAAAAAATAGGTTAACTGAACAGTTCAGCTACTTTACTACTTACATAATAGTTATTTGTAACTAAAGTTCATCTCTGTTTTCTAAATTAATTTAGCTGTGTGGATACACTCATTATTTTGTTGAAACCTGTTAATTGCCAACAACTAAAGCATTTGGTAACTAAATACTAAAATGTTGTTTACTAAAACGGTTAGCTATTATTAGCTCGTCACTTATTCCGTTTAGTAGGTAATTATTGATAGCAAAACTGTTACCTATGTTATATGTTACCAAACAGTTTGATGAGACCTAAATTAAGTTACTAAAGTTTTGTTACTGTACCCAAACGTTTGGCAGTCACCACAGCAACTAAACACTTACCAAGTAATTTTATCTAATGAAAATTCGGTAACTAGAAACCAAGTCGTTTTTTTTTCAGAGTAGAAACTTAGTTTTAATCAAGATTACCTAAGATTATCTATTGATTATTATAGAACTTGAATAGGTTATTATATTTTTTTTAAAAACAAGCTTTCATTTGAATGCGCTAACACGAAAAAAAAATACTTTAAAACTTTTAAAATCTATTTAGGTATAAAATCATTATTAAGTACATAATTTATATGATATAAAAGTTTTTCGCGAGTGTTAAGTGCTAAGTAGTATTTCCTTAGTTTAAACGTTTTAATAGTGAAAAACAACCATAAGTTATTTAATTTTCGAATTATTCTTAGCAAACTCTTTCATTTGATAGGTAGGTACCCATATTGTAGAAGTGCATTAAAAATAACTTGTCCATCTCGGATATGCCGCCATTTTGGATTTAGAGTGACGTCACAAAGTTAATACATTGTCATCCAAATTGAACTTGTATGCAAAGTTTCAGCTCAATTGGTTAAAGATATCTGCTTCCAAATTGAGTTGCAAGATTTTACATGACATTGCAAGTTAAATAAAAAGTAACCTATTCAAGTTTACGTCTAGACAAGCGTGCTCCATCGTCGACCACATCATCGCTTACCATTATATACGGAACGGGCGTGATCAACTGGACTGTTGCGGCCGGGGTAGGTTATCCTATTCTTCAAAAGTGGACTGTATGGTGACAACCATAGAGATGGTGACAACCCACCTAGGTATAAATGATCCGGTCGCGCTGCCGCTCCGTCTATGAGCTACGAACACATGAGGTCGCAACCTTTATTCTTTCTACTTGCTGTACTTGCCATTGATTGACACAAGATATAGGGGTAGGTGTTGAGGGCTTACCAATAAAACACTATTAACTTGCTGATTATGCACTTAGCGTTTTGAAGGGTAAAATTCGCGACTATATGATTCTACATTTAGTTATAAATTTAAAATATCTTGCTAATGACTACAAAATTGGCAAAGTCCCTGTGTTTCTATTGTACGGCGTAACTATACCGTATCGATCGATACCCATAAAATCGCCGCGTGCAACGAACTTTATTAACAGTAACTTTCACTATGTCTATCATAGACTTTACACTATATCTAGGCTTAGGTCTACGTGAGTAGGGGTTGTCGTACCTCTATGGATAGCCCTCAGTATTCTCCATGCAGCGGAGTTGCAAATTCACCCCTTCATCCCCCTCCATTTAGGGGTGGGATGCCGAAAACTATACAAAACTATTAAGGCTTAATTAAGGCGCGAAGCTATATGTATATCTATAGATGCGACAACCCTCCACTAAAATACATAAGTTTCAACCCTGTCACTTGAAGGGTTGCAACTTTATAAGCCTATATATCCCGGAGGGATAAAAATAAACAGTTTTATTTAAACCTTAATTGCGGCTTTATGCCTCTAGATACTATAGACATCTATATATCCCCTGATAGGGCTTTCTAAGGCGGTTCTGATTCAGACATTTAGAAGTCTAGAATCTAGACTTTCTATTTTAGGAAGGAAAGAGGGTAGTTGTAAAAATGTGTCATTTTCTGTATACCTTCATTAGGGCTAATACCGAAATACCGTTGACCAATCACGTATACCAGCACCCAACCTGCTCTGTGATTGGTCAGTGTCGCTCAGCTGTGCGACTACCTCTGACCTAAGTATTATAGGTCTCAATTTACCAAGCCCTTTTATTACCTACTAGCTGCTGCCCGCGACTTCGTCCCCGTGGAATCCCCGATTTTAAAACATTCTTTATCGCTGCTCCGCTCCTATTGGTCTTAGCGTGATGATATATAGCCTATAGCCTTCCTCGATAAATGGGCTATCTAACACTGAAAGATTTTTTCAAATCGGACCAGTAGTTCCTGAGATTAGCTCGTTCAAACAAACAAACAAACTCTTCAGCTTTATAATATTAGTATAGATGTGTGTCTGGTTATGTATTTAAAATGCCTTGTTACCTTACTTACCTTGTGTCTATTTGTCTATGTGTAAGGGATGGGGCACCCTACCTAGCTATATTTCATATATATATATTTACGAAAATAAAGGCTCCAAGGGCTTATAATGCCTCTCTAAGGCTGCTGCGCCAGTGGCGCCGCGGCCGCCCCCACCCCCACCCTCGGACCCTCCTGCGGCCGAGGCCGAGTGGCAGGTTGCCGGAGAGAAGCGGCGACAAAAGAAGGCGGCCAAAAACAAGGCCAAGAAGCAGCGGCGGAAGGCCAACGCCATTGCGGCGAGGCTTCGCGCCCCGAAATCCGCGGCTGTAGTTCTCACACTGCAGCCGGAAGCGGAACAGAGGGGCGTGACGTATCTCGCCGTACTGAAGCGGGCGAAGGAGGCGGTGAGCCTCCAAGAGCTGGGCATCAGCGGGGGCATCGGGGTCAGGAGGACCTTGACCGGTGCCCGGAAGCTCGAGCTCGCCGGAGCGGAGAGTGGCCCGTTCGCGGACGCCCTGGCTGAAAGGCTGAGAGCGGTTTTACCCGCGGACGAGGTCCGGGTGTCCAGGCCGACTAAGCGCATCGACATGCGCATAGTGGGCCTGGATGACTCCGTGACGGAGGAGGAAGTTGTGGCCGCCGTCGCCAGGACTGGGGGGTGCTCTGCCGAGCTCGTCAAGGCGGGCACCCTCCGGCCTGACAACACGGGCATGCAAACCCTTGTGGTGAGCTGCCCCGTGACGGCGGCCAGAACTGTGTCGGAGGGCCGAAGGCTCTTGGTGGGATGGGTGTCTGCGCGGGTAAAACTGCTGGAACCCAGGCCTCTGAGGTGCTACCGCTGCCATGTGGGCAACCACACGGGAGCTATGTGCCCCTCGGAGGTGGACCGCAGCGGACTTTGTTTCCGCTGTGGTCAGCCCGGTCATCGGGCCGGCTCGTGTAAGGCCACGCCGCACTGCAGTGCATGTGCGGCTGCTGGCAAGCCGGCCGAGCACTGGGCTGGGGGAAGGGCCTGCGCGCCATCCGCCCCGACCAGGGGCAAGAGGTCCGCCGCCGCCACCGCCTCTGCCGCCGCCGCGGCTTCTGTCGCCGCCACTGCCGCTTCTGCTGCGGGTGCTGCGACTCCCAACGCTCGGGAGGGTGCTGAGATGGAGTGCCAGTAATGGTCCCATTTCGGCCCCCTCCAGAGACAAGTCGGCCGCTGTGCTATTGCGCAGTGGCTGATGCCTGGGGACGGTGAGCGTGGGTGGCTCGCCGCCCGATACCGGGTTGAGTCGACGACGCGTTGTGTTCCACGCGCGTCAAAAGGAGCCCTCAGCACCGAGGACGGGACCCCATAGGGTCGGTGCCTGCTAGGGTTGCGGAATTTGTTCGAAAGAGTTACCGCGGCCCTGGAACGCATAGGGCACAAGAAGGATCACGGGTGGGTTTTAGTCAGTAAAAGTCTGACACTCCCTACCGCTCCACCCAGGGCGGGAGGGGTCATTTGATGATTTCCCATCCAGAAAAAAAAAAAAAAAAAAAAAAAAAGGGCTTATAATGCCTCTAGAGAGCAAACGACTGTAACGAATGCGTTTATTTTACAATAATAAACTAAGTACTAACTTAGCAGCTAACTATCGTCGTCGCGAACACATTAGGTGAAGTTTTAGTTAAACGAGAGATTATCTGTAATGAATAATTAAAATATATGGGTATTTCAAAACCCGCAAATGTTAAAGGATATTTATATATTATTTATCTTTTATACCAAGTGCGTTTTAGCGCCAATGTGTGGGTGGGGATATCGGCCGACAAATACTAGGTCATGATTAGTTCAAATTTGAATCCTGATCGGAGTACGTATTTAATTATATACATCTGAATATTTTAACTTTAGTGTCGTTGTTTTAAACTTCGCGTCCAGTAATCCGATAAATAACTACGTAATAAAAATACACAAGTGTTATGAACATAAAAAAGACGATTTGTAAGAAAATGTGACTCTGTCTTAAGAGAGAAATGTGCCGCGGCTTCGCTCGCTTGATTGTGAAGTTTATGATAATACTCACATAGGTAAGTCACTGGAAATAGAAAAGTGATGTCACATTATATATACAAAACATATAGGGATATAGGGACAGAGAAAGCGACTTTGTTTTATACTACCTATCTTTACTAATATTATAAAGCTGAAGAGTTTGTTTGTTTGTTTGTTTGAACGCGCTAATCTCAGGAACTACTGGTTCGAATTGAAAAATTATTTTTGGGTTGAATAGACCATTTATCGAGGAAGGCTTTAGGCTATATATCATCACGCTTAAGCTAATAGGAGCGGAGCAGCGATAAAGAATGTTTTAAAATCGGGGATTCCACGGGGACGAAGTCGCGGGCAGCAGCTAGTGTAGTGATAAGAACGCTTAGAAACATGCTGGTCCTACTCCATAGGACAATACCTATTGGGTGTAGTAGACAAAGCCAAACTTGTCGGTCTGTATGTTTTGATTTCTTTACTATGTATTATACAGGTGTAGTTACTGATATTTTATAGTTAATTTAACACACACTGATCCATTGTTGATAATTAAGTATATACCTAAATCAATGGATGAAAAATTTGTAAAATGTGAGTGCTTTGTACTCACATATTTACAAATATGTCCTCACATATAATCAATTGATTAATTTATAAAAAATATTGTAAAACTTATTTCAAAATAGTAACTATGGAGTTTCTTGTCCGTTCTTCTCCATAAGAAATAATCTACTTTTTGCGAATGGGCAAGTAGAGTCACTATGATATTTTTATTTCCAAACTGTTTTGACGTTTAAAAGTGCCTTTTAATGTTAGTTTGACTTAACCTTGAAGCTCGGACCCGTGCAGCTGTTACGCAAATGTTCAAAATCACTCAGACATACATACATACGCGGTCACACGAATTTTGATGTATTGGACTAAGATCCCAGAGCCCCCGGACCTTACCTACTTATTTTACCTATACTAATATTATAAAGAGGAAAGACTTGTATTTTTGTATGTCTATACTAATATTATGAAGAGGAAAGACTTGTATTTTTGTATTTAACGAATAAACTCAAAAACTGCTGGACCGATTTGAAAAATTCTTTCACCATTAGAAAGCTACGTTCACCCCGAGTAACATAGACTATATTTTATCCCTGTATTCCCACGGGAACGGAAACTACGCGGGTTAAACCGCGGCGCGCATCTTTTTCATTAAATAACTGGGTAACACGGCAGTTCCTGGAAAGACCGAAGTCAGATTTACTGGCGTCAGACAATCCGTGACGACTTCACTCGGATAAAATATGTAACGCTTGGGAATCTGAAAATTAATATTAGAACTGAATGAAACGAAATTTAGATCTTGTATTGAACGCACATCATGCAGGCAAGCATATTATAAGTTGGGGGATTAGGTACATTGAAGATCCCCACCGAATGTGTCTCCACGTTGTCGTCGTGGTGGGGCTTGAGCGTCCCAATGATCTTGCGAGCTTTCCCGGTAGAGCCACTCATGCCGGAAGGTCGCAAGTGAGGGATCAGACCAAGAGAGACACACACGCGAGGAATCCCGCTCGCTGCCTTCTGGTACGCGTCTGTTCATCAGACGTGGCTGTGAAGGCAGTGAGCGGGTGGGAGGAGAGGCCCTGTGAGGGAGAAAGGGCGGAGGAGCAAGGGACCATACCCTCAAAAAGGAACAATATGAAGGCACAAAAGGAAAGAGATTTACCCCAGGGCGGTTCCAGCGGCTCAGCCGTTGGGGAATCCGCCACGCTCCCAAGAGCGTCTGCCCCACCGTATTCTGGGGGGGGCACCAATTGTGTTCCGATTGCCAGTGGCAACATGAGCCGAGGAGGCTCCGAATCGTCATCCGAATCCGCATCCTTCAAGGAGCTGATGGCATTCGAGTATGTAGCGGAGGGCTCGCCTGAGCGCCGGGGAGGTGCGGAGTCGGATTCCGGCTCTGCGCCTGACCTGTTAACGGTCGGCTCGGCGGGCTCTGGAGACGGAGGAGAAAGGGCTGCTGCGGAGAACGAAAAGTTCTTCCGCAAGCGGCCCAGGCGGGAGGAAGATGGAGACTCGACCTCCGAGGGCGAGTTTGCCTCCGCCCGCAAGATCCCCACCGCTAGGCGGGGCAGGGGCTGTGAGGCGGGGAGGGGGCTGGCTCCCTCTACCCGGGAGGTGGAGCGCCGGGCCGGGAGGTTGGTGGAGGAGGGGCGTCGCCCTGGAGGGAGCGGTCGCAGGGCTCCCTCTACCCTTCCGCCTCCTCTCGACTCCGACGACTCGGAGCCCCCGGTGGAGGTACCTCCCTCTTCAGAGCAGCAGAGGGCCAAGTTTGCAGAGGTCGTGGAGGCCGCGATCCGCGCTGTGGCCTTCAAGAGGAAGCAGTCCTCTAAGAAGGAAGCCATCAGCGCGGCCAAAGCCTCCATCCTGGCGGCAGCGGCGGCCAACGTTGGCGCGTCTCCCTCAAAGGAGACGACAGAGCTTCGGGCGGAGGTCGCCCGCCTCGCGGCCGTTACGGAGCGACTCGTTCGGGAGAATGAGTCGCTCCGGAAGGACCTGGCGGTGATGGCCAGAGCGGCCTCCGAGGAGCCGCAGGGGGTGCTGAGTCCGGCGCCGCTGGAGGGGAGCCTAGTGCTGAGCCAGGTGCGGAACCTGGTGCGGCAGGAGCTGGCTCCCTTCCGGAGGCAGTTCTCCACCCTGGAGGACATGGTCCGGCGGCCCCCAACGGCGGCGACTCAGAGGGCCCCGGGTCAGCAGAAGGCGGCCTCTTACGCAGCCGCGGTGGCTGCCGGCCCTGTAACGTCCGGCCAGGCGGCGAAGGCCAAGGGAGCAGCCGCGCCTGCGCCTGTGGCGCCTGCGCCTGTGACGCCTGTGACGCGAGCGCGGCTTTAAAGACGGATTATTTCAGGGCAAATATCAAGACAAAGAATGCTTCTTCATTATATACACGTGCGGAAAAATCGACGTTGGTAACGAATGTGACAAAAACGACTACGTTTCCAGAATAAGTGGTTTAATTGATACAGGTGGTAAAGTTACACAATTGGCCAATGAGAACGTCGACACATATGTCAAAGTAGCTGTGAAAAACGACACGACCTCGCTGGCACAACAGATAGCTGCTGTCATGAATGGTGAAAAGAATCTTGAAATGATGCTATCTGATGAAGTAGTACTACGTTATCATGTAATTCTGGCTGAAAATGTTGTTGACGTTTCAGAAGTTCAAACTGATGGACACCGAATCGCCACATTTCGTCACGAATTTTTTGACACCAAAGATGAATACCTCATTTTATTCAAAAAACACTGAACCAAGAGATTCTTAAACGAAAAAACAATAATCCTCCTGATAAAGAGACAAAAGTTCTTCCGCAAGCGGCCCAGGCGGGAGGAAGATGGAGACTCGACCTCCGAGGGCGAGTTTGCCTCCGCCCGCAAGATCCCCACCGCTAGGCGGGGCAGGGGCTGTGAGGCGGGGAGGGGGCTGGCTCCCTCTACCCGGGAGGTGGAGCGCCGGGCCGGGAGGTTGGTGGAGGAGGGGCGTCGCCCTGGAGGGAGCGGTCGCAGGGCTCCCTCTACCCTTCCGCCTCCTCTCGACTCCGACGACTCGGAGCCCCCGGTGGAGGTACCTCCCTCTTCAGAGCAGCAGAGGGCCAAGTTTGCAGAGGTCGTGGAGGCCGCGATCCGCGCTGTGGCCTTCAAGAGGAAGCAGTCCTCTAAGAAGGAAGCCATCAGCGCGGCCAAAGCCTCCATCCTGGCGGCAGCGGCGGCCAACGTTGGCGCGTCTCCCTCAAAGGAGACGACAGAGCTTCGGGCGGAGGTCGCCCGCCTCGCGGCCGTTACGGAGCGACTCGTTCGGGAGAATGAGTCGCTCCGGAAGGACCTGGCGGTGATGGCCAGAGCGGCCTCCGAGGAGCCGCAGGGGGTGCTGAGTCCGGCGCCGCTGGAGGGGAGCCTAGTGCTGAGCCAGGTGCGGAACCTGGTGCGGCAGGAGCTGGCTCCCTTCCGGAGGCAGTTCTCCACCCTGGAGGACATGGTCCGGCGGCCCCCAACGGCGGCGACTCAGAGGGCCCCGGGTCAGCAGAAGGCGGCCTCTTACGCAGCCGCGGTGGCTGCCGGCCCTGTAACGTCCGGCCAGGCGGCGAAGGCCAAGGGAGCAGCCGCGCCTGCGCCTGTGACGCCGGCGACTGCGACGCCGGCGAAGACCAAGGCGGCCCCGGCGAAGAGAGGGAGGAGGAAGGCTGGAGGAGCGGCTAAGGCTGCGGCGCCAGTGGTGCCGCAGCCGCCCCCACCCCCATCCTCGGACCCTCCTGCGGCCGAGGCCGAGTGGCAGGTTGCTGGCCAGAAACGGCGGGCCGCGAAAGCGGCCAAAAACAAGGCGAGGAAGCAGCGGCGGAAAGCCAACGCCATTGCGGCGAGGCTTCGCGCCCCGAAATCCGCGGCTGTAGTGCTCACACTGCAGCCGGAAGCGGAACAGAGGGGCGTGACGTATCTCGCCGTACTGAAGCGGGCGAAGGAGGCGGTGAGCCTCCAAGAGCTGGGCATCAGCGGGGGCATCGGGGTCAGGAGGACCTTAACCGGTGCCCGCAAGCTCGAGCTCGCCGGAGCGGAGAGTGGCCCGTTCGCGGACGCCCTGGCCGAAAGGCTGAGGGCGGTCCTACCCGCGGACGAGGTCCGGGTGTCCAGGCCGACTAGGCGCATCGACATGCGCATAGTGGGCCTGGATGACTCCGTGACGGAGGAGAAAGTTGTGGCCGCCGTCGCCAGGACTGGGGGGTGCTCTGCCGAGCTTTTCAAGGCGGGCACCCTCCGGCCTGACAACACGGGCATGCAAACCCTTGTGGTGAGCTGCCCCGTGACGGCGGCCAGAACTGTGTCGGAGGGCCGAAGGCTTTTGGTGGGATGGGTGTCTGCGCGGGTAAAACTGCTGGAACCCAGACCTCTGAGGTGCTACCGCTGCCATGTGGGCAACCACACGGGAGCTATGTGCCCCTCGGAGGTCGACCGCAGCGGACTCTGTTTCCGCTGTGGTCAGCCCGGTCATAAGGCCGGCTCTTGCGAGGCCACGCCGCACTGCAGTGCATGTGCGGCTGTTGGCAAGCCGGCCGAGCACTGGGCTGGGGGAAGGGCCTGCGCGCCATCCGCCCCGACCAGGGGCAAGAGGTCCGCCGCCACCGCCGCCTCTGCCGCCGCCGCGGCTTCTGTCGCCGCCACTGCCGCTTCTGCTGCGGGTGCTGCGACTCCCAACACTCGGGAGGGTGCTGAGATGGAGTGCCAGTAATGGTCCCATTTCGGCCCCCTCCAGAGACAAGTCGGCCGCTGTGCTATCGCGCAGTGGCTGATGCCTGGGGACGGTGAGCGTGGGTGGCTCGCCGTCCGATACCAGGTTGAGTCGACGACGCGTTGTGTTCCACGCGCGTCACAAGGAGCCGTCAGCACCGAGGACGGGGCCCCATAGGGTCGGTGCCTGCTAGGGTTGCGGAATTTGTTCGAAAGAGTTACCGCGGCCCTGGAACGCATAGGGCACAAGAAGGATCACGGGTGGGTTTTAGTCAGTAAAAGTCTGACACTCCCTACCGCTCCACCCAGGGCGGGACGGGTCATTGGATGATTTCCCATCCAAAAAAAAAAAAAAAAAGGTACATTGAAGATAATAATGCTTGGCTAAATGCCGGTCCTGCTCCACAGCCTCAACCACTTGGATAAACAAGTTAGGATTTTATATTTGGAAGAGATGCTCGCCCTTTTTTGTCTCATTTATTTATCCTTTTTTTATAATATTATTTTGATAATAAATAATTTCATTTTTTTTTAACTTGTAGTTGCTTTGTTATTGTAAACCATAGTTTTGTATAATGTAGGAGCATTTTATTTTCAAATATTGTAAATGTGAGTAGGTACCATGGAGCCATTTACATGTGATAAGTTATAGTTTACTTTGTGACTTGAACTAAAATGGCAGTTGAGAGCATTTCATGCTCGCTTAAATGTTTCGCTGATGGCGGCGTGTGTGTTGGATCATTCGGTTCCCTTCAAAATGGTTGAGCTAAATGGTGCCAATACACGCGTCATGTTCGTGAACGGGCGCCGTCGGTTGAGACTGGTCACCTCTTAACTGCCACTGACTTGTTTTAATCTTTCTAATTTGAATTGTTTTTATAGTTTCCTTTTTTTCTTTGCATTGTCCTCTATGAAGAGAAGTTGCTTCTATATGAAGCGACCAAGGAACCAAGGTTATGTAATACAGAACATGATTTAAAAGAGTGTCCGTGGAGTTTCTTGCACGTTCTTCTCCATAGAGATCTACGCTTTGGAACGTGCAGATAGCTTCACCTCTTTCGACTTGACAATTCAAAAGTGCCTTGAAATAAATGCTTTGAGTTTGAGTTAGCCCTAAATATTATGTTTTGTTCGCAGGTTCTATATTGAAGCAAGTCAGTGTCACTGTCTCTTCTAGACTCTGTCAAATAGTTTTCTATTTTACTCAAATATGAAATCAATAGTATTCCAAAAAGGTGACGGAACATCCGGCATTCGTGGACAACTGTACGAGACGAAAATTTTAAGCTTATTATTCTATAATGCGAAAATTGACGATAATATTAAAAAAATAATAATCTGTGCGAATATCGCTGAGGCGGGAGCCTTCGATGACATTTGTTTTGAAGTGGAATGGATGGGACTTGATAAACCCGTAAATGTGTTCATACAGGCTAAACATAAAGACGATTGTGAACAAAATCTCGACTTCGATTTGATGAAATACTTTCGCAGTTACTTGAAGATCAGAGATTGCTTCGAGCGCGGCTTTAAAGACGGATTATTTCAGGGCAAATATCAAGACAAAGAATGCTTCTTCATTATATACACGTGCGGAAAAATCGACGTTGGTAACGAATGTGACAAAAACGACTACGTTTCCAGAATAAGTGGTTTAATTGATACAGGTGGTAAAGTTACACAATTGGCCAATGAGAACGTCGACACATATGTCAAAGTAGCTGTGAAAAACGACACGACCTCGCTGGCACAACAGATAGCTGCTGTCATGAATGGTGAAAAGA
Source organism: Hecatera dysodea (assembly GCA_905332915.2). Classification (NCBI taxonomy): domain Eukaryota; kingdom Metazoa; phylum Arthropoda; class Insecta; order Lepidoptera; family Noctuidae; genus Hecatera; species Hecatera dysodea. Next base: position 1,130,488 of record HG995316.1, read on the forward strand.
ATCTTGAAATGATGCTATCTGATGAAGTAGTACTACGTTATCATGTAATTCTGGCTGAAAATGTTGTTGACGTTTCAGAAGTTCAAACTGATGGACACCGAATCGCCACATTTCGTCACGAATTTTTTGACACCAAAGATGAATACCTCATTTTATTCAAAAAACACTGAACCAAGAGATTCTTAAACGAAAAAACAATAATCCTCCTGATAAAGAGACGAGTATTAGACTTCTCTCTGAATTTTTAAACGAGCCAACCGATGCAGCCAAACTTAGCAAACTGATAGGAACAGTTTTAACGTACAACAATGGGGGGCTAGACGTTGATGGAAATTCTACAGAAGACTTAAAGCAACGGTGGAGTCAAGCAAATGTTTCTCGATGGACTATCAATCAAGCTGTTGAACTGGCAGCAAAGGAAATTATACTATCATGCGAGTTCAAAGTCCTGGCTGCATTCGGAAACAAAGACTTAACTATTAGAGGCAGCGATACAAAAATAGAGAGAAGGTTGAATCATCTTGCAACGAAAATCATTGAATTATTAAACTATAGTAAAGCCACTAAATTGGTAACTATAGATGAATCCTTCGACGCTGGATTCCTGCAGCTGAATGGAGGATTAGCTGGAGCTATCGGAAATATATTTGTGTTTGATGATAAAACCAGACTGTATAAAATTACAGACAGCTGGGAATCACTTGGACCTCTTGCTAAGAAGCTGTACAGCAAAATAAATGATGAGAACCAAAATATGCACGAATACAAATTTTGTTTTAAAGTCAAAAAGTTTCCAAAACTTTCGTACGACTGCAGAGAGTTTGAAGAATGTTTAGTGGGAGATTTCTTTCAGAGACTGCTGTTCTACAGTGAACAAGAGAACGAGAAGGGCGTGGAAGATATTTTAAAACACCACATAGACAAGTACCTCCGTGATCATATAAGCAACTTTCAAGTTAAAACAGACGCAGTGTTCCTTAAATATCACGATAAAATTCAGGAATGGTGGATGCTGCCAAAACAGGCGCCGTATCTTAGGAAAAGTGACGATATATTTGAGAAAGCAATCAATGACATAATAAAAGACCCACTGATGAGCTCACTAAATATAATATATATGACAAAATTAAAACATAATTACATATTCACTGACGATGCTGTGAGTTCCTTGAACTTGCAGGATCAGTATTCGTATATTATCAAAGCAGAAAATAGCACACTTACTGTTCTTAAAACCATGCAACATTTAAAAAAGAAACAAAAGTACCATGTTGTGTCAGACCTTGAATACATTGTTAATCTGCCGACGAACGAGCGAGAATCATTATATGAAGAATTAAAAAGAACTAATAAAGAAAAAGTTCTAATTTTAGTATGCGATCAATTGGAAAATAATGTAAACGAAAAGTTCGCTTTACAAGACCTTGCGAAAGCAACTAAAAAGAAAACAATTATTATAATTACGAATAATGATAAGTCTGCCGAAACTACAAAGAAATATTTCCCAGAAACCGTTGAAGTACACGACGAAAAAAATAGTCTGATTGATATGAGTGAAGAATCACAGAAAAACATATTAGAGAATTCCAGATTGATTTTCCAAGACAAAGAAGTTAAATTATCTTTGATTATTGACGATGAATCAAAGGCATATGTGAAAGGAGATATTTTAAACAAAATAATCAGTAAAGAAACAATTAGAATTGGTAAATTAGTTATCGATAGAAATTATGATGATCAAAAACACTTGTTTGTTGATAGACGCGTAAGAAAGAAGAATGATGACACAGTTATACATTTAAAAACTCTTGATGGTGTAACAGACAAAGTTGTGGTTGTGTTGGCAGGGCCAGGAGAGGGCAAGTCAACTTTGCTCACACATTTATCGCTTAAGACAAAAGAAAAGAACCCGAAAATATGGATATTAAGAATTAACTTATTGGAATACTCGCGCGATTTCAACCACTGGAAAGGAGAGAAAACGATCATCGACACATTGGAGACTCTCAAATTTATGTGTCGAGTTGTACTTCAAGAGAAACTTGGCCAAGAACATAATGTAGAAATTGGACTTGGAGAAGAAAATGGTGTTGTGTGTTTGAAACAGTGTGTACAATGTTTCAAATATATAACACCATATAATCTCAATGTTAACTCGAACCTAATCAAGCAAACTATTGCAGCAGACCCTATAATTGAGTTCGAGATCAAATTATTTCTACGAAAATTTTATCACGGAGATGTAATATTTCAATTTGATGGTTTTGATGAAATCTGTCCGCATTATAGTGATGTGGTCATCAAATTTCTAAAATCTGTCAGTCTTTCTACCAGCAACGATGGCCATAGACAAAGAATGTGGATTACAAGCAGGTCTTATAATGAAGTGAGAACGGCTTTAGAGAAAGAGTTTGGACAATCTTACGAAATAGAATACTTTTCATTTATGGAGACGGAAAAATATTTGGAATCCTACTTGGAAATGAATTTGAACTTAAACGAACTTACAAACTGTCAACTGAAAAATGTAGAAAGTTTCCTCAAATATATGGTTGAAGATTTTCATGTTTGTTTGCGACATATAAATACATCTCCACTTCTAAAAGTGTATAACAGTGCAGCCCAATATTTGGTACGTAAAATTGAAGACAAGAACATTCCAACACAGTTATACTATCTAAATGATAACAATTTAATATCAGAAGTCAAGGAAAAAAACAGCTCTTTTAAATTTACTTGTGAAAAAACTGTAAACCATGATTATAGCGATAACCGCTGGGACAATCCCTTAAACCTATTTCTAACATGTTATATTTTCGAAAAGTATTTTAAATTTCTATCAACAAGACAGGGTCTCAGTAATTCCGTGTATTGGAAGCCAACATTTTTTTTAAAGTCATCACATTTTTGCGAGACATTTTTGACAATGAAACTGCGGCATCTTTACATTGATAATTACGGAACAAATTTCTTTAATCCGTTAGTCAAGGATAACTACAATAAAGAACTCGACGATTCAATATTAAAGCATAAGAAGCTGGCGACTTACACTGTTTTCAATCGGGACGCTAAGAAATTGTTTAATGAAAGAGACTTAAGAGAAATCGAGTATGTAATCAAATCAATAGAAGCAGGAAAAGAGAAGACTGGCCTCATACAAACAGTAGTCGATAAAAAACCAATTTTCATTCACATGACTTTCGCTGAGGATTTTGCAGTTAACTACGTCTGTGATCATCTGGCTTTCGAAAGCGATTACGATAAATTAAAATCTTGGATCGATTTTAAGTTTCATGTAATATTTTCTGGATCTTACAATCCTGACATTGGCGACATTTTTACTGACACATTCAGAATGAACTGTGTATTAAAGAGCGTGCGAGTAAAATACCAAGAAGTATTTTTCAACTTATTAATAAAACATGTGTTTTTACGTTCGGATTTTCTATGGCGCGTTCGTTACAACAAGCCACGCCTGGAAAGAATCGAAGTCGATACTTTGACTTATCAGGGTTTCCTTAAGTTACGCATTTTTCGATTCCATGTAAACGGAAGAAACTTAAATGAATTTCTCGCAATGATTTATATTAACAGATTGTTGCCCTCAGCCCTATTAAATGGATGTACCGATGCTGTGATTTATTTGTTGGACATGATCAGCCATATCAATGATTCAAAATGGTATTCAGCCTTATATCAGAATTTTAACTTTCTTTCATATTCAAAAATCAGTCAGGTAACAAGTACTGAAGAAGTAGTCGAGCTTATAAAAGAGGAATATTCACATAAGATAAAAAGCATGGATAGTGATAAATTGACAGTAAATTGTTTACTAGATCAAAATAGGCGTGGTTCATTGTCTATATTGGACTCCACTCAGTTAAGGACAAAGAAAGCGTTGGGAAATGGTCGGCGGCGGCGGCGGCGGGACTCTTGGTAACACCAATGAATATGCCTAGCCTTCTCCCAACTATATCAAAAGATAAATAATATTTATTTTGTAAGTAGGCTGTACATTACACTTTTACATGTCAATCTTTTTTGGTTTGGTCGTTATAAACTAGATGTGGCCGGTGTTTCCCAGCTGACTACCATGAGAAGAAACAACGAAACAAACTCAGAGGTCAAGTCTCTTTTGAAGTCCATACAATTGAACTGGTCAAATCATATGAGAAGCATGTAGGTTGATGTCATATATATCGATGCATATCGGTTTCCGGTTTTATCGGATGCCGCAGAAAAACAGTATTGTATAATATGGAGCGACTTACTATCTGATCACCACAACCCAGTAAATAAGCAATACTGGTGACAGTTCTGGCTTCTGGCTAACCGAGCATCAAAGATTTACAAATAACAGCTGCATCCAACTAGCTGCTGGGACTGAGCAACGAGCTTTTAAAGCCACGAAGGATTCTTGGTATGCTATGATGGACACACAACCAGGGACCAATCTTGGCAAGTGTTGCTTAAACTTGTTGAAGCCGTGCGTTTCTTTGGTCCATCAAATTGTAAAAATCTCAGTCGGTCTGGCTGGTTCGTCTTTCATCCAAAATTTGCACATCACTACGGGAAGGAAGCTGTCAGTGTCAGTGTCATTCCAGTTGTCAGTGTAATTCTATTCTGAGTGTTATTTTGTTATTTATATTTGCATCAGCAAAATTACGGATACACAAAAGAAAAACGTTAATTTCTTATAAGAATCTCGTATTTCATCAATATCATAACAAATTATGGTACATTAATTGTAAATACCGCACCTGGAATTGTTATTTAAGGACTTTTAATATAGAAAACATGGATTTTTCTGCAATTTGCCGGACCTGTAGCAAGAGTTTCGACAACATTGGTTTAAAACCAATTTTCCTGTCAGAAGACACAAATGAGAGGTTTTCCAGTGCTTTCTACTCATGCACAGGGATTCAGGTAATTAACAAGCTTCTCACATCTATACTTAATGTAGCAAAGAGATAAAATTGTTTGTTTGTTTGTGAGAGGAAATCTCTGGAAGTAGATACCTACTTATTGATTCGATTACGAGAACTACACTATCGGTTACTGCTAGCTAGCAAGCGAAATTTTATTCCGGAATTGTGCACGTATACTTGATACTTACAGTGAAATTCGTTTATTATGACGCCGCCTATATTGACCAACCGCTTAGTATGAAGTAAAACGGAGCTAATTTTGGTTTTCATAATAAATTCATTAAATTAAAAAAAAAGTACGGATATAATGACTTCGTTTATTGACATGTCGCTTATTATGACCTATTTTTCAGAAATTATGTTTGGTTATAGTGAGCACATGACTTCTAATTTGTTTCTGACTCATTTTTTTTTAAATCTATGTCAATCAACATTATCTTTTTGTGTTTCTCATTATTACACGATATAACTAACAAAGATGGGATTTTGTTTAATTCCTAAGATGACGTTTTTTATGACGTCCGCTTAGTATGACATACTTTTTTTTTTACCCGCGTAGTTCCCGTTCCCGTGGGAATATGGGGATAAAATATAGCCTATGTTAGTCGTGGATAATGTAGCTTTCGAATGGTGAAAGAATTTTTAAAATCGGTCCAGTAGTTTTTGAGCCTATTCATTACAACCAAACAAACAAAGTTTTCCTCTTTATAATATTAGTATAGACTAGCGACCCGCCCCAGCTTCGCACGGGTGCAACGTAGATACTAATGTTTCCTCTACTTTAATATGCATGTATTATACATATAAACCTTCCTCTTGAATCACTCTATCTATTAAAAAAACCGCATCAAAATCCGTTGCGTAGTTTTAAAGATTTAAGCATACATAGGGATATAGGGCCAGAGAAAACGACTTTGTTTTATACTATGTAGTGATTATGATTTTTTTCTATATAATCCAGTAATCCGAAGATTCCAATAATCCGGCACACTCTGATATTTAAAGGTTTTAGTGAGATTCTACTGTATTTAAACTGTAATCAAAATAAACTAAACAAATATGTGTAAAACAAACAATATATTTAATAAACATGAATAAAACTATTTTCAGGTAAAACTGAACGATGGCCTCCCCCAAAATATTTGCACAGCCTGCATGCGACAATTCAACAACACACTGAAATTCAGAAAACAATGCAAACAAGCTGAAACAAAACTCCTAAAGATCAAAACTGATCTAGAATCAAGAAACACGGAAGGCCAAAAAAAACTGATTACCATAAACAAATCTGACAGTCAAAATTTCAAAAGCATTAAGCCAGAATTTCAAATTATTAAAAATGAACCTGTAGAAATTGATTTTGAGGAAGATCAACCTCTAAAATATTTGATACATGAAAATGACGATGTGTTGCATAAAAGTAACGATAGTAATGATAATTTGGAAGAAAATTCTGACAGTGATATTTTTAATAAAGAAACACTTTCATATAAAAACGACTACGATTTAAAAACACAGACAATGTTCCCACAAAATTCTGAAGATTACAAATGTGAGTTATATTCAAGAACACAACTAAAAACAAAAGGTACAGAAATAAAAGAACTCACTTTAACTGACAGCGAAGCAAATATCTTTGAAAAATCATTTGACTCGATCATCGCAGAAAATAATAAAGCAGATGTTCCATACATCGTCACGGAGACCGCTACAAAAAAGACTATGAGGGTAGTGTGCAAATTATGTCAGAAAGAGTTGTCGATCCGGAGTATAGATTCTCATATGATGAGAAGACATCCTGGGGCTGATGAGAGAAAGGTCAAGTGTGAGTTGTGCGATAAGTATGTGATGAAGGACAAGCTGAATCGGCATAAGGTCATGATGCATGGGCGCGTTGGAGTTATCTGTGGGGTGAGTCATTCAGAGCAGTGGTGGCCGAGTAGAGCAGTGGTGGCCGAGTGGTAACGGCTCCGACTTACGAATTGTAGGTCGCGGGTTCAAACCCAGCCAGGCGCATTACTTTGTGTAATTAATTTCTTCACCACTGCTCTCAAAACGGTGAAGGAAAACATCGTGAGGAAACCGGCATGTCCTAGAACCAAACATTCGAAGACATGTGACATTCAGCAACCCGCACTGGGCCCGCGTGCTGAATTACGGCCCATTCCCTCTCCTAGAGAGGAGGCCTGTGTCCCAGCAGTGGGAACGATAAAAGGCTGATTATGCGAGTCAGATAATGGTTCTTATAACCGTGTTTCCTTTATTGTTTCAGTACTGTAAATCTGAGTTTAACAGTAAAGAGGCGCTAGTTGCCCACGTTGTTACTTGTACAGCGAAGAACAGAAAGAGGAAAGTGAATGATTCTGTAAGTATGTAGTACTAGCAGCGCCCCGCGGTTTCACCCGCGTTGTTTCCGTTCCCGTGGGAATACGGGCATAAGGCTTATGACACTCCACAATAACGTAGCTTTCTATTGGTGATATAATTTTGAAAATCGGTTCAGTAGATCCAGAGATTACCCCTTACAGCGTCACAAACTCACAAACATTACCTTTACGGTACGAAAATCGGAAAACGGAAATCCTAACTTAATATTATAAATATCAGTTCCTCCTTACTTAATATTGTAAATGTCAGTTTGTTTGTTAAGCTTTCACGCCTAAACCACTAAACCGATTTTCGTTTTTTCTTTTAATTCTCTCACCAATGTGAATGAAAATGTAAAGCTACATTAGCAGCGAGTAACATAGGCTATATTTTATCCCCGTATTCCCACGGGAAATAATAAAAATAGCGTGGCCCTGCTGGACGCAAATAGCTCAGGATAGAGACAAATGGTGTTCTTTAGAGGAGGCCTTCACCTTCGCCTAAGGAGGGGTTCTTGCACATAAATAAGTCCCAGTTTAATTATTCAATAGTATTGTGTAATAAACATTAATATAGGTAACTTTACCTTTTCTTACTTTTTGAATAATTATTATCCATTTGTAATGCAAGAAATAAAAGGCTTTTTTATTTTATTTTATTTATTTTATTTTATTCCCACGGGAACGGGAACTACGCGGGTGAAACTGCGGGGCGCTGCTAGTAAGTAATTATATATTAGTGATGGAGTTCTAAAGCGCACAAACTGGTTTCCTACAGGGTCGTGCCTTGGCTGAATGTGATATCTGCAAGATGACCATGCAAAGAGCCAGTCTGAACAAGCATAAAGCTGTCAAACATGCTGGATTAAGGCCTGTGTGTGAGGTGAGTTTTGAATTCAATAGCTTAGTTAGTTTACCTACACTAATATGATAAAGAGGAAAGATTTGATTGTTTTCTTGCATTGAATAGGCTCCAAAACTACTTGACCGATTTGAAAAATTCTCTCACTGTTGGGAAGCTACACTATCTCCGGTGAACATAGGTTATATTTTATCCCTGTATTCCCACGGGAACATATACATATTGTAATAATTACAATAAAAGTTGCCTATTTAATGCATCTTTCGCTGCTTTTAATAATAATGTTATTAATGTGCTATTTGTTTTTTAACAAACAACAATAAACAATATTTATTTACAATTTTTGTACCTATTAGACTTTGTACTTCATGGCAAGATACAACACATGTAACTGATTGTGAGCTTAAACTAGGAAAACAAAAAAGTAAAGCTAAAGAGGATCACGGGTGGGTTTACTCAGTAAAAGTGTGACACTCCCTTCCGCTCCGCCCAGAGCGGGAGAAGTCATTTGATGACACACAGTTTCAGTCGAAATTTTGCAATCTATCAAGATATTTTTATAATCTTACGAAGTATACCTTTTTCATAACTTCTTCTAATTTTTCCAGCACTGCGGCAAAAGCTTCGGTAACAAATTCCGCCTCAACGAACACTATAGAGCGAAGCACGGCTACGAGAAGTTCCAGTGTAGCTACTGTGACTTTAGAAGCGCCGGTATTACGGCCATGAGGGTGAGTGACCTGGTGCTTCCTTTAGTAAGAGGCTATAGAATAACATAGCGAAGCACGGCTACGAGAAGTTCCAGTGTAGCTACTGTGACTTTAGAAGCGCTGGTATTACGGCCATGAGGGTGAGTGACCTGGTGCTTCCTTTAGTAAGAGGCTATAGAATAACATAGCGAAGCACGGCTACGAGAAGTTCCAGTGTAGCTACTGTGACTTTAGAAGCGCCGGTATTACGGCCATGAGGGTGAGTGACCTGGTGCTTCCTTTAGTAAGAGGCTATAGAATAACATAGCGAAGCACGGCTACGAGAAGTTCCAGTGTAGCTACTGTGACTTTAGAAGCGCCGGTATTACGGCCATGAGGGTGAGTGACCTGGTGCTTCCTTTAGTAAGAGGCTATAGAATAACATAGCGAAGCACGGCTACGAGAAGTTCCAGTGTAGCTACTGTGACTTTAGAAGCGCCGGTATTACGGCCATGAGGGTGAGTGACCTGGTGCTTCCTTTAGTAAGAGGCTATAGAATAACATAGCGAAGCACGGCTACGAGAAGTTCCAGTGTAGCTACTGTGACTTTAGAAGCGCTGGTATTACGGCCATGAGGGTGAGTGACCTGGTGCTTCCTTTAGTAAGAGGCTATAGAATAACATAGCGAAGCACGGCTACGAGAAGTTCCAGTGTAGCTACTGTGACTTTAGAAGCGCCGGTATTACGGCCATGAGGGTGAGTGACCTGGTGCTTAGCGAAGCACGGCTACGAGAAGTTCCAGTGTAGCTACTGTGACTTTAGAAGCGCTGGTATTACGGCCATGAGGGTGAGTGACCTGGTGCTTCCTTTAGTTAGAGGCTATAGAATTACAGAGCGAAGCAGGGATACGAGAAGTGCCAGTGTGTTCCTGAATTCTGACATGTTGTTATCTATTCAGAAACAAATTTGCTGAATTCTGATATTTTGTTGTCTCCTCAGAATTACCTTTGCTGAATTTTGACATGTTATTATCTCTTCAGAAACATCTTTGCTGAATTTTGACATGTTATTATCGCCTCAGAAACATCTTTGCTGAATTTTGACATGTTATTATCTCCTCAGAAACATCTTTGCTGAATTTTGACATGTTATTATCTCCTCAGAAACATCTTTGCTGAATTTTGACATGTTATTATCTCCTCAGAAACATCTTTGCTGAATTTTGACATGTTATTATCTCCTCAGAAACATCTTTGTTGAATTCTGTGGCCGTACTACGAAGTGCCAATGCTATCATGAATTGGCTTGCTATTATTCACTGTGAGGGAAAGGGATAGTGCAATCGTCTTGTGTAACTCCGTCTCTCTCTGTCACAGCAATCATGATGGATTTAAGACGTCATGGTAGGGCTGCTGACATGTTGTTATCTTCTCAGAATCAACTTTTCTCAATTCTGACATTCTGTTATCTGAAAATGAAAACAATATATCTAGTTTTAATTTCCGCGAATATTAGTGGGTTGCAGGTATGCACCTCCCTCCCGCCCGCTATATTATGCACATGCAAGATTAAACTCAACGGTCAGCGAGTCAACACGTCCCCTGAGGATGCCTCGTGGAGAGGCGAAACACGTGTCGGTAATGGTGTTGGGTTTTGCATTGCCTTCCTGCAAGTGCTTAAAATCCTTGCATTTGCCCAGTAATCTTGCATGTGCATAATATAGCGGGCGGGAGGGAGGTGCATACCTGCAACCCACTAATATTCGCGGAAATTAAAACTAGATATATTGTTTTCATTTTCAAATTTAAAATGGATTTCCGCAAAGTAACGCCTGACTCAATCAATTTAATTCTGTTATCTCCTCAGAATTACCTTTGCTGAACTCTGACACATTGTTATCTCCTCAGAATCAACGTTGCTCAATTCTGACATGTTGTTATCTCCTCAGAATCATGAGCGCCGTCACCGCGGGGAGAAACCCTTTGTATGTGAGGCATGCGGCGCTAAGTTCCACGCGGCGTACTTGTTGATGCAGCACAAACATTCGCACAGGACTGAGAAACTTGTCAAGGTGAGATATGAGCGAGAATTATCAAGTAAATACAGCGTGTTCCAGAAATGCGCGGTCATATTTAAGGTGATGTTAGTTAGTTGATATACACTAAGGAAATAAAATACTGGTGCTCAACTGGATCCGGTTAAACTGGAAATCGACTCGCCTTGCCATTTGGATGACTAAGTCTTCTGATGAGGCACATTTGTTGTGCAATACAAAATTAAACTTATTTCGAACAGTATAAGTTATCACTAAAACAAAAATTGAAAATAAAAAAAACTTTTTACAAAAAAATACAACCGACTTCTACACAAAAAGTAGGTATAAAATAACTTTAATTTCGGAACTGGTGTTTTTGTTTGCTTTTTCCGACCAACGGACTTCTGAAATTAAAGTCGGTTGTGTTTTTGTAAAAAATGATGGTGTAGTCATCAAATGCCTTCTCCCGCTGTGGGGCACATCGGAAGGGAGTGTCAGACTCTTACTGACTAAAACCCACCCGTGTTCCTCCTAGTGCCCGCCGCGGTCATGGGCGTACCCTCAGGGGAGGGCAGCTGCCCCCCCCCCCCCCCCGGGTGCGCCCATGAGCCAGTGAGTATTACACAACAGCCGCGAACGATCTGAGCTAAAAAGAACTGACTTGCCCCCCCTTAGACCAGAAGCTGTGTACACCCATAGGATTTATAACATGGTTTTTTTTATTATTATTAAATCGATTTCCTCTTGACTCCAGTCCAGGTCACAGGTGACAGAGACAAAGTCGACGATGGAATGAGCTTACCCAGAATAAGCCTGTTCACTTTTAACTGGATGAAGTAATCTACCATTTCTTTTTTTACAGTGTGATCTCTGCCCCGCAAGCTTCAAAGCGAACAACAATCTACACATGCACAAGTTGACGTGTCACAGTAAATCGTACTACAGCTGTACTTTGTGTGCGAGATCGTACAAGTGTCGATATTACGCCGTGAAGCATGTGAGACTGGCGCATAGCGTCACTGAAGCGCCTGACGTCATAAAATTGATGACACCGTAACTCTGAACAAAATAAAAGACTGCTTTTGATTAAATTTGTATTTTTTTTAACTCTGCCCCGCACTTGATTTACTCCTGTATCGTGGGTGCTCACATACACAAGACACCCAGACCCGGAAAAATGATCTGTAGGCCATACAAACATTTGTTCCGTGCGGGAATCGAACCCGCAGCACGTAGCGCAGCAGCCGAACGCTCAACCGTGTTGTCAATTCATTTACCCGTTTTTTTTAAGGATGGTAGATCTATTTATTTATTAAATACTTTACCTTCACAAATATACAGAGGCGGACTTAATGCCTTAGGCATTTTCTACCAGTCAACCTTTGGGTAGGGCAGAGAATAATTGTGGTAGGTGTAGTATGAAAAAACAGTAACGCGATTAATATTAAATTTCAGATTTGCAACACTAGATGGCATAGTCTACGCAGTGAACGTTCCCTTACTCTGATACGAAGTAGACTGCCATCTAGCGTTGCAAATTCGAAACTTATAAGTAAAATATACTTGACATTGACGCTTCTGTGCTGCCATCTATAGTTTCTGCACGTTCCCTATACCGCGATGCAGGATTTTTAGTTCGCCGCTAGCAGGATAGATGGCGTAGCAGTTCTTTTTGTTGCCGCACAAGTTTGTCAGTTTTTATTGTCGCAGCATTGAAGCCGCTACACAAAGATAAGCATGTCAAGTTTTAAGGTTTTACGTTAATTCTGTGCGTTGTATAGAAAAGTAAACGAACTTTTTATTATTTCAATATTTGTAAATATGCGAGTACCATGAGCATGAGATATTTAGAAGTTTACCTCTGCTGGTAATACTTTGTTCTATAACTAGTATACTTGGTGCATCGTCCTCACATATATGAAGTATTTTTGTATTACCAAATATTGTAAAACATTTATTTGAAAAGAGTAACTATGGAGTTTCTTGTCCGTTCTTCTACATAAGAATTTACCTTTGCGAATGGACGCTAGTCACTTAATTATGATACATTTTATTGATGACGTTCAAAAGTGCCGTTAAATGGCCTAATTGAAATAAACGTTTTGGCTTTTAACTTATTTTCTCTCTCTCTCTCTTAAGTGACGCAGATAAAGTCACGCGGGTCAGCTATTATTATAATAAAACAAAAAATCACTTACAAAATGCTATTTGTTTATTAAAAATTACACGTTATAAACATCAAATAGCGCCTCCGTAATAATAATATCAAAAAATAATAATTGCTATAATAATAATAATATACACAAAATAATAATTTCAATAGAACATTTAACTTACATTTAAACGCAGGCTGCCGATATCACAACACAAAATTATATTTTTAATTTGTAACTCGAGATAATTTCAATACATCGCCACCCAATCAAATATCGATTTTGTGTATTTTTAATTTGATTTTTCATTAAACATTTGTATTAAAAAAAGTCTCTAAAAATGGGTTACAACGGAATATGAACTTGGTCTTGTAAGTCAAAATTTGATAATTATCTCGAATTTTCTACATACAAATATAGTTTACAGTACCCGGAGTTAATATGATACATGGAACTTTAAAAACAGATGAGTGAACAGGCTTCTTCTGGGTAAGCTCATTCCATCGTCGAATTTGTCTCTGTCACCTTTTTTTTGGATGGGAAATCATCAAATGATTTCTCCCGCTCTGGGCGGAGCGGAAGGGAGTGTCAGACTCTTACTGACTAAAACCCACCCGTGATCATTCTTGTGCCCTTTGCGTTCCAGGGCCGCGGTGACTCTTTCGAACAAATTCCGCAACTTGTCTCTGTCACCTGTGACTTAAGCCAGAGCCAAGAGCAAACCGATCAAGAAAAAAAATCAAATTATCTGTCAAGTTGCCAAAGACAAGTTTTTTTTTTCTTTAACTCCATGTGTCATATTTACTACGGGGCTATTTTAGTAGCTTTACCGTTTGAACGCCAGAGCATAAACACATCGCCACCCCTCTACGCCAAGCCAAACAAGTCTACCACAGTTTGTCACATATTTGTGGCTTTGGCGTACTGGGTAAGCTTTCCATTGTAACATATACAGTGTGTTAAATAACAGAGGGCGTTCCCTTAAACTCGTTAATCTATATCATTAATTAGATTAAAAGAAAAATAAGCATAAATTAATCCAAATAAAAAAAAAATGACAATAAATTCGAAACATCCTGTTTAAAATCAAAATAGTAGCGCGGAATAGCACTCGTAGTAGCAATGCCCAAACCGGCAAGTACGCGTATACAGAGACTTTCTTTGACGTATCAATTTAACATTTTTAGTAAATATTTTAATATTAAAAAAAAAATGTTTTCGAGTGGTAATATTTTTTTTTATCATATATGGATGCTATACTATTGCGGGTTAACGGGAACGCCCTCTGTTAGTTAACATACTGTATGTGACACTGACGTTCAAAGAGCAATTTATGGCAAAAAAACATTAACTATTTAAGTAGAAAATAATTGAAGTTTACATTCAACCAAAAAAGTCGAAATTTGTTAAAAACTAGATAAGTAGCTGCTTATATCCGTTTTAGCTGTCTGTAATGTTTTTTCATCACCAGAGCAATGTGTGTACAGACTTATTCAAACATATGGTTATGACACCGGAAAATTGCAAACGCCGTAATATTGTAAAATATCGCGTCAAATTGTAAACTATGTTTTCTTAATAAGACACGGATGTATTGGATAATAATGAATTTGGATGGGGTTTATTCTTTAACTAGCAGCGCCCAGCGATTTCATCCGCGTAGTTCCCGTTCCCGTGGGAATATGGGGATAAAATATAGCCTTTGTCATTCTGGGATAGTGTAGTTTTAATCGGTTAAGTAGTTTCGGAGCCTATTCAATGCAAACAAACAATCAAATCTTTCCTCTTTATATATTTAGTATCGAAAACGATTTTTCCGTAATATAACAAGAAATAATCTATACTAATATTATGAAGTGGGAGGAAAGATTTTTTTATTTGTTTGTACCGAAGAAGCTCCGAAACTACAGGACCGATTTATATCAATGATGAAAAGCTTCATTATGAGCGAGTAATATAGGCTATATTTTATCCCCATATTCCCATGGGAACGGCAACTACACAAGTGAAACCGCGTGGCGCTGCTAGTAATCTAATAAAGATTTATTACAATCTGACGGAATCTGCAATTTTTCGATCCCACATATAAGCGTCAAAAAAATAAATGCCGAAGAGTATAGATTTATCAAAACCGAGCAGTACAATGGTTAGCTGAAATGGCACTTGTCAAAATAATAAAACAGTTTTGTTAAATTTCACTAAAAAATTAGTAAAAATCTGTTTATACGCTTCAAGTCTTTAGTAGAGTACTTAGTTTAGTTACTCTCATAGTGTAAACAGACGTCTAACACGTTCGGCGCCCAAAAGTATAAACAAGTCGTTATTTGTAGCGACAACTACCGTGTTACCCAGTTAATGGGTTGTGGAGGTCTGGTAGGCAGCCGCTCCAATTAAAATACTGGTATTCAGCTGAATCCGGTTTGACTGGGAGCTGACCCCAATATAGTTGACAAAAGGCTAGGCAGATGATATAACTGAGCGCTCGACTAAAGACTGGAGACGTATAAACATTTAGAGAGAGTGCTGTGACCGTTTAGTTGTTGTGACTAAATTGTGAGTTATTTACAGCAAAGCAGTTTATAGTCGAATATTTTTTAGAGAATTTTAATGAAATCACATGTTCTCTGAAACAAATACACATATTTATATTTTTCTTAAATAGTATGTACTGTGTTCCTGTGGCTTAAATGTCGTAATTAAAAATCAAAACTATATAATCGTGCAATTTCATTAAAATTGTCTTTCAAAATTGACATTTAACGACGTTCAACGATCAATGTTCTTGCAAAAAACATTTTTTTGATATGTCCAAATAAATTATATAATTAAATATACAAAGTTTATATCTGTCCTACTTACTAGTAGGCCAGATATTTAAGCAAGACGATTAAAATTACATTTTTTTTTTTAATACAAAATAGTTGCCAACGAAAAAATCTCTAAATACTGTAAAAAAGCGTTCTGATGCGACAAATCGCAGCGATTAATCGCGGCGACAAAACGCATTAAAAAAAATCACCAGCGAACGCAAACGGTACATTTTCCGCCATCGTAAGCTACAATTATAATATTAATAGATTACAATATACAACATGTAACAAAAACCCAGTGGTTCCTTAAAGGAGCATGTATATAGCCGCAAAATTATAAAATTACGCGTGAAATTGTAAACTATTTTTTCTTAATAAGACATACTGGTATAAGATATATTGGAAACTATTGAATTTGGATGGGATTAATTCTATAAAAATCCTTATTTTTTTTCATAATCTATCGAGAAATTATAATCTAATAAATTTTCCGGTAAACTAATACAGTTAAAAATGGAAATCCAAAATACGTGATCAGAAAATAAGTATAATAAAATCAGTACTTCATGCATGACCTAGCGCAGTAGTATATGCGGCGGTTTTTTTAATGGAATAATCTTCAAAAAAAAAACTTATATAATTTCCATAGGAGATATACTTTGGTAATCGCGAATATGAGCCTACGTGCTTTTTTTTTTTTCAAAATAAAATACTCAATAGCTCTAGTAAACAATTATGAAATAATTTCTAATAATACCTTCCTCAGCGATGAAGTTATAAAGCTTCAAAGTTGACAGTTAGAAAGAGAAGTCGGATAGGAAACTCTGACGTTAAATTCCATGACGCATATATATATCCCTACTTATAATATATAAATGTGAATGTAAGTTTGTTTGTTACGCTTTCAAGCGAAAACTACTCAACCGATTTCAAAAATTCTTTCACCATTAGAAAGCTACATTCACACTGAGTAACATAGGCTATATTTTATCCCCGTATTCCCACGGGAACGGGAACGCGGGTGAAACCGCGGGGCGCTGCTAGTATATATATATACAGTTGCCATAGAGAACAGAGTATTCGCCACAGTACAGATATATTTGTTAAAAATAGGTATATCTCGTTTGTTTTTCGTTCAATGAAGCTTCTGGTTTCATTGTTCGCATTATATTTTGGATATTTCTAAATAAACAGTTTAGATTTTTTTTTCATGAATATATCCTATTATGGTGGTTCCAGAAATGCCTGTACACGGAACAACGGGGTTTTTGTTACAAACCGTTTAGTTAATACAATATAATTTAGTAAAATCTTCCGAATACACGATTTCTTCGACTTTGTTTAATAAATTACGTACAGTATTCATATACCCTCATATTCATTAAAATACTAATAGACGTCTCTACGTATACAAATGCTTTTTGTGTGCCCCTAAATACATGATGTGATAAAATTAAATAAAATGAATATAATCATGATTTTAATATTTATACATGAACATCAAACCGCCGCGAGTGAAAGACAATACTGTTTCCAAACATTCATTCATTATAAAAAAAACTGCCATGTTTTAAAATAATGTTAACGGTTTTATTGAAAAAAAAAAAACAAAATCGACTCAAATTGGCACAAATTAAACTTTTTTTTAGGTTGTCAAGTTGGCAGCACTATGGCGTCAGGTCCTGTCACCTGTCAAAACGCTGTCAATGTCATGTTTACGTCAGTCACATTTTCAAGGAATAGGACCTCGACTATATGGCGTGTTTTCCTGGTAACCCTCAATGGCTGTTTTTGAAACTCGTTCCACAAATCATCACAGCTGGATAACACGTATTTGTCAATTTATCACAAACATTTTGCTACAGTTTTCGTTAAGAAGCTGGCCATTTGTTTGTTAAGATTATTTTTTTAAGAACTTTTAGAAAATGGCTGAAGTGTTGTCACGCCACGGCGGTAGATAAAAAGAAACAGAAAATTACTCCACATTAATTAATTTGATATCATTGCAATATGCAGTATACAAGACTATCTCATTTAGCAAGACTGAAGTCAGATTTTCTGACTTCTGACAATTCGTAACGACTTGCAAAGATCTCCAAATGACAGCCGGGACCAACGACTTAACATGCTTTCCGAAACAGCCAGAAGTCTGGTAACCCATCCACAAACCGACCTTAGCAAGCGTTGCTTATCCTTGGAGACCGAGCCACAAGCTCCTGACATGATTTAAGTAAGGAAACGGTTTTTGACGACACGGTTGGCGCAGTAATTGAGCGTTCGGCTGCTGCGCTACGTGCCGCGGGTTCGATCCCCGCACGGAACAAATGTTTGTATGGCCTACAGATAATTGTTCCGGGTCTGGGTGTCTTGTGTATGTGAGTTTTCATGTTTGTGAACGCACCCACGATACAGGAAGAAACCCTAGTGTGGGGCAACGTTTAAAATTCGACGTAATTTCATACATATTGCAATGTTACCAGACTAAAAACTTCAATAACAAAATTGTCTAATACAACCTTTATAAGCACATCATATTTATAAATACATAATGCTACCAATCGCTTTGCCGAAATATCATACTAACCCTGAATTTATCGTATACCAACTAAAATAATAATTATTGATATCTATCATGAACGTAATCGCGCGGAATAGGGTAGTTGACTAAAAAAATCTAATTAGTCAGTCAGATAGATTTCCAAAAAATATTGGACACGTATTTTTTCTTTTTTCACGTAAACAAAAAATGAAGCCGATACAGAGCGTTGAAAACTCGTGTGACGTCACTACTCGCTACAATTTTTACCGAGCCGTAACGTCACAAGCCCCCACTCCTGATCTTTGATGCTTTGTATCTTCGTCAGTTTTTATAGATTTGATAAAGGAAAAAATACGTGTCCAATATTTTTCTATAATCTAACTGACGGACTAAACATAATCATGTATTTTTTACTCAGGAAACATCCCTATTAGTTCGACAGAGTGACCGCGGCGCTGGAACGCGGCGGGCACTAGGAGGATCACGGGTGGGTTTTAGTCAGTAAGAGTCTGACACTCCCTTCCTATGTGCCCACAGCGGGAGAAGTCATTTGATAACTAACCCATCCTTAAAAAAAAATGGTACTACTTATATAAAATTTGCGTCACTTCCTCAATCTACACTAATATTATAAAGAGGAAAGATTTGATTGTTTTCTTGTTTGTTTACATTGAATAGGCTTGAAACTACTTGACCGATTTGAAAAATTCTTTCACTGTTGGGAAGCCACACTATCTCTCTCTCTCTCTCTCTCTCTCAAACTCAGTACATTAGAAAAGGACAGCAATATCTCCTCATTTTAGTCGGTAAACGAAAAATTCAATGGCTACTTCGTGCCAGTTTTTTATAACAACTGACACATTTATATATAAGTTATTGTAAATTTAGCGTTTTATTTAAGTTATTTTTATTTATATTATCGTGTATCTCACTTGGATTTTAACGATGGGAGCGAAATTATCGTTATTTATGGTTTTTTGAAGCTGTTAACATTAGTCAAATCTGTTTATACGTATTTAATCTTTATTACACGACTGCCCAAAAATAAGAGTGTTTGTGAGTTTCTTTATTCCACCATAACTTCTAAACGGCTTATCCAATATCAATGTATGTGGTATCGTTACGGCCAAACCCAATAACCGATCTATCACATACTGGAGATAGCAAAACAAATGAAACAACAGAAAACCTACATAATTTTTCTGTTGTTTCATTTGTTTTTCTATCTCCAGTATGTGATAGATCGGTTATTGGGTTCGGCAACCCCATACAAAGTTTTCTCCTCCTAGCACGGCAAGTGGGAGAACAATTATGTCAATCAGTCAATCAATCAGTCAATCAGTGAGTGGTTTTTTAATTATATATAATATAACTAGTATTTCGCTTGGGGGCGCGAGTTGCAAGCAACCCGCGGTGTCTTTTTAGTATTTTTTGACTAACAATTATTATTGCCCTGTGAAAATAATAATTTGTGTCAGGTTTCTGACATACGCAAAGGGGTTGAAAGAAGGGGGTTGAAAAAAAAGGGTTGAAAAGGGTTGGTTTTTTATTGGCCATATACTCACCCAGATACCCTCTTTACAACCCCGAAAACCATTTTTCTCTACAATGTCAAATTTCTGAGATACGCAATGGGGTTGAAAAGGGTTGAAGCATTGAGTTATCCCAGGCAACATAGGCAAAAATTTAGGGGAGCTATGGTTCATAAATATAAGCAAAAATATTTTGTTTTCATGAAAAATACGACTACGTATACTAGCATGTCTCAAGCTTGTTTAGTACATTGAAAAAAGGTATGAAATAAAAAACACGCCTGCTATGACCAAAAGTGAGGTAAAAAATTAAAAACAATATAGATAATAATTTTTTCATTGCAGTCGTAATAAAGAAATATTCAAAGGAACCGTTGGAGTGTATTTTTTAGCCGTTCAGCAATATCATCACGCTAAGACCAACAGGAGCGGAGTAGTCATGAAAAATGTGACACAAACAAAGTTGCGCGGGCCAGTTAGTACTTCTATACTAATATTATAAAGAGGAAAGATTTGTATTTTTGTATGTAACGAATAAACTCAAAAACTACTGGACCGATTTCAAAAATTCTTTCACAATTAGAAAGCTACATTCACCCTGAGTAACATGGGTATATTTTATCCCCATATTCCCACGGGAACGGGAACTACGCGGGTGACACCGCGGGGCGGTGCTAGTGTTATATATAAAGGATGATTCCTTTTTAATTTCGCTCCCATCACCAAGTTTATTTTATTTAGTTAACACATAGTTATATATATAGGTTTAAAATTAATATGTACACTTATATCTAAAATATACATAAGACTAATAATATATGGCGTTCACTACTATCATGATTAGCTTAATTTATAGACTGCGACTGTCGGCTAACGACTTCCAAACTTGAAGACCGACTACAATAAATAAAAACCCGACTTGTAGATAACGTTTATACGATTACAGTGTTTAGTAGAGTGGGTGTTAAAGTTTATTTTTTAAACAATGAACACATCAACTAATACCACAATAAATAAATAAAAAATGGTTCTAAGATACATTCACGTCCCAATTCTAAATACGAGAACTCAGGACCTACTGCATTTTTAATCTACAATGATTTTGTAATACAAGTAACACAGTTTGACAGCGACATTATGTCGTAGTTAGTAAGGGTGATTTTCGCACGATAAATGTCAGTACAGACGTGGTAAATAGTATTTAGTCCATTAGTTAAATTATCAAAACTATAAGCATAATCAGCCTTTTAACGTTCCCACTGCTGGGACACAGGCCTCCTCTCTAGGAGAGGGAATGGGCCGTAATCCAGCACGCGGGCCCAGTGCGGGTTGCTGAATGTCACATGTCTTCGAGTGTTTGGTTCTAGGACATGCCGGTTTCCTCACGATGTTTTCCTTCACCGTTTTGAGAGCAGTGGTGATGAAATTAATTACACAAAGTAATGCGCCTGGCTGGGTTTGAAACCGCGACCTACAATTCGTTAGTCGGGGCCGTTACCACTCGGCCACCACTCACCCTGAGTAACATAGGCTATATTTTATCCCCATATTCCCACGGGAACGGGAACTACGCGGGCAAAACCGCGGGGCGCTGCTAGTTTTTTTAATAATCTAACTGACGGACTAAATAAAATATAAACTTTTTTTTCATACTGTAAACATCCTTATTGTAACCATAAATGCTTACTTACAATCCACGGTTAAAAAAAAAATCATTTTGTAGCTGTCATTTTGATCCACGTCACAAATAGTTCAGATAGTGCCTGGTACCTTTAAGTGTCGCCTCGGTATGACACTACTTAGTGCCGGGTAGAGGCGGACAGTGTCAGCCGACAGTCGCAGCCCGAGACGCTCTCTTGCGTCGATATTTGGCAGTTTTTCGAGGATCCACCTCAAAGCACGGACCTATAAGATACAAAAAAATACATTATGAGATATATATTCATCAAAATATAATTAAAACTCTCTGTGTACGTCTATATAATAAGTTACCGAATATTTTTACAATATTAAATTGTTGATTATTTAAAATCCAATTATATAAAGTGATTTGATTTGATTTTGATTTGATAAATGGCTCAATAAGGAACGTGCAGAAACTATAGGTGGCAGCACAGACGCGTCAATGTCAAGTATATTTTACTTATAAGTTTCAAATTCGCAACGCTAGATGGCACAGTCTACTTCGTGCACGTTCCCCTAAACGGAGTGTGCAGGAAGTATAGGTGGCAGCACAGGTCGAATGTTTACAACGTAAAAGTTTTAGATTTGCAACACTAGATGGCATAGTCTACGCCGTGCACGTTCCCTATAATAATAACGTTCCCGTGGGAATACGAGGACAAAATATAGCCTATGTTACTCGCTGAAAATGTAGCTTTTCATTGGTTATTGTTATTTTATTATTGAACTTTTCGTTCATTCATTGTGAACAAGTTTTGCTATTCGAGGAACCCGCAAAATCACACCAAATAGGCCTCTGGGAGCCAGTAAGGCCCTGAGCGCCAGTTGAGCCTTTGGGCGCCAGTCGGGACCCTGGGCGCTTTGAGACCCCAGGGAGCATTGAAGACCCTCCTGAAAGCCCTTTTTTTTGGATGGGTAATCATCAAATGACTTCTCCCACTCTGGGCGGAGCGGAAGGGAATGTCAGACTCTTACTGACTAAAACCCACCCGTGATCCTTCTTGTGCCCGCCGCGTTCCAGGGCCGCGGTGACTCTTTCGAACAAATTCTGCAACGCTAGCAGGCACTGACCCTATGGGGCCCCGTCTTCATTGCTGACGGCTCTTTGAGGCGCGCGTGGAACACTCGGCGCCGTCGACTCGGGCCTGGTTGCTATCGGACGGCGAGCCACCTACGAGGTGCTCTAGCCTACTCACCGTTATAGGAACAGCACCGGTCGATCCTGCGCGGCGTCGGGCTCCAGCTCCCTCCCGGGCGCCAGCGAGGCCCCCGGGGAGCCCGACGAGGTGCTCTTGCGCTCCGTCTCCTTCGCTGTGAGGCGCTCTGAGCCGCCTATGGGGCCCCGTCTTCATTGCTGACGGCTCTTTGAGGCGCGCGTGGAACACTCGGCGCCGTCGACGCGAGCCTGGTTGCTATCAGACGGCGAGCCACCCATAGCTCGCCGTCCGCAGGCCCGCGCTCCTGAAAGCCCTACGAGGTGCTCTAGCCTACTCACCGTTATAGGAACAGCACCGGTCTATCCTGCGCGGCGTCGGGCTCCAGCTCCCTCCCGGGCGCCAGCGAGGCCCCCGGGGAGCCCGACGAGGTGCTCTTGCGCTCCGTCTCCTTCGCTGTGAGGCGCTCTGAGCCGCCGCTGGAGCCACCGCTGCCAGAAACCACGGATTCTTCTCGGTTGTACCTGGGAAAATGAAAAAGTGATTTTAGCATCAGGGATAATCTTATATATAAAACTAGCGGTCAGTGTGTCATCTTAGGGGCATTGCAAGCTAAATGCTTCTACCCGCAACTTCGTCCGCGTGGAATAGTTACTTTACCCCCGATTTTGAAACTCTCAGCCCGATCGGTTTAAAATTGACAAAGTTTCATACAAACGTTCATCCCCTATTTTATCCCCTTGGGGGTAGAATTAATCAAAATCCTTTCTTAGCGGATGCCTACCTCATAACATCTACCTGCATGCCAAAATTCAGCCCGATCCGTTCAGTGGTTTTATAAAATTTAATATGCATATTCAGTACGTCTGAGAATCAGCCAACATATATTTTTCATCCCCCTAAATGTTAAGGGTGGTCCACCCCTAAATATATATATATATATATTTTTTATATTTAGACACTTTTGTTTTGTTTTTATTTTTTTTATGATACAGCATACAAAAATACATACTTACAACCCAAAATTTTCACCCCTCTACAATAACCCAAAAATTTTTTTTTCATTTTATATGGCCAAACAACGTTTGCTGGGTCAGCTAGTTTAAGAGAGGAATTGCATCATATGATCTAGTACTTAATGATAAATACTAATCTCTTCAAAGTGAGAGTGAACCGGCTTCTTCTGGGTAAGCTCATTCCATCGTCGACTTTGTCTCTGTCACCTGCGACCTAGACTAGAGTCAAGAGCAAATCCATTTCACAGTAAAAAAACATCGTTAGATCCGCTTCAGTTACTAGTGTTTTTAGTAACTGAAGCGGATCTAACGATGTTTTTTTTTTCGTCAGGTTATTAGTTCACTAGCAGCGCCCCGCAGTTTCAGCCGCGTAGTTCCCGTTCCCGTGGGAATACGGGGATAAAGTATAATATAAATAAATAAATATTTGGATGTTTGTTAATCCATCAATCACACCTCATCATCTTTGGCTGAAACTAGCAGCCCGTGCCGGCTCCGTATGGAGGGACATTTATTTATTTTAATATAGCCTTGTTACTCAGGGTGAATGTAGCTTTTTGATAGTGAAAGAATTTTTGAAATCGGTCCAGTAGTTTTTGAGTTTATTTGTTACATACAAAAATACAAAAATCTTTCCTCTTTATAATATTAGTATAGCCGTTAAGTCAAAGTCAATCATATCATACCACAGCGCTGGTGTTCTGAGGAAAGATTTGTATTTTACTATTTTTGTATGTAACAAATAAACTCAAAACCTACTGAACCGATTTCAAAAATTCTTTCACCATTAGAAAGCTACATTCACCCTGAGTAACATAGGCTATATTTTATCCCCATATTCCCACGGGAACGGGAACTACGCGGGTAAAACCGCGGGGCGCTGTCAGTCCTAAATAAAAATATTTTCTTTCCAACTTACCCATAAACAGTGTGTTCACTGTTAAGGCACGAGGAGTACTTGAACGGAATGGGCTGGTAGCCATACGAGCCGGCGTAAGGCATGTAGCCCGGACCCATTATGCTGGAACACAAAATAATACCATTAAGTACACGTAGTTGAAGTGAAAATACATACAGTTGCATCCGCTTATAATGTCGAAGGGAAGTGAATAATACGTCATACTAAGCGGACGTCATAAAAAGCGTTACTTAGGAACTAAGCTTATTCCCATTTTTGTTAGGTATTTTTTGTAAAAAGGAGATAAAAAATATGTATATATATATATTGATAGTTGTAGATCAATCAAAACAAAGTGAGGAACAAATTCGGTATCACGTCCCCAATAGGGTAGTTGACTAAAAAAATCTAATTAGTCCGTCGGATAGATTTCCAAAAAATATTGGACACGTATTTTTTCTTTTTTCACGTAAACAAAAAATGAAGACGATACAGTGCGTTGAAAACTCGTATGACGTCACTACTCACTACAATTTTAGCGAGCCGTGACGTCACAAGCCCCCACTCCTGATCTTTGATGCTTTGTATCTTCGTTAGTTTTTATAGATTTGATAAAGGAAAAAATACGTGTCCAATATTTTTCTATAATCTATCTGACGGACTAAACATAATCATATATTTTTTACTCAGGAAACATGCCTATTATGTTTGGTTATAGTAATGACCAAACATAATTACTGAAAAATAGGTCATAATAAGCGATACGTCAATAAACGAAGTCATTATATCCGCACTTTTTTAAAGAATTTAATATGAAAACCAAAATGAGTTCTGTTTTACTTCATATTAAACGGTTGGTCATTATAAGCGGCGTCATAATAAACGGATTTCACTGTAAGTTTCCTTAAGGCCTGGTTGCAATCGGATGGCTCACTATGGGTGGCTCGCCATCCGATAGCAACCAGGCGCGGGTCGACGGCGCGTCGTGTTCCACGCGCGTCTCAAAGAGATATCAGCTAAGAGGACAGAGCCCCATAGGGTCAGTGCCTGCTAGGGTACAGGATTTTGTACGAAAGAGTCACCGCGGCGCTGGAACGCGGCGGGCACAAGAAGGATCACGGGTGGATTTTAGTCAGTAAGAGTCTGACACTCCCTTCCGCTCCGCCCAGAGCGGGAGAAGTCATTTAATGATTTACCTTGGCAACGTTTACGGGCCCTTGTCAACGTGTGCAGGCCCTTGTCAACGTATGCACGCCCTTGCCAACGTATGCGTACCCTTGGCAACGTATGCACGCCCTTGCCAACGTTAACACGTCCTTGGCAACGTATGCACGCCCTTGGCAACGTATGCACGCCCTTGGCAACGTTAACACGCCCTTGGCAACGTATGCACGCCCTTGGCAACGTATGCACGCCCTTGGCAACGTATGCACGCCCTTGGCAACGTTAACACGCCTTTGGCAACGTTAACACGCCCTTGGCAACGTTAACACGCCCTTGGCAACGTATGCACGCCCTTGGCAACGTATGCGGACCCTTGGCAACGTATGCGTACCCTTGGCAACGTATGCACGCCCTTGGCAACGTTAACACGTCCTTGGCAACGTATGCACGCCCTTGGCAACGTATGCACGCCCTTGGCGACGTTAACACGCCCTTGGCAACGTTAACACGCCCTTGGCAACGTTAACACGTCCTTGGCAACGTATGCACGCCCTTGGCAACGTATGCGGACCCTTGGCAACGTATGCGCGCCCTTGTCAACGTATGCGGACCCTTGGCAACGTATGCGCGCCCTTGTCAACGTATGCACGCCCTTGGCAACGTATGCACGCCCTTGGCAACGTTAACACGCCCTTGGCAACGTTAACACGCCCTTGGCAACGTTAACACGCCCTTGGCAACGTTAACACGCCCTTGGCAACGTATGCACGCCCTTGGCAACGTATGCACGCCCTTGGCAACGTTAACACGCCCTTGGCAACGTATGCACGCCCTTGGCAACGTATGCGCGCCCTTGGCAACGTATGCGCGCGGTCTCAAGCGCCACTACCTAGTGTGGCTCCTCGATTTACTTCCAGGTTATAGGGATTTTGCCGTTATTTTCTGTGTGTCAGACCGGATTATGGAAACGGGTGGTGTTGAACTCACTTGGGGTTGGGCAGCGGCGCGAGCGTGTCGCTGACGAGGCTGTCGCTGTCAGCACTGCGCAGGCGCAGCGCGGCCAGCTCGGCGCACAGCTCGCCCGCCACGTAGTAGTATGCAGGCTGGTGGTGTACTCACTTGGGGTTGGGCAGCGGCGCGAGCGTGTCGCTGACGAGGCTGTCGCTGTCGGCACTGCGCAGGCGCAGCGCGGCCAGCTCGGCGCACAGCTCGCCCGCCACGTAGTAGTATGCAGGCTGGTGGTGTACTCACTTGGGGTTGGGCAGCGGCGCGAGCGTGTCGCTGACGAGGCTGTCGCTGTCGGCACTGCGCAGGCGCAGCGCGGCCAGCTCGGCGCACAGCTCGCCCGCCACGTAGTAGTATGCAGGCTGGTGGTGTACTCACTTGGGGTTGGGCAGCGGCGCGAGCGTGTCGCTGACGAGGCTGTCGCTGTCGGCACTGCGCAGGCGCAGCGCGGCCAGCTCGGCGCACAGCTCGCCCGCCACGTAGTAGTATGCAGGCTGGTGGTGTACTCACTTGGGGTTGGGCAGCGGCGCGAGCGTGTCGCTGACGAGGCTGTCGCTGTCGGCACTGCGCAGGCGCAGCGCGGCCAGCTCGGCGCACAGCTCGCCCGCCACGTAGTAGTATGCAGGCTGGTGGTGTACTCACTTGGGGTTGGGCAGCGGCGCGAGCGTGTCGCTGACGAGGCTGTCGCTGTCGGCACTGCGCAGGCGCAGCGCGGCCAGCTCGGCGCACAGCTCGCCCGCCACGTAGTAGTATGCAGGCTGGTGGTGTACTCACTTGGGGTTGGGCAGCGGCGCGAGCGTGTCGCTGACGAGGCTGTCGCTGTCGGCACTGCGCAGGCGCAGCGCGGCCAGCTCGGCGCACAGCTCGCCCGCCACGTAGTAGCACTGCTCCGAGAATGTTATCTTGTTCACCGTGTGCCGGATGAAGCCAGCCTGCGGACAGAAAATAACAAAATCTATCTTATCTTATACTAGCTTCTGCCCGCGACTTCGTCCGCGTGGAATACTTTACCCCCGATTTTGAAACTCTCAGCCCGATCGTTTTAAAATTGACAAAGTTTCATACAAACTTTCATCCCCTTGGGGGTAGAATTAATCAAAATCCTTTCTTAGCGGATGCCTACGTCATAACATCTACCTGCATGCCAAATTTCAGCCCGATCCGTTCAGGGGTTGGGCTGTGCGTTGATAGATCACTATGTCAGTCAGTCAGTCAGTCACTTTTGAGTTATATATATTTAGATGACCTACCTTCAGCATATGCGAGGCGTACTTCCTGGCGTCGCGGCGGTCAGCGATGCCGGCGACATGCTGCAGGATCCAGTCCACCACGTCAGCGCCAATGAACGCGTTCGGTATCGTGATCTTCAACCACATCCGGTCGCGGATCTCGAGACCTGTTGGCGGAAATTGTTTGTTAGTATTGTTGCGCGTCACGATTAATTACCACTAGCGCCATCTAGTATCGAGTAGCGGAACTAGTAGAATCAGAAGAGAGAACCTTCGAGACTTTTCTATGAAAGAACATTCTAGAATTCTCGAACCTAGTCAGCCGCGACCGATGTGTACGCGAACTTTCTGGAACTTTCTACAATGGAAGGTTCTGGAATTACCCAGCGTCCTATATAAGGCATACACACATACTCCGATCGAGTCAGTATTGGATTTGCGATACAAGTGATAGCTTCGAGAGTCGACCGCTTTTTTTATTTTTTTGACCGACCAATGATCGACCATTATGAATTTAGCAGATTTATTGACCGACCAATGATCGACCATTATGAATTTAGCAGATTACGAACTTTTAGCAAAATGACAATGGGATCGTGTTGGAATGACAACACTTCTTGGCAAGACCGGAGTCAGATTTCCTGGCTTCTGACAATCCGTAACGACTGCTAAGATCTCCAAATGACAGCCGTGACCAACGGATTTCTGAAGCACGGAGGAAACTTGGTATGGTAAGTAATCCAATTTCCCATCCTGAAACCAGAACTAAAGTGACTTACCCGACTCAGGCCTTAGCATAGCCCTGACGACTAGCGCCATGTCCATATTGACGGAGAGCTGGGGCTCCAAGCCCCCCGCGGGTACTGTGCTGGCGTCACTGGCTCCTCGCTCTGATACTGAGGAAACTGGCAGGGCTGACAGCGAGGGCGGAGGGGGAGGGTACGCCTCGCGGAGGGCTTGGGTGTGCGCTACCCAAGCACCTGTGGATAAAGACGGGAGTTTGGTTCAAATTTGAAGGGTCAGTACGGATTGTATGGACTTTAAAAGAGACTTTGACCTCTGAGTTTGTTTCGGTGTTTCTTCTCAGGGTAGTCGGCTAGGAAACACCGGCTTCATCTAGCTTAAAATTAAAAGAAATATTGGACGTGTAAAAGTGTTGTTTAACCTACTTACTGCACCTTCCGTATATAAGTCAGCAATACTCACCAGGATCTATCGGCCTGACGGGCTCAGTCCTGGGGATAGTGAAGTAACCCTTGGGGTTTGGGTCCCAGCACTTGGCGACCACCAGCTTGATGGGGCCGGGCTTCTGCACCACCTCCCGGAGCACCCTCACGGCCTCGTCATTAGTCATGTCTTCGAAGTTCACGTCGTTCACCTGGAATTGTTCGCATAGAGTTTTATTTTATTTGCTTCATTAAACATTAGTTTCTGGCAGTGACCGCGTGTTAGTCAGAAATCATGCCTATAGTTTCGTAAGTAAACTTCGCTCCCTTTTTATCTGTATGGGAAGTCATTAAATGGCTTCTTCCGCTCTGGACGGAGCGGAAGGGAGCGTCGGACTCTTACTGACTAAAACCCGTGTACCTCCTACTGCCCTTTGCATTCCAGGGCCGGTTCCGGGCTATTTCGACGCAACCCTAGCAGGCACTGACCCTATGGGGCCCCGTCTTTTTTGTTTTTTTTTGTTTGTTTTTTTTTTAAACGTTGCCCCACACTAGGAATTTCTCCTGTGTCGTGGGTGCGTTTTCACATACACAAACAGCCAGACCCGGAACAACTATCTGTAGGCCATACAAATATTTGTTCCGTGCGGGAATCGAAAACACGACACTTAGCGCAGCAGCCAATCGGTCAACCACTGCGCCAGTCGTGTCGTCAACTTTTTTTGCTAACATCTCATTGTGGCCCACGCTGTCAACCTGGGCCTGGTTGTTATCGGACAGCGAGCCACCCATAGCTCGCTGTCCGCAGCCCGCGCCTACGGTGGCCGGAAATCGCGGGTGAGGCGTGAGGTTACCCTCTCCCGTACGCGGTCCGCATCCTTCTTCGCTAGCATTACTGCTTCGCAGAAGGTGACCGCTTCCCACGCCTCCTCGCTCCGGACCATGGATTGAACCAGAGCCGGAATAGTACGGTTCCCTCCGTGCGCGAGTTCAACTCGCACTTGACCGGTTTTTCTTATGACGGCAGATTTAAAGGTAGTAGGTAGCCTATTCATCTGCCTAGCCTTTTCCCAACTATATTGGGGTCGGCTTCCATTCAAACCGGATTCAGCTGAATACCAGTATTTTACGTGGAGCGGCTACCTACCAGACCTCCACAACCCATTAACTGGGTAACACGGTACTTCTTGGAAATACTGGTGACAAATTTTCTGGCTTCGTAACGACTGCGAAAAATCTACAAATGACCTACTACGAGGCACGGAGGAATCGCGGTTTGTTGAGATGGTCACCCATCCACTGAACAACCTCGGCAAGCGTTGCTTAACCTTGAAGATCGACCCAGGAGGCTGTTATTGTTTAGCTACAAGCTCCTCTGAAGCAGTTCCAAACCAAAATTTTCTTCTCATACTTATGTCTACTATTATTTCACGAAAAAATGAGTTCTAACTTAGTATAATCAAATCAAATTTAATTTAATTTAAATCATTTTAATTTAATTTATTATTACTTTGTAATCATCATCATCATCAACAGCCTGTTGCAGTCCACTGCTGGACATAGGCCTCTCCAATTGCACGCCACTTAGATCTATTTTCGGCTTCTCGCATCCAGTTTCTGCCAGCCGTCCTGCGCAAATCGTCACTCCACCGTGCCTGAGGACGTCCTACACTACGTTTGCCGAGACGCGGTCTCCACTCTAAAACTCGTTTACCCCAACGGTTGTCGGTTCTACGACTAATATGGCCAGCCCACTGCCACTTCAGCTTACTAATCCGGTGGGCTATATCAATTACCTTGCTTCTCTGACGGATCACCTCATTTCTGATGCGATCCCTCAGAGACACACCGAGCATAGCCCTTTCCATAGCCCGCTGAGCGACTTTGAGCTTATGGACCATACGAGCCGTCAGTGTCCACGTTTCGGCTCCGTATGCCATGACGGGTAGGACGCACTGATTGAAGACTTTCGTCTTTAGGCACTGTGGGATCGACGATGTAAAGACTCGACGTAGCTTCCCAAATGCTGCCCAACCCAACTGAATTCTTCTGTTCACCTCGCCCTCAAAGTTGTTTCTACCTAACTGCAGTGACTGCCCGAGGTACACATATTTTTGAACAACTTCGAGAACGGCACCGTGAATCGCAATCGGTTCCGGTAGAACATGTTCGTTGAACATGACCTTGGTTTTATCCAAGTTCATCCGTAGGCCGATGCGTACAGAAGAGTCAGCCAGGTCATTCAGCATCTGTTGTAGGTCCTGCAGTGTTTCTGCCATAATGACGATATCGTCTGCAAATCGCAAGTGAGAGATGTACTCGCCATTGATGTTAATGCCACGTTCTTTCCAGTTCAGCGTCTTGAACATATCCTCCATTGCATTAGTGAACAATTTCGGGGAAATAACATCCCCTTGTCTCACTCCTCGATGCAACGGTATGGGACTTGTTTGCTGATTCTGTACTTGAACGGACATGGTGGCGGCCTCGTAGAGACATCTCATCACTTGGATGTATCGCCAGTCTACTTGGCAGCGCTGCAGGGACTCCAGAACAGACCAGATTTCAACCGAGTCAAAGGCCTTTTCATAGTCCACAAATGCTAGACACAGGGGCTGATTATACTCTTCGGTCTTCTGTATAATCTGCCGCACTGTGTGAATGTGGTCTATGGTGCCGTATCCGCTCCGAAATCCAGCCTGCTCCGGTGGTTGGAATTCGTCGAGTCTTCGCGCAAGACGGTTCGTGATCACTCTTGAGAACAGCTTATAGACGTGGCTTAGAAGGGATATGGGTCGATAGTTCTTCAACAAGGTCTTGTCTCCTTTTTTGAAGAACAAGACGACCACACTTCTACTCCACGCCTCTGGAGTTCTCCCTTCAAAAAGGACAGCGTTGAACAGCTTCTGGAGCTCCCTCAGTACGGGGTTACCCCCAGCTTTCAGCAGCTCTGTGGTAACGCCATCTTCTCCAGGGGCTTTTCCATTTTTAAGCTGCCCAAGAGCGATCTCGATTTCACCAGTACTGACTTCTGGCAGGTCTTCGGTGAAATGGCGTGTCAATGTGGCTCTAGGACCCTCATTTTCGGGATCAGGACGAGATGCATGCGATGCGTATAACCGGCTATAGAAGTCCTCCACTTCCGAAAGGACTGCTGGCTTCGAAGAAACGACTTCTCCACTTGCTGTGGTCAACTTTGTCAGGTGGCTTCTTCCAAGAGATTGTACGAACACCTTTGACCCCCGGTTCTGCTCGATTGCTCTTTCAACCGAAAGAGCATTGAAGCGCCGGAGGTCGCGTCGTACGTGCTTGTTGATCTCTCGGTTTAGAAACCGCTTTGCCGACGAAGTGACAGGTGGGTTTTCACGTCGTTCCTTCATTAGGCCTAAAGTCTCTTCTGAAAGCTTAGACTTCTTGCCCTTACGCTGCATATCACAGAATCTTGTTCCTTCTTCCCTGAGGATCCGAGTCACATTTTCGAGGTTCTGGTTTACGTCTGTTGTGGTTTCCACGGCAGCGAATCGGTTTTCCAGGTTTGCCTGGAACGTTTCAGATCCAGCCATGGTCTGGAGCAGAGTTGGTCGGAGTCTGGACTTCATCAGAAGGACACGTTCGGCCTTGAAGTTCATATTCAGAGTGCCTCGGACAAGTCGGTGATCGCTACCGGTATTGAACCTGTTGATCACGGAGACGTCTCTGAATATATGCCTCTTGTCCGTCATGATGAAGTCGATCTCATTTTTGGTCATAGTGTCGGGGCTTTGCCACGTCCACTTCCTTTGGGGCTGTTTCTTGAAGAAGGAGTTCATCAAGAACAACCCCTCTCGTTCGAGGAAGTTGACGAGCATTTGCCCCCTATGATTTCTGCTTCCAAATCCATGGTGTCCTACTACCGATTCGCAGCAATTCTGTACTCCCACTTTGGCGTTAAAGTCCCCCATGACAACGGTGTACTGTGTCTTTGCGGTGGAGTGGAGGGCTCTCGATATGTCATCGAACATATCCTCCACTTCGTCGTCCGAGTGTGTCGAGGTCGGTGCGTATACTTGCACTACCTTGAGGCTATACCTCTCGGTGAGCTTCACAATAAGGTACGCTACCCTGTTCGACACACTTGACATTTCCACAACGTTGTCAGATAGGGACTTGTTTACCAGAAACCCAACGCCGCCTTGAGATTGCTGGTCTCCCTCTCGGAAGTACATTAGGTGACCCGATTCCAGGGTTATGGTGTCCTCCCCCTTTCTTCGGACTTCACTCAACCCTAGTATGTGCCACCTAATTTTCCCAAGTTCCACCTCGAGTTGCGCCAGATGCGAGTCAAGCCGTAGCGTGCGTCCGTTGTACGTCGCCAGGGTCAGTTTATTGTTGTGGTGGCCTCCCGTAGCCCGGAGATTCTTGGCACCCCCCGCCCCGCCGTTACCGTGGTCGCCACCATGACCAGGAATAGCGGGACCACCGGGAACTGGGGGCCGTGGCTTTTTGTTCTTCTGCATTTGGAGGTATTTGCCCATAATCGCCACGCTGGGCAGGCGGGTTGGCGATCGCAGGGGGCGTAGCTTCTCGCACCGGTGACGCTGCTGCCCATCACCGGCCTGTTACATTTAGCTACGCCTATTTGATGGATATACCGCCATCGGTCGGTCGCCAGAGCCTCGTTCGTCATTCAGCAGGATGCACCACGTGCAGGTGAGGTTGGCTTGGGGCGAAGGATGGTAGTTCGCCCCTTACATCCCCCTTTGTAATAATATTAGTATATTACTTTGTAATAAATCAATTTTAATTTTAGTCATTATAATCGTAGTTAATAATGTAATTTAGTGTAATTGATTTTTATATTTATTTTAACTATCATTTTTATTTTATTGTAATCAAATTTAATTTATCAGTTTTTTTTAATCATTATAATCAAATTAAATAAAAATTATCGATAAGTAATTTCATCTTAGACTGATATGTATTTAATTGCTCATGATATTTATTATTACTATTATCTAATCTAAATTTAATGTAAACAATTAGTCAGGTTATTACTGTGCATAATGTAGTCATTATTTTAATATAGCCTATGTTACTCAGGGATAATATAGCATACTAATGGTGAAAGAATTTTTGAAATTGTTAGTACCAGTACTTTTTGAGTTTAATCGTTAGAAACATAAAAAAAACACAAATCTTTCCTCTTTATCATATAAGTGTAGATTTGCAACACTTATAAAGACCATAGTCTGAATTTGGACATATGTCGGTATCGGTACTTAGTATCCCAGTATAGTACTTCCACGGGGGAAAATTCTAGAATTATTATTCAATTGATTTGATTCATATCCTGTTTACAATAATACCATGAAGTAAGAATGAATCAACAATCGAAGACAATTGACATTAACTCCTTATAACATATGTATTTGTTTTGATTCCATCATAACAATTTTTATTACAAAAAAAGAACAGTTTATTGCATCGACTTATAGAACTTATTCTATTTACAATGGGTGTGTGCGCACACCTGGCATCCGCGTCGTCGCTACATAAAATGACAAGTTATGGGCACACAAACAGATTATTGTTCTCATCTCATATGCTGCGTCCACTGTACGGCACTGACAGTTCCCAAAACTCAGCACATGGGATTATACAACCTGTGTGCCCAGTTCCGGGCACTGAAACTGTTAAATTCAGATAGGCAGTTGTTCTATTTCAAATACTGGTATTCAACAGCAAACCAACCAACAAGTAAATAACAATTGGATTATTATAGAGCATTATTTTAGCCTGTGCCAAACCCATTGAATACCGACTAAACAATATTACATAGTTGGTAATAATAGCAGAGGCCAATTATGTATTATTTCATAGGTCTTCTCAATAAATTATATGGTAATCTGTATTATTTGGCCTCCTCGAATGGACATTTTATATTCTTTGACATTTCAAGTAAATCATGTATAAAAAAGTAGTAACTTTATTATGTATTGTTTCTATAGCTAATGAACTGTGTTGTCAGGCACCAAGGGTATGAAATTTTGCACTTAAGCAATATTATGTAAACTGGAATCTTTCTATAAATTGGCATCTTTGATGCCAACTACGAAGTATTACATAGCAGGCCATTTGTACAGTGACCACTGGTTGAGGTTACTATGGCATTCAATGGTCTAACATTTGTTCTCTACACAGCTTCTTTTTGTGGTTTCAAAAGAAGACTGGGCTTTGACTGCATAAACTAACTTACAAACTAGCCTTTGCTCATACTTTCTACCCCAAACTTTCAAGCATAATTATCACCAATTTTCATTCATCGAAAGTCCCAGCAAATATTCTTGCTGTTGAAGATTTAGATTCTATGCTACTGGAACGTCATCCCTTCAGAACTTCACACAAGTAATTGGTACAAAGAATATATAAGACATACCTGTAAAATCATGTCGCCTGGCTCTATCCTACCATCCAGAGCCACCGCACCGCCTTTCATAATGCTGCCAACATATATTCCACCATCGCCACCCTTATTAGACTGGCCAACTATAGATATACCAAGGAAATTGACAGTATCCATGTTCAGAGTCACCGTTATTATATGCATAGACATTGTAGAGTCTGTTATTGATGAGTACGAAGAAGTTCGAGACATGACTTGCGGCCTCTTTCGCCGTCGCTGTGGTCTTTTACGAGAACTGACTTGCAGATGAGACACACTGCTACATTCTGTTAGGGCTCTGTCCACGGACGCGTTAGTGTGCCGGCCAGTCGTCGTGGTGATTTCTGACTGGCTGTCGAAGAGACTTGTCGAGTCTAAGTCAGAACTTAGCACTGAGGCCGTCTCGTATTCCAAGCCATGGTTCCCGTACTTTGAATGGCCGTTTATCCGTAAGCCCCGGTATTTATACTTGTCACAGGATGCTCGATGGCCCGGCCGTGAGCTGATGGTGCTGTCCGTGTCCGTACAGGTGTCCCGGGTGACAGGTGCCGGAGCCCCATGGGTTTGTTTGCCTTTGCCAGCATTGCTATCTGTGCACTGCGAAGCACCGTCGGAGGGGTTCGAGCCCTCTGCAGACACTAGCCACGACACAACACGACCGTTAAAACACGGCAAATGAGCGTTATCATCAACAATTTCCTCTTTAACAACACCAAAATCATCGTCCATAGATTTGAAGAAAAACTTGTAGTTCGGTCGGTTCAACTGGTTTTTAAAGTCCAACAACGTCACTTTCTCCGGTGAGATCGGAATTTTCACTAAATACGGAGTTTCCTCATCGTCTATGTAATAAATAACTTTCGTCTCCTCCATTTTTAATGCATTTATTTATTGAATAACAACACCCTTACGATCTATAAATATCGGTCGCCATCACAAATATGGCGATAAATATAGTACCGCTATCCGGCACCACGGGGCGCTACTGTCGCTCTCATTTATCAAGACGTTTGGATACACATGTTATGGCCCAGAAAAATAATCGATAGAGCAAAGCCATTGAGTTTTACTCTGTAATATTTAGTTATCTGTGTCGTTTGTTTATCAATTTTTGAATTCAAAATAGTCGTTGTTTGTTGCCTGTAGTTGTATTTTGTGAATATTCTACAAAATCCGATTAAAAGTTACAAAAATGAGTTCAGAGTCGAATGAAACTTGGTTTTTAGATATTGTGGAGAAACTGGACGACTTCTGCAAACGAGTGGACGGTAAATTACAGTGTTTACTAATTTCACGTAACGATCTATCGTTATTCGACATATTTCTCATATTTCTTCCAATTAATTACAGAAAAGATTGAAAAAGAGCAGCAACAAGTGAAAGCATGTAAGAAGAAGACTGAATTAGAGACGAAATTGGCACAGGAAATGAAATTACACGTGAGTTTTACGAA
Source organism: Hecatera dysodea (assembly GCA_905332915.2). Classification (NCBI taxonomy): domain Eukaryota; kingdom Metazoa; phylum Arthropoda; class Insecta; order Lepidoptera; family Noctuidae; genus Hecatera; species Hecatera dysodea. Next base: position 1,167,591 of record HG995316.1, read on the forward strand.
CTTTTATATTCCACCGAGTACCTAATGCCTATTCATCCATTTTGTGTTATGTATTAGTTAATTGAAACTCAAATAGTTCCGTAGCTAGTAGACCTGTACATGACATGAGCCTCTGTAATCGCATACCGACGAATTAGCATATACCTATGCTAATCTATTTCAATCAATTTGTCTAGTTTTCTCTAATTACGTTGAGCTTAAGAAGATGCAGCTCAATTAAATACCAGTATTTTCCACAGACATCCGCCTATCTGACCTCTGTAACCCAGTAACTGAGTGACACAAAGCGTTTTAGCAAGACTGGTGTTAAGTTTTCTGACTTCTGATTACATATAAAAACTGTCTTAACTCTTCAAATAACAATCTGGATCAAAGGCGTAACGAAAACATGCTTTCCGAGGCACGGTGAAAACTCAAGAGCACTTTTTTTCTGGATGAGAAATCATCAAATGAGTTCTTCCGCTGTGGGCACATAGGAAGGGAGTATCGACTCTTACTGACTAAAACCCACCCGTGTTCCTCCTAGTGCCCTTTGCGTTCCGCGGGTACTCTTTCGAACAAATTCTGCAACAACTCAAGAGCCCTTATTAACTATTTTATAGTAAACTAGCAGCGCCCTGCGTTTTCACCCGCGTTGTTCCCGTTCACGTGGCAATACGGGGATAAAATATAGCCTATGACACTCCACAATAACGTAGCTTCCTATTGGTGAAATAATTTTGAGAATCGGCTCAGTAGACCCACAGATTACCCCTTACAACGTCACAAACTCACAAACGTTACCTCTTCATAATATTAGTATAGATATGGACTTTCTGTAATCCTCAGAACGAGCTAAACGAGCGCCTATCAGAGCTGTCCCGCCGCGGCAGTGAGCTGGACAGGGTCTGCGCCACCTTCGAGTCACACCTCACCATCGCAGACAGCGACAGGAATCGACTGGATAATGCCAAGTTAGTACTTTACCTTCTTGAAGTATTCAAGTGTTTTCTAATTCTGAGTACTGGCTTCTCTCGAGAAAAACTCCTTCTAATACTTTGAGGTCTTCATAATGAAGGGTCTACTGCAATAATGCTAAATGACCTTGTTACCTCGTTTTGAGATAATTGTGTTTCAATTGTATTAATGGGAACAGGAAAGTCGTGTTTAAAGGTATGAATTTAATACATTATTTGTTACAGCACATTTTTATTATTGATATTATATTGTTCCTTTACTCAAGCTTTATTTAAGAACTAAGTAAAAAATATATTATTTAGAGTTATTTTTAAAGAAACCAGGACTTTATTGAGTACCTTTTATTTAATATAAGCGTGCACTGTCTAAAATATTGGGATTGTAAGTAATATAGCTAAGTTTGTTAACGAGAATACCAACTACAGATATCCAGTGGCTGAATGACCTGCTTACTTAGAATTTCTACAAATATGGACTTTCAACATTATTGTAGTCCACCCTTCATATGCAATTACAATAAGTTAAACTGCCTAATTTGAACTGTGACAACATTGATTTGACTAAAGTTTATTTGAATATAAAATTCCATGACTGAACCAAGTTATCATAGTTCATCATCGGAAAAGAATAATGAGCTCATAAATTCGATAAGTTGTTTTCGTTAAAGTTTGTCTATATACAGTATGTTAACTAACAGAGGGCGTTCCCGTTAACCCGCAATAATATAGCATCCATACATGATAAAAAAAAATATTACCATATAAAAACAAAATGTTTTTATTTTTTTTAATATAACATGTTCACTCAAAATGTTAAATTGATACGTTAAAGAAACGCTCTGTACACGCGTACTTGCCGGTGTGGGCATTGCTACTACGAGTACTATTCCGCGCTACTATTTTGATTTTAAACAGGATGTTTCGAATTTATTGTCAATTTTTTTTTATTCGAATTATTTTATGCTTATTTTTCTATTCTGATATTTTTATTTTAATCTATTAATGATATAGATTAACGAGTTTAAGGGAACGCCCTCTGTTATTTAACATACTGTATTTTTTTTGTGCGTCTTTTCTGGTGGAATAAACGAGTTTTCTTTCTTTCTTTCTTTTTCTTTCTCATTAAGTTTTCATCTTGCGACAAAATGTAATTTCGGGTCTTGTCCCATAGATAGAAGTTGTTCGTATTTTACATTATTCGTTTTATGTTATGCATTATTTCTTGTACGCTCTGTATACATTTTATTCTTGTACCTGTTCTAGAGAAACTTACCAGCTCGCCAAGGAGCTGACCGGCATCCGATGGGATTTCAGTGCACCTCCAAATGTGGCCAAAGGATGTATCCTTTTTACAAACATCATCTACTATGCATACGCAAAGTTTTAGGATCTTATCAATATCTAGAAATAATTAAGCATGTCTCAAGCCTATATTCTAATACGTAAACTCCAACTCAGGACGAACTTCACTAACTCGAACTCGACAAAACTCGAATTCAAATCAACTCAACTCGAAATTGGCTGACTCGAACTCAACTCAACTCGAATTTAACTAACTCCAACTCAGCTCAACTCGAACTCAATACAATTCGAATTTAACTCAACATTATCTACTATGCATACGCAAAATTTTAGGATCTTATCAATATCTAGAAATAATAAAGCATGTCTTGAGCCCATATTCTAATACGTAAACTCCAACTCAGGTCGAACTTGACGAACTCAACTCAACTCGAATTCAACTCAACTCGAACTTGACTAACATGAACTCAACTCAACTCGAATTCAACTCAACTTGAACTCCAATTCCATCGCAGTCATTCAATTCAATCCGTAAGTCGGGACCGCTACGAGTACCACTCGGCCTCTACTGCTCTCTCACCTAAGATAAGAGACTGTAAAAATATATTTCCCTTTCCAAAAAGCAAGTAAAAGATCCTTATCTGTCCACTATTCTGTGATTCTGTGTATATTATAGGTATGTATTAGTTTATAATAAGTATGTATTTAGGGAAATGTATTTGTGTATATTTGTATGTTTATTTTAATTTGTTTTATATGTATGAATAGATAATAATAAGTTTTAGTTATGTTAGTATAGTCTATTTTAAATTTCCTGCTCTGTCTCTTTACACACTGTGTCTACGTTTCTTATCCCACTCTTCTGTCGCAGGTCTGCTGGAAGAAATTTCTATTGAAATAAGCAGTACCTTTGTGCTCTTGATTTTGTACAAAATTTTCTTTTTACATAAATATAAAAATCCTTAACTATCAAAACAGATATAAAAAACGAATCCCGCAAGCTGCTCCAACCAATAGAGCTGGACTTCTCAAGCGGGGCCGACAGCGAAGCCCTATGGGCACTGCTGCAGTCCACCGCAGCACCCGGCTGGCCCTTCGCCACCGACAAGGAGAATAGGCCTTTTAATGAGGCTGACAAGATAAAACAAAAAGTTTAATTAGACACTTCATAATCTGCCCAGTGTTTTACAATGGTGTGGTTGGCTGCCAGTCAAACTCAGACTCAACACAACTCGGACTCAAACTCAACTCAACTCGACTCAATCTCGACTCCACTTTAGAACTGTTGAGGTCGGTCAGTCAAAGAGATGAAGCTATATGCACGTTCCAAATCCTAGATATCTATGGAGAAGAACTTGCAAGGAACTCCACGGACACTATTTTTTTTTATATAATAAACTAGCAGCGCCCCGCGGTTTCACCCGCATGAGTTTCGAATATCGGGGTAAAAATATCCTATATGTTAATCCTGGTTATAAACCATCTGTGTGGCAAATTTCATCCAAATCCGTTCAGTAGTTTTTGCGTGAAAGAGTAATAAATATCCATCCATACTTACAAACTTTCGCGTTTATAATATTAGTAGGATTGAAAATGAAAACAAAATATCTAGTTTTAATTTTATTAGTAGGATTGTTACAAAGTTATGTTAACATATTTAATTTTGAAACAAATATGTGGAATGATGTAAAAAGACGTGCAGCATATAAGCGTCAGGAGGTCAAAAAAAAAACAACAACTCAAAACGTTTATTTCAATTAGGCCATTAACGGCACTTTTGAACGTCATCAATAAAAATTATCATAAATTAAGTGACTCTAGCGTCCATTCGCAAAGGTAGATTCTTATGGAGAAGAACGGACAAGAAACTCCATAGTTAATCTTTTCAAATCAATTTTTTACAATATTTGGTAATACGAAAAATACTTCATATGTATATGTGAGGACAATGTACCAAGTATACTAGTTATAGAACAAAGTATTACCAGCAGAAGTAAACTTCTAAATATCTCATGCCCATGGTACTCACATAATTACAAATATTGGAATAATAAAAAGAGAAAAAAAAGTACAAGAAGAAAATCAAAGACAATTAAAACAAATCATGGCAGTCGAGAGATGCGCCGTCCTAGCTGACGGCGCCCGCTCACGAACATGACGCATGGCGCTAGCACCATTCAGCTCAACCGTTTTGAAGGGAACCAAATGATCCAATGCTTGCGCCACCATCAGATAGACTTGAGTGAGCATCTTAACGAATGCAGTACCGTGGAATCCCAATATTTTAGACTAGCTGATCCGCGCTACTTCGTCTGCGTCACATAAGAGAGAAAGAGAGAGAGAAAATAACCCCGTTTTTACAACATTATTAATTGGTGCTCCGCTTCTATTGCTCTTAGCGTGATGATATATTATAAGAGCTATCTAACACTGAAAAAATATTTCAAATGAGACCAGTAGTTCCTGAGATTAGCGCGTTCAAGCAAACAGACGAACTCTTCAGCTTTATATATTATTAGTTTTTGCCCGCGACTTCGTCCGCGTGGAATCGTAATGACCCCCCCTTGGTGCTCCGGTCCTATTAGTCTTAGCGTGATGATATATAACCTATAGCTTCCTTGACAAATGGGCTATCTAACACTGAAATACTTTTTCAATTCGGACCAATACTTCCTCAGATTAGCGCTTTCAAGCAAACAAACAAACTCTTCAGCTTTATATATTACTAGCTTCTGCCCGCGATTTCGTCCGCGTGGAATAGTTACTAATCCCCGATTTTTTAACATTCTTTATCGGTGCTCCGCTCCTATTGGTCTTAGCGTGATGATAAATAGCATATTGCCTTCCTCGATAAATGGACTTTCTAATACTGAAATAATTTTTCAAATCGGACCAATAGTTCCTGAGATTAGCGCGTTCAAGCAAACACAAACTCTTCAGCTTTGTATATTAGTACTAGCTTCTGCCCGCGACTTCGTCCGCGTGAAATAGTTACTACCCCCCCCCCCCCCCTTGGTGCTCCGCTCCTTTTGGTCTTCGCGTGATGATATATAGCCTTCCTCGATAAATGGACTAACACTGAAAGAATTTCTGAGATTAGCGCGTTCAACCAAACAAACAAACAGCTTTATAATATTAGTATAGATTTAAGTACTACCTTTATTGTAAAATATATTAAATAAACTATTAACAATTAATGTTAGTTTTTCATTTTAAAACAGCCAAATGGACGTTTCATCTTTATGGCCTCGGGAATAAAGTGGATAATTCAATATTATACAAAATTCCTGTGTTCCCCGTATCTCTTTGTTATTCATGTGATGTTCAAGCTAATTTGAATGAAGATACTACACTTATTGTTAGAGGAGCTCGTGGCTAAAGAATAACAGCCGCACAGATCGATCTTCAAGGTTAAGCAACGCTTGCCAAGGTTGGTCTGTGGATGGGTGACCATCTTAACATACGGACTTTCCTCCGTGCCTCGGAAAGCACGTTAAGCCGTTGGTCCCGGCTGTCATTTGTAGATCTTTGGCAGTCGTTACGGATTGTCAGAAGCCAGAAAATCTGACACCAGTCTTGCCAAGAAGTACCGTTTTCCCCAGTTACTGGGTTGTGGAGGTCTGGTAGGCAGCCGCTCCACGTAAAATACTGGTATTTAGCTGAATCCGGTTTGACTGGAAGCCGACCCCAATATAGTTGGGAAAAGGCTAGGCAAACGACTTCACTTAAACTCATTGAAAACTAATCTAAACTATGTCAGCGCGCTCCCAGAGCTGAGGAATTTTGTTTAAAAGAGTGACCGCGGCGGGCACTAGGAGGATCACGGGTGGGTTTTAGTCAGTAAGAGTCTGACACTCCCTTCCTATGTGCCCACAGCGGGAGAAGTCATTCGATGATTTCTCAGCCTAAAAAATACTAACCTACGGAACCCTATTATTAAACCTCCGCTGTCCGTCCCGTCTGTCCATCGCACACACTCCCTTCCAATGTGTCCACAGCGGGGGAAGTCATTTGATTATTTCCCAGCCTAAAAAAAGTATGCTTCCATACAAACCAGAATACCAGCAAAAATTACCTCAAATTCTGAAGTTTTACCTACAATGTTAAATAGGTCTTGGAAATAAAAGTAACAGGTTCATAAAATGGTCTCATTTATTTTAAAAAATGTTTTACTTTTATGCTTATTCCATTCTATATTGTAATGCAAGAGATAAAGAAAATGGAGAAGATTAGATAGAAAAAATAATTGATACAAAATCAGATCATTATTTTCATTATAATTTGAATATAAATCTACACTAAATATATATGTACTACTAATATCACAATTTTAATACTTTATTTACATAAAACAAAGATTTTAAAGTACCTATAATTAATTCTTTAATTTGAAAATACAGTAGTCGAACTAATGAGATACAATATAGGGAACATGCACGGCGTAGACTATGCCATCTAGTGTTGCAAATCTGAAACTTTTACGTTGTAAATGTGACTGTGCTGCCACCTATACTTCACGCACCCTCCGTTTAGGGGAACGTGCACGAAGTAGACTGTGCCATCTAGCGTTGCAAATTTGAGACTTATAAGTAAAATATACTTGATATTGACGCGTCTGTGCTGCCACCTATAGTTTCTGCACGTTCCCTATACTTTCTGTGCCCAGAACTCAGCGTATAGGTCAAACAATAATCTGTTCGTGTCCACACAACTCATCGGTATCCGTAGCGACGACTTGGATGCGAGTTGTGGGTGTCATCGCATAAATTGTAAAATGCGTAAGATTATAAAATATCTAGAGAGATTGTAAACTCTCGATAAATTGTGAACTGAACATCGATAATCTGTCGATGTCGTGCGTGGCTGTGTGTCTCTGAATTAGTGTGTTATTAATGGGCTACATGTATACATAGACATACTGGGGAATCTGTGGGCCACTTTTCTATGCTTTGATGTCCAGAAGAATAACGTGTCACTGCGGGGCACTGGCGGTTGCGGAATTTGTTCGAAAGAGTGCCCGCGGCGCTGGAACGCGGCGGGCACTAGGAGGATCACGGGTGGGTTTTAGTCAGTAAGAGTCTGACACTCCCTTCCTATGTGACCACAGCGGGAGAAGGCATTTGATGATTACACATCTATAAAAACGCACTATAATTTGTTATCACTCATGAATCCCAGCATAATGAGCACTGGCAGTTTTTTTTTTTTTAGTTTTTAAACCCTGCTCTAAGATTTACTCTTGTATCGTGGGTGCGTTCACAAACGTGAAAATTCACATACGTCATAGTGTATGTGAATTTTCACGTAGTGAATAGTCAACCCAGACCCGGAACAATAGGGTAGTTAACTAAAAAAATCTATTAGTCCGTCGGATAGATTTCCAAAAAAATATTGGCGACGTATTTTTTCTTTTTTCACGTAAACAAAAAATGAAGACGATACAGTGCGTTGAAAACTCGTGTGACGTCACTACTCGCTACAATTTTTACCGAGCCGTGACGTCACAAGCCCTCCTGATCTTTGAAGCTTTGTCTCTTTGTCAGTTTTTATAGATTTGATAAAGGAAAAAATACGTGTCCAATAGTTTTCTATAATCTAACTGACGGACTAAACATAATCATATATTTTTTACTCAGGAAACATCCCTATTTGTTATCACTCATGAATCCCAGCATAATGAGCACAGGCAGTTTTACTCCTACTCCTGTATCGTGGGTGCGTTAACAAACATGAAAATTCACATACACTATGACACCCAAACCCGGAACAATTATCTGTAGGCCATATCAAATCAAATCAAAAGTCATTTATTCCAACTAGGCTGATAGACAGCACTTTTTGAACGTCAAATTTTACATAAAGACAGTCCCCCAAAACGCCCACCCGTCACCACTTCCTAGTGTGTGTGTGTGTTCATACAAACATTTGTTCCGTGCGGGGTTGAACCCGCGACACGTAGCGCAGCAGAACGCTCAACAACTGCGCCGCTCAGAGCGGGAGAAGTCATTTGATGATTTCCCATCCAACTGCGGTCGCTGGTGATCGTGTCTAGGCTACAGGGGCGTAGCTACCGCCGTATCAATTATATGGGGCCCCCAGGCTACAGGGGCCCCGAATGTATGTATGCAAAAAATCCTAAAACATTATCCATAATATTTTATAGGTTATTAACATTTTTTAATATAACTGCTGTGTGCTGAGCAAAAATTGAGTTAAAAAAATAAACAATACACCGAATTAATAAAATATAATTCAGATAAGTTAAAAAAAAATACTAAAGTTATTTGTTTTTAAATCCATATTGATATTTTTTTTTACCAATCAGTGCATTTTTCGTTTCTTTTATAAAAACTTTATACTGTTGGGGGGCCCCTTAACACACTTTGATACAGGGCCCGTCTAAGGCAAGCTACGCCACTGCTAGTCTATCTTCATCCTGTCTATATGATGCGGTGCGGCCTGCACGGCGTGTATGTCAAACGAGTGACCGCGGCGTTGGAACGCGGCGGGCACTAGGAGGAACACGGGTGGGTTTTAGTCAGTAAGAGTCTGACACTCCCTTCCTATGTGCCCACAGCGGGAGAAGTCATTTGATGATTTCCCATCCAACTGCGGTCGCTGGTAATCGTGTTTAGGCTATCTTCATCCTGTCTATATGTTGCGGCGCGGCCTGCACGGCGTGTATACGCATCAGATGCCGCACGACGTTGCGGCGCCGCACAAACGTGTTCTCACAGACGCGGCATTTGAACGAGTACTGCGGCGTTTTGTGGCGGTTCTTGTGGATTCTCATCAGCGTGACGGATTTGAAGCGGGCCGGGCATTGGTCGCACTGGAAGAGAGAGAAAACATTCAGTATTTTTAACAGGTTCTCAATTCGGCAGGTATGTTTTTTTTCCGATCAGCGGGCGTATAATGACCGGCACGAGTCGGGAGCACAGATGGGCAGTAGCGGGGGCAAGCTCGCGCATGTATACTTTCGGCCAAATTTATTTAGTACCGCTTTTGCTGACGAACCAATCGCGTGCAGCCTCGGCGCCCCCTACCTTCTTCATTCCGCCAAAGAGACCGGAAAATTAACTACTGCGCAGGTGTCAGTTTGTGCTCACGACTCATGCCGGTTACTATACCATGACGGCTTAAAACGTGAGTCTTCCGAGCGAGAAAAAGGGATGGAGCTATATAGGGTGTATAACTCTATCCCTCTTTCTCACTCGGAAGACTCACGTTTTAACACCTCATGGTACGCCCGCAGATCAGATTTCTGATCCGATTTACGTGGTTGTTTTTTTATTTGATCAAGAATAGTTGCCATTTGGTCTCATAAGAATTTAGTTCAGTTTCGTCGAGTAGTTTTTATTTTATGAGCATTTTTGTTAATTTCAATGAATGATAGCATTTAGCAAATCTGTCGGGATAGCTGAAATCGCATGTTTGTTTATTGTTTACACCAATTTATACCACGTACGCTGTAATGGGTATGTTTAGCTGGGAGTGAACCAAAGTGAAAAATAAGAATAAACTTTTTACATTAAAATACAGCCGACTTCTAAAACAAAAAAAAAACAAATACCTAGTACAAAATAACTTCAATTTCGGAAGTCGGTGTGTTCAAAAAACAAAAAAGCAACCAAAAAGCTTCTCTACCGTGTGCAGGCGCTTCTAGATCTAGTCGCTACTGATGAGCTCCTAAACGTATGGCTATGGCGCATGGACCTGTACATACCTACTTATCAAAAAGGTGTAGGGCCACGAGCTGGCTTCTCCATATTTAGGCGCTCGTAGATGTAGTCGCTACTGATGACCTCATAAACTTAAAAACATGGCTATTGGTATTATACCTGTATATTCTTATATGGCAAAGTGCTGCAGTAGATCCAGTCGTTAATGATGAGCTCCGAAGTATAAATACATGCTATTGGCGGTGAACATGTACATTCTCATGAGGAAAGCGTGTAGGCGCTCGTAGATCTAATCGCTCGCTACTGATGAGATCCTAAACATATAGTCATGGCTAACTAATGGTATTGGACCTCTACATATTTATCAAAAAGGTGTAGGGCCACGAGCTGGCTTCTCCTCCATATTTAGGCGCTCGTAGATATAGTCGCTAATGATGAGCTCCGAAGCATAAATACATAGGTATTAGGTGGTGAATGGTGATGTACACTCTTATGTGGCAGGCGTGTAGGCGCTCGTAGATCTAGTCGCTACTGATGAGCTCCTAAATCTGAATTCACGGCTAATGATAATGTACCTGTACATTCTTATCAGGCAGGTGTATGGCCACGTGCTGCAGGTAGCTGCTCTTGCGATGGAAGCCGGTTCCGCATTCAGAGCATACGAACGGCTTCTCGCCTGTGTGTAGGCGCTCGTAGATCTAGTCGCTACTGATGAGCTCCTAAACCTATAGTCATGGCTAATGATATTGGACCTGGACATACTTATCAAAAAGGTGTAGAGCCACGAGCTGGCTTCTCCTCCATATTTAGGCGCTCGTAGATCTAGTCGTTAATGATGAGCTCCGAAGCATAAATACATAGCAGGGCAGGCAGGCGTGTAGGCGCTCGCAGGTCTAGTCGCTACTGATGAGCTCCTAAATCTGAATACACGGCTAATGATAATGTACCTGTACATTCTTATCAGGCAAGTGTATGGCCACGTGCTGCAGGTAGCTGCTCTTGCGATGGAAGCCGGTACCGCATTCAGAGCATACGAACGGCTTCTCGCCTGTGTGTAGGCGCTCGTGGATCTGAAGTAATAACGATGAAAGCTGAGCAACTCTGCTGCGTTGGACGGGAGCGGGGATTGTGTTTTGCGGTACATGCTTCTTACATCATAACTTTTTACTGGGTGTACCGATTTTGATGATTATTTTTTTATTCGAAAGCTTTTCGTGCGGTCCTATTAATTAATGAAAAAAAAAAAAACTTTAATATTGGAAGTCGGTGTTCAAAAATCGAAGAAACAACCAAAAACACCGACTTCCGAAATTAAAGTTATTTTATACTTTTTGCGTGTTTTTTTTATTGATTTTAATTATTTATTTCAATTTCATTCTATTCGTTCATTTTAATTTATTTGCAATTATTTATTACTTAAATACTTTAATTTATTCTCATGACTAACATACTTTAAAGATAATTTATAATCATAATCAGCCTTTTAACGTTCCCACTGCTGGGACACAGGCCCCCTCTCTAGGAGAGGGAATGGGCCGTAATCCAGCATGCGGGCTCAGTGCGATTTGCTGAATGTCAGATGTCTTCGAGTTTTTGGTTCTAGGACATGCCGGTTTCCTCACGATGTTTTCCTTCACCGTATTGAGAGCAGTGGTGATGAAATTAATTACACAAAGTAATGACTTTGTAATTAATTTCATCACCACTGCTCTCAAACCCAGGTTCAAACCCAGTCAGGAGCATTCTCCTGACTGGGTTTGAACCCGCGACCTACAATTCGTAAGTCGGGGCCATCTGAGTTAATGATAACGTAATACTAACGAAATATGGACATTGAATTAGTCTGACTTTTTTTTAAATATATGGACTCAATGAAAAAAAAAATGGAATCTGTTTTTTTTTTAAATATTTTTACCTTTGAAAATGAAAACAAAATATCTAGTTTTAATTTCCGCGAAAATTAGTGGGTTGCAGGTATGCACCTCCCTCCCGCCCGCTATATTATGCACATGCAAGATTACTAGGCAAATGCAAGGATTTTAAGCACATGCAGGAAGGCAATGCAAAACCCAACACCATTACCGACACGTGTTTCGCCTCTCCACGAGGCATCCTCAGGGGACGTGTTGACTCGCTGACCGTTGAGTTGCGACTGAGCATTTAGTACAAGGCACCCCCCTTTTATACACTGCCACCGTTGGTTATTTGTGTACAACTACCCGCAAACATTCGCAGTAAAGGGGAAGAAACCAAATTCGTCTGGTCATTCAACAGTGCAAAATTATTATTATTACTATGTTTAAAAATCTCTAATTGTTCCAAAACACACAGCCGGAAACCCTTATCACAAATATGTAGTATATTAAACCTATTGTTGTCGCGCAAAGAATGGCCGGTATCAATTAAATGTTTCGCGAAATTCGATTTGTCCGAATGGCCATTTCTATACGCGGCAACATGTTCCCCATACCTTATGTCAAAGTTTCGGCCCGTCTGACCCACATACACCCCGTTGCATTCATCACAGACCAGCCTATACACCCCAGACTTCTTACTATTTTCTAAAATATCTTTTCCGTTACAAACACGGCGTATATTCTGGTCCGTTCTGAACGCTACATAAACGTTGTTTTTTCTAAGTAAATTACTAATTAGTAATTACTAATTAGTAATTTAGTAATTTACATAAACGTTGTTTTTTCTAAGTAAATTACTAATTAGTAATTACTAATTAGTAATTTACTTAGAAAAAACAACGTTTATGTAGCGTTCAGAACGGACCAGAATATACGCCGTGTTTGTAACGGAAAAGATATTTTAGAAAATAGTAAGAAGTCTGGGGTGTATAGGCTGGTCTGTGATGAATGCAACGGGGTGTATGTGGGTCAGACGGGCCGAAACTTTGACATAAGGTATGGGGAACATGTTGCCGCGTATAGAAATGGCCATTCGGACAAATCGAATTTCGCGAAACATTTAATTGATACCGGCCATTCTTTGCGCGACAACAATAGGTTTAATATACTACATATTTGTGATAAGGGTTTCCGGCTGTGTGTTTTGGAACAATTAGAGATTTTTAAACATAGTAATAATAATAATTTTGCACTGTTGAATGACCAGACGAATTTGGTTTCTTCCCCTTTACTGCGAATGTTTGCGGGTAGTTGTACACAAATAACCAACGGTGGCAGTGTATAAAAGGGGGGTGCCTTGTACTAAATGCTCAGTCGCAACTCAACGGTCAGCGAGTCAACACGTCCCCTGAGGATGCCTCGTGGAGAGGCGAAACACGTGTCGGTAATGGTGTTGGGTTTTGCATTGCCTTCCTGCATGTGCTTAAAATCCTTGCATTTGCCTAGTAATCTTGCATGTGCATAATATAGCGGGCGGGAGGGAGGTGCATACCTGCAACCCACTAATTTTCGCGGAAATTAAAACTAGATATTTTGTTTTCATTTTCAAAGTTAAAATGGATTTCCGCAAAGTAACGCCTGACTCAATCGATTTTAAATATTTTTAATACACACCTTCACTTGTTCAGCATTAGAAGCTTTGTAGTCGCAGAAGGAACACTTGTCTGTCTTCTCGTACCCGTGCTTGGCTCGGCAGTGCATCAGCAACAGTCTTCTGGTTATAAACTTCTTGCCACAATGCTGTTGACAAAAGAATATTAATTTTATTCAGTTGATTGTGAAGATTTCCTTTATTCCCGTATGCCATATCCCGTCCAAAAACAGCGGGACGTGATTAAATTTATTTCCTGTTGTCCCCATAATGTACATTCGGGTAACGGGGACAACAAAACACAAGTAAACAGTAAGTAGATCCCTTGGTCGAATTCTGGAGTGGGATTAAACATTAGCCAATGAAAGCTTGACAAAAACAATGTTATCTGTGCTTTGGTTCTGCAGCTGCAAGGGTGCATGCGTATCGTTTTCATGTTCACTCCGTTTATCATAGTTACTAGAAAACTAAACTTGGAATTCAAAACAATAAAAATGTAATTAAATTAGTTTAAGATTGTGTACTTGCCTATATTTTTAGGCAAAATTGAGGCCATTAACATTCAAAATAATCTACTATTTCAATCAAATTCATTATATAAAAAAGTCCCCGTATTTTCTTTTTTAACCATTGTTATCAAGTAGTAACAATGGTTAAAAAAGAAAATACGGGGACTGTGGGCAATAATTTTTACTTATTTTATTCAACTATATAAATTGGACAGTGTATGAGGACAATGGGAAGTATTTTAAAATATTTAATTGAAGTACCGCTGTCCCCGTAGGACGGGAACACCGGGGGTTTATGTGGCCCAAATAACCAATAAAATCTTTCCTCTTTATAATATTAGTGCAGATAATATTTTATCAACTCACTTCACAAACAACATCAAATCCCGTATGTATCTTGTAATGATTTCTTAACGATAACTTTGAAGTTAGTATCTTATGGCAGTATTCACATTCAATCTCCTCTTTGAGTCTTACTTTGTTCTCTCCACTCTCTTTCTTTCTCCGCAAAGTCCGTTTTACAGGCTTGTCGGTACTTTTTTTACTCTTCTTACTTTTAAATAATAATTCTACGGGCTTATCAACGAGATCTTGCACTTTTGTTTCGAATTCTATGTCCTCTTCATTATCGTTATTTTCAACGGAATCATAATTGTAATTGTTTATTGCATCATCGTGATTATTAAATTCGTTTATTAAGTCTGATATGTCAATTGTTATAGTAGTATTGTTTTCAGTGTTCAATATATTCGGTTCTATTTTTACACTGTATATAGTTTTGTCGTCAATGTGGCTCAGAAATAATTTCTGATTTTCTTCACATTTTTTTCTGAATCTGTATGAAAAGTTGATGAAGTTTATACATGATGTGCACATTTTTTGCGATAATGTGTCGTTACAGTCTACCTGTAATAAAATATAAAAAACAATCTTATTTTTTTTTTAAGTTTAAAAGTTTTCTCTATGTTCTGATGTTTACCAACTGTACATTTTTAAATGATTTAAGTAAAAAATTAAGTTAATTTTCTGTATTTGTTTGTTGGTGTACCTTTAGTCCAGTTGTTGAAAAAATAACATCAGAATACTTTTCGTGATGTTCGATGTATTGAAATATAGGATGCAAAGATTCCACACCCAGACATGCTCTGCAACAGTTCCAAGGGTCCATATTGCAAGTTACGAGATGCAGTAAGTATTTCACTTTAATTCAGTCATGAATTCAAGTTAGAAAATGTATTATAAGACATGTTTTAGTAAGTAAAATCTAACTAAACAACAAGTAGGTACTCGGATTGACGCCAGCGGAATTGACGTTTGCGTTTAGTCATTGCTACTATTCTTATCCCATGTTTGTCAACGCGTTTGAAATAGAACTGTCTGGAATGAAATCCATCTTTGCCATGAATTAAAGTACAGTTTTAGTAATTACAGTACTTATAGTACCAAACAAAATGTATGTGTATGCAATACACATACATCGAGTGATATATGCTAATTTGTACCATGGTACATACTGGCACTAACAAAACGTTTAACAGGTGTGTTTATTACTACAATACTAAAGTATTTCTATCAAATATAACAAAAACAATCGTTAAAAGATGTCCATTTGATGCACTTATAAAGAAAAAACTTATATAAAATGCTCAAAATTGCAATACATAATTACGTTACAATTTTTCACATCCGGTCATCAACGTTTTTCGATAGTTTTTTTTTGCTTTATTCTAATTTAGTACATAATCCAACATTTTGAACCTCAATGTTTTGAACATACTGATAATATGTCAGTGACGAGTGTCAATGTCAACAAGAAATAAATGGCTGCTACTTCATTTGTTTATGTTTATCAATATTTTAGTCTCAAAATCTAACTGTAAAAGAACGTAAAAGCATGTTTATAAACTTAATTACTACAATCAGTATCGGAAAGCGATCCATCACTACAAAACCTAGATGTTTCGAGTCATAAATATTCCGTATCGTGTGAAATAAAACTGAAAACTACAACAAAATGTTGGCGTTACTCTTACTAAACAATATGAGTACTAGACACAGGGCAGCAAAGCGCAAACTGGCTGCGAAAGCTGATAAAGTTGAACCGGAGGCTCCAGAAGAGGTTTACTGCAGGACTTGCTTGAACACAGAGGATTTAGTGTCGATTTTTTATAACAAAGAAAGTGAAGAGAAAAGGTCACAGGATTTGAGGCTTGCGACCGGTTTAGAAGTAAGTATGTAACTAGATATTACATATCTAGGGCTATACTGGCCATGCATAGGCTATGTCTGTTGTTCTAATAAAATTTAATTGATTTTCTTAATACACTAAGCACTCTTATTCTTTATTGCTCAATGTTCTTATACTCTTCAATAATCCCTGATTCAGTGTTTTACTAGTAAACTAGCTTAGGCTCACCACAAATTGTCTCACAGGAACATAGTAAGCTATTGCATCTTTGATTTTGTCCAAAACACATCTGGCCAAGATTAGAGTCATCTAAAAAAATTCTGCTGTTAATGAATAAAATCTTATATATAAAAATCTCGTGTCACAATGTTAGTAACCATACTCCTCAGAAACGGCTTGACCGATTTTATGAAATTTTATATGCATATTCAGTAGGTCTGAGAATCAGCTACTATCTATTTTTGATACCTCTAAGTGATAAGTGTTGTCCACCCCAACATGTTTTATTTTAGTTTATATGGCAAAACAATGTTTGCTGGGTCAGCAAGTATCATCATCATATAAATATACAGACTATAACACTTACACGCCCAGAACTCTGGTATGGGTCCAACAATAATTGGGCATTCGCCTTGGATGCGAGTTATGGGCACACAAACAGATTATTGTTTGACCCATAAGCTAAGTTCTGGGCACCAACAGACAGTGTTACCTGCCTTTATCATATAAATGTTCAAACTTAATATATACAACATAGGGGCCATTCAAGTATTACGTAAGCACTAAAGGGGGGCGAGCGGGGAGTTCTTGATTTGCTAATTTTTGATGACATGGGGGATGGGGGGATCCGGGATGTGATTACGTCAGCAATATTGATTTATTTAATTTTTCAGATTTTCGTCGATTATGGTTTGAACACATGCCAATCTGGCGAGGTCTTACCCACTGGGCTATCAACGCCCTAATAGCGAACTTAATTTCAGACTGTAAAATGCTTATTTCTAGACTTATAAACTGCTGCTTCATGAACCGATAAGGAAACCAGAATAGATTCAATAATACTTATAAATATGTATGTTTTACGTAAGCATGGGAGAGGGGGGGGAGCCTTGCTTAAGTTTGCTGACGAGGGGGAGGGGGAGGTCAAAAGTGATAAAAATTCTGCTTACGTAATACTTGAACAGCCCCATAGAAGAATGATACTTATTACTCTACTAGCTTCTGCTCGCGACTTCGTCCGCGTGGAATAGTTACTTTACCCCCGATTTTGAAACTCTCAGCCCGATCGGCTTATAATTGACTAAGTTTCATACAAACTTTCATCCCCTATTTTATCCCCTAGGGGGTAGAATTAATGAATATCCTTTCTAAGCGGATGCCTACGTCATAATATCTACCTGCACGCCAAATTTCAGCCCGATTCGTTCAGTGGTTTGGGCTGTGCGCTGATAGATCACTATGTCAGTCAGTCAATCACTTTTGAGTTATATGTATTTAGATGTACGCAAAACTTCATTTTCAGATAAAAATGGATGATGGACTATCACAGAAGATTTGCACGCAATGTATAGAGACAATGAATATGGCGCTTCAGTTCAGGAGAACCAGTCGTAAAGCTGAGAAGTCACTTCTTAGCATGTTATCAGGTAAATAAACTTGTCAGGATTGCGGAATTTCTTCAGAAGAGTCACCGCGGCCGTGGAATGCGACGGGCACTAGAAGGAATACGGGTGGGTTTTAGTCAGTAAGAGTCTGACACTCCCTTCCTATGTGCCTACAGCGGGAGAAGTCATTTGATGATTTCCCATTCAGAAAAACAAAAAGAGAAGGCTTTTCTTATCAGATCAGATTAGATCTTCATATTATTAGAACATTAATATAATTTTGAACCCTCCGTACTAAATATAATATAATCAGCCTTTTTAACGTTCCCACTGCTGGGACACAGGCCTCCTCTCTAGGAGAGGGAATGGGCCGTAATGCAGCACGCGGGCCCAGTGCGGGTTGCTGAATGTCACATGTCTTCGAAGTTTTGGTTCTAGGACATGCCGGTTTCCTCACGATGTTTTCCTTCACCGTTTTGAGAGCAGTGGTGATGAAGTTATTTACACAAAGAAATGCGCCTGGCTGGGTTTAACCCGCGACCTACAATTCGTAAGTCAGGGCCGTTACCACTCGTCCACCACTGCTCTTAACTGATTGTGCTTAATTTAAATTTATTATTGAAAACTATTTGTTTTTATTACTTATTGTAAACTTGTGTTTACATCTGTACAATTCTAAATATAATAAGGAACTTTAACAAATCTATACTTTTTTTTTTATTTTATTTTTTTAATATTTTAAAGCTGAAGAGTTTGTTTGTTTGAACGCGCTAATCTCAGGAACTACTGGTCCGATTTGAAAACATCTTTCAGTGTTAGATAGCCCATTTATCGAGGAAGGCTATAGGCTATATATCATCACGCGAAGACCAATAGGAGCGGAGTAGTCATGAAAAATGTGACACAAACGAAGTTGTGCGGACAGCTAGTGCAATATAAAAAAATATCTCCTTTAACTCCAATTCCAGGCAAACCCAAGAAGAGACATTCAACGCGACTCCAAAAGTCGTTATCGAAGCCAAAACTGAAGGAAGCTAAGGTGGAGAAGGTGGAACTGAACGACTACAGCTACGAGATCTTCGGCGAGGAGTTCCAGAATCACGATGATGAGGAATACGAGGTCATGGTGAAGAACGAGGCTACCCACAACTTGAGGCCCAGACAGGTGACTAGACCTAGATTTGTACGGGAGTTTCTTGTCCGTTCTTCTCCATAAGAATCTAATCTATTTGAGGAGCTCGTGGCTAAATTATAACAGCCGCACGGGTCGATATTTGTGGATGGGTGACCATCTTAACAACTTAACATAACGAGACTTGTCCGTGCCTCGGAAAGCACATTAAGCCGTTGGTCCCGGCTGTCATTTGGAGATCTTTGGCAGTCGTTACGGATTGTCAGAAGCCAGAAAATCTGACAGCAGTCTTGCCAAAAAGTACCGTGTTCCCCAGTTAATGGGTTGTGGAGGTCTGGTAGGCAGCCGCTTCACGTAAAATACTGGTATTCGACTGATTCCGGTTTGATTGGGAGCGCCGACCCTGATAATTGGGAAAAGGCTAGGCAGATGATTCTCCATGAGAGAGTCACTTTATTATGTTAACTGTAAATGATGACGTTCAAAAGAGCCGTTTGATGGCCTAATTGAAATACAGTAGAACGCCGATTATCCGAACGCCAATTATCCGAATCGGTCCTAAGCGTAATATAAAAAAATAAAACCAAGTAATTTATTTAGTACTAGCTTCTGCCCGCAATTTCGTCCGCGTGGAATAGTTACTTTACCCCCGATTTTGAAACTCTCAGCCCGATCGGTTAAAAGGGGATGAAACTTTGTGTGAAACTTTGTCAATTTTAAACCGATCGGGCTGAGAGTTTCAAAATCGGGGGTAAAGTAACTATTCCACGCGGGCGAAGTCGCGGGCAGAAGCTAGTCTAATACAAAAATCGTAGCGTAAGTTCTTGATCGGCTGCCAAAATCGGCAACTTATCTATTAGGGTTTGGTTTCCACACTTAGTCCTAATATTGGAGCATTGTGCGTGAGTCACTCCAACAGCCGACCTCCCTCCAGAAGCAGATCAGTCCACTCAGTCTGTTCAGGATTTCGTCGTGTGTTCAAACCCAGTCAGGCGCATTACTTTGTGTAATTAATTTCATCACCACTGCTCTCAAAACGGTGAAGGAAAACATCGTGAGGAAACCGGCATGTCCTAGAACCAAACATTCGAAGACATTTGACATTCAGCAACCCGCACTGGGCCCGCGTGCTGGATTACGGCCCATTCCCTCTCCTAGAGAGGAGGCCTGTGTCCCAGCAGTGGGAACGTTAAAAGGCTGATTATGCATTAGAGTGATATCCGTTTATTATGACGCCGCTTATAATGACCAACCGCTTAATATGAAGTAAAACAGAGCTCATTTTGGTTTTCATATTAAATTCTTTAAAAAAAGTGCGGATATGATGACTTCGTTTATTGACATATCGCTTATTATGACCTATTTTTCAGAAATTATGTTTGGTCATTACTATAACCAAACATAATTGGGGACGTGATACCGAATTTTTTCCTCACTTTGTTTTGATTGAACTACGACTATCAATACACATTTTTTTGTTTATCTCCTTATTAAAAAAAATACCTAACAAAGTTGGGAATTAGCTTAGTTCCTAAGATGACGCTTTTTATGACGTCCGCTTAGTATGACGTATTTTTCACTTCCCTTCGATGTCATTATAAGCGGATCCAACTGTATTTTGGCAGAGCAGTGGTGGCCAAGTGGTAACGGCCCTGACTTACGAATTGTAGGTCGCGGGTTCAAACCCAGCCAGGCGCATTAATTTGTGTAATATCATCACCACTGCTCTCAAAACGGTGAAGGAAAACATCGTGAGGAAACCGGCATGTCCTAGAAACAAAAATTCGAAGACATGTGACATTCAGCAACCCGCACTGGGCCCGCGTGCTGGATTACAGCCCATTCCCTCTCCTAGAGAGGTCTGTGTCCCAGCAGTGGGAACGATAAAAGGCTGATTATGCATTATTTTGAAACGGCATTTCCTCTATCCAGAAAGCGCCAACCAAACAGAAGCGCATGGCGCTCCCAAACCTGGCGTCGTACAAGTGCGGCACTTGCAGCAAAGAGTTCCGGATGAAAGCCACTTACAAAGCTCACATGAGGTTCCACACCAACTACTGTGTCTGCGAGGTAGGTGTCATGCTCTACTAGCGTAAAATTGATTGAGTCAGGCGTTACTTTGCGGAAATCCATTTTAAATTTGAAAATGAAAACAATATATCTAGTTTACCACCACTACTACCAACACCAACTAACCACCACCACAACAACCACCACCACCACCACCACCACTAACCAACCACCAGCACACAGCACTAGCATACCATTTTCAGAACGCCATTGGTCTGCAGAGTTCAGTATCACACGTAAACACCAACAACCTCTTAAGAGGTCATTGTACTCATCATTATGAACAACTTTTACTATGGGACCAAACCTGAAATCGCGAAAAAAAATCAGCTGTTCCCTACATTTACGTTCGTATAACTCATCAAAATGTATGGAACAGCTGATTTTTTTTTCATATTTTAGGTTTGGTCCCATAGTAAAAGTTGTTCATAATGATAAGTATAATGACCCCTTAAAGGGTTGTTGGTGTTCTACAAATAACCCTGTATAATAATAATAATAAATTTATTCATTAAGTTAGGACTATTACTAGATTACATTGCATGGTTCAGTAACAGTTCCGATCCCCTTTGATAACATAATACTATACTTATACCTAGTGCCTAAGTGTAGCAGCAGAATGTATTAAAGGTGACTTGAAGAAAAAAAAAATAGTTTTTAATAAACAGAAACCAGTGGTCCTTGAATCAGACAAAATTGCAATTTAATAGACAAAAAAAAATGTCTATTAATATATCATCAAATGAGTTCTCCCGCTGTGGGCACATAGGAAGGGAGTGTCAGACTCTTACTGAGTAAAACCCACCCGTGTTCCTCCTAGTGCCCGCCGCGTTCCAGGACCGCGGTAACTCTTGCGAACAAATTCCTGTATCCTAGCAGGCACTGACCCTTATGGGGCCTCGTCTTCTTTACTGAAATATGATAGAGGCGCGCGTGGAACACGACGCGCCGTCGACCCGGGCCTGGTTGTTATCGTACGGCGAGCCAGGCTCATAATCATTTAAAGTTTAAGTAAAGGTATTATGAGCCTGTGGCGTTCCTTCCACTGGAGGGCAAAGGCCTAACTTCTTTCCACTTATCTCTGTCCAACGTATTAAAAAAAAACCCAAAATCGCGAAAAATATCATCTGTCCAGCACATTTTCTCAAGTCATCGTTTGCCTGGCCTTTTCCCAACTATATTGGGATCGGCCCCCAGTGTGCCAGAGTTAGGTACAGGAACTTGCAAAACAGTCATCGCAGCGCTGGAACGCGGCGGGCACTAGAAGGATCACGGGTGGGCTTTAGTCAGTAAGAGAGGAGGAGGAGGTTTTTGGATGGGAAATCACCAAATGACTTCTCCCGCTGTGGGCACATAGGAAGGGAGTGTCGGACTCTTACTCTTGGTTGCGGTGAGTTTTTCGAACAAATTCCGCAGCCCTGGCAGATAACTCACCTTGCATTCACTATTTTACTCGACGATACTTTTGATATAAAATATGACGCACAAGAAGGAACACGGGTGGGTTTGAGTCAGTAATAGTCTGACATTCCCGCTCCGCCCAGAGCAGTCATTTGATGATTTCCCATCCAGTACAAAAAAGGTACTATGAGCCTGTGGCATCTGCGTTTTTTTATAAATGGACCACTCGCAGTTCAGCACACTAAGGCTGGTTACTGCTTAACCGGACAATCCTGTGGTGGCCTCAAATGAATTTAAGGCCCCCAGCCAGGGGTTAAAACTACTTAAAAACTAAATGACCACTCGCTAAGGGCATCCCCTGTGGGACACGGGCCTCGCCTTAGCGGGGTCATTGAGGGAGGGCAGCAAGGGACAGGCTGGGTCAGATCGATATTATTTAGGGGATTTAACGCTAATGGCTCAGCAGCGCGGGCTGGCTCGTTAGGCAAAAGTCGGGGAGGGTGGCATCTGCGTAATTAAGCTTGGCCGTTTATAATCATCCGATCTCTGTCTTCGCAAACCTATACCCATCTCTCTCTCCCCCACCGTCCCACAGGCGTGCGGAAAGAGATGCCGCAACAACAATCAGCTGCAGGAACACAAGAGAGCCAGACACGGCCTGTACAAGATACACAAGTGTGCGTATTGCGAATATAGTTCTGCTACCAAGGAGGCTTTAACTGTAAGTATTTTAAATTACATAAATGGTACAACAAAATACCTTGTGACATTTCAGAATAGGGTAGTTAACTAAAGTAAAAAAATCTAATAATAGTCCGTCGGATAGATTTCCAAAAAATATTGGAAACATCGTGAGGAAACCGGCATGTCCTAGAACCAAAAATTCAAAGACATGTGACATTCAGCAACCCGCACTGAGCCCGCGTGCTGGATTACGGCGCATTCCTTCTCCTAGAGAGGAGGCCTGTGTCCCAGCAGTGGGAACGTTAAAAGGCTGATTTTATTATTGGACACGTATTTTTTCACATAAACAAAAAATGAAGTCGATACAGTGCGTTGAAAACTCGTGTGACGTAACTACATTTTTTACCGGGCTGTGACGTCACACGCTCCCACTCCTGATCTTTGACGATTTGTATCTTCGTCAGTTTTTATAGATTTGATAAAGGAAAAAATACTTGTCCAATATTTTTCTATAATCTAACTGAGGGACTAAACATAATCATATATTTTTTACTCAGGAAACATCCCTATTAAATGAAAGGAAATTTCAATCCTATGTTAAAAGCAAAGTTTGTGATCAAGCTTACTACAAACTAGATGATTATATACTAGCACTTCGCTCCGACTTCGTCTGCGCAGATTTAGTGCAAACAATTTCCACCCCCGATTTTCCCCCTTAGGGGTGAAGTTACGTAAAATCCGTTCTTAGCGGATGTCTACAGCCTATAAGAAACCTACCTGCCTAATTTTAAGTTTGTAGGTGTTATAGTTTCTCAGATTTCGTGATTAATCTGGTATTTCGCTTTTATATATATAGATAAGAATGCTGGTCCTGCTCCACCTGCTCGGACACTTTCCAGAACATTCATCCAAATATATTCGAATTTTCTGCCCGGCTGTGTCGATAAATGTGCCCGTTTAAGCGTGCAGCTCCCGCCACACAAGAAAACAATTTCACAAAAATGTCACATAGCAACAATCAATTTCATGAAAATGTCACATAGCAACAATCAATTTCATGAAAATGTCACACAGCAACCATCAATTTCATGAAAACGGCACACGGCAAAAAACAATTTCATGAAAACGTCACACAGCAACAGTCAATTTCATGAAAATGTCACACAGCCACAATCAATTTCATGAAAATGTCACACAGCAACCATCAATTTCATGAAAACGGCACACGGCAAAAAACAATTTCATGAAAACGTCACACAGCAACAATCAATTTCATGAAAACGTCACACGGCAAAAAACAATTTCATGAAAACGTCACACAGCAACAATCAATTTCATGAAAACGGCACACGGCAAAAAACAATTTCATGAAAACGTCATACAGCAACAATCAATTTCATGAAAACGTCACACGGCAACAATCAATTTCATTAAAATGTCACACAGCAACAATCGATTTCATGAAAATGTCACACAGCAACCATCAATTTCATGAAAACGGCACACGGCAAAAAACAATTTCATGAAAACGTCACACAGCAACAATCAATTTCATGAAAACGTCACACGGCAACAATCAATTTCATTAAAATGTCACACAGCAACAATCAATTTCATGAAAATGTCAAACAGCAACAATCAATTTCATGAAAATGTCACACAGCAACAATCAATTTCATGAAAATGTCACACAGCAACAATCAATTTCATGAAAATGTCACACGAAAACAATAAATTTCATGAAAATGTCACACAGCAACCACCAATTTCGTTAAAATGTAATTTGGCTTTACTCCCAGATCCATGAACGTCGTCACACGGGAGAGAGACCTTACGTCTGCGACCACTGCGGAGCCACCTTCCACCGAAGGTCGAACCTAGTGCAGCACATAGCCATTCATCTACCGGAGAAGAACTTCCAGGTAAGAAGAGTAACTTGATGCACATACATATAAAGAAAGAAAGAAAAAGAAAGAAAAACTGTTTATTTGCGCCAAGCATGACGCACACCAAAGAATTTAAAATACAGCTTAAAACTAAAACAAAAATAATAGTTAAAAGTTGGGAAGGTATGCGTCACATTTGCGCAAAACGGCTGTCGCTCAGCATAATGCTAGGACTCTTGTACGAGACTGAGTCTAAGCGCTGATTTTCAGCGACAGAACATATAACATTAACAGAATAATAGCGGGGTCATTGTACTCAGTGGCGTGCAGTGGTTCGAGTTGGGTAGGCCAGAAAATACTGTCCAAAAAAAACAAACCACATTATTCAGGGTTTTTTTTTAATAGGCTATTTAAAAAAGAAAAATCTCATTTCATTAAAAATCAACCCTGAATAATGTGGTTATTTTTAAAAAAATATTTGGAAGTTTCATCTGGCCTACACTAACTCGAACCACTGCACGCGCCTGATTTTACTCATCATTATGAATAATTTCTACTATGGGGCTAACGAAGAAATCGCGAAAATAAAAATCAGCTGTTCAATACATTTTGTCGAGTTATGAGAAGGAACTTGGCGCGTATAATCTTTTTAAAAAAATATCAAAAATAACACTGTACAACTGTTACTCCAAAACAATTACCCACATCAAATTTCTTCGCATTTATTCGCCCCTACTGACCCATATTCGCCCCAACTGACCCGTATTAGTGCGACAAGTTCCTGCAGATACAAGAACGCCCACACCGGCAAGCGATACGGGCACTTCTGCGGTATTTGCGAGCATCGATTTTTGAAAAGTTTTAGTATACTTGCTATTTTCATCGTGTTGATTTACAGTACACTTACATTTTGATATGAATTAATTAACAGTAAGGTGAACATAGGGGTAAATCGACGAAATAAAACGTAATGGAATTTCGCGTGTAGAATTTAATAAAAAACATTTTCGGTGCAAAACAATCACATCCTTGAAATTCTTTCACTTTTTTCTACGCTGCTGACCAAAAGAGTTACACCCGTGAAATTCCTTCGTTATTATTCGCCCCAACTGATCCATATTCGCCCCAACTGACCCATATTCGCCCCAACTGACCCATATTCGCCCCAACTGACCCATATTCGCCCCAACTGACCCGTATTAGTGCGACATGTGCCCCAAACGGCTCAAGTCGCGCAAGTTCCTGCAGATACACAAGCACAACGCTCACACCGGCAAGCGATACGGTTACCTCTGCGGTATTTGCGAGCATCGCTTCGAGAAGCCAAACAAGGTCCGCGCCCATATGCGTAGAGTGCACGGCGTGGCCGACGACCAGCAGGGGCCGATTGTTAGGGTGCAGCTTTAGGGCCCTATAGGGTACAGAAAGTAATTAAGAAAAATTAGTTCGATATTTATCAGTTTATTTATCCTGACAACCATAGCTGAAGAAGTGCGTGCGCCTGTGTTGAGGCATTTCGTTCGTCTGGTGATATTTTAGGGAGGTATTTCCCTGTTGGCTATCTGGACGGGGCGGGGTGTCTCAGCACAGAGGCATTTGTGATTTGTGATGGCCATGATGAGTGCTGTTCTTTGTTATTGTATTTAAGTAGGTACTAACAATAGTTTCTATTTTATTTTTGTATAGTAACCAGTGGATCTAGTTGTCCCAAAATATTTTTTTTTTATAATATGTTTTGTATTAGTGATATACCTATACAGGGTTATTCGTAAAACACCAACAACCTCTTAAGGGCAGTGGCGTGCAATGGTTCGAGTTGGGTAGGCCAGAAAATAATGTCCAAAAAAAAACACCACATTATTCAGGGTTGAAATGTGATGATTTTTTTTTAAATAGGCTATTTAAAAAAAAAACTCATTTCATTAAAAATCAACCCTGAATAATGTGGTTATTTTTTAAAATTTATTTGGACATTTTCTCTGGCCTACCCTAACTCGAACCACTGCACGCGCCTGATTAAGGGGTCATTGTACTCATCATTATGAACAACTTTTACTATGGGACCAAACCTGAAATCAGCTGTTCCCTACATTTTGATGAGTTATACGAATATAAATGTAAGGAACAGCTGATTTTTTTCCCGATTCCAGGTTTGGTCCCATCGTAAAAGTTGTTCATAATGATGAGTACAATGACCTCTTAAGAGGTTGTTGGTGTTTTACAAATAACCCAGTAACCCTGTATGATTATTAATCGTATTTATAATTATAAGTATTATTTTTTTGTACACCTACCACAGTGTAGTCTGCCTTTTGTCCCAAAGGTTGATTTTCTTCGAGAGATTATAGACTATCAAATTCTGATGCGTAAAAAAGTGTTCCAAATCTTCAGTTGATAATGTATAGAGAGTTTACAATCTCTCGAGTTATTTTGTATTCTAACGGTGGGACATATAAAAGAAGAATTATTGTTTTTTTTAAAGTCTTTTTTTTAGTTTTCTTAAGTCGTTTTGACTAAAGAATAGAGTAGATTAATCTTTATTAAATTATGTACGCCATGTAGTGTGTAATATTTTTAGTAGTAACAAAAGATCGAATGAAAAAGAAATTAGTTGGTTAGGCCCCAGAAAATACAAATCAAACTAATACAAAAATATTCTTATATTTATACATATTAGTTTTTAATTTTATAGGCAGCTTTTATTTATTTTTTTCATAATAAAGTAATTAAATATATTTCTTCTTTATACATTTAACTTGAAGTGCATCATTTTTCAGGTATATTTGCATTTATTTTGACATTTTAAACATTTTTTTTTTCTAGTGCTATACGTAATGGTTCTTTGATCGTGTAGAAATAATCAAACAAAAGTGCTTTTAAAATTGTATATTATAATATTATTACTAGCAGTATTTTTATAAGATTAATATAGAATATTTTGAGTGTAGAATATGTATTGAATGTTGTAATTTATAGTTGTTCTCTGTACTATGCAGTTTTTGATTAGAAAACCATATTTTAGGGTTTAATAGACCTCAAATGTACATACAGCTATCATTATACAGGGTGACTGGTTACTGAGTGCGTTCCTTCAAATGGTAGGATCTAGAGCTAATTTTCAACAATTTTAAATCTAGATAACTTGGAGACCAAATTGGGTCGTTTTCGAGTAATCGAACTGTTGTAAGTTTTTGTGGAAGCTTTCTACCACACGACCAAAATTGGGTAATTGAAAAATCTCCTCCATTCTGGATAGTTACCTAATATTTTTGAGCTCATGATTCAAGATTCCAAGCATTTATTTCAAACTAGCTTATGCCCGCGACTTCGTTCGCGTGGAGTTCCATACAAAATGTAACCCCCTTTTTCACTCCCTTAGGGGACGAATTTTCAAAAATCCTTTCTTAGCGGATGCCTACGTCATAATATCTACCTGCATGCCAAATTTCAGCCCGAACCATTCAGTGGTTTGGGCTGTGCGTTGATAGATCACTATGTCAGTCAGTCACTTTTGAGTTATATAGGTATATTTAGAATAGATAAACCATTTGGATTGTCATGGTTGGTCAGTCAAAAACGTGAAGCTATTTTCACGTTCGTAAGCGTAGACCACAATAGAGAAGAACGTGCAAGAAACTCCACGGACACTCTTTGAACTCGCGGTTAAATAAAAACGTTTATTTTTTGTTTTACTATGGTTTCCTAAATCTATATCAGCTACTCAATATCACTCTTAAATATGACCACGCATAACTGGAACATCCTGTATAATTAAAACAGTGAATAATCATGATATTATTTAAAATGTAGTTAAGATAGATTTTTAAATAAAAATAGTGATCTCTTAGAAGTATTATTATTGTAAGAAAATAGTTGAGCTAGACTGTGCTTTTAAATTATAACCTAAATAAATATTATTAAGAGTAATATTGTTTATAGAAATGTTTGTAAGATGGTATTGTTTAGAAAAGTACTAGTAGGTAGTAGGTTTTGTGCGGTTCTGACACAGCTTTTAAATGATAAATGATATTAATTTTAGAATAGAATAGATCATTTATTTGCACAGAAAGTAAGTACAATATACAGATGTTATATAATATTAAGTGATCCATATACTTTCTACCTTAACAGCATGCAAAAAGTTTTATAAAGTAATAAATTCAATTATGTTTAACTTTTTTTGTAAGTAGGTTAAACATAACACTTTTACAAGTCCAATATTTCTGGTCATTTTAAGCTAGATGAAGCCGATGTTTCCTAGCCGACTACCCTGAGAAGACACACCGAAACAAACTCAGAGGTCAAAGTCTCTTTTAAAGTCCATACAATCCGTACTGGTCAAGTCATATGAGAACCATGTAGGTTAATGTCTGAGGTGACCTTTTGACGAAAGTGCCACACAGATTTGAGTGGACCTGTCCAGACAGTGCACGCATTTGTCAGTTACCGTGTAGCTCAAACTTAGAACTTTAAGGAGCTCAACTATTTGGCGAACAATACCAAAGTAAGGATATTTGGATCTCTAAGTTTAAAATTGATTGAGTCAGGCGTTACTTTGCGGAAATCCATTTTAAATTTGAAAATGAAAATAATATATCTAGTTTTAATTTCCGCGAATATGTGTGGGTTGCAGGTATGCACCTCCCTCCCGCCCGCTATATTATGCACATGCAAGATTACTTGGCAAAAGCAAGGATAATATGCACATGCAGGAAGGCAAAGCATAACCCAACACCAATACCGACACGTGTTTCGCCTCTCCACGAGGCATCCTCAGGGGACGTGTTGACTCGCCGACCGTTGAGTTACGACTTTGGTTACGACTAACCAACTCAACGGTCGGTCGGTCCGCGGTCGGTCGGTTGTGATTGTCGTAACTCAACGGAAATTAAAACTAGATATATTATTTTCATTTTCAAATTTCTCTAAGTTTAGTTTTATTGAATCTCTAAGTTTAGTAAGAAACTTAATTGAGTGCTAAATATAAAAACACTTAATATCTTTGATTATCTAGATTTTGAATCCAATCAGTGGTTTATGCGTGATGCTTCCACAAACATACAGGCAAAAATTGCATTTTTGTTTTCTATGTATTTTTTCTATTTACTTATATGTGATTTTTATGTTAAAATATTCAATGTACATACACGGCGAGTCTACGATTTTATTATATTTATAGATATTGTTGAGTTTAGGGTCTTATCTTAGTAGGCACTATGACAATCGGCCCTGTGCTTTCGACGCGGATAAAAAGGTGAGGTAAGGGCACTTTTTGTTTGACTTTGGTATAATGTTCTAGAACACTAGTGGTTGACATAAATAGTTAGATTTAGCATAAGCATAATCAGCCTTTTTAACCGACTTCTAAAAAAGGAGGAGGTTCTCAATTCGGATGTTTGTATTTTTTTTTTTTATGTTTGTTCGCGCATAACTCCGTCGCTTGTCAACCGATTTCAAAAATTCTTTTTTTGTTGGAAAGGGTATACTTCCCAAATTTTATCGAAATCGACCAAGCGGTTTTCGAAAAATCTATAAAAATATCTACATTGTTTACATTGACGACCTCTTAGTTTACTCTGCAAAGGAGCAGTACGTTTTTTTTACACCAATGTGATTGGTTCGTTTAGGTAGGGGGAGGGGAGGGGTTTTAGGTACCACTAAAAAGTGAAAATAAAAAACTTTTTACAAAAAAATACAACCGACTTTTACACAAAAAAATCAAAAAACTGCAAAATAACTTTAATTTCGGAAGTCGGTGTTCAAAAAACGAAAGAGCAACCACAAACACCGAGTTCCGAAATTAAAGTTATTTTGCACTTTTTTGATTTTTTGTGTAAAAGTCGGTGGTATTTTTTTGTAAAAAGTTTTAATGTTCCCACTGCTGGGACACAGGCCTCCTCTCTAGGAGAGGGAATGGGCCGTAATCCAGCACGCGGGCCCAGTGCGGGTTGGTGAATGTCACATGTCTTCGAATTTTTGGTAAGGTTAGGTTTAGGTTTGGCTAGGATATGCCGGTTTCCTCACGATGTTTTCCTTCACCGTTTTGAGAGCAGTGGTGATGAAATTAATTACACAAAGTAATGCGCTTGTCTGGGTTTGAACCCGTGACCTAAGTCGGGGCCGTTACCACTCGGCCACCACTGATCTTCGTTTGATTCGTTTTATATCAAAAGTATCGTCGAGTAAAATAGTGAATGCAAGGCGAGTAATCTGATAGGGCTGCGGAATTAGTTCGAGAGAGTGACCGCGGCGCTGGAACGCGGCGGGCACTAGGAGGAACACGGGTGGGTTTTAGTCAGTAAGAGTCTGACACTCCCTTAGCTCGTGGCTAAATTATAACAGCCGCACGAGCCGATCTCAAGGTTAAGCAACGCTTGCTGAAGTTTGTCTGTGGATGGGTGACCATCTTAGCATACCGAGTCATTATTCCCATCCATAAAAAAGGCAAGCGATACGATTGGCTGTGGAAAATCCAACCAATCACAGATTTTAATCATGATGTGATTGTTAAGATGGCTTTCGTTCTTGAAACTGGGCATTACTATACTGTGTTATCGGATTTCAGGGTCAGAAATAAAGGTTTTTTTTTAATTAACAGTAATTGGAATGTACCTGAATAAAAATAAAATATTATTCTAATTAGTCCGTCAGTTAGATTATCGAAAAGTATTGGACACGTATTTTTTGCTTTAGCATATATATAAAAAATGACGAAGATAAAAAGCATCAAAAGATCAGGAGTGAGGGCTTGTGACGTCACGTCGTGCTAAAAATTGTAGCGAGTAGTGACGTCACACGAGTTTCCAACGCACTGCATCAGGAAAAAAGAAAAAAAAATGCGCGGCCAATATTTTTTGGAGTTTATTTGACGGGCTAATTAGATTTTTTTAGTTAACTACCCTATTTTCATGTTGATGGATGAATGAATGAATGATGAGGATTTTAAAGTTTTATTTTTAATGATTGTTTTGTCAACTGCTAGTGACATTAATTGAAATAAAATCGAAACTATTTTCTACTTTTTATGTCAAACACTAGTGCTGTTACCTTGTTTTTTGTTTTGTTACATTTGTGATTTTCAGTAGCAATTTAACGCATGTTTTTTTTCTTTTTAGGCGTGGTCATAATATAATACGACCATTGCTCGAATATTACTAGCTACTAACTTAAATTTATTTCGTAAAACTGGACGGTGGAGGCGCCCTCTGTCGTCACTACGACTCGATTCGTTTTAAAAATAAACTCGACGATCTTGTATTCGCGCGATGGTCGCTTCATATCATAATGACGCCTTATAACTGTGTACCCATCACAAACTCAATCTTGAAACTATATCTCACCGGAAAATTTCAAGCTTCGTCAGATTATAAAATATCGCGTGGAATTGTAAACTAGTCTTTATAAGACGTGGATATATTGGAATCCATTGAATTTGGATGGGATATTAAAAAAAATAATTGTAAACTCATTTTTCTCAATAAGAAACAACTAAATTGGAAACTTTTGAATTTGGATGTGATTTATTGTATTGAAAATCTTCTGTTCAAAATATATCGAGAGTTAAATCTTAAGGAGTTCGCCATTTTCGAGTGACGTACTTACATACATATATCAAATGACTGTACAAAAAAATCGTTTTGTACACACATGATATATGTACAAAACGTTTTTTTCGTAATATATCAAGAAGTTATACAATAGAACGCCGATTATCCGAACGCCGATTAACCGAATCGCCAGCTATCCGAATCGGTCCTAAGCGTAATATAAAAAAATAAAACCAAGTAATTTTAAAAGTAATTTATTTAGTACTTACATAAGTACTTAATTTATGAAATTAATCTTATATTTTTTATCCAAGTTATTGTAGAACTGTGTTTGTTTAACTTAGTACAGTTTATTCTATGTGTGAGCGTTCGTTTTTATTTATTACCAGTATATATCCGATTATCCGAATCGACCCCATTAATTCAGATAATCGGCGTTCTACTGTAATCTAGTAAAGATTACAAAATTACGCAATCTGCAAAATTCCGTTTATTTTATTTTTTCCATTCAAATACTTACTGCAAATTTCCGTTTATTTTATTTTTTCCATTCAAATACTTACTGCAAATTTCCGTTTATTTTATTTTTTCCATTCAAATACTTTACGCTCTACCCTCCCGTCCGCAGTGCAGCGTCTGCAAAAAATGGGAGAAGTCGAAAAAGCGGCTTCAAGTCCACGAGTACAAAGCACACAGGGAACACAGATACAGGTACAAATGTCCAGTATGTCAGGACACGTATACCAGACCAGGCAACGTCCGCCAGCACCTGGCCAGGTGTCACGGGGTGCCCAAAGAAGACCAGGGCGTCATCGAGAGATATGAGGTATTTGTAACATTTTTTGATATACAGTTGGATCCGCTTATAATGATGTTCGCGACGATGCGTCTTAGCTACATAGTATAGATAGTTATAGGTAGCTATAGTAGTACATAGAATGTTGCAAATAAATAAAACCGCGACTACATAGTATAGGTAGTTATAGGTAGTTAGTTAGCACATAGAATGCTGTAAACAGATAAAGCTGCATAGTAAAGATAGTTATAGGTAGCTATAGTTGATACATAGTTTGTTATTGAAATAAAACACATTCGTTACAGTCGTTTGCTCTCAAGAGGCAGTATATAAGCCCTTGGAGCCTTTATTTCTCCCAAGTAAATAGAATATAGTTAGGTAGGGTGTCCTATCCCTTACACATAACAGTAAACACATGGTAACCCTGGTAATCGAAGGTATATAAAGGTAATCAAGGTATATAAAGGTAATCGGTGGTATATAAGGTAATCAAGGTATATACACACGCAGACAGACATACATAGGTAATAGAAAGGGCTTGGTAATTTGAGATCTGAAATATTTAGATCAAAGGTAGTCGCATAGCTAAAGCGACACTGACCAATCACAGAGCAGGAGGGTGCTGGTACGTGATTGGTCAATGGTTTTTGATAAATAGCCCTGGTGAAGGTATGCACAAAAATAAAACACTTTGCATCTACCCTCTTCCTTTCCCGAAAATACAAGTCTAGATTCTAGACTTCTAGATGTCTGAAATAGAACCGCCTTGAAAAATCCTTTCAGGGGATATATAGATGTTTATAGTGTATGCAGGCATAAAGCCGTAATTAAGGATTTAATAAAACTGTTTATTTTTATCCCCCTGAAATATATACGCTTATAGAGTTGCAACCCCTTGAGTGACAGGGTTGAAACATATGTAGTTTTGTAGAGGGTTGTCGTATCTATAGAGATACATATAGCTGTATAGCCCTCCTAGCATAGTTTTACGGTAAATTCACCCCAAGTAGGTAATAGCTTCGTGCCTACAATAGTTTTATATAGTTTTCGGCATCCCACCCCTACATGGAGGGGGATGAAGGGGTGAATTCGTCTCCTCTGCATGGAGCATACCGAGGGCTATCCATAGAGGTACGACAACCCCTACTCACATAGACCTAAGCCTAGATATAGCCTAAATTCTAGGATAGACATAGTGAAAAATCTTGCTAATAAACTTCATCACACACGGTGATTTTTTGGGTGTCGATACGGTATAGTTACGCCGTACAATAGTAACATAGAAATTTATAGAATTTGTAGTCATTGTCAAGATATTTTGGATTTATACCTAAATGTAGAATCATATAGTCGCGAATTTCACCCTTCAAATCGCTAAGTGCATAGTGAACAAGTTAAATAGTGTTTTATTGTGACTTTATTGGTAAGCCCTCAATATCTACCCCTATATATTGTGTTGATAACAGCAAGTATAGCAAGTATTCAGCTAAGGGTTGCATCCTCATGGCCCGTAGCTTATAGACGGAGCGTCAACGCGTCTGGATCATTTATACCTAGGTGGGTTGTCACCATACAGTCCACTTTTGAAGAATAGGATAACCTACCCTGGCCACCCTACAGTCCAGTCGATCACGTCCGCCCCGTACATTTTCTGGTCCTTCGAGCCGGATATTTTGAAGATAGCCTGATCTAGCTATTTGGAAGTTGGATTTATCGAACCACGCAGCTACCCTGAAGGCGCAACCCCTATTGTGAAGTCGCACCCCCTTGAAGAAAAAACTACCCTTCAACATTTCAAGACACGAAGGGCGTCCCTAGAAGCTCAATAGAAGTTGGACCTTGAAGAAATCATCCCTTCAAGAAAACTACCCCTAGGCAGATTGATGTTGAAAAATGTTGTTACATAGAAGAAATTTAATCAAGCTGAACTTAGAAAATTTCGAACGACTTCACACTTTGAAAATTTTGAGGAGTTCCGACACTTAGAATATTTTTGAAGATTTTTGAACTTGGAAAATTTTTTGAAGAATTTTGAACTTGGAAAATTTTCAACAACCTGACACTTAGAAAAGTTTTGATCAAGCGGGACATAGAATATTTTTGAAGAATTTTGGACTTAGAGAATTTCGATCGACTTCATACATAGAAGATTTTGAACAGTCTGGGACTTAGAAAAGTTTCAGTCAATCCGAACTTAGAATATTTTTTGAAGATTGGGGACTTTGAAGAATTTTGAAAATTTTTTGAAACTTTTTTTTTTGGAAACTTGGATTGAAGTTTCACCTGAGGCTTACCAGTAGACTACCGAATAGTTTTGAAGATTCATTGAAGACTTCAACAATGCCGATCACGAGGTCGCATGGCAAATCATCCGAGGCGTGGACAGTTCCGATACAGGATCCAGCCGAGAGGGTTCCTGCTATCCATCATCAGGTGCCGCCGCGTTCGCCTTCATCGTCTGGGACGGCGCGATCGATGCAGCAGCGCAGTGAAGACGTGTCTCCGCCTGCTGCCGCTGAACGAATAGAACAGATAGAAGCTTCAGCAATAGAACGAGTACCTGCACCATTGCCGGCAACAGTACAGAAACAGATGCCATCGACCTCAAGGAAGGGAACCCGCTTTGAGACGACTTCAGATAGTACAATGAAGCCGTCAAATAGAAAAGATAGCCGAGTCTTGCCAATGACTACCCGGGGTGACGCCCGTATAGAACATAGACGTCCGCCGTCGACCATTGACAGGTCACCGCGGTCATATAGAAAATTACAGAAGGCTCGCGAAGACTTATTGAAGATTAAGTTGGAGCTTGCCCAGTTAGCACTTCAGAGAGCCGAACAAGAGTCGGACGAAGAATATTTGGACGATAGAAACTCAAATGAAGAGTACGTGCGTTCCTGGCTGGAAGAGGCGCCTGAACCTGTTCCTGATCAGAGAGAGACCAACGCCGCCGAGGGGGACATCCGTGATAGTCGACAGCAACCGCCCCCCCCCTGTGGACTTCGAACCAATAGTGGACTCTCGTCGAACGCACATAGATCCAGATAGTGCTAAACAGATAGAGCCACCACCTATGAAGAAAATAGAAGACGATAGGAGCGAGGATAATTTACGTCCATTCGTTACGGACCTTACGGCTGCTATAGCATCTTTAGTTGACAAGAAAACAGAACAGCAGTCACAGAATTCCTCCTCGGCGTCGAAGGTCATTATGACTTTACCGAACTTCAGTGGTGCGCATACAGAATGGTTGTCATTTCGAGCCATTTATGAAACAACTCGAAAATATTTCAACGATGTCGAGAATACAGCAAGACTTAGAAGAAGCCTGCATGGACGCGCTTTAGAAACAGTTAGTTCAGAACTCATCGGCCATGCAAGACCAGATGACATCATGAGGGAACTCGAGCTGCAATTCGGCCGACCAGATTCGATAGCACAGGCCGAAACAGATAGATTGCGAGGACTGACACGATGCAGTGAAAATCCAAAGGATATTTGCTCATTCGCAAGCCAAGTGAGGTGCGCTATAGTAACGCTGCGAGCATTGAAGAAGGATCATTACCTGATCAACGCCGAGCTCATGCGAACCTTGACAGAGAAGCTACCGAACTCGATACGTGTACAGTGGTACCGTATGTATACAGAAAAGTACCAGTCCTTGCCAGACTTGTCGCTGTTTAGCGAATTCATTACCGAACAAGCTCGATACTGCAGCGCTTCCGCTCCTGCTGAAAACATCAAGACAGAGGGCTCATCCAACCGACGCACACCGCAGCAGAGGACTCACACAACAACAGAGAAGTCAGCAAGCAAGTGCCGACTGTGTGAGAAGGATGGCCATATAGAACGCGATTGCTCGAAGTTCAAGAATAGCAATAGTAACAAGAGATGGGAAATTGCGAAGAATCTAAACCTGTGCTTCCGTTGCCTGAAGCCAAGAAGAGAGCGGCATAAATGCAACGCGAAGAAGTGTGACGTCAAGGGGTGTACAGCTACGCACAGTCGGCTACTTCATTACGACAAGAAGCCTGCTGCGGTGGCAGCCGAAAAGCCCAGACAGACCGAAGTCAAAAAGGAGCCCAAGGAGACAGTCGCCAGCTCAAGATCATCGTCGAATCACGCCTATTTAAAGATCATCCCGGTCCGGGTCATTGGACCGGCGGGAGAGGCATCTACGTTCGCCCTACTCGACGATGGATCGACCGTATCGTTGATCGATGAAGACATCGCCGACCAAGTCGGAGCCGAGGGCAAGATCGACCCACTGAAGATTGGTGCGATCGGTGACACCATGATCGACACTCCTTGTTCGAAAAGAGTCACAGTGACACTCGCGAGTCAGCATAGAAATAGGGTGCCGTTCAGAGCGCGCACCATACCGAAGCTTAATCTCGCGTCACAGACAGTCCGTGAAGAAGATGTCACACATTGCAAACATCTCATCGACTTGAAAGAGCAGCTAGTCTATGATGTTGGCGCGCCCAAGATTTTGATTGGCCAAGACAACTGGCACCTTCTCCTTGCCAGTGAAGTCAGAAGAGGCCCCAGGCACCAGCCAATAGCGTCACTTACAACGCTTGGATGTGTAGTAAATGTTTTTATTCAAGTGACATAACATGACACGGTCATATTTAAAATAAGTAAATTAGAAAACATAGTTTTCTTTAGTAGCTAGTAAAACCAGTACGATAACCGATTAGAACCTCCAACATCCTCCCCTTAATCGGAAATGTTGTGTTCCATATTTATGAACATGACTGTACTTTAGTACAAAGTGATCAGAAATTTATCGCGCTGACTGTACTTTACATCAGTGTCTTGTAAAAACTTAAAAACACTAGTAATCAAACACAAATCATAACATATAACCTAAGTAACGATATAAGCAAGATATAAACTTCAATATGTAAAAACTTAGGATATAATGAGACCTATGTCAGCCACGCAACGTTGGTGCTTTACACGACTCAAGCCCTTTGTCAAAATATCTGCAGGCATTTTATCGCTCGGCAAATATGATAACTTAACTTTATTGCTTTCGACCAGTTCCCGTATGAAATGATATCGAACGTCTATGTGTTTGGTCCGATTATGATGTACGGGATTTTGTGCCAACTTTTGAGCGCTTTGATTATCATTACAAAGAGTAACGGTTGTACACTCACCTCTGATTTCAGCAATTAGTCGCTGCAGGTAAACAGCTTCCTTAGAAGCGCTTGACAACGCCATATATTCAGCTTCTGTTGATGACAAGGCAACTGTGGGCTGTTTCTTACATTCCCACGACACGGGTGCATCGGCTAGTTTAAAAATATAACCAGTGTATAATCTCCTGTCATTACCATTGCCCCAGTCAGCATCAGCAAAACCAATTAAAGGTTCTCCAGTTTTCTTAAAAGTAAGACCGTAGTTCAACGTACCCTTTAAATATTGCAGTACGCGTTTAGCAGCAGTCCAGTGTACTTGTTTAGGATTTTTATTAAATTGACTCAAAAAACTGACGGTAAATAATATATCAGGCCTAGTATTTATTGCTATAAACATTAGGCAACCGATCAAGTTTTGATAAGGAACATTGTCCGCTGGTTCCGTCTGTAAATGCCAATCAATGCTAGTATCCATTGGTGTAGACACTGATTTACACTCAGATAAATTAAAACGTTTTAAAGTTTCAACAATATAGCGTTTTTGAGTAACTTTCACGCCATTATCTCCCACAGAAACATGTTGTCCTAGACAGTAACTCAATACACCTAGATCTTTCAAGCTAAAATATTTTGCAAGACCGTTTTTCAGGCATTCTAACTCACAATCTTTGTCATAGGCCAATATTACATCATCAACATAAATTGCTATAATTGCAATACTATTAGAACTCTTTTTTATATACATACAAGGCTCAGACTGCAATCTATTATAGCCTAGATCAGAAAGTACTTCATCAAATCGCTTATTCCAAGCTCTGGCAGCTTGTTTGAGACCGTAAAGTGACTTCTTTAAATGACATACTTTACTCTCCTCACCTTCGGCTACAAAACCATCAGGTTGTGCCATATAAACTTTCTCGTCTAATTTTCCATACAGAAAAGCAGTGTCAATATCTAAGTGATGCATTTTCAAATTCTGCTCAGTTGCTATAGCAATTAAAATTCTCAGTGACGAATAGCGAACAACTGGCGAAAAAGTTTCCTCATAATCTATCCCATAACTCTGATGAAAGCCTTTTGCGACTAAACGTGCTTTATATCTATTTATTTTACCTTCAGAATCACGTTTTAGCTTGTAGACCCACCTACACGGTATAACCTTTTGGCCACTATTCTCTACTAAAGTCCAAGTACCGTTGGTCATCAAAGATTTGTACTCATCTTCCATCGCGGCTATCCATTTAGCCTTATCGGGACACGAAACGGCATCATAATAAGAATTAGGTTCATCATTTAACTCACATGATTGCATCACGGAACAGCATACACTACAACGATAGTTAGTTTCAGGATTTCTGTCTCTTAAATTATACCTCCGAACTGATCCAGTTTCGACTGCTTTTACAGGTGTTTCCTGATCCTCGGCTGGTAAAGGCTCAGTAACAGGTAGAGGAGTGGGAACCTGTAAATCATCATTATTAGGACCATTCTCAATAGAAGTGGTAGGAGAACTCTGAACCTGTAAATTGTTATTATCAGAAATAACAATAATATCATTCCGACGTGTAGATGATTCAGATAGTTCATCATTGACTTCAGCATTTGTAAAAGTATTCTCTAAAAATACTACATCCCGTCCTTTAACACATTTTCTAATATTGGTGGGATCTCTAAATCGATAAGATTTGTTGTCATCGCAATAGCCAACGAATATGTACTGTTTCGCTTTCGGATCTAATTTTTTACGATTGCTAGACGGTACATGTACGTATGCTCGACAACCAAATATACGTAAGTGAGCAATGTCTGGTTTTCTGTTGTACCAAAGCTCAAAGGGTGTACGATTTCCTAAAGCTCTGTGTGGACATCTATTTTTGAGATAAGTGGCAGTTCGTAGGGTTTCTTCCCAGAAAGTTTTAGGTAGACCACTATCCTGTAGCATACATCTAGCCTTTTCTACTAAAGATCGATTTGTCCGTTCAGCAACACCATTCGATTCTGGACAAAACGGTACAGTAGTCTGGTGTTTGATGCCCTTTGAAGCCAAATATGCCTCAAACTCACCATTCACATATTCACCTCCGTTATCGGTACGCAAATTCTGAATTTTGTGAGACGTCATTCTCTCAACAAAAGCTTCAAATTCAATAAACTTTTTCTTAACATCCACCTTCGAGCGTATAAAATAAGAAAAAATCATTCTAGAAAAATCGTCAACAAAAATAAGTAAATATCTATTATTCTCTAAAGACATGACATCAAAAGGACCGCATACATCCGAATGCACAAGTTCCAACATGGAAGTACCTTTCTTGTACTCAATAGTCTTAAAAGGTTTTCTAATTTGTTTACCTTCTATGCAAGCCACACAAGGGTTTTTATCAATAGAATTAAAATCTATACCTGTTGCTTTTCCCCGACGAAGATGCTCCAAGGCGACACGACAAAGATGTCCAAGTCTGCGATGCCACAAACTTGACTTAGACGACGCATCATCGGAAGACATCATAGCACGTTCCGGGCGAATAGGAGTATGGTCGAGCCTATACAAGCCTCCAACGTTACGAGTGGCGTGACCTACTACATTACCAACTACTCTAACATTATCTTGCTTATACATTGTACAACCATCTCTATCAAAAACAAACGTTATACCCTTATCAACCGCTTTACTCACAGATACTAAGTTTGTACTCAGTTCAGGAACATATAGAACTTCTCTAATACTGCTGAGCTTCAAGATTTTATCAGTTTTAAGCAAAACATCTCCAACTCCAGCTGAATTTACTTTCTTGTTATTCGCAAGAGTTATCTCGTTTACTGCCATCGTTGCATCGAAATTACTTAGCCATTCTTTATTGCAAATCATATGGCTAGAGGCGCCCGAATCTACGTAACAGTCGTTCTGACTTAAGTTACCTCCAACTCCAAATGCTGAAATAAGTGTAGACTCATTTTTACTGTTATTCTGAGACTTCTTGCCATTTTTCTCCTTGTCTCGCTTTCCTCTTCTAAGCGGACAATCTGGACTTTTGTGACCAGGCTCTCTGCACTTATAGCATATTATAGGCTTTGTAAAAGGTTTATGCGACTTCATCATAGCAAGCGCTGATTCCTTCGATTCACGTTTGGTACTCTCATTCAGTAACTTTCGTTTTACTAGCTCAGATGTAACTTCAATATTAGAATTCTCTAAAGCCATTACAAGAGGATCGAAATCTGCTGTCAAACCTCCTAGTAAAATTGCTCCAATAGATAGATCATCAATCTTTCTGCCAATGTCTGCCAAATCCTGTGCAGTACTAGTTACGGCATTAATGTATTCTTCTATGGAAGAGAAATTCTGTAGCTCATATCTATACAGCTTACGTTCTAAAGACAATCTTCTGCATATACCTTTGTCTTCATATGCATTAGATAAGGTATCCCATACCTCCTTGGCTGTATTACAGGCACGAACATGGGTAATTGCACCACCGTCTAAGGTAAGGCACATTTTCGTCATTGCTTTCATATCTCTATTATTTCTATGACTTACTGGTGTGGTATCATCTTCGGCATATCCTTCAATCGAAGACCACAAATTTTCATGCATCAAGTACATGCGCATTTTAAATTTCCAGTTTGGATAACCATCCTTACCTTTTAAACTGTTAATTGTAAGTAAGGAAGCTCCTGACGAACCGGAATGCGAAGAAGAATTATGAACATTGTCACCCATCGACATTTTTGTATTTTAATATTTATACAAATACATCACACAAGACAGTTTCGATATTTCAACGAATTATTAGTATTTTTATCTATTTAATACTATATTTACGGACAAAAATTCAACATTTACTTTATTTATTATAGCCCATAACCGACTGTAGTAAATGTTTTTATTCAAGTGACATAACATGACACGGTCATATTTAAAATAAGTAAATTAGAAAACATAGTTTTCTTTAGTAGCTAGTAAAACCAGTACGATAACCGATTAGAACCTCCAACAGGATGGACGCTACATGGCGCGCACACTAGAATACTCGGTCAGCAGGTGCATTACGTCAGCGCATGCAGAGAAGATAGAGAAAATAGAGACGATAGACTGAACGAGCAACTTCGTGAATTTTTCGCACTCGAGTCCCTAATAGTTAATCCTCGGCGTCCAGATTCTGATCCAGAGAAGCAGGCTGAAGACATCTTGAAGAGACATACCAAACAGTTGACAGATGGGCATATAGAAACAGCTATGTTATGGAAAAATAACAACTTTGAAATGCCCGATAGTTATGGGACAGCACACAAGCGGCTGATCTCTATAGAAAAGAAGCTCGACAAAGATCCGAGTCTTCGAAATAAATACATAGAACAGATGGACTCGCTCCTTTCAAAAGGGTACGCAGAAAAAGCGCCCAAACAGACCACGCCAGGAAGAACCTGGTATCTGCCTCATTTCGACGTCTTCAATCCCAAGAAGCCGGAGAAGTTTCGAATAGTACACGACGCCGCAGCTAAATCAAATGGAATGTCGCTGAACGACTTCCTACTTACAGGACCGGACCTGTTACAGTCGCTGCCCGGCGTCATGATGAGGTTTCGTAGATATCCGATAGCCATTTCAGGTGATATTACCGAAATGTTCATGCAGGTCAAAGTACGACCTGAAGATAGAGACGCCCTCCGATATTTGTGGAGAGGCAATAGAAGAGAAGGAGCCCCCGACGAGTATCGAATGACGTCAATCATATTCGGCGCGGCAAGCTCACCGTGCACGGCCATATTCGCGAAGAATTGGAACGCGAACCGGCACATAGAACAGCATCCAGAAGCAGTAGAAGCAATAGTGAAGAACCATTATATGGACGATTATCTAGATAGCTATA
The DNA here is from genome assembly GCA_905332915.2 of Hecatera dysodea. Lineage (NCBI taxonomy): Eukaryota > Metazoa > Arthropoda > Insecta > Lepidoptera > Noctuidae > Hecatera > Hecatera dysodea. The sequence goes on from HG995316.1 coordinate 1,210,876, forward strand.
GAACAGTAGAAGAAGCGACACATATAGCAACAGCGGTGAAGAAGATACACCAACAGGCTCGTTTCGAAATAAAGAAATGGGTATCGAATGACATCGACGTCATACAGAATATAGAACCGTCGCTTATAGAAACAGACGTCGTCGACATCGGCGACCACATAATAGAAGCCGAATACCTCCAACAAGCGGAGAGGTTACTCGTGCAAGCTGTACAGCAACAGACGTTTTCCCGCGAGTTGACAAGTTTGCGAGGAAACGAAGAAATAGACAAAGATAGCGCCCTGCGACCGTTACAAATAGAATTAAAGGATGACGTCATACGCCTCAGAAGTCGTGATAGAATCGACATAGTCATAGAAGACGTCAAGTACCTACCCGGGCTCCAACACCGGCGGGAGCCCCATAGCCGTGGCCCTAATCTGCAGGTGGGTGATCCCGTGTTCATCGCAGACGGCCAGCTGCCTCGCAACACGTGGCCGCGAGGCCGCATCATCGCAGTTTTCCCGGGCGCTGATGGCGAAGTCCGGACAGCTGAGGTGCGCACATTCGGCGGTACCTTAAAGCGTCCGGTAAAGAAGCTTGCCACCACAGCGGGCGACGCTGCCTACACGCGCAGCTCGCCCTCCCCGCGGACATATTCGGTCCGCAATCGGCTCGCATTTTGCGGGCAACAGACGGCGACGCTGCTCACACAGCTCGCCAACATGGCGGACGATGCTGCCCACCGGCGCAGCTCGCCCCCCCGCGGACATATTCGGTCCGCAACCGGCTCGCACCTAGCGGGCAATAGCCGGCGATGCTGCTCACACAGCTCGCTAACAAATAGATGGGTGACGCTTTCCAGCTCGCCCCCCCGCGGACATATTCGGTCCGCAATCGGCTCGCATCGAGCGGGCAATAGCCGGCGATGCTGCTCTCACAGCTCGCCAACCAATAGATGGGTGATGCTTTACAGCTCGCCCCACCGCGGACATATTCGGTCCGCAATCGGCTCGCATTCAGCGGGCAATAGCCGGCGATGCTGCTCTCACAGCTCGCCAAACAACAAATAGATGGGTGACGCCTTGCAGCTCGCCCCCCGCGGACATATTCGGTCCGCAACCGGCTCGCATCCAGCGGGCAATAGCCGGCGATGCTCTCACAGCTCGCCAACCATAGATGGGTGACGCTGCCCACCGGCGCAGCTCACCCCCCGCGGACATATTCGGTCCGCAACCGGCTCGCATTCAGCGGGCAATAGCCGGCGATGCTGCTTCCACAGCTCGCCAACCATAGATGGGCGACGCTGCCCGCAAGGCGCAGCTCGCCCCACTGCGGGCATATCCGGCCCGCCGCCGCCTTGCTTTGTGCAGGCGACACAGCAGGCGATGCTGCTCTCACAGCTCGCCAACAGATAGACGGGTGACGCTTCACAGCTCGCCCCCCCGCGGACACATTCGGTCCGCAACCGGCTCGCATCTAGCGGGCAATAGCCGGCGATGCTGCTCTCACAGCTCGCCAACCGATAGATGGGCGACGCTGCCCGCAAGGCGCAGCTCGCCCCACTGCGGGCATATCCGGCCCGCCGCCGCCTTGCTTTGTGCAGGCGACACAGCAGGCGACGCTGCTCACACAGCTCGCCAACCATAGATGGGTGACGCTGCCCGCAAGGCGCAGCTCACCCCACCGCGGACATATTCGGTCCGCATTCGGCTCGCATCAAGCGAGCAGTAGCAGGCGATGCTCCCACAGCTCGCCAACCATAGATGGGCGATGCTGCCCGCAAGGCGCAGCTCGCCCCACCGCGGACATATTCGGTCCGCATTCGGCTCGCATCAAGCGAGCAGTAGCAGGCGATGCTCCCACAGCTCGCCAACATAGCGAGTGATGCTGCCCGCAAGGCGCAGCTCACCCCACCGCGGACATATTCGGTCCGCATTCGGCTCGCATCAAGCGAGCAGTAGCAGGCGATGCTCTCACAGCTCGCCAACCATAGATGGGCGACGCTGCCCGCAAGGCGCAGCTCGCCCCACCGCGGACATATTCGGTCCGCATTCGGCTCGCATCAAGCGAGCAGTAGCCGGCGATGCTCCCACAGCTCGCCAACATATCGAGTGATGCTGCCCACTGGCGCAGCTCACCCCCGCGGACATATTCGGTCCGCATTCGGCTCGCATCAAGCGAGCAGTAGCGGGCGATGCTGCTCACGCAGCTCGCCAACATAGCGGGCGATGCTGCCCACGGGCGCAGCCAGCCCCCATTGCGGGCATATTCGGCCCGCCACCGCCTTGCTTTGAGCAGGCGATACAGCAGGCAATGCTGCCTACACAGCTTGCCACCGCAGCAAGCGACGCTGCGCGCATTCGCAGCTCGCACAGACAGCGGGCCATCCGGCCCACAGCTCGCTCATTTGCGAGAGCCTACGCAACAGCCTTGCGACTGCAGGCGACCCACAGCAGGGAAGCGGCAGACCGGCGACTGCACAGCTGCGTCGAGCACCGGCATCGAGCACCGGCGCCGCGCAGCGGGCGACGTGGCTACAGGCGTCGCTCACCGGGTTTCTGCAGCGCCGCGACGTCATCGCACCGAGTCATCGCTGCACTGCACGGCGGGAGAGATGTTCGCGACGATGCGTCTTAGCTACATAGTATAGATAGTTATAGGTAGCTATAGTAGTACATAGAATGTTGCAAATAAATAAAACCGCGACTACATAGTATAGGTAGTTATAGGTAGTTAGTTAGCACATAGAATGCTGTAAACAGATAAAGCTGCATAGTATAGATAGTTATAGGTAGCTATAGTTGATACATAGTTTGTTATTGAAATAAAACACATTCGTTACAGTCGTTTGCTCTCAAGAGGCAGTATATAAGCCCTTGGAGCCTTTATTTCTCCCAAGTAAATAGAATATAGTTAGGTAGGGTGTCCTATCCCTTACACATAACAGTAAACACATGGTAACCCTGGTAATCGAAGGTATATAAAGGTAATCAAGGTATATAAAGGTAATCGGTGGTATATAAGGTAATCAAGGTATATACACACGCAGACAGACATACATAGGTAATAGAAAGGGCTTGGTAATTTGAGATCTGAAATATTTAGATCAAAGGTAGTCGCATAGCTAAAGCGACACTGACCAATCACAGAGCAGGAGGGTGCTGGTACGTGATTGGTCAATGGTTTTTGATAAATAGCCCTGGTGAAGGTATGCACAAAAATAAAACACTTTGCATCTACCCTCTTCCTTTCCCGAAAATACAAGTCTAGATTCTAGACTTCTAGATGTCTGAAATAGAACCGCCTTGAAAAATCCTTTCAGGGGATATATAGATGTTTATAGTGTATGCAGGCATAAAGCCGTAATTAAGGATTTAATAAAACTGTTTATTTTTATCCCCCTGAAATATATACGCTTATAGAGTTGCAACCCCTTGAGTGACAGGGTTGAAACATATGTAGTTTTGTAGAGGGTTGTCGTATCTATAGAGATACATATAGCTGTATAGCCCTCCTAGCATAGTTTTACGGTAAATTCACCCCAAGTAGGTAATAGCTTCGTGCCTACAATAGTTTTATATAGTTTTCGGCATCCCACCCCTACATGGAGGGGGATGAAGGGGTGAATTCGTCTCCTCTGCATGGAGCATACCGAGGGCTATCCATAGAGGTACGACAACCCCTACTCACATAGACCTAAGCCTAGATATAGCCTAAATTCTAGGATAGACATAGTGAAAAATCTTGCTAATAAACTTCATCACACACGGTGATTTTTTGGGTGTCGATACGGTATAGTTACGCCGTACAATAGTAACATAGAAATTTATAGAATTTGTAGTCATTGTCAAGATATTTTGGATTTATACCTAAATGTAGAATCATATAGTCGCGAATTTCACCCTTCAAATCGCTAAGTGCATAGTGAACAAGTTAAATAGTGTTTTATTGTGACTTTATTGGTAATGGGTAAAGGTATTGGTAATCTACCCCTATATATTGTGTTGATAACAGCAAGTATAGCAAGTATTCAGCTAAGGGTTGCATCCTCATGGCCCGTAGCTTATAGACGGAGCGTCAACGCGTCTGGATCATTTATACCTAGGTGGGTTGTCACCATACAGTCCACTTTTGAAGAATAGGATAACCTACCCTGGCCACCCTACAGTCCAGTCGATCACGTCCGCCCCGTACAAATGACATCGAAGGGAAGTGGAAAATACGTCATACTAAGCGGACGTCATAAAAAGCGTAATCTTAGGAACTAAACAAATTCCCATCTTTGTTAGGTATTTTTTGTAAAAAGGAGACAAAAAAAAACTAAATTTGAAACTTTTTATTTCAACATGCATTTATAATTACTTACATGAGAGACACGCTCAATCTTTTTGAGGTAAGATTATGTGCGCTACCGGTTTGGGTTACAAGAAATTGTATGTTGATAGTCGTAGATCAAACAAAACAAAGTGAGAAACAAAATCGGTATCATGTCTCCAATTATGTTTGGTTGTAGTGGTCAACAAACATAATATCTAAAAAGTAGGTCATAATCTAAATATATATAACTCAAAAGTGACTGACTGACTGACATAGTGATCTATCAACGCACAGCCCAAACCACTGAACGGATCGGGCTGAAATTTGGCATGCAGGTAGATGTTATGACGTAGGCATCCGCTAAGAAAGGATTTTGATTAATTCTACCTCCAAGGGGATAAAATAGGGGATGAAAGTTTGTATGAAACTTTGTCAATTTTAAACTGATCGGGCTGAGAGTTTCAAAATTGGGGGTAAAGTTACTATTCCACGCGGGCGAAGTCGCGGTCAGAAGCTAGTAATTAATAATCCGTTTCCATTGGCGCAGGTACATTTGTCCACACTGCCCGAAGACCTACACGGGGCCCTTCCACGTGAGGAGGCACCTGATCAACTTCCACGAGATACCCAGAGCTGAACAGGGACCTATTGAGAAATTTGTTGCGAGCTAAAAGTGCGAGGGGCTTGGTGTTTGTGTTGTTTTTTTTATTGTCTGATGGATATGCTCTTGACTCTAGTCTAGGTCGCAGGTGACAGAGACAAAGTCTACGATGGAATGAGCTTACCCAGAAGAAGCCTGTTCACTCTGACTTTGAAGAGATCAGGGTTGAATGTGTTCGGAAACACAGACGCAGGCAGAGAGTTCTACTCCTTTGCTGTGCGCATTATAAAAGATGATTGAAAACGCTTGGTGCGAATTGGTGGAATAGCTACAAGGTAGGGATGGTAACCTACAGTGCGTCTAGATGTCCTATGGTAGAAGGGGGTTGGTGGGATGAGGACCAGAGCTGAACAGGGAGTTATAGAGAAATTTGTTGCGAGCTAAAAGTGCGAGGGACTTTGTCTTTGTGTTGTGGCGTACTTGGCATGTTGCAGTGTTGTGATTCAAAATTCAAAAGTCATTTATAGTCCATTGAAATGTTAACTTTTTTTAGGCCTTACCTTGCGTTTTTTAGAGGACGCAATTTTATTTTTTTATGTGTAGGGGGGGTCAGTGTAAAGCTAAAAACGAAATGGTTTTTACGGTATATCTCTTAAACTATTTATTTGATAAAAAAAAATTGTTAACATTTTTTGTTGCAAATTAAATTCTCTACAACTTTGGTCCAGTAACTTTTTTTTGTCGTAGAACTATAAATAAAAAAGTTATAAGTAAGCGAAAATCTTCAATAATTCGAGAAAAAAAATTATATTTTTCGATGTAACCTTTTTTTTATCATTTTACGAAAAAATGATATACTTATGACCATTTTTGCAGATCGTTTTTTGAGGAACAACTTTTATTCGCATCATTTTTTCATTAAGTCAATAGCTAAGGTTTTACAACGCTCCGAAGTGAGTACTATTTTTCAGTACTCTTAACTATACCTATTATACGTGTGTACTAATAATATGTCATCAGTTATTGTTTTTTTCAACCCCAAATGAAACTTTTCAATGGACTATTATTCAAACTAGGCTGAGAGACAGCACTTTTTGAACGCCAAATTTTACATAAAGACAGTCCCCCAAAACGCCCACCCGTCACCACTTCCTAGTGTTTTAGCTGGGAAGAAGAAGTGGCGCAACAAACTGCCCAGCAACACATCTGTCTGTTGCGTTTTAAGAACTTGAATTTATATAATAGTATGCAAAGTAATTATATAGATTGTATTAGGGTATTTGACTAAAAAAATCAAATTAGTCCGTCAGATATATTTCCAGTAAATATTGGAGTCGTATTTTTTTATCTTTCAAATCTATAAAAATTGACGAAGATAAAAAGCATCAAAAATCAAGAGTGTGGGCTTGTGACGTCACGTCGTGGTAAAAATTGTAGCTAGTAGTGACGTCACACGAGTATTCAACGCAGAGTATATCGTCTTTATTTTTTAGTTACCGACGTAAAAAGAAAAATTACGTGTCAAAGTTTCTTTGGAAATCTATCTGACGGACTAATTAGACTTAAGGGCTGGTTTTTCATTGGTCTGATAACTATTATTTGAGGAATCGAAACGGCAATTTGACATTATTGTGTGGGATATACATATCGCTAGTTTGCGAGAATAGCGACGGAACTAAAAATGATTGATTTTAGATAATGACAATTTAGCCTTTATTTGTGATTACGCTTCGAGTGTTTTGTCTCAAGTGAATGATGACGCTGTCTCTTTCTAACGAAAGCTGGCGCGATATTGTCGTTGCGTATTTGTTCACGATAAAATATCAAAGATTTATGATTGTTTGGCATACATAATACAATTTGACTGAATTTTCAATTAAAAGAATAAATTTAAAAAAAAACCGTTTGACATATTATGTCAAACGGTTATATTTATTCTTCAGTTAAATGCTATCTAACTACAAAAAAATCAGCCCTTAGTCAAATACCCTATTATCTCTTATTGGAAATTATGGATCGTTGTTGTGACGATTCATCATATGTGATAAATATTAATAGCACTTGCTGTGCCCAGAACTCAGTATATTGGTCGAACAATAATCTGGCCCTAAGTCTGCTATTTTTATAAATTTGTCATTCCAACACGATCCCATTGTCATTTTGCTAAAAGTTCGTCATCTGCTAAATTCATAATGATCGATCATTGGTCGGTCAATGGTCTCGTTATACTTTTTGATAACCGAGCTATTAAAAGCAATGACTGCACAATAACATTCTAATGGTAGGTCACTGATCAAAGGAACTGTCAAAATGTTAGCAGATTACCGCATACGTCTGTCATTAATTTGTCATTATGTACGAGATTACCATTCTATGCCATTTCTTTCAATGGAGTATCAGTGGTTGACCATTGGAAAGTCATAGTGACGCTTTTATATTAGTAGATTAACTTGTAAAAATCAACCATTATGAGACCAATGATAGACCATTCTGACACTATTGTAATAGCAGACTTGAGGCCCTGGTAGATGATAGAGATATAACGACGAATTGTGTGCACACGAACAGATTATTGATCTGTCCATGTGCTGAGTTCTGCGGGAGTACCATGAGGTGTTAAAACGTGAGTCTTCCGAGCGAGAAAGAGGGATAGAGTTATGCACCCTATATAGCTCCATCCCTTTTTCTCGCTCGGAAGACTCACGCTTTAAGACGTCATGGTACGCCCGCTGGGCACAGAAACTGATAGTTAATTAAGTTGTACATTTTTATATTTAAATGATATATTGGTGAAGATGATCAACGCATAATGTGTTATGAGTATAATCATTGTACATACATATACATAGTACTAGTCGTAAGAAATGTATTTATCAGGAAATAAACACTTCTTTTTTCCATTGTGTATTTATTAAAGGACTTTAAAAAAAGGGGGATGTTCTCAATTAGACTGTTTTTTTTTTTTGTATCTTTGTTCAGCGATATTTTCGCTAAAATAATCGTCAACAGATTTGGATGTTTCTTTTTTGTTTGGAAAAGTACTTTTCATAGTTTTTAGGATTCATCATCATACAACAAAAAAATACAACCGACTACTAAACAAGAAAAGTATAAAAAATTATTAACCGACTTCTAAAAAAGGAGGAGGTTCTCAATTCGGATGTTTGTATTTTTTTTTTATGTTTGTTCGCGCATAACTCCGTCGCTTGTCAACCGATTTGAAAAATTCTTTTTTTGTTGGAAAGGGTATACTTCCCAAATGGTCCCATGAAATTTTATCAAAATCGACAAAGCGGTTTTCGAAAAATCTAAAAATAATATCTACATTATCTACATTGACGACCTCTCACGAGTTTACTCTGCAAAGGAGCAGTACGTTTTTTTTTACACCAATGTGATTGGTTCATTTAGGTGGGGGGAGGGGAGGGGATGTAGGTACCACTAAAAAGTAAAAAATAAAAAAACTTTTTACAAAAAAATACAACCGACTTTTACACTAAAAATCAAAAAAATGCAAAATAACTTTAATTTCGGAACTCGGTGTTTTTGGTTGCTTCTTTGTTTATTCGAAATTAAAGTTATTTTACACTTTTTTTTATTTATATATTTTATTTTTCACTTTTTAGTAGTACAACCGTTAGCCCCCCTCCCCCCCACCTAAAAGTACCCATCAAAGCGGACACGGTATAAATTGGTGTAAACAATAAACACACATGCGATTTCAACAATCCCGAAAGATTTGCTATCATTGAGTGAAGAGTTCCATTTCCTATTTCTGTTCTTCATCAGATCTTCACCGAACTAGAAAGGGACCACCATGAAATGCAGAGATGCTCTTCCAAACCATCGTATACAATTTTATTTACATCGACAAGAGGGAATGAGAACATCATCAATGTAGTCTAACGGCCGAATCCAATAACCGTTCGTGCCTAACTCTCGTTAGGCAGCTGGATCAAGGGCTTGATTCAGAAAGCGGTGCTTCTGGACACGGCTCGCATTGTCAGGAGGTTCCTCTCTCTGGAGCCCTGACCGCCGGTACCTTGGACCCTGTTCCCGATACCGGTGGGCTACTATTTTCATATTTTTATGTCTTTTTTTATTTTAATAGAAATATTTAAAAATATAAACGATATGTATACAATATGAATAAAGGGAAATAATAAACAACCAATCGTAGACTAGTAAACTTAGTTTATTTAAACCTAATTATTGTGCATCGTTTGTACAAAGTACGGTCCAACAAATAAATGCTAATTTGTGCTTTGGCAAGAGTTCCTTACAAATTACTTACATCAATATTTGTGACACTGAATTTGAATAATTTTCTAATACGTATATTTACAATAGGTAGTGTTACCCAGTTAATGGGTTGTGGAGGTCTGGTAGGCAGCCGCTCCACGTAAAATACTGGTACTCAGCTGAATCCGGTTTGACTGGGAGCCGACCCCAATATAGTTGGGACAAGGGTAGGCAGATGATGATATTTTTTATGATCTAAAATGGCGAGCTCTCGGCAGTACACCGACTCACTGTGATGAAAAACCAGGAACCAGTTTTCTAAAATTTCTTCTGTCTTCAAATAAACTTTTCACGAATATTACCTGAAAAAAAAAAACTCAGTCATACTCATTGACTTATGCATTAGTCATAATATAATATAAAAAAAAATCTCTTCCTCTCTCCTAATTATTTAAAGTTTTGCTGTGCCCGACAGGGTCCATAATTGTTTCTATCTAAATATATATAACTCAAAAGGGTCTGACTGACTGACATAGTGATCTATCAACGCACAGCCCAAACCACTGAACGGATCGAGCTGAAATTTGGCATGCAGGTAGATATTATGACGTAGGCATACGCTAAGAAAGGATTTTTGAAAATTCGTCCCCTAAGGGGGTGAAAAAGGGGTTAACATTTTGTATGGAACTCCACGCGAACGAAGTCGCGGGCATAAGCTAGTTTCTCATATTTACCATCTGTATGTGTACATTATGGATTGCAATAAACGATCTTGAATAAATTATTATAAATCTTTTCATTGCAGTCCGGGGGCGGTTCCTTTGAAAAGTTCTTTACAGGTCCCCCGACTGCAATGATAAGATTATTATCTATATTGTTTTTAATTTCTTAGTCCACTTTTTGACATGGCAGGTGTGTATTTTTTAATTATTTGTTTTTTTTTCACCAATGGACAGCTACATTATCTACACTAATATTATAAAGAGGAAATATTGTTTTGTTTGTTTGCATTGAATAGGCTCCGAAACTACTTGACCGATTTGAAAAATCCTTTCACTATTGGGAAGCTACACTATCTCCAGTGAACAAAGGCTATAATATATCCACATATTCCTTCAGGAACGGGAATTACGCGGGTGAAACCGCGGGGCGATACTAATCCTTGTATAAATGGAATATTATGTAAGTATTACTTACCTGTGTAAATCCCACTAACAGCATTAACAGTACGTGTCCTATCGACCACGTTAGCACTCTGAAACAAACAGACAAAACATACAGAGTCATATAAAAGCAAAAGCAGGCACATCCTTGTTTACTGAAAAGGCGCTAGGCGATTTTTTATTTGACGTTGCATGACGGTAGCATAAAAATAGTATGGGATATTGCTGTTTATGCCACCAACCCAAATTTAAAATGTTTATTAAGTACAAGATAATGCTAGTAAGATAATTCTTAGACATCCACCGTACTCTCCGGACCTTACTCTAACAGATTACCATTTTTTTTTTCGAAATTTGGATAACTTCTTGCATGGAAAAAAATCAACTCCGATGGGGCAGCCCAAACCGCCTTCAATGGTTTTATTGATTCACGTCCAAATGGTTTTTTTAGTACAGAGGTCAATAAACTACATATGAGATGGCAAAAGTACATAGATAGCAATGGTACATACTTTGATTACTTAAATTTAATATATTAAAAAGAAGACTATGTTCCTCCCATACAAAACGCCAATGTCATATGCAAGGACCTAATAAATTATTATAAACAGATTTTTCTCCGTCCGTAACCCGAAAAAAAATATCTCTCATCAAAGGCACGTTAAGCGATCACAGACTCCCACAGGTTATTTGCTTTTAAACAACCATAATCCAGCTAGGTATTACGATACTAATTGAACCAATACGTGATTAACGTGCAGAATATTTCCATTTAAATTGATACCTTCTGTAATTAATCCCCAATTTTCATACATTTCCAATGAATATTTAATTATTTAGAAATTCAGATGAAACATAATCCTTTCATTTACGAAGGTTCTATTCAAACGAATTTACGGTCTGATAAACTTAATGTTAACTTCAACCTCTTGGGTCAGAGCATTGATATTATTATGCTATTAAATTAAGGATACCGTTACCACTAAAGATGATAACAATAGATATAACCACTATTGTTGGAAGGGTAATAAATTGTATCGTGGTGTCGACCCGGGAGGAATATTGCTGATTTTATCAGTTTACTCAGAATGCGGAGTGTAGCTCCTGCAGTCTGCGCGCGGCACACATGTTGTCTCCCTCTAACTGTATCGCTCTCTCACTCTCTCTCACCTGTCACACATCTCCTCGGCGAGGTTTCTGTCCCTCGCTTCGTGCGCTGAGTGCAGCTCCTGCAGTCTGCGCGCGGCACACATGTTGTCTCCCTCTAACTGTATCGCTCTCTCTCTCTCTCTCACCTGTCACACATCTCCTCGGCGAGGTTTCTGTCCCTCGCTTCGTGCGCGGAGTGTAGCTCCTGCAGTCTGCGCGCGGCGGACATATTGTCTTTCACTTTGTTTACTGATTCTGATATGTCTCGAACTCGCATCATGTAGGTTTCTGCTGGGTTTCCTGGGGAAAAGACGGATCATCAATTAAAATGGCGTTATATTATTAAATTTGAAAATGAAAACAATATATCTAGTTTTAATTTCCGCGAATATTAGTGGGTTGCAGGTATGCACCTCCCTCCCGCCCGCTATATTATGCACATGCAAGATTACTACAGTTGCAGTCGCAACTCAACGGTCAGCGAGTCAACACGTCCCCTGAGGATGCCTCGTGGAGAGGCGAAACACGTGTCGGTAATGGTGTTGGGTTTTGCATTGCCTTCCTGCATGTGCTTAAAATCCTTGCATTTGCCCAGTAATCTTGCATGTGCATAATATAGCGGGCGGGAGGGAGGTGCATACCTGCAACCCACTAATATTCGCGGAAATTAAAACTAGATATATTGTTTTCATTTTCAAATTTAAAATGGATTTCCGCAAAGTAACGCCTGACTCAATCAATTTTGTTATATTATTATTTTTTTATTTTAACCGACTTCAAAAAGGAGGAGGTTCTCAATTCGGCAGGTATGTTTTTCTTTTCTATGTATGTAAAGCGACTACGCCGAGATTTCTGATCCGATTTACGTGGTTGTTTCTTAATTCGATGTAGAATAGTTGGTAGTACATTTAGTCCCATAAGAATTTAGTTCAATTTCGTCGAGTAGTTTTTATTTTATGAGCATTTTTGTTCATTTCAATAAATGATAGCAAATCTGTCGGGATACTGAAATCGCATGTTTGTTTATTGTTTACGCCAATTTATACCACGTACGCTGTGATGGGTATGTTTAGCGGGGAGTGAACCACTAAAAAGTAAAAAAAAAAAATTGTTTTTGAAATTAACAAAAAAACCGCTTGTTCGATGTCGACAAAATTTTCATGGGACCATTTGGGAAGTTTTCCAACAAAAAAAGAATTTTTCAAATCGGTTGGCAAGCAACGGAGTTTTGCGCGAACAAACGTTAAAAAAAAAAGTACAAACATCCGAATTGAGAACCTCCTCCTTTTTTAGAAGTCGGTTAAAAATAAAATACAACCGACTTCTAAACAAAAAAACCAACAAGTAGAAAATAACTTTAATTTTTCGAGAATAAATACCATGAGGGCTTTAAATAGTTGTAATTTACAAAAATTACATACCGAGCTCCATTTCTTTTTCATCATCATAGTCTTTCTCTTCTTGTTCTTCTCCGTCTATTAACATATCGAAGAACACCTGTAAACAAACACAAAATATTTCTGTTGTGATGGAGAACAGACGGGGTGTAAGTCCAGCAGTGGGATAGTGGACAAAAAGGGGTTACATCAGCAAGTCTTGTCATCTCTCAGGGCGCTTGAGAGCGCTTACGCCGAACGGCATTTCATACAAATTTTTAAGTCGTTATTTTCCGAAATTACTAAACCGATTTTAATGAAACTTTACTCACAAAAGCAAGATACATAGCTCTAAAGAGTTAGTTGAAAACATTTTTGATAAATAGTGTTACAGTTAAATTAGACGCATTTTCAATTTTCCATACAAAAATAAATTTCCAGTTTTCTTTTTTTAAATAAGACATTTCGAAAATGTTTTAACTAACTTTTTAGACCTATGTATCCTGCTTATATGTGTGAAGTTTCATGAAAATTCAGTCATTCGCAAAATAGTGACTAGAAAATTTGTATGAAATGCCATACGGCGTACACGCTCTTAAGGCGAGAGGGTAGCGAATACCACGTCAGTCTGAACAGGCCTCTATGGTGTCTGTCGGCGCATCACATATGCGCGTGATTGACTGCGGGGCATGCGCGGGGTATCGGGGTACCAAACCCGCTACATTGGTCCTTCGAGCCGGATCAATTAATAGGCTCAGGCAGGACTTTATAATAAAATAAGTGGAATGTATTAAAATAGGTATAATACTATAATTAACATAAAATAATTAAAAAGCATGCCTGCCATGACAAAAAGTGAACTAGTAAATTAAAAATAAGGTAGATAGAAATAAGGTAATAATCTTTTCATTACAGTCAGGGGACGGTTTCATTGAATCATTCTTTACCCCCCGACTACAACCGAAAAGTTAAAAAAATAGTTTTAATATTCCATATTGAGGGAGTTGTGAAAAAATAAGCAATCCGCCATTTTGTGGCGGCGGTCATCTTGGACCGAAACATAACGGTTCATCCGTTCGTCAAAATTATAACACCCCGTCGTTTTTGCGTGGGGTGTCAAAAATACTCACAGTCTTCTGACTAAAAGTGCTAAAGCTGTTATCGAAACAGAAGCGGTAGTCTCCGTTCAGCGTTGCCGTGTGTCGATGGGAGTTCTCTGGCTTCTTATAATCGGCCACGATCACGCGGCCCACTGGGTCCGTCATCTGAAAGGACACGTCTAGGTCGCCGTGCGTCGAGTCTATTACCTGGAACCAACGAAAGCATATTTTTTGTGCTCGTAAGTAATAAGTCGCAACTCTCGAGTCTGTTTTGCTGTTTCTTGTAAGGGTAGTCAGCTATGAAACACCGGCGTCGTCTACTTTAAATAGGGAAGATGCAATTGGGTCTTTCTTCTTTTTTTGCGACAATGAATTGGTGTTTCTCAGTTTTTCGAGTTTTTCAAGTGATAATATTTTGATTTAAGTGTATTTCTTTTCGTATGCATATAGTTTTCATTTGGATCATTGAATCTTTGTTTTCATGCCCATAATGTTGTTTATTTTATGGTGATTGTTGTGAAAACACTGTGACAGAGTGGTCCTTTTTGGTTAGGACATAACTGTGAATTACTACTCTGTCACGGTATTTAATGAAAAATTAAAACACGCAGAAAAAAAAATTGGTTACAGAAAGGTAAAGATTACTTAGTATTAAAAGGTATAAAGCCATGAGTATGTAAATTCAAACAATAAAAACATAACAATTCATACTCTAATCTATACTAATATTATAAAGCTGAAGAGTTTGTTTGTTTGTTTGTTTGAACGCGCTAATCTCAGGAACTACTGGTTCGAATTGAAAAATTCTTTTTGGGTTGAATAGACCATTTATCGAGGAAGGCTTTAGGCTATATAACATCACGCTAAAGCCAATAGGAGTGGAGCAGCGATAAAGAATGTTTTAAAATCGGGGTATCCACGGGGACGAAGTCGCGGGCAGCAGCTAGTGTAATATAAAATGAGATGAGAGACTGACCATTGTCGCAAAAAAAGAAGAACGACCCAATTACAGAATTCATGAACATTTTGTTATTGAAATGATAAAATAGCATAAAAGAAGGGCCACTGCAATGTTTTTATTGTAGTTAAAATTGATTTTTAACAACGATTACGAATTAATATAACGTGAAACGGAACGTAAACAATCAGCGTCTAGTGTCGTCACTGGTGTTATGAAAACGAAAAGACGAACTTAAATTTTAATACATGACAGTTCATGATCTCTGGCAGACAGGAGTGACTTCGTCATCCGTTTTCGCGGGGAAAGAAAAACAGTCAGTTTATAATCGCAATTTTGGCAATACATTAAAGCGTATTAATTTTTTAATTTTTGTATGGTCTATTTTACACGTAATTATTTTAAATGAAAGCAAGATGAAAACATTGCATGAAAAAGAAATTGCAGTGTTAAAAAAAGCCAACCCCGTATAGTAGGGAAAAGCTAGTCAAATGCTGATGGTGACGAAGACTCGGAAGCCAGAAAATCTGGCAACAGTCTTACCAGAGACATCCTAACAGTAACTCTTTTGTAAATGTCAGATGCAATATGGGTTTTAGTCAGTAAGAGACTGACACTCCTTCCCGTTTCACCCAGAGCGGAAGACGTCATTTAATGATTTACCATCCAAAAAAAGTAAAATCTTCGGGCTGCTACTTAACAATTCCAGATCGAAAACACATATTTCTAACCCTAGAATCGAACTCGTGCTCAGCAGTCACCACATGCAACCCCCTTTTTTATATCGGTGTGGATATTCTCATGGATTTTCTCCGTCCTGGGGCGGACGGGCGGAACTGTCAGACTCCTACTGACTAGAACCACCTCGTGTTCCCTCGCACACTTGCATCAGGGGCTACGCGAGCACTTAAGCAATCTTCAACGCAGCTCCCGACTGGTGGCGGCCCGCCTCTGCAGGCTCCGTCTTGTCAAGCTGGGGGAGTGAGGTGTTTAACTGCCCCCGCGACGTCTAAGAGGGGCGCGCCTGGAACAATACGAGCCGCCACCTCGGGTCCTACATTGTAATCTATACTAATATTATAAAGCTGAAGAGTTTGTTTGTTTGAACGCGCTAATCTCAGGAACTACTGGTTCGAATTGAAAAAATCTTTTTGGGTTGAATAGACCATTTATCGAGGAAGGCTTTAGGCTATATATCATCACGCTTAAGCCAATAGGAGCGGAGCAGCGATAAAGAATGTTTTAAAATCGGGGATTCCACGGGGACGAAGTCGCGGGCAGCAGCTAGTAAAAATATAAAATAATAAAAATACGTTATTTATTTCGGGTAACAAACACCCATAATATATATTTATTTATACCTTACAGACTATACTACTTCTATACTAATATTATAAAGCTGAAGAGTTTGTTTGTTTGTTTGTTTGAACGCGCTAATCTCAGGAACTACTGGTTCGAATTGAAAAATTCTTTTTGGGTTGAATAGAACATTTATCTAGGAAGGCTTTAGGCTATATATCATCACGCTTAAGCCAATAGGAGCGGAGCAGCGATAAATAATGTTTTAAAATCGGGGATTCCACGGGGACGAAGTCGCGGGCAGCAGCTAGTAAAAATATAAAATAATAAAAATACGTTATTTATTTCGGGTAACAAACACCCATAATATATATTTATTTATACCTTACAGACTATACTACTTCTATACTAATATTATAAAGCTGAAGAGTTTGTTTGTTTGTTTGTTTGAACGCGCTAATCTCAGGAACTACTGGTTCGAATTGAAAAATTCTTTTTGGGTTGAATAGACCATTTATCGAGGAAGGCTTTAGGCTATATATCATCACGCTTAAGCCAATAGGAGCGGAGCAGCGATAAATAATGTTTTAAAATCGGGGATTCCACGGGGACGAAGTCGCGGACAGCAGCTAGTAATAATATATCATTTATTTCGGGTAACAAAGACCCATAACATATTATTATATACCTTACAGACGATCCTTACTAATATTATAAATGTGAAAGCGTGGATGCTTGTTACGCTTTCACGCAAAAACTACTTGACGAATCATCATGAAACTTTGTACACATATTCTGGGAGATACTAGAAGTAACATAGGATACTTTTTTTATTTTAGGATAATTTCCGACATTCACGCTGGCGAAGCTGCGGGCAGCAGCTAGTACTACATATTTATATAAACCACAAAAACATTACACTATTGTACACGAAGTGTCGGCGTCGTGTTACGCTGCGTGGTGTCACGTAGTCTTCCGCGGAATCGCCGATACACGACACCCTTCGGCCAAAACTCCGCCTTGAGGAAGGACTCAATATGAGTCGGAACTCGCACCGCGAACGACTTGAAATTCGTGTTATGGCGCGGCTCCAACTTCACTACCCTTAAGGGGGTAAATTATGGGGGGCGGCGGACGTCAACCACATGCAAGCCCTAGTCTAACGAGACAGTCATCTCGTAAACACTATTACAAAAAGTCAAACGCGTCGGTACAATTGCTAATTAATTTAACTAGCCGTAAACACACTTGATTATTAACAGCTGCACGCCCATCTTCGAGGTTAAGCAACGTTTGCCGAGCTTGGATAGGGGACCATCTCATTCATACTGCGACTTCTCCGTACCTTGGAAAGCAGGTTAAGCCGTTGGTCCCGGCTGTCATTTGTAGATCTTTGGTAGTCGTTACGGATTGTCAGAAGGTAGAATATCTAACTCCAGTCTTGCCAAGAAGTACGTGTTCCCCAGTTAATGGGTTGTGGAGGTCTGGTATTCAGCTGAATCCGGTTTGACTGGAAGCCGACCCCAATATAGTAATTGAGAAAGGCTATCATTTTTATATGTTCGACAATTGAAAAGGCAGATATTATGAAACCAGTTCTGCTAAGGAGTCTGGTGGTAGCCTATTACTGTGCTCTGGAGGTCAGAAAGTCAGTCGCCATGTAAAACAATGGCAAGCATTTTTTTTTATGGATGGGAAATCATCAAATGACTTCTCCCACTCTGGGCGGAGCGGAAGGGAGTGTCAGACTCTTACTGACTAAAACCCATCCGTGTTCCTCCTAATGCCCTTTGCGTTCCAGGGCCGCGGTGACTCCTTCGAACATTTTCCGCAACCCTGACAAGACTCGACTGCATACTGGTTAGATTCAAAGCCGCTATGTTTTGGTACATAGTTTGAAAATGGCTAAAAAATAATTGAGTGTGATTAATTTTTAATTAAAAATTACATGACCGTAATATAACTTTGTTATATAGGATCGTAACGTGAGCAGTAATAAAGAAGTACTATGACCAGAAAGTCATCTGGTATATAATACTAGCACTTTGCCCGTTACTTGAACACGCAGATTTTCGCAGAAATTCCTTTACAAACTAGAGCAGTGGTGGCCGAGTGGTAACGCTCCCGGCTTACGAATTATCGCGGGTTCAATCAAACCCAGCCAGGCGCATTACTATGTGTAATTAATTTCATCACCACTGCTCTCAAAACTGTGAAGGAAAACATCGTGAGGAATAATGTCCTAGAACCAAAAATTCGAAAACATGCGGCATTCACCAACCCGCACTGGGCCCGCGTGCTGGATTACGGCCCATTCCCTCTCCTAGAGAGGAGGCCTGTGTCCCAGCAGTGGGAACATTAAAAGGGTGATTATGCTTATACTTTACAAACTACACAAACCCTCCGATTCCTTTAAAGTGTAGGTAGCCGAGCAGTATGCTCACAGCGCAACATTTTCCTTACTTGCAGCATTTTTTTTTATAACCGTTGGAACTTTTCCCTCAAATCTACCGTATCCTCGGTCAAATTTTATGGTCTACATCGTAAAGACAAATCTAGTGCAAAATTATACTAGAAATAATACTCGAATATTAATCGTGTTTCATAATTGCATTCATGAGTCACGAAATAACATTAGTCTAACATTTCATGAGTACTAGTTTTTTTTTTTTTTTTGTGATCATTTAGTTTATTGCTCTGATAACAAAATACCTACGTGGTTGACAATAAGCTTGTGTAGCAGGTGGGGTCAACCTTTTTGTTTGTTTGTTGATAAACATGTTATAGAATCGAATAGAATACTCTTTTTACGTACACCGTATAAGTTACAGAAAATATAGATGAAGAAAACATTACATAGGGTGACACAATGGGCGGCCTTATCACTAAAAGCGATCTTTTCAAGACAACCTTTGGAAGTTTGGATGGATTTTAAAGAGAAAAGGAAATACAGTACTGTAGGTAGACTTAGGTGTACTAATCTATACTAATATTATAAAGCTGAAGAGTTTGTTTGTTTGGTTGTTTGTTTGTTTGTTTGTTTGTTTGTTTGTTTGTTTGAACGCGCTAATCTCAGGAACTACTGGTTCGAATTGAAAAATTCTTTTTGGGTTGAATAGACCATTTATCGAGGAAGGCTTTAGGCTATATATCATCACGCTTAAGCCAATAGGAGCGGAGCAGCGATAAAGAATGTTTTAAAATCGGGGATTCCACGGGGACGAAGTCGCGGGCAGCAGCTAGTTAAATAATATACATGTCGGCAAGTGCTCGTGGCTCGTGGCTGAAGAATAACAGCCGCACGGGTCGATCTTCAAGGTTAAGCAACGCTTGCCAAGGTTGGTCTGTGGATGGGTGTACATCATAACATACTGAGTTTCCTCCGTGCGTTGGAAAGCACGTTGGCAGTCGTCACAGATTGTCAGAAGACAGAAAATCTGACTCAAGTCATGCCAAGAAGTATAAGGGCGACGGTTATGCTTAGAGCCGAACGAACAAGAAACTCCATAGTTACTCTCACAATGTTCACTATCTCTGTACTAATATTTATAGCCAAATTAAAACTAACGGTTTTAACTAAGCCTTATCAAACACCATATCAGCATAACAATAAAAGTAACCATTACTTCTAAAAACTAAATAGAAATATAGTTTGGGTGCCCAAAACTAAATGTAAAAAATATGGGTTGAAAAAATTAAATATATAATAGTCATTGTTACATATAACAATGAGTTGTGAGCATATCATCTTCCTGCCCTTATCCCATGTTACTTGTGGTCGGCGTAACACGTATTTTTCTTCCATTCTGTCCTGTCAGTCGTCACGCTATCACTAACTCCCTTTTCTTTCATATCACTCCTCACACAAGCCATCTATATTTTTGTCTGGTCTCCCTCTCCCTCTCCATCCGTCCACTAAATGTTAAGGATGGTCCAACCCAATTTTTTTTTAATCTATACTAATATTATAAAGCTACAGAGTTTTTTTGTTTGAATG